>OU026112.1:3549393-5997825 GCA_907269075.1 Idaea aversata | reverse complement strand
CTATGACCACCTTCCAGTTCCATCATCAGACCCTGGTCACCATTGAAAGACAAACTACTCGTCAAGACGAAACTAATAAAAGCGTGTTAAAAAGAAAATTTCGGCCTGAAATGTGTTAGTATTTTTAAAACTTTTTGTTTTTTTTTTTTAGTGGGAGGATCTCAGCTACCGTCCCCGCAACGCACGCAGCCTAACCAACCTCTGAAGCATTCTCTCGTAGATAATAAAAAGGTAATTAAAAAATAAGCTACCAAGTTGCGTCTAAAAGACCAGTTCTCGTAAATAACATTGTTCAAATTACATTTAAATATCATCGATTACAAAAAATACCATCAAAGTAGCTTAAAATGCCCTCAGAGTCAGCTTTTGGTATTCTCAAGAATATTTTTTTGTAATCGGAATGCTTACGAGAATTGGCCTTCCGATCAGTTGTAAAATAAGATTATCGCGGGCTTCAGGCCAAAGAGGCGTATAAGCAAGACCCTTACTTTTCAGGAGACACAAAAAATTGAATTACTTTTCAATGTCCATGACATAATTAAATAATCGATAGTCGTATGCACATACGTCTTTATGGCACGATATAAAATTCGTGACTCGTGGTTACGACCGCTGTACGCCTTTTTGGCATGAAAATAATATCTGACTATCAACCATACGTCTAAAAGTATTATATCTATATCTTTTAAAGTAAATGACCGATTATTACATAATTTGATAAAATTAGAAAAGATTGGAATTATTAAAAAACGCATTTTTGCGTGTACGCCCCTTTGGCATGAAACCCGCGATATGTAGAGGAGTACCAACATACATACTTGCCAGTCTTGAAGCATAGACGCTTTGCTCGCTCGGTCAAACATACGAAAACACAATGTACGGCCGGAGTCAGAATTGCAGCTCCACTGCAGAGCTCAAATACGGCTATTATTGGAATGTTTTCTAAGGTCCTGCTCGAGTTTAAGTTTAAGGTCTTTCAACTCGTGAAATTCTTAGATTAAATATGATAAGAATAAAAACATTATAATGATAGCTGTTTTGGAGCTCTACGGTGGGTCTGCAATTCTGACTCCGATCGTACACCCGTGTAAATCATTAAAATTCGGGTCTATAGTACCAGGCGATCATAAAGTACTAAGAGTTAATGTTGTACGAAAACTACTAAACCGATTTCAATGAAATTCTGTATCGTAACAGCTGGTTCCAGTGAGTAACACATAGGGTAGTTTTTATCCCGATATTCCCACGGGATCGGGACTTACGCGGGTGAAATACTGGTCACTAGTAATACTGGTTACCAGGCAATTATAAAATAACAAGAGTTAATCTTGTTTTGTTTCAGTTGAATTCGTTCTGGTACTTGTGTATAATTATAATTATCCTTCACATCAAAAACTACTGCACCGATTTTAATAAAATTCTGCATAATAATAGCTAGTTCTCGGGAGTAACACATATAATACTTTTATCCCGAAATTCCCACGGGATTGGGACTTAAACGGGTAACAAATATGAGCTAAAAGTACCAGGCGATCATAAAATACCAGAAGTTAATGCTGTATTGTTTATTTTCAAGGTTCGACAGAGTTACATAAAACGTAGACTGCTGACCACATACAGGGCTTTGGAACGGATGTCACAATCTGAATTCAATCTGGATCGACTTGAGGTTAGTTTGACATTTTTTACGCTTAAAATAGTAGTAGACACAAATACATTAGGAGTCAACTAAACGGTTCTAGCATCATGAGGCCACTGCGACAGAATGAACAATGTTCCGTCATTTCTAACATTATAAAGAGGTAAAGTTTGTGAGGTTGTAGGGGGTAATCATTTTCTCCGAAGCTACTGGACGAATACTGGATGAAATTTTGCATAGAGATAGTTTTTGGGTAGCTGAGTGTTATAGGCTATTTTTTTACCCGGAATTCTCATGTTATCATGACTTAAACGGTTGAAACAGCACGGCGCAACTAATATTATATAAATAAACACATGAAATATTACAGTTAAACAGAAGATGGCGCCAAAACCGCCAGTCTTGACGTATATTTCGACCAGTCTTGACGTATACTTCGAACTTCATTATTCGACTTATACGTCAGAGCGGCGGCCATCTTGTGTTACGCTGTAATATTTCATGTGTCTATTTTTAAAATAAAATAATAGAACATGGTTCATTCTGTCACAGTGACTTCATGATACTATAACCGTTTAATCACCTTTTTTATTGACAACCAAGTTGTCTTAATGGTCACAATGCCAGACCGCCACACACTAGGTTGCGGGTTCGATTCCCGCCTCAGACATGTATTTATGTACAGATATTTGTCTGTGGTCTGGTTGTTTCTTTGTATTATAAGTATATATTTACAAAAGATAACTATATAAGTAGTATATGAGTTGTCTAGCACCCATAACACAAGTGTAGTTACTTAGCTTGGGGCTAGATGGCGATGTGTGGAATGTCCTGTATTATTTATTTACTAACCCGTGACTTCGTCCGCGTAAAAGTCGGAAATGGACCAAGGTATCACATTGTCCCATACAAAGTTTGCCCCATTTTTCATCCCTTTTAGGGGTATAATTTTGAAAAATCCTTTCTAATCAGGCCTACGTCATATAAAGAACACACCCTCCAAGTTTCAGGTCTCTACGATCAGCGGTTTAGGCTGTGCGTTGATCCGTCAGTCAGTCAGGACAAAGCATTTTATATGTATTTATTTAATATAATATTGCGTTCCAGGCGGCCGCAGTATCAGCAGGAAGTACTGCTCCCCCCGCCCCACCCACACTGCTGGTCCCACCACTGCCAGCAGTAACAAGGCATCTACATCCTGGTAAATAATTCATTCTACATTCCATGGTCTTCATCATCATCATCATCATCATCCGAGCGATGTTCCCGGTTGCATCCCTCTCGGGAGTCCGGGGTCCGCTTTCCTACTTTTACGCCTCCACTTCGCACGATCTACGGCCTTAAAACTGGTGGATAGTACCAGGCGATCATAAAGTACTAAGAGTTAATGTTGTATGAAAACTACTAAATCGATTTCAATGGAATTCTGTATTGTAATAGCTTGTTCTCGGGAGTAACACATTGGATACAAATTATCCTGATATTCCCATCGGATCGGGATTTAATAAGCGTGTAAAAACACTGACCGAATGTACCAGGCGATTATAAAATTCCAAGAGTTAATGTTATATTGTTATCATAGTTGATTTCGTTCTGGTACTTCTTTGTGTATATTTACCTTCACTGCTGGTCCCTCCACTGCCCACAGTAACCAGGCATCTACATCCTGGTATTCATTCTATATATTATGATCGTAAAACCGTGCAGACTTTTTCAAAAATCTATTGATGTAGTTTTAGTTTTGTCAAAATCGGGCACGCAACTTCTTTCAGCATTTTTAGCTGTCTCTAAAGCTGGGTACTGACCTACGTTACGAGGTGTAATGTAACATTCGCATCGAGCGTGTTACGCATAGAGCATGTACGCTGTGTTCTAAAATTGGCGTAACATGCTCGTCAAACGACGTACTGACTGCACGAATGCTCGCTGTGTAACACGTTACATTACGCCCCGTAACGCCGGTCAGTACCCAGCTTTACGGGGAAACCAGCGAGCAACGAGCCGCTCGTTGCTCGCTTTGAGTGCTCCACCCGGCTGTCGGTTTTTTGGCGAATCCTTTGACTGAGCACAGAGTTTTGACGAGCATGTTACGCCAATTTTAGAACACAGCGTAACATGCTCTATGCGTAACACGCTCGATGCGAATGTTACATTACACCTCGTAACGTAGGTCAGTACCCACCTTTATAGTTTAGGATCTCATAAGTCTTCTGGCACAATGAAGTACATATTGCAAGTTGCTTTAGAAGGAAGTCGGTAGTAGAACTTTGTCACGGTTAAGCCCTGGCGCTGCGCTAGGTCAGGTTTAGCTACATCTTCGACTGTGGTTCGTATATTATAATAAGTTACCTAAAGATGTATATGACATGTCTATTAACAAGTTTAAAATTTTTATAAAGCATAAATTGTGCGGCGGTTGCGTACTATCGTCGTACCTTAATAATAAGAACCCATGGATGTGACTTTAATTACTCCAAAATAATACCTTCCAAATAATTGTAATATTTACCTTTGTGTGAATGATCATAAAAGAAAAAACCCCTATGTGTCTCTTCTCATTGGTGGGCGCGTTCCGAAGCCACACATCCTAACTTAGTTTTTAAGACGTTTCTATGTGATCTTTGTACAAAATGTATTAGGCATCCAAAAGATTTTTTTTTACTTTGACTTTATTATTATTCTTCTCCCTGCAGAGGCAGCCCGACTGGCCTTAACTGCAGCAGACGTGGAACGTGAGCGAGGCCGTCCCCTCTCCAAGTATGAGAGGAACATGATGATCTTCAACTGGCTTCACACCCTCGATGATGATAACAACTAGTATAGGTATAGTTTGAGATAGTTGGCACAATGGTCACCATTTTGAGTTTTGAGTTCACAAATTTGAGTTAAATCCTAAGGTGTTGTTTGATCGGGTCTGACGTCCAATTTCGAACAAGTGCGAGTCGGAACCCGCACAGAGGGTTCAGTACCATGTTGTATTTGAGCTCCACTCATATTTTTGAAGTTATACTTCTTTAGGCGCGTTATGAAAAAATGATGAGAGTGAAATTTTACAAAAGCGAGACACAAAATTCTCACGTCACACAAAATTCTCACGGGAGAAGTTGTTTAAATCTAAATTGAACTTTATTGATTGTGTTGACAATCCTTTTCCAGTCCAGAGTTTTTTGTCGGACGAGTATTTTGCCGGACGAGTTTTTTGTCGGACGAGTTTTTTGTCGGACGAGTTTTTTGTCGGACGACTTTTTTGTCGGACGAGTTTTTTGTCGGACGAGTTTTTTGTCAGACGAGTTTTTTGTCGGACGAGTTTTTTGTCGGACGAGTTTTTTGCCGGACGAGTTTTTTGTCGGACGAGTTTTTTGTCGGACGAGTTTTTTTTTTTTTTTTTTTTTTTAATAATGCCAAAGAAGTATAACTTCTCACGCGCGTACTTATGTACGCGCGTGACGCACCCTTTTTTTTTCACCCAATAGAAAAACAAAATCTGTGAAAATTTTAACTCTTTAGCTGTCACGATTCATGACATACAATCGCATTACAGACAGACAGACAGATGGACGGACGGATGGACGGATGGTCGGAACAGAAAGACGGACGGACTGACAGTGAAGTCTTAGTAATAGGGTCCGGCTTTCCCCCCTAAGAAACGGTACCCCAGATTGGGCCGATCAAACCCAGTCACAATGGTCACCATGCCGGACTGCCAAACACAGGGTTGCGGGTTCGATTCCTGCCTCACGACAAGTATTTATGCTTAGATATTTGTCTGTGGTCTGGTTGTTTCTATGTATTATAAGTATATATTTACAAAAGAAAAGTATATAAGTAGTATATCCATTGTCTAGCACCCATAATACAAGTCTAGTTACTTAGCTTGGGGCTAGATGGCGATGTGTGGAATGTCCTGCAATATTATATATTTTTATTTAATTATTTTACAGGTGGCGCCACTGGACAACATCACAGGATACAGCACGCAGCGCCATCTAGCCTACAAGCTAAGCAACTTTTGTTATAATGGCCGGAAGACCAATTCTTTTAAATAACATTACAATATCTATACTAATATTATAAAGCTGAAGAGTTTGTTTGTTTGAACGCGCCAATCTCAGGAACTACTGGTTCGAATTGAAAAATTATTTTTCTGTTTGATAGTCCATTTATCAAGGAAGGCTATAGGCTACTTTTTATTTTGATATTCCCACGGGATCGGGAGTTACGCGGGTGAAACCGCGGAGCGCAGCTACTAATTAATTTTGTATTCGTAATGATACTTATTTTCGAGAATTTGCCTTATGACGGATAGAATCTATCAATATACAGGGTTATTGCTAATTATACTAGCAAGCCGTTGAGGGCTACTTCTGTGCACCTTAACAAACAACTTTTGTTCTACGACTTTTGGAAATTCGATATTTTTTTTTGATAATTGATAATACCTTAAAATCAGCTGTTCCACACACGGAGAGGTCATTAACCTTAAAATTTTACCTTAAGTTTTATCTACTGTTCTTAGTCTGGATGACCTTTGTTTTAAAAAATCAGCTGTTTTTCGAATTTACATAACCTTAAAAAATTTCAAATTTTTTTTCGAATTTCCAAAAGTCGTAGAACAAAAGTTGTTTGTTAAGGTGCACAGAAGTAGCCGTCAACGGCTTGCTAGTATAATTTACAATAACCCTGTATAAGAGAAAAATACTCATTTAAGAAATCTTTGAAACTAAAAAAGCTATGAATCTGAAACTTCCCATGGGGGTTGTTTTTAGGAGGTAGGGGAGTACTGAGATAGGGTTTTTTTGGAAATTCAACCCCTAAAGGGGTAAAAGAGCGGCTCATTCGCAAAATGCCCACTTTGCAAAATGTCGCCTAGTCGCAAAATGTTTCTTTCTCTTAATGTCGCTTCGCATAATGTCTCTTTCTCATAATGTCGCTTTCGCACAATGCCTCTTTCGCAAAATGTCGCGACTGGGACTTAGAATAAAATTTCGATTTTTACAGAAAAATCACTTATTAAAGTTAGAATTTAAAGAGTACCTAATCATATCATATATTATGTCATAATTATTGTACCGTAAACGCGGGTTACTTTAGCTATTTTATTCTATAATTTTTAGAAATCATTTTGTAGTATGTTTCTCCAGAGACTTTTTACTAACCTAATGCTTTTATTTGTTGGACAAGGATGATATCTAACCATTTATAATATTTTTTCTCTCAAAAGTAGGCTTACACACATTTTTTTTCTTTTGTAAAGTTTGAGCCAAAGTTGTTCTTTGAGGAAGGTTACTTTGGCTTTGAAAATTTCATGGCCAACAAACTGTACTTAAGCTAGTATTGAGCTAATGAAAGGCCTACATAGGGATAGAAAATAAACCCACAAATAATAAGACGTAAAAAAACTTTATTTTTTTAAACAAAACTTCAACTGAGACTTCAATTTTCTAAAGAACAACTCTTAAAATTTACTTAAATCTTTAAACAATCACTTATTGCAAATATTAGTCTTATTACCTATTTACTTTACCAGTCTTCAAATGAGAATCATCATTAAAATCTGCATATTGCAAAAGAATCAGTCTTATTTGTCTTTGTTGTTATTAATAAAAAGAAAATATTAAAAAAGAATAAACTAGATGACCACTTAGCCATCTAATTCAGGAATAGAAAAACATCCTTTTTTTTTCCAATCTGGGGATGCCTATTTTACAGACTATATGGTCCCAGTTATACAGTTCATCTTTAAGTAGGGGCCAGCGCCAGAATGATTTTCCTCTCTTCATACAGCTCACTAGAGCCCCTTCTTCACTTAAACTTAAAATCTGACCAGGATATGTTTTCGTATTCCATGTAACCAGTACAAAATCTCCAGAACGACATTATTTTTTTGATTGAGGAAATCTGCAGCTTCGGTTAACCTTGAATCAACCTGAAGGGCATTCAGAGTTTAAGAATTTTCAGCGTTCTGAGGGTCAGGATGCTCTTCGATGTTGATTGAAGTCAGGTCTGGGTTTTCACCAACATTGACCACTGCCGAATTATCTCCTTCTTCGGAAACTTGTTTACATTCTTCATCATCCTGAAGGCTTATTAATTTGGCAAGTGGAACATCAATTTCATCTTCGTCCCAGGACATCACTTGGTCTTCAGTAGAAGATGCCAGACTCCTATTGAAATCACTGCAACTCGTAGAAGATGTTGAGCTGCGTCGTCGGGATTTCTTTGCCATAACTGTTTTCTTCCCTTTTTTTAATTCAGTTTGTTGCTGAACAGATGGACCTGCTGCTGTCAAATCAGCAGCACCGATTGATTTTCCTGGAGCAACGTTTAATTTCTTCTTTTTTCCGATTTTTTATTAAACTGTGCATAAATGAATCACCAACAAGCTCTGCATTAACAATTCGATCCTGCCTCGGTAGTCTACTTAAAGGTTCTTCTTTATCAACAGGGTATATCCCAGTCTTTTTAAAACCTGCAACTAAGTTTTGTTTTGTGTCACCTAAAGAATCCAGAGCTTGTTTTAATAAGCGAGGAAATTGGTCTTTTGGTGTTGATGGCAGTTTCCTTCCAGACTCACTGCATTTCCATTCTAGTAATATTTGTCGCCACTTGCATTATAAGGGCCGAAAATATGCCACATCTAATGGTTGCAAAATGTGCGTCGCATTAGGCGGCAGACAAATAAAGGTAATATTATGTTTTTCACACTCCAATAGAACCTTTGGATTGATGTGTGATGAGAGATTGTCACCTATGACCACCTTTCGACCATTTTTTTTCCTCAAAATAGGCAAAAAGTGGTTAATAAACCAGTCTTCAAAGGTACAACCATCCATCCATCCGCTTTTTGTTCGATTATACCTTGCATTTGGCGGACCATTTACGGTCCAAGTGGACCATAGATGTTCTGATTTGTAGATAATATATGGTGGTATAGTCTCACCAGCGGGGTTACCACAAAACGTCACACTGAAACTGGCTTTAGTGGCGTTGACTATGACCTCTGGATATTTTGTTCCTCTCCTACATATTATTGTCTTTTTGCCCGGGTCATCACAGAGGTTGGTCTCGTCATAATTGTAAATGTTTTCAGCTGGAACGTCTTCTAATTCTTTGACAACATTTTCAATGAACTCTGTTATAACTTCTTCTGAGACTTGCGCTCTTGCTTTTTTAATGTTATTTGCGATCCGTTTAGTTAGAATTTTATGTCGCTGGAGAAAGGATCGCATCCAGTCTTTTCCAGGAATATTATTATTTTTGAATTGAGGCACATTTCTGCCCTGTGATATAAGATAGTCTCTAATGATCATTTTGAGATCAAAGTCAGTAAGTGGAAAACCATATTCGGATAAAGCAGTTATGTGGGCAACAAAAATCTGTTCTTCTGCGTCAGAAAATATTGTAGGTCGACCTGGCTTATTTGTAAATTTTCCTTTTAATTTATTTTTAATAGTGCTCCAGGGAATTTTATATGTTTCTGCAGCTGCCCTCTGTGTCATGGCTTTAGATCTCACCACGGTCAGACATTCTTCTAATTTTTCTTGGGTATAATCGACATAACGGCGACTACCCGGCTTACGGCGGTACTTCGACGGCATTAGAATATTAAGAATCAAGAATATTTATTGAAAAACTGTGTACATAAGATGTCAAATTATAGTAGGTAGTATCAACAGTTTGTCCATCCCGGATATACAATAATGAGTTACATAAGTAACTTAATTTATACTAAATACAAAACAATATATTGAGCTGCCATATCAAGGTCATGTATCTAGTAAAATAATTAATACTTAAAACTAATGAATTGACTAAAATTTGAATAAGAAAACGGGAAACTTAACAATCATATTAACAATTGGAAACCTATGTGAAGTACTTATACATCTAAATCAAAATATTCTTTAATACTATAGAAAGTTTTAGAGATCAACCATTTTCTTAACCTATTACGAAAAATATTTCCGTTTAATATTTTTATTTCTAGAGGTAAATTATTAAAAATTCGAATAGCGGAGACAAATGTACCTTTTTCATACATAACATTATTAATTTGATGATAGCAAATATTGTACTTATGTTTATTACGCAAGTTATCCAATCGATAAGATTGTTTTTGAAAAAAATATGCTTCGTTGTTTTTTACAAAGTTACAGATCTCAAAGATATAGATAGAGGTTGAGGTAAAAATATTCTCTCTTTTAAAAACATCCCGAAGAGTGTCTGTGCTTTGCATGTTATAAATAGCACGGAGGCATCTTTTTTGGAGTAAGAATGTCGAATTAATATTAACGGAATTACCCCAAAATATTATTCCATAAGATAAGTGAGGGTAAACATAACCATAATATGATTGTTTTGCAATTTTTCTAGAAGAAATGGAACTTAGGACTGATAGTGCATAACAATATTTAGAGATTTTATTATTTACCTTTTTTATGTGCGTTTTCCAGTTTAAATAACTATCAATTGTTAGACCGAGGAAATTTGTTTCGTTTACTTCTTTTACTAAGTTGTTATTGTTTGTAATGTTTAATTTAATTTTAGGTGTTTTATAGTTTTTAAATCTAATCATATTTGTTTTGTTTATATTTACTTTAAGATGTAAGAAATCTAACCATTTAACTATTGTATCTAAAGTTTGAGAGCTATGCTCGGAGTTTCTCTACGTGATAGAATCCGAAATACGGAAATCCGTAGAAGAACCAAAGTCACCGACATAGCTCTCAGGATTGGTAAGCTGAAGTGGCAATGGGCAGGTTATATAGCTCGCAGAACTGACAACCGCTGGGGAGTAAAGGTTCTCGAGTGGCGGCCACGATGCAACGCGAAACGGAGTGTTGGGAGACCAGCTGCCCGGTGGACCGACGACATTGTGGCGGTCGCGGGTAGTCGGTGGATGGAGGCGGCTCAGGACCGCTGTTTGTGGCGTCGTATGGGGGAGGCCTATGTCCAGCAGTGGACGTGTATGGGCTGACATGATGATGATGACGATCTAAAGTTTTATTTATTTCTTGTTCGAATACATGAGTAGATAATTTATTTTGAGGTATATATATAGTAGCATCATCTGCGAACATAACGCATAGATGTTGAACTGTATTAGGCTGAAAACAATAAAATTTTGTTGAAAATAGAACGATATTATATAATCGGGCAACTTTAGCTCAAGAGTCAAAGTTACCCGAAAGGTAAAGGCACTTAATTTTCAGCATTTCAGTTTCAAAATTTACAATACAACAATGTAATTTAGACTAAAATACTCCTTAATATATTTCTGACCCTTACAAATACAATAGTAAAAGAAACTAACCTTAAACTCACAATTATTGAATAAAGTTTTTGCAACACAAATTACGCACACGATCACTAAGGTTTGGAAAAAGTTCAACTGACAATTCAAATAGCTCGATGAAGTCGTCCAACCAATGAGAAACAAGGTACTGCTGATGCCATCTAACTTTTCCAAGTCAAACTAAATAGTTATCTGTCATAGTTACGAAGAGGCGGGAATTCAAATATTTTTTTCGTTTTGAGCTAAAGTAACCTTCTAGAGTTAAAGTAACCCGCGTTTACGGTACTTAAATTTACTTTGAAAAACGCTCGGCTGAGGTACAGGGTAAGCGGAGTGGGGGTGTTAGGTTTTATTTTCGTTACGGAATTTCTTGATTCGGTCGCCGCGCTCAAAGCCCGCGATAAAAGCTATGCAATAGCTTAATAATACATTCTAACTTTGTTAAATGTTTTATTGTAAAAATTGAAATTTAATTCTAAGTTCCTGTCGCGACATTTTGCGAAAGAGCCATTATGCGAAAGCGACATTATGAGAAAAAGACATTTTGCGACTAGGCGACATTTTGCAAAGTGGGCATCTTGCGAATGAGCCAAAAGGGCTGTTAAAGTTGGTAGTTCATAGTAACTATTATGTATTCTATGTTTGGAGGAAATCAATGACTTTTAAGAGGAAAAGGTACCGGGCGCTCTCTCCATACAAACGTAGTCGACTGTTTTCTCCCTGGATAATGACATCAGCACAAATATTTTTGGTGCATTTTGGTGGTTTCATTTTCTAATTGTAATAAAAAATAAAGAAAAAAAAAATTAAAAAAATAGGGGCATGGTCATGGCATTTATAAGTTTTATGCACAAATAATTTGTGCTAGTGTCATTATCCAGGGAGGAAACAGTTGTTTACGTTTGTATGGAGAGAGTGTCGGTACCCTTTCGCCTTAAAGAGACATTGCGGTAAAGCAGCGGGGCACAGCTAGTAAACAATAATTATCACCAATGCCTAATAAAATCAATTAAAAGCGGCCAAGTGCGAATCGGACTCTCGCACGAAGATTTCCGTATCATTATATTCTGCTTTTAGTATTTGTTGTTATAGCGGCAACAGAAATACATAATCTGTGAAAATTTCAACTGTCTAGCTATCACGGTTCATGAGATACAGCCTGGTGACAGCCAGACAGTGAAGTCTTAGTAATATGGTCCCAAAATTTAATAATTTTTTTGAATACCTAACGCTTGTTGAGCAGACCACACATTAACCCCTTTTAAACAAAAAAAGAATTTTCCAAATCCGCCCAGACGTTTTCGAGTAATCGACGAACAGACATAAAAAAAATACGCGACGAATTGAGAACCACCTCCTTATTTGAAGTCGGTTAAATAGTTTATTCACACAAATATAAAAGACAGGTAATAGGTATTTTATCCAAAATCAATGGTATTAAACTAAAAAACTCAAATAAATTGTGCGACCATGAAAAAGTTCAAACATCATGAAGCTACTGCGACAGAATGATCCACGTTCCGTCATTTTATTATAGACACATCAATAGTCAAGATGGCGGCGCCATGACGTATATATCAAATGAAACACTGTATTGTTGACTTCCTTTAGTCGTTTTCGTTTTGTCACTGACACTAGCACGATGCAATTTTGAATAGGCAGGCAAAATGTTTGGTTTAGGGTAACTGGTAAAAGGAAGGTTTGGAGGTACGAGGTGGTATGTACCTCCAAAGGGAAGATCATCCAACGGGCAGGGTTTATACCCGGTAGGCCGCGGCCCAACGATGTTTCGTTGGAACTTGTATATGAGCTTATCTTCAGAAAAACTTCGCTTGCGCGATATAGGAGGCTAAGTTATCTTTTTTACACCATGCGTCTTAGTGTTTTTCTGGTATGGTTTCTCGTTAAATATTCAGTATCCGAACGCAGCAACATTGTATATCTGTCGACGTCACGTAATTGACAATGACGTTTGATTGTAACAAAACGGAATTTGGTTCTTATTTAATGAGACTTATTGTTTTGGGTACATTATTACAAATAGTAGTTTCACCGACATATTAATTTTGAATGATTTATCTCAATGCTGAACTGTTAAACTATAAGAATTATAGGTTTTTAAAGATACCGTATTACCTTCAAACAGAGAGTGGCTTAACTCCTCAGTGTCGGCTGGTGTTGCGCCAAGTTTCTTCATTATGTCCTCCTTCACATTATGACCGTTGTGATCCACTGTCAAACAGCGCTCTGGTTGTTGTCCTCCTTCACATATGACCGTTGTGATCCACTGTCAAACAGCGCTCTGGTTGTTGTCCTCCTTCACATATGACTGTTGTGATCCACTGTCAAACAGCGCTCTGGTTGTTGTCCTCCTTAACATATGACCGTTGTGATCCACTGTCAAACAGCGGTCTGGTTGTTGTCCTCCTTCACATATGACCGTTGTGATCCACTGTCAAACAGCGCTCTGGTTGTTGTCCTCTTTCACATATGACCGTTGTGATCCACTGTCAAACAGCGCTCTGGTTGTTGTCCTCCTTCACATATGACCGTTGTGATCCACTGTCAAACAGCGCTCTGGTTGTTGTCCTCCTTCACATATGACCGTTGTGATCCACTGTCAAACAGCGCTCTGGTTGTTGTCCTCCTTCACATATGACCGTTGTGATCCACTGTCAAACAGCGCTCTGGTTGTTGTCCTCCTTCACATATGACCGTTGTGATCCACTGTCAAACAGCGCTCTGGTTGTTGTGCTCCGTCCATCATGGACAATTTTCACAATTATTGTTTGTGCACAAGTAGTGTAGTCGGTTTATTATGTTTTTGTGAAGTATAGGTTTGTACGGCAGACTGAGGCTTCTCCTGTGAGTTGGATTTTGAGATGCTGGTGCAAAGTACTGGTGAATGTCGTTGTCCACATATGTAGCATTTTATGTAGCTTCTGCTGCTTCTGCATGGTGTCCAATTTTCAGGCAAAGAGCACATGCTCGTTTTAAATGTTCTCGCCTTTCTTGGATAGTCATTTTTGCAATCTTGTAACATTCGGTGCTGGCAAGAGGTTTCTCGCACCATATACAATTTAGCTCGTAGTGTTTTTCTTTCTTGACATTTACAGTGAGACAGGCTGCGGCTGGTTCGGTGCTTGTGTTACCTATTTTAAAATCATTAGCAAGAGAGATTCTTTGGTTACCTTCAACTTCTCTCTTTAAGAACTCTAGTAAAGAACTCAATTCATCATTGGTGTCTGTTGGTTTTGACTGTTCCCAAATTTTTAAGATCTCATTAGGTAGAGCAGAGCCATTGGTAGTAAAAATGCCGAATACTTCTCTAAGGTAACAGTTAAAACTTCTAAATCGCGCAGGTGACTGCTTATCACTATCACTACATAGTATAAAATAAAGTCACTTTTCGCCGTCCCTATGTCCCTTTGTATGCTTAGATCTTTAAAACTACGCAACGGATTTTGATGCGGTTTTTTTTAATAGATAGAGTGATTAAAGAGGAAGGTTTTTAGATATAATACATGCATAATACAGCCGTGCGAAGCCGGGGCGGGTCGCTAGTATTATCATATAATGTTGTCAAGTCGGAATTGTCTCTTTTGTTAAGTATGAGTGAAAGGAATTCGCGTACATATATCTGTATGAGTAAATCTTCTCGAGCATATCTTGATTTAAGCTCTTTGAGGCACAGACTGTTACTGTTTTTGTAAATCTTCTCGAGCATATCTTGATTTGAGCTCTTTGAGGCACAGTCTGTAACTGTCTTTGGTAAGCGGAAAACTATTGACAAATACATTCACCTTCCAATTAGATTCCATCGATTGAGACAGGTATTGTAGCTTGTCATTCTCTTCTATTGTTTCGACGAAGTCAATTTTTTTGATGTGACCCCAAAAGAAAAGCCAATTTATAATATTTCCGTCATTTTTTCGAGGGTTGGGAGTTTAAATCTTCTACTAGCACTTAGCTCGGGTTGAGACAAAAGTGACATATACAGGAAAAGTATTTATGTAGCGTACAAATTTCGGTATGTTTTAAGCACATTAAAATAAAAAATATAGTTTTTGAAGTTATACTTCTTTAGGCGCGTTATGAAAAAATGATGAGAGTGAAATTTTACAAAAGCGAGACACAAAATTCTCACGTCACACAAAATTCTCACGGGAGAAGTTGTTTAAATCTAAATTGAACTTTATTGATTGTGTTGACAATCCTTTTCCAGTCCAGAGTTTTTTGTCGGACGAGTATTTTGCCGGACGAGTTTTTTGTCGGACGAGTTTTTTGTCGGACGAGTTTTTTGTCGGACGAGTTTTTTGCCGGACGAGTTTTTTGTCGGACGATTTTTTTTTTTTTTTTTTTTTTTTTTTTTTTTTTTTTTTTTTTTTTTTTTTTTTTTGTCGGACGTGTTTTTTTTTAATTTTATTTTTTTTATTTTTTGTCGGAAGAGTTTTTTTTTTTTTTTTTTTTTATTTTTTTTTATTTTTTTTTTAAATGCCAAAGAAGTATAACTTCTCACGCGCGTACATAAGTACACGCACCCTTTTTTTTTTTTTTGGAGCTAACTCAAAAACTCTCAGAGCTATAACCATTTAAGTGTTTCTAACAAAACGACGAAGTCCATGGACACAATACTAGCGCCAGCGAGTTTAATAGCGCGCTCTAAATGAAGGTAGGTACTTACGTGTCACTGTGTGTATCAATACTGAGATACCCAATAATTTAGAAATTGCAGTAAGTTTTTCACATAAAGTTGTTTTTTTTGCGTAATTGTACTCCACTGCCGACATATATTCAGCAGAAAAAAATGTGCACTACAAAACAGGACACTACAACACATACAGGAAAAGTATTCCTGTATGTGGTTTTTAACAAGGCCCATCGAGCTTGGTATTTGTGGGTCTCTTGTAATTCTTTTTCTAAAGACTCTTTGTCCCATTTTTCGTCGCTTAATAGTGCGCTTTTAATATTTCGCGCAATTGATCGTACGTTTCTTTGAGCACTTTGTAGCAAGCGTTCACTTCGTCTTTTTTGTTTGAGTCGGTTTTATACGCTCTCAGTAGTTCTTCGAACAAATTCGCGGACTTGGAAAAGTGCCTTCTGGTCACAGTGCGTTCCTTTATTTTCGTCTCCATTTTTTCCTCGCTGATGACTTAAATATGATCGGGTCGCCAATTGTAAAGGTTTCGCCTCAGCGATACTAGGAGATTTGGTCCGTTTTGTTCTCTCGCTCTCTCTAGAAGAATATGAATAAAGATGGACGATTAATAAAAGGCCTTCGAGTATTATTTTATTTGCCAAGAGGAATCTGTATAGATGAAACACAAACAGGACCAAATCTCCTAGTAAAGCTGAGGCGAAACCTTTGCAGTTTCTTTTTCCACAACACTGAATATGTTTTTTGTTTTTAGTAGGACATTTAGTTCGAATTTCCAGAATGCGAACTACGTTCGCATTATCGTTAGTAAATTTTTCGTTGTTTTTGCCTCCCGATTATTGTCGTCCATTTTTGTTTTATTTTACGACGGCTTTTACTATTTTTGTTGCAGTTATCTTGGAACTTGGAACCGACTGAATAAACACCAGCTTTTCATAAAGTATTTAGGTTTATTTTTTACGAACAACATGGACATTTTTCACACACAGACCATAGAGTATTGCAATTATCAAAAACAATTTTAAGTTCTACATTAGCTTTTTAAAATGATGCATTTCTAAATGCTTCAGAAAGACTTTCGTCCGATAAATTGTGTCTCTTTCACTAGTCTTCTTTTGCTTCGTCTTCTGAATCTCTGGTCTTGTGCTCCATCTCTAGATTGTGAGGAGGCTCACAGCTAAGCGACGTTCGCTGACCGTTTAGGGTCGCGGCGCGGTCATTACTTCGATGGGTGGCCAATTAATAGTGTGGCAAAAATGTGTTTTCGTGAGCCCCTCCGTGCTTCGGAAGGCACGTTAAGCCTGTATGTTTATCATAGATAATCATTTATTCGGTGTTGCCACCACATAAACTAATCTCTAATAAAGTAAGGTATAGCCTTTTCTTTAAGTTTAATGTTATATTTTCCTTCCATTACACCTAGGCCTTTAAACATATCAGCATACTCTTCTTCAGGGTGAGTGTCGTTGAAGATTTGTATTATTTCGGCCTCTTTATGAAATTGCACAATTCCAAAGGCATTACATTCAGGAAGTCCTAGTAGTGGTGTGTGTTGGTTTTCTAGTACATAGATGTCTGTGACTTTGGTTATGCCTTGCCAGGTAATTTTAACATTTTTAGAAATTCCTTTTGCTGGTATTATTATGCCACATGGTCCTATTAGTGTCTCCTTTACTAGTTCTGGTGCCGGTAGGTTTAGTTTTCGGCTTAGTTTCGGGCTTATGACAGTTTCTGATGCGCCAGTGTGTATTTTTCTTTTCTTTACTGCGTTCTCAAACTGCTAGTTATATGCCGAAGTGGGATATTTCACTTCTATTATCAAATCCCCTGCTATTCCATCGGGCTTAACTCCCAAATATGGGAGATTTTCGCCAAGAAATAGCCCACATGGGTTTATTTGAATTCCTGTCTGTTCAGACAATAACTGAATTGCGAGTTTCTCGTTTTGGAGGCCATGCTTGGATGTCACATGGTTTATGCTCTCCTTGTATTTTTTTTTTTACCAGATTACAATTTAGCAATTATACTGTTGTAGTTTTTAGCCTTATTAGGTATAGTGCTTATTTATTTTAATGAAAGTCGCAAATATAATTTCCTGCCGTTTCTTTTCCACTACATTATTTGTGGATCCAGGATGAACAAGCGCAACAGAGTTCATTGTTGCGTCCGAAAATGGCAGTCAAAATTTGGGGGTGTTGTTTCTTTTGATTTTCTGAATTTTTTGAGGCACTGGACTCAATACATCCAAAATATTAGTACCCGAAGTGCTGGCAATAGGTTCGGTTTCATTTGTAACATGTGTAGAGAGTGCTTCCGTTGCTGTCATTGTTGATTGAATTTCCGTTTCAAGTTAAATATCTATAGTAGTTGTATATCTTTCTTCAGCCACTTATCATCGCGCCGCCGCCATGTCAAGAACTTATGTTCAAAATACTATAATTTACCTAGCTTAATCTCTATTTTTATTGCAGTCTCTACCTAGACTATCACTAGACATCTTCTCACCTTCAAGTTTAGTGTACAAACATGATTCAATCTTTCGGAGAACTTCTCCGGCAATCTCGCTAGCAACAAACACCCAATCCACTCGTCGTTAATATTAAAGCCCGTTCCACTAAGTTTCTGTCCTGTTTCCATAACTTGAGTAACGTACGATGTCATAGAGACACTATTTTCGAGACGAATTGAGATCAAATTTTTCAGCAGAGATATGCGTCTTGAAAAACCAGAATCGTCAAATAGTGCCTTCAGCTTGTCCCATAGTACTCGAGAAGTATTTACTTCTTTAACATGGACGTAAAGTGACGTGTCAATAGTCAATATCAGTTTAGCATTGGTTCTCTGATCATCATCAGGTTTGGTTTCCTTTCTCTCGACAGGTTTTATAAAGTGAACCATATCTTCTAGAATCAGGAAATTCTCGATAGCAAAAGCCCATTCGCTGTAATTTTCACGACCTTTCAGTCGCGGCACGCTTGCAAGAAAATTGGTTGAAGAAGACATTTTATTTTACAAAACAGGATAGTCTTTTTTATTATTTTGCAGGTTCCACGAATTAATATATTTTTTTACTATTTTTAATTTCACAACTCGAGAGAAACGTTTTGTTATAAACTACACTAAGCTGACCTATTCTAACACGACTTTTACTAGCTAAATATGGGTCTGGGCCCATAACCTAAAATGAAAAGACTTTTTCATAACATTATGAATTATGGTAGTTTGCACCCTTCGATGCGATCCACGGAGTCTGTTACCTTAATGCTACAATAATATCCATATCAATCACGAAAGACTTTTACTCCAAGTATGTACATAAATACACGCACCAATTGTTTTCTTTTCTTTGTACTTCAATATTTGTACTTTTTCGACATTTTCTTTTACGTTACTAGTCTTTATTGTGACATTTATGACTATTTTTCATAGTTTCAATATTTAGGATTGGTTACTTACCCCTTATGTTCATTTTTCTCGAATGTTTTGGGTCTATAAGTTCCGGCAACATACACTCCAAGTATTTGCTTAATTCCTCTTACATAAATTCCCTCCAAAATATGTCGTCATTTTTTAATTCTGTCTGTTTTAATTGGTATGTCTTCACTAAGACAGATTTCAAAAAGGTATTCAGATTTTTTAGTTATAAGGTGGTGGCCTTGTATTTTGAAGACCAAATGACCATCAATACTAAGCATAGACTATTGATGGTAATTTTGTCATTTATGTCGATTTTATCAAACGGTATTTTTCTTTTCTTTACTGCGTCCTCAAACTGCTAGTTATATGCCTAAGCGGGATATTTCACTCCTATTATCAAATCCCCTGCTATTCCATCGGGCGTAACTCCCAAATATGGGAGATTTTCGCCAAGAAATAGCCCACATTGGTTTATTTGAATTCCTGTCTGTTCAGACAATAACTGAATTGCGAGTTTCTCGTTTTGGAGGCCATGCTTGGATGTCACATGGTTTATGCTCTCCTTGTAATTTTTTTTACCAGATTACAATTTAGCAATTATACTGTTGTAGTTTTCAGCCTTATTAGGTATAGTGTTTATATTTATCTTAATGAAAGTCGCAACTATAATTTCCTGACGTTTCTTTTCCACTACATTATTTGTGGATCCAGGATGAACAAGCGCAGCAACGAAACCAGATTTCATTGTTGCGTCCGAATCCACCACATAATTTACATATATCATTAGTATTGTCATTTTCTTTGTCTGAGATTATCTCATCGTCATCGTCATCATCACATTAATTGTGCGAGAAGAATGTCATTGGTGCTTTCTTCACTGCTACAAATTAACACTCTTCTCTTCACAGATTGTTCTTTTGCTGATGCTTTTCCTTTTATATGTTTTCCGTTACCTTTTTTTTCTTGTTCTTTTGATATCCTCTTTCTCTCTTTATGTTCAGCTTTTAGGGGTGTGGCGGCGGCGTCTCTGGATCCGAAGCTCTGTACCCAGCCGTCCATGTAATGAGAATCTGTTATTGCTTTCTAAGCGATTGGGTGCGTGTCACGGCAGTCTTTCGCGTTTCTATTTCGCACGCTGTGCGCTGAGAAAGGTGAGCTTTTAGCGCCAAAAATAATAAGCCTTAATTTGGTACCTTTTTATTGTGCCGTCTTCGTCCCGCCACAGAAATAGCTGCGCTGGCCGGTCCACTTCTCTTATGTTAATTTGAAGAAACATTTCTCTCATATCTGTTGTAATAGCTAGGTGTTCTCGGAACCTCCATATTATCCCTGGAAGTGGCTGTAGCATATCGGGACCGGTGAGCAGGGCGTCGATAAGACACATCCCTAGTGTTGTGGCGGCTGCATCAAACACTAACCTTAATTTTCCAGGCTTATTTGGGTTTGTGACAGCAAAGGGCGGTAGGTACCATTCTCTGGCGCACGCAGTACCGTCGGCAGGATTGGCGTATCCTTTATCAAATAGATTTTTTACCTGGTTTCGGTACGCTTGGTCGAAGGCTGGGTTTTCGGTCCATCTTTCTCTCGATGGAGCGCAGTCGACGCGTTGCCATGTCGTACGACGGTAGTAGCTTGTCGACGCCAGCCTTCCAGGGCAGACGTAACGCGTAAAAAAAGTCTGGGCTAGGTCCCCTCGCTAACCCGCGATAAGGAACTTCGTTCCTTTCTTCCTCAGTTTATGGGTGCAATCCTTGCAGTATCAATACTGCTGTGGA
Source organism: Idaea aversata (assembly GCA_907269075.1). Lineage (NCBI taxonomy): Eukaryota > Metazoa > Arthropoda > Insecta > Lepidoptera > Geometridae > Idaea > Idaea aversata. The sequence continues at coordinate 5,977,042 of OU026112.1, read as the reverse complement.
CAGGTTATCCCTTTAATAAATACGACGGGTAAGTAGTCCACTTGTTTATTTTACGTGATAAATAGGTTTAGGTAATAATTAGGTCGCTTAATAACATATGAAATACGCAAGCGCGGGAAGGCAACGAGCGGCGCGGCGTGCGCTTTGCGGCGAGAGTAGGTTCTGACTGGCGCGCGAGTGTATGCCTGCGGCAACCGGGACCGGCCGCTTGCCGCGGCGCAGGGGCGGGGTGCGCGCGCGCAGTAGTTCGCTCGCTCGACGTCACGAGTTAAGCAAACACCGAGGGCTCGTTTCCATACGACATGCGACGCGGCTCGACAGCACCGGGTGAACAACGATAACAAGTATGTATGTATGTAATGTAATATTGTTTGGTAGGTATGTGTGCTCTGCGAGGCCCACACTGCTATAAAGGTTATCATTTCGTCTCGGTTAGTCGGAGTCCATCTATGCAGACGCGATGTTGGAAGAAGCTTGTTTTCCGCTTCTTTTGTTCCGCATAGCGGTTTGTCTCTGTACCAGACCCCTCTTTTCCACTGGGCACTCTGGGCAAGTCCCCAGGGCCCCGTGATCCATACGCCTAGTACCTGCCGGATCACTAAACGATAACCGATATAAGTTTGTTTATATCTTGATTGTTGTAATCTTGAAATTTGTTTGAGCTCTCAAGTTTTTTAGTCATTGACTCTAATCTTAGTTTAGCTTTATGAAACTTAAGGCAATAAATCATCACAATTTGTTTTGAAAGGAAGTTTGATTCCGTACCTGTTGTCCTACGTCATAGACCAGCCTTTAAAAATAATAAAAAGTGAAAATAAATAATAGTAGGATGAAACCCATTAGAAACGGCCCCTCCGTTTGGGACATAAAAAGGTAAGTTTTCACCAAATTTCGTGAAAAAAAATACATTTTTGTAAAAGATAAACATAAAAAACCAAAAACTTGGTTTTTTTGAATTTTTCACATAAATTTTGAGGTTATGTGAAAAAAGTGTGAATACAAAAGTTTTAGATCTTTTTATTACCTACAACTTTGCCATTAGAGTTTTTTCCATAGGACTTTTAGTTTTGCCGGAAATCGAGATAAACCGTTTTTTACCCTTAAAAGCTCACCCCCATACCCTTCCCGACCTCAGATCGCCCGTAAATTATTTTTCCTTTCATTTTTATAATATTCCCCTCCTTTTCTAATGGGTTTCATCCTACTATTATTTTTTTTTTGTTTCAAAAGTTATCGACCCTGGTCTATCACCTTTACTGTCTCGTTGAATGCTCTCAGAACATGTGCTTTGGCTTCTGTTTTTGATTTTTCTTCTGCCGGGTCTCGTATACCTAGTGTTCGAGCTTCATACAGCACCGCTCCGCGATGCTGCTGGATTGTTTATTTATGCAAGATTCTGATTGTTTATACTTTATTTTTAATTAACACTAGACCGAGGATAGAATGAAACTACATTTTTGATGGAGATATCGGTGACATTGACGTTTATTAAACAATACACAATACGTTCCATTTTACACAAATAACTTTACGTTCCGTTTCGTAACATCCTTTAAACCCCGAAGCAAAATGGGCTACATTACATTATGTCTATTTAAACTAAAGGAACGGAACGTTTTACAACTTAATTATCCTACTCAACACTAGATGTCACTATTATTAATTATTATTTTAAGGTTCTAGTTTTACTTTTACAATGTTGCTACTTTACTACAGATGTCGCTATTTTCAATAAACTACTTTTTTTTTTTTTTCTTTTGTCCGGTCAGCTCTGTGACCGAACAATAAACTACTTAGCTTTATCTTTTGTTTAATTTATACAATACAAAATTAAGTCACCGAAACGTTAATTACAAAATTAATTAGATTAGATTATTTATCAGACAATTATTAGGATTAATTACAAATTAACTGAACTTAAACAAACAAATTAAATTGATGCCATTCTCTAAAACAAAATTATAACAATAATTCTCTAGAGAATAACCATGAAATTAAGAATTACTATTATTACATCAAAAATTTCAGAATTTACTCTTTTTAAACTTGTAAATAATTATCTGAATTGTCCATAAAGGGCCGATAAATTTGATTTGTAGCAAATAGCTCAGTATTTACATACAAATCAATAAAATTTAGAAGTTACACAACATTTTGTTGTAATTATTTACAAATTTGCAAATTACAACACTCAAAACTTTATCTAAATCTTAATAGAGATACTATAAGTCATACCACTTATCAATAAAAGGAACTATCTCTAGTACAACCATGATATCCCTCTAAACCCGGAACAAAATAGTTTTAAAGTGTATTTGCAAATAACTAAGTCATAATTATAATAAGGTACATCTTAGTACGTAAGTACATTTGTCAATAATGTTAACATAATTAAATCTAACAAATAACGGGATTTACATTGTCTTATAGTTATTATAACAGTCAAATTTTACCAGGTAGGTAATAATATATTTTACATGATGTAATGCAAAATGGTAGGTATCTGCAATGTTTTTATTACATTACATAAATAATAACATATGGTATTGTGATCAATATTGACCAATAATACTACTTATCTGGTGCGTCACTATAAGTAGTGATTCTCATTTACACAATTAATGGTAGTTGAGATAGCTTCATTCTACTATATTTAATTTTCCGCCTACAATGACAGCTAAAACAACGCCTGCAAAACATTCGCACAATATTCATAAAATATCATTAATACATTCACACAATTAATGGTAGTTGAGATAGCTTCATTCTACTATATTAAATTCTTTACCTACAATGAAAACTAAAACAACGCCTGCAAAACATTCACACAATATTCATATCATTAATGCATGTCAAAGCCGGGAATTTTGGTATTATAATTTATACTTACTAGGTATCACAATTCTCCTGCCATGTCGCGTCACCTTTTCCGACTTGTCGGGAACATTAGTGGGGATTTCCTGCAATGGCTTAATTTTAGAAGTTTGTGATACTTTACCTTTGTTAGTAGTAGGTGATATTCGAGCTTGTAATTCTGTTTTAGGTGATGTCGAAAACACGCTCGAAGTCACTTCCTGTTGTAGCAACTGGATTATTTCTAATTCAGCTCTCTTGTATTCTGTACTTGTAATATTACCTCTTTCTCTATCATATGCGCAGCTTTTCCGACATTTTCCGATGAATCTGAGAATCCAGGCGACCATGCGTACTGTTTTACTATACTTACTAAAATGTAATAGGTTATTTGAAAAATAATCCGTCTTTGTGATGTTAGTAGTAGAATTTGTCTTAGTCGATCTTCTTAATTCTTTCTCAGCTTCCTCTTTGTCTGCTGTCGCTAGGGAAAGTGGCCACTCATCAGAATTGTGGCGCAGGAAATCAGGACCTTCAGTCCATCGACTTTCCAGCAGCTGTTTGGCATCGCAGCCTCGCGATGGCAGATCAGCCCAGTTCAATGAACCTGGAATGTGAAACCATTTTTGTTTATTAGTATTTTCTTTTATTTCCTTTACTCCATTACCAACAAACACATTCCATGTTAAATTGTTGCATATCCAATATAAAACAACACTAGAGTCCGTCCAGTAAAACTCATCGCAGCCTAAATTTAAAGATTTCCTAGCTTCTAACATTAATCTAACACCAATCACCGCCGACATCAGTTCAAGTCTAGGTATTGATATAATCTTCGGCGGCACTAATCTAGATTTCGCTGCGATTAATCGGACTGTTATTTCATTGTCTTTTTTAGCACGCAAGAATACGCACGCAGCCATTGCATGCTTACTCGCGTCACAAAACATGTGCAAACTAACCTCACAATCTTTTAGTTTATTACTTGCCAATCTCCTAGGTATTCTACACTGTTCTATAAACTTCAAATTATTATACCATTTTAGGAATTTATCTGCAAGTTCTTGAGGTAGTTCTTGATCCCAATTTAACTTCCTGCTCCACATATCTCGTAGCAACAATCGTGGGACTAAAGTAACTGGACAAGAAAATCCTATGGGGTCAAATACCTTTTGTGTCATTGAAAGTACAGTTCTTTTGGTTAGTTTACTCAACATGTCTGGAGGGGGCAGACTCATAATATTACATGAAAGTTCATCAGACACTGTGTCCCAGTTTAAACCTAATACTGATATATTTACCTTGCCAGTTTCGTTGATCTGAAGTGGTGACGTGGTCCACATCCTTAGGTTAAACTTCCCTGCTTCCATGATTTGTCGTGCCTCTTGTATAAATTGCCGTACCTCTTCTTCTGTGTCCAGACTAGTTAAACAATTATCAACATAAAAAGAGTTCTTCATAATTTTGGCTGTTTCCTCCAGTTTACTTTTCACCTTATTCAAATGGTGATTTATTGTAGCTGCCAATAAGAACGGACTACAAGTCAATCCAAAGACTACCCTACAGTGTCTATATTCTATTACCTTTTGTAGCGACTCGTCTTCCCACCATAGAAATTTCAAATAATCTCGATCTTCTTTTTTCAAACTAATTTCAAGAAATGCTTTCGCAATATCAGAAGTAATACCAACGCAACCTTTTCTGAATCCAATCAATAACTTAGGTATATGTTCAATACAATTAATACCCTTTTCCAAACATGAATTCAGACTTAGACCATTTTTATCCGGACAGGATGCATCAAAAACTGGTCTTATTGCAGTTGTCAGACTAGATTCCTTAAAAACAGCTCTATGTGGTAAATAATGACTATAACCTTGACTAGAATGCACCTCGGGAGTCTCAATAATTCCAAATTTGAGCCACTCCTTGAAGATTGCATCATAGTCTTTGTACTTACCACAGCACAATAGCTTCTTCGTTGTTGAATCAAGTCTCTTCTTTGCTTTATTATAGTTAGATAATAACTCGTCGAAACCTACCTTAAATGGAAGTCCTGTTTCATATCTTCCATCAGGCAGAGTCCTCACTGTTTCCTCGAAGCATCTAACCGCTTCTGCCTCGTTCTGAGCTCTAGATTTTAATTCAGCTGGATCATGTATGCCTAGTGTTTCAAGTGACCAAAAATCTGTCATTAACATTAGTAGACACAGACATACAGCACAAAGAAGTAGTATTATTTGAACAAGTACCACCCTGTTTACCCTGAATAGACCACCCTAATTTTGTTTTAATTCCAACTAAACCATTTTCCATTACTACAATATTATTTGTCATCATAAATCCAGCATAATCAGCTCCTATCAATATACCTATTTCAGTTAAATTATGTTTTATATCAGGTAAGGAGATCTGATGTCTTTTTAAACATTTTGACATTTGTTTGTTTTGTTTGTTTTGTTATCTAATTTTACTTTTGGAACTTTACCACAAATTATGGGTTGGCTGAAGGCCTCAATATTCATCTTAAATTTATGATCTAAACTTTCTATTACTACCTCGTAGACTTCATGCGATGTTGGCTTGGTTGTACCTCCTCCAAACAAGCAATGGCTCAGGTTCTCCCGACGCGTTGGTTTTAGTTTCAAAGTCTGTGCTACATCCTCACGAACGTAGCTTTTTGAAGACCCGCTGTCGAAGAGTGCTCGCACGACTAAAGTGTTGTCACCATGTTGCACATTTAATATCACTGTTTGAAGTAAAGTTTCAGCATCACAGTTGTAGTTCGCCAAGGCAGTAGGGGATGTAGATGGCTTGTTAGGTATTCTTGCTTCATTTTTCTCAGTACACACTGCTGTCATATGTCTTTTGTTGCAAATAAAACACCTCACAAACGCTTTACATATTCTAGGTTGGTGGCCAGGTTTCCAACATATTAAACATACCTTCTTGTCTTTTATCACTTTCCGTCGTTGCTCCACTGACAAGCTGTGTGTTTTGTAGCATTCTGTGCTTATGTGATTATCTTTATTACACCATATGCAGTTGTTATTCTTCTGTGTTTTCTTATTATTAGTATGGACTACGAGGCAATTCGCTGTCGCTTCGTTGGGGTCAGTGTCGTTCAAATTTCTTGTTATCTCCATTCGCTGTATACTTTCTATTTCACTTTTCAAGTAACTCATCAAACACAATAGCATTTCCTCCGGGCTTCTGGGTTTTGTTCCACTTTTCTGTCGTTCCCAATTTTTTAAAATTTCGATGGGAAGAGCAGACTCAATCAAGGGCAAAATGAATGCTTGGTAATTTTTGATTCCTAGACTCTCTAGAGCTCTTAGGTTGGCATTCAATTTATCATATAACGTTACAAGATTGGACTTATCTTTCAAAACTAAGGCGAGCAACTCACGTACATAGACTTCTATTAGTACATCCTCTCTAGCGTATCTTTGTTTGAGCTCTTCAATACATTTTTTATAAAACTCACCGGCCGGTGGATAGCTCGATACCAAAGAATGCACCTCCGTACCTGTTTCTACACTCTGCCTTAAATAATATATTTTGTCATCATCGTCCAATTCATTGTCCTTGTCTATTTTCGAGAACTGTCCCCAAAATGCTATCCAATTTCGAATGTCACCGTCGAATTTTTGAAATTTGATTTCTGGTAATTTGAAATATCTAGTTTTTGTGTGTCGGTCTTGTGTTTGTTGTTTCGTATTTTTCTCCAAGATGATGTCATACTTAGTTTTTAAGTCTAAGTATTTATTTATATATTCTTCTGCCGACAAAATTTCACGTTCTAATTGTTGTTCGGTGCCGCTATTGCAAATGTCCGCTTGCACACTTGCGTCCAATTTGACGAGTTTATGATAGATTTGTTCCAACTTGCTAAATTCCGCTCTTAACTCGGTTAGTCTGGCTTCGCCTTTTTGCAGGATGTCGGAAATGGTTTTAGTTGTTATTGTAAACAAGCGTCTTCTTATTGTTCTTTCCTTGAAAAACGAGCTCGGACATGGAACAGGTGCGGTCTCTGGTACGGAATTTTCATCGTCAGTCATCCTGGTAGATTTCGATTGTCACGGTCGCCAATTGTTCGAGCTTCATACAGCACCGCTCCGCGATGCTGCTGGATTGTTTATTTATGCAAGATTCTGATTGTTTATACTTTATTTTTAATTAACACTAGACCGAGGATAGAATGAAACTACATTTTTGATGGAGATATCGGTGACGTTTATTAAACAATACACAATACGTTCCATTTTACACAAATAACTTTACGTTCCGTTTCGTAACACCTAGTGTCTCCAGAGCCCAGTATTCTGTTAAATTATTATCACAATAAGTACGTTAGTAAGTTTATCTCGCCGTCAAAGCTTTGTAATTCGAGACTTGGTAAACGCAATTTCGTTGTAGGATGGACCGTATCAATTGTGATTTTTTTCGAAGTCGCATCCCGTTTTGGTCAAACACGGCGCTTAATTTTAGCCATCTTGTATGGTATGTCTCGATGCTTTCTACTTCTTTTTCATACTCCTCTTCGACGAAATCGGACGACAGCATGAGGTTCTTCATTTTCTCGTTGAGAAGATTCAAATTATCTTCGTATTCGGCCAGCTTTTTAAAAGCTACTATGGCTACATTGTGTAAGTGGAAGTCTGAGTCCGTTAATAATGCTTCCAACTCGTTTGCTGATTTGGTGAACGCGCAACGTATTACAGCTCTCTCCTTCTTCGCGGAATCCATTTTTCCGAAGAACGGTCGCCAAATTAAAAGGATTCTCTGTTTTATTTATTTTCGTAGTAAACGCGAGCCAAAATTATTACGCATTTTTAAATCACTATATTGGAACTCTTTATTTTTTCTTTTTCCATAGATTACATAAAAAAAACACAAAATGTCACAGATAATAAATAATCGACTTCTTACAGCTATGTATTCGAATTGTAAGCATCTGTCATGGTAATGTCAATTAAGTCAGTGCTTAACCAAACTACGTGTGTTTTACTACACATGTGTCCCAATCTTCTGTGCCACAAAGCACTTTTTAGCAAGAATACATTTTGTCCTTGGAGTAGTACAGTCACATTACCAATTAGCTGAACCCCACGTGACTTAGAGCTCACTCGCAAATCTGTAAGGTTGTATAGTAATGTTATCAGATTCTGTTTTTTTTAAACAATATTCTATACAATACAATATACAATATAAACAAATTAACAAAATAGGTAAATACTATATTTTTTACAGATATGCGAGTGAGTTCTGGGTCACGTGGGCTTCAGCTAATTGGTAATGTGACTGTACATAAATTTAATCAATACACTCCATCAATTAGATCAGCAACAGCCACTAGTTCTTTCTTTGCATTGTAAATTAAACACTGGTTATTTAGATTTATTTATTTAGATTTATTATTTATTTATCTGAGAAGGAGACACTTGTTGTTTTTATCAACTTGACTTATTGACAATAAGTTTATTGTTAGGCTTGGAACACATAAGACATCCTTGATTGTTATATCATAGCCTTTCTGCGTCGATATTTGAACATTTCCTTTGAAACTTGTCATGATTTCTTCAGGATTTGCTATCATGATCTCGGTACATGTCTGTGGAATCGAGGTGTCTTGCAACCAACTTGCGATAGCCGCCATGTGGACACTGGCCCCCAAATCCCCGTACCACGTCCACGTCCGTCCATGTCCGCATCCGAATCCGCGTCTTTAATAGGTATATTTAGTACTCAAGAAAACAGCGCTAAATGCATTCGACGACTTATTTTTGTTTGTTTCATCTAACATCATTGGTTGATTACGATAATGACCTGGAGTTTTGCATTTGTAACAGGTAATGTTTTTATTTCCTCCACCCGTCATTTTGACATTTGACGTTGACGGCTTCCCGTCATATCAGCTCTGATTGGTGTTGCCGGGTCTGTGTTTTGATTTCGACCATTTTAATGCAAACGCCGCTTCAGTATTCTGCGTTTCGTTCGATGTCATTCCCATAAACTCTGACGATTCTGAATCCAGCAATTTTGTCTTGATGATGTCGGACGTAATTTTATGCCGGAATGCTCACTGGCCATTATCATGGGTGAAAACTTTTCTGGTAATCCCGCCAGCATCAGTGATCCAATCCACTGATCGGCTATTTCAAAACCAGTACCACTTAGAAGTTGTGATGTTTCCAGGCTGCAAAAATCTTAAATCTGCCATCGGCACTTCATCGGACATGGCATTTAGGCGGGACTTCGTTAATGTCCTCTCTGCTCTGATTTGAACTCATTCCAGTGATTCAAGGCTGCAAAAAATTACTTTTTCTTTTTAAACCTGCTATCGGCCCTTCATCGGGCATGGCATTTAGGCGGGGCTTCTTTAATGCCCTCTCTATTAGCCCAATAGTGGGCAACTGATATGAGTAGCGCGTGGGCAGCGTCTTTGTAAGAAAACAAGAATGTGGCATATCTATCGGATTTAATTATTCACAATTATTAATCCTCTGATGACAATTACTATTCAATATACAATTAACCAGCATTAATCAATATTATTTCACTTAGATACGAATTTAACTTACGAAAATGAGAGAGACTTAAGTTCACAGGGTGACGAGTAAAGCTGGGAACAAATTATCGGACGCGCCCGACAGCCGCGACTGATTAGTGTGCACGGATGCTTCGGACGTTGTCCGCGGACTCTTCCGAGCGCCTTCCGCCACCAGTGTTGCCAGATTTTTCTACTTTTTTTGGTAGATTTAAGGCAAAGAGAACGATCAGTAGTCAGATAATTTAGTAGGTACTTTCAGTAGAAAATCGATTTGTAATTTAGTAGGAAATCTATTATGTAATGTAGTAGGTATATTCGTCAAAAAATTCAGTATTTTAGACAATTCAGAAAATGGTTTTCCAAAATGAATATGGAACAGCGCTTGGTAGATTCTGGTAGATTTTATTGCACGCACAGGCAAACTTCTGTCCTTCGGACGCGCGGACGCATCCCGCACCCCGTGCACACCATCCGCGGACGTCCGCGGACGTTTTCGGCTGATAGAAACATCCGGCTGGCCAGATCGCTGTAGGACATCCGAACGCTCAAGGGCAGCCCAAGGTCACGTCCGCGACTTACGTCCGATAGTGTGCACAGTTACTTACATTTACATAACACAGATGCCTATAAGTCGCGGCTGACTGACGCGTCCGTAAGCCGCGTACGATAATTTGTTCCCAGCTTTAAAACGAAAAGGGGTGACATCATAGTCTCAACAGATTACATTAAAACCCCACAGAGTATAAGATGCAATGCATACAGATTACTATTTCAATCTTTAATACTCTCTTCTCTGATTTGAACTAGTTCCAGGCTTATTTTTCCTTTATAATTTCTTTTTGCTTTTTAAATCTGCCATCGGCTCCTCTTGCCATAATCTGTTCCCCGACTGTGAATAGAAGTGGGTATCATCTCATTAAATTATACCTGAATATTTCAAGCTCTTTGTTCCAAATATAGGACCAAAGGTGCATGTACAGTGGGTTGGCGAGGGGACCTAGCCCTGAAAAACAGTTACGCGTTACGAAAAAATGTGAAAAGAAAAACCGTAAAACAAATAATAGTGTTACTAATTGCCTTACAGTTCAATTTTACCCGATTGAACCGATTTCGTTCCAACCACGGGAAAACTAACCACCACCTCCATAAATGGGGACTAAGAGAGTCACCACAGTGCGATTGCGGAGCGCGTGACCAAACCCTTTCCCATGTGGTAAACGAATGCCCACTTCGCCGTTTTCCCGGTGGAATTTCGGAAGTCCATAAACTTACAACTGCCGCCGCAAGCTGGCTGAAAAACTTGGATATAGAGGTTTGATCCACGCAGGATGAATGCCATACGCCATGATGATGAGTTCAATTTTAAATTATTAGTCACCATGACATAATCTTTGAGGTTATTTTCTTTCACATTAATTAAACAGTCTCTATCCCAAGTCATATGAGAAGTGCATCCTATCGATAATCCACTCCTTGCAGCCTCGAACCAGAAATGCTGCAGCCAAGTTTCCATTCTCGTTGTTCTTCTTCCCCTCATCCGCTTTCTTCTTATAACATTTTGCATGTACATGTCCCTTTTTCTGACAATAGTACATATCATTGTTTTACTCGACTTGTTTTTCTTGAAGTGGACTTTGACTTAGACATCAGTGCTGTACCACCGTTTAGCTAATTTCTGCGGTGCTCTTCCTGCAACAATCTTGTCTAGTTGATTTGTCATCCACAACGTCTCGAGGTTGGAAACAAGCGAGTCATACTCTTGACGGAGTCCACTAAATTATCTCAGTCACTTCCTCATCTTCAATCACTTTACCAATGTTACTAAGTTATTATACATGTGTTGAAATTTTCTCTATAAATTCGGACATGGAAGAAAAATTACTGAATTGTATCTGATGCAACTGTTTAAGAAGGGAAACACGAAAAGACCCATGTCTTCAAATCTTTGTGCCAGCCTATCCCAAGCGTCTTTGGCTGATTTACAATTTCGCACGTACTGGAGCAAAGTCGGTTTTAACGATATGCATATGCGAGCAAAGGCACGTTTGTCTTTTACCTCATCAACCTCGCTGCATTCGACGGTGAGTAACATTTTCGTAATAAATTGCCAATTCAAATAGTCGGAGGCCCTTTCTGATCTCTCAAAATGTGATAGCGGGAGAAATGACGATGGCGTCATGGCGCCATGCCGATCTCGGTCGACGTGGCCTCACTATTTCCAGGCACTTCATTTCCTGTGCCGATATCGATCCCGGTTCATCTGGCATGATTTACTGTCAATCCCACGCACTTTATTTTTAAGTATTGACTTTTTACCTAATGCAAATTTTGCTAATACTGGGCCCATAACCTGTTCGGCCGTGATCGAACCTAACGCAGCGTGCGGGGAAGCAGATGAGAAAATAAAACTGTTAAATTCACTTTGACCACTATTTATTATAAACTGTATGGAAAACACTTATAAATATCGATAAATCACAGAAATAACTTCAGACAGAAAAATACTCGACCAGACGGGACGGCCATTGAACGAGAAGAGAGAGAGAGAGGGATGCGAGAGCGAAACAATGAACCTGCAGACAACGAACGAACGCATCAATCTGTCAAAAAATGAAGTTAGTTACCCTTTGCACCTTAACTGTGTCGGGTCAGTTCCTGACCGTGTGCTTGATCCCTTGCCACCATGTTGCTCCGTTGTTAGTAACATGGCATACCTTTTAGGGCGTTCCCGTTGGATATTGAAACGCAATGTTTGTAAACCTCTACTGCGTCTATAAAGTTGTTTAGGTCGTCGTTTAGCGATCTATGTTCCCTCGGCGCCATTGTTTGATGTTAGGTTACTTATAGTGTTTGTTAGCAACGTCTCACTAAATCACTAACGAATATTTATTTTCGTGGACCAGGCCCCACGTTGGGCGCCATTTGTTGTAGAAGTTTGAATATTATACACAAGTTTTATAGGTCACTGAACTTTATTTTGAACTACTGTTTTTGTCTTTTGCGCGAGTTTTATAAAGCGAAACTATTGCTGTCTTGCACACATCTCATTTAGCAACAAATGGGAATGCGTATCCCAAACCGGAGGAATATAGGTTTCTTCCTCTCAGTGGGATCACCGCGTTAGTCGACCACTTCTTCAAAGAGTAAGAAACATCAAGGTAGGGGTGAACACAAAAGATCCCATTGGGTCGAAGTGTTGCTGGCAATTTGTCAGCCCCCATTATATAAGATAAGATAAGATAGTAACAAATACTAAAAACATAAAGAAACATAATTAAGTGGGGCAACTCAACATGGTACGGAACTCTTCGTGCGCGGGTCAGACTCGCACTTGACCGGTATTTTATTATACTTATTTCCTAATTTTGATGAATCGTCATGTCTTTGCCTTTGTGCATTACCCCATTGCGGGGTGCTCTTTGTGTATTGTTTTGCATTTATTGATTTAGTTATATTTTTTTTGTATTAGGGATGATTCTTGTTAGACCGGGCCGAGTGCGTAGCGAAGTCCGTCCGTGCTGAACGTTTATTAACACCGGGTTATAAGCCGCCGAGGAGACGGAGCGGATCCGTGGAGTAGACGGCCGTCGTCCCCACACGGGGGGGGGACACGGATCATGCACTGTGTTGATATTTATATAATTTTTATAATTTATATTTTACACAATTTATATAAAATTGCTTCAAACAAAATGTTGGTAACGTTTCAAATCCGGGCCACGGACACGGCATGGTCTAATGAAAATTATCCCTAATAAATAACGTCTACTGACAAAAATGAAGACTTTTGACTATTGACATTCCATGACGAAAATCTCATTAAATTATGTTGTAATTATATTGTACTTATATTGCATGCTTAAATATATTTTAACGGTTATTTCGCGTTTTTATATCCGTTAAAAATATATTTAAGTATGAGTTCAAATCGAAAATACTATGTATATTGCATGGCTAAAGTCTGAAGTACGTTTAAACCTAGTTGTAACCGGTTAAATCAAGTTATAACCGGATAAAGCTAGTTAGAACTGAATAAAGCCAACTAGCTGGTAGCTAGATAATTAGTTTGTAACAATTAGAAGCTAGTTGTGACCATTTAACAGCTTCAAGCTAGTAATAACCGCTTTGGTCTGGTTCAAACTAGTATAAACAGCTCAAAGCTGGTTACAAAATCTTCAAAGTTATTTAACGTGTAAATGGTATTTTGTTTTAACTTTATTTTTATTTTTAGTTGTATATCACTGTATGTTTTCCTATGAAAATAAAATAAATTAAATTAAGCCTATTGTCTACCGTCAACTAAACTTAGTTTAGCTCGCATAGTTTAGCCAATTTTTCATATATGTGCGTCCACCGCAAACTATGTCAGCTAAGTTACGTAAAACTGAAAAACTGCGAGCTAAGCTAAACTTAGTTTAGATGGCAGTGGACGGTCGACTTTAAAGCTGATTATAACTTGGTAAAGCTAGTTGGAACTGGTTATCAGCTAGTTGGAACTGGGTATAACTAGTTAAAACCGCTTACAACCGGATATAAATAGTTGTAACGTTTTAGAAGCTCGATAAAAATATTATATTTTATTTAAAAACCACAATTATGTAAATATTTTATATTATAAGTTAAGTTATTCACAACCTAAGCTGAATCAGTTCTTATCCATCTAAAGGTTGCCTGGAAGAAATCGCCTTAGCGATAAGGCCGCCCATTTGTGCAACATATACTTTCTAGCTATTACTTTGTGTTTATCGTGTTCTGTTTCTTTCTGTGTTGTACAAATAAAGTTATCTATCTAAAACAGCTTAAAGCTAGTTTTATCCGGTTAAATGTGCATATAACCGGTTAGAACGAAGTATAATAGCACTTCAGGCTTTAGTCATATATAAAATAAATAATATTATTATGTATAAGTATAAAGTTATAATAAGTTATAAGAAAATAAATTATGGTAATAGACTTAATAAATTATTCAATTATATGGAGTATATCTTGTTTTATTTATTGACCGAGCGAGCGAAGCGGTCTGCTCAGGGGGTCTATTTTTGAATCACTCGTGTGACATATCTTCGTCGTATACGCCTACAAGTCTCGCTCAACTTCCAAGTCGCATGACACCAATTTTCTGTATTTTTGAATCGTTCGTCGTCGAAATTTAAAATGACAATTTTTGGTAGTTACATAAATTTTTATTAGGCTAAAATCTTACAAGATCAATTAAATTCACAATCATTAAAAAAATAAACAAATACTTAAATCGATACAAAAAAAAAAAACATCCTAAAATTAAAAAAAATTACAAATAAATAACTTATATCTAATCAAATAACCCGCCCCGCGACACTCCAACAACAATTGTCAATTTTTGGTTGTTTTCCGCAGAAAATTGAAAACCGGTAATTACCGATGATCATTCGAAATAATACCAAAAGATAGAAATATTTTTTAAAGATCGTTTCCGAATGTTTGACTATGATTGTTTAACTTTTAATCTACCACTCGCCTGTTGGCGACGAGTGGTGGAGACCACTCGTTACGATCGAGCGATTCAAAAATAGCGAATTTCCAATGTCGAACGAATATCAGTAGAAATCGAGCGCTCGACGTGGGGCGAACGATTCAAAAATAGGGCTCCTGGTCTGGAAAAATTACACATTTAGATTACGCCATCTGTCAAGGATTTGGATCTAGTCTAAACACTATCCCTATATAATCTATAGGGATAGTGCTTAGACTATAGTTTCCTATATAATCTATAGGGATAGTGTTTAGACTACAGTTCACGAGTAAATCTGTGTCTAAATCTAAGGTAAGTTATTAGAAGGTACAAATCACACTTATTACGTCATCTCTTCTTCAATTTTTCTCCTCAAAAAGAATGTGATGGCCATGAACGAATTGAAAATAAAAAAAACAAAAGTCTTGCCTGCCCTTTTGAGAGTAATATTAACAAAAAAATATTGCCAAAAAAAAATCCGTTTTTAGTAAGTATTTGTTGTTATAGCGGCAACAGAAATACATATTCTGTGAAAATTTCAACTGTCCAGCTATCACGGTTCATGAGATACAGCCTGGTGACAGACAGACAGACGGACAGTGTAGTCTTAGTAATACGATCCCGTATTTACCCTTTAGGTACGGAACCCTAATAAAACTGGAAAAATAATTCATTTAACTCGAGCATGATTTCACATTAGATATCTGACAGTTTTTTGTAGGAAACCCTCTACCGAGTTCTGATTGCCTGGTACTTACAGACCAAATTACTATCAAACAATTTACACGGTAACGGAAAGAGAGCAGTTGAAGAAAGAGAGAGATAGCGTTATAAATGTGATTTACCTTCTACTGACTTCTGATTGGACCAATTACTATTAAACAATTTACACGATAAAGGAAAGAGAAAAATTTAAGAGAGAGATAGCGTTATATGTGTTTTTATACCTTCTACTGACTTCTGATTGCCTAGTACTTACAGACCAATTTCTATTAACAATTTACACGATAAAGGAATGAGAAAAATTGAAGAAAGAGAAAGATAGCGTTATGTGTTTTTATACCTTCTACTGACTTCTGATTGCCTAGTACTTACAGACCAATTATTATTAAACAATTTACACGATAAATGAGAAAAATTTAAGAAAGAGAGAGATAGCGTTATGTAATTTTATACCTTCTACTGATTTCTGATTGCCTAGTACTTACAGACCAATTCCTACAATTTACACGATAGAATGAGAAAAATTGAAGAAAGAGAGAGATAGCGTTATGTGATTTTGTACCTTCTACTGACTTCTGATTGCCTAGTACTTACAGACCAATTCCTACAATTTACACGATAGAATGAGAAAAATTGAAGAAAGAGAGAGATAGCGTTATGTGATTTTGTACCTTCTACTGACTTCTGATTGCCTAGTACTTACAGACCAATTCCTACAATTTACACGATAGAATGAGAAAAATTGAAGAAAGAGAGAGATAGCGTTATGTGATTTTGTACCTTCTACTGACTTCTGATTGCCTAGTACTTTTTACAGACGAACGACTATTTTATAGAGCAAATGGTTGACTAAGCTGGTATTTATATGCATGGAGAAGGGACAAACTCTTCAGCTTTATAATATATTAAAGTAGGTAGGTATAGTTAGAATTAGGGTTTTTAGAAGAAAAAAAAACAAAAAAATTAGGCCATTATTAATTTTTTATTTTTGAAATAACTATTTTTACATAAAACAGTATAAATCTTAAAACTAATTTTAGGTACATAGTACATAAAGCACAAGATAAAACATATTTGCAGTAGAAATATTTACAAAAAACACTTTCTATTTTTAGTAGAAAAGAGTAAAAAGGGGTTGTGACATAAAAGTATGGAGGCTGGCATAGTCGCCACAATCTTTTATTTTTTTGCATATAATATTTTCATATGGCAATGTATAGAGGGCAATGCCATATACCTAATCACTACATAGTATAAAACAAAGTCGCTTTCCGCTGTCTGTCCATATGTATGCTCTTTAAAACTACGCAGCGGATTTTGATGCAGTTTTTAATAGAGTGATTCAAGAGGAAGGTTTTAGTATATAAAACAAAATTACCACTCGTACGAAATCGCGGGCAACAGCTAGTAAAAAATAGAAGATTATGTCGAGTATGCCAGCCTCCTATTACGTTACTACCCCTTTAATATCTACAATTCCACATAAAAATATAAGCTCATTTAACAATATTAATAAATTAACATTAAAAACTACAGCAGTAAAAATATACAAAAAGCTAAAATTTCAAACAACCAATACATAAAAAACGGCTAAACCAATTTTTATAAAACTACTAGCGACCCGCCCCGGCTTCGCACGGCTATATTATGCATGTATCCTACTAATATTATAAACGTAAAAGTTTGTATGTCTGGATGTATGTATGGATGTTTGTTCCTCTTTAACGCAAAAACTACTGAATGGATTTTAATGAAACTTTACAATAATATAGCTTATACATCAGAATAGAACATAGGCTATAATTTATAAAGATATTGTGTGAATTGTCTAATATATAACAAAAAATGTGTCGAAAAATTGACAGATGTCAAAGTGACAGTGACATTTAACAGATGTCAAACTGTGTCAATTTGACATCTGTGAAATTGCTCAGCGTTTTTCGTCATATATTTTCACTGTATCGGGACTAACGCGGGTGAAACCGTGGGGCGCAGCTAGTTATACAAATAAACCTTCCTCTTGAATCACTCTATCTATTAAAACAAACTGCATCAAAATCCGTTGCGTAGTTTTAAAGATTTAATAAATGATACAAAGGGACAGAGAAAGCGACTTTGTTTTATACTATGTAGTGATCCAATAAAAACACAATGAATCTAGCTTTCGAATAAAGAAAGCTTTATCAAAATCGGTTTATCCGTTTAGAAGCTACGATACCTTAAAAAGGCATTAAAAGTCTTAAAATTAACTTTTTTTTTGGGAATACTATTCAATTTAAAAACCCATTTTGTACATATTTTTTTCTAAATGCATTATCTAAAAATAAAATTATATATAACTAATTTGTTTGATAAATAAAATAACTACTGATCCACAAAAAAGCGGATCATTCCGGAATTCCAACTAAATAACCCGGAATTCCATCTAAATAACCCGGAATTCCACCTAAGAAACCCAAAATTTCAACGAATACTGACTAACTAATGATCTCGGAATTCCAACGAAACATTCCGGAACTAAAACTAAATAACCCGGAATTCCCACTAATAAACCCGAAATGTTAACGAAATATTCCGAAATTAAAATTAAATTTCCCAGAATTAAATAGAAACGGGGAATTTTGGAAATCATCGACAAAAAAATTGTAGTCGCTCCGAGGCCGAGGGCAAAAATAGAGGTCTAGTTAATTTTATTTAGTTTAATTTTAATTTGCTTTTATTTCGACGCTAATTTGTTTTTCCGACCGTTTCGTCTCAATCAAATGTTGAATTAATTAGTTTTTCCGACTTTAAAATTACTTTTCCGACAATAATTTGTCGTTTATTCGACGCTTATTGGTTTTTATGACAGTTTCGCCTCAATCAAATGTTAAAGTAATTAGTTTTCCGACATTCAAATTACTCTCCGACAATAATTTGCCTTTTATTCGACGTTAATTTGTTTCTAAGAAAGTTTCGTCTCAATCAAATGTTGAATAAATTAGTTTTTCCGACTTTTAAATTACTTTCCGACAATAATTTGCCTTTTATTCGACGTTAATTTGTTTCTAAGAAAGTTTCGTCTCAATCAAATGTTGAATAAATTAGTTTTTCCGACTTTTAAATTACTTTCCGACAATAATTTGCCTTTTATTCGACGTTAATTTGTTTCTAAGACAGTTTCGTCTCAATCAAATGTTGAATAAATTAGTTTTTCCGACTTTTAAATTACTTTCCGACAATAATTTGCCTTTTATTCGACGTTAATTTGTTTCTAAGACAGTTTCGTCTCAATCAAATGTTGAATGAATTAGTTTTTCCGACTTTTAAATTACTTTCCGACAATAATTTGCCTTTTATTCGACGTTAATTTGTTTCTAAGACAGTTTCGTCTCAATCAAATGTTGAATGAATTAGTTTATCCGAATTTCAAATTACTTTTCGGCATTAATTTGCTTTTTTTTCTTTAGTCTGAATCAATTAACATTAATTACTTTTTATGATTTAAATTCACTTTTCCGACATTAATTTGCTTTTTTTCGATTTGTTTTCCGACATTTAGTATTTTATTTTTCGTTCTATATACAAATGACTATGTAATCTACGTTTATTATTAAATATCTACAAGAATATATCACTCCGTATAAACATTGACTCTATATACAAAAGTTCCATCACATTTGAGCCATCCAAAAATATATTGCTTCATATTTTTTTTCGAAATTGAGAATTTTTTTATATAGATTTGACCAGTATTGTCACACGATGGTAAGTGATGATGAGGTCAAAGATGTAGCACGCAGTGTAGAAGATACCTATACGCTCGTCACTCAAACACCACCAAATAATCGGGGA
The DNA here is from genome assembly GCA_907269075.1 of Idaea aversata. Classification (NCBI taxonomy): domain Eukaryota; kingdom Metazoa; phylum Arthropoda; class Insecta; order Lepidoptera; family Geometridae; genus Idaea; species Idaea aversata. The sequence continues at coordinate 5,957,588 of OU026112.1, read as the reverse complement.
CCTTCGAGGGACGCGAGTGAAAGTAGGAAGGCCCTTTTGTGAAATGATGTGGAATTTTAATTTGTCGTGATATGATTCAAACCTATGACGATCAAGTTTAAATTCTTATGTGACAAATTGGTGAAGTTTTTTTTAAAACTACCCTCGCGGATTGATCCCGTGGAAATTTCAAAAAAATCCCACTACAGTGCTCACTTAAGACACATAAAACCCCTGTGCAAAATTCCATGTTTCTAGAGCCAGCGGTTTTTGCTGTGCATCAGTTTTTAGATATCTAAAAGTACCAGGCGATCATAAAGTACTAAGAGTTAATGTTGTGTTCTATACGATGCATAAGGAGACCCTGTGCAAAATTCCATGTTTTTAGAGCCAGCGGTTTTTGCTGTGCATCAGTTTTTAGATATCTAAAAATACCAGGCGATCATAAAGTACTAAGAGTTAATGTTGTGTTCTAATACGATGCTTATGGAAACCCTGTGCAAAATTCCATGTTTCTAGAGCCAGCGGTTTTTGCTGTGCATCAGTTTTTAGATATCTAAAAGTACCAGGCGATCATAAAGTACTAAGAGTTAATGTTGTGTTCTAATACGATGCATAAGGAAAGGAGACCCTGTGCAAAATTCCATGGTCCTAGTGCCAGCGGTTTTTGTTGTGCATCAGTTTTTAGATACATAAAAGTACCAGGCGATCATAAAGTACTAAGAGTTAAAGTCGAGTTCTAATATTTAACTAGGGACGTGCATCATTCAAAAACTACTGAACCGATTTCCAAAAAAATCGGTATGGTAATAGCTTGATCCCGGGAATAACTAAAAAACAATATTTTATCCCGATATTCCCACGGGATCATGACTTACGAGTTAAAACCCGGATAAAAAGTACCAGGCGATCATAAAAAGCACAGAGTTAATTCTCAATTTCAAAATGTACCCATTCCTTTAAAACCCATCTATACTTAGTATAGAATATTATTTAAGATTAACAAGTTTTCTAAACATTTTCGCACCAAAAATCAAACTTTAAGTAGGCATTTTCAAAAATTCCGTATACAGGATTCGAATTTGCGAAATGACCACCTACTAAAACTCAAAATTTGGCGCGATTTTTTTAAATTTTTATGCAAAATAATATCGAACACTTTTGCATAAAATTATACTAAGAATATCTTTAATAAGTTTATGAAAACTAAGAAATGATGTCTTAGTAGGTTAATAAATAAATTAGATTAATAATAACCGAATTAAAACCATCTTAGGTCTGTTAACTAAAATTATCTCAGTTAGCTAAAATTATCTCAGATAGCTAAAATTATCTCAGTTGTTTAAAATTATCCCAGTTAATCAAAATGATCTTACTTCAGTTACCTTAAAATATCTTAGTTTAGTGAACTAAAATTATTTAAGTTCCGTTAAACAAATCATTTAGGTTCATTTTACTATTTTTTTTTTAGTTCAGATTTCTAAAACCATCTCAGTTAAGGTAACTAAAATAACCTTAATTAAGAATTTAGTTCAGATAGCTAAAATAAAATCTTAGGAAAGTTCAACTAACTAAAACAATCGTAGTTCAGATAGCTAAAGTAATTTTATCATTTTAACTCAGTTAATTAAAATTATTTCAGCTCTCTAACTTTTTAGTTACGTGAAATAGAACAATCTATTCATTTCAGTTAACGAAAATAATCTTAGTTAACTTGAATTATAAGATTAATAAACTTAGCTTAGTTAACTGAAATAATCTTAGCTTAGTTTGCCAAATCTAATATAGTTCAGATAAAATAAAATAATCTTAATTCAGTTACCTCGAATTATAAGTTCAGATAACTGAAAAAAAACTTAGTTCTGGTAACTAAAAGAATATTATTTTATAAAATAATCTTAGTTCAGTTACCTCGAATTAAAAGTTCAGATAACTGAAAAAAAATCTACGTTTTAATTCTACGTTTTAGTTACCAGAAGGTAACTAAAATAATATTAGTTCAGTTAGCTAAAATCATTATAGTTTGGTTAGCTAAATCATTTTTTAGTTTAGCTATTTATTCTCCTTTTAGCCGTTTACTGAACTCTTCTTGCTGTAATTCTCTCCATTCTTTCTTAGCTTTAACTCTCTTCAGTTGACCGTCCCTGGAACAAATTAATGATATTATAGTTTTTTTTTTGTTGTTTAGGAGGTTAAATACAACAGGAGCAAATGGAGCAGGAGCATGCAATGGAGGTAAATTTTTAACAAGTTTTTAGAAAGTCAATTACGTAGAACAAATAAATTATTTTTTTGTTTTGTTTAGGAGGTTAAATACATCAGGAGGTTATGCAAAGGAGGTAGGTTTAACAAGTTTTTAGAAAGTCAAATGCGTAGAACAAATTAATTATATTTTTGATTTGTTTAGGAGGTTAAAGACGTCAGGAGGTTATGCAAAGGAGGTAGATTTTTAACACGTTTTAGAAAGTGAAACACGTAGAACCTATTTAATTATGTTTTTTTGTTGTTTAGGAGGTTAAATACATCAGGAGGTTGATCAAAGGCGGTAGGTTTAACAAGTTTTTAAAAAGTCCAATACGTAGAACCTATTAAATTGTTTTAGTTTTTGTTTTGTTTAGGAGGTTATTAAATACATCAGGAGGTTGAGCAAAGGAGCTAGGATTAACAAGTTTTTAAATAGTCAATGTATGTAAAGTTTGATAAGTTTTAAAGGATAGTTTAGAAAAAGGAGTTTAGCGTGATCACATGAAAAAAAAACCCGATGAGTTTCTTGTGCCTTCTTCTCATTGGTGGGCGCGTTCCGAAGGCACAGATCCTAACTTAGTTTTAAAGACGTTTCTATGTGATCTTTGTACAAAATATACATAAGCATCCAAATGAATAAAGAAATTTGACTTTGAAAATAAGTAGGATAAATATTTTTTGGTTTGGAGGTTAAATACAACAGGCGGTTATGCAAAGGAGGTAGATTCTTAACAAGTTTTCAGAAAGTCAAATACGTAGAAAAAATAAATTGTATTTTTGTTTTGTTCAGGAGGTTAAATATCATAGGAAGTTAAGCAAAGGAGGTAAGTTTGACAAGTTTTTAGAAAATCAATTTTCTGTATATTATGTAGTATTAAATAAGTAGAATAAGTTTTTTTGGTTAGGAGTTTAAATACAAAAGGAGGTTATGCAATGGCGGTTTGTTTCTAAGTCAATATTTATGTCTAAGAATTAAAACGTAGACAAAATTAAAATATATTTTTTCTTTAGGTAGTGAAAAATTCTAAAAGGAGTTGCGTGCCCGATTTTGCCAAAAACTTTTCAAAAATCGAATGATGCAGTTTTTGTCAAAATCGGGCACGCAACTCCTTTTAGAATTTTTCGCTATCTCTTATAGTTTAGGATATAGCCCTGAAGGCCCACATAAAAAAATCACCGTGTATACTATATCAAAAAAATCCGATATTTTGATATTTATAATAAATTATTTTTATATAGTAGATATCGGATATTTTCGAACCCTGATATGAGGTAAGAGTTTTTCATGTTCAGGAGATGTCCTTACCATTGCAAGTCGACCAAGCCCCCCCTCCTGGCAATAACAGCCTTCACTCTGTTAGCGAAGTCGACAGCAGACTCGTGAGGTTCTCGAGCCATAGCCGGGAGGTACCAGACGTCGCACACGATCGCCCAGGAGGTCATCATGTTCAGGAGGTAGTGCAGCATACCGTAGCGGCTCGAGTTCCAGAACGCGTCGCCGAAACGGGCGTCGTATCTGTTGAGGAATAGTACATTGTTACCCTAGGTGTTAAAGTTACTCATTACAAGTCCCGAGACGGAGTTTGGCGCCCGAGCGTAGCGAGAGCGCTAATACTTCGAGAGACTAAATGAGTCTTTCACCCGAGGTAAACACTGTGCTTTTCATTACGAAAAATACATAAAATTCTTCCTAACAACGAGAGTGAATGAGAGACTCCATACTACCTGATCCTCTTACAAGGTTGGGACCAAAGAGGTTATATACATTATGTAGTGTTATTCTTTGGTGTTACTTAAAGCATGGAGGTTAGATTTTTGAAGTTCCTAATGCGTAATGATACTGATACTGGGTACATGCACATTGCACAAGCCGTGCGACGCCATAATTTGACATGACAGCTGTCAGTGAAAGCGATAATCCTTAAGGCTGAAAGTTTTATTTTCTACACGCTCTTCAGGCACCTTTAGACCCACTTTCGGAGTATGAGTAATGGAAAATGTTTCTAATCCCGTGGGATTTTTGAAAAATCCCGTCTCAGTGGTAACAAAAACCCCTGTGCAAAATTTTATGTTTCTAGAACCAGCGGTTTTTGCTGTGCATCAGTCTTTAGAAATGTAAAAGTACCAGGCGAGCATAAAAAACTTGAGAGGTGTCAAGGGACACCCGGATGGTACGAAGTTGCTTTCGATTAATAAGTGAAGGAATTGTATTTTTTTTATTTCTTTTTTAAATAATCGTCGCGCACCACACTGTTCAATGAGAAATAGATAGAAACGAAAATAACTGGCTTGCTTTCTATGCAAAAAGTGTCGTTACAACTTTTGGTCTTAATTTTTTCCGTCTAGCCCCCTTTCGCAACGCGCGATAAGGAACTTTCGTTCCAAAAACAAATGGTTGTCTGTAAAGTCGGTTTAAGGTGCTGCTGGTCGATCGTGTTTCCATACAAATGAATTTAGAGTGTTATCCATTTATTCTTTATGGCATTCGAAAAAACAAAAGTTAAATCTACATAACAAGTCTATATCTAGCCCATGTAGGCGACGAAATAGACAAATTATATTTAATTTGGAAATTATAGCCATCAACACTTCAGTATTTTCAGTAAAAATAATGCGCATTTCACGGGTAAAATAGCTACGCCGGGAGAAATATAATATCAAATAAGAAACCTACATCATGTAGTAAATGACATTGGGACTTTTACTAGGCGGAGTGGCAGGTTTTCTTTTTAGCGCGGCCAGTAATCAAACTGAATAAATTAGTTGTAGAATATTAATACAAACAAGAAATGTTCCAGCGTTTCATATCTAGACTCAGTCGGGGCGGAGTTATATCCATTTTAAAAATTGTTATTTTGGTACTTAATCTACCTACAAAAGGAACCATTGGGTTTTTTTATAATTAAACCTCATTATAAGGAACTCATTAATGGACAGTTGGAGACTTGGCATAGAGTCTGTGGTCAAGAGTTATACGAAAGAGGTTTGATTTAAAAAAAATGTTAATTGTTATGTTAATTAAAAAAAAATGTGACTGGACAAAAAAAAGAATGTTTTCTTGGTACATGTATGAGTGTAGCCGGACGAACTAACAATCGAACTAACAAACAATTATGCTAGTAAATATTATATAGTATATTATGAGTGAGGTTTAATACTACCTATTAGAAAGTGGTCGAAATATTTTAACTGACAGTTTTATTACGTGTGAAATAAGGCAAATTAAATAGAATTTTTATGTAAATATCTTGTTATAAAAATTAAATTCGTTATTCATTTGGAATCATACAATTTGCATTAAAAATAACCAACCATTCTCGGTTAACCACACTATTTTTAAATTACTTACTTATTGACCATGCATGCATTGTTAGAAGTACTCATAAAAAGAAAACCAAACTGCCCGTCTCGTTATCTTTCATAATATAGCCACCAAAAACTCAGGTGATCTATAGTTATATACTTACTAAAAACTATTTACAGGATTTACCCACGTAAGTCCCGATCCCTGTGAATATTGTAGTAAAGTAGCGTAGCCTATAATTATGTTAATCCAGGTTATCAGTTGTCTCGTTACAGAGTTTCAACGCAATCGGTTCAGTAGTTTTTGCGTGAAGGAGTAACAAACATACATGTACACGCACAAACTTCTACATTTATAATATTAGCAGGATAATTATTTATTGTGAAGTTGAACAAGAAATTCAACTACCTAGGTAGGTAAGTTACTAGGTAGTAAGTACCTGGGGGTATGGTTCTATTAGAGATTGTCACTCGCTTTAGTGAAACCAGAATAATAAGTAAGAAGATGAATGAAAAGAAGAAGTTAAACTTGATACATTAGATTTCCAAAGTAGGTAGGTACCTACTTACTTACCTACTTACATTTTATTATGGTATGGTATAGGTATTTTTTCATGATAAATAGATATTGGCTATTTGATAAACAGATACCTTTGTAATTGATTCATAAGATCTACATTACGTAAAAATCAATCAAATAAATATATATTTATCGACAACACAAATACTACCTATGCTTACTAAAGCAAGAAAAGGACTAATTAAATATAATACTACCTACATCTAGCTTATTTCTGCAATAATCACTGACTAAAAGTATAATATAATCCCTAACATTTATACGGGTGTTCTATCAAAAACTGGTCATCACTATCACAGTATAAAACAAAGTCACTTTTCGCCGTCCCTATTTCCCTTTGTACGCTTAGATCTTTAACACTACGCAACGGATTTTGATGCGGTTTTTTTTAATAGATAGAGTGATTCAAGAGGAAGGTTTAAATGTATAATACATGCATAATATAGCCGTGCGAAGCCGGAGCGGGTCGCTAGTTTAAAATAAAATGATCTCCTTGTTCTGTTATTACTACGGTTTAAACTACGAATGCAAATTATAGTGTTTTCCATTTTCACTTTTTGCAATGGCGCCATTTTTTTTTCTTTTTATAGCTTTGGCTTCGCACCTGACTTTGTGCATTGCATACTGCCCTAATCTTTGAGACCTCACAAATCTTTTCGTTTATGCTCGGTAGGTAGATGAAAATACTAGTAGAAATAAATTAAATTGTAAGCAACTAGGCTTGTGTTATGGTGACCAGACAACGGATAGAATACTTATATTCTTTTGACGTGATAACGTATAAATTGATGAACACCTGCATTCACAAATAAAACAGACGTCATGCGTCATGTTCCGGGAACGCGTCATGTTATTAACAAGGTAACCATAGCAACGTGTTATAGTTGCTATGGTTGCCATCAATGTTTTCTTATGACATTATCACGTAAAAATATCGACCGTAGATCGACTTTTCAGACAACCATTTGTTTTTGAAGTGAAAACTTCTTATGGCGCGTTGGGCACTTTTGTGGGTGAGCATTTTCAGCCGTTCTCGCGACAGATGAGATTTTACACAGATATACAGTTTTCACTTCTGCCTGCACTCCCGGAGTGCGCTGTTTTTTTTTTGTGTGTGAACATAATCAATGGCTTTTTTCTCTTCAAAAAATGGTGTAGCACGGTTAGTGCATATAGATAGGACCAGGTGGCAAGTAGGTACCTATGGAATGTTTTTGAGTGATTTCTCGGAAATCAAGATAAAACTTTAATTATTTAAAAAAAATGGCAGATAAAGATATTAGTCTTATTTAATTATTATCTTTGAAGTTGTTACAACTCAATGGATGACCTTAAAACAACCATATTCGAGTATTATAACGGGAAAAATATATTCAGTCAGTATTATGGTTTAATTCATAAAAAATAAAATAGTTAGATACGTACCAACTCAAACGAAATAAAAAAAGATTATACAAACTTTTTAAATCAAAACCTCTTTTTCAAATATCTTATGACCACAGAGTCTAGATATACCGTCTCCAAGTATCCAGTAATGAGATCCATAAAATGAGGTTTAATTATAAAAAAATCAATGGTTCCCAATCTACCTATTATTACCAAAATAACAATTTTTAAAATGGATATAACTCCGCCCCGACTGAGTCTAGATATAAAACTCTCGAACATTTCTTATTTGTATTAGTATTCTACAACTAATTTATTGAGTTTGGTTGCTGGCCGCGCAAAAAAAAATATCCTGCCATTTTTTCCCAACGGCATTTATCAATTAGTTTAAATAACTTAACTTTCAAAGGATTCATATTGCAGATTTTTCGTATTTTTCTAAATTCGAAAGGTCTGTTTACAAAATTTCCCAGCCTGTATTTTGTTCAAAACATCGTTACCTTTCACCTCTAGAGTAACACCCCGTCACGCGGGTAGCGGGGGGAGATGTAATCCAATGCGCGCTATAGCTTCACGAATACTTTTGTATAACTGGCTTTACCAGCAATGTATATGTAACGATTTAGCATTCAATGTGTGTGTGATGCTATCGACAAATAGTCGTAATGTTTGTCAAAGTCGCACGGGGACCAATGAAGACAAGTGACAGTGATTTTGCCAACCAATAGTGAACTATTATCTGAATCTCGCATCCAATAAAAACAGTTTATACTACGAACCGACGACGAACGAGTACCTACCTACCTAGCTGGTGAATTTCACGTGTCATTTCGGCTCGTGTCATACCGTGAAGGTCATATCGTTCGCGCCAAATTCAAATTGCACACCGCTAATTACCTACCGCAATATTTACGTACAAGTTGCGTAACTCTTGTACCGTTTGAGGGTTCTCTTTTTCACTATCACTACATAGTATAAAATAAAGTCACAAGTACGAGTGTCGAGTATGTACCTACTATGTACCCTGTTGTCTATTTTTTATAGTTGTGTAATTTATATTTGCTATAATAGGTATAATAACTAAGATCAAAATATACATAAAAACAAAAAACGTCAACGTAAACATTTTTTGGAACGATAGTTCCATATCGCGCGTTGTGAAAGGGGGTAGACGGAAAAAAATCTCACGAAAATTAGCAACGACACTTTTTGCTATAGTAAGCTATTGTAAGCCGTGCGGCGTGCGCATGTTTCTCTGTCTGTCTCTCTCTCTCTTATAGAAAGCAAGCCAGATATTTTCATTTCTATTTCGCATTTTTTAATTCAAATAGGCTTGTGTTATGGTGACTAGACCCAACTAGGCTTGTGTTATGGTGACTAGACGCAATTAGGCTTGTGTTATGGTGACTAGACCCAACTAGGCTTGTGTTATGGTGACTAGACGCAATTAGGCTTGTGTTATGGTGACTAGACCCAACTAGGCTTGTGTTATGGTGAGTAGACCCAACTAGGCTTGTGTTATGGTGACTAGACGCAACTAGGCTTGTGTTATGGTGACTAGGCGCAACTAGGCTTGTGTTATGGTGACTAGATACAACTATTTCGATGCTTATGTACATATACATAGATCACTTTGAACGTCTTAAAAACCAAAAGCTGTAACGACACTTTTTGCATAGAAAGCAAGCCAGTTATTTTCGTTTCGTCTTTCTATTTTGCTTTGAACAGTGTGGTGTCGCGACGATTATTTGCAAAAAAATAATACATATTATTAAAAAAAACGTGTGGCACTCGGGGACTGCCGCGGTAAAGCTATTGCATCGTGCATCAATATTTCATGTCAATAGTCGTCCGTTATTTATCGTCCGTTTTTGTAGTCCGTTTTTTGTCGTCCGTCATTTGTCGTCCGTCAATAGTCGTCCGTTATTTATCGTCCGTTTTTTGTCGTCCGACATTTGTCGTCCGTCATTTGTCGTCCGTCATTTGTCGTCCGTCTAGTGTCGTCCGTCATTTGTCGTCCATTTTTGTCGTCCAACATTTGTCGTTCGTTTTTGGTCGTCCGACATTTGTCGTCAGTCATTTGTCATCCGTTAATTATCGTCCGTTTTTGTCGTCCGACATTTGTCGTCCGTCAATAGTCGTCCGTCAATATTCGTCCGTCAATAGTCGTCCGTTAATAATCGTCCGTCAGTAGTCGTCCGTAAATAACCGTCATTTGTCGGGGGAGTTAGGTTTTATTTTCGTTACGGAATTTCTTGATTCGGTCGCCGCGCCCAAGGCCCGCGATAAAATTTATTCTTTCACTAATTATTTTTGACACAAAGTGGTACACTAGTTTTGTACCCTAACTTTCTAAAAATCAGTTTTTGTTTTATAAAAAACAATTTGTCAAATCGATCCAGGCGTCCTCGAGTAATCCGCGAACATATATAAAAAAAATATATATACGCGACGAATTGAGAACCTCCTCTTTTTTTGAAGTCTGTTAAAAATTGTTCCTGATTTTGGTAGGGTAGGCGCTCGTGCCTGGCGGTCGGCGTGGCGCGTGGCGCGAACGGGTCGCAGATTGTCTTCATACCTAAGTAGCAGCGCTCCGCGGTTTCACCCGCGTAACTCCCGTTCCAGTAGGCGAGACGCAGATAGAACGCGTCCGGTCCTAAACTCGTGATAACTTCAAAACAAAATGTCCGATTCAAATGAATAAAACAGCAATTTACTGGTTCACTTCCGACGTCTACACTAATATAATTTATGAATCATTATGGATTTATTTCGTATGGTTTCGGACTTTTGAATTAGCATAAAAATAAGTCCGTTTTGTGTAATAAGTTTTAACCGACTTCAAAAAAGGAGGAGGTTCTCAATTCGTCTGTATGTTGTTATTTTATTATTTTTATGACATATTATAAAGGGCCGATTAGTAACTATTAGCACATGAGTAAATAATACAACCAGAGACTAATGTGTCATACAAGGCTCTCTGACAAGTCCACTACTACAAGCTTGACGCGCATGTGTGCGTGGGCACTGGCGGCACGTCACGTACGGAGAGAAACCGGTCTATACTGGCTCGGCCAGTGCCCAAGTTCAGGGCTGTCACACTCGCATGCGAGCGGTATAGGGTAACATGGTCAACAGTGAACCACAAAAAGTTTAGACACTCAGAAATCCTCCCTTTGTCACTGTAACAAAGACCTTTTTTGATAGATTGCTTGTTGATATTTAAACTTTGAATCTGTATATCAATTTCAGCTGTAAATCTATTCAAACAGAGTGTATTATTGATTTTTTAAAAGTCGGGAAATGGTTCACTGTGTACAACCCTAGGTACACACTGAACCAGGGGGTTGGTCTACAGTGAACCATAAGGTACACAGTGAATCATCGCATCAAATATGTGTTAATAGCAGTTACTATCTAAGCTTGTTTTAAGACTATACCTATATATAAAGGAAAACCAAATAATGTTTTGTTACCAAATCAGTTTTATTTATCAAAAAAAATACTTATAAAGATATGAAGGCATACAAAATAATCCAAATTATACCTCTTTGTATTAACGCTTATTACAACTTTTAAGTCTTAAATTACTATTAAGTCTCAACATTATTAAAGTTTTATTTATAACAGTACCTAATCTAAACATGTTTACAATCAACTAGTCCTTAGACTTGAGCAAGTTCTAACTTATAATAATAACGTTTTGTCACTTCGAGATCCATCATTAATTAAACAATGTTAACAATCAACTAAGTTCTTAGGCTTGAGCAAGTTCTAACTTATTTTAAATAAAGTTTAGTCTCTTTGAGATCCTGTACCTACTTAATCTTAACAGTCTTAAATTAATACAAAACTATTAAAAAATATATTCTATATAAAAATAGCAAAACAATAACAGGAAGATCAAAAAGGAAAGTACAAAAGTGTTAGGTTCACTGGAAATTTATATGTCGTTTGACGACGACTACTGCCATCAACTTTGGGGGCAGGCAATATGAATTTAATATCATTCATCGTTACACCAGCCATATCTGGTTCAAGAGGATCAGCGAATTTGTGAAAAACTTTACTTTTTAGTTTTAAATAGGAAACATAATAGTCATAACCTGGGTCATTAGACTCTTCTAGAACTTTTGCAACATAATAATATTTCATTTTCTTTTTTGTTTCTATCAAAATAATAACATAATCACCGGCACGAGGATTTCTTGGTAGAGGTTGCGAAATAACATCATCGTCCAATATCATTTCATCGTCACTATCATCACTTGCAAACTGAGACCCACCAGAAGAGGATCCACTCGCTTTAAAAATTTCTTCATCACTACTGGTATCATATTTAGTTTCTACTTTTACTAATTTTCTTACTTTTTGTATAAGTTTTGGTTTCTTTTCTTTGAATAGGTCACTCTTCTTTACTTTCTTCACGTTTTTATTTTTCTTTTCTGCTATTCTATCCTTTTCGGGGGTATCAGTCGCTATCATACTTTTCCCCAATGGCCTGCGTCTTTTGTTTTTTCGGGGACCTGCTTTCAGAGGATTTCTTAACATTTTTGGTGTAATAAAACTTTTCTCTCCCTCTGAAGTTGAGGCTTGAGGCACAAGGAGGTTTTCTTTGGAAAGTTTCTGAGATTTTTCACGCTCTTGTTCCGGTTGTGGATTATTATCGATGGTTGCCTCTGATGAAACTGGAACTGGTTCTGGGTCTGCGTCTAGAATCGTTGCTTGCATTTCTTGTGAAATTTTTGATAGTAAAATTGAAGGTGAAGATGTCCCGTTCAGTTCGTCTTCTACGTCTGTTGTAGAATTGTTTTCCTTGTCTGGTTCTGGCCTGTCGGTAACTGAGCTCGGTAAAAAATCCTCGTCTGTAAAAACGGAATCATCAAATGGAAAGATTCCACATTTTTTGAAGGCATTACTGATATTTATTGGCGTCATTGCCTTCAGGTATGCCTCTCCAACACACTGAGCTATTTGATAGATTGTAAGTGTTTGGCCTGGGTTCCGAATCAGCCACGAATCGACTGCGGAGTTGTAATAATTTTTAAACGGTCCATTTAGGCCAACATCTAATGGCTGAAGTTTCGCAGTTGTGTGTGGAGGGACAGTAAGAATTGTTACTCCAGAAGATTTAGCAAGGTCTAAGGCTTCCAGAGAAATGTGACTTTCATGGTTGTCAAGAATTAAAAGAGCAGGATTTTCCTTTGAGGCACATGTGTGTTTTGTGAAATGCTTCATAACGTCCACAAATATTTCGGCGTTCATCCATCCCGTAGGTGCAGCTAGACCAAGGGTACCGGGAGGCGCACCATGTAGCATATGAGATTTGAAGTTTTTTCTTGGAAAAACCATCGCTGGAGGCAAGGCTTGGCCAAATGCGGAAACGATGCAGCACGTCGTTACTAATACACCTCTTTCACCGCTTGTAACTTTACAGACATTGCTCCTTTTAGGTGCTAAGACTTTGTGAGGCCGTTGGACCGTTGTGGTTGACGTTTCATCCAAATTAAAAATACGAGTACCATCGCCAAAACTTGGCTGGCGCTTCATGACTACCTTTAAGTTTTCAAAAAACCGGCTCACATTTGTTTTATTAAATGCAGTAGCCCTGGCCAAGCTGCATGCTTCTGGTTTTCTTAGACTTAAATCAGTGTGTCTTTTTTTAAAACCCCTCAACCAATCAACTCCGGCTATTTTTAATTTAATCCAAGAGGGAGGAACCTTTAGATTATTGGCAATCGCCAGTTGATATGCACAATGACGAGTGTCTTTTGCCGTAAGTCCATAAAATGTAAGGGCGCATTCGCTGATATAATTTTTTAAAATTATTTCCTGTTCATACGTGAATACAGCATTTACTTCGTAATTTGGGACAAGTCGTGCTTCGTTATTTGTCTCGTGTTTTTTTACATATCTTCTTAGTGTGGAATATTTTAAATTACATTCTACTGCAGCCTTGTGAATACTTGTACCTTGTTTTACAAGTTGGATAGCTCTCTGCATATCATGTGACTTATGTCCTCCAATTTTCCTTTCTTCCCTCTTTTGTCGACCCATTCTGAAATTAAAATAGTTAAGCAATGAACATAGCAATGAACATAGCAATGAACATTAAACATAGGTACACAGTGAACCGTGGTTCAGTGTGTACCAGTTTAGTTTGGGCCACTGTGTACGACTAACATTTTTTTACTTTTAAGGTTATATTTTTAAACGAAATTATCAATTATTAGAGATGTTACTGTGTCTAAACGTTGCATAAATAGTTCCTTTGCAAGTGTGTAACAAATAGCAAACGTAAAACAATAAACAGAACGATCTAGAAAACAAATGATACTTACATTATTTTCAACTTTTTTTGGCGCGAAACACTTATCAACCCGCTGCGCGAGTGTTTTCGGCGAGAGCGCGCCGTCGACTGGGGATTAAGGATCGCGGTAAAAAACAAGTCCTTTCATGTATATAGCACGGAGCGGCAACGTCGCATTCATGAGATATGAGTGGTGGGTCACTGTGTACCATTGGTTCACTGTTGGCCATCTGACCCTACATCACGCGTCGCATGTTTGTTTCATATTGTTTAATAAAATATAGTGTTATTAATTTGATCTTAAGTAGGGAGGGAGTGAGTGTGGACCATTCTTGTGTTATGGTGACGAGTGACGAAATAGAAGACTTAAATAATTTTCTTTCTTTCGAAGGAAGGGTGGGAACGATTGAGTGAGTGAGTGAGCGTGTGCTCCAGTCTAAGCAACTAGGCTTGTGTTATAGTGACTAGACGCGACAGATATAATAGTTATAAATATTAAATATGTACGTTTACTGGGTGGGAATTGAGTGTGTGAGTGCCCCAACCTAAGCAGCTAGGCTTGTGCTATCGTGACTAGACCACGGATAGAAGATTTTCTTTTATAGAGAGGGAGGGAGGAAGAATGGAAACGATTTAGTGAGTGAGTGCTCCAGCCTAAGCAACTAGGCTTGTGTTATAGTGACTAGACACGACGGAAAGCATAGTTATATGTATGTATAACATACTACTTGTGAATTCTAGTATGTCAACGTTTATCTATTTAACGTTCGATTCTGTGACATCAAAGTTTCCCGGTAATCCATAATTTAGTACTGAGATACTGATTTAGGTATTATGTTCATCATTCATTTATTTATCTACTAGCTGCACCCCGCGGTTTTACTCGCGTAAGTCTCGATCCCGTGGAAATATCAAAATAAAAAGTAGCCTTCTAGAAAAATGGACTGACCAACACAAAAATATTTTTTCAATTCGAACCAGTAGTTCCTGGGTTCAAACAAACAAACAAACACTTCAGCTTTATAATATTAGTAAGTATAGATTAATCATCAATTCAGATTACATTGTTACCGCGTTAAAATAAACGCCCATAATAAAAGACACTGATACTTAGTTTACACATTTTTTTTGGAGCGAAGTTCCTTATCTCGCGTTGCGAAAAAAGAGACGGAAAAAGTTAAGACCAAAAGATGTAACGACACGTTTTGCATAGAAAGCAAGCCAGTTATTTTCGTTTCGTCTTTCTATTTCGCATTGAACAGTGTGGTGTCGCGACGAATATTTACAAAAATAAAAGTAGATATAAAAAAGTATAAAAAACGAAAAACATTAATTTATTACAACTCCTTAACTAATTAATCGAAAGGAACTTCGTTCTATACGGGTGTGTCTTGACACCTCTCAAGTTTTTTTTATTTAATATAATCCACCTGTGCCAACCCTACATGATTACGTCACAATTACGTATTCATTTTGACAGCTCCGAACAACCTTAGTCTCTGGTCATCTCTACTCATGTGCCGTAAGCTTGTTGTCACTGTGTGTGTGATGCGTCGCGCCGAGTCGCGCGGCGGTAACGACCGAAGCGAGCCCGAACGTGTTTATGTAATGTAGTGTGTGGCAGTGTTCTGACGCTGAAATTGTTGTATGCGTAATATCTTTATACTGCTCTTTACTGAGCCTTTCCTTTTCCTAAACAGTGTAAGGTGAAATAGCTATAATTTTTGCCACGTGCGTCCATGAGTTGAACCCGTCGAACAGGGGATCCTTAAGGACGATAATTTTAATTGGTAACGTTATAAGAAAACGATGAAAAATTGAGTTTTTTTATGTTTTCCTTCATATAAGTCTTCTATTCGTCACTCGCCACCATAACACAAGCCCAGATGAGCTAAATTATTATTAGATACTCTGTTTCCTAACGGGAACTGACGCGTTATGGTCATGTAACCATGACGCATGACGTCACACAATATTACCGTGACACTTTTTTGTGAATGCAGGTGTTCCTTCAATTTATTAGACGTTATCCCGTCATATGTTTTTCTGGGATTTTTTTTAAATCCCGTCTCATTGGTAACTTACGACATAATTATAAGGAAGTCCTGTGCAAAATTGTATTTTTCTAAACACAGCGGTTTTCGCTGTGCATCAATCAGTCTTTAAGATATCTAAAAGTACCAGGCAATCATAGAGAACCAAGAGTTAATGTTATGTTCATAAACGACGCATAAAGAACCCCTGTGTAAAATTCGATATTTCTAGAGCCAGCGGTTTCTGCTGTACATCAGTCTTTAGATATCTAAAAGTACCAGGCAATCATAAAGAACCAAGAGTTAATATTGTGTTCTTATACGACGCATAAAGAACCCCTGTGCAAAATTTTATGTTTCTAGACACAGCGGTTTTTGCTGTGCATCAGTCTTTAGATATTTAAAAGTACTAGGCGATAATAAAGTACTAAGAGTTAATCTTGTATTGTTTCGATTGATTTTTGCCGTTTCGGCGTTTAATGTCCCTTACTTACTTGATAGCAACAGGATAAATAGTGCCGCCCACTTCGAAGCTTCCTTTTTTAAATTGCATTACGGAGGTGTTATTTATACAAGTTCCTTCCGGGAAAATTAATATTGGCGGGTTTTCCGGTACTGAAATATGCTCTTTTAACCTGAAAAAAAAAAGAACGCATAACGCCAGTGTCTAATAATAATATTTTCTTAAAGTAATAGGAGAGCAGTGTTGGCCTAGTGGTAGATACCTCGACTTTCATTCCAAAGGTCATGGTTTCGAATCCCGGATTCGGAATTTTTTACGAATTTATTTGCGGTAATTGACATTGCTCTTACGGTGAAGCAAAACATCGTCGTGAAACCCGCGACTTAGTTGTCTCAAAACATATTGTTACTGCTAAACACAGGGTTGCGGGTTCGATTCCCGCCACATACAAGTAATTATGTTTTGATATTTGTCATTGGTCTGGTTCTATCTATGTATTATAAATATAAAAAAGTATATAAGTAGTATATCCGTTGTCTAGCACCCACAACACAAGTGTAGTTACTTAGCTTGGGGCTAGATGGCGATGTGTGGAATGTCCTGCAATATTTATTATTATAATGAATTAACTTACCGTTTCGCCACAGCGTGTCTGTCTTTAACCTCAGATCTCTCAAACCATATATGAGGAGACGCCCTCGCTAAGGCACGCTGTAACAAACCAAGGAAACCTCCATGCCTTTGCCCAATCTGAAACATACCGCCATTTTGTTGAAAAATACGCGCCAAAACAAGATGGCCGACATAATAAGACCTATTAGACCATATTGTTGTTTAGAAACGTGTGTTTTGGAGAACAAATAAACGTTATATCTATCTAAAAAAAACCGGTCAAGTGCGATTCGACTTGTGCACGATGGATTCCGTAGTATTTGTTGTTATAGCGGCAACAGAAATACATTTGTGTTTCTAGCTAGCTATCACGGTTCATGAGATACAGCCTGGTGACAGACAGACGGACAGTTTAGTCTTAGTAAAAGGGTTACTAAAACACCAAAATTTTATAAAAATATAGACCTGAAAATCCATATTTTTTTCTGTACATTTAAATAGACAAGATTTTGGAAAATTCAACCCAAATTCAAACTCAGACAAGTATTTATGCTTAGATATTTGTCTGTGGTCTGGTTGTTTTTATGTATTATAAGTATACTAGCGACCCGTCCCGGCTTCGCACGGCTATATTATGCATGTAATATACATATAAACCTTCCTATTGAATCACTCTATCTATTAAAAAAAACCGCATCAAAATCCGTTGCGAAGTTTTAAAGATTTAAGCATTCAAAGGGAAATAGGGACAGAAAAAGCGACTTTATTTTATACTATGTATAGTGATATTTACAAAAGAAAAGTATATAAGTAGTATATGAGTTGTCTAGCACCCATAACACAAGTGTAGTTACTTAGCTTGGGGCTAGATGGCGATGTGTGGAATGTCCTGCAATATTTATTCAGCTAATATTATAAATTCGAAAGTTTGTTTGTTGCCTCTTCACGGTGAAAAGAGTGGGCCGATTTAGATGAAAATCGGCATAGGGGTAGTTAAGAGAATGGAGAAGAACATAGTATACTTATGATCCCGAAATTGTCACGGGATCGGGACTTACGCGGGTGAAACCGAATGTTCGTTTGATCCCTCTTCAATGGACCAATTTGGATGAAAATCGGCGAAAGATTGATAAGCTAACCTTATTTCTAACATGCTGACATAATTACTTAAGACAACATGCAAAACAAATACAAAATGCTATGGATCCCCAATACCAGCGCATCTAAAGAGGAAAGGGTACCTGCGCTCTCTCCATACAAACGTAGTCGACTGTTTCCTCCCTGGATAATGACACTAACACAAATATTTTTGTTGCATAAAATATATAACTGCCATGACCATGCCCCTATGTTTTTTTTTGTTTTATAACTCTTAATTTCTATGATAATTAGAAAATGAAAAAATCTAAGACATGGTCATTGGTCATGGCAGTTATAGGTTTTATGGCACAAAAATATTTGCTCTAGTGTCATTATCCAGGGAGGAAACAGTCGACTACGTTTGTATGGAGAGAGCGTCGGTACCCTTTCACCTTAAAAACTAAATATTTCGTAAAAATAGGGAAAAGTACTTAAAAACAGGTCATCAGATAAATATCTGGTTTATTGTCAATCTGAAAATAAATTCTTTTTTATTTTCTTGTTATTTTGTGACAAATATCAAGGTTTTTAAAAAATCTTGTAGCGATCCTTATTACCAATACCTTTAAAAAATTTGTGACGAATTGAGGACTTCTTTTTTTTGAAGTCGTTTAAAACACTCACCAGCGATTAGCAATTATCACACATCAGAACCAAAACGTCAATCGGTGATGTATGATTCGCCACACATATACCATTCTTCGTACAGTCAGAGTCAGAATTACAGACCCACCGCGGAGCTCCAAAATTACTATTATTATGTTTTTATTTTAATAATATTTATAGAATAGAATAGACATTTATCCAATAAGTTCATGAGTTGAAAGACTTCAAACTTGAACTCGAGGAAGACCTTAGAATTTTGCTTGAGTTAAAAACATTCTAATGGAAAGAAAGAAAAAAAACCTTTGGACAAGCACATGTCAATCAGAAAAGTAGTAACAAACATAAAAAAATAAATAAATAAAAACGAAAAAATAAATAGGTAGGAGAATACAAAATAATTAAAAAAATAAGAAATAAGACCGTCTAATGGCCGTTTTGGAGCTCTACGGTGGGTCTGCAATTTTGACTCTGACTGTAGCGTAGGTACCTTAAAAAAACGTAGCGAATTGACAACTTCCTTTTTTTGAAGTCGTATACAGGGTTATTGGAAACTATATTACTTAACAAACAACTTTTGTTCTACGACTTTTGGAAATTCAAACATTTTTTCGAATATTTTGAGGTTAGGTTTACCCGAAAATCAGCTGTTACTTACACGGAGAGGTCATTAACCTTAAAATTTTACTTATTTTTTAAGTTTTATCTACTGTTCTTAGTCTGAATTACCTTTGTTTTAAAAAATCAGCTGTTTTTCGAATTTACATAACCTCAAAATGTTCATTTTTTTTTCGAATTTCCAAAAGACGTAGAACAAAAGTTGTTTGTGAAGGTGCACAGAAGTAGCCCTCAACGGCTTGCCAGTATAATTTCTAATAACCCTATAGAAGCAGTTCAAAACACTCACCAATGAATAGCAATTATCACACATCAGAACCAAAACGTCAATGGGTGATGTATGATTCGCCACACATATACCATTCTTCGGTTTATTATGCTCGTCATGGTACGTGATTACAGCTGAGATGCAACGGGAAAGCAAGTTGAAGCACGCGTGCGCGCTGGACGTGAACACACGTGTCTTTAGGGCACCTTCTGGGAGTGCGCCCACGCACCATGTCGCAAATATAAGACACCATACCTGTGACGAATTGATGCATTGTGAACCCGATGTGGTGAATGGCAACACAGACAACACAAAACATATACATTTATACTGGATAATAGAGACAATACAAAACATATATAATGAAAATAATGCATGTAATATGTGAAAAGGTGTACAATAATATAAAATTCCCAATGAGAGTATATGTAAAAATATGTCAAGTAATGTATGTATATGAAAGAACATAAAATACCAATGAAATCACAGTAAATCCCGCAAAAAAAACATATTCAATATTAAATTAAATAATAATCAAGGAAATCACACTAAAACCACCAAAAATTCCGATATTATATGTAAATAAAAAACAAAAAAGTGCCAAGTACATAAAAAAACGTCTAATAAGACATAAAATTCCCAAGAAATCACAGTAAAATCTGGAAAACAGAAATATTCTCAAAATTTCCCAATTATTCCCAAAAAAAAACCATAGAAATTTTCAGAAAAAGGCCCAAAATTTAAAAATATAATACCAAACAAAACCAATTATTGTAGATCAAAACCAAGACGTCAATCGGTGATGTATGATTCGCCACACAAATACCGCTCTTCGGTTGATTATTTTCATCATGGTATGTAACTACAGCCGAAACGCACCAAGACAGGAGTTCTAAACTCGACTGTATGCTATACGTCAATAATATAGTCTTCAACGGGCCGTCGCGTAATTCGCCAAAAACACACATGGCAAATAGTAACCACAACACCTGTGACGAATTGAGACTACATTTTAGTCGCCTTCAAATTTTATACAGAAGTTTTAAAATGAATAGTTTTAGCTTCGGGTGACCAAAGGGCTGGCTTCTACCTCGGACAATAATTGATAAGCATCGCCAATCAACGTGGTGACGCAGCCAGCCTTTTGAGCCATTTGAACTTTCCATTTTTATTAAATGTAAATAAGTAGGTTATTTAACTAATTTAAGTTTTAATTATTTAATTGTTATAAATAATATTTTATTATTTTGCTGAAAGGAATATATCTTTTATAATTCTGCTCTTGTAATTCGGAACACGGTATCTTTAAAGAGTTTAAGAAAAATGCTGTTAAACTTTTTTTTATAAAATTGTATCGCGTTGACGCGATATTTTTTAATTTTCTTCAAAGTGCAGACTCTACTTTCTTCCTTTATTATATTTATTTTTAATTAATAAATTACTTATATTAAAATGATAACCCTTAGTCGCATCAAATAACAAGAACCAAAATGGCGACACTGCGCATAAAAAATGTTAAGAAAAATCATGCGCAGAACCGCCATCTTGGTTCTTATTATTAAAGTGCAACCTCTAAAGATGAATAGACAACACAAAACATATAAAACCCATGAAACAAGACACAAAACCTAACATAAAATGCTTGGCAACATGAAATTCCCTGAAATACAACGTACCACATGTAATGCCCAAAAAATCACAGAAAGTCCCAAAAATCCCAAAAGAAGCCCCCTACATTCCTAAAAAAAGGTACCAAAGAAAAGCAATTATTGACGCAGCCTCGACACATGAAATTCCCAAAAAACATAACATCCCAACAAATACATGAAATTCCCAAAAAATACAAAGAAATACCCCCGAAATACTAAAAAAGGTACCAAAGAAAAGCAATTATTGACGCTCAAAATTCCAACGTCGATCGGGCTTGTATGATTCGCCACACAGAATCCGTTCCTTCTCGGCATATGTTCCTTATTGTGATAATACGTGACGCACGATAGACCGCGCATGATCGTCCGTATAGACATCATGTAGGAGAGCGCGCCGAGGAACCGACGGATACGGCAGGGGGGGAGGAGAGACACCAGCCATGTTGTCATTACCATTAGAATCACCTAATAGAAGTTTAAACACATAAATAAGTGACGAATTGGAACAAAATGTTTATTTAACAGTGACGAATTGGAACAAATATTACGCAAAAGTGACGAATTAAAACAAATTGTTGCGCAAAAGTGACGAATTTGAATAAAATATTTTGCAAAGGTGACGAATTGGAACAAAATGTTACGATTGGAACCATTATTAAGCTAAGCTAAGAGGATGGTATACCTTTAATTTCATAATGTGAGAAAAGTGACGCATTGGAACAAAATATTACGCAAAAGTGACGAAATGGAACAAAATATTACGCAAAAGTAACGAATTGGAATAAAGTTATTACGCTAATAGTTAATTTAGCTTTAGGATAATCTTTGAATTTTTGAAGAAAAAACTTGAGGTAAATAGTAGACAATTCTTCGAATTTGAACAAAGCCTTAAGAAGCTTTGGGCGGGCTATAGCCAAAGAAGATTTCTCAATTAAATAACGCCATCTAGCGAGCGATTCGGAAATAATTTAGAAAAAAAACAGTTTTCAAAAATCCTAATAGAAAATGTATTGAAACACAGTTCACAGAAGATTCCTACCAAAAATTAGTGTTGCCAGCACACAGACAATTCTACTATTTTAGTAAGAAATCATTACAAAGACCCTGCTACATTTAGTATTGCTAGTAAAATACGGAAAATACTACAGTGTGTTTTAAAAACTCTGTAACATAAAAATACAGGATGTTTGCAAAGGGCACCCAGAAAATAAATACGAATTGCCTTAAATTATTTTTTTAATTTGGTTAAATTAAACCTTATGTCCAAAAGAGTTTTTAAAAAGATGGCAACCCTCTCCATGGAATTTACTGGTTTTATAACATTTTGAAGAAAAAAAAAAGCTATTTTTTACTTTATGGTTAGGTTATACGGTGATGATACCTAAATTTTTTTAATAAAAAAAACTACTGTCAAATATATTAAAAATATACTTAACGCTTTTTTGTTAAAACTCGATTTTACTACCCATCTTTGGCCGGGAGCTTTTAATGAAATTTATTTTTAAGGAGTAATCTCCAAGTATGTCTTGAGACCACTGTTTATTGAGGCTAATAGAGTTTTTAAAACACACTGTATAAAAGATTTTAGTAGGAAAATAAACACATATTTTTTTGTAGAAAAAAACAACACCCTATTAATAAAAAATAGACATAAAACAATAATACATAAATACGTTATATTAAGAATTAATAAGAATTTGACAAACTAAAAAATAGGTGTTGCCAGCACAAAGACAGTAAAAGATACATTTTAAGAAGATTAACTTAGAATTTGACAAACGAAAAGTTAAGTATTGCCGGCACAAAGACAGAAAGGGAACCATTTTAAAAATGAAAACAACCTAAAAGAATAAATGATAAATAATTATTGATCTAATTAAATTGCTAATTAGATCTAAAAAAATTGTTTAAAGTGTTACCAGTGCATATACCATGCACTGGTAACACTTTATACACTACTAAACTGATTTTGATGAAACTTTCACTGTTAAGAATTGAAAATTCATTAAAAAAATCGACTTGTAGTTTTTCAGGAATAATGGAACATACATACATTTTTTTGTTAAGACTGCAATAAAAACAAAGTAAACTAAAATTGTATCATATTAGAAGAGATTAAAATGAGGAATTCTTAAGAAAAAAAAAACTAGTTTCAATACGTTTCGATAGGTGGCGCTGCTCGGAAGGTCGATAAAAAACAAAACTGAAAGATGTGTGACCAGATAATTCAAATTTTATGAGCATAACATACCAATGTCATTTTTATGGTACTTTCATTCCGAGCCATATCAGCTGTTTTTATCATCACTTAAATTGCAACAAAAAATTATGTTGTTGATGTTAATTCCAAAGGGCTGGCTCCTAACTCGGAAAGCGAGCCATTGTGCCATCATCATCATATCAGCCCATACAATTGTGCCATATTGTAAGGTATTAAATATGAATTATATTTTAGCATATAAGTAGTTACTTAAGTTAGAATTTATTTTGTTTTTGTTATATGTAATCATTTTGCGTTTTTTTTTATGGTGCAATAAAGTGTTTATCTATCTATTTATCTAAAGCGGATAAGCATCGCCATCCAGCGGGGTAACGCAGTCAGCATTTTGGGCACACTTCCTAGGATGCCCAAATGACTGGACTTTTTGGACTTTGAATTTTTATTAAACGTAAGTAGGTAGTTTATTTAATGTTTAATCATTTATTCAATTGTTATATTTTATTCTTTTGTTATTATAAGAAAAAAAAATATTTTCTAGGCTTACGTATTTTATTATAACAAGTTTAATTTTAACTAACTTTTAAATGTCATAAAATTAAAAAAATATGCTATATTGAAAGAAATAAGATTAGATATTATATTAGTTTTCTATTTGAAATCACAAATTTATATGAATTGATGGTTGATTGGTTTTTCATTATATTAAAAAAAAAAATCAATTTTCTAAACAGCGCCACCTGTCGATGCAAAACGAAACTAGTTTTTTTTCTAATAGGCCTTATTATTAAAAAACTTACCCCAACGAAAAACACCAATATCCTTAGTGGTAATAAGAAGAAATATCTCACTAGGAAACCCATAGCCCATATTATTGTCAGACGCCATGTTAGAAATTCGTATTGTCTGTAACAAATAAACAATAATTACAAATAAATAAATATTACAGGACATTACACACAGCGCCATCTAGTTTCGAGCTGATAAACTAGGCTAGGTGTTGGATGAACTTAGCTTAAGAGGAAAGGGTACCGGGGGCTCTCTCCAATATTTTTGGTGCATAAAACTTATAACTGCCATGACCATGCCCTTATGTTTTTATATTTTTTGTTTTATAAATCCTAATTTCTATGATAATTAGACAATGAAAAAAAACAAGACATAGGAGCACAGTCATGGCAGTTATAGGTTTTATGGCACAAAAATATTTGCTCTAGTGTCATTATCCAGGGAGGAAACAGTCGACTACGTTTGTATGGAGAGAGCGCCGGTACCCTTTCACCTTAACTTATAAAATAAATTATAACAATTTATCAGCTTACCTATTGGTTCTAGTGAGAAGGTTCCAGCTCCTCAACTCCTCGGCTTCGAAGACGGACGTGACCTGATCCTCGATGATAGACTCCATACCTGCCTTTACCAGGTCGAAGCAGTGGGATATGTGGAATTCTAAGCTATGCTGTAACGATAATAATATGAAGTTTACGTTCAAATAGACAAAAAAAAAGAATATGGAAAAGAGTTCTGAAAATTCTAAGCAGTCAATTGAAATAGTTAACATGACAAAAATAGTAATTTTGTCAGTATAGTCAACACTATAAATTGGTCAAAAAGTAAAGGGGCAGACAAAATTAGTCATTGCGTCAAAATAGCCAGCTAAACAAATATAGATAGATATAATCTTCTTATATATAAAAATGAATCGCAAAATGTGTTGGTAAGCGCATAACTCAACAACGCCTGGACCAATTTGGCCAATTCTTTTTTTAGAATATTCCATATGGTACGAGGATGGTTCTTACGGAGAGAAAAATTTAAAAAATTGCCTGAAAATGTCTAAAAACAACACTTTTCTATACTCCATACCATACAAACGATTTGTAATAATACAAGTCAATAAGAACTTTAATACCATAACATAAAGTTCAAGTTTTAATGGAGAGGTGCCGGGAAGGCAAAACAATTGAGTGACGTATAAATATTGATGTCAATCGTGCCGCGGTGTTAGTTGCCAAACTACACCTAAACGGCTGAACCGATTTGTATGATTTTTAACCCCTGACGCAAAAACGACGGGGTGTTATAAGTTTAACGTGTCTGTGTGTGTGTGTCTGTCTGTGGCATCGTAGCTCCCGAACGGCTGAACCGATTTTGATTTAGTTTTTTTTATATGGCAAAACAACGTTTGCCGGGACAGCTAGTTATAGATAAGAATATAGATAGATAAAGATAGACAAAATATTTCAAGACATAATAAGTTGCACTACAAAATAGTCAGTTAGACAAAATAGCTTGCACTACAAAACAGTCAGTTAGACAAAATAGTCAACGGGTCAAAATAACCAACTAGCTAGACAAAATAGTCACTGCGTCATAATGGCCAGCTAGAGTCTAGCTAGATAAAACAGTCAACGGGTCAAAATAGCCAGCTAGTAAAATAGTCAATCTGGTTCAATTAGTTAATTATTTACAAGTAGTTACAATCAAGCAACAAGAGCTCCAAAACTGCTATTAGAATGTTTTCAATTCAAGCGAGATTCTAAGGTCTTTTGTGCTCATGAATTCATTAGACAAACATGATAAGGATGAAAACATTTCAATACTAGTAATTTTAGAAATCTTTGGTTGGTCTCCAATTCAGTTGCCGACTGTACGCAAGTTGTGTGTATTAGAGAACTCACCCCCTCTTTGGGTCCTTGGTCAGGTTGATGCCCGTTGGAGAGCCTCTCCTGGCTGGAGCTACGTTTGTAGTTCCATTCCGGTGACGGACCGAGGATCTCTTCGCGTTGTATCACCGTCGTTTTTGTACCTTTTAACATATTAATAGAGAAAATCACTCATCAAGAAATATCTAACGACGCGAGCTCGTTCGTAACCCGACTTTACAACCATTTTTTTAAAGTGTATAGTAACTACTAGCGACCCGCCCCGGCTTCGCACGGCTGTATTATGCATGAATTATATCTAAAAACCTTCCTCTTTAATCACTCTATCTATTAAAAAAAACCGCATCAAAATCCGTTCCGTAGTTTTAAAGATCTAAGCATACAAAGGGATATAGGGACGGCGAGAAGTGACTTTATTTTATACTAAATAGTGATAGTGATTATGTATTCTGGGTTTTAGAATATTACTAGAAATAGAACCAAAATCTTTTCTTGGCAGAGAAATCGTGGGTGAAACCAAGTTACAAATAAAAAATTAAAAAACTTTTTTTATAATTTTGTACTTCATCATCACTACATAGTATAAAACAAAGTCGCTTTCTCTGTCCCTATATCCCTATGTATGCTTAAATCTTTAAAACTATACAACGGATTTTGATGCGGTTTTTTTAATAGATAGAGTGATTCAAGAGGAAGGTTTATATGTATAATATATGCATAATATAGCCGTGCGAAGCCGGGGCGGGTCGCTAGTTAAATTATAAAGAGGACAGATTTGATTGTTTGCATTGAATAGGCTCCGAAACTACTGGACCGATTTAGATGAAACTTGGCATGAGGATACATTGATTCATTGACAGTAACATAGGGTACTTTTTATCCCGATATTCCCACGGGATCAGGAGTTACGCAGGTGAAACCGGGGGGCGCAGCTAGATATGTTTTTTACCTACCGTTAAGTCCATTGCCATTTTCCTTGATGATAGCCGAAGGTGGCTTGTCATCAGGCACGGGAGGATCCTCTTCCTCATCAGAACTGTCGCTCCTCTGGATCTTCTTTGCAACTTCGATGTGCTGACGGCCATACTGAAATGAAGTGCCACTTTTAAACACAACTGTACGTCATATCGATATTAAGTCGATATCTGTTAATAGGACGTATGCATATATGGTCGGATAGCTATTTAGCCCTAACGCGATGTAGTCATAACTAGATTTAGTCTTAAAACGATTAAGTCATACCTACTATCTAGTCATATAGAGATGTAGTCGTAAAGCTCCTAACCCAAATTAAAGGGATGGGAAAAGTTAAAATATGAATAACTTGGCTTCAGCTTGTTACCACCCACCGGCTTATTCCCTGCGTCTCATATGAGACGTAGATTGATGCAACGAACCACGAAAAGTGTTCCCTACGTCTCACATGCGACACATGGACAGGCAGACGGATAAACGGACAAGAGAGTGATCTTATAAGGGTTCTTTTTTTACTTTATGAGGTACGGAACCGCCCGCAATCGACCGCGATTCGAACGTAAAGTCACCGGCAGTATTTAACTTTCATCCTTATCCTTACTAATATTATAAATGTGAAAGTAACTCTGTCTGTCTGTCACGTTTTCACGCCTAACCCGCTGAACGGAGAAAGATGAATTTTGGTACAGACATAGATGTGACCCTGGAGAAGAACATTACTACTTTTTTTTTATAGGCTACTTTTTATCATGATATTGTTCAATTCAATTCTTGATTAATGGCGATTCTGCCCACATTGCGTTGCAATTCCGCCAATGTCCAGTGAATAAAGAAATTAACGAAGGAGATTGGCCGGTAACAAGAAGATTGATCGGTAATTTATGCAGCTGGATCATCTAAAACAAACAGACACAACACAGGACGTTCACAAAATATATAAACAAACTATGAATATAACAAAAAACCCAGATAACATCACAATACTTAAATTTATTAAAAATATATTTTAAAGGGATATATAATACATATAATGAATACTTATAGTAAATTATAGTTTTATATTATTAGTATAAATAAATTTACCCAATGTATAAACAAAAGGAGTAGAAACAAGAGAGAGAAGAGATTTCAAATTGATAGGACGGGGAATATCTAGAGGGAGAGTTTCATACAAGGATGGCTGACGCCTCGGACATTCAAAAAAAATATGTTCCACGGTGCCTTCACCCAAACCGCATTCGCACAGTGAATGGTCCCTGACCCTAATTTTAGCGAGAAAAACTGGTGAACAAATGTGACCTAATCTTAACCGGCATATGATGGAGGTAGTTCGCTTATCTAAGCGTCGAAATTTGAAGAACCACGGTTTGGACGGAATGACAGGTTGTATTTCGCCATAGTGTTTACCCTTTTGTCTTTTGGACACATTCCAAGATTTGTTCCATGCACTCGTGAGGCTTGATTTAACGAGTGGGTATAAGTCATGCCGGTGGAGTTCGTTATGCTTCGCTATACCTGAATGAGTGGCATTCTTGGCACACGTGTCAGCGTTTTCATTTCCAGAAATCCCACAATGACCCGGGATCCAGGCAAGGATAACTTCAATTCCCGCAGAGTGACACTCATAGAGAGCTTTTCTAATTTCAAAAATTATGGGAATATTGGACCGAAATGGGTTAGAAGATATAGCTTGAAGGCAACTTTTTGAGTCGGTGAAGATAATAGTTTTACGCAGGTTATGGGATTTAGCATATAATATACCTTCTAAAATGGCTACCGCTTCACCGGAGAACACAGAGTATAATGGGGGACATTTAAAGTTGAGAATAACCCGATAGTGGGGAATCCACACAGCAGCACCAACAGGACTGCCGTCTGAGAATTTTGACGCATCCGTGAACATCGCTAACCAATCAGGGTATTGACTGCGGAAGTTATTAATAAAATCAGTATTTGGATCAACGGAGTCTTTGTAAACGCCAAAGTCCTCTAAAATTTGCGGTTGAAAGATTAAAACATCATATTCCAGGGAGTGAGCAGGAAGGAGGACTTGTTGTTTTACCGGATTCGGTAATCGGGAAAATTTAATATAGCTGTTGAGAAGACAGGGAAGATTAGAAGATAACTTATTATTTGTTTGATATAATTCATGGAGGGTTCTAATTTTGTTCATAAGAGTATGATGTGAGTTTTCAAGAATTTTAATAAAAAACCTATCACACAAATACTGTCTTCGAAGAAATGGGGGAGGGTCAACACATTCCACCTGCATCGCATTTATAGGTGATGATTTCATAGCTCCTAGAATAATACGTAGACTTCTAGATTGTATTTTGTCTAATTTGTTGGCTGCATTTTTGTTGCACGGTTCTAAAATAAAAGAGGCATAGTCCATGTGACTCCTAACAATGGCATTATATAACAACTTTTGTGAGTAGGGGTGGGATCCCCACCAAACACCAGATAGAGACCTAAGGATATTAATATTCTTTTCACATTTGTTTGCAACATAGGAGAAGTGGCAATCACCAGTCATTCTGGAGTCAAGTTTGACACCTAGGAACTTGACGTTATTGGTTT
Source organism: Idaea aversata (assembly GCA_907269075.1). Classification (NCBI taxonomy): domain Eukaryota; kingdom Metazoa; phylum Arthropoda; class Insecta; order Lepidoptera; family Geometridae; genus Idaea; species Idaea aversata. Next base: position 5,927,961 of record OU026112.1, on the reverse strand, counting down.
GAGGAATAAGTTCCCCACCAATTCGGATGTCTACAATAGGGAGCACTCTCTTTTTAGTGAAAACAATAGCTTGACTTTTTTGAGGGGATAATGAAAGGCCATGGTCGGACAACCATCTTCGTAGTCTAGCCAGAGCAATATTGAGGAGAAAGGATCCTTCCTCAACAGACTGGGTTGGGATGTAGAGAGCCAAGTCGTCAGCGTATTGGAGGATTTCACACTGCCTTCCAACAGATTGATCCAAGTTAGAGGTGTATAGGCTATATAAAAGTGGACTTAGGACCGAACCCTGGGGTAAGCCTTTCCAGACAGTCCGGGAACGTGACAAATCGCCCTGACACTTTACGGAAACAAATCTTTCGCATAAAATATCAAGGCAAAAACGTACCAACTTCTCGGGAACCCTCAGCTGGTGAATGAGCTTATTCCTGAGAGATGGAAGAAGGACGTTATCATACGCGGATTCGACGTCTAAAAATACTGCAATGAGGTACACCTTTTTAAGAAAAGAGGTTCGAATGTCTGTTGATAATATTCCAAGACTATCTAAAGTGCACATCCCTTTTCGGAAACCGAACTGGGAACTAGCCAGAAGTGACTGACTCTCCACAAACCACTCCAGCCTCTGTTTGATAAGGTGTTCAGTTATCTTGCATAAGACTGAAGACAGTGCAATGGGTCTTCTACTGGAGGGGGAAGAAGGATCAGAACCGGGTTTTAAAATGGGAACTATAACCTGTGTTTTCCAAGAATCGGGGACTGACCCATAATCAAAGAATTTGTTAATAAGGTTTAGGAAAAACTGTTTACAGTAATCGGAGGAGTTTTTGAGGAATGAATAAGGGATCCCATCAACACCGGGAGATGAATCATGGAGTCCATCAAGGGCTAGCTGAAGCTCATGGAAAGTGAAAGGGGAGTCTGTTATACTAGTAGAAGGAAGAAAAGAAGGAGGGCAAGGAAGAGAATCTTCGGTAGGAACCCAGGCAGGTGCCAATTTGTCGGAGAAGGGTTCAATCCAAGAATCAGGATCATTTGAAGATACATTACTATCTACACAGGAGCCTCTGAAGCGTTTTATTTGTTTCCAAACAAGACTAGATGGAGTTCTGGGAGACAAACCTTCACAAAAATCCTTCCAACCCTGCTTCTTTTTTTTGGATAAAGTTCTTTTGGCTTTAGCTGAGCATCTTTTATATTCGATATAATTTTGAATAGACATATTTGAATTATATGATAACTCGGCCTGACGTCTCATGCGAACTGCCTCAGAACAGTCTGCATCCCACCAGGGAACAGAGATCTTAGAATTTCGAGGTCTTTTCTTAGGGATGTGTTCATCGGCAGAAGAAATAATAGAATCAACAAATGACTGATAGAGTTGTAGGTAATTTTCGTTGGTTACTGTTGGTAAATCCTTAATTTTGTTTTCAAGATATGGTGTGTAAGAAGCCCAGTCGGCACCTGAAACTCTGTGTTTTAAAAGAGACATATAATTAGAAGCGGGGGAAACGGAATTAGGTATCGATATCACTATTGGGTAATGGTCACTCCCGTATGTCTGCGAGTGAACTTCCCAGGTTAGGTTCAGAGCGAGGGAAGGGGAGCCCAAAGTTAGGTCTACTGCACTTTTAGGGTTTTGACCAGGTTGAACCCTATGGGTTGGGGACCCATTGTTCACAACAGTCAAATTCAAATCATCAAAGATTTCTATTAATGAGAGGGAAAATAAATTTGTCTTCCATGAGCCCCATGATGGATGGTGGGCATTGAAGTCGCCCATGACAATTATAGGAGGAGGAATTGCATTAAGTAAAATAGAAATATCTGCAATAAGACGAGAATTAGGGTCTGGAATATAGATGGAAACAAAAGATATATTGAAAACTCTAACGGCTACAATATTAATATCGGGGGGATGAGAGGGACAGGGAATCTGGGAAAAGGTCAGGGAACGATTAATAAGCATGGCAGAGCCAGCACATCCATCCGCTCTGTCATCTCGGAGACACGAGTAACCAGGTACCCCAAAGTGGGAACCAGGACTAAGCCATGTCTCCGACACGGCCATGACTGCAGGTTTGAATTTATTAATTAAGTGAATTAGATCACTGTAATTACGTCGGATGCTACGACAGTTCCACTGGAGAATTTTGGATTGATCCATTGTTTAAAACATTGGATAATTGAGAAAGTTTTTCGGCAACGTGGGGCGGTACAGACAAATTGTTCTGGAAAATAATAGAAATCAACAAGGAAATTAAGAGGTTTATATCTAAAGTGCTGCTAACTTGATTGGTGTTTTGTTGATTAACCTCCTGAGAAAGAGCACAACCATTAGGTTGTGAAGAGCTAGGTTGGGATATAATTGCCTGATGAGATGTTCTATCATAGGATTTTATTAAAGAAGGTTTAGGGGAAGAGTGTGCCAAAAAAACAGTTTTTTTATATGAAGTAGAGTAAGGGGAAGGATGTATCAGGGGGGGCTGGGGCGGAGTTTGATTTTGTGATACAACTTCAGAGAACGACCGAGATACGTTAGGGAATTGTTTAGATGCTTCCATGTATGAAATACCTTCCTTAGCCATATTCATTTTAATTGACTTTTGTCGGGCTTGTTCTGGGCATTGGGAATCGATGGCAAAATGAGCACCAGAGCAATATAAGCATGAAGCAGTAGTTACTTCAACAATACAAGATTCACCTGTGTGTGGCTGGGCACATCTATAACAGCGTGGCTTAGAACGACACTGAGTCTTAATATGGCCGAACCGACAACAATTATGACACTGAATTGTTGGGAAATAATAAAGTTCTACGGGTAAGGCTGTGTGATATGAATAAACCCGATCCGGAAGGATTTGACCCTGGAATGTGATGACAACGGTCTGGGTAGGAACCCATACAACTTTGCCCTCAACTACAGTTTTTCTGTTTAACCTGCGAGCTTTGATTATTGGTCCACAGTATGAAGGTACCACTGCTGTCTTGGCAAATTCAGTCATTGACATATCAACTGGAACATGACGAACTATTCCCATTCTTGAGATGTTGTATGTTGGAATTATAGCCGTGTAGTTATTTGTGCGTAATGCTGGATTCGCCAAAAAGGTATTGGCCGCTTCTGCATTTTTAAATTCTACCGAGACTTTATTTCGTCCCATAGGTTTAATTCCATCTAAACAAACATCATTAACCTTATTTTGAGCAAGAAACTGCCCAAATTTAATAGGACGAATTACAGAACCTGAAGGTTGATCAGAATCATTTTTAGAAACAGTAATAACAAATGGTCCTTTATCAGTGGAAAGATAAGCATTTATTCCCGAGGCGAAACAAGGATGAACGAATACGGTTTCTATTGAGGCATTAGCCATCTCTGTATTAACTATTGTCTTTTTGGGAATTTGGGGATCTTCTTGAGTCTGACGCGCGCGCTTTTTCCCTGCCGAGAGAGTCACCAGCGCTGTGGCCGCCTCAGCGGTGGGATTGGCGGTCGCCTCATCCATATCAATGTTTTCAACCGCTTCATTAGCAAGTTGTGGTATGGTCAGGGGAATATCAGGAGGCCGAGGCTGCGGCACCAACTCGGGGTCCGACATACTATAAAACTTACCAATACCAGGTTAGTAAGTTGTTAAAACACTAAATAAACAATCCGAAACGCTGAACTACGCGAAAAAACAATTAAAAACACCAAAATCTCTCTAACACGCTAATAACCTATAACACCTTCCGACGGCAAAAACGACAAAAAAAAAAACATGATATTGTTCATAAAACAATAAATAGACGAAAATTAGTTTGACAACCGTCACTTTGACAGCTGTCACTTTGACAAGTGTCACTATAATTCTATGGCAGTTTTATTGATTTTTATTCAAATGTGTCCGTGAACTAATTCCACGGGACAAGTGCTCGTAGGGTGAGTCTACTAAAGAGCCTAGAACGCGCGTGCATCATACTACCCGTTTCAAAAGCGTATAAAACCTTTGATTGTTCATGTTGTCGTGGATTCGTGGTCGGTTGCCACTCAAATATTATTTGAGTTGCTCGCCGCTTGCCGATAAGGGTTATTCCCTACGTCTCATATGAGACATGGCTTGTAGCAACCAACGAAAAAGCTTCACTCGCATCCCTCGAAGGTCCCCATTTATTTAATGGTCTTTGAGTGACGAGCGTATTATATGTATAGGTATCTTCTAGACACCGCGTGCTACATCTTAAACCGCATCGTCACTTACCATCGTGTGACGATAGTGAAGTCAGTTTTTTTTTTAATATTAGTTTAAAACCCATAATATATAATCAACCGGATGTTATTTTTAAATATTAAAAATAGAATATTCTACTAAATCGTAGAATGCATGATAATCATATTTTTTAATTAATTGATTATTTTTAATCCAAAAAAGATAAGTCGAGTACATAAATTGCGTAATTTTTATCATGTTTTCGTGTTTTCTATTTAATTAACCGATTTAGCTGACCGAATTCTAATTTCGACATCAAAGTCAAAATTTCTTTATTCGTGGAATCTTCTTAAAAACTAGGATGTGTGCTTTCGGAATGCGACCACCAATGAAAGAAGGCACAAGAAACTCATCGGGGGTTTTTTTGTGGTCATGCTCACAAAGGTCAAGATAACAAATATTTGAAGGTAATTATTTGAAATGGAGCAACTAAAGTCACGTCCATGGGTTCTTATCATTAAGGTAAGACGAAGTATCATAATACGCCTTACTGCACAATTTATACTTTAAAAAAGTTTTGACCCTGTTAACCGACATGTCATACAGGGTGAATTTTTTATGTGGGCCTTCAGGGCTATATCCTAAACTATAATAGTTAGAGAAAAATGCTATAAGAGACAGCGAACAATGCGGAAAGGAGTTGCGTGCCCGATTTTGACAAAAACTGAGCTATTTCCTTAGATTTGCCATACCATGTTGCTATCCAGATATCAGCTACACTATCGATTGGTATAAAATATAGGATTTTTTTTGCAAAATCAACAGGTTCAATTCCTTGCTAAAGTGATGACTTTAGAAAAAAAATTAATGATGCACAGTTTTTGTCAAAATCGGGCACGCAACTCCTTTTAGAATTTTTCGTTATCTCTTTAGTTTTTTAGTTTAGGATAAAGCCATGAAGGCCCATGTAAAAAAATTACCCTGTATATTCTGTGCCTAAATTAAATTAATTTACTTTGATTTCAATGTTTATTATTAGTTTTTGTCATCGTTTAAGGTAAACAATTATTTTCTCTTTTTACCTATAACTTTCTGACAGTTTAAATTTTTTCCTGTTTCCCTAACAGAGAGCTAAAATTCCGGAAATGTCCAGAAAAGTCCTGTCGTCTGGTAACCCCAAGTACATGTAAACAATCCGTGACCTTGTGACTAGATGTTGCGCCCGCGCATCGCGGCAACCTTCGCTCCTACTTATCGTGAACCGACCGGTAATGATCAGCTGTCTCTAATATGTTTAGGTATGTAGGTACAAAGTTAATATGACCTAATTGGACATAAAAGGAGAATGGGTTGAATAAGTTTTTTTTATCACAGTGCCTCATAAAGTGGATCTTCTTAAACCACTTTTAGGCTCATAATGCTAACTAGTGCTAAAATGTTATCCCGATAAGTTAAATACGTATCTTACTGCTAATTACATGTTAGGTAGATGAAACATTCTTAATTTATCTGGGTTATATTGTTTTGATGTATAGAAAAAAGGTACCAACAAAGAGTTTTTAACTTTTTAAGCTAGCAAAAGTGGTTGTCTCTAAAGTCGGTTTATGAACGAAAATTTTACGTGATAACGTCAGAAAACAATTAAAAATTGAGTTTTGTTTTTCCTTTACATAAATATTTTTTTTCCTTACCATTATACCTATTCTGTTTTTAAACCCCGAAGCAAAAACCCTAAAAATATTGTATGTCAGACGAGGCTGTATAAGTTAAAAGCCTTTTGCCTGGCCTTTCAGGAGTATAATTAACAAAAAAATATTGCCAAAAAAAATAGTAAACATAACCTAAAATTCTAAAATCCTTTTATATTTACAAGTCTTTATTCGCAACTGTGATAAAAAACGTCGTACGATACACGTGTGGATTGATCTTTGTATCTCGGCTTTGTTAAACGCCCTCGCGTACCACTCGCGCGTGTTAAACCGCCTCTATGCAAAGATAAATTTTCCACACTTAAATCGCAATGTACTATTAACACCATACGTTTAACATACCAAGATACATACAGAAATACCTAAAATAAAACTAATTATCATTAAACTAATCGCTGGAGGACCTCAGCAGGATGCTGAGAGACCTCAACACCGTCTCCGGACAGGTGGGTCTTAAAATGAACATGGGTAAGACAAAGATCATGTCGAACGCCCACGTCGTACCCATACCTGTTCACATTGGAGACGATGTTATCGAAGTTGTTGATCACTATGTCTACCTAGGCCAAATGGTCCAACTAGGTAAATCCAACTTCGATAAAGAGGTCAGCCGACGAATCCAACTCGGTTGGGCAGCGTTCGGGAAGCTTCGTAATATCTTCTCGTCACAAATACCACAGAGCCTCAAGACGAAAGTTTTCAACCAATGTGTGTTACCAGTGATGACATACGGATCCGAGACGTGGTCGCTGACTATAGGCCTCGTTCATAAGCTCAGAGTCGCTCAGCGGGCTATGGAGAGAGCTATGCTCGGAGTTTCTCTACGTGATAGAATCCGAAATACGGAAATCCGTAGAAGAACCAAAGTCACCGACATAGCTCTCAGGATTGGTAAGCTGAAGTGGCAATGGGCAGGTCATATAGCTCGCAGAACTGACAACCGCTGGGGAGTAAAGGTTCTCGAGTGGCGGCCACGATGCAACGCGAAACGGAGTGTTGGGAGACCAGCTGCCCGGTGGACCGACGACATTGTGGCGGTCGCGGGTGGTCGGTGGATGGAGGCGGCTCAGGACCGCTGTTTGTGGCGTCGTATGGGGGAGGCCTATGTCCAGCAGTGGACGTGTATGGGCTGACATGATGATGACGATGATGATGATCATTAAACTAGCTGACCCGTTCCCACTTCGTTGGGCATTTATTTTATTAATATTAAAAATTAAATTATCTATACTAATATTAAAAAAAATACTTTTTGTAACTTAAATATAAAAGTTAGACATATCCTGTCGTTGACTTTTTTGTAGGCATTTTCAAGATCAACATCTTTTCTCTAGAACTCAAAAATATATCTTTCATAGTTAAGGCAGCGTTCGTAAGAAACGCTTTCATTCGACCGTTTTTTCTCCGATTCACTTTGCAAAACGGACTACCACGTAAAAGTCTTTTTATTTTTCGGTTTTTTATATAACCTATGACACTCAGCAATAGTGTGGCTTTCTACTGGTGAAAGAATTTTTAAAATCGGTTCAGAAGATCCCGAGATTACCCCTTACAATTTAACAAACACACAAACTTTACTTCTTTATAATATTAGTATAGAAGTATAGATGTAGATAACGTTCAAATCAAATCAAATATCTTTATTTCTTTGGATACTTAATACTTAAAAGTATACAGGACCACATAAAAACGTCTTAAAAACTAAGTTAGGATGTGTGCCTTCGGAACGCGCCCACCAATGAGAAGAAGGCACAAGAAACTCATGGGGTTTTTTTTTTCATGTGGTCACGCTCACAAAGGTCAATATTACAGTATTTGAAAGTATTATTTGAAATGGAGCAACTAAAGTCATGTCCATGGGTTCTTATCATTAAGATAAGACGAAGTATCATAGTATGCCTTACTGCACAATCTATGCTTTATAAAAGTTTTGAACCTGTTAATGGACATGTCATATACATCTTTAGGTAATTTATTATAATAGAGCACACATGTACTATTAAACGACCTGTTTATTTTCCGGAGCCTGCTACCGGGCACGGTAAGTTCACCCTTATTTCTTAAATTGAAATTATGAATATCGCTGTTTTTACGGAAAATATCAGGATTTTTGTGAACGTAGAGCAAGTTTTCGTAGATATATTGTGAATAGAGCGTTAATATATTTATCTCTTTAAATTTTTCTCTAAGTGATTCCCTGGGGCCCATTTTGTAGATAGCTCGGACAGCTCTCTTTTGCAATATAAAAATAGCATCAATATCTGCAGCACACCCCCACAGTAGGATGCCGTACGACATGACACTGTGGAAGTAGCCGAAATAGACTAGGCGAGCAGTCTCAATGTCCGTGTATTCGCGAATTTTCTTAACGGCGTAAGCGGCAGAACTAAGTCTATTGGACAATGCTTCCACATGCGTTCAAAGTACGAAGTCATACGCACGCTTTGGACTCTATTGATGCGGAAAATTATAGTAAATACATCCTCATCCTTTATTGTAAGCAAGAAGTAGGTATTTAGTTATATACCTAGATATCCTTATAGCATTTGACCTCTACTTGAGGTTAAACTGTACTTACATAATGCAAATATATTTATTCCTTATTCGTACAGCAAGCTTCAGATACCGGACTGCCAAACACAGGGTTGCGGGTTCGATTCCCGCCTCAGACATGTATTTACGCTTAGATATTTGTCTGTGGTCTGGTTGTCTCTATGTATTATAAGTATATATTTACAAAAGAAAAGTATATAATTAGTATATGAGTTGTCTAGCACCCATAACACAAGTGTAGTTACTTAGCTTGGGGCTAGATGGCGATGTGTGGAATGTTCTGCAATATTTATTTTTGAACACTTGTGCAAATTATATACTAGATAGTTTGTTTACTAGATACATGAGCTTGATATGGCAGCTCAATATATTGTTTTGCATCTTTACATAGTATAAAACAAAGTCGGTTTCTCTGTCCCTATGTCCCTATATCCCTTTGTATGCTTAAATCTTTAAAACTACGCAACGTATTTTGATGCGGTTTTTTTTAATAGATAGAGTGATTCAAGAGGAAGGTTTATATCACTACATAGTATAAAACAAAGTCGCTTTCTCTGTCCCTATATCGAGCGGAGCCCCATACTGAGCGGGTCGCTAGTTTATACTAAACTAGCGACCGAGCGAGCGGGTCGCTAGTTTATACTAAACTAGCGACCCGCCCCAGCTTCGCACGGGCCTCTTGAATCACTCTATCTATTGAAAAAAACCGCATCAAAATACGTTGCGTAGTTTTAAAGATCTAAGCATACAAAGGGACATAGGGACAGAGAAAGCCACTTTGTTTTATACTATGTAGTGATTAAGTTACTTATGTAACTCATTATTGTATGTCCGGGATGGACAAACTGTTGATACTACCTACTATAATTTGACATCTTATGTACACAGTTTTTTAATAAATATTCTTGATTCTTGTTGATTGTGTAGCAACCATGGTAACCTAACGATGCGGGCGCTAAGTATGATTACACTTACGTAATCATTCACTTCAAACTATTGCAAAACTATGGTGAAACTTAGGCCTTAGCGATGACTGATTGTACAGTATGAGTCATAAGTAAATGATCAGTTTACTACAATAATACTATCAACAAGTATTGGAGTTACGACCTTCTTCTAATAGACGTTACACACAAACATAAATACTTGAATTAAAAGTACTCAGTGTGATTATTATTTGTCAACATGTTAGCTATGTGTTTAGTTGTGTGAGTGGTATAAGCCGCGACCCGCTACACCAACCGACGTGGGTTCGATCCACAGGTTACGTTGTTATAATGTTCAAATAGTGCTGCACAGGATTGTAAACGTTACGGTGGGCAGAGACTTACGAACGTTGATTGTACTTGTATACGGGCTGTTTTCTGCAACCATAGACTCCTTTAGTTGAGTAATTTTTGCGTGAGGACGGAGTAATGTCCAGCACCACCACCCTCTCAGCTTAATCGACCGTGTCCAGAGGAGAGAACTTGTCAATACTTCTGGAGCCAACTAAGCCGCGGGTTTCATCACGATGTTTTCTTTCACCGTAGAGCAATGTCAATTAGCGGACATAAATTTTTCTTAAGAAAAATCAATTGGTGCACGGCCGGCCGGGATTCGAACCCACGACCTTCAGAATGAAAGTCGTAGTATCTACCACTAGGCCAACACCGCTCGTGGCTAATGTTTATACATTTTATCCGACTACGACGCTTGTTTAGCAACAACAATGATGATTATGATTTTAGTAAAGCGAAAAGCATGCTTTTGGTTCATATATATAACTACATAGTATAAAACAAAGTCGCTTTCTCTGTCCCTATATCCCTATGTATGCTTAAATCTTTAAAACAACGCAACGGATTTTGATGCAGTTTTTGAAGTGAAAACTTCTTTAGCGGCGTTGAGCACTTTTTCTGTAATGGGTATAAAATCTTAAACTCGCGTCAGGACACGTGACCTGATCGAAAAAGCGTAAGACGGATGGAGAGTAGACAGCTATCCCCTCTCTACGGCGCGGCGAAAATGTATGCCTGGGCCTACTGTTTTTAATTTGGCTGTGAGTGTATTAAGACGTACATATGGTATTTTTTAACGGACGACTATTGACGGACGACAAATGTCGGACGACTATTTGTCGGACGACTATTAACGGACGACAAATGTCGGACGACTATTGACGGACGACAAATGTCGGACGACTATTGACGGACGACAAATGTCGGACGACAAATGTCGGACGACAAATGTCGGACGACAAATGTCGGACGACAAATGTCGGACGACAATTTGTTGGACGACAAATGTCGGACGACTATTTGTTGGACGACAAATGTCGGACGACTATTTGTTGGACGACAAATGTCGGATTGTCGTCCGACTATTTTTTTTTTTTCATCTAAAACTCTTTTTGCGTATGTTCTCGCGACATATGAGATTTTACACAGATATACAGTTTTCACTTCTGCCTGCACTCCCGGAGTGCGCTGTTTTTTTTTAAATAGATAGCACTCTATCTATATTATATCTAAAAACCTTCCTCTTTAATCACTATTAAAAAGGAAGGTTTTTAGATATAATATATTATTATGCATAATACACCCGTGCGAAGCCGGGGCGGGTCGCTAGTATATAATAATAATATTGCAGGACATTCAACACATAGCTATCAAGCCCCAAGCTAAGTAACTAGACTTGTATTATGGGTGCTAGAAAACGGATATAAGTCTACTTATACATATAGTTTTTGTGCAGCACGACTAGTTTTAAGATAGATTTTAAGTACCAATGTAAATAATATAAGTTAATTTCGCTCTAAAAATAATAAAAGATAGGCAATAGGTACCTACATAATAGGCACATAGAAAACCAATAGGAAACCAATAGGTACATAATAGGTACATAGGAAACTAATAGGTACAAAGAAAACCAACGGGAAACCAATAGGAATAGAAAATAGATAGATACCTATCAAAACAAACAGTCTATAGTAACAGGTATAGGTATGTATGTAGGTACAGGTTGTGCAGCGAATGGTGAGCGATGGCGGAAATTGGTGGGGATGGTTTGCGCATGTACAATCGCGCACAGAATTATTACAGCCAAACCGTCATACTTTGTTTACATACCGTATATGATTTGCCCAACCAGAAAAACATTCATTTAAATACTATTACTATTATACAGTATATTTATTCACTGTAATTTACACTATTAAACTATAGATAGACTACTAATATGGAACTCAAATTAAATAAGCATATTTTTTGGTATCTTTTATTGTAATTACCTTTTATTGAAACAACTACCTATTGACTACTGATCTTCTATTGATCGATAATCTGTCACTGTCATTTTAAACTGTCAGATTGCTGTCAAATCTATATTTTCTATTGTTTTTGGCGCGAACTTCAAACCACGGAACTAATACTGTCCTGTACATTTACTGAACAAAGGTACGAACATGGATTTCTATGCCTGCACCAATGATTACCAGTTTTTCTGTATAAAGTTGAATTTTCGATCTGGGTAAAGTTAGCTACACGGCTGCAATGTTAACCGAGTGATGGTAAATTTTTATGTGCGCGACAGTACTTAGACGTGCGGGAGCGGGACAGAGCGCGGCTAAAGACGTGTGTGCGGAACAGAGAGCGATGATGTGAGCAACTGAGGGTCAGTTGCTCACATCATTCGCCCCTTCGCTCCTGTCCCCCCGCCCAAACAGACCTAAAAATTGACTTCTGCGCATACCCCTTCCACTTTCCGCCATCGCTCGCCATTCGCTGCACAACCTGTAAAACCGTTGGTGGACTTTGTACCGTAAAAAAGTTGCACCTAAAAAAATGCGAAGAGTAAAGCGATAGGTTAAACTCAGGTTAAACAGCCAACCTTAGGAAATTACACCTAAAAAAAGGATAAGGAAAGCAACACTCTTCTTCCTTCCTATTGGTTTAAGCGAAATAGACAGCTCCCTCGATCTACAACGTTATATTAGGTCACTGTATGGTAATATAAGTAGGGCAAAAATTGTAATAGATTCATTATAGTTTCAACAGTTCGAGTGTAAAATAGAAATAGCCTCAAGTTAATAAAGAAGTTCCTACAGTACCAGCAATTCTCACTTCAGCAATCCCAGTAGCAACATAAATGTACAGAGGTGGCAAGCAAAAACAATAGTAAATACAGTCCACTCAAAATAGTGCTTCAGGCCATCCCGTACAGTTTTCGTTGTAATTATATAACTCACGAACGGGCTCACCTCTATCCAAACCAAATGTTTAGCTTTGTTCGGACTATTTAGTAGATGGTTTATGTGAAGTTTGCACAAAATCGGTCGAGAGGTTCTATTATCACATCACATTTTTTATATGGCAAAACAACGTTTGCCGCGACAGCTAGTTATACATAGAAACAACCAGACCACAGACAAATATCTAAGCACTAGCTGCGCTCTGCGGTTTCACCCGCGTAACTCCCGATCCCGTGGGAATATCGGGATAAAAAGTAGCCTATAACCTTCCTCGATAAATGGACTATCCAACACAAAAATAATTTTTCAATTCGAACCAGCAGTTCCTGAGATTAGCGCGTTCAAACAAACAAACAAACTCTTCAGCTTTATAATATTAGTATAGATAAATAGTTGTCTGATGCGGGAATCGAACCCGCAACCGTGTTCGGCAGTCCGGCATGGTGGCCATTGTGACAACTGGGTCGTAATATGCTAATCTAATTTTAAATTATGACTTTTTAATACCAGCAGCCATACTAATTAAAGAAGTGCAATAGGCTCATAAAAATAGCCTTAACTTGATAGGTACGGTCGGCTGCATAGTTGCAGACCCACCGTAGAGCTTCAAAACGGCTGTTATAAGAATGTTTTCAACACGAGCAAGATTCTAGACACCTGCTTTAGGTAAAGTTTAAAGTCTTCTAACTCATCAATTAATCAAACAAAAATTATTAGAATGCAAACATTCCAATAATAGTAATTTTCGAACTCTACCGAGGGCTGTAATTATGCAGACTGTACAATCAACGGTCAACAGTCTCTGCCCACCGTAACGTTTACAATCCTGGCACTATTTGAACATTATAACAACGTAACCTGTGGATCGAACTCACGTCGGTTGGTGTAGCGGGTGGCCCCTTATACCACTCACACAACTAAACATATAGCTAACATGTTGACTAATAATAATCACACTGAGTACTTTTAATTCAAGCTAAGTTTGTGTGTAACGTCTATTAGAAGAAGGTTGTAAGTACAATACTTGTATATAGTACTAGCGACCCGCCCCCGCTTCGCACGGCTATATTATGCATGTATTATACACATAAACCTTCCTCTTGAATCACTCTATCTATTAAAAAAAACCGCATCAAAATCCGTTGCGTAGTTCTAAAGATTTAAGCATACATAGGGATATAGGGACAGAGAAAGCGACTTTGTTTTTACCCGACTACGGCGAAGCCAAAAGGGAGGGTTATTATACTATGTAGTGACTAGCAGCGCTCCGCGGTTTCACCCGCATAAGTCACGATCCTGTGGGAAATCAAAATAAAAAGTAGCCTAAAGCCCTCTTCGATAAATGAACTATCCAACACAAAAATAATTTTACAATTCGAACCAGTAATTCCTGAGATTAGCGCGTCCAAACAGACACTTGATGTCACAGAAACAAACTTGATGAGTGTTTTTCTCTGCTATATCAACAAAGTCTAGGGAACTGGGTGTTTTACGGCGAAACTAAGTTTTTTTTGTGTTTTTTGTCTTGAGTGTCGTATGTCAATAGAAGCGGAATTTTCTACTCTTTTTAATGTTGTGATTTAAATAAAGGGTTGCAAGAGAAAAATATGAAATTTAGTATGGAAACTAAAAAAGTGCCGAAACTGAAAAACAAAACAAGTTTTTTTTCAATAAAAAATCTATTGACACGTTAAAGTTTAATAAAAAAAATATTCTTAGTAACTTTTAAGCCATCTGTTGATCCACCTACAGCATTAGCAACGGCTCTAAATCAACATGGCAAACTTAGTATGGGGATATCAATCGTTGTCTAAGGAATAGTTCTCTATCTGTGTTCTCTATCAATCAATTGACCCAGTTGGCACAATGGTCACCATACCGGTCTGCCAAACACAGGGTTGCGGGTTCGATTCCCGCCTCGGACATGTATTTATGCTTTGATATTTGTCTGTGGTCTGGTTGTTTCTATGTATTTTAAGTATATATTTACAAAAGTATATAAGTAGTAGGTATATCCGTTGTCTAGCACCCATAACACAAGTCTAGTTACTTAGCTTGGGGCTAGCTGGCGATGTGTGGAATGTTCCATAATATTATAAAAAATCACATATGTCGCGAGAACATACGCAAAAAGAGTTTTAGATGAAAAAAAAAAAAATTTGACATTTTTCGTCCAACAAATAGTCGTCCGACATTTGTCGTCCAACAAATTGTCGTCCGACATTTGTCGTCCGTCAATAGTCGTCCGACAAATAGTCGTCCGACATTTGTCGTCCGTCAATAGTCGTCCGTTAAAAAATATCATATGTACGTCTTAATACACTCACAGCCAAATTAAAAACAGTAGGCCCAGGCATACATTTTCGCCGCGCCGTAGAGAGGGGATAGCTGTCTACTCTCCATCCGTCTTACGCTTTTTCGATCAGGTCACGTGTCCTGACGCGAGTTTAAGATTTTATACCCATTACAGAAAAAGTGCTCAACGCCGCTAAAGAAGTTTTCACTTCAAAAAAACACTCAAATCTTTCCCCGTTATACTATTAGATAGTAAATATCATTGCATTTTGTATCTAAATCTATTTAAATTGCAAAGGAAAATAACACAAACAGCTATAAAACTTATCTGAACAGACCTATTTGCGATGAGTTATGTAAACATAATATCTAGTATTTCATATGGAGTAGATTGGCCTAGTGGTAAATACTTCGACTTTCATTTCAAAGGTCGTGGGTTCGAATCTGTGGTGTGCATTAATGTTTTTTTAGAAGAAAACTAGCGACCTGTCCCGGCTTCGCACGGCTATATTATGCATGTATTATACATATAAACCTTCCTCTAAAATAAATAAATAAAATAAATATTTCAGGACATATTACACATCGCCATCCAGCCCCAAGCTAAGCAACTTAATGCTTGTGTTATGGGTGCCAGATAACGGATAAACTACTTATATATATTTTTTTTTTGTAAATATATACATATTATACATATAGGAAACACCCAGAACCAGAAACAAGAATTTATGGTCAGCATAAATACTTGTTCCCGGCGGGAATCGAACCCGCAACCTTCTGCGTCGCAGTCGGGTGTTCGCCCGACGCGCCACAGAGGCCTCTTGAATCACTCTATCTATTAAAAAAGACCGCATCAAAATCCGTTGCGTAGTTTTAAAGATTTAAGCATACAAAGGGAAATAGGGACAGAAAAAGCGACTTTACTTTATACTATGTAGTGATGATAGTGACGTTGTTCGCTAATTGACATTGCTCTTACGGTGAAGGAAAACATCGTGATGAAACCCGCAGCTCAGTTAGCTCCAGGGGCCTTATTCTGCTATTTGGCCAACCATTGTCATTATATCGAGACTCTATTGTTATTATATCGAGATTGTGACTTTATTTGGTATTCTGCTAAAGTTTTAATAACATCGCAATATAATCACTATGGAGTCTCAATGGTATGGTAATATTTACCTTGCAGGTGTTGCCTAGCAATATGGTATATGTTGCTAAGCGATATACCGTTTTGACAACTATCGAGATTCCATTATGCCACGATTGTAGCGCAAAATACAAAAGTGTGTCAGTGGTGTGTCAGTGGTGTCTCGATAGAATAGTCAACGTTAGGAGAATACGAATTTGACATGTAATGTCATATTTTTGACATTAAATTTCTATTACGATTATATCGACACACTATTGTAACACGATTGTGTTAGCAGACTTAGGCCCCAGAAGTATTGACAAGTTCTCTCCTCTGGAAATGGTCGACTAAGCTGAGAGGGTAGTATAGGTTGCTGGGCATGGTCTTTTTTTAACTCACGCCAAAAGGACTATTACGTAAGATTATCCAATTTTCAACGAATCTACACTATTATTCTACTATTTCTATCAATCGAAATAATAATTTAATCTTTACGTATTAAACAAAGTTGTGATAATAACAGGATTCGAAAATATCCATCTTAATATATATAAATCTCGTGTCACAATGTTTGTCCTCAATGGACTCCTAAACCACTTTACCGATTATAATAAAATTCGCACACCATGTGCAGTTCGATCCAACTTGAGAGATAGGATAGCTTACATCCCGATATTCCCACGGGATCGGGAGTTACGCGGGTGAAACCGCGTAGGGCAGCTAGTTGATATATATATATCCTCGAACCCTGATTACAAATGTGAACTTTCGTGTGTTATTGTGTTTGTTACTCTTTCACGCAAAAACTACTGGACCGATTGCGATGAAACTCAGTATGTAGATAGGTGGAGACCTGGAATAACATATAAGCTACTTTTTATCCCGATATTCCCACGGTATCGGGATTTGACGACCTCTGTGGCGCGTCGGGCTAACACCCGACTGCGACGCAGAAGGTTGCGGGTTCGATTCCCGCCGGGAACAAGTATTTATGCTGACCATAAATTCTTGTTTCTGGTTCTGGGTGTTTCCTATATGTATAATATGTATATATTTACAAAAAAAAAAAAGTATATAAGTAGTTTATCTGTTATCTGGCACCCATAACACAAGCATTAAGTTGCTTAGCTTGGGGCTGGATGGCGATGTGTAATATGTCCTGAAATATTTATTTATTTACGCGGGTGAAACCGCGGGGCGCAGCTAGTGGACCTATTTTGATGAAAATTGGTACAAACATACGTTGATTTATTGCGAGTAACTTAAGTTACTTATTATCCTAATATTCAAACGAGTTTGGGAATTACGCTAGTGAAACCGCAGCTAGCTCGCTACATAATTCATCATCTATACTAATATTATAAAGCTGAAGAGTTTGTTTGTTTGTTTGTTTGAACGCGCTAAACTCAGGAACTACTGATTCAAATAAAAAAAATATTTTTTGTTGGATAGTCCATTTATCGAAGAAGGCTATAGGCTACATTTTATCCCGATATTCCCGCGGGATCGGGAGTTACGCGGGTGAAACCGCGGAACGCTGCTAGTTTAAGTATAAAGTTTACACACTTAATTCTTTAATCTTCTGATAAGTGTATAATCTAATCAGAGTATTTATTTGTGGTCGTTGACACACTGTCGCCACTGTTTCTTAGCTTGGATAAATAAAATAAATATTGCAGGACATTCCACACAGCGCCATCTAGCCCCAAGCTAAGTAACTACACTTGGGTTATGGATGCTAGACAACGGATATAATGCGTATATACTTTCTATTGTAAATATACATAGATAAACACCCAGACTAGACACAAATACGTAAATAAATATAAATAATATAACTATTCGTCACCAACGCAGAGATCCACGAAGCGCTGAACATAAGAACTGTAAAGGAGGAGTTAGACCAGGGCCGAAGCCTTCAAAAATGATAAAAAATGAAATAAAATCACAGTAGGATGAAACCCATTAGAAAAGGAGGAGAATATGATAAAAATGAAAGGAAAAATAAATTACGGTCGATCCGAGTTCGGGAAGTGGGAGGCCCCCCCCCCTCCCACCTTTTAAGGGTAAAAAATTGTTTATCTTGATTTCCGGCAAAACTACAAGTCCTATGGAAAAAGTTGAATGGCAAAGTTGTAGGTAATAAAAAGATCTACAATTTTTATTATTACAATTTTTTCACATAACCTCAAAATTTAGGTGAAAAATTCAAATAACCCAGTTTTTGGTTTTTTATTTTTATCTTTTCAAAAATGTTTTTTTTCTACGAAATTTGGTGAAAACTTACCTTATTATGTCCCAAATACACTGTAATTTATTTGATTTAAAATATTTATTATTTCGCCTTATTTTAACTTAATATTAAAAAAGCACCCTAAATTACAATCGAAAATTCTCGCATCAAAATATCAGCTTTTTCCTTTTCTAATGGATTTCATCCTACTGTGTTTTTTTTGGTTTCAAAAAAACTGGTTGCCTGTAAAGTCGGTATACGGGCGAAAGTTTTACGTGACAACAACTGTGCTCGAGTGGAAGGGACGCGTGCCTTTCACTTTTTATGTCTGTCTCTCTCGCTCTTAGGCGGGCTAACCATGCCCGCGTGCCTCTCACTCGCTCTCATTGTGAGCGCATAACGTGAGCGGAGCGTAACGCAGTTTCTTGAAGTGTCACCCGGCAAACCAATTTATAAGACGTTGTCACGTCAAAATTATTGACCCTGGTCTAAGTTGAAAGTGAAGAAGAATGAAGAGAGATACAGGGAACAAATATAAAACCCGTTTGGAAAATCACCCAAATGACTTAGCTAGCTACGGTGCTAGCGACCATCAGCTACACTAAAAGGCCACGACATACAAAAACTTGGCGACAGACGGTAAAGGCAGAGGTCTCCTACTGAGGAGCTCCTTGCACACGACAAGCGACACAGAACAAATCTGCTTATAGTCTGTGACTGGCCGCAGATAAAAAAAAAAACAAAAAAAAAATGAAATGTAATAAAAATGGTCGCGAAGAGACCACAACTAAAAAAAGAAAATAAAAAAAAAGTTTTAAAGTCTGGAAATTTCATGGGAAATACTTGACGAAAATTCCTTGCAGCGTGGTAAGTAGGTATACCCCGCGCAGTGAATGATGAGCTCTGACGGAGAGTAGAATGCGCAGAACACATTTCTTCTTCTTAATATATATAAATCTCGTGTCACAATGTTTGTCCTCAATGGACTCCTAAACCACTTAACCGATTATAATAAAATTCGCACACCATGTGCAGTTCGATCCAACTTGAGAGATAGGATAGCTTACATCCCGATATTCCCACGGGATCGGGAGTTACGCGGGTGAAACCGCGGAGGGCAGCTAGTTTTCATATAAATATCGAGTTCTGCGCATACCCCTGCCACTTACCCCAGAGCTCATCATTCGCTGCGCGGGTATACCTACTTAATTAAAACGCAGATTGCGTCATTTTTATCTACCTTTAAAAAAAAAAAAATATGATGCGTAAAAAAATTGGTAGATATTAAATTAAAAATATTAACAATTTAAACAAAATTAGACAAAAATTTCGTGAGAAAATTTATAATTATCTATTTTTTAAAGTTATTTTATTGCATTGTGTTTTAATACTTATTTACTAAAAACTTCCAAAGGCTGCACTGATTTCGATCAAACTTTGCTAAGAATACTCTTAATTATAAGGGTGTACTTATGAAATTCCTTCCTCTTTATTATTGTACGATTTTGGGATTTCCTTTAATGAGTAGTAAAAAAAAAAAAAATTTGGGCCACAAAATTAATAAAATTTATACAATAAATAAACTAATAATAAGTATGGCAAAAGAAGCAGGCTCAGCATATTATGCAGTGAGACGCAGCTGCCACAGCGCTGGTTTTCAGCCTGACCCTTTCTCGCTGTTTTGTTGTTTATTTGTATTATTATTCTCTCATTCATTTATTTTTCTTAAATTTAGGTTTTTACAAAAACAAACTGAATACAAAATATATACATCACTATATAAACTTATAAAAAAATTCCATCTAAGCACTTACATACTAGGTACCTAAATAAAATAAAATTTACAAGTCTTAACAATAACGTATAAATTTTGCATATAAAACAGTAAATTATTATAAAAACCTAAACCTAGAAGACCGTCGGCAGCGAAGCAAGGCCCAGGCTACCGATGGTTAGGGCTGCAAAGACAGAAACCTTCTTACGATACGTGCCGTATCCAGAACGACTGCCTTTTGAATCTGACCCTTGACCCAACCATCCAGCGAGAGCCTCTTCAGATGTTGATCAAGGCTCTTCGCTATCAGTCCGTTTGCCGATACAACTATCGGAACAATACTCGTCGAATCAACGTCCCACATGGCGGTAATCTCGTGGGTCAAGTCCAAGTACTTAGTTTCTTTGTCCTTTTCGGCCTTTACGAGATTAACGTCATGTGGAACTGTTATATCGACGAGTATTGCCCGTCGCTCCGACCGGTCTACTATCACGATATCAGGCTTATTGGCGACAATAGTCCTGTCCGTGATGATAGACCGGTCCCAGTAGAGCATGGCACGGCCGTTTTCTAGAACTGGCGCGGGTGCATATTGATAGTATGGCACCTCTTGGTCCACGAGTCCATATTTAAGAGCAAGTTGCTGGTGGATGATCCTAGCTACTAGGTTATGTCTGTGCAAATACTCACCATTGGCAAGATGAGAACAACCGGAAATAATATGCCTGAGTGACTCCCCGGGACGGTGGCATGCCCGACAAATATCGACCGTACCGTCCTTCAGGATATATTTCCGATAGTTGTTCGTCATCATTACCTCGTCGGCAATTGCACAAACAAAACCTTCGGTTTCCCCAAAGAGGTCACCAAAACGTAGCCAGTTCACCGAAGCGAGGAAGTCTACATCGGGATCTGTAAGAGCCCGATAAAATAAGTCCCTATGTCCCTATGTATGCTTAGATCTTTAAAACTACGCAACGGATTTTGATGCGGTTTTTTTTTAATAGATAGAGTGATTAAAGACGAAGGTTTTTAGATATAATACATGCATAATATAGCCGTGCGAAGCCGGGGCGGGTCGCTAGTGTATAATAAATGCATTATAAAGTAGGCTTGTTTTTCTTTTTAATCTGTTATAAGTTATATCCCTATATACTTATATAAAATTCTCGTGTCACGGGGTTCGAAGTTGAACTCCTCCGAAACGGCTCGACCGATTCTCATGAAATTTTGTGAGCATATTCAGTAGGTCTGAGAATCGGCCAACATCTATTTTTTATTTTGTTTCCTTTAGTTTTTTTTTTAAATGGCAAAACAACGTTTGCCGGGACAGCTAGTATAATATAATAAGATGGCAAGGCAATACTTGAGCTTATACACAAATAGAAAAAAATGAGATAAAATTCTCTATTTTTAACCGAATTCAAAAAAATGAGGAGGTTCTCAATTCGGTTGTATGTTTATCAACCGATTTTAATGAATCTTGTTCTGTTGGAAAGAGTCTACCTCAAGGGTCCCATAAAAATTTGGTGAAGATCTGACAAGGATCTTTGGAGTGATTAACAGAATTGCACCTCAAAAGCGTTTCAATTTGTATCTACCGAAACATCTTTTATTTATGATAACAATGATATTGATAGAAATTCGTGAATAGATGTCCGAAAAAAGATATAAGCATTTCAAGTCATATGTTTTACATTTTCTTCATCAGCATCTGATGTATGACATCATAATATGTAACAATTTCAAAATCAGCAATACGTAGGTATAAATTGGTACACAGTTGGATAAAAATACGAACATGAAAGCAGATTGAGAAATACAGGTTAGGAAAAATTATATAAAAGATAAAGAAGCGTAGAAATATAACAATAGCTCAATGTTGTAAAAAATATTTGAAATATTATTTTATATTCACTTGGCACTAGGGCTTGAGCTCCGGAATTCCGGTTTTAACAAAATTCCGGAATTCCGACTTATTTCAGTATCGTTTGTAATACCGGAATTGGTGAGAGCAAAACCGGAATTTCGATATCGTTTGTTAAAAGTCGAAAAGGCAGTTTTCTAAGACGGCGGCGATAGAGGACAATGCTTCAAGTATCTAAAAACAATACCGCCTACTAGTGTCGAGGCTGAACTCGACTTTTCACCGGTTTCTAACATTTGTAATCGTGTAAGAAGTTCACATCCAACAGAAGTTCTAGATAATAGATAATTAAATTTTTATTTAATATTACAGTTCTGAACAGCTGTTTCAGCTAATGGATTTATTATACCTACCTAAAATACCCCTTCATTTCGATAACATCTGTTATTAAAAAAAGTATTATGCATTTTGGAAAGGAAGCATCGGATTCCGGAATTCCGGAACTGGATAGATCAATATTGAAACTGAATTCCGGAATCGAAAAATGGACCGATATTCAAGCCCTACTTGGCACGTGTAGGATTAAGCTTCGATAATTGGCAGAAGATAGGCGTAAATATTTCGTTGATTTGTTTATCTACTGAAATAATATTAGAGAAAAAGTAACTAAAATATAGGAACTAACCTTTTTGCAAACAAGTCATTTTTATTTGAAGTTTTGCCATTATTCTTTGGGACAAAGATAGTTATTATATGGTAGGCATCTGATAAGAAAATATTTTGAAAAATTCAACAACAGAATCACTACATAGTATAAAACAAAGTCGCTTTCTCTGTCCCTATATCCCTATGTATGCTTAAATCTTTAAAACTACGCAACGGATTTTGATGCGGTTTATTTTAATAGATAGAGTGATTCAAGAGGAAGGTTTATATGTATAATACATGCATAATATAGCCGTGCGAAGCCGGGGCGGGTCGCTAGTTCAATGATAAAGCCAGGGTAAAATTTAGTAAAATATCTTTTTTATTAAGCTTTATTCACTAATCATTTGTTGTCAATGAGTTGCTAAGCAATAAAATATTATCTCAACTAATAGGTAAAAGTGTTTATTTTTGTTATGAAGGATAAAACTACTGGATGGATTTTGATGAAACTTGGTATGAGGATACACAGATTCATTGGGAGTAACATAGGCTAATTTTCATTTTGATATTTTTATGGGATCGGGGCTTTTGTGGGTGAAACCTTGAAGGACTAGATTATCAAGTAAACATGTAAAGGTGAAGATAAACACGTGTTTTATAACCCTTAATCAGGCTTATTAAATAAATATGATATGCAATAGATTAGTGAAAGCCATTTATACACTATTCGGTTGAATTTTTTTAAAGAAAAATATTTTTCAATTCTTAAAAGGAAAGGAAATAACTGAAATCTCAGTCTGAATGTAAAGTATTACTTTGGACTTTGCCTTTGATTTTAAAATTCAGTTTTTAGAGAAAAAAAATAGTGTTTTGTAGTTTTCTAAATCTTAGAAAAATTGGTTTTTGAGGTATGATATTACAGGATATTGGTATTATTACGCATGATTGAATCATGGGATGTTGAATTAGAGTTATTGTGCATAAATTAGCTAGATTTCGTTAGATAATATGACTCGTTTAGAAGAGCAGAGTTAAAGCGTAGTTATATGTATGAGGGCATGGAAAAATAACCTCTTAGAGCTGATAATATTTAGTAAATATTTGAATGTTCCTGCTCATTTGTACTTTGTTTCGTCTCAGTTTATAAATAAAGGATAAACAATACCTTTTGTGTAAAAAAATCCGAGAAAAACTAATATTTATTTAGTCGGAAAAATTATAGACTTACCTCGAAAAGTTTGAGTAGGATGTTCACATAAAGCCTCCGTACGCCGAGAGATTTTCCAATAGATGCAAGGAATATAACACAAAGAATTAATAAAAGAAACGGCGTGTACAATATTGATATCGCTACAGAGACAAACGACATGACTAACGCCATTTTGAAACTGACTGACTGATTGATTTGTGATTGGTTGACTGTCAGCCGGTGAAGTCATTATCAGCTGTCAAATGTCTAAAATGTCATCTGTCAAAAATGTTGCTAGATGTGAATAACGTTTTTCTACTGGTATTTTTTTTCAAATTCCATCGACAAAATGTTTTGATGCAAAACTGATTGAAAATGCAATTTTTATGTCACGAAAGCGAAAATCACAATACCTTTGCACCCAAACAAGTAAAGTATTACTTATCTTTCAAGTTTAAAAAAATATTGTTAGACTCAAAGCGGTCGAAATAGCAATATTTGATTAATATCATTTTATTTCAGTACAATTTTGGGAACCAAACTTTGGCAACATCATTAAATTCTACCAAGAAAAGTACTAACCTTTTTCGTGCTGCCCTAAAAAAAAACTCGGGATTTTTCAATAATCCTCATTGGATTTGTAGTCCCAAATTAATAAAAACGATGTCGGATCTTCCATTCGGACCCCCAGTGCGAGTATCGCCCCTGATCAGGGTAATTATCACTTGTTAATTTCCAATCTTTCATTGAAATATTTCTACCATTATGTAATCGATGTTTTTCAGCAGATATCTCCTATTGTAATAAGATTTCTCGAGTAATTTTCAGGCACAGTGGAGTGAAACTTGCAAATCAAACCTTATTGGTGTTATTGCTTTGTGAATTCCGTAGAAAAAAAATGTTTTTAAAGTTAACCTCTTTGGTTGGAAAAGAGGTTTTGTGTCTTCCTAAATCTTCAAGAAAATGAGTTTTTGGCGGTAAATCCGCTAAAAAGTTACGATCATTTTTAAGCATTTTTTTCAAGAATGGGAGCTTATTACTTGTTTTAAGTTATGCCCGATTGGGCTGAATATGTGTCAAATTCGTGTAATATTCAACTCGTCCATCTGTCCAGTTAAAGGTTTAGCTAATTTTGAATTACCTTTACTGTTAAAAAAGCTTTAGGACGAAAAATAAAATCATGCACTATGCATCATGTTTCATGAATTCTAAGTACAAATAACATGTTTCAGTTTGGTCGCTGGTCATTCCTAACAGCTGGCATCCTCTACGGAGCCTTCCATCAGAACAGACTATCCAAGAGGGAAGTGAAGATCAGGGAAATTGAGGCCAAAGAGAAGGTCATCAGGGACGCAAAGCTAAAGGAGGAGAAAGCCAGGGCTTCTGCTCGTACGTTTTATTTTACTTAAATATACTCTAGACTCTTTATGATTGCCTGGTACTATAGACTAGTCACACCTTGCGGTTTAACCCGCGTACATCCCGATCCCGTGGGAATTTCGGGATAAAAAGTAGCCTATGTTACTTCTCAAAATTTAATGTATCCTCATACCAAGTTTTATCTAAATCGGTCCAGTAGTTTCGGAGTCTATTCAATTCAAACAATCAAATCTTTCTTCTTAATAATGAGTAATATAAAATAAACTCTAGGCTCTTTATGATTGCCTGGTACTTTAGATTAGCTGCACCTTTTAGTTTTATCCGCGTAAATCCCGATCCCGTGGGATTATCGAGATAAAAAGTAGCCTATGTTACTTCTCGAGATTTAATGTATCATCATACCAAGTTTCATTAAAATCGGTCCAGTAGTTTCGGATCCTATTCAATTCAAACAATCAAATGTTTCTTCTTAATAATTAGTAAGTTAATGTAAACTCTAGGCTCTTTATGATTACCTGGTACTATGGACTAGCCGTGACTCGCAATTTTACTTGCGTAAATCCTGATCCCGTGGGATTATCAGGATAAAAAATAGCCTATGTTACTTCTCAAGATTAAATGTATCAACATACCAAGTTTCTTCAAAATCAGTCCAGTAGTTTTTGGAAACTCTCTCTAAGAGAAGGGTTTCTGAACCACTGGCCCATGAAGTTTTGGTTCCTTTCACATAAAAGTAACTCCAATGGACTCCTAATAAATTGTTAAACCATTAACAAAGAAAAACTATAGAAATTAGGAATAAGTATTTGAGTTACAACATGATAGCAATTGCATAGATTTGTTTGAGCCAAGCATTGATTACTGGAGTCAAAATCAGTGGCTTATTCTAATATTTCAGGATCAAAATCCCATGTCTCTATCCCCTATGCCAATTTTTACTTAAATTAGTTCAGTTGTTTGACTGTAAGTAAAGAGTGAACAAACAAATAAAAATATACTAACTTTTAGATTTATGATATAAGTTAGAATAAAAAGAAAATGTTAAGAACTCCTACTTTAAAGTATTTTAAGGAACCTGGGGCCCTACCGCGGTAAGTGCGTCGGTTTCAAGCCGAGCGACGCGTTGGCTTATGCCAACCCGCGTCCCACATTGGGCGAAATTTTGAGCCTGCCTTTCATAGTAGTTTAAAAAAATTAAGTGGATTTTTTCGTGTGTTTTAAGTATGCAGGGTTGTTGGGGACATCAAAACATTTTAAAATAAGTGATTCTGGTTATGTTATTTTTTAAAAACACCACAAAATATGACTTGGTTCTTTTTTTAAATATTAAAACCAAAATCAAAATTCCTATGAAAGGTAAGCTCGAATTTCCGCCCACCTGTGAGACGCGGTTTGGGATATCGACGTCTCGGCTTGAAGCCGACGCACTTACCGCGGTAGGGTATACCCTGACGCTATATCTAAAGACTGGCCACATTGGGGTGTTTGGAGAGGAGGCTTTCGTCCAGCAGTGAGATTATTATATTATTTACACTTTTGTCCCATATCTTGGGGCTATGTAGTCCTGGACTTTTAGAAGGCGTGCGTAGAGCCGAAGGCAACACGTAGAAGCCCTTTACAATAACAAGTTTAATATCAAAGTATGTGTAGACACTAAATTGTTGATTATCCCTGTCTGCACTATAAAATGCAGTCAAGGACAACCTCCGGTTTGGATAGAACTATTGATAAACTACAGGAGAAAACTACTTATGGGATGGTTTTTATTATTATGTATTAACTTTATTTTTATTTTCAGTTGAAATGAAATCACTGGAAGAAATGTCTACATGAAAAAAATGAACACACCTTTAGTTTTAATTTAAAAAGTTAATAGTCAGTGTTGCCAGCATGTAAAATAACATCAGTGTTGCAATTCCAATGTTATTTATGTATATTTAATGAAATATAGGTGATTTCTCTTTTATTTTTCGAGTTTTTTTTACAGTGACAACTTTTACAAAATAATCCTTAACCCTGTGCAAAATTCCAGAGCGAGTAGTTTTTGCTGTGCACTTATGTGCATCAATCAGTAAGTATTAAAATTTCTAAAAAAAGTCAAAAAAAATCCATAATATAATTTTAAATATTTTATTTTTAATAAGTATTTGTTATAATTTATTTTGATCTTATAAGAGAAAAAATTATCTTACTTACATACAAAGCCTTAAGAAGCAAAAATACAAAAAAAATCTCATGTTTTTTGTTGTCTACAAATGACAGCTAAAATTTTAAGTAACTTTAAAAAAATATTAAGGCCCACTCACACTTGGCCGTTTGAAATATTTGACTGAACGGACACTTTGCAAAAAAAATATACAAGCTTAAAATGCTGCCACTTTTTCATTATCATGCTTCATAAATAAATTCTTTTCTGTGATACTAACCTTCAAGAATGATTGTTATAAGCAGTTTTTAGCAAGAAATACATGATAACAACCTAGAAACATCCAAGTATCAAAGGTTTCCGAGTTGTTAGTATCTATTCCTAGCTATTAATCGTTGATAAAGTTCCAGAAACCTCCAAACATGAGTGTTATTAACAGTTTCTAGTTAGAAATACATGATAACAACCTAGAAAATCCAAACATCAAAGGTTTCTGAGTTGTTAGTATCTGTTTCTAGCTTTAAACAGTTGAGTACGTTCTAGAAACCTCCAAATATGAGTGTTATTAACAGTTTCTAGTTAAAAATACATGATAACAACATAGAAACATTTAAATATCAAAGGTTTTCGAGTTGTTAGTATATGTTTCTAGCTATAAATCGTTGATAAAGTTCCAGAAACTTCCAAATATGAGTGTTATTAACAGTTTCTAACTCGAAATACATGATAACAACCTACAAACATCCAAACATCAAAGGTTTCTTAGTTGTTAGTACATGTTTCTAGCTTTAAATAGTTGAGTACGTTCTAGAACCCTCCAAATATGAGTGTTATTAACAGTTTCTAGTTAAAAATACATGATAACAACATAGAAACATTTAAATATCAAAGGTTTTCGAGTTGTTAGTATATGTTTCTAGCTATAAATCGATGATTACGTTCTAGAAACCTCCAAATATGAGTGTTATTAACAGTTTCTAACTCGAAATACATAATAACAACCTAGAAACATCCAAACATCAAAGGTTTCTGAGTTGTTAGTATCTGTTTCTAGCTTTAAACAGTTGAGTACGTTCTAGAAAACTCCAAATATGAGTGTTATTAACAGTTTCTAGTTAGAAATACATGATAACAACCAAGAAACATCCAAATAGAAAGTGTTACTAAGTTGTTAGTATCTGTTTCTAGCTATAAATCGTTGATAACGTTCTAGAAACCTCCAAATATGAGTGTTATTAACAGTTTCTAGTTATGAATAGTTGATACCGTGCTAGAAACCTCCAAACTATAACTATAATAACACTCATAGTGTTATTATAGTTTCTAACCAGAAATACCTGATAACAACCTAGAAACATCCAAATAACAAAGGTTTCTGAGTTGTTAGTACCAGTTTCTAGCCAGAAACCATTGGTAATAATCTAGAAACTGTTAATAACAACCTAGAAACCCACAATAACGTCTCAGAAACCGTCCCAAACACCGCTAGAATATTCTGGAATGTTTCTAGGTTGTTATCTAGCGAGAATTTGTTAATAACATTCTAGAAACCAACTATAGCGTCCCAGAAACCGTCCCAAACAACGCTAGAATATATAAGAATGTTTCTTGGCTGTTATCTAGCTAGAATTTGTTTATAACATCCTAGAAACCCACAATAACATCCCAGAAACGGTCCCAAATAACGCTAGAATAATCTGTAATGTTTCTTGGCTGTTATATATCTAGAATTAACATTCTAGAAACCAACAATAACGTCTGAGAAACCGTCCCAAATAACGCTAGAATATTCTGGAATGTTTCTTGGCTGTTATCTAACAAGAAATTGTTTATAACGTTCCTAGAAATCCACAATAACATCCCAGAAACGGTCCCAAATAACGCTAGAATATTCCGGAATGTTCTAGAAAGTTTAGAACGTCTTTCTATGAACGGCGCGATGACCTTCCTCGTCGTATTCCCGTTTTGAGACCCACATCTTGCGGAATGTATCTAACGAGGCGAGAATCGAACCCCCTATCCAGGTTGAGTATAGACGCTCTTGCGGTGCTGAAATCTGGAACAAAAGATTTAAAAAAATATTACACATTTTGCACGAAGACATTACGTCACTGGCTCATCTTTGAAGGCTCACTACAATAAGGTTTTGTATTTTTTCTGGTAAAATGTGCTGCAGATCAGTGGCGGACTGAGCCCGTCAGAGCCCCTACCCCCCCCCCCCCCTTAAGCCGCCACTGTAATCAACAAACAAATACAGGACTCTGAATTTTATATTGGTAGATATTTTTTGTTTTTTGTACAGATTCATTATTATCTACTATATAAAAATAAGTCGGGTTTTCCTTCCTGAAAAATATCGAATAATACAAGTGCACTCACCCGTATCTTCATGTCTTTTGGTGCGTGCCGTCTTATTTCAGCCAACAATCTGTCTCCGAACCCTCGGAACAAAGTGGACCCGCCTGACAGCACTATGTTCTGGTATAAAACCTTACGAAGATCCATATCTGACTTCTGGATCGAGTACATTAGGACTTCATGGAGACCTAGAATATTTGATATAACTCTTTAAGGTTTATGATCGCCTGGTACTTTTTAATATACGCTCTTGTTAATAATCTGTGTAAATCCCGATCCCTTGGGAATATCGGGATAAAAATCTGCTTATGTGTTACTCCTGGGAATCAGCTATTAGTATGCTGAATTTCATTGAAAACAGTTCAGTAGTTTTTAACGTAAAGAAGTGTAACGATTTAAATAATAGATCTTTGTTCTTTATGATCGCCTGGAACTTTTTTATTATGCGCTGTTATCCTGTGTAAATCCCGTTTCCGAATTAAATTTATCCTATGTGTCACTCCTGGGAACCAGTTATTACTATGCTGAATTTCATTGAAAACAGTTCAGTAGGGCTATTCTCTATCTAGTGGCTGTTCGGTATAGCCACCGCCTTCAGTTACCAACTCGGCTCTAGTTGAAAACTATGGAACGTCTGAAATGCAATTCTCTAATGGGTGGATGTCAGCTTGAGTTGACGTTTCAGACCAGTTGCCATAGTGTAGGGTCCAATTGTTATCGACGTTATGCGACTAAATTGAAAAACACCTTTGGTCTTCACCGTACCACAATTTAAGAGAACATTTTTTCTGTCGGGTTATATTTAGTTTTTTGTAGAATATACTCTGTTGTCAACATTGATTTAGAAGGTAAGAAGTAAGAAGGTCCTAACCAAAGAGTGTTTTATTCCTAACCTAATCTCCTTGTTCCGTGATTTTATTTCGAAAAATAAATAAATATTGCAGGACATTTCACACATCGCCATCTAGCCCTAAGCTAAGTAACTAGACTTGTGTTAAGGGTGTTAGACAACGGATATACTACTTATGTACCTACTTTTCTTTTGTAAAAATACTAAAAAACTTATAGTCCACTCCACAAATGTAGCTCCTTGCCAAAAATTGGAACTAAGGTTAAAACTTGTGTTAAAAAATGGGATTTCTGTATTCGCTCCAATACTATTCCGGTAAACACGTGAAAACTGATACAGTAATTAAATTAAATTGAATTTTAGGCTATTGTCTGGCGATTACAGTCTCTGTCTGAGGAACTTTTTTTGTAAACGGACTCTAAGCAACTGGTCCCGAGCAGTTGCTATGAAAAACCTCAGTTAGAAGTTTTGTAATGTCATTTGACGTTTTAAGTTTACAACTTAAGCCTTAGAGAATGCCTTTTTGAAAATATCGATACAAAAACACCTGTCAAAGTGTATGAAGGTCACGTGATAGTGGCTATCATAACAACTGGGTGAAGATGACGTCATCTCAGTTAGAAACTTTCAATACAGAATGCAAAACATGGCTTTTGACAGTTCTGAAATGGAAACTTTTACCAGTTGGCGTTTTAGTATAGTTAGAAACTGGATAGAGAATAGGCCTGCAGTAGTTTTTAACGTAAAGGACTGTATGGTCGAAACAGTTAAGATTTAACTATAGCTCTTTGTTTTTTATGATAGCCTGGTACTTTTTACTACCCGCGCTTAAAAAAATCCGCGTAAATACCGATCCCATTGGAATATCAGGGATTAAAATTATCATCTGTGTTACTAACGAGAAACAACTATTATTATATCGAATTTCATTAAAATCAGCTCAGTATTTCTTAAGGTAAAGGACTGTATAGTTGAAAATACTAAGATTTAATTAATAGCTCTTTGTTCTGTATGATCGCCTGATACTTTTTATTATGCATTGTATTAATAATCTGTGTAAATCCCGATCCCGTGGGAATATCGGGATTAAAAATTATCCGGTGTTACTCCCAGGAACCAGTTATTACTATAATTTCATTGAAATTGGTTCCGTAGTTTTTAACGCGAAGGACTGTATGTATAGTCGAAACAACTAAGATTTCATTAATAACTGTTTGTTCTTCATGATCGCCTGGTATTTTTTACTATCCGCGCTCTGTTAATAACCTGGCTATATTCCGATTTCGTGGGAATATCGGGTTAAAATTACCCTATACATGAGTCACTCCTGGGAATCAGCTATTACTATACAGAATTTGATTAAAATCGGTTCAGTAGTTATAGCTGTACAGTAGAAATAGCTAATGTGTCTACATGAAGGGCGTAGTAGTCATCCTGCGTCCTCACAACAGACGCAAGGAAACAACAGAAGCAAATCAACTGGAACAATACAAGATTCTTTTCTTCTTGGTACTTTATGATCGCCTGGTACTTTTAGAAATCTAAAGACTGATGCACAGCAGAAACCACTGGCTCTAGAAACATGGAATTTTGGAAAACAGGCCTTCCTGTGCCATATTATCATTAGAACACAGCATTAACTCCTGGTTCTTTATGAGTGCCTGGTACTTTAGGAAATCTAAATACTGATGCACAGCAGAAACCGCTGGCTCTAGAAACATGGAATTTTGCACAGGGGTTCCTTATGTGTCGTAAGTGAGCCCTGAGATGGGATTTTTCTAAAATTCCCACGGGATGTGGATTAAATAAGGTATTTACCTTCGCACTCTTCACCGATGAGATCTGGTCTAAATAACACTTCAGGAGCCCGGAACCTTGCTGGACCAATCTGTAATTAAATTAAACAATTAAGGCCAATAAAATTATTACATTAATTTATAAATATTTTTACAAAAAAAATATATTTTAGTTTATTTTTTAGTCTATTTGTAGCTGAAAGTGACCCCAAATAATACTCCAAAGAAAAGTAAAAATTATAGAAAAATTCAAAAATGATTTGCCATACTATGTTTGTTTCCAGGAATTTATATTTATAACTGTGTAGGGGGCATACGCTGAGTAATTCTTAGCTTTTGGAACGAAGTTCCTTATTGCGGGTTAGCGGGTGAAAAAATGTTACGCTTTACGAAAAAAATGTGAAAAGAAAAACCTCTTGCACTTGCATTTTAAAAATCTAATAAAAACACAATGTATAAACGATTAAATTTTAACCGTGGCGCCATCTTGTGTTTATACAATATATTATTGCATACAACTTCAACAGGAACTATTGTCCCACATATTTATATATTAATTCTCCTTATATAAAAATAAAATATTTACCTCCAAAGGAAATAAAATTAAATATTATGAAAAGGAAATATTGGTTTGTTTGTTTATAACGAATAGGCTCCGAAACTACTGGACCGATTTTGATGAAACTTGGTATGGTTACAGCTGGAGACCTGGATTAACAATACTTTTTATCCCGGTAAGAATGCAGGCAAGCGAAACCTGCGGTAAAAGTTATAGACAAAACTATAATGTAAACATAGTAATTTGATATTGCATCGCACCTGCCTGCACTGATATGAAGATGTGTCAAGGGCAAGGTTACATAGGTTAATAAGTCTCTAATTCTCCTCATCACACCTTTCGGGGAGAACTTTTAACTGAATATTTATTGAGTAAATACGGGGGTTTTTATACTAATTAAACTAGGTACATACTACGTCACATGATCTTCTAATACAATATTGATTCCTGTGTAACCTTGCCCTTGGCACATCTTCATATCAATGCAAGTGCGATGCAATATCAAATTACTATGTTTACATTATAGTTTTGTCTATAACTTTTACCACTGGTTTCGCTTGCTTGCACTACATCACTACATAGTATAAAACAAAGTCGCTTTTTCTGTCCCTATATCCCTTTGTACGCTTAAATCTTTAAAACTAAGCAACGGATTTTGATGCGGTTATTTTTAATAGATAGAGTGATTCAAGAGGAAGGTTTATATGTATAATACATGCATAATATAGCCGTGCGAAGCCGGTGCGGGTCGCTAGTTTTTTATAAAATAAGGAAGCTCTGGCGGTCACGGGATCTTGTTCTATACTGTATAGCCAAGAATCGAACCCACTACTCCACTTACCTCCAATTGTGTACCATCAGGTAGAGCATACTGAGCCCTATCCACCTCGGAAGTCTCCTCCTTTAATGGATTAGGTGATAGGTAACACGCTTTCTCCTTTATTGACTTCACTATTTCCAGTTCGGCAGACGTGCGGAGGTTGACGCCTTCTTTGCGGAGTAATAACCTTCAATATATATGGAAAAAGGATTATTAAATTTTGTTTACATTTCGATCGTCTTTAGTTTCCAAACTGGTTTAAGTACAAAGAGAAATTTTCTTTCTTTCTTTACGAACTTCCGGTTTCGTATGTAGGGTTGAAAACTTCCCCCCTTCATCCCTACTGGTAGCGATAAATGAAAAAAATCCAAGTGTCCCTACCAGTAGGGATATTTCTGTAGGGATATAAGGAACAGGGGATAAAAACTAGCGCCGTGCGACTTGAAATTTCACTAGATATTAAATCGACCGTATTTAATTTTGTATTAATCTGTGTGTAAAGCATTTTACATTTATTTATTTTCGTTTATTTCTTTTTAAGCTTTGCAAGATTATTCCGGCTTACAGCTATCACCGGATAAGCGAAGCCCTACTGTATTCTGGAGCTCTATTTTTGAATCGCTCGTGTGACATAGCTACGTCGTATACGCCTACAAGTCATGCTCGACTTCCAAGTCGAGCGACACCAATTTTTTGTATTTTTGAATCGTTCGTCGTCGGTTTGCCATTGGAAATCAATTTTTTATTCGTATCTGTGCGTGGCATCGTAGCTCCCGGAGGAATTTATTCTACCACTCGATCAATCTAGCGATTAAAAAATAGCGAATTTCCGATGTCAAACGAATATCAGTAGAAATCGAGCGTTCGATGCGGGGCGAACGATTCAAAAATAGAACCCCTGGTTCCTAGAAGAGCGGTGACTCACCTAAGATACCTGGTAACATCTCTCCCAGCAACATCTACCCTCATAATGCTGTGTGGCATCGCGAACCCTTCGTATATTGGTACTGCGTGGGTGACACCGTCTCCAGCGTCTAAAACCACGCCCGTTGTACGGCCCGTTGCGTATCTGTATATAAATAAATATTTTATCACAGTTGCTCATAAAGTGGATCTTATTAAACCGCTTTTAGGCTCATAATGCAACGTATTATACACGCGTACGATATAAAAATATCCAACTAGTGCTAAAATAATACGTTATCCCGATAAGTTAAATACGTATCTTACTGCTAATTACATGTTAGGTAGATGAAACATTCTTAATTTATCTGGGTTATACTGTTTTGATGTATAGAAAAAAGGTACCAACAAAGAGTTTTTAACCTAGTAAAAATAGTTGTATCTAAAGTCGGTTTATGAACGAAAATTTTACGTGATATCGTCAGAAAACAATTAAAAATTGAGTGTTGTTTTTATTTTGTTTTTTCTTTACATAAATATATATTTTTTCCTTGCCATTATATTCTGTTTGTAACCCCCGACGAAATAAGTACTCACAAGCTAAGAACGGCTTGCATAGACAAAAACAGGGCTGGTACGTTGAATGTCTCAAAGAATACTTCGGCTGCCTTCTCTCTGTTCCGTCTGGGGTTGAGCGGAGCCTCCGTTAGCAGCACTGGGTGCTCCTCGGAGAACGTTGATAATTGATCCTAGAATATAGATAGAAAGATGTTAAATATATTGTAGTGTAAGAATGCAGGCAAGCGAAACCTGCGGTAAAAGTTATAGACAAAACTATAATGTAAACATAGTAATTTGATATTGCATCGCACCTGCATTGATATGAAGATGTGTCAAGGGCAAGGTTACACAGGAATCAATATTGTATCAGGTTATGTGACGTAGTATGTACCTAGTTTAATTAGTATAAAAACTCCCGTATTTACTCAATCACTACATAGTATAAAATAAAGTCACTTTTCGCCGTCCCTATGTCCCTTTGTATGCTTAGATCTTTAAAACTACGCAACGGATTTTGATGCGGTTTTTTTAATAGATAGAGTGATTAACGACGAAGGTTTTTAGATATAATACATGCATAATACAGCCGTGCGAAGCCGGGGCGGGTCGCTAGTAATAAATATTCAGTAAACAGTGAACCTTTCGAAGTGTTAATAAGTCACCAATCTCCCCTCTTCACAATATAAAATATAATCAAAATCGATTTAGTCGTTTTGGAGCCTATTCGTTACAAGCAAACAAAAAATCTTTCCTCGTTATATCAGTGTAGATAAATTATGCATGACATTCCACACATCGCGATGTAGCTTAGGGCTAGTTGGCGATGCATCGCAATCCAGCCCCAAGCTAAGTAATTAGACTTGTGATATGGGTGCTAGACAACGGATATACTACTTATACAGGTGCATTTTTTAAGTGGGCCTTCAGGGCTATATCCTAAACTATAAGATAGCGAAAAATGTTGAAAAGAATCGCATGCCCGATTCTGACCAAAACTAGAACTGCATCATTAGATTTTTGGAAAAGTCATTACCCTAGCCAGAAATCGAACCTGTTCATTTTGCAAAAAATAATTATTCTATAAAAAAATTATACCAAATCGATAGTGTTGCTGATAGAGATTAATTACTGGAAACAAACATAGTATGGCAAATCAAAGGAAAAAGCTTATTTTTGTAGTCTTCTTTAATTTAATGATATTTTTTTTGCAATATCAACAGGTTCGATTCTTGGCTAGAGTAGTGACTTGTTCAAAAATCTAATGATGCAGTTTTAGTTTTTGTCAAAATCGGGCACGCAACATCAGCATTTTCCGATATCTCTTATAGTTTAGGATATAGCCCTAAAGGCCCATGTAAAAAATTCACCCTGTATAATATTTTTGATGACTCAGTTGTCACAATGGTCACCATGCCGGACTGCCAAACACAAGGTTGCGGATTCCATTTACGCCTAAGGGCAAATATTTATGCTTAGATATTTGTCTGTGGTTGGTTTGTTTCTATGTATTATAAGTATATATTTACAAAAAGAAAAGTATGTATATCCGTTGTCTAGCACCCATAACACAAGTGTAGTTACTTAGCTTGGGGCTAGATGGCGATGTGTGGAATGTCCTGCAATATTTATTTATTACTAGCTTTTGCCCGCAACTTCTTCCATTTAGAGTTAGTAGATTGAACCAAGGAATCACGTTGTCCCATACAAACTGTGCCCCTCTTTTTTACTCCCTAAGGGGTAGAATTTTGGAAAATCCGTTCTTATCGGATGCCTACGTCATACAAAGAATGCACCCTCCAAGTTTCAAGGCTCTACGATCAGCGGTTTAGGCTGTGCGTTGATTCGTCAGTCAGTCAGTCAGTTAGGACATAGCATTTTATATGTATAGATTATAGTAATTACCTTACTATAAATATAATTCCATACGCGTTCCATGTCATTCCAATCTGTAACTATACCATGTTCCATGGGATACTTGATGGTTAACAGTCCTCGGTGCTCCTCAGCCCGAGGACCGACAAACAGCTCCCCTTCTAGGGCTCCGGCCATGACTCGTACGTGTTTCGGACGGCCAATACTGGAGAACACATTTTTATATGTATATCCATGTTTTACGAAACCTCCTAGGTTAAATATGCGTCTAGGTCCCTAAGAAAGGCTCAGGTTAGGAGCTAGGGGACTTTTTCACTGGCTACTTGGAAACCTTGAAGTTAGTGTTGCCAGGCGTACGGATAAAGCCGGGCATAGGTACGCTTTTCGATTGCGTGTCCAGCCAAAATAAACGGTGTCTGGCTTTTTACATTTCGCAAACGAGCGAGCACCGAGCGTGGCCGAGCACAGGCAAGAATTTAAAAATGTTGATAAATGTTTAAGTATCTAATTTAATTTTGACTGATGACTATTTGACTGATTAATAATAAAGTACCTACTTAAGACTGATTTGGCATTAGATTCAATCATTAGAATTTAACAAGGTTTATAACAATAATCAAAAAAGCATGATTTTACCATGCCGATGATTTGATGTTTTGATGGTTACCATGCCGGACTGCCAAACACAGGGTTGCGGGTTCGATTCCCGCCTCAGACAAGTATTTTTCGCTTAGATATTTGTCTGTGGTCTGGTTGTTTCTATGTATTATAAGTATATATTTACAAAAGAAAAGTATATAAGTAGTATATCCGTTGTCTAGCACCCATAACACAAGTCTAGTTACTTAGCTTGGGGCTAGATGGCGACGTGTGGAATGTCCTGCAATATTTATTTTTATTTTATTTTTATTTTACATATAGGTAAAAAAAATTGTAGTACCAATTAATACTGAGACACAAAATCCTTAATAATTTAGGGTGTCCGGCCTTTCTACCCAAATATCCGGCCAAACTGGCTGGTCTGTCCGGCTATAGGTATATCTGTAGGTTTGGCGACCTGGCAACCCTACTTGAAACTTATGTTGCATACGTGTTGTATGTTTGTTTATATCAGATCAATAAGACAAGATTTTTAATTTGAACAAAAAACCGGCTAAGTTTGATTCGGACTCACGCAAGTAAGGTTCCATACCATTATATTCTGTAGTATTTGTTGTTATAGCGGCAACAGACATACATGATCTGTAAAAATTTCAACTGTCTAGCTATCATGGTTCATGAGATACAGTCTGGTGACAGACAGACAGTGGAGTCTTAGTAAAAGTGTCCCGTTTTTTATCCTTTGGGAACACTAATAGCACCTTATAGTACATAAGTAGGAAAACATTGTGATGAAACCCGCAATGGGTATAGATGCTACTCCATCCTCACGCAAAAAGGACACAAATAAAGAGGTGGAAAATAGTAAACTTGCAAATACAAAGTAGTACTTACTAGTTGGGAAACCTGCATTTTGGTATCTGATCACCGGCAAAGCCCGCTTTGATGACTCCAGAGCCCTAAAAATCAATGTAATCATCACAATAATATAAAAAAACTTGCAAGATTCGTTGACGTAATGCTACGAACTTATGACTCATTTTATGCATTAATTATTAATTCTAAAGATGCTTTTGAAGCACGATTCCCATGGGAAATACTTTTGTAACACATCCGTTCCACTTCCGAAGCCTTTTTGACCGCCGTTGAATAGATATTTTGCGACAAATACAGGTGTGCCAACACGATTGCAAAATGTTTTATTTGTTGGTAAAAATGTAGTAAAAACAAAGAGAATTACATTATCGATGACCACGGGCTGGTTAACTATAACGTCGTTTAATTCCATGTTGAATTATTTATCGATTTTATTTATATTTTGAGTTAGGTAAAAATACTGTTTTTCTTAAACCCACATTCGGTGATTTTATGGATTTATACTTTTTGAGTTTACGTTCCAGCTGTTGATGACACATCTCTGAGACTCAATGTGGATTTGTTCTCTCTTTTCCTCTCTAATTTGTTGTATTTCCCTATCTCTTTCTAATGCAATGTATCGTTTTGACTGATCTGTCAAAGTGACGTATTCAATCCAATGTTGCAATGAAAAAAAATAAAATCCGTTTCGTTTCACGCACTTATGGAATTTTTAAATTTGAGAATGGCAGCACTGTAATTAAAATGTCAATGTAATTTTCTGTTTTTGTTTTCAATATCGACCAGCCGGCAGTCTACAATTTTCTGTAAGTTTTCATGAAATATCAATGAAAACGATGCTGTTATTATGTTATTTCATCACCAACATACTCCTAATATGGGCTAAAGAAACAAACTACAACGGAAACTGCGATGCTTCACGACATTCTTGCACGGACCCTGACGATGATTTCGGCTTCGAAAAATACATATTCTACGACGTTAATTCGCCTGAAGGCTTTAATTTAAGACGGGATGTGTACATGCGGTTTGCTATTATGCTAGCGGAGGCTCAGAAACGCGGCAGTCACCTAAAATGGAAGTTAGTCCTACCGCCATGGTTTGCTATGTATCACTGGAAGACAGAGGTCCATTACAGAACCCAACCAAAGCATTGGAACAAGTTTTTTGACCTGCACTCCCTTCGGTCCTACGCCCCTGTGGTAGAACTGTACGACGTCTTCGATAAAAACGAAGGTAAAATATTAAAAATCGATACTTTATACGTTTTACAAAACTACGAAAACGCTTTCGAAAATGGAGATTTCCGAGACAAATGGGAGATCGTAGGTCACTGTTCGTACGACGGTAACTTCTGGGGATACCGGAACGTATCAGCCAAAGAGGTTTTATGCGTTAGATTCCAAGGGAAAGTGTCACAAATATGGGAAATAATGGCTCTTCATTATGACAGAAAGGTAATGTTTCATCACGCAGAAATTCCCCTACACGATCAATATGGCACCAAACCATACTGGGACTGTCGTAAAAGTATGAAATTCAACACAAAATTAGTTAAAAAAGCCGAACAATACATAGCTGAGGCATTAAACTGCACCGCACAAAAATGCTCAAACTATTTATCCATACACTGGCGTCGTGGAGACTTCGCTAAATACAGAGAAAAAGACATCCCATCAATAGCAGGCACAGCAAAACAAATCAACAACAAAATCAAAGAAAACTCCCTTAAAATTAAAAACATATTCATCGCTACCGATGCTCCAGTTCCATTACAAGATGCTTTAGAAAACGACCTTAAAGTCTATGGCTATAAAGCTTATTTCTACCCTCTAACTATCGAAGATCTTGAGGTTTATCGAGAAGGCGGTATAGCCATAATAGAACAAATTATCTGTTCGCATGCAGCCTTTTTTATCGGTACTCATGAGAGTACTTTTACTTTTAGGATTCAAGAAGAAAGGGAGATTTTAGGCTTCGATAGTAGTACTACGTTTAATAGGTTTTGTCCCGATGAAGGTCTTTGCGAAAGACCTTCCAAATGGACTATTGTACATTAACATGCAAAAAGGACCCAAATAAAGAGGTCTGATGGCAGAAACCAGCCAGTTTTAACACCTTAACTTTTACTATAGTTCATTAAGAGTGTCACATACCGAATACTCATCAAAACTAAAATTATGGTAATTAATTTTGGGCCATTGTTCATTAAGATGGTTACTTAACGCACCTTTAAATAGTAAAAGTATGTATAGGTCAAACAGCGAATCATGGCCTCTAGTGGAAAGTAGTAGATCGTTCCAATTTTAGTATATGTACTGCCGAAGCAAGTACAAGTAGAATGGGGATATGCTCAGAGCTAAATTTTTAGGTCCGTTTGGCGGGGGGACAGGAGTGAAGGGAAGGTCAGTTGCTCACATCATGGCTCTCTGTTCTGTACACACGTCTCTAGCCGCGTTCTGTCCCGCTCCCTCACGTCTTTACTCGTCTAAGTACTGTCGCGCACATAAAACCCACACACACCTAACTTTACCTCAGTCTAAATTGAAAAATTGGATAACCTAATGCATTAAAATTCAATGTCATTTTAGTTCCGGTGCTATATTGCCTATTTTTCTAATTTAAAGGAACGATTTTCGGGTTAGGCAAAATATTAAACATGGGTAAAGTATGACGATTAGGCTGTAGTAATTCTGTGCGCGATTGCACATGCGCAAACTATCCCCACCAATTTCCGCTGGGGGCCATCATTTGTTAGCCGATCTATAATTAATTTATTATTGACCATTGTCTATAGAGTGTTGCATACTCATCAGGGTTCGAAAATATCCGATATTTATAATAAATATCAAAATATCGGATTTTTTTGATATATATCCGATATATATCAAAAATGTGATATTTACATGATATTTATCCATTTTGTATGACAGCCATTTTGTTATTTTATTGTATTATTTATGTATTACTGTTTGCATAGCTATGTTTTATAAATATAATAAATTATTTAAAAAAAAAAACATTTTATAAAAGAAAAATCAACTCAAAAACATAAAATCTTCTTATAAATCGGAAAGATCAATTAAAATCATAAACAACATCAGGTAAAATCAACTCAAAAAGATAAAGTCTTATAAATTCCAATCATTCAATGGCTTCATTAATTTTCTGACCTACACTAATACTTAAAATACCTAAACTTTAAACGTTAATACCTAAACTTACTATTAGGGAGTATGTTTTAACTTTACTCCAACGCCATCTATTTTTAGGATGGAGAACTACAGTAGAAAACTGCAAAACATGACTTATTTTCATCAAATTTTTAAACAATTTTTGTATTGATATATATCACAAAAAACCCTTTGATATATATCGGATATACATCATGATATATATCCATTGATATATATCCATTGATATATATCCTCGAACCCTGATACTCATCAATATTAATTTGTAATTAATTCAAAATGGACCATTGTTTATTAAGAGTGTCACATACCGCGCACTTATCCTTACGGTTTCGGAGCCTATTCAATTCAAATAAAGAATCAAATCTTTCCTCTTTATAATATTAAGTAATTAATTATGAACTATAGGTTTCTATTTTTTTATTATTTGATAGTTTTAAGTTTAAATAATAGGAAACCTTAGAAACCAGAGTTTCTTGTGTCTTCTCATTGTTCCAATTTTGCATTCCAAAGATATCCTAACTTAGTTTTTAAGACAATTCAATGTGATGCGAATTAATTCAAATTATTTTTCTTTGATGTTGCTGTGCAATGTATCTTCGACATAGCCGTAGTTCTTTTCTATATAATAATAAAGGAAGAGACGACAAAAAGTCTGTATTTAGAAGCAATTTGAAAAAAATGAGTCTAGGGCAGGGGTCGTCAACCTTTTGAGTCGGAAGATCAATAACTACAGTTACAAAATTTTAAAGTTTTTAAGAGCCACAATTTTTTTTCTTGCCAACAATAAATAGGTAATACTTGCATAAATAAAGTTTTAACATTGAAAATATTTAGAAAAGACGAAAAAAACTGGTTGCCTGTAAAGTCGGTATACGGGCGAAAGTTTTACGTGACAACAACTGTGCTCGAGTGGAAGGGACGCGTGCCTTTCACTTTTTATGTCTGTCTCTCTCGCTCTTAGGCGGGCTAACCATGCCCGCGTGCCTCTCACTCGCTCTCATTGTGAGCGCATAACGTCAGCGGAGCGTAACGCAGTTTCTTGAAGTGTCACCCGGCAAACCAATTTATAAAACGTTGTCACGTCAAAAGCATTTATTGAGTACAAACACACGACAAACACAGGAATGAAGAAATGAACATAACAATGAAAATTAATTACATAAAAAATAAAAAAAGTGGTAAATAAAAAACAACATAAATGAGGAATCGTGTGTTGACCCAAATGGGTCGACCTCAGCTAAAAAAACTGCAGCCAAGCATGCTTAGCTGCAGCCAAGCATGCTTAGCTGCAGCCAAGCATGCTTAGCTGCAGCGCTGGTCTTCCGGCCAGACCCATCCAGCTAGAGCTAGCCATCTAGCTAGCTAGCTAGATTTAAATAGCGTTGGTTGTTTATAAAACCATGGTAGCTAAATCATCGAATAAATTATCCGACGGACTGACGACTGGACCGCGTGTCAAGGAAAAGCTAGTACAAGTGGCTGAAAGAAAGAAATGGCGCCCAATCCTCGTGAATCGATTCAGAACGATTTTTTAAAGTTTTTTCGTTACATAAATAATATTTGCGTATAGAACTTTAAAGAGTCGCATGTGGTTCGCGAGCCACAGGTGTGCCACAAGCTGTGGCTCTTTAGTTCCATATGGAAAAATTAATTAAGATACCGCGAGTTGAGACACTTCTATTCGAAGCATGGAATAGTCTTCCCTATGTCAGTAACAAAACGAAAACGACTGAAGGAAGTCAACAATACAGTGCTTCATTTGATGTATACGTCAGGGCGCCGCCATCTTGACTACTGTGTGTCTATAAATAGGAATAAAATGACGGAACGTGGTTCATTCTGTCGGAGTAGCTTCATGATGTCCGAACCTTTTTATGGTCGTACCATTTATTTGAGTTAATTAGTTTAATACCTTTTAGTGAGTGGATTAGGTGTTGTGGTAAAATAATGCCGATGGGTATGTAATTTATATTTTTAAAATATGTTCTGATGATAAGTGCCTTTAAATTTACGTAACTTACGCTCAGATTTGCTTAAAATAGCTGGTCCTTTATACCTATTGCTACAGTGAATGAAGAAGTTTGCATTTGGAGTGCTGACTATCTTCAAAAAACTTTATTTAACGCAAGTACTAGGTATTTATGTTTGGCAAAAAAATTGTGGCTCTTTAAAAACTTTGAAATTTGTAAATGAAGAATGTTTACTAATTTTGAAAATTAGCTCTCCATATTCGTTGCCAAAAATAAAAAATGCAAGTGATCGATACTTCAATTAGTTTCCGATTTATAGAAGTAAGCTAAGCGGATCGTTGTAAAATGGTCGCGTAAAATGGCCGCTAACAGTCACGTGACTCGCGGTCACGTGACTGTTAGCGGGACTTAATATTTATCGTAAGTTTAAATGCCTGTAAAATCAAAACTCATAGTTATTTTTGACTACAACAAAAACTAGTATTTGTATACATACAAGCTTTACTGTAACAAACTTTCAACCGATTTGGCATACCTAGTAACATTCATTGTAATTTTTGACTCTTCCGACTCAAAAGGTTGGTGACCCCTGATCTAGGTGATAGCTATGTATAAGAATGACATTAATATAATACTCATACAATATTATACCTACTCATTATAAATAAACATTACTCAATAATTATAAGTTCAAATAAGTTAAACTTTGCCAAAGATAAATCAAAGTACAGGA
The DNA here is from genome assembly GCA_907269075.1 of Idaea aversata. Lineage (NCBI taxonomy): Eukaryota > Metazoa > Arthropoda > Insecta > Lepidoptera > Geometridae > Idaea > Idaea aversata. The sequence goes on along the minus strand of OU026112.1, from coordinate 5,883,519 downwards.
CTTTTTAATAAATTGTGAAATAAAAAAAACATTTTTAAATTTATTTACAAGCTGTGATATTTAAGTGTGGAGTTCCATACCATGTTGTATGAGAGCTTCACTTACATATTTTTTTATTTGTTGTTATATCTGTGAAAATTTCGACTGTCTAGCTATCACGGTTCATGAGATACAGCCTGGTGACAGACAGACGCTAATAGAGCTAATAATAAGCTAATAAATAAATAAAACAAATATTCATTAACTAACTTATATTTTGATCTTATCTTTTATTTATAATTAATTACATTTAAAAACTTATTCTATTGAATATGGCGAATTTCTTCTAGTCATCAAGTAATAAACACCGCGAGCCCTTGAAAACGAAAAAATAATATTAAACAAAATATATGTATACACACTGTAGCTGCGTCTCGTAACGGTGTCGCGAGTTTTATCTAAGCTAAAAAAAGTTTTCACATCAAAAAATATTAAAATCGGTACCTACAAAAAACAACGAAGTTATGCCCAAAGTCATAAAAAATTGACCAAGTGCTAGTCGAACTAGCGCACGAAGGGTTCCGTCCCATTCTGTTTTTAGTATTTATTGTTAAAGCGGCAACAGAAATACATAATCTGTGAAAATTTCAACTGTCTAGCTATCACGGCTCATGAGATACAGCCTGGTGACAGACAGACAGTGGAGTCTTTAGGGTCCCCAAAAAACACCAATTATTATTATTTTCGTTTTTATTGTATACTTTTGTGTTTTGTTTGTCAGTGCTTGTATGTTTGTTACTTACTACTTTTCTGTTAATCTTGTGTCGAATGCTTGTCCAAAAAAAGTTTTCTTTCTTTCTCTCTCTCTTTCAATTATCCACTACCTATTGTCAGTCTATCACCTTTAGGACTTAACCCAAGAAGTCTTTTTACAAACGCCATGACTTTACCCTCATTTCCTAATTCAAGGGTATAAGCAATTGGAGTTATAACCGGCGGCGTGACACCAATATAATTGTTTTGCTCCCTGGAGACGTGATTTAGCTCGCCATTCGCCGATTTTACTATAGTGTTAATTTCTCGCATGACAGTTAGAACTGGTAGGACGTTTTTGCGATTTTTCACAAGAAAATCTAGCATTTTTAATACTAAATTGTTGTTTGTGTCTTCCGAACGTTTGAAAAGAGAGAGAAAGCGTTTTTGACGTTTTAAAATGTGATTTTTTGGTGAATTATTGTTTAAATTCTTAAATATATTCGGTAGTGGCATTTTGTTGTCTGTTTCGGTATGAACTTTGTCTGTTTTTGTGTTTTTAAATAATTTAGGCATCATATTATTGAATTTTTCAAACAATTTTGGTTTATTTTGATTTTTTATGATAGATTTTTGTTTTTTATTTCTATTTCTATTGATTAGAGTTCGTAGGATTAGTCTTGGTATGGGGTTTGGGTTGAAAAAGTTTATTTTTATTGGTGTTGGCTGTTTTTTGGGTAAATTATTATAAGATGTAGCTTTTACTTGTGTTTTTCTGTCTGTTTTTTCATTATGAGTGTCTGGATTATGTTTTTGAATCGTTATAGTGTTTGATTCTTTGATTATTTCTGTGCTTTGATTAGTTGTATCTAATTTTATATCATCTATATCATATTTCTCACTAATATTAGCTATTTTATTCAGTTTAATGCCTCCTGTATAATTTTTAATATCAAAATTTGTCATGAATTCATTTTTGAGGTCAAAATTATCAATTTTTATTCCTTTTTCATCTAGATTTTTGTCAATTTTAGTGATTGAATAATTGTTGTTTTGTTCATTTTTCTCAAGCTTTATGCCTTTTATATTTATATACCTATTAATATTATCTATTAAATCACTTTTTCCATCATTTTCATAATTTATCTTGCTTTCTGCTTTTTTATTATCAAAATCAACACCGAATTCAGATCTTTTAAGTCTTATATTCAATTTTACACCTTGTTCTTCGACAATTAGAGTCCTTTTGCCGTTATCATTATTCTTAATAACTTTTTTAAAAACATTATTTCTTTTAATATTTAATTTTACACCTTCGTCTTCAGAATTTAAGGTGCTTTTTGATTTAATATTATTTTTGTTAAAGAAATTGTCTATGTCTTTAGTGTGATCGATTTTATCTCTTATGCTAGTGGTATTAAGGTGTATTTTTCTGTCTGTTAAGTAGTAAGTGTAGAATCCCTGTGTTTTTCTGTGAGCGTCACCTGAAATAATGGAAATGGATTATTTACAATGGTTTTATGGTTGTGCTTATAGCGGGTTTGAATCCCGCCACGTAACATAATATATGTTATGTACAGTCGGAGTCAGAATTGCAGACCCACCGTAGAGCTCCAAAACTGCTATAAGAATGTTTTCAACTCAAGCAAGATTCTAACACCTGTATTCACAACCAACCCTATGAGATTTGCTTAGTGCGCACGAACGCATAGAGCCGCAAATAAGACGCTGATTCGCTAAAGTGAAGAAAGCAGGACAGAATTGACCAATCGTAGGGCCGCTTTTAGCTCAGTGCGTTCATTTATCCAAGAGTAACTTAAGTACTGTTTGTGTACACGGGCGTCAAGTCTTGCTCGAGTTTAAAAAAGTCTTTCAACTCATGAATTTATTAGATAAATATTAAAAACATTCCAATAATAGTAATTTTGGAACTCTACGGTGGGTCTGCAATTCTGACTCCGACCTTACATTGGGTTTAGGAACGGTCGGCATAATTGCAGACGCACCGTAGAGCTCCAAACCGGCTGTTATAAGAATGTTTTCAACACAAGCAAGATTCTAGGCACCTGCTTTAGTTGAAGTTTAAAGTCTTCTAACTCATGAATATATCAAACAAAAAGAGTAGAATGAAATGATGCCAATAATAATAATTTTTGAACTCTACCGGGGGCTGCAATTATGCAGCCGACTGTACCTTTAAAATTATCAAAAAACCGAAACCAAAATATCCTGTCCCACCCGGTTGCTTAGTTGGTAAGAGAACCAAGCGTTAGGTATACAGGATGGTTAATTTAAATGGGTCAGTTAGGACAAAGTCTTAGAACCGCTGTAACTACGTGAAAACAGAGACTTTCTTATTTTTGACATAATTAACATCTACATTTTTATTAATTTACCTTCTTAAATATTTGTAAGTAACCGTTGACCTTTGTAAGCATGATCACAAAAAAATAAAAGCGTGTTAAAAAACTCATGAGTTTCTTGTGCCTTCTTCTTAGTTGGCGCGTTCCGATCTTTTTTTGATGTGAAACATCTATAGCCGCACGTAAAACCGATTTCTGGCGTGGCGACGCATGCCGCGCACGCTATATGATGGTATATATAATGAAGCTTAGTTCAATTTAGCTTAGGGTGAGTCCTCATAGTTAAAATGTAACAAGTGGAAACGTGTTTTGGTCTAGCGTAGTGAACTCATATAATAATATATACAGTCTCTAAGCAGTAGTGTGTACGGTGTACACCGTAATCGACTGTGCGATTCTATCACAATCTGTTCTTTTCTGCATATTACTTTTACAAAATAATGTCGATGTTTCACATCGCCAGGCGTCCCGTGACGGCTCACATTTTTAGTTTTTAAGACGTTTCAATGTTTCAACGTGATTTTAGCCGAATAATTCCAATTGAATCAAGAAAGTTTGACTTTGACTTTGAAAAAAAGGGGAGCGGCGGGGTTGGTACAAATTCGCATTTCGTACAAAGCATTCTGATTTAGCAATACGTACATTTTAGGTTATGAAGTTTTCTCATTTTGTACAAAATTATTGCATTTGCTGGGTTGGTGCGAATTAAAAGTGGTGTTTTTCGAATAAAGTTTGTTAATACAAAATTGACGTGGTGTCACATAAGGACCTAATCTATCCATACCTACATTTTTTACTACAAATAAGTTATTTTTTATTTAAAAAAAAGATCTGGGTTCGACCAGTATCGTCACAAGATGGTAAGTGACGATGCGGTGTAAGATGCAGCACGCGGTGTCTAGAAGATACCTATACGCTCGTCACTCAAACACCACCAAATACACGGAGACCTTCGAGGGACGCGAGTGAAGGTTGGAAGACGGAAGTGGAACAACCGACCCGTCCTCATTTTGTGGCTGCACAAGGCTACGTATCGGAACAAGACAAGTCCTGACCCATTCAAATTGACCACCCTGTATATAATTTAACCTTACGTTAAATCAACACCATGTCCCATATGAGTCGTTCTCTCTCTAGCGCAGGCTCCAGTGGCATAGTGGCGCATAGAACTACACTCTGTAGCGACAAACCCGACAGGTCGCAGGATCGATTCCGCGTAGAATTGGTACGAGCGCCAGTGGCTGCAGAAAACTGAGGGAAGTTAGTAGTATTAATTTGGTTTAGTTAGAAATAGGTTTGGTTCTGTCATGAATGACGTTTTTGTCAAAATTGACATCGAATCTGTTAAAAGAAGTGTTAAATATTATGTCAAAATAGGCATTAATTCTGGGGAAGGCGTCGCATCTGTTAAAAGCGATATTATATCTGCCAAACATGAGCGACGTCATTTCTGACAAAACAAGCGTTACTTGTGACAAAAGCGTCGTTAAAATGTAATTCTATAAAGTTATAAAGAATTTGATTGTTTGAAGGCGCTAATCTCTGGAACCATTCTAGTTAAATGTTTTTGGAATTGATTTTCCAATATTATCTTAAAAAAAGGCTATTTTATTCAAGATAACTTTTTGTCCGTGACTTTGTCCGCCTACAGTTTGAATTTACCAAAATCCTTTCTTAGCGCATGCCTACGTTATAACAGCTATCTATATGCCAAATATTCCGATCCGTCCATTGGTTAGAGTTTGCGTTGTTATAATATTAGTTATTCAGGACTTGGAAATTAATATCTATAGATTAGGCAAGTGAAACAGCGGGGAGCAGCTAGTATATTATGTAAATTTTAACTTACATTTGTTAAGCAGCATCTGTTGATGTAAAACCACTTCGAGCTCGCAGCCCGGTTGAGGACTTATACCGCCATTGGGGTAGAAATCGGCGTGACCCATCGGGGTTTTATAACCTGAGAAGCATGGAATCAGTTGTCTGAGTCTGTCTTTATTGAGATGTGCAATGTTGTATGTCTTGAAGTGATGAGTGAACAGGTATCTCATAGACGCGCGTGTTACTAGACAATGATAGGAATAAAAAAAGTTCCATGTGCTAAATTTCACGATTCTGGAACCAGATGTTTCTGCTGTGTGCTGATCTTTGGATATTTAGAAGTACCAGGCAATTATAAAGTACCAAGAGTTAATCTTGTATTGTTCCAGCTGATTTACTTTTGATGCTTACTTGTGTCTGTTGTGAAGACGCACGATGACTTTCACAACAACCTTCATACATAAGCTGTTTCTACAACACGACCCTAACTACTGTAATAATACGTTCCAAGGTGTAACACATAGACAAGTTTAAATTGCGTTATTCCCACGGGATCGGGATTTATGCAGGTGAAACTGAGGGGCGCGGGCAGTCGATAGTACCAGGCAATCGTAAAGAACCAGGATTTATTGTGATATTGTTCCAGTTGATTTGCTTCTGGTGAGCCTTGTGTTTGTTGATCAAAACTCAAAAGTATCTATGATCATTTTTCAGCGTCTTACCGAAAATCCCAGCGTCTGTATGTATGATGTCAACGAAGTCAGCATCGGTTGGGTCTAGTCTTTGAGGTAAGGGAAGACCTTCAAACAGCGGTAATGCTGGGTCTAACCCTGTGATTCTTGCTACGCGACCTGCATACCAAACAAAGGAAGAGTTTTGCAAAATAGTCAGTATCAATTCAAGTACCAATAGAAAATTAATTTGTTCCCAGAACTACATGATGTTCAAATAATAGGTATTTAATTTTACCATAATGATGGTGTAGAATTCTCGAAGCAGGAATTGATTTTTAAAGGTTTCATATTGTCTTATAAGTCCTATAATATGTCCATTACATCTTACCAGAATATAAAAAACTAGATTTCAAGGCTTTTATGACGTTATTGTGTTTTATGATAACGCCATAAACTAAAAATATTATGTTCTTACCTGATTTTAAGGCGCTGCCGGCGACTCCTGCCGCTTGGGCTCCCAAACTGTGTCCGACCAAATGTGTATTGTTCAAGTTCAGACCTCTGCAAATTGCATAACTCAAAATATTGTGTTGTCACAAATGACGTCGTTTTTAGCAGAGATGTAAACAATTCGACAAGAAATGACACTGTTTTGCTAAATATGATGTTGATTTAATGATCTTGTCACTAAATAAGACTTAAAACTTTTGTTATAAATGACGTCGTGTACCAGATATGACCTTGGTTCAGTTACTTGGTATACTTAACTAAACAGACAATGAACTACGCCGCGTAGCGACTGTTTCACCGCAAATATACACTATTGTCACAAATATTGTCGATTTAACCAGATATGACGTTGATTTTGTTTACCTGGTAACTAAATAGTCAATGAACTGTGCTGCGTAGCGTCCTATGTACCAAGTGTTCTGTGCTGCCGTGAAGTACCAAGGACCGGCTTCGAGTCGTCGTGCATCCACCATGATCACGTTTGTGTCTCCACGTTGCATATAGGCTGTGGAAGTGCACGATTATTTACTTTTATTACAATTTATTTTCACTGCTACTGCTTCAGTCTCGTTGTGACCACGGCTTTTGCAACACAGTCGAAATTTCGAGGCAAAACTAAATAAAATATGTTATTAAGCCCCGGAAAATAGTACTATGGGCACCGTTATGATTAACATTATTTAAAAACTATTTACTATTTAGGTATACCTTTTAAAAACTATTTACTATTTAGGTATACCTAGTTGATTCTCTTTTTGACAAATATAACTTTAGACATGACTGCGCATTTGGTGTTTTGACGAAAATATCGTTTGTTTTTTTGCCAATAATGACGTCTTTTATGGATATAAAACATCAGTTTTGTCTTTAGACGTCTCGAAATAGACGTCAAGTCTTTGATTTTACCTTCTCTCAACATCAACCCGCTGCTGTCTTCAGGAGTCTCCATCCAAGCGTGGAAGTATATCACCGTCTTATCATGGAAATCAATACTCGATGCGAAGAGTTTCTCATCATCATCGAGTGCTAGCTCTTGATATACCGTTGGGTTATGCCTAAAAAAACAAATAATAAAATAACCACGCCGCAAAGGTTCAATGCCATTTAAAATAAAATGTGACTATTTTGAGGTGGCCACTTTAAAAAATAAATAAATAATTAAAAACGGTTCATAAACAAGGAAGATGAGTGAGCGTTATTTTATTAGTAGATAGATGGAATGACGTTTGTCACTTTTGTTAAATATGACGTTTTCGACAAAAAGTCGAATACTAAGTTTGCCATATTAATGTTTATTTTGTCAGAAATGACGTTGCTTTAGAAAAATTCAGCCATTTGAGGAAAATAGCGCCATGAGTTCCTTTTTTGCCACACTCATTAAGGTCCTGTGGCGACGCTGACCACTGAAGACGGATCAAAGAAAAGTACCAGGCGCTCATAAACTACAAAGAGATCTTACCTCGTAAATAATTCAAAGACAATATCGCTTCCTGGCTTCACGAAGGGGCATTTCGCTTTGTCCACCGGTGATATTTGGAGTAAGGCGTTCTCATACTGAACTCCTGGTGGTCCTGCGAGATAATAAAAAGATATTGCCTGACAACGAATATAGGTACTACCTTTTTGTGTATCCTATCCTATCCTACTAATATTATAAATGTGAAAGTTTGTGTGTGTGTGTGTGTGTATGTTTGTTACTCCTTCACGCAAAAACTACTGGACCGATTGCGATGAAACTCGGTAGGTATCTAGATAGCTGGAGACCTGGATTAACACATAGGCTACTTTTTATTCCGATATTCCTACGGGATCGGTACTTACGCGGGTGAAACCGCGGGGCGCAGCTAGTAATATATATATAGGTATCCTTATAATACATAGAAACAAAACAACCAGACCACAGACAAATATCTAAGCATAAATACATGTCTAAGGCGGGAATAGAACCCGCAACCCTGTAGTTTGGCAGTGCATGATGACCATTGTGACAACTGGGTCGTCATTATTTTCACAGATGATGTACAGTATGGGTCATAAGTAAATGATCAGTTTGCTACAATAATACTATTGGACTTATTATGACCTTCTTCTAATAGACGCTACAAACAAACTTAAATACTTGAATTAAAAGTAGGTACTCAGTGTGATTATTATTTGTCAACATGTTAGCGATGTGTTTAGTTGTGTGAGTGGTATAAGGAGCCACCCGCTACACCAACCGACGTGGGTTCGATCCACAGGTTACGTTGTTATAATGTTCTAATACTGCTTCACAGGATTGTAAACGTTACGGTGGGCAGAGACTTTTGACCGTGGATTGTACCTATTTCTGTTGCCGCTATAACAGATACCTACCAATAATGGTACGGAACCCTTCGTGCGAAAGTCCGACTCGCACTTGGCCGGTTTTTGTTCACTTATTATCAAACAAATTAATCGATTAATTTCTCGCCCTGTTTCTCATTGAAGTAACGTTCCGGTTCGTTTGACAAGAATTCTTGTTCGTTTCATAATTTTACGACTACCCACATTTTTATGTCGCTTCAGACAGTTGTGTTACGGTATTTTGCATAATGCATTTTTGTTAAGGTGCATATAGGAGTTAAAGGCAAAATGGCTGTCGCCGATATTTCAACTCGCGCACTTAATAAAATAATGTGAAATTTCGATTTCTGAATCGGTAATTTTTTTACAATAAAACCTTTTTTCGAATTGAACAGGCAAGTGAACCTGTAGGAGTTAAAGGGAAAATGACTGTCGCCGATATTTCAACTCGCGCACATAATAAAATAATGTAAAATTTCAATTATCTCGGTAATTTTTACAAAAAATTACTTACAACTTTTTTTCGAAAGGCGCGAAAGTATAGGAGTTATAAGCAAAATGTCTGCCACCAATAGCTAAAATTGTTAATTATTGTATGGATTTTTTTTTAACGGCGACAGGCATATTGCTTTTAGCTCCTATATGCACTTAAATATAAAACTACCGCAGCACAACACTAGTTATCTAGATATTTAGATTGTAGAGAGGTAAGTATCTAGTTCTAACCTTACGCAACATCCCTAGCCGAGTAAAAACAGGAAAATCAAGGGAAAAATACTTGTTCTAGACTTATATGATAAGTAGGTATTACATACCTATTACCTAACTTAAGGTGAAGGGGTACCCTGCGCTCTCTCCATACAAACGTAGTCGACTGTTTCCTCCCTGGATAATGACACTAGCACAAATACTTTTGTGCCATAAAACCTATTAACTGCCATGACTATGCCCCTATGTTTTGGTTATTTTTCATTTTCTAAATATCATAGAAATTAAAATAAAAAAAACTAAAATATAAAAAAATAGGGGCATGGTCAATGGTCATGGCAGTTATAAGTTTTATGCACCAAAAATATTTGCTCTAGTGTCATTATCCAGGGAGAAAACAGTCGACTACGTTTGTAATAGTTTGTATGGAGAGAGCCCCCAGTACCCTTTCCTTTCCTTTTAATACCTACTACTTCTTAGAGCATAAACTTTGAGAAGTTTTGATTGAGAAGGTTCCAAGTGCTTCATCGAACACCCGCGTAACTCCCGAACCCGTGGGAATATCGGGATAAAAAGTACCCTATGTTACTGTCAATGAATCAATGTATCCTCATACCAAGTTTCATCTAAATCGGTCCAGTAGTTTCGGCGTCTATTCATTACAAACAAACAATCAAATCTTTACTCTTTATAATATTACTAGCGATCCACCTAGGCTTGGCACGGCTGTATTATGCATGTATTATATCTAAAAACCTTCCTCTCTAAATAATCACTTTAATAATTAAAAAAAACCGCATCAAAATCCGTTGCGTAGTTTTAAAGATCTAAGCATACAAAGGGACATAGGGACGGCGAAAAGTGACTTTATTTTATACTATGTAGTAATAGTGATTATTATAGATAGACTAGCTTTTGCCCGCGACTTCGTCCGCGTAGAAGTCGAAAACTTGAAGTAGATTGGACCAAAAAATCATGTTGTCCCATACAATCTTTGCCTACCTTTTTCAACCCCATAGGAGTAGAACTTCGAAAAATCCTGCCTACGTCATACAAAGAACACATCCTCCAAGTTTCAGGTCTCTACGATCAGCGGTTTAGGCTGTGCGTTGATCCGTCAGTCAGGACTAAGCATTTTATATGTATAGATAATAGAAAAATGAAGCTCTATTTTTCTTGGTCACGCGTGAAAGGCTGGACCAATTTCGCTAATTCTTTTTTTGTTGTATTGACAGGAGTAGGTTCTTCTAAAGGAAAAAAAATATAAGAAAGATGGATAGATTGAAGACCCAGTTGTCACAATGGTCACCATGCCGGACTGCCAAACACAGGGTTGCGGGTTCGATTCCCACCTCACTTCACCTCAGACATGTATTTATGCTTAGATATTTGTCTGTTGTCTGGTTGTTTCTATGTATTATAAGTATATATTAACAAAAGAAATTACATAAGTAGTATATCCGTTGTCTAGCACACATAACACAAGTGTAGTTACTTAGTTTGGAGCTAGATGGCGATGTGTGGAATTTCCTGCAATATTTATTTACATTAGATAGTTAGATGGATAGTATCTAGATAGCTTTCCGCGGGTGAAACCGCGGGGCACAGCTAGTTCTATATCTTTTTCAAAGTTCCAGTAAACAAGAATATATTTTAACTAGCTGTTGCCCGCGACTTCATACGTGTGGTAGTTTGTTTCATTTAGTCGCTGAGTACCTAAAACGCAGTATGCCAATTTCGCGTTATGCCAAACAGTAATTTAAAATAAGCGTTTGGTCTAAGTGTTTTTATGCCTATGACGCAATAGATCCACTTCTCGTATTGCCTATTTAGCGACATGACTATGTTGCGATAGGTCTACTCCTCGTATTGCTTATTTATTTTATATGTATAACATAAACCCTCCTCTTGAATCACTCTATCTATTAAAAAAACCGCATCAAAAATCAAAATCCGTTGCGTAGTTTCAAAGATCTAAGCATACCTACATAGAGACAGACAGCGGAAAGTGACTTTGTTTTACACTATGGTCCGTATTAATAAACCGAACTCAATATCGATTTCAATCTTGAGTTTGCTCTTGAGTTGTTGCGCTGATTAATAAACCTATATTAAGACGCGATTAAAGAGCGACGTATCACTTGAGTCATACCGTATTAATAAATCAAACTCAGCTCTCAAGATATGTAGTTTCGTGAACTCAAGTCTGATTGCGGGTCATACAAATCTTACATTTTTTTGACAGCAAAATATGACGACACTACCTACCATAGGGTAAGAACTTATCATTCAAGGTAAGAACAAAGCGTTACTGTCATTCAAGATCAGTCTCAAATCTCAAGAGCGATATCAGCCTGGTTAAAACTTGAGTTTTATCTATTAATTAACGCCTAACTTAAGATAGTGACCACATCTCAAGACTCACTCGATTGATACGCACTCAAGATCGATATTGAGAGCGATTTATTAATACGGGCCTTAGTAAGACTAACATTGAGGTTTATTTTTTAAACTAAATAAAAATAATTTAAAAGTACTCACGAATAACAGATAGGAAACAAGCTAGAGGCACTACAGCTTGCATTTTTGGAAAAACAACTAAAATATTAATAAAAAATAAAGTAAAAAAATATAAAAATTTAACTGCGCGTGCGCATAGAATGTGCGCGCTGACTTTATGCCTACTTCTATTGGGGTTTGGTTACGGGGTGTTAGACAATAGTAGGGTGACTATAGCTTCGGGGAAATGTAGGATAAACCTGTGAAAATATTTTTGTAACGACAAACGGCAAATATGATTTAAACTATAACCAAAAAATCATCTACCTATATTGGTAATTATACTAGCAAGCCGTTGAGGGCTACTTCTGTGCACCTTAAAAAACCACTTTTGTTCTATGACTCTTGGAAGTTCGAAAAAAAAAAAGAAAAATTTGAGGTTATGTAAATGCGTAAAACAGCTGAATTTTTAAAACAAAGATCATTCAGACTAAGAACAGTAGATAAAACTTAAAAAATAAGTAACATTTGAAGGTTAATGACCTCTTCGTGTAAGAAACATAAGAAACAGCTGATTTTCAGGTAAACCTAACCTCAATTTTTTCAAAAAAATGTTCAAATTTCCAAAAGTTGTTTGTTTAGGTGCACAGAGGTAGCCCTCAACGGCTTGCTAGTATAATTAGGTACCCTGTATATTTTTGTACCAATCGTTTTGCTAATAGCGATTAATTCCTGGAAACAAACAAATGCAAATGAAAGGACAACCTACACCTTTGTGGATCATCTTTCGGTGGTCTGGAAGGTGTTGAACTAAAGAAAGAAGAAAGAAAGCATTTATTAAGTACAAACACAGGAAGGAAGAAATAAACTTGACAATGAAAAAAAAATTGCTTACACTAAAAAATAAACAAAAATGTAACATAATAAAGAAATAAAAACCATACCAACTATGAAACTGAATATGACTATGGAATATTGAAACTGTTTGGCTTTTAGCAACATTATCGATTGGCACTAAAATATTGGCAATTTTTTTTTGCAAAATTGTTACCTGATAACTCTCCAGGCTTTCTGTAATTAGGTATAATATTTAAAATAAGGATCCTAAAAATCTACATAAATAAATAAAATAGATACTTATATTGCAGGCACATACATGATCCATTACACAAAAAACATACAAATTAAAGATAAAAAGTTACCTAATAAATACTAGCAGCGCTCCGCGGTTTCACCCGCGTGACTCCCGATCCCGTGGGAATATCGGGATAAAAAGTAGCCTATAGCCTTCCGCGATAAATGGACTATCCAACGCAATATTTTATTAATTCGAACCAGTAGTTCCTGAGATTAGCGCGTTTAAACATACAAACAAACTCTTCAGCTTTATAATATAAAAATAGGTAGGTATAGATTAATACAAGTCTCTCTATATCTAGGTATTCTAATGTCAAATACATGGTTATTATTATTTTTACTTTTCTTATCCACATAAAACTGTGATGATGTTCACCCTACACTAAATAGCAAGTAATTATGTGGTTTGTACCAAAACGAGTTAGTTTCTGCATCAGTTGACAATATAGGTAGATTGCTTACCAATATTGTGCCTATATATTACATACGAATCGTAATATTGTAGTCAAATATTACATACAAGCTGCACCCCGCAGCTTCACCCGCGTAACTCGCGAACCCTTCCCTTCGTGCGCGACTCCAACTCGTACAAAACTTAGCCGATTTTTTGATAATTTGTTGTTATAAGCGGCAACAGAAAGAATCACATAATCAGTGAAAATTTCAACTGTCTAGCTATCACGGTTCATGAGATACAGCCTGGTGATTTTTATGGTTAACCTCTTTAGGTACAATTCATATTCGATTAATTATAAAACTTTTTGAATAAAGGAGCTTATTTTCTTTTTAACCGACTTCAAAAAAGGAGGAAGTTCTCAATTCGTCGCGTAGGTATTCTTAATATATATAAATCTCGTGTCACAATGTTTGTCCTCAATGGACTCCTAAACCACTTAACCGATTATAATAAAATTTGCACACCATGTGCAGTTCGATCCAACTTGAGAGATAGGATAGCTTACATCCCGATATTCCCACGGGATCGGAAGTTACGCGGGTGAAACCGCGTAGGGCAGCTAGTATATATATATATATATATATATATATTTTATGTATGTTCGCCGATTACTCGAAAACGCCTGGACCGATTTGAAAAATTCTTTTTTTTAGGTAGGTATTTCTTTATTTATTACTACCTGTTCCCCGCGACTACGCGTGGTTAGTATTGTTTCATATACTTTCCTCTTGAATAACTCTGTCTATTTAAAAAACCGCTTTAAATCCGTTGTGTAGTTTTAAAGATCTAAGTTAATACATAGGGACAGACATCGGGAAGCTACTTTGTTTTATACTATGTAGTGATTTAGATAGTAATATTAGAATGCGATGGGACGGTTAGGCAATCGGAAAGCAAAGTTATAAAAGCTTAAGAACCTTGTATTGCGGGATTTTTCCGCAATACAGACTTTTTTAGTTGTCCTTTTTGCGTGAAGATGGAGTAGGCTATGTTCAGTACCTCTCAGCTTAGTCGACCATGTCAAGAGAGAACTTGTCAATACCTCTGGAGCTAACTAAGCCGCGGGTTTCATCACGATGTTTTCCTTCACCGTAAGAGCAATGTCAATTAGCGCACTTTAGGTGAGAAAATTCTTTGGTGCACGGCCGGGATTCAAACCCACGACTTTCGAAATGAAAGTTATCTACCACTATGCCATCACCGTTCTGTCTTTACTACTATGATTTTGAAAGAATTCTGCAATTAAAAGACGTAGGTTCGATCCTGCAGTGAAATTTTTAAAGTCAAAAGTACCAGGCGATCATAAAGTACTAAGAGCTAATGTTTTATGAAAACTGAATTGATTTCAACCATGGAGTAATTCACCAAGGAATAAATACCTACATGGTAGGCGGAGTGGGGGTTGTTAGGTTTTATTTTCGTTACGGAATTTCTAGATTCGGTCGCCGCGCTCAAAGCCCGCGATAAAAGCTATGCAATAGCTTAAAAAAAAATCCCCGTAAAACTTTTTGTTGCTTCATGATTTCAACGAAATTCGGTATGGTAATAGCTGGTTCCCGGTAGCAACATATCGGTTAATTTTATCCCGATATTCTCACGGGATCGGGACTTACGCGGGTGAAACTGTGCACGTAGCTGGCTGATAGTACCAGGCGATCATAAAGTACCAAGAGTTAATCTTGTATTGTTCCAGTTGATTTGCTTCTGTTGCTTTCTTGTGTCTGTTGTAAGGACGCAGGATGACTTCATGTAGACACATCAGCTGTTTCTACTGAACTGATTTCAATGAAATTCGATATTATAATAGCTGATTCTTGGGAGTAACCTTAAGGGTAATTTTTTATCCCGATATTCCCACGGGATCGGAATTTACACAGGTAATTAATAAAGCGCAGATATTAAAAAGTACCAGGCGATCATAAAAAACGAACAGTTATTAATTAAATCTTAGTTGTTTCGACTATACACTCTATACAGTCCTTCTTGAGTCCTTCACGTTAAAAACTACTGAACTGATTTTAATGAAATTCGATATAGTAATAGCTGATTCTTGGGAGTAACCTAAAGGGTATTGACGTGACAACGTTTTATAAATTGGTTTGCCGGGTGACACTTCAAGAAACTGCGTTACGCTCCGCTGACGTTATGCGCTCACAATGAGAGCGAGTGAGAGGCACGCGGGCATGGTTAACCCGCCTAAGAGCGAGAGAGACAGACATAAAAAGTGAAAGGCACGCGTCCCTTCCACTCGAGCACAGTTGTTGTCACGTAAAACTTTCGCCCGTATACCGACTTTACAGGCAACCAGTTTTTTACTTTTTTTATCCCGATATTTCCACGGTATCGAGACTTACACTGGTTATTAGCAGAGCGTGGATATTAAAAAGTACCAGGCGATCATATAGAACAAAGAGTTAATTTCTAAACAGCAATTTCAGAAAAAGAAACTAAATATTTAAATTGGTAACATTTATTAACTTATAAAAATACATAAGTATTATATACTTTTTTATATTTAAAAAAGGCACATAACATAACGTTTTGATATATTATGCAGACTTAAAATTCGTCGTTTTCAAAAGGATGATCTTTGTGGCCGAGAGATCTGTAAAAAAGAAAAAAAAAACCTGTAGATTTTTTTACGTTCCTTTGATTTCCCAATAAGTGCGAGCAAAGGTACTTTGCGGCGCACTTATTTAGATTTCGTTTGATA
This sequence comes from Idaea aversata, assembly GCA_907269075.1. Lineage (NCBI taxonomy): Eukaryota > Metazoa > Arthropoda > Insecta > Lepidoptera > Geometridae > Idaea > Idaea aversata. Next base: position 5,867,580 of record OU026112.1, on the reverse strand, counting down.
TTCCGGAGAATCCCACGGGACTTATAATATCTATCCCTAAAATCCCACGGGAATATAAAAAAACCCTACAAGAGCCTAAAAAAACCCCCAAAAACCCTTTGAAAAGCTTTAAAATCTCTAATTATTTCACAAACATCTAAGGAAATCCCACGGGAACAAAAACCTAGTTTACGGGAAACTTCGACAATTGTCCGGGAATCGCTAAAAAATCCACAGAAATCTTAGACAATCCCACGGGAGTCTCCAAAATCTTTACGGAAATCTTCAAAACCTAACTGGACTTTAAGTCCACAAAAAAACTCATAAAATTCCACGGAATCTACAAACAATTTACGGGAAACTTCGACAATCCCACGGGAATCTCCAAAAATCCACATAAATCTGACGCAATCCTACGGGAATCCCCAAAAACCTTACGGAAGTCAAAAAAACCCTACAAGACCCTAAGGGAACCTCCAAATAGTCCACAAATATCTCAGAAAATCCCATGGGATCTTTTTTTTCTATAGAAGTTATATACTCACGCAGTCATAGGCACCAACCGTCCGTTACAATCAAACGAGTCAATAAGCGACATATCCTCAGCTGACAGCTTGAAATCCAACACGTTGAAGTTGGATTCTATGCGAGATTTGGTCACTGATTTCAGTATAGTGTAATATTCCCGAGATTCCCATGGGACTCATATTATCTTCCCTAAAATCCCACGGTAATCTCCAAATACCTAACAAAAGTCTTCAAAACCCTATGGAAACCTCCAAAAATCCAAGGAAATCTACAAACAATCCCACGGGAAACTACAAAAGTTCACTAAATCTTAGACAATCCCACGGAAATCTCCAAAAACCTTACGGAAATCTTCAATATCCTGCGGAAATCTCCAAAAACCTTACGGGAACCTTTGAAATCCTACGGGAAACTACAAAATCGTTACGGGAATCTTACACAATTCCACGGGAATCTTACACAATCCCACGGGAATCTCCAAAAATCTTACGGAAGCCATCAAAATCCTAAGGCAGTCTCCAAAAAGTCCAAAAATATCTCAGAAAATCCCACGGGAATCTACAAAAAAAATCCCACGGGATTAATTTTTTTTATTAAAAAAATATACTTACGCAGTCATAGGCACCAAGCGTCCGTTACAATCAAACGAATCAATAAGCGACATATCCTCAGCTGACAGCTTGAAATCCAACACGTTGAAATTGGATTCTATGCGAGATTTAGTCACTGATTTTGGTATAACGATGTTCCCGCGGTCGATTTGGTATCTGAAAAAAAAAAGGTTTTTAGGGTTCCGTAACGAAAGGGTAAAAACCGTCCAAGTGCAAATCAGATTCGCGCACGATTGAATTTAAACAATTTAAATTTGCCTGAACCGTATCGGTACCTATTAAAAAAAACTAATCGATTTTTTAATTTTTTTCTACCGGAAATAGGTAAGTACCTACTTACATTTTTTCTTTTTTTAACCAACCTGACAATAGTTTACTGTACTTAAATTAAAAACCGGCCAAGTGCGTCAGTCAGTACGCCTTTAACACTCTCACCACCTGTTACAAAACTCGCCACACGTGGGGAATTTTTTTCAAACCAAAATTACATCGACCCGACCCAGTTGGCACAATGGTCACCATGCCGGACTGCCAAACACAGGGTTGCGGGTTTGATTCCCGAGTCAGACAAGTGTTTATGCTTAGATATTTGTCTGTGGTCTGGTTGTTTCTATGTATTATAAGTATATATTTACAAAAGAAAAGTATATATGTAGTATATGAGTTGTCTAGCACACATAACACAAGTGTAGTTACTTAGCTTGGGGCTAGATGGCGATGTTTCGAATATCCTGACATATTTATTTACATGTCAACCATCATCTCAGCACCTAAGGAACTCACCTAATCAACACCTGAGCGACGGTTTTCCCCAATCTTTGTGCGATAGCCTTCAATTTAGGGTCCTCCATGAGTTGGGGGTCATCAGGCTTAGCCCATGGCCTGTCTGGGGATCCCAATGGGGAGTACGCTGTGATTTTGATCCCGCGGGCTTCGCAGTAGTCCTTCAAACGGCGCTGGTTGAGGTAAGGGTGGCATTCGACCTGTTGGGGAGAAAAATTTGGCATATATGGAATTCGCCACGTGTGTCGAATTGTAATTTGTTGGTTTTAGACGCTAGGTTAATAATAAGAACTGAATTGTAGGTATGAATTATACTATGGTTACTCATTAAATTTTCGCCACGTGTGGCGAATTAAATTATAGCTCTATAAACCTGCTTTTTTAACATCTTCGCCTAAAAACGAATAATACTTTCGCCCACTACCAAACTCACCACACGTGGCGAATTATTTTTCTACGCCTAATTTTTCATAAACTGCGGCGAATTTGTTTCTCTATCCATCTCACTCAATTGACAGGATGACCTTTTCACCACTTCTGCTAGTAAGTAAAGTAAGTAAGTATTTTGTAAGTAAATATTTTTTCTTCGCCCAACTCACCTGTTTAACTACAGGTTTACCTTCCACCACACCTCCAACACTCTCACCACCTTCAACAAAACTCGCCACACGTGGCGAATTTTTTTTCTCACTCCACTCACCTGGTTGACAACAGGCTTAACCTCCACCACACCTCCAACACTCTCACCACCTCTAACAAAACTCGCCACACGTGGCGAATTTTTTTTTCGTTCTCACCTGGTTGACAACAGGCTTAACTTTCGCCACCTCCAGCACTCTCGCCACCTGCTTCGCGTTGAAATTGGACAACCCCAAGCTTCTTACAAGACCAGCTGATACCAGAGGCTCCATTGCTTTGTAAGTTTCAACGTAGTCGGCGTTGGAGAATTGAATGTTGCCAGCTTCGTCTGTTGGAAAGAGGGAGCCACCTTCCTGTGAAAGGAAAATCATTTTTTTTTATATAACCGGCCAAGTGCGAGTCGTACTCGCGCATTAATGGTTCCGTATCACGTTGTATGGGAGACCCACTTAAATATTATTATTTGTTGTTAAAATAAATTAAAAAAAGAAATATTGTAGAACATTTTACCCAGCGCCATCTAGCCCCAAGCTACTAGGCTTGTGTTATGGTGGCTAGAACATACTTTATATACCTACTTTTCTTTTTTAAAATATTGTAAAAATTGTGGCAATGAAATTTGAACATTTTTTTTGTAAATTCGAAAATCAGCAGATTTTTTAGTAGATAAAACTTAAAAAATAAGTATAATATTAAGGTTAATGACCTCTACGTGTTAGGACAGCTGGTTATTAAGTAAACATAACCTCAAAATTAAAAAAAAATGTTCAAATTTCCAAAAGTCGTAAAACAAAAATTATTTGTTTAGATACATAGATGTGGTCTCAACCGCAGGCTCGCCACACGTGGCGAATTATTTTTTTCGTTTTACTCATCTGGTTGACCACAGGCTTCAATTTCGTCACACCTTAAGAAGAAAGGGTACCAGGGGCTCTCTCCATACAAACTATTACAAACTCCCTGGATAATGACACTAGAGCAAACATTTTTAGTGCATAAAACTTATAACTGCCATGACCATGTCCCTATTTATTTATTTTTATTTTTTTAATCTTAATTTCTATGATAATTAGAAACTGAAAAAACCAAAACATAGGGGCATAGTCATGGCAGTTATAGGTTTTATGGCACAAAAATATTTGCTCTAGTGTCATTATCCAGGGAGGAAACAGTCGACTACGTTTGTATGGAGAGAGCAAGTACCCTTTCACCTTAAACACTCTCTCCACCTGTTACAAAACTCGCCACATGTGTCGAATTTATAATACCTTATATGCTTGGGGCCAATGTATCAAATACAAGTCCAAATAAGACACGTTTAGGTTCTTTAGTGTCTCATCTAAGGCTGGTCTCACGAGTTCTGGCCGATGGAAGGTGTTCCAAAGCTTTGAGGTTATAAATAAGTCCTCGCTGGAATAGATAGAGAAAAAATAAATATTAGAGTTCCATACCTAAAGGGTAAAAACTGGACAGTATTACTAAGACTCCACTGTCTGTCTGTCACCAGGCTGTATCTCATGAACCATGATAGCTGAAATTTGACAGTTGACATTTTCAGATGATAGTATTTCTAAACAAAAACGAAACTTAATTCGAAAAGAGGTTAAGGTGAAAGGGTGCCTGCGCGCTCTCCATACAAACGTAGTCGACTGTTTCCTCCCTGGATAATGACACTAGCACAAATATTTTTGTGCAATAAAACCTATAATTGCCATGACTATGCCCCTATGTTTTGGTTTTTTTCATTTTCTAATTATCATAGAAATTAAAATTAAAAAAATTGAAAAATTAAAAAAAAAACAAAAAATAGGGGCATGGTCATGGCAGTTATAAGTTTTAGGAACCAAAAATATTTGCTCTAGTGTCATTATCCAGGGAGAAAACAGTCGACTACGTTTGTAATAGTTTGTATGGAAAGAGCCTCCGGTACCCTTTCCTCTTAATGCGATTCTTAAATTCGACTATGACGGTACTTGACTGAGTGGCGTAATTGGTAAGCGCACTTGAAAGGTATTCAAGGGATTCGAGTTCGAGTCTCATCTCAGTCGCAATTTTTGAAGACGCATTTTTCCTTAAAAAATATTTTCAGATAGCCCAGTGCAGGCCAAGCACTTTAAAAAAATAAAAAATCATTGAGATTTCTAAACAATTCTGAACTCAGAATTGTTGTTATCAACAAATACTAAGAAGCAAGGTCTTACAGCACAAGGAAAAATTCCGGAAAATAAAAAAAGTTGTAAATTCAATTTTAGTATTAAAAGTTTTGCTAATGCTAAAATGTTGCTAAATTGTTTTGCTAAAATCTAAATTTGCCCATAGCTTTTTACCGTGTTGACTCAGCGGCTTGATTTTTATACACCTAATAGGGACTATAGACCTCAGTATCTGGTATGAATTTCAACTTGCTAGCTCCACCCGTTGCTGAGAAAATCGGTGGTAACAGACAGACAGACAGAAGGACGGACAAGAGAGTGATCTTATAAGGGTTTCTTTTATTACCTTTTGAGGTACTTACGGAACCCTAAAAACGGTACCCTATTACTAAGACTCCACTGTCTGTCTGTCACCAGGCTGTATCTCATGAACCGTGATAGCTAGACAGTTGACATTTTAACAGATGATGTATTTCTGTTGCCGCTATAACAACAAATACCAAACAGAATGTTACAGAACCCTTCGTGCAGGGGCCGACTCGCACTTGACCGGCATTTAATAGATAGATAGATAACTTTATTTAAATAAAAAAATGCTCAAATATTAAAAAAAAAAATACTTTTTATTTTTTATTTTTTTTATTTTCTTGCTTAAATATTTGTCTGTGGTCTGGTTGTTTCTATGTATTATAAGTATATATTTACAAAAGAAAATAATATAAAGTAGTATATCCGTTGTCTAGCACCACATAACACAAGTCTAGTTACTTAACTTGGGGCTAGATGGCGATGTGTGGAATGTCCTGTAATATTTATTTTATTTATTTTTTATTTTATTTGTACAATACAAGAGTAAACATAACACGATATACACAAAGTAAAGTCTATTACTTTACTAGAAAGGTAATCTAACGGATGGATCTTACCGTTTAACAACTCCTTGCTTGATCTTCTCAGTGATGGCTTCGCCGACCTCCTTCTCATTGCCGTAAACGTACGCGCAGTCAATGTGTCTATAGCCGACGTCGATCGCGGCTTTCACTGCAGCTGTAACCTCGCCAGGTTTCGACTGTGGACACGAGGTGGCGTTTATTAAAGGAGAAAGGGTCGAGCGAGAAGTTCCTTATCGCGCGTTGCGAAAGGGGGCTAGATGGAAAAAATAAGACAAAAAGTGGCAAAAGCTGTAACGACACTTTTTGCATAGAAAGCAAAGCCAGTTATTTTCGTTTCGTCTTTCTATTTCGCATTGAACAGGGTGGTGTCACGACGATTATTAACAAAAAAAATGTATAATAATTTCTTTACTAATTCATCGAAAGGAACTTCGTTCTATCCGGGTATGTACCTTGTATTTTCTATATTCTTCTCTATCTATAATTTCTTCTATCTATCTATTACAATACATATAAAATCCTTTGTCCTGACTGACGGATCAACGCACAGCCTAAACCACTGATCGTAGAGATATGAAACTTGGAGGGTGTGTTCTTTGTATGACGTAGGCATCTGATTAGAAAGGATTTACCGAAATTCTACTCCTTAGGGGGTGAAAAAGGGGGGCAAAGTTTGTATGTAAAAACGTGATAACTTGGTCCATTTTCGACTTCTACTCGGACCAAGTCGCGGGCAAAAGCTAGTCTGTACAATCCACGGTCAAAAGTCTCTGCCCACCGTAACGTTTACAATCCTGTGCAGCACTATTTGAACATTATAACAACGTAACCTGTGGATCGAACCCACGTCGGTTGGTGTAGCGGGTGGCTCCTTATACCACTCACACAACTAAACACATAGCTAACATGTTGACAAATAATAATCACACTGAGTACTTTCAATTCAAGTATTTATGTTTGTGTTTGCGTCTATTAGAAGAAGGCCGTAACTCCAATACTTGTTGATAGTATTATTGTAGGAAACTGATCATATATTTATGACCCATACTGTACATCAATATTTATTCGAGGCAGGAATCGAAGTTCCACCTCGCCACATAAGTCGTTCATAGATAGGATTTCAGTCAAAGGCCACGGCCATTGATTAATTCAAAAAATTCTCCATAACTTTATCAACATTTTGACCTCAATGACGTAACATCAAATACCTATAAATATACCTACCAGATAACAAGCCAGTAATATTCCCATATCTTCTTAATATATATAAATCTCGTGTCACAATGTTTGTCCTCAATGGACTCCTAAACCACTTAACCGATTATAATAAAATTCGCACACCATGTGCAGTTCGATCCAACTTGAAAGATAGGATAGCTTGCATCTTAATTTATCCCGATATTCCCACGGGATCGGGAGTTACGCGGGTGAAACCGCGTAGGGCAGCTAGTCTTAATATATATAAATCTCGTGTCACAATGTTTGTCCTCAATGGACTCCTAAACCACTTAACCGATTATAATAAAATTCGCACACCATGTGCAGTTCGATCCAACTTGAGAGATAGGATAGCTTACATCCCGATATTCCCACGGGATCGGGAGTTACGCGGGTGAAACCGCGGAGGGCAGCTAGTATATATATAAGTAATAAAGTCAAAAACAACAGCACGATTATTTTGCTTATCAATTTGACATGGTGTTATCAAATATCATGACATAAAGACCGCATAGTATTTCTTTACCATACTTATTAGATAAATATTACTACTTGTGCCCAGCGGTTTCTTTCGCGTAGAATATCAAAAAATAAACAGGGGCCTTATTCTGCTATTTTGCATTAATGGATTTACCATTGTCATTTATATCGAGACTCTATTGATATTATATCGGGATTGTTACTTTATTTGGTATTCTGCTAAAGTTTTAATAACATCGCAATATAATCACTATGGAGTCTCAATGGTATGGTAATATTTACCTTGCAGGTGTTGCCTAGCAACATGGTATATGTTGCTAAGCGATATACCGTTTTGACAACTATCGAGATTCCATTAAGCCTGTTAGAGAGCTGTTCGAGCTATCTACAAAATGGGCCCCAGGGAATCACTTAGAGAAAAATTTAAAGAGTTAAATATATTAACGCTCTATTCCCAATATATCTACGAAAACTTGCTCTACGTTCACAAAAATCCTGATATTTTCCGTAAAAACAGCGATATTCATAATTTCAACTTAAGAAATAAGGATGAACTGACCGTGCCCGGTAGTAGGCTCCGGAAAATAAACAGGTCGTTTAATAGTACATGTGTGCTCTATTATAATAAATTACCTAAAGATGTATATGACATGTCCATTAACAGGTTCAAAACTTTTATAAAGCATAGATTGTGCAGTAAGGCGTACTATGATACTTCGTCTTACCTTAATGATAAGAACCCATGGACGTGACTTTAGTTGCTCCATTTCAAATAATACTTTCAAATATTTGTAATATTGACCATTGTGAGCGTGATCACATGAAAAAAAAAAAACCCCATGAGTTTCTTGTGCCTTCTTCTCATTGGTGGGCGCGTTCCGAAGGCACACATCCTAACTTAGTTTTTAAGACGTTTTCAAGTGGTCTATTATACTTTTAAGGTATTATACATCCAAAGAAATAAAAAATTTTGATTTGATTTGATTTGATTTGATCCACGATTGTAGAGCAGAATACAAAAGTGAGTCAGTGGTGTGTCAGTGGTGTTTCGATAGAATAGTCAACATTAGGAGAATACCAATTTGACATGTAATGTCATATTTTTGATATTAAATGTCTATTACGATTCTATCGACACATTACTGAAACACAATTGTGTTAGCAGACTTAGGCCCCAGGTCGTTTAAGGGCCATACGCCAACGACCTTGGTACACAGCCTACTAAATAGTTACTATTGACACCGGTCGCCTTCTTTGGTGAAATATATTGATTGTTACGAATGTGTTTTGTTTCAAAAGTGCTGAGATGGAATTGTAGGTGAGATTTTTACCGACATTTTGGTGTGACTTTGAGCCAAAAAAATTCTTAAGTTTTGAAGCTATCGTAAAATTAAGAATTAAAACTAGTCTAGCTTTGAAATGACAAGGAATTTTCGCCTCAAAATTACCCTAAAATATCAGTGAAAATTTCACCTACAATTCCATCTCAGCACTTTTGAGAAAAACAAAACACATTCGTTACAATCAACAATGTTAGTTGTAAGCGACGGGTATTTCTGGCGCGTTGCGTTTGGCAGCATACATAGCCTTAAGACGAAGTGGTAAGACGAAGTGGTAAGACCAGAAGCGTGATAGAGGTGTCTTAGAAACAGTTTTTGGGTGTCAACCACTAAAATCCATAGAATGATATTCCTACTGTCGTAAAGGTGAAGAAATGCTTTGTATTGTCATACACTTCGAAACACGGTTAGAGTGATTTGCCTCGATAGAAAAAAATCGTGAAAATTCTAAAAAAATCGTAATTTTTTGAGCTTTTTCAATTTTACGGCGATTGTAAAGAAAAAAACAAGTACAAAATTTATATTTTCATAAACATTACATCAAATCCCATAAGGTAGTACAGATGGTTTTTCACTAAAATAGATGTGAGTCTTTTAATTACATAAATAAAACAGTTAATATGGCCGATCGATTCTTAGCCTCAGACAAGTATTTATGCTTAGATATTTGTCTGTGGTCTGGTTGTTTCTATGTATTATAAGTATATATTTACAAAAAAAACGTATATAAGTAGTATATCCGTTGCCTGGCACCAATAACACAAGTGTAGTTACTTAGCTTGGGGCTAGATGGCGATGTGTGGAATGTCCTGCAATTTTTTTTATTTATATAAAAACTAGCGACCCGCTCCGGCTTCGCACGGCTATATTATGCATGTATTATACATATAAACCTTCCTCTTGAATCACTCTATCTATTTAAAAAACCGCATCAAAATCCGTTGCGTAGTTTTAAAGATCTAAGCATACAAAGGGATATAGGGAAATAGGGACGGCGAAAAGTGACTTTATTTTATACTATGAAGTGATATATTAACAAAATTCACGTCACGTTCCGTCCGGCACGTGAAAAATGACGTTACCTATGCAGCAACCTTTGATTTATGAAAATTGAAAATACTATATTATAGTCAATACACTATATAGACACTAATATTTCCATTGTCTGTGTGGCCTTGACATGTTTTTTGCTAAACACATACAGTATATTGGAAGATACTTAAAAATTATCTATTTTTATCAATTGTCGTGAGTGGAACAAATATTTGTTATCTTTACGAAAAAACTATATTATTTATCTATTTGGAATTTTAATATTATACTAGCGACCCGCTCCGGCTTCGCACGGCTATATTATGCATGTATTATACATATAAACATTCCTCTTGAATCACTCTATCTATTAAAAAAAACCGCATCAAAATCCGTTGCGTAGTTTTAAAGATCTAAGCGGTCAAAGGGAAATAGGGACAGAAAAAGCTACTTTGTTTTATACTATGTAGTGATAACTAGCAGCGCTCCGCGGTTTCAAACGCGTAACTCCCGATCCCGTGGGAATATCATAATGAAAAGTAGCCTATAGCCTTCCTCGATAAATAGACTATCCAACACAAAAAGCATTTTTTAATTAGAACCAGTAGTCCCTGAGATTAGCGCTTTCAAACAAACAAACTCTTCAGCTTTATAATCTTAATATATATAAATTACGTGTCACGTTGTTTGTGCGCGATGGACTCCTAAACTACTTAACCGATTTTAATCAAATTTGCACACCGTGTGCCGTTTGATCCAACTTGAAAGATAGGATAGCTTACATCTTAATTTATCCCGTTATTCCCACGGGATCGGGCGTTACGCGGGTGAAACCGCGCAGCGCAGATAGTCTATTTTTTTGTTATATATTGCAAAACAATGTTTGCCGGGACAGTTAGTAATCACTACATAGTATAAAACAAAGTCGCTTTCTCTGTCCCTATAACCCTTTGTATGCTTAGATCTTCAAAACTACGCAACGGATTTAACCCTTTGTATGCTTAGATCTTCAAAACTATGCAACGGATTTAACCCTTTGTATGCTTAGATCTTCAAAACTACGCAACGGATTTTGATGCGGTTTTTTTAATAGATAGAGTGATTCAAGAGGAAGGTTTATATGTATAAAACATGCATAATATAGCCGTGCGAAGCCGGGGCGGGTCGCTAGTTATTATATATATTCTTCTTTAAAAACTTAAAAGTATTAAAGTATATTATTAGAAGAAGATCCAGTTGGCACAATGGTCACCATGCCGGACTGCCAAACACAGGGTTGCAGTTTTGATTCTCACCTCAGACATGTATTTATGCTTAGATATCTTTCTGTGGTCTGGTTGTTTCTATCTATACTTAATATTATAAAGCTGAAGAGTTTGTTTGTTTGAACGCGCTAATCTCAGGAACTGCTGGTTTGAATTGAAAAATTATTTGTGTTGGATAGTCCCTTTATCGAGGAATTCGACGATATTCCCACGGGATCGGGAGTTACGCGGGTGAAACCGCGGAGCGCAGCTAGTGTATTATAAGTATCAAGATACTTTTCTTCCTGAAATTCCTGTGGGATCGGGACTTATCTTCTAATAGGCTATTAGGGTTCTATACCCAAATAGTAAAAACGAGACCCTTCTACTAATATTCCACTGTTTGTCTGTCTGTCTGTCATCAGGCTGTATCTCATGAAACGTGATAGTTAGACAGTTGAAATTTTCACAGATGATTTATGTGTCTATTTCTGTTGCTGCTTTAACAAAAATTGCTAAAAACAGAATATAATAGTACGGAACACTTCGTGCGCGAGTCCGACTCACACTTTTAACTATTTGTATTTTATTTTGTGGATTTTGTTTTGAAATAAATCAAGCATTTCAAAATTAAAACAAAGGACATGGTAATTATCATGTTTTGAATAACTTTAGCATTATTTTAGACCGACTAACCTTCATGATATGCAAATAAGTTTAAATCTGTTTATTGAATTAATTACAGGAAAGATTTGATTGAAAGAAATAAATGAAATTGTTTTTTACCTTCCACGTCCCTATTCCGAGTATCGGACATTCGTACCCGTTTTCAAACTTCACTTTAGGTATTTCTGAAGCCATTTTTACACAATTCAACAAGTTTTTAGTTTATATTTTCAAGAAAATATTGAGTTTATTTTGGAAATACGTTCGCCAGCAACCGGCCGGAAACATGAATTTTGACACTTGACAGTGACTGTCATTTTAATTTTCACTTTTACTTTTATTTGTTCCTTGAGAAAGCAGGCAAAAGCTTTTAGCCTACACAGCCTTGACATAAAAAAATATTTTTTCTATTTTCCTTAATTTTCTCGTCTTTTTATTTCGCTAAAGCCAGAAATTGACTAATTGGAGTTAATAAAAATAATAATTTGGGTTCATCCACATCATACTTTTGTTATTAGTGTCAAGGGCCTCTACGTGTTGGCTTCTGGCCCACGCACACCTTCAAAAGGTCCGGGGTTCCCTTGGAGTTCCAGACTATGGTTCCAGAACTCTTGTTTAGGGATCTACTTATGTAATATTATGAAAAACCCAAGAACGAACTCAAATTCTATGGAAAAGCCTCATTTAAGCCACTGCTGGTCATATGTTAGAAGGGATGTCATATACTTATTATACATAGATGTTCGATTCTAACAAATATACTGAAAACAAATTTCGAATCGGTTTTAGCCGTGTGGTTTAACACCGCGACACTAGAATTTAATATGTATAGCTAAGATGTTTATGGATTAAATAATTATATTGCAAATGGGTTGGCTAAAAAAATGTAGTCTTATATGATGAATGGCGATTGTTATCCGTAGTCCGAGGTAGGAGCCAGCAATTTGCTAACCCGAAGCTAAAACTTATATAGTAAACTAGCGACCCGCCCCGGCTTCGCACGGCTATATTATGCATGTACTATACATACAGGGACTTAAAACGTTATCCATAACAGAATGTTTAACGTTATAAAAACGTTATAATAGTATCGGTATCTCAGCAAACATTTCGTTATCGATCTTTTGTATAACGTTTTACGAGTAACAGAACGAAATTTTAACTGCAAAAATAACGTTATTATAACGATAAATACGCGACGTTGCCAAACTTATTCATTTTACAAATCCGCGCCACGCGCGGCGGAATTTGCGCATCAGTTGGTAAAAGCGAAATGGGTCGAAAAAAAATCAACAAAGTTTACAGATATTTCAATCTTGAGGATAATAATAAGACCTCAAAATGTTTAGTTTGCGAAAAAGGATTTGCGGAAAATTCGTCTAAAACAATTCGTCTAAAACAATTCATATAAAACAATTCGTCTAAAAAACAATTCGACTAATAACAATTCGTCTAAAACAATTCGACTAATAACAATTCGTCTAAAACAATTCGACTAATAACAATTCGTGTAAAACAATTCGACTAATAACAATTCGTCTAAAACAATTCGACTAATAACAATTCGTCTAAAACAATTCGACTAATAACAATTCGTCTAAAACAATTCGACTAATAACAATTCGTCTAAAACATTAAGTTCGAAGTGAGTTAAGATTCGATGATGGAGGCAAAATAAAACGTGGGTATGTAGGACGCAGCTGCAGTGGAGTTAAGATTTGATGATGGAGGCAAAATGAAACGTGGGTATGTAGGACGCAGCTGCAGTGGAGTTAAGATTCGATGATGGAGGTAAAATGAAACGTGGGTATATAGGACGCAGCTGCAGTGGAGTTAAAGTTCGATGATCGAGGCAAAATAAAACGTGGGTATGTAGGACGCTGCTGTAGTGGAGTTAAGATTCGATGATGTAGGCAAAATAAAACGTAGGTATGTAGGACGCAGCTGCAGTGGAGTTAAGGTTCGATGATGGAGGCAAAATAAAACGTGGGTATGTAGGACGCAGCTGCAGTGGAGTTAAGATTCGATGATGGAGGCAAAATAAAACGTGGGTATGTAGGACGCAGCTGCAGTGGAGTTAAGATTCGATGATGAAGGCAAAATAAAACGTGGGTATGTAGGACGCAGCTGCAGTGGAGTTAAGATTCGAAATTGGAGTTATGCTGAGTCGCGGGTATGAAGAACGCAGCTGCAGTGGAGTTAAGATTCGAAATTAGAGTTATGCTGAGTCGCGGGTATGTAGGACGCAGCTGCAGTGGAGTGAAGATTATATGATGGAGGCAAAATAAAACGTGGGTATGTAGGACGCAGCTGCAGTGGAGTTAAGATTCGATGATGGAGGCAAAATAAAACGTGGGTATGTAGGACGCAGCTGCAGTGGAGTTAAGATTCGATGATGGAGGCAAAATAAAACGTGGGTATGTAGGACGCAGCTGCAGTGGAGTTAAGATTCGATGATGAAGGCAAAATAAAACGTGGGTATGTAGGACGCAGCTGCAGTGGAGTTAAGATTCGAAATTGGAGTTATGCTGAGTCGCGGGTATGTAGGACGCAGCTGCAGTGGAGTTAAGATTCGATGATGAAGGCAAAATAAAACGTGGGTATGTAGGACGCAGCTGCAGTTCAGTTAAGATTCGATGATGAAGGCAAAATAAAACGTGGGTATGTAGGACGCAGCTGCAGTGGAGTTAAGATTCGATGATGGAGGCAAAATATAACGTGGGTATGAAGGACGAACCTGCAGTGAAGTTAAGATTCGATGATGAAGGCAAAATAAAACGTGGGTATGTAGGACGCAGCTGCAGTGGAGTTAAGATTCGATGATGAAGGCAAAATAAAACGTGGGTATGTAGGACGCAGCTGCAGTGGAGTTAAGATTCGAAATTAGAGTTATGCTGAGTCGCGGGTATGTAGGACGCAGCTGCAGTGGAGTTAAGATTCGAAATTAGAGTTATGCTGAGTCGCGGGTATGTAGGACGCAGCTGCAGTGGAGTGAAGATTATATGATGGAGGCAAAATAAAACGTGGGTATGTAGGACGCAGCTGCAGTGGAGTTAAGATTCGATGATGAAGGCAAAATAAAACGTGGGTATGTAGGACGCAGCTGCAGTGGAGTTAAGATTCGAAATTAGAGTTATGCTGAGTCGCGGGTATGTAGGACGCAGCTGCAGTAGAGTTAAGATTCGAAATTAGAGTTATGCTGAGTCGCGGGTATGTAGGACGCAGCTGCAGTGGAGTGAAGATTATATGATGGAGGCAAAATAAAACGTGGGTATGTAGGACGCAGCTGCAGTGGAGTTAAGGTTCGATGATGGAGGCAAAATAAAACGTGGGTATGTAGGACGCAGCTGCAGTGGAGTTAAGATTCGATGATGGAGGCAAAATAAAACGTGGGTATGTAGGACGCAGCTGCAGTGGAGTTAAGATTCGATGATGAAGGCAAAATAAAACGTGGGTATGTAGGACGCAGCTGCAGTGGAGTTAAGATTCGAAATTAGAGTTATGCTGAGTCGCGGGTATGTAGGACGCAGCTGCAGTGGAGTGAAGATTCTATGATGGAGGCAAAATAAAACGTGGGTATGTAGGACGCAGCTGCAGTGGAGTTAAGATTCGAAATTGGAGTAATGCTGAGTCGCGGGTATGTAGGACGCAGCTGCAGTGGAGTTAAGGTTCGATGATGGAGGTTAAATAAAACGTGGGTATGTAGGACGCAGCTGCAGTGGAGTTAAGATTCGATGATGGAGGCTAAATAAAACGTGGGTATGTAGGACGCAGCTGCAGTGGAGTTAAGATTCGATGATGGAGGCTAAATAAAACGTGGGTATGAAGGACGCAGCACCAGTGGAGTTAAGATTCGATGATAGAGGCAAAATGAAACGTGGGTATGTAGGACGCAGCTGCAGTGGAGTTGAGATTCGATGATGAAGGCAAAATATAACGTGGGTATGAAGGACGAACCTGCAGTGAAGTTAAGATTCGATGATGAAGGCAAAATAAAACGTGGGTATGTAGGACGCAGCTGCAGTGGAGTTAAGATTCGATGATGAAGGCAAAATAAAACGTGGGTATGTAGGACGCAGCTGCAGTGGAGTTAAGATTCGAAATTAGAGTTATGCTGAGTCGCGGGTATGTAGGACGCAGCTGCAGTGGAGTGAAGATTATATGATGGAGGCAAAATAAAACGTGGGTATGTAGGACGCAGCTGCAGTGGAGTTAAGATTCGAAATTAGAGTTATGCTGAGTCGCGGGTATGTAGGACGCAGCTGCAGTGGAGTGAAGATTATATGATGGAGGCAAAATAAAACGTGGGTATGTAGGACGCAGCTGCAGTGGAGTTAAGATTCGATGATGAAGGCAAAATAAAACGTGGGTATGTAGGACGCAGCTGCAGTGGAGTTAAGATTCGAAATTAGAGTTATGCTGAGTCGCGGGTATGTAGGACGCAGCTGCAGTAGAGTTAAGATTCGAAATTAGAGTTATGCTGAGTCGCGGGTATGTAGGACGCAGCTGCAGTGGAGTGAAGATTATATGATGGAGGCAAAATAAAACGTGGGTATGTAGGACGCAGCTGCAGTGGAGTTAAGGTTCGATGATGGAGGCAAAATAAAACGTGGGTATGTAGGACGCAGCTGCAGTGGAGTTAAGATTCGATGATGGAGGCAAAATAAAACGTGGGTATGTAGGACGCAGCTGCAGTGGAGTTAAGATTCGATGATGAAGGCAAAATAAAACGTGGGTATGTAGGACGCAGCTGCAGTGGAGTTAAGATTCGAAATTAGAGTTATGCTGAGTCGCGGGTATGTAGGACGCAGCTGCAGTAGAGTTAAGATTCGAAATTAGAGTTATGCTGAGTCGCGGGTATGTAGGACGCAGCTGCAGTGGAGTTAAGATTCGAAATTAGAGTTATGCTGAGTCGCGGGTATGTAGGACGCAGCTGCAGTGGAGTGAAGATTCTATGATGGAGGCAAAATAAAACGTGGGTATGTAGGACGCAGCTGCAGTGGAGTTAAGATTCGAAATTGGAGTAATGCTGAGTCGCGGGTATGTAGGACGCAGCTGCAGTGGAGTTAAGGTTCGATGATGGAGGTTAAATAAAACGTGGGTATGTAGGACGCAGCTGCAGTGGAGTTAAGATTCGATGATGGAGGCAAAATAAAACGTAGGTATGAAGGACGTAGCTGCAGTGAAGCAGACTCAGCATAACTCCAATTTCGAATCTTAACTCCACTGCAGCTGCGTCCTACATACCCACGTTTTATTTTGCCTCCATCATCGAATCTTAACTCCACAGCAGCTGCGTCCTACATACCCGCGACTCAGCATAACTCCAATTTCGAATCTTAACTCCACTGCAGCTGCGTCCTACATACCCACGTTTTATTTTGCCTTCATCATCGAACCTTGACTCCACTGCAGCTGCGTCCTACATACCCACGTTTTATTTTGCCTTTATCATCGAATCTTAACTCCACTGCAGCTGCGTCCTACATACCCACGTTTTATTTTACTTCCATAATCGAATTTTAGCTCCACTGCAGCTGCGTCCTACATACCCACGTTTTATTTTGCCTTCATCATCGAACCTGAACTCCACTGTAGCTGCGTCCTACATACCCACGTTTTATTTTACCTCCATCATCGAACCTTAACTCCACTGCAGCTGCGTCCTACATACCCACGTTTTATTTTGCCTCCAATTTCGAATCTTAACTCCACTGCAGCTGCGTCCTACATACCCACGTTTTATTTTGCCTTTATCATCGAATCTTAGCTCCACTGCAGCTGCGTCCTACATACCCACGTTTTATTTAACCTTCATCATCGAACCTTTACTCCACTGCAGCTGCGTCCTACATAATCACGTTTTATTTTGCCTTTATCATCGAATCTTAACTCCACTGCAGCTGCGTCCTACATACCCACGTTTTATTTTACTTCCATCATCGAATTTTAGCTCCACTGCAGCTGCGTCCTACATACCCGCGACTCAGCATAACTCCATTTTCGAATCCACACTCCACTGCAGCTGCGTCCTACATACCCACGTTTGATTGAACCTTCATCATCGAACCTTTACTCCACTGCAGCTGCGTCCTACATAATCACGTTTTATTTTGCCTTTATCATCGAATCTTAACTCCACTGCAGCTGCGTCCTACATACCCACGTTTTATTTTGCCTCCATCATCGAACCTTTACTCCACTGCAGCTGCGTCCTACATACCCACGTTTCATTTTGCCTCCATCATCGAACCTTTACTCCACTGCAGCTGCGTCCTACATACCCACGTTATATTTTGCTTTTATCATCGAATCTTAACTCCACTGCAGCTGCGTCCTACATACCCACGTTTTATTTTACTTCCATCATCGAATTTTAGCTCCACTGCAGCTGCGTCCTACATACCCGCGACTCAGCATAACTCCATTTTCGAATCTTAACTCCACTGCAGCTGCGTCCTACATACCCACGTTTTATTTTGCCTCCATCATCGAACCTTTACTCCACTGCAGCTGCGTCCTACATACCCACGTTTCATTTTGCCTCCATCATCGAACCTTTACTCCACTGCAGCTGCGTCCTACATACCCACGTTATATTTTGCTTTTATCATCGAATCTTAACTCCACTGCAGCTGCGTCCTACATACCTACGTTTTATTTAACCTTCATCATTGAACCTTTACTCCACTGCAGCTGCGTCCTACATAACCACGTTTTATTTTACTTCCATCATCGAATTTTAGCTCCACTGCAGCTGCGTCCTACATACCCACTTTTTATTTAACCTCCATCATCGAATCTTAACTCCACTGCAGCTGCGTCCTACATACCCACGTTTCATTTTGCCTCCATCATCGAACCTTTACTCCACTGCAGCTGCGTCCTACATACCCACGTTTTATTTTGCCTTTATCATCGAATCTTAACTCCACTGCAGCTGCGTCCTACATACCCACGTTTTATTTAACCTTTATCATTGAACCTTTACTCCACTGCAGCTGCGTCCTACATAACCACGTTTTATTTTGCCTTTATCATCGAATCTTAACTCCACTGCAGCTGCGTCCTACATACCCACGTTTTATTTTACTTCCATCATCGAATTTTAGCTCCACTGCAGCTGCGTCCTACATACCCGCGACTCAGCATAACTCCATTTTCGAATCCACACTCCACTGCAGCTGCGTCCTACATACCCAAGTTTTATTGAACCTCTATCATCGAACCTTAACTCCACTGCAGCTGCGTCCTACATACCCGCGACTCAGCTTAACTCCATTTTCGAATCTTAACTCCACTGCAGCTGCGTCCTACATACCCGCGACTCAGCATAACTCTAATTTCGAATCTTAACTCCACTACTTTCCCATTTATACTATTACATAGTACGTACATGTACCTATAGATTACACCCTTACGTAGCCAGAGAGAGCACTGCGTTCGATAGTTCACACGAAGAAAAAGTAAACATTACTTTGAGTAAAAGAGATAGCATAAAAACAATAATTATAACATTATTATATGAATAACAATATTTTTAATAACGTTAAATTGACAATATAACGTAACGTTATTATAACGTTATACATATTCAAAGCTTTGAATAATATCGTTTTGTTATATCGTTTCTCTCACAAATAACGTTATCTTGCAATTCCACAGATAACGTTACTGTATTTTACCGGTATTTAAGTCCCTGTATACATATAAACCTTCCTCTTGAAACACTCTATCTATTAAAAAAAACCGCATCAAAATCCGTTGCGTAGTTTTAAAGATTTAAAAGCATACATAGGGATATAGGGACAGAGAAAGCGACTTTGTTTTATACTTTGTATTATACATATAAACCTTCCTTTTCAATCACTCTATCTATTAAAAAAAACCGCATCAAAATCCGTTGCGTAGTTTCAAAGATTTAAGCATACATAGGGATATAGGGACAGAGAAAGCGACTTTGTTTTATACTATGTAGTGATGAAGAGAAAGGTTGACAAAAAAAAATCAGTCTTGAATTATTGATGGCGATTTTTATCCGTTGTCCGAGGTAGGCCAGCCCTTTGGTCACCCGAAGCTAAAACTTATTTATTAAATTATTATTATTTAAATCACTACATAGTCTAAAATAAAGTCACTTTTCGCCGTCCCTATTTCCCTTTGTACGCTTAGATCTTTAAAACTACGCAACGGATTTAGATGCGGTTTTTTTAATAGATGGAGTGATTCAAGAGGAAGGTTTATGTGTATAATACATGCATAATATAGCCGTGAGAAGCCGGGGCGGGTCACTAGATTAGGTATAAAATCTTACCTTCCAAGTTCCAAGCCCGATAACCGGAACAGTTTTCCCATTATTAAATCTTATCACTGGAACGGCCATTTTGTACATCAAACTGTCCTGTTTGAAGTTGAAACTTAAAGTGAGCTGTTTATCTAAGAATATTACTATCTTGTGTTATCTTTTACGTTTATTATTTAATATGGAGTCAAGAAGTTACGTAAATAATATGTTTTACGTGTGTTTTATGTAATTGGTTTAAGGTACATCGACGTTCAAAAGTCCACTGCCACCGTAACGTTTACAATCCAGTGAAGCAGTATTTGAACATTATAACAACGTAACCTGTGGATCGAACCCACGTCGGTTGGTGTAGCGGGTGGTGGCATAAACCACTCACACAACTAAACACATAGCTGACATGTTGACAAATAATAATCACACTGAGTACCTACTTACTTTTAATTCAAGTATTTTAGCATAGGTACAAAGGGAAATAGGGACAGAGAAGCGACTTTATTTTATATATGTAGTGAATTGAAGTGATACAAGCATAATAATAGCCGTGCGAAGCCGGGGCGGGTCGCTAGTCCATTATAAAATGAATGGCTAAATGTGTTGCTAAGCGCATATCTCGAGAACAGGTGAACCGATTTCGCTAATTCCAAAGAAAAAATTAAGAAAATTGCGTAGAAAATTATTACGCCAGTGAAACCGCGGGGCGCAGTTAGTAATAAATGTTTTTTTTTACCTAACTGACAGTACCTAGACCTACGTATTATTGAAACATCGGAACATAGAATAGACAATTATAAGAGCACACAGACAAGAAAACAGTAAAAAAGATATTAAAATTAAGGCACATAATTAAAAAAAAAAAAAATGAAAATAAACAGAGTTTCGCTGGTGCAACCGCAGGGCGGGCGTTGCTAAAATCTCCTAGAAACTAAAAAAAAAAAAAAAAAAAAAAAAAAAAAAAAAAAAAAAAAAAAATTGGGTGCGTGTACTTATTTACGCTCGTGAGAAGTTATACTTCTCTGGTATCATTAAGAAATAATTTTCCAGTTACATAATATTTAGATAAATAATTACATTAAAATAATTATGTAGTACCTAGTACCTCTTTGAACTAACCTCATTTTCAGTTTCATTGGTTTTATGACAGCTGTCATCTTGCGGTTTGCGGACAACTTCAACATGGTTTTATGACAGCTGTCATCTTGCGGTTTGCGGACAACTTCAGCATGTTAATTTTCCGTGTCACGGTGCGCGCGCATCATAAAAATTCACTCTCATCATTTTTTCATAACGCGGCTAAAGAAGTATAACTTCAAAAAAAAACTTTGATGGGTTCAATGTTTTACCTTTTGAGGTACGGAACCCTAAAAAAAAAAAAACTGATGTGGGCAAAAACCACCATGGACTGGGTCCCGAACAGCAGACGACCCCTCGGCAGGCCTAGTTAGAGGAGATGGCGGGACGAGTTGGACTCGCATCTTAGGAACTGGACCCAGCTGTCACTAGACAAGGAATAGTGGAAAAAGTGGGACGGAATAGGCTAAAAATAAAATTAAAAGGTCCAAAATAGTTTCAACTAATTTTTTGACAAAATGACATTTGTCTATAATAAAAATTTGCGGTCGACATAATAACCGCGTCGATTGGCAAGCGTCCAGGGGCTCTATTTTTTGAATCGCTCGTGTGACAAAGCTTCGTCGTATACGCCTACAAGTCACGCTCGACTTCCAAGTCGCATGACACAAATTTACTGTATTTTTGAATCGTTCGTCGTCGAAATTTAAAATGTCAATTTTTATTCGTTTTACGCAGTTATTTGAAAAGCGGTAATTACCAGCGGACATCCGAAATTATCCCAAAAGATATAAATATTTTTCAAAGACCGTTTCCGAATGTTTGACTATGATTGTTTGATGTTTATTCTACCACTCGCCTGTCGGCGACGAGTGGTCTCCCACTCGTTACGACGCGATGGAGCGATTCAAAAATAGCGAATTTCCGATGTCGAATGAATATCAGTAGAAATCGAGCGCTTGACGCGGGGCGAACGATTCAAAAATAGGGCTCCAGAATAACCGCCTCAACGACCGATAATTTACTACTCGACAAACATATTTTTGCATTTCAGTGAGGGCGCTAGTGTCTTCACTATACTAATTATTCAACCGAATTTAAACTTTAAACAAAGGGTTTATTCTTAGTTCCCTTTTGCACCACTAGTAAAAATATCTTTGCCAAGTTTCATTCAAATTGCTTTTAATCTGAATTCAGGGATGGCGCTTTCTATACTAATCTAATAATACAAACGATTTTGAACTTTATGCCAAGGTACTCCATTAGTTCCTTTTTTCCCCACATGTCAACATAACTTTGTCATTCTTTATTGAAATTGCTCTATTAAATCTATTTTGTTTGATCAATAAAATTGCAACACGATAGAAATAAATTCGTTAAAAAATCTTACGTGAATTTTTAACGACACGAAATGTCAGATTGTAAATGGCGGGAAAATTCCATGTGTCAAAATAAGTTTTACCTACTTATTACCTACTTATTATTACGTTAACAAAAGAGATTGAAAAGACAAAACCCAGTATAAAAACAAAATATAATGGTATGGAACACTTCGTGCGCGAATCCGACTCGCACTTGGCCGGTTTATTTTTTTAATTATACCCCCGAGGGGTTATAATTAAAAAAATAAACTAATTAATGAATTATTAAAATTTTATGCTTACAAAGAATAAAAAATTCTAAAAATGAAACCATTGAAACAAAAAAATAATGGCTGTATGTAAAATAAACTGTTGCCGTTGCGGTTTAAAAAGAGCAATAAATGACAGCCCATAAAATCGGCGGGAAATCATCCACATGTTTTCCGCGTAAACAAACTATAAATAATTATGTTTGTTTTGTTTATTATTGATACATAAAAGGATGTTTACACATCTTCAAATCCTACGATTTATTGTTTTTTCGTTGAAAAACTTTTATATTTAGAAGATAAAGAAGTTTTTCTATTTCCGTTGGTACACGACCTACTACCGAATTACTTGGAATTACTTATAGTCCATTGAAAAGTTACATTTGGGGTTGCATTTGTCAGAGGACGCTATTTTATTTTTTAGATATCAAGAGGGGGTTAGTCTAAGCTTAAATCCAAGTTTGAGGGATTGTAGCTCTTGTCCCACGGCCGCCATCTTGATTATACAAATTAGCATGCATTTTATTGCATAAATACCTGAATGTTAGGTAATTTTTAATGAAACGTCATTATTAGTAACTAACGTCATTGTCCTCCTTATTAATGTCATTATTCTCAAAAATTGTCATTGTCGGCAACAACAAATTTTACAAAATGTCATGTATTTCTTAAACCACGGCTCTTTTTTGTGGCTTATAAAGATAAAATAGCTAATAATTATCAACAAAGCAATAAATTCTAACACATATTTGAAATCTGCGCCTACGTTTCAAAAATTGTTAAATTTTTGCAAAAAAAAAAACTGGTTGCCTGTAAAGTCGGTATACGGGCGAAAGTTTTACGTGACAACAACTGTGCTCGAGTGGAAGGGACGCGTGCCTTTCACTTTTTATGTCTGTCTCTCTCGCTCTTAGGCGGGCTAACCATGCCCGCGTGCCTCTCACTCGCTCTCATTGTGAGCGCATAACGTCAGCGGAGCGTAACGCAGTTTCTTGAAGTGTCACCCGGCAAACCAATTTATAAAACGTTGTCACGTCAAAATAACAATTTGAGGAGAACCACCCACCACCTACAGAGGCGAGTCCCTAAAAACGTCATTTACTATTTTAAAAATATTGAAGAACTCCCTGCATTGTAAGACACTAAAAAGAATTCTCGATAGCTTATTAGATGAGTCTACAGTTTCACTGTCAGATATTTTGAAAATAATCCATAGTTTTTGAAAAAACAATTATTAACTTTGATGAAAAACATCGAAATCGACCTTTTCTATTTTAAGTATCTGTGCTACTTCGTTGTTATATTTGAAAATATTTTTGGTTAAATTGTGAGACAAAAGTATAGAGAATGCATTCATCATTGCAGTTTTTTACTTATTGAAACCAAATAATAATAATCAATGCCGAAACATAGATATTTTTTTTGGTTAAAATCATTCCTCGCTGCCCATACATTTTAGTATGAAGCCGTAGCTCGTGACATTTCGCTTTATATTAGATGTCGCGGCGCGCAAAAGCGATAGTGTCATCTCAGTATTCAAGGTGAGAGCACGTCCATTTGTTTCCCGACATTTATTGTTTGACCTGGCATAAGGGTGGGGTGCGAGTGTTGCACACGACAACTAATTTGTAATTGTACCTATTCTTCGAGCAAGGAGTCGAAACTAGGTATAATCCGCGCACAATGAGAATAGGATGGAACCTTGTCAAAGTAAATCGAAAATGACAGTTTATAAATACATATATAAATAAATATTGCAGGACATTCCACACATCGCCATCTAGCCCCAAGCTAAGTAACTAGACTTGTGTTATGCGTGCTAGCCAACGGATATACTACATATACTGGGTTATTGGAAATTATACTAGCAAGCCGTTGAGGGCTACTTCTGTGCACCCAAACCAACAACTTTTGTTCTACGACTTTTAGAAATTCGAACTTTTTTTCGAAAATTTTGAGGTTAGGTTTACCTGAAAATCAGCTGTTCCTTACACGGAGAGGTCAGTAACCTTAAAATTTGACTTATTTTTTTAAGTTTCATGTACTGTTTTTGGTCTGAATGACCTTTGTTTTATAACCTTTCTGTTTCTTGTTTCGTTTCTTATAATTTTTGTAAAGCTGTTGGTTTTCCAAATAAATAAATAAAATAAAATAAAATAAAATCAGCAAATACCTACCTACTTATAAAAATGTGTAAATTTAAACTTATAATACATAGAAATAACCAGACCACAGACAAATATTTAAGCATAAATACTTGTCTGAGGCGGGAATCGTACCTGTGTGGCAGTCCGGCATGGTGACCATTGTGCCAACTGGGTCGTCTTCAAGTAGCGTTAGCATAAAAGTTCTGAATAATGGGTAATTCGTTTTGTTGTAATTAGTTATTTTTTATTTATTCATATTTAGTGTAGCTACATATATAGTATAGGCATTTCTACTGTATGTGAAAACTTCACGGACAAACATACATACTGACACATATACGGGTCAAACTGAGAACCGCCTTTTTTTGAAGTCTGTTAAAAATACACAAAAATGTTTCATGGTTGTAATCCTTTCAATAATAATGTTTAGGGATATTTTTTTTAGTTATTCCAATTATTATTCCCCAATGCCACTCATATGTGCTTCATGGGAATCATCATCAGAGCTTTGACTTTCTTCAGAAGTATCGCTTTCTGAAAAAAATGAAGTTGATGCAGCCAAAGTTCCCTCACCTCGGATGCGTGACACTGTGTTTTAGATATGCTTGTTGCTTGTTCGGTTATTGAAGTGAAAACTTCTTATGGCGCGTTGGGCACTTTTGGGGGTGAGCATTTTCAGCCGTTCTCGCGACAGATGAGATTTCGACAGATGAGATTTTACACAGATATACAGTTTTCACTTCTGCCTGCACTCCCGGAGTGCGCTGTTTTTTTTTTTGTATTTTTGAACAAACCCATAGGTTCGTCAAAAAGATCTCTTGACAATGTAATTCCCGAATTACTAGATTCGTGATCCACAGCCAATTATGTCATCATTTTCAATGCGTTAGAAAAACCGACTTCGTTCCTGATCGAAATATCTATCGACTGCCAGAACTATTTAAGGTGGTTGACTATTCAAAGTTTTACCCCATTTTCCACTCATTATCACTAAATCACTAAAATAATCACACAATAATTAATTACATAAATCTAGCATTTATAATAAAACAAACCACAATTTATAACAACACAAACCACGGTCGGAATTTATTATTTGTTTATTTAATCACTTTAATAAGCACAGTCCTTATGTGCTCGTTTTATTTATAATTTTGGAGAAAAGATTTTTTTAAATGAAATCGCCATTGCTCCATAGACAATCTACCACAGACAATAATAATTTTTCTTTAAATCAATGGGTCTGTTTCAAATCCGCGATACTATGACCGTGCAAATAACTAATTTATACCTAATTATTATTCAGAACTTTTTTTCTAACGCTACTTTTCTGTCATTTTCGATTTACTTTGACAAGGTTCCATCCCATTCTCATTGCGCGCGGGTTATAATGTGATATTGATTATTTATTTTAACCTAAGAAATAACTGTTTCTATATTTCATATTAATTTTTGACATAATTATGACAGGCAAACATAGACAAAAAATTAAATACTTCATGGACTGTGGTTTTTTACCTTTCGATATAGGGCATAACAACAAACAAATAATGCCTTCACACCAAACCTCTAAAGCGTCTCGGAAATGGGATATTTGAAGAAACGTTTATCCTACGATTTTATAAAAGTTCGGTGCACTTTGAGACCCATACCCTTCGATAGAGGGCATTACAGCGAAAAAATGATGCCTACACAACAAACCTCAAAAGTGTCACGGAAAAGGACGCGGTGATACGTCTTGTAGAAATACTTGGTCACAATGCTTTTATTTGAATATCCCGTTTCTGAGCTGTTTTAGAGGTTTGCTGTAAAGACATTATTTTTTTATTATAATGCCTTTTATCAATAGGTATGGGTGTCAAACTGCACAGCGGCATTTTAAATTACTATGCCGGTTGTGTCCAAAGATCTTTACATTTCGATCTCTAATTGGATATGTTTTACAAACAATTTGCGGGAAAGAAAAACTCAACTAGTATTTGACGTTTCTGCCTTTTGCAGGACTTTTTTTTTTTGTTTTCTCTAAAGAAATTAAAATAGGAATTTATTGAGCTGTCAAAAATTAAATAAAAATATGGAAAAGGTATGATTTAGGTAGGTAGGATGTATTAAAATTGTAGCTTATTTTTATATTTTAATCCTATATATCGTTACTTATTTTTATTCAAGGTTAATAATAATGGGAAAAGTAAAAGGAAATTACTATAAATCCCAAAAAAATAAAGGAAGATTTAAGACAAACCAGTAACTATAATGTACTCATCTTTTTACCCAACTATATCGAATATTATAAAGATTGGTAGGTGTTTTGCCTGAATATTTATATAATAATATATGATGCCGATACCGACACGTTTTAACCTGTTTCTTAGTAGGGCACATAGGTACATACGAACGTTTATGTGTGAATTTTCAATATATAGAGACGGATGTAATAATTATTTCGCATAATTATTATTATAAAAATATATAAATATAAAAATTATTATAGTACAGAACATTTACTAATTGACAATTTCGTTATCAAACAAAATACCCAAAAAACGTACACTCTGACCCCACCCTTTCCCGCCAGCTACTTACTACCGGACTGCAGTTTTGCGATGTGACAAGTTAAATACTACATACATTGCGTGTTTTCTATGATATTCATAAACATCCTACAAAGACGAACGCTTGATGAATATGTAACTTGTACAAAATGTACGATGCATCGAAAGTAGATTTATTTGTTTCCAGGGTGCGTAATTTTAATACTGCGTTGCACCAGTGTGGCTAGAAAATATCAATGTGTGTGTTCTATCAGAAGTTCCCACGGTCAAGGATTACAGGCTTAAGCCACGATACTTAGATGGCGATAGTAAATAAAAAACCAACAAACTGAAAGGTAATACTCATGTGGTAATGGGACCATAATCACTACATAGTATAAAACAAAGTCGCTTTTTCTGTCCCTATTTCCCTTTGTATTCTTAAATCTTTAAAACTACGCAACGGATTTTGATGCGGTTTTTTTAATAGATAGAGTGATTCACGAGGAAGGTTTATATGTATAATACATGCATAATATAGCCGTGCGAAGCCGGGGCGGGTCGCTAGTTCTAAATAAAAAAAAAGGAATTTTTAGTTTTTTTTTGTAACATAAGTGTTTTTTTTTTAATTTTATGTTTAAGTTAATAAATAAATATGTTCCTTTCTTTTTTACCTTACCTACATTTTGACATTCATAAATTATTTCTCATTTAAATAACATGTTGACATCACGAATGTTCTGAGTAATTAAACTTTTCACCTGAAGGAGAGGACGTTTTGATTTCATTTTAAATGTTACTAATAAATACCTGTGAAAGTTTGTGTGTGTGTTTGTTTTCCATTTCAAATATACACGGTGTAACAAGCGGGGTGGGTCATCGGTTAATCATCTAGACCAGGGTCGATAATTTTTAAAACCAAAAAGATAAAAATAAAAAACCAAAAACTTGGTTATTTGAATTTTTCACCTAAATTTTGAGGTTATGTGAAAAAATTGTTAATACAAAAGTTGTAGATCTTTTTATTACCTACAACTTTGCCATTTCACTTTTTTCCATAGGACTTGTAGTTTTGCCGGAAATCAAGATAAACCATTTTTAACCCTTAAAAACTCACCCCCTCCCACTTCCCGAACTCGGATCGACCGTAATTTATTTTTCCTTTAATTTTTATCATATTCCCCTCCTTTTCTAATGGGTTTCATCCTACTGTAATTTTTTTTCATTTTTACCATTTTTGAAGGCTTCGGCACTGGTCTAATCGTAAATTCATCGGATATAACCCCCCTGTATGTTCTGCAATATTTAGTGATTCAAAAGTTATTTGAACTTTAGTGAAATTTTAGTCAAAATCAGATTTCACCCTGAACATCGCAATTACAGCCAAACTATCAGGGTCTGCGATTCTGCCTTATTTTTGTGAAACAAGTTCAATAGTGGACCTTTTGTAACCTTACACCAATCAGAGTCTGATTTATTAAACTCAAAATAAAACCATTAAGTTTTTTTTTTTTTTTCAAAATTTAAGGTATTACCTAAGTTCTTTGTTTCAATTTTTTTTAATTACCAACCGACCAAAATCTTTTAAAAATCACGTTCGTCAAAAAACTCGTCAATAAGGGATCCTACGTTATGGAGCCGTAAAATCGAGACTTTAAAACGAAAAAATAACGCAAACAACATTGCATGCGTCTAGTAGTAATAAATTCAAAAATAGAACACCGTCCGAATGTCTGCACCTATCTTCCAGTTTCCAGTAAACCGCGCGTATCGGCAGTTCCCGCCAAAAATACACCCTGACATTTCAACTTTTTAACTCCAAGTGTTTTTTTGGTCCAAGGAGTTTGCATTGAACTTGAACTTTTTTTGCAAAATGGCGTTTACGATGAGATTTTCAGTGTTTTTATTTTTGTTTCTTCTGTCGGATTGCTTGGCCAAATTTAATGAGAATAAAACTTATGATAGTTCTGCTGAAATGAAAAGTTTACCTAAACGGGTATGTATCTAAAACTGTTTTTTTATTTTATTTAAAAACCTTTATAATTAGTGACAAAATAACATGAAAACAAACGTAAAGTATGGTTTTTCAGATCACTACATAGTCACTATCATCACTACATAGTATAAAATAAAGTCGCTTTCTCTGTCCCTATTTCCCTTTGTATGCTTAAATCTTTAAAACTACGCAACGGATTTTGATGCGGTTTTTTTAATAGATAGAGTGATTCAAGAGGAAGGTTTATATGTAGGTATAATACATGCATAATATAGCCGTGCAAAGCCGGAGCGGGTCGCTAGTAATATTATAAAGCTGAAGAGTTTGTTTGTTTGTTCGAACGCTCTTATCTCAGGAACTACTTGTTCGAATTGAAAAAAATATTTTAGTGTTGGATAGTCCATTTATCGAGGAAGGCTATAGGCTACTTTTTAACCGACTTCAAAAAAGGAGGAGGTTCTCAATTCGTCGCGTATATATTTTTTTTTTTTATGTATGTTCGCCGATTACTCGAAAACGCCTGGACCGATTTGGAAAAATCTTTTTTTGTATGAAAGGGGATAACTCAGAGGTGGTCCCATAAAAATTGAATGAAGATCTGATGAGGATCTTCGGAGTGATGAACAGAATTGCACCTCGAGAGTGCAGCAAATTGCTCAGTTTTCGTTTTCCACCAGTAGAATTGGGCCATAAACTAATAGTTACCGATAAATGGAATATCTGAAACCACCTTCTCATCAGAAAACTCTTCAATCGGTTACGATTACAGGTTACAATTTGAAGAATTAAGTCGAATTTAGTCGCCGGACTGGGTTTGTATGAATGTTGACAGAAAACCCTATCTTCAATGAAGATCTGATGAGGGTCTTCGGAGGGATGAACAGCATTGCACCTCGAGAGTGCAGCAAATTGCTCTATTTTCGATGTCCACCAGTAGAATTGGCCCATAAACTAATAGTTACCGATAAATGGAATATCTAAAACCACCTTCTCATCAGACAACTCTTGAATCGGTTACGATCACAGGTTACAATTTGAAGAATTTAGTCGAATTTAGTCGCCGGACTGGGCTTGTATGAATGTTGATAGAGAACCCTATCCTAAATGAAGATATGATGAGGATCTTTGGAGTGATGAACAGATCTGCACAGCGAGGTTCAGCAAATTGCTCAATTTTCCATTACCAATAGTAGAATTGGCCCATACACTAATATTTACCTATCGACGAATGGAGCATCTGAACCTTCTCATCACCAAACCCTTCAATGAGTTACGATTAGGTACAGGTTGCAATTTTAAGAAATAGTCGCTTTCGCCTCATGGAGAAGAATTTTCAGTGTCAGCGGCACTAAAAATGGTTAAATAAAAAAATAAATTAAAATTTAAAAAACCGACTTCAAAAAACCTGAAAACAAAAACTAAAAAAAACTTGAAAAAAAAATCCTGGTAACAAAAACTAAAAAAAAACCTGAAAAAGAAACCTGAAAACAAAAACTAGAAAAATACTGAAAAAAAAAACTAAAAAGTGAAAAATAATCCATTTCGGGTCACTAAAACAGCAGATAACATAAACATACTTGGAAGAATAATCTTCTGACTGCTTTTAAAGAATTTCACGTCAAAAAGTGTTTTTTTAAACCGTTTTATGAAAGTTAAAGCTATAAAATAGGTTTATTATCATTACCAAGGGCGCGTGGGCTAGTTACGACTAGCCATTGACGCGTGGACCTGCGCAAGAGTTTATAGAAAGACATTCCGGTGACAAGACAAATATTGTCTATAAATCTAAACAAAACATGCTTTTGTGACTCATAATACATTATATAAAATAATAAAGTTATTTTTATATAGAGGGTAAAAAATACTCTGTAATACCTTGTACAGTAAGGGTCATAAGTAAATGATCAGTTTGCGACTTGCAATAGTAATTTTCGAACTCTACCGGGGGCTGCAATTATGCAGCCGACTGTATCTTGTATAAAAATCTAGTAAAAACACAGTAAATTCAAAGAATATGTTCTGTTTTCACACAATATTGTGCGCGCACGCAGGTTGCGGCCACTTACGTCAAACCATAGTTTACTAAACACGATAATCATATGTAATTATTGTTCTACATATATTTGCCAGATATCAGAGATATTTAAGTAAGAGATAATAGAGATGACATTAGAATATTTTAAATATATGCGTTAAAATTCGGGGGAATATACAGGGTTATTGGTAATTATAGTAGCAAGCCGTTGAGGGCTACTTCTGTGCATCTAAACAAACCACTTTTGTTCTACGACTTTTGGAAATTGGAAAAAAATATGAAAATTTTGAGTTTATGTAAATTCGAAAAACAGCTGATTTTTATAACAAAGGTCATTTAGACTAAGAACAGTAGATAAAACTTTAAAAAAACATACAGACGAATTGAGAACCTCCTCCTTTTTTGAAGTCGGTTAAAAAAAAGTAAAATTTTAAAGTTAATGACCTCTCCTTGTATGGAACAGCTGATTTTCAGGTAAACTTAACCTAAACATTTTCAAAAAAATGTTCGAATTTCCAAAAGTCGTAGAACAAAAGTTGTTTGTTTAGGTGCACAGAAGTAGCCCTCAACGGCTTGCTAGTATATTTACCAATAACCCTGTATATTCCCCCCTATATATGCCACGACAATTTCCACTATCCCTCATTTGGGGTAAAGTATTCTAGTTAAGACTTTGGGGGAAAATGCAAATTTTATTTCCCGTTATCCCCTAAATTGGCTTGATTATGAATTTGGGGGAAGATGCCACGAAGATACCCACTATCCACCATTTTGGGGGATTGTAGGAATACAACGATATTTAGCAATTAAGACAAGTTATCTTTAAAAAAAAATGTATAAGTAGGTACTTTTTTTTTCGAAATGTTTTCATTAATCTGGTGATTATATACCTACTCTTTATTTATGACTAGCTGCGCCCCGCGGTTTCACCCGCGTAACTCCCGATCCCGTGGGAATATCGGGATAAAAAGTAGCCTATAGCCTTCCTCGATAAATGGACTATCCAACACAAAAATAATTATTCAATTCGAACCAGTAGTTCCTGAGATTAGCGCGATAAAACAAACAAACAAACTCTTCAGCTTAAATCAGTTCTTCAATGAGGCATTCTATGAAACTTGCAGTTTGCACGGAAATTGGTTTGTAAGAAAATGTTTTTAGTTATTAAATAAATAAAATGAAAAATGTAGATTCAATTTTATCTTAGTACTGTGTACAAAATATGTTAGAACATAATATCTATACTTCACTACATGGTATAAAACAAAGGCGCTTTCTCTGGCCCTATTTCCCTTTGACTACGCAACGGATTTTGATGGGGTTTTTTTGAAGTGAAAACTTCTTATGGCGCGTTGGGCACTTTTGTGGGTGAGCATTTTCAGCCGTTCTCGCGACAGATGAGATTTTTAATAGATAGAGTGATTCAAGAGGAAGGTTTATATGTATAATACATGCATAATATAGCCGTGCGAAGCCGGGGCGGGTCGCTAGTTTATAATAATAAAAAGCTTAGGAGATTGTTTGCTTGTTTGAACGCGCTAATCTCAGGAACGACTGGTTCGAATTTAAAAATTATTCTTGTGTTGGATAGTCCATTTATCGAGAAAGGCTATAGGCTACGTTTCATTTTGATATTCCCACGGGATCGGGACTTACGCGGGTAAAACCGCAAGGCGCAGCTAGTAGATAAATACACATAGGTTTACCTCTAGTAATACAATTAAATGTCTTTCCCAGACACAAGTGGCACGAACAAAAAAACACGGCATTGAGTTTATTTCTATACACAAGTTTTTTTTCTCCACAGAAAATATAATAAAGCCAATAAATTAAAAGAGACATGTTTATTAGCTATAATATTCTGTCGTATTTTTACTGAGTCACTGAGTTTTGGGACTTGTATACAGGGGCCTTATTCTGCTATTTGGCCAACCATTGTCATTATATCGAGACTCTATTGATATTATATCGAGATTGTGACTTTATTTGGTATTCTGCTAAAGTTTTAATAACATCGCAATATAATCACTATGGAGTCTCAATGGTATGGTAATATTTACCTTGCAGGTGTTGTCTAGCAACATGGTATATGTTGCTAAGCAATATACCGTTTTGACAACTATCGAGATTCCATTAAGCCACGATTGTAGAGCAGAACACAAAAGTGAGTCAGTGGTGTGTCAGTGGTGTCTCGATAGAATAGTCAACGTTAGGAGAATACGAATTTGACATGTAATGTCATATTTTTGACATTAAATTTCTATTACGATTATATCGACACACTATTGAAATACAATTGTGTTAGCAGACTTAGGCCCCAGGTTGTTTGTCTGCAGAGTTAGGCCTCGTTAGTTGGGCCCTTTTTGCGTGAGGATTAGGGCTTGAGCTATGAAATTCCGCTTTTAACAAAATTACGGAATTCCGACTTATTTCAGTATCGTTTGTAATACCGGAATTGGTGAGAGCAAAACCGGAATTTCGATATCGTTTGTTAAGAGTCGAAAAGGCAGTTTTCTAAGACGGCGGCGATAGATGACAATGCTTCAAGTATCTAAAACAATACCGCCTACTAGTGTCGAGGCTGAACGCGACTTTAACCAGTTTCTTACATTTGTAATCGTGTAAGACGTTGTTTAATAGACAACAGCTTGAATGCACTGTCTTTTTTGAAATTTCACATCCAACAAAAGTTCTAGATGATAGATTCCTTAATTTTTAATTATAATTACAGTTCTGAACAGCTATTTCAATGGATTTATTTTTATTCCTAAAATAATACATTTTGATCAGTTATTCAATTAATATAATTTTTGTATAAGTATACCTATTATTTTTAAAGGAAGCATCGAATACCGGAATTCCGGAACTGAATAGATCAATATTGAAACTGAATTCCGGAATTGAAAAAATGGACCGATATTCAAGCCCTAGTGAGGATGACTATCTCAAGCATCTATAGGTACCACCCTCTCGGCTTAGTCGACCGTCTCTAGAGGATAGACCTCGTCAAATGCATCTGGAGACAACTAAGCTGCGGGTTTTATCATGATGATCCCTACATAGGCTGGGTTATTGGTAATTATACTAGCAAGCCGTTGAGGGCTACTTCTGTGCACCTTAACAAACAACTTTTGTTCACAAACTTTTGGAAACTCGAACATTTTTTCGAAAATTTTGAGGTTAGGTTTACCTGAAAATCAGCTGTTACTAACACGGAGAGGCCACTAACCTTAAAATTTTACTTATTTCTACTGTTCTTAGTCTAGATGACCTTTGTCTTAAAAGAATCAGCTGTTTTCAAATTTACATAACCTCAAATTTTTTTTTTTCGAATTTCCAAAAGTCGTAGAACAAAAGTTGTTTGTTAATGTTAAGGTGCACAGAAGTAGCCCCTAACGGTTTGCTAGTATAATTTCCAATAACCCTGTATAACATCACGCTGCGACCAATAGGAGCGAAGAATCAGTGGGAAATGTGGAAAAAACGGGGAAAAATATTCATCATTTATAGCTTGTTTTTTGTTTGAACGCGCTGATCGATCTGCTAGATCGAATTAATATATCGCACACCTAGATCGAAACTGTTGTAACTCAAAAAACATGATTTTTGGGAAATGGCAAAAAACTGATATTATGAAAACTAAGCACGATAGCAACATTTTGTAAAAAGATTTTGAAATGTATTAGAAAATAAACCATTATGATATTAATCAGGTAATAAATTAAGCCTAAGATAATGAGAAAACGACTAATTTAAAAAAATTCTCATTGAAACTGTAGTAAAATGAAATAAAAATTCAGATGAATTAAGCAATAAGTAAGAAAACTGACTTAAGTCAAAATACTTTGTAAGATTTTGTAAGATTATAGTTTACTCACTAAAGTTGTCGCAACTCAAAATACAACACCCTAGTTGCACGAGTGGGTGTAGACAAAACTGATTCGTCTCGCCATCTCTTGGACACTAAAGTAAACTGAATTACTTCGGTTTTATTGCCGTGTAGGTAATCGTATCAGGAATCCGAATATGCTGTTAACTCAAAATGCGACATTTTTGAGTTACAACAGTTTTGATCTAGCTGTGCGATATATATAAGGTACTTTTTATGTTGATATTCCCACGGGATCGGGACTTACGCGGGTGAAACCGCGGAGCGCTGCTTGTCACTATAATCACTACATCCCTATATATATAAAATTCTCGTGTCACGGGATTCGAAGTTGAACTCCTCCGAAACGGCTTGACCGATTCTCATGAAATTTTGTGAGCATATTCAATAGGTCTGAGAATCGGCCAACATCTAGTTTTTATTTTGTTTCTTCCAGTTTTTTTTGACGTGACAACGTTTTATAAATTGGTTTGCCGGGTGACACTTCAAGAAACTGCGTTACGCTCCGCTGACGTTATGCGCTCACAATGAGAGCGAGTGAGAGGCACGCGTCCCTTCCACTCGGGCATGGTTAGCCCGCCTAAGAGCGAGAGAGACAGATATAAAAAGTGAAAGGCACGCGTCCCTTCCACTCGAGCACAGTTGTTGTCACGTAAAACTTTCGCCCGTATACCGACTTTACAGGCAACCATTTTTTTTTTTGTAAATGGCAAAACAACGTTTGCCGGGACAGCTAGTAGTTTATAATAAAGTCACTCTTCGCCGTCCCTATGTCACTTTGTATGCTTAGATCTTTAAAACTACGCAACGGATTTTGATGCGATATTTTTAATAGATAGAGTGATTCAAGAGGAAGGTTTATATGTATAATACATGCATAATATAGCCGTGTGAAGCCGGAGCGGGTCGCTAGTTTATAATATTAGTAGATTATACAGATAAAAATATTTTTAAACGTAAATAAATAGTATTTTTTTTTAAATGTGAATCATTCAAGCATGATTAATATTTCACAGACGTACAGACGAACACTTGACGAAAGTCTGGAGAATCGATTATTCTTGGCTGCATGCCAGACATTGGCTTTGCCTTCGCCACGGTTATTGATAATGATAACTAAAATATCGATACTTGAATATTATAACTAGTTACGCTTTGTGGTTTTACACGCATGTCTAGGGATGGGATGGAATTAAATTTTGTTAAGAGGAAAGGGTACCGGGGACTTTCTCCATACAAACAAAAAATATTACAAACGTAGTCGACTGTTTTCACCCTGGATAATGACACTAAAGGAAATATTTTTGGTGCATAAAACTTATAACTGCCATGACCATGCCCCTATTTTTTGTTTTTTTTTTAAATTTTTAAATTTTAATTTCTTTGATAATTAGAAAATGAAAAAACCAAAACATAGGGGCATAGTCTTATAGGTTTTATGGCACAAAAATATTTGTGCTAGTGTCATTATCCAGGGAGGAAACAGTCGACTACGTTTGTATGGAGAGCGCGCAGGTACCCTTTCACCTTAAGGGCTATTATTTTACGAAAAAAAAAAACTTTATTTTTTTCGAATTTGGCAGGCTAGTAGTTATAGACTATCTGATCGTGAGCCAAAAAAATAACCATAATAACCAAGTTTAATTTTAAAATGTTAACAAGACAAACAGATATACAGCCTTTTACATTTCATTACATTGATACAGTTGGAGTTGGACTCAGTTTTTGGCGGGAAATTGGTCGTTATCGATTTTATGTTCAGTTGTTATTGTCTGAAAACTTCGCAGTAAATAAATATTTATGAGCCGAAAATAATTAAACAAAGTAACGGGATGAAGCTAGTTTTATTGAGCTAGTAAAATCATTCCCTTGACGACTGTAAAATTCGAAATGAACCTTTTTTATTTTTAGCAAAGTAAACTACTGGCAGGAAACAACGAAGATCGATTAAAAAAGAAAAATAACACTTCCGGTAGGAAAAATTAAAAAATCGATTAGTTTTTTCAATAGGTACAGTATGGGTCGTAAGTAAATGATCAGTTTGCTACAATAATACTATATCAACAAGTATTGGACTTACGACCTTCTTCTAATACCCACGACGACGCAGTTGGCACAATAGTCATCATGCCGGACTGCCAAACACAGGGTTGCGGGTTCGATTCCCGCCTCAGACAAGTATTTATGCTTAAATATTTGTCTGTGGTCTGGTTGTTTCTATGTATTATAAGTATATATTTACAAAAAAAAAGTATATGTATAAGTAGTATATCCGTTGTCTAGCACCCATAACACAAGTCTAGTTACTTAGCTTGGGGCTTGATGGCGATGTGTGGAATGTCCTGCAATATTTATTATTATTATTTATTATAATAGACGTTACACACAAATATAAATACTTGAATTAAAAGTACTCAGTGTGATTATTATTTGTCAACATGTTAGCTATGTGTTTAGTTGGCCGAGTGGTATAAGCCGGCACCCGCTACACCAACCGACGTGGGTTCGATCCACAGGTTACGTTGTATAAAGGACCAGCTATTTTAAGCAAATCTGAGCGTAGGTTATTACAAGAATTTAAAGGCACATATCGTCAGAACATGTTTTAATCATATAAATTACATACCCATAGGCATTATTTTACCACAACGCTTAATCCACTCACTAAAAGGTAATAAACTAATTAACTCAAATAAATGGTACGACCATGAAAAGGTTCAGGCATCATGAAGCTACTGCGACAGAATGAACCACGTTCCGTCATTTTATTCCTATTTATAGACACAAAACAGTAGTCAAGATGGCGGCGCCCTGACGTATCCATCAAATGAAGCACTGTATTGTTGACTTCCTTCAGTCGTTTTGTTACTGACAGTTGTTATAATGTTCAAATAGTGCTGCACAGGATTGTAAACGTTACGGTGGGCAGAGACTTTTGACCGTGGATTGTACTTAAACGGTTCAGGCTTTTAAATTGTTTACATGCAATCTTCTTTTGATGATAAAATCGAGTATAGAGATCAAAGTACAGGATCTTAGTTACCCACTCTTTGTTTTTCAACAGTTTCTTTATGTAGGTACTTATTAAGGCCGGCCCACGCGTTTCAACAAGAAGTTATTGTTTGTGCACGCAAATGACTTTTAATTTTAGATTATAACCTAATTAAGGTCAGTTGTTGTAGTTCTAAAGCCATAGTGACTATAGCAACCCGCCCCGGCTTCACACGGCTATATAATGCATGTATTATACATATAAACCTTCCTCTTGAATCATTCTATCTATTAAAAAAAACCGCATCAAAATCCGTTGCGTAATTTTAAAGATCTAAGCATACAAAGGGAAATAGGGACATAGGGACGGCGAAAAGTGACTTTATTTTATACTAGCGACCCGCCCCGGCTTCGCACGGCTATATTATGCATGTATTATACATATAAACCTTCCTCTTGAATCTTTCTATCTATTAAAAAAAAACCGCATCAAAATCCGTTGCGTAGTTTTAAAGATCTAAGCATACAAAGGGAAATAGGGACAGAGAAAGCGACTTTGTTTTATACTATGTAGTGATTAAGGTCATTTGTTGGAGTTCTTAAGAGGAAAGGGTACCGGCGCTCTCTCCAAACAAACATAATCGACTGTTTCCTCCCTGGATAATAGCAGTTATAAGTTTATACACCAAAAATATTTGCTCTAGTTTCATTATCCAGGGAAAACACAGTCGACTACGTTTGTAATAGTTTGTATGGAGAGAGCCCCCGGTACCCTTTCCTCTTAAGCCTAAAAGTTGTTTGATAATAGATCTTGTGGGTCATGGTCAATATACAAAACCTAAACTTAGGTTCTTCATACGTATGTAAACTAAAAATATCATTTCCAACGTTGTAATGTGGGCGCAACTCAACAGCAGGCTCATTCATAAACCATCGGAAGGCTACCGAATCGAATAAAAATGAAAAGACAAGGATTTGGAAGGCAACACGTCAAAAGTCGCGGGAGTGAGAGGGCAGTAAAATTTTTTTTCATTACTCATACTCCGAAAGTAGGTCTAAAGATGCCTGAAGAGCGTGTAGAAAATAAAACTTTCAGTCCTAGGGAAAATCGCTTTCACTGACAGCTGTCATGTTAAATTATGGCTTCGCAGGGCTTGTGCAATGTGCATGTAGCCAGTATCAGTATCATTACGCATTAGGAACTTCAAAAACCTAACCTCCTTGCTTTAAGTAACACCAAAGAATAATACTACATGTATATAACCTCTTTGGTCCCAACCTTGGAAGAGGATCAGGTAGTATGGAGTCTCTCATTCACTCTCATTGTTAGGAAGAATTTTATGTATTATTCGTAATGAAAAGCACAGTGTTTACCTCGGGTGAAAGACTCATTAAGTCCCTCGAACTATTAGCGCCCTCGCTACACTCGGGCGCCAAACTCCGTCTCGGGACTTGTAATGAGTGACTTTCACACCTAGGATAACAATGTACTATTTCGTTTCGGTTGCCTTCCGATAGTTTGTGAATCAGGGGGCAGATGATTTTATTCCGTGAGTGCAATGGAAATAAGTTACAACAATTTATTATTGTTCGCGCTGAAAACACGTATGTTTAACGGATACGTGCGAAATTCAATTGTTTTTGACGTGAATAACGTCTTATAAACCAATGAAACACCTGCATTCACAAAAAAGTATGACGTTATGTCACGTTACCGTTATTGCTATGCCCCTATTTTTTTTATCAAGACATAGGGGCATAGTCATGGCAGTTATAGGTTTTATGGCACAAAAATATTTGCTCTAGTGCCATTATCCAGGAAGGAAACAGTCGACTACGTTTGAGCGCAGGTAGGTACAGGTTGTGCAGCGAATGGTGAGCGCTGGCGGAAATTGGTGGGGATGGTTTGCGCATGTACAATCGCGCACAGAATTATTACAGCCAAACCGTCATACTTTGTTTACATACCGTATATGATTTTGCCCAACCAGAAAAACATACATTTAAATACTATTACTATTATACAGTATATTTATTCACTGTAATTTACACTATTAAACTATAGATAGACTACTAATATGGAACTCAAATTAAATAAACATATTTTTTGGTATCTTTAAATGTAGTTACCTTTTATGAAACAACTACCTATTGACTACTGATCTTCTATTGATCGATAATCTGTCACTGTCACTTTAAACTGTCAGATTGCTGTCAAATCTATATTTTCTATTGTTTTTGGCGCGAACTTCAAACCACGGAACTAATACTGTCCTGTACATTTACTGAACAAAGGTACGAACATGGATTTCTATGCCTGCACCAATGATTACCAGTTTTTCTGTATAAAGTTGAATTTTCGATCTGGGTAAAGTTAGCTACGCGGCTGCAATGTTAACCGAGTGATGGTAAATTTTTATGTGCGCGACAGTACTTAGACGTGCGGGAGCGGGACAGAGCGCGGCTAAAGACGTGTGTGCGGAACAGAGAGCGATGATGTGAGCAACTGACCCTCCCTTCGCTCCTGTCCCCCCGCCCAAACAGACCTAAAAATTGACTTCTGCGCATACCCCTTCCACTTTCCGCCAGCGCTCACCATTCGCTGCACAACCTGTACCCTTTCATCACAATTTCCTTAACAATAAATCGGGTCCGTGAAAATGTCTTACTTATTTTATTTATTTAAATATCCGCAACTAAATTATCAGGAAGAGATTCATCAAATTCGGTTGATAAACAAAGATATGCGCGAACATCCATAAAAAAACATACAACCGAATTAAGAACCTCCTCCTTTTTTTGAAGCCGGTTAAAAAAAGATCGGAAGAAAGAACACTGCGGACTCTTGGACACCAAATTGTCATACTGGTGTGACTAAAAGAAAATTTTACTCGTAGTCACACTGTTTGGTCAATAGTAAGCTATTATATTGGAATACTAGCGACCCGCTCCGGCTTCGCACGGCTATATTATGCATGTATTATACATATAAACCTTCCTCTTGAATCACTCTATCTATTAAAAAAACCGCATCAAAATCCGTTGCGTAGTTT
Source organism: Idaea aversata (assembly GCA_907269075.1). Lineage (NCBI taxonomy): Eukaryota > Metazoa > Arthropoda > Insecta > Lepidoptera > Geometridae > Idaea > Idaea aversata. The sequence continues at coordinate 5,826,369 of OU026112.1, read as the reverse complement.
TAAAGATCTAAGCGGTCAAAGGGAAATAGGGACAGAAAAAAAAAACATACATACAACCGAATTGAGAACCTCCTTTTTTTGAAGTCGGTTAAAAAGCGACTTTGTTTTATACTATGTAGTGATGCCAAAATGCTACAACCGCTTCAAAATTATTTTTACAATATAATAGTGCGTGCGTCAAATAGACGGCTAATATAATAATAATGGCTAATATAGATATACGGACAATCCAGGACAGAACTGCCTGGCGCAAAATAATTGGGAGAGCCGACCCCACCTAAAGATGTGCCTAAAGTGGGAAAAGGAAAAGAGAAAGAAGAGAATAGTGCGTGCGTCAGTGTCAATTTTTACTTTTTTAAATATAGACGTCCCACGTGTGGGCAACACGTGCAGTTAAAGACCACTCTAAAAACGAAACATAAAATAATTTTATAAGAAATCGTTTGAAAAATTACAAATATAATTTACTTGTCTTGGCAAAGAAAGTGATTTCTTCTGACATTTGTTGATAGAGATTTGTGTTTCATAAAAAAACATTTTGTACCTAGTTGAAATACTTGGCTTTGTCTCACTATTTTACTCGCCTAATTAGCACGGCATTCCTTTTCCATATTCTATAAGCTTGAACCCCTCGCTTCACTCAGGACTCTATATAACTCCCTCGCTTTGCTCAGGAGTTCACTTTAAACTCCGGGAGTCCGGGAGTCCCTTGTTTCACTCGGGGTTCAATATGCCACCCACAACATAAGACATTGCTTTATGCCCTTGATGCATAATCTACTATTTCGTCCATTAAACAGCTCGATGAAGTTTGTCCTTAAAGGGATCTAAGGTTAAATGGGTAGGTGCCTTGAACAGCCTCTTAATTTTTTCCTACGTCATAGGAGATGGTTGTGTTCATAATCATAATGTTGAAAGTGAATATAAATAGTAATTGCTGACATCCTGGTGGTTTTATTGGAGAGGAGCCTTTTAATTCAGTTAATTATGGCTTCGCACGGCTTATGCACATAGCCAGTATCGAATTAAGAACGTTGTCTTTTGTCGTTTAAAAATATAAAACAATGAACAGGAAAAAAATTAGAGAAAAATCATTTTTTTTACCGGAAGGATTAGTGGCGGAGCGACCCGATTCCCGAGCGACCCGTCTCTGAGAATCACACTTTGTAAATTCTCAACAAATGACGATTAGAATCTATACTAATCACTAAAATAAAGTCGCTTTCTCTGTCCCTATATCCCTTTGTACGCTTAAATCTTTAAAACTACGCAACGGATTTTGATGGGGTTTTTTTTAATAGATAGAGTGATTCAAGAGGAAGGTTTATTTGTATAATACATGCATAATATAGCCGTGCGAAGCCGGAGCGGGTCGCTAGTAATATTATACAGCCGAAGAGTTTGTTTGTTTAAACGTGCTAATCTCGGGAACTAGGATCTGGTTCGAATTGAAAAATTATTTTTGTGTTGGATAGTCCATTTATCTATATGCTACTTTTCATTTTGATATTCCCACGGGATCGGGATTTACGCGGGTGAAACCGCGGAGCGCAGTATACCACCCTCTCAGCTTAGTCGACCATGTCCAGAGGAGAGAACTTGTCAATACTACTAGCCAACTTAGCCGCGGGTTTCATCACGATGTTTTCCTTCACCGTAAGAGCAATGTCAATTAGCGCACATACATTTTTCGTAAAAAAAACAATTGACTGCAATTGCCGGTCGGGTTTGAACCTTAGAATGAAAGTCGGGGTATCTACCACTAAGCCAAAGCCGCTCCTAAAATAAGTGTTTTAATAAAAAAAGCTCGAACACCTGTTGTAATAAAAATAATTTTCTCCCATATTGCAATGTGTTCCAAAACGTTTCAACATTTTTTTCTTTTCATAAAAATTTGTTCAAAACACTCGTTTATTTATATAAATAGTGATTCCAAATGTTATTCTTATAAAAATAATAATTTAGAAATAGTTTTGAAAAATCGCCAGTCAGGTGCAACAATGACGTAATTGTGGTTTTTTATAAAATTGCGGCTTACAGTCTTTTTCTCTTTTATATCCTACTAATGTTATTATAACTGTGAAAGTTTGTAAGTTATTGTGGGTGTGTTTGTATGTTTGTTACTCCTTCACGCAAAAACCATTGAACCGATTGCAACGAATCTAATAGATAGACCTGGATTAACATATTGGCTTATTCTATCTAGATATTCCCACGGGATCAGGAGCTTCAATACATAGTATAAAACAAAGTCGCTTCCCGCTGTATGTCCCTTCGATGCTAAGATCTTTAAAACTACGCATCGGTTTTTGATGCGGTTTTTTAATAGATACAGTGATTCATGAGAAAGGTTTTAGTATAGAACTAGCGACCCGCCCCGGCTTCGCACAGCTATATTATGCATGAATTATACATATATACTATGTTAATACAGGCATATGTGTTATTTTTGTTCTCTTTAATATTTAGTGCTTAGTTTATTATGTAAAATGAATTTTAATAAATATATTTGTATTTGTATTTGTATATAAACCTTCCTCTTGAATCAATCTATCTATTTAATAAAAACCGCATCAAAATCCGTTGCGTAGTTTTAAAGATTTAAGCATACAAAGGGATATAGGGACAGAGAAAGCGACTTTGTTTTATACTATGTAGTGATAGTGATAATACAATACCACGCATACAAAGTCGCGGAAAACAGCTAGTATTATATAGTTGAATTAATTATAGATCATTTAATACCCATATCTAAATAGCTACTGTTATTATTTGTTTCAGCAAAGTAACATAGACGGCGCTGCAATGATGTTTGCCGACGAATTCAAGCAGACTTTGGAGAGGTATCTGTTCGGAATCTGTCCACCTACTTATAAGGTAAATTAACATGTTTGATAGACAGATAATTAATCTACTAGCAGCGCTCCGCGGTTTTACCCACGTAACTCCCGATCCTGTCGGAATATCGGGATCAAAAGTAGCCTATGTTACTGTCAACGAATCAATGTATTGTTATACCAAATTTCAAAATCGGTCTAGTAGTTTCGGAGCCTATTAAATAAAATAAATGTATAAATAAATATTGCAGGACCTTCCACACATCGCCATCTAGCCCCAAGCTAAGTAACTAGACTTGTATTATGGGTGCTAGACAATGGATATACTACTTATATACTTTTCTTTTGTAAATATATACATATAATACATAAAAACAACCAGACCACAGACAAATATCTAAGCATAAATACTTGTCTGTGGCGGGAATCGAACCCGCAACCCTGTGTTTAGCAGACCGGCATGGTGACCATTGTGCCAAATGGATCGTCAACTGGGGTATTCATTTCCAACAAAGTATAAATTGTAGAATTTTAAACCACCATGGTTATCAAGCACCATTTTTACGATTTTCACGAAAGTTTCGTGAAAAAGATGCATGAAAAGGGTTTTATAATTTTAAAATCACCATATTATTTCTAACTCAGCGGTTTAAAATTTTCGCCCGGAGTTTGTGTTAATATAAAAGTTAGTTAGTTAAGTTAAACATTTGTTGACACAAACAAAAATTGATGTAAGAAAATAATAAAGATTATCTCCCTTATTCCAAAACGAGGTTTAGGGATAGTCCGAGATGCGGATTTGAACCTTAGATTTAGACATAGATTTACTCGTAAACTATAGTCTAAACACTATCCCTCTAGATTATTGGGGATATTGTTTAGACTATAGTTCACGAGTAAATCTGTGTCTAAATCTAAGGTTTAAATCCACATCTCGGACTATCCCTAAACCTCGTTTTGGAATAAGGGGGATAGGTTTAAGATAAAGTGATAATATAATATATAAAATACTATTAAATAATAAGTTTGTCGGTGTTTAAGCATTACATCACCGAGAGTAACGATACGGATACGGGTTTCGTCTGTACGTTGTCTGTCAGTCAGTCTTTAAATCTTTATTTAGTAGTTCCAATCGCGTTAATTGAAATGATCAAAGTTTAGTCTTAGGTTGTATTTTTTAAATCTCATAATATTTATACCATTGGGTAAAATCGAGCAGGATTTCAATCAGACTAAACAACACAGGTAAATCTATAAACATTCGGTAAACACAGCTAAAACCGTCGATATATCGATGACTAAAATGCTATTTTTGAAATCTTGTGATTGATGCATCTAATTACGTATGTACGTGTACAGTCAGCAAAGCACTGAGGGTAACAAGTGCATATTTTGAAGTTAAATATTTTTTAATAACGGTTCAGTAATTGTTAATTATTCTGCTTGATATCACTAAAGCTTTCGAACTGTTATTTCACTCATAATAACAAAAAAATATTGAACCGCCATTAAAACAATTAAAACTTTAAAAGATGCACCTGTTACCCTCAGTCCTATGCTGACTGTACATGTGAATCAGAATTGCAGACCCATCGGAGAGCTCCAAAACTGCTAAAAATAGAATGTTTTTAACTTAAGGAAGATTTTAAGGTCTTGCTCGAGTTCAAGTTTAAAGTCTTTCAACTCATAAAGTTAGAAAAATATTATTAGAATGAATCATTCCAGTAGTAATAGTAATTTTATAACTCTACGGTGAGTCTGAAATTCTGACTTCGACTGCACAGTCGGCAACAGAAATACAGATTCACCGTAGAGTTATAAAATGCAATTTTGATGCCTGATTATACCTATCTACTTTTTGAAAATGATAGAATTTATTACGGATGCTTCTTAGCCAAACTATTCTGCAGTTTTACCCGTGTTAGTGTTTCTTTAGAAGTGTTGTGGATTTAAATAATAAGAAGTCATAAGTTTAAGGAGACGTTTTTACGTATTCAATGCAGCTTTGTCCCTGATACAGCCTACTCGATTTCTATCTATAAATAAAGCGTATTATTCTTCAATCATTTTTAAAATACTTACCTACTTATTTAATAAAAAAAATTGTATACAGTCTTTAAATAATGACCTGACTATGTGAGACATATACTACCTATCTAACAAAAAAAAACTGGTTGCCTGTAAAGTCGGTATACGGGCGAAAGTTTTACGTGACAACAACTGTGCTCGAGTGGAAGGGACGCGTGCCTTTCACTTTTTATGTCTGTCTCTCTCGCTCTTAGGCGGGCTAACCATGCCCGCGTGCCTCTCACTCGCTCTCATTGTGAGCGCATAACGTCAGCGGAGCGTAACGCAGTTTCTTGAAGTGTCACCCGGCAAACCAATTTATAAAACGTTGTCACGTCAAAATAACAATCACAATAAAAACAAATCGATGTTAGAAAACACAAAAAACGCACTGAGCACATTAACGCTCTGAGTCATCGATATCTTACCTACATAAAGAATCGAAAATAGAACTGTAAAATAGAAAAACAATTAAAAAACAAATCATAAAACCAGTAGGTACTAAATAAAATAGATTACGTCGTTACTATGGTTTTAAAATACTGTAAATCGAAATGTTATTTTTATTTCAACATGATTCGTTTTATGTTCATGCGTAAAGACATTTAAAAACCGGGCAAGTGCGAGTCGGACTCGCGCATGAAGGGTTCTGTCGTACCATGTTGTATAAGAGTCCTACATATTTTTGATGTGAAACATCTATAGCCGCACGTAAAACCGATTTCTGCCGTGGCGACGCACAGTGGGTCGAAACTGCAAATGATGGACATAGGGCTGTTTTTCGATGCCGATCGTTAGAGCTCACTATAGCCGCACGTAACCGATTTCTGGCGTGGCGACGCATGCCGTGGCGACGCGTCGCCACGCTATATGATGGTATATATAAACAGTCTATATGCAGAAGTGTGTACGGTGTGGCGACACGTCGCCATGCGCAATCGACTATGCGATTCTATCACAATCTTTCTCTTCTTTTCTGCATATTACTTTTACATAAAAATTCGATGTTTCACATCTGCCAGGCGTCCCGTGACGGTTCACATTTTGACGTGACAACGTCTTATAAATTGGTTTGCCGGGTGACACTTCAAGAAACTGCGTTACGCTCCGCTCACGTTATGCGCTCACAATGAGAGCGAGTGAGAGGCACGCGTCCCTTCCACTCGGGCATGGTTAGCCCGCCTAAGAGCGAGAGAGACAGACATAAAAAGTGAAAGGCACGCGTCCCTTCCACTCGAGCACAGTTGTTGTCACGTAAAACTTTCGCCCGTATACCGACTTTACAGGCAACCAGTTTTTTTTTCTGTTTTTAACCCCCGACGCAAAAACGACCGACGGGGTGTTATAAGTTTGACGTGTCTGTGTGTGTCTGTCTGTGGCATCGTAGCACTCGAACGGATGAACCGATTTTGATTTAGTTTTTTTTTGTTTGAAAGGTGAATTAGTAAGTACCTATATGTTGTTATAGCGGCAACAGAAATACATAATCTGTGAAAATTTCAACTGTCTAGCTATCACGGTTCATGAGATACAGCCTGGTGACAGACGGACGGACGGAATGTGTAATCTTAGTAATAGGGGGCTCTATTTTTGAATCGCTCGTGTGACATAGCTTCGTCGTATACGTCTACAAGTCATGCTCGACTTCCAAGTCGCATGACACAAATTTTCTGTATTTTTGAATCGTTCGTCGTCGAAATTTAATATGTCAATTTTTTATTCTTTTTATTTTACGCAGAAAATTGAACATTCGAAATAGTCCCAAAAGGTATAAGTATTTTTCAAAGATCGTTTCCGAACGTTTGACTATGATTGTTTGACGTTTATTCTACCACTCACCTGTCGGCGACGAGTGGTGGAAGCCACTCGTTACGATGGGGCGATTCAATAATAGCTAATTTCCGATATCGAACTAATTTCAGTAGTAATCGAGCGCTCGACGCGGGGCGAACGATTCAAAAATAGAGCCCAGGGTCTCGTTTTTAGTTTTTGGGTACCTTACCCCCGAATACTGAAAGGCTACTTAATCTTAAGTGGCGTTTAAATTGAAGTTAAGTGTATGTTTACTATGAAGCCTACACTTAAATTTCAATTTAAACGCCACTTAAGATTAAGTAGCTTTTCAGTATTCGGGGGTTAATAAGACAGTGGAACTTGTACCTACTTGTATACGGACTGTTTTTCGCAACTATAGACCTTTTCCCCCTTATTCCAAAACGAGGTTTAAGGATAGTCCGAGATGTGGATTTAAACCTTAGATTTACTCGTGAATTAAGCAGTATTATAAATAAAATATTGTTTGTAGTTGATTGGGTTATGTACCTACGTACTTATTATTGTGTGTGTGTATAATATATATTTATTGTATGATATTGTTATGTATTGTAATTATGTGTTTATACCTATATGTATTGTAATCATATAATTGTGTATATATATATTATATATATATATAGTTGATCTATAATGTATATACCATCTGTATGACTTTTTATATAGACAACCATTTCAAACCAACTATGTAATGTGTAGAAATTAGAAGTCTATTATTGGCTGTAGGAAATAACTACCTACCTACCGATGTAACTAGTTTAAGAGCTGTTGACTTCATGACAATAAATAAAAAAAAAATAAAAAACTATAGTCTTAACACTATCCCTATAGATTATATAGGGAACTATAGTCTAAACACTATCCATAAAGAGAGTGTTTAGACTATAGTTCATGAGTAAATATGTGTCAAAATCTATACTTAGTTTAAATCCACATCTCGGACTATCCTTAAACCTCGTTTTGGAATAAGGGGGTTTAAGTTGTGTCCTTTTTACGAGAGAATGATGTAGACTATGTCTCAATACCTATCAGCTTAGTCGCCTGTGTCCAGAGGAAAAACTCGTCAAAACGTCTGGATTTCTGTTTTTTCTTCACCGTAAGAGCAATGTTAATTAGCGCATATAAAAGTTTCATTAGAAACTAGCTACGCTCCGCGGTTTCACCCGCGTAACTCCCGATCCCGTGGGAATATCGGGATAAAAAGTAGCCTATAACCTTCCTCGATAAATGGACTATCCAACGCAAAAAGAATTTTACAATTCGAACCAGCAGTTCCTGAGATTAACGCGTTCAAACAAACAAACAAACTCTTTAGCTTTATAATCTAATCGCTGCGCCCCGCGGTTTCACCCGCGTAACTCACGATCCCGTGGGAATATCGGGATAAAAAGTAGCCTATAACCTTCCTCGATAAATGGACTATCCAACGCAAAAAGAATTTTTCAATTCGAACTAGCTGTTCCTGAGATTAACGCGTTCAAACAAACAAACAAACTCTTCAGCTTTATAATATTATAGTATAGATATGCATTAGTGCATTTCCGCCTGGGAAAAGTTGTTCAATCCTATAGTTTTTCTTTTGTGTATAGTACCCATAGTTCTCCAGTATCCAGTCCACGACCATCCCTAGTAGTTTTCTAAAGTTTATCATAGTTCTATCCAAACCGGGGGTTGTCCTTGGCTGCATTGTATAAAGCAGACAGGGATAATCGCCCGCGCCGGTTTGGTGTCCACATCATACTTTGCCATTTAGGGTTGCCAGACGTACGAGAAATCTCGTACCATTACGAGATTTAGAGGGTCTGTACGAGATTCAAGATTAACAAAAATATCGTACACTTTTTTACGAGATTTTAACAATGACGACTTCTTTCGCATACCTATATCAGCCAAAAAGTTAGTTTAGTTAGTAGTTGTAAATATGCAAATTACTTAAAAATACCACAGAGCCTGATGAGTTTTGGGCGATTTTACATAAAACACAAGATTTCTTCGAATTGGCCAGTTTTGCCCTCGCAGTCTTGGCTTTGCCTCATGCAAATGCAGACTGTGAGCGGGTATTTAGTAAGTCTAACCTAATAAAAACAGATTTAAGAAATCGTCTTATCACAGATACAGTAAATGGTACACTTTTAGCTTCCGAAAGCGCTAAAGGCCCAAATCGCATAGGTAATTGCGTAAATTTCGAACCATCAAAAGAAATGTACGCCAGAATGACAGCTGAAAAGCAATACTCTAAAAATAAAGATGATTTTACTAACATCCCTGATGTCGAATATAATTAATAAAAAATATGATTTTTAATTGTTTTGTTTGAATTTAACAGCCCCAAGCGCAAAGAATATGACTACACAAGTTACATAGTACAGTAAAAAGCAAAAACTCATTAATTTTATTTGAGTTTCTTTAAATTTATGCTTTTACGAGATTATCTGTTGAAATTACGAGATATTTAGCAACCCTGGTACGAGAAAAAAAAAATGTCATCTGGCAACCCTTTAAACGTTGTTATTGTAAAGGGCCTCTACGTGTTGGCTTCGGCTCCACGCACGCGTTCCAAAGGTCCGGGGCTCCATAGCCCCGTGATATGGGACACATATTTCTACCTTTTATTAAACTAATTCTATAATTTCATAGTTGATGTATGGAATAGTCTCGTTGGTTCCAGATGGTAGACGCTAGAGCTAACAAGAAGAACTCTACAGCTGGATGCGAGCTAGACCTGGAGCAGCAGGACTTGCCTGGAAGGTAATTGGTCTTCATTATCATCACTACATAGTATAAAACAAAGAGTGATTCAAGAGGAAGGTTTATATGTACGTATAATACATGCATAATATAGCCGTGCGAAGCCGGAGCGGGTCGCTAGTAACTAGATAATTTATACAGTGTTTGTACTTAACACTAAATGTATGTTATTCAGGGACGCTCTATAGTGCCAAGAACATAGTTTAGACGTGTCTAGGCACCTATAGGTACCACCCTCTCAGCTTAATCGACCGTGGAAAGACCTCGTCAATAAATACACGTCTGGGAATTAAGCCACGATGTTTTCCTTCACTGTAAGAGCAACAGCATGTCTTCTAATTTTCCATTTAAGTTTAATTGAAAAATTAAAACTTAATCTTTTTTTAATTCAGAATCTCATTCAGAAAAAATAATCAGCTTCATTTTATACACTAACTAGCGACCCGCCCCGGCTTCGCACGGCTATATTATGCATGTATTATACATATAAACCTTCCTCTTGAATCACTCTATCTATTAAAAAAACCGCCTCAAAATCCGTTGCATAGTTTTAAAGATTTAAGCATACAAAGAGATATAGGGACATAGGGACAGAGAAAGCGACTTTGTTTTATACTATGTAGTGATGATGATAAATTGGGTTTTTTTGAAGTTTTGTTCTTGGGTTTGAATCTGGTTTGAATATCGTCTGGTGAATTTTGAAACGCATTTCCGAATTTTTATGACGTTAAAATGAAAACTACCAAAACCCTATTTGTTTTCTCAGGCTGGCAACATTAGCGCTGCGTGCACACTCTGCGGCGCGCGTGGATTGCTCTCGGCTCGGTGTCGCGCTCGCGAACACGCTCGGCGAACTTGCGCGAACTGCTGCGAGTAGACACCAAATGAACTGTGAGTTGTTATTCATCACACTAATAATATTATAGATGCTATAGTTTGTAAGATCTGTCTAATGTTTTAAAAAAGGCTACTTTTTACCCCGAAATTGTCTCGGAATCAGAATTAGGTGTGAAAATAATGACAATTACATCCTAATCTCAATCAAAAGTGGATCTAAAATCTTTGTAGAAGGTACGTAAAGGTGTAGAGTGAAGTAAAGCTCCTTAATTCTTACGAACCTTAGTAACAAGGATTCTGGATAGTCTCTTGTAATGCTGTCGAATAAAAGCTGTGTCACAAAAGGTGAACGCAGATTGATCAGAGTCGAAATAATCGAATTTTTGCCGTCCATGGGAAAAGGTACCTCATAATAATAGAGATAAGATACCTACATTTATATTTCCGATGACGTCATCAAAATCGACCGCATCGTCAGAGGCGGCCGACTCTGAAATATAAATGTACCTTGTCGCTATTAATAGAAGGTAGGTACCTTTTCCCGTGTACGACAAAATCGATTTTTTCGGCTCTGATCAATCTGCGTTCACCTTTATATAGCGTACCCAATTTTTAAAATTCGTAAAGGTTTTTACTTATATGCTTATTTTTTACATCTTCAGCAGCTCAAGCATTGGCCACTGACGCGAAAAAGCGGAAACTATCTAAGAGTCAAAAAGCGAAGATTCAAGCGAAACAGCGTACTGCTCTAGCCGTTAAGAAGAAGGTTGCTGCCCTCGCTGCTGCTGCCGCTGCGAAACATATGTCTTCTTAATGAATTCAAAGATTAAAATAAGCTAAATCTGCATCAAAATAAAAGGATTTAATAATAAGTTGGATGATCTACACACATAATACTTTTACTGAACTGAAACGATCTGAAACGATGGCAGGTGCAAAAAACATAAATAAGTCTTACTATAAACACTTGTTCCGCCTCGATACTCGTAGTTAGCAGCACAGTAGTAGCATTAGCTACAAGATAAAACAAACTATAAGATGTCTATGACCAATAAATTTTAAGCTACGTTTATTTCATCCCCAAAAGGCTGGCGTATGGCGATATTTCCTCTCTTTGTTGCCAGGTTCACCCACGAAGAAGCCACCAGCCTTCCGGTCCACCAAAGCTACATCGAAACACATGAGCAACCATTCAAACTCATTTTATGATATAACATTTTAAGTATCTAAGCATTCTATTTTCCTTTCTCTGACCTGCATTTTTTTACCCTATGATATTTTCGTTTTGGTGAATGAAACCTATTGCTGTTTTGTTATATTTATTTAAAGATGCCATAGCCCTAATTATTTAACTATATTTCAACGTGATCACTTTCATATTAAAAAGTTACCCTCTGGCTATATGATTCCTTTCAACATCCTATAACTCTGAACATAATACGGAACAAATTCCAGTTTTGTCACCATCGATAGCCCTAATTATACAGATTATCACATTAGAGATTATGGTGTTTATAAAGCACGCCGAGAGATGCCTTGCGTGTTACGATCCTAAAATAATTATGGTAGTGGGTGTGGGCTTTAATTGTATGAATATGTAAATGTATGAGAGAGTATGAGCAGAGAGTATGATATGAGCAATCAGAAACTAAGAAATTTTGCAACTATTTTTATAAATATTGCTTTGAATGTCGTGAAATTTTGTGTTATTATATTGTTAGTAAGATAAAAACTATGTTTCTTACGAGCAAACGTCACAAGTTTCCTTTGCGGTCAAGTTGAGGCGATTTCGTTGCATGTGATTGTAGTTATGTAGTTTTTAAACATAGTTAGAATAAATGTTAATATTTAATAATGAGACATTAATTTAACTTAAACTAACGGCAAATTAAAAAGCTTCGTAATTTTATTACAGGTATTGGCTGTAACATTAATTTTTAAATAGACCCATTATTATTTAATTATAACAAATTCAAACATACTTATTTCTATACTAGTCATAAGAACTTTCTTTGTTTTAAATAGAAATACAGAGACTTTAAACTTTACTTGAAAGAAACAAGTAAACAAAGGTACAAAATGGTGCAGTGTCCTTTATTTCTATTTGATCATACCTAATTAATTTAGTATTTTTTATTGATTTTATGAAATTACTTTTTGCTAGTGATTTTACGCGTACTATGCGGGCAGCCTTAATTTAAGCTAGAATCTGATTATATATTTTGCTGTTACTTGATCTAATTTTGCATTTAACTTTGATATTACTCAATTCAATTTTGTTTGATTCATTTAACTTGGTTGTTCGTCTTTTATTGTGTTTATTTTTGTATGTTATTTGTTGTAAATTAATGTTAGGTTTAAAATATAAAATTAATTTTAAAATAAGGTGATTGTTGTAAATAATTCGTAAATAACAAATACATTTATTATAAAAATATTACGTGTTTTCTTTAATTCCCATAGAAAATACATAGGACCGGAATTATTAAATATTTTCCGCGATCTGAGATTTGTGTATTCGGACTTGCTCGGAAACAAATGTTCGGTCGTGTAAACCTTGCCTAATTCTTGGTAAAAACACAATTTGTTATGGTAGAAAATAACCGGTAAAAAAACCTACCATTCTACCCCATCACTACCAAACATAGCAACGCAATTTTTCATCTGTGGCAATTTCAGTACTTGTTATTATTTTATTCGTATAACTAACCTAATTTCTTTTCATTATTTTTACCCGAAAAACCGAATTAAATTAATTGAATTCACTCCAATGCTACTCAAATAACTCTATTATTGTGGCATCTGCACATTTATATTGAAAAAGGTGGGTTGTTCATACAAAATTAGTGTATTTGTGTATGTTAATTATGTGCTTCGGTACTTAGCGTACGAGTAGCCAGGCATGTGCAGTTATATTTGTGGGACCCCGCTATTGTTTAGTTAGTCCCTATTATGTGTTTAAAACGCCATTTTGTGATAGTTATAATGTTTTACGTGTTAATTTAGTTGTTACTGTGTTATGTCGCATTCGTACGGGGATATCTACAAGGTACATTTTCGTTATTAGTAAACGAAGCATTTATGTATCTCTATCCCTAATTGAATTAACTTTCTGTTCGGTAAATTGTTCAGTATTTTAACCTCTTTTTCGATAAAATCTAAAGTTATAATGATTCATTTTGAATTGGTGTAATATCATAAAAAAATGCGTAATTATTTTCGTATTTCCGATATGACTCATTCAATACGAAATATTATTTTTCTAGGGCATTGACACTTATACGGAACTTTTTGGCGTTTTTTGAAAAACAACTTAGGACAGTGTTCTTAGTTTTTATAACAAGGTACTTATAATTGCAATGCTTCGTTGGTTCACTCACGTAGTTCGATCCCGTGGGATTATCCGAAAAAACCCTTCGCAACAGCCATTTACCATATCTATCTAATCCTCTCCATCCTAAGGTTGCCTGGAAGAGAACGCTTTCAGCGGTAAGGCCGCCTATTGTGCCACTGTTTTTTAACTAACGAATAATAATTGTGTTGTCATTTTCTGTAACTTGTGTGTACAATAAATAAATAAATATTTCAGGACATTACACATCGCCATCCAGCCCCAAGCTAAGCAACTTAATGCTTGTGTTATGGGTGCCAGATAACGGATAAACTACTTATATACTTTTTTTTTTTTGTAAATATATACATATTATACATATAGGAAACACCCAGAACCAGAAACAAGAATTAATGGTCAGCATAAATACTTGTTCCCGGCGGGAATCGAACCCGCAACCTTCTGCGTCGCAGTCGGGTGTTCGCCCGACGCGCCACAGAGGTCGTCGCGTTCTATCTATCTATCTAGGGAACCCCTGTGCAAAATTCCACATTCCTAAACCCAGCAGTCTCAGCTGTGCATCAGTTTCTAAACTTCAAAAAGTACCAGGCAATCACAAACACCCAGGAGTTAATATTGTTCTATTATGACAAACCTCTATGCAAAATTTCACATCTCCAGATCCAGCGGTTTGGCTATGTATAGGCTTTAGATATCCAAAAGTACCAGGCAATCATAAATAACCAAGAGTTAATTTTACCACTTATGTTTTTCCAGATGTTCTGTCTACAAGAAAAAGATCACAGCGACCATGATTTCAACAAATCGGACCCTCTCGACTGCCATTCTGATAGTTCAGACGAACCACCTTCAAAACGTCTCAAATACACACCCTCCCTAAACTTACAAGTCATTCAAATACCTGCCTATACAAATAATATACCGAAATCACTATCAATTTATCCTTCGAATCCAGTTTTACCGAAATTTGTGAATAATCCTTTGAATTTAGCAAACCCACTAGCCTTAGCTAGTGAGGCTAATAATATAGTGAAAAATCTACAAACAAGGTTCTCTTTGCCGGCCAAATTGACGATAACACCAGTGCAGAATCGAAGCCCTGTTATTAATGACAGCGGGGAAGTTATTCGGTGAGACAAACCATTTTTTTTAATAGTCATAATACATAATTATTGTCATAAATTGGATAAAGTTTGACCAAAATTATGCAATTAATGTAAAAAAAATATTCACCAAAACTTTTCTTACAATCATTTTATGTTTTTTTGTAGGTATAAGAAAAATGGTGAAATAGCAAAAAAGAGAGGCCCACCTAAAGGATACAAAAGGAAACCAAAAGCAGATCTGTCACAGAGTCTAAACATAGCATCAGCGTTGCAGGTAAAAATACCCTATAGATCCTTAATCCCGTGGGAAGTGCCAAAATTCTAACACAGTCCCCACTGCATAAGGGAACACCTGTGCAAAATTTCATATCTCTAGAGTCAGCCACTGCAGTGCATCAGTCTTTAGATATCTAAAAGTACCAGGCAATAATAAAATACAAGAGTTCATTTTGTATTCTATTACGACACAAGGACCTCTGTATAAAATTTCACATCATATCTAGAGCCAGCGGTTTCTGTGGAGTCTTTAGATTTCTACAAGTACCAGGCAATAATAAAATACAAGAGTTAATTTTGTGTTCTATTACGACACAAGGAACCTCTCCTTAAAATTTCACATCTCTAGAGCCAGCGGTTTCTGTGGAGTCTTTAGATTTCTACAAGTACCAGGCAATCATAAAGTACCAAGAGTTAATATTGTGTTCTATTAGGACATAAAGGAAGGAACCTTAGTATAAGGAACCTCTGCAAAATTTTACTTCTTTTGAGCCAGCGGTTTCGGCTGTGCTTTTGACGTGACAACGTCTTATAAATTGGTTTGCCGGGTGACACTTCAAGAAACTGCGTTACGCTCCGCTGACGTTATGCGCTCACAATGAGAGCGAGTGAGAGGCACGCGGGCATGGTTAGCCCGCCTAAGAGCGAGAGAGACAGACATAAAAAGTGAAAGGCACGCGTCCCTTCCACTCGAGCACAGTTGTTGTCACGTAAAACTTTCGCCCGTATACCGACTTTACAGGCAACCAGTTTTTTAAGATAATACTTATCTAAAAGTACCAGGCAATCATAAAGAACCAAGAGTAGTATTGTTCCAGTTGAGTGTCTGAGACTTCTAACAATATTTTTCTTTAATTTTCAGACACAAAACACGATATTAACGAGTTTATTAGCGACTGCGGCCCCGTCCGGCCTTACCATACAGCCGGCTGAGCCTGTCGTAGTCCCGAAACCAGAGCCTGTAATACCACAGATTAAAATACCAGATGGTTTGTACCTACTATTAATAATTTATGTTTTACTAAACTGATTTTGATGAAAGTATAAGAAAGGATATAATATTGAACTAGCGACCCGCCCCGGCTTCGTACGGCTGTATTATGCATGTATCATATCTAAAAACCTTCCTCTTTAATCACTCTATCTATTAAAAAAACCGCATCAAAATCCGTTGCGTAGTTTTAAAGATTTAAGCATACAAAGGGAAATAGGGACATAGGGAGACGGCGAAAAGTGACTTTATTTTATACTATGTAGTGATTATTAAGAGTAACATAGGCTACTGTTTGTCGCGATCGTGAGTTACGCAGGTAAAACCGCGGGGCTTTGCTAGTGATCAATCTACTGTTTATGATCCCCTGGTACTATAAACTGCTTGCACCCCGCAGTTTCACCTGTTTAGTCCCGATCCCGTGGGAATATCGGGATAAAAAGTAGCGTATCTATTAATTCAGAGATTTAGCTATCGCCCTATCAATTATCATCAATATCGGAACAGTCGTTTTTCTGTAACCCCATAAAGTAAAACCCCAAGTGGTTGAAACAAAGATCGAAAATACCAGGCGATTATAAACAATGTAGAGTTAATACTGTATTTTTACTACTGTTATCTCGATATTCACACGGGATCAGGACTAAGTACCAGGCGCTTATAAACACAAGAAGATTAATCACTAGCGATGCCCTGCAGATTTACTTGCGTAACTCCCAATTGGGACAAACAGTAACATAGATTGAAAGTACCAGGCGATCATAAAGTATAAAGAGTTAATTTTTTACTATTACGACACAAGGAACCCTGTGCAAAATTTCACAAATCTAAACTCAACAGTCTCAGCTGTGCATGCGTCTTAAAATATTTAAAAGTACCAGGCGATCATAAACATCGTAGAGCTAATACTACATTTTTCCCTTCCAGGCGTTGAACTAGTGGAACTGCTCCTCGATCCATCGGACTGGTTTCCTGAAGAACCATACAAAATGGTATTTAGTAGGAAAAAGAATCCAAAATGGAAGGAATTCCCTTTCAGATGCGAACACTGTTTTAAGGTAAGAATTTATACATTACGATACAAGTGTGGTAAATTGATCTTTGCATAGAGGCGGTTTTACACGCGCGAGCGATACGCGAGTGCGTTTACAAAGCCGAGATACAAAGATCAATTCCACATGCGTATCGTACGACGTTTTTTATCACATTTGCGAATAAAAGAAAATACTTGAAAAGAAAATAATAAATAACAACATATTTGTGATAAGTCTATGTTTACAATTTTTTTATGGCAATACTCGAAAGGCCAGGCAAAAGACTTTTCACCTATACAGCCTCGTCTGACATACAATATTTTTTAGTGTTTTTTCATTTGTTTTTGCGTCGGGGGTTCAAAACAGAATATAATGGTATGGAAAAATATATATTTATGTAAAGAAAAAACAAAATAAAAACAAAACTCAATTTTTAATTGACGTTAACACGTAAAATTTTCGTTCATAAACCGACTTTAGATACAACTATTTTTACTAAGTTAAAAACTCTTTGTTGGTACCTTTTTTCTAAACATCAAAACAGTATAACCCAGATAAATTAAGAATGTTTCATCTACCTAACATGTAATTAGCAGTAAGATACGTATTTAACTTATCGGGATAACGTATTATTTTAGCACTAGTTGGATATTTTTATATCGCACGCGTGTATAATACGTTGCATTATGAGCCTAAAAGCGGTTTAATAAGATCCGCTTTATGAGCAACTGTTATAATAAAAAATAATTATCAATAATTTTCACACCTATTAATCTCAAATTAGACAAAACATTGTTCCCAAGGACAATAATGTTGTATGAAACTGCCAAGGGAATAGAGTGATTTGAATTTGGAACGTCGATTCGTCTCTAAAGTCTGTTAACGAACGATAATTTTACGTGATAACGTCTTTGGAAACAATTAAAAATTGAGTTTTGTTTTTTCTTTACATAAATATATTTTTTCCTTACCATTATATTCTGTTTTTAACCGCCGACGCAAAAACAAATGGAAAAAACCCTAAAAAAATATTGTATGTCTGACATACAATATTTTTTTAGGGTTTTTTCCATGGCGGGCGAGGCTGTATCGGTTAAAAATCTTTTGCCTGGCCGTTCGGTGGTGTAATTAACAAAAAAATATTGCCTAAAAAACATAGTAAACAACCTAAAATTCTTAAACACTTTTTATTATTTTAACAAGTCTTTTTTTATTCGCTACTATGATAAAAAACGTCGTACGATACACGTGTGGGTTGATCTTTATATCTCGGTTTTGTTAAACGCACTCGCGTACCGCTCGCGCGTGTTAAACAGCCTCTATGCAAAGATCAATTTTCCACACTTGTATCGCAATGTACTATTGCCTATAATACCAAATATCTATCAGGATAAAGCATGTCTTCATTTTGGGCGGCTTAAACAGCTCAGTGAAGGTATTTCATAAAGATAATCCTATACTATATGTCTGTTTGTCCACAGGGTTACCGTGTCCCCACCACTCTACTAGCCCACTCGTCCCTCCGGCACGGTTGTATCCCCAAGTCCCTATCGTACCCCTGCCCGTGCTGTCCTCATGTCTCCACTTCCAAGCCGGGCCACAAGAAGCACCTCATGACGCATCAGGGAAGAAAGCATAGGATATTCTGTGTCTATTGCTTACCAATTGGTAAGTCATAGTATAAAACAAAAACAACCCAGTTGGCACAATGGTCACCATGCCGGACTGCCAAACACAGGGTTGCGGGTTCAATTCTCAACTCAGATATGTATTTATGCTTAGATATTTGGCTGTGGTCTGGTTGTTTCTATGTATTATACGTATATATTTACAAAAGAAAAGTATATAAGTAGTATATCCGTTGTCTAGCACCCATAACACAAGTGTAGTTACTTAGCTTGGGGCTAGATGGCGATGTGTGGAATGTTCTGCAATATTTATTTATTTATAATTGCCGTGCGAAGCCGCAAAGAGGCGCTAGTAAATAAATATTACAGGACATTCCACACATCGCCATCTATTTTATGGGTGCTAGACAACGGATATACTACTTATATACTTTTTTTTTGGGAATATCACTACATAGTATGAAATAAAGTCTCTTTTCTCTGTCCCTATATCCCTATGTATGCTTAAATCTTTGAAACTACGCAACGGATTTTGATGCGGTTTTTTTTAATAGATAGAGTGATTCAAGAGGAAGGTTTATATGTATAATACATGCATAATATAGCCGTGCGAAGCCGGGGCGGGTCGCTAGTATACATATAAAACATAGAAACACAGATAATTTTTCTAAGGAAAAATCCATTAGTGCACGGCTGCGCTTGCGCAGATCAGCTTCCACTGTGTCTTCTTATAATATTTTTTTAATATTTAAATAATGGGCATGGCAATACTTAAACATATACACAAATAGAAGAAACAAGATAAAATTCTTCGTTTTTTCAAGATATCAATGAAATTGATAGTATTTTGTGAACTAGATGTGGAAAAAAATATATAAGCATTTGAAGACACGTGTTTTACATTTTCTTCATCAACATCTGACGCCATTACACATATAGGAACTTCAAGAACATAACCTCTTTGCAAACAAGTCATTTTTCTTCGAAGTTTTGCTATTACTTTTCCTTTTTTTTCAGCCGACCCATCAGAACCTCACATAAAAGAATCGGAGAAATACCCATTCGATAAATTTCCACAATTTTGGTACGCTTCAGAAGAATCATTAAGATTGCACAAGAAAAGAAAGCATCCATATTCCGGCATGTTTAATATTAATTGGCATTATAATTGGCTGGATAATGGGCCGAGTCAACCTACCACGTAATTTTAACTAAGGTAAGATAGTGTCAGATAAGATAAGGCAGATGTCAGATAAGATAAAGCAGGAGTTACAATGTCAGATATGATAAAAAAGTACTTTGTAAGGTGTTTTGACATTTAACCAACTGAATGCTGGACCTAACATGTATGTTAATAATGTCAGATAAGATAAGGCAGGTGCCAGATAAGATAAAGCAAGAGTTACAATGTCAGATATGATAAAAAAACTAATTGTAAAATCTTTTGACATTTATCTGACTGAACAATGACCCTACCGTGTAGATTTATAATGTCAGATAAGATAAGGCAGGTGTCAGATAAGGTGAGGCAGGAGTTACAATATCAGATAAGATGAAAAAATCTACTTTGTAAAATGTTTTGATATTTAACTGACTCAATAATGTATTTATAATGTCAGATAAGATATGGCAGGTATCAAATAAGATTAGGCCGAAGTTACATAAGATGAAAAACCATAAGTTACATTGGAAGGTTGCCAGACGTTGTAACTGGCTGTGTGTTACAAGGTCAGATAAGGTTAGGCAGAAGTTTCAATCTCAGACAAGATAAGTTAATATCCAGCCTAGCTAGCATGAGCAGCACGATATAGCGATTTATCGACAAAAACTGTCAAAATATGCTATATAAAGCCGCCATGTTGAATTTTTATCGAAACGGCGAGCATGGCCCGTGTGTGTGACGTCACGTGTTACGGTATGATAAGATAGACAAAAGAGCGAGCACGACAGTCTCTTATTTATCGAAAGGTCGAGCATGACCGACTAATTGTCGATAAAAAACGTGAAAAGTATCGATTTTTGACATTATGGCGCGTTATTTTATCGACAACGTTTGGAGTGTGTGATAAATTTATCAAGATTATTTAGCGTAACCAATATTAACTTAAATCCATTATTAGACTAGAATGTAAGAAATATTATAATGATTTTTGTGTAAATGTTCTTAATAAATACAGAAAATGTACCTACCTACTTGTAGGTATAACTAAACTAAAAAGATTCTATTCCATTCGTTTTTTTTTATATTATAATTAATTAAAGCTTCGCAGTGTGCAGTATATCTAGTGTCGAGTTACTATTTTCGCACTGTCACGAAATTAAATTAAATTTAACTCGATTATTACAAAGTTTTGCTAAAATAAAAATCAGCGCGCCATGTTGCTCTCGCGTTCCAAAACGCGATTAAAACGCCAACACTCAAACACGATGATAGCACGATTTCAAAATATAAACATTGAAGAAAATCTTGTTTGATCGTTCTGTCAACAAAGATGTGTCAAATTCAGTCACAGATTGCGTTAAAAGTTGCAAAAAAAGAAGAAAAGAATGAATGGTTAACGTTATTAAATTGGCAGCATTGAAATTCATATCAAGTGGATGTGACGTATTTATCATCTCATATTGCGTGATATTATTTTAACATATCATATCGCTCCATTTGTCATACTCGCGAAATCGATAAATCTTTAGGTGTGGATATAATACGTTATCTTTTATCATATCATATCACGAACAGCCATGCTAGCTAGGCAGGTGTCTCAATGTCCGATAAAATAAGGCAGTAATCAGATAAAGTTAGGCAGGAATTACAATGTCAGATAAAATAAGGCAGACGTTTTAATCTAAGATAAGATAAGGCAAGTGTCAGATAAGGTTAAGCAGGAGATTCAATGTCAGATAAGCTTAGGCAGGACTTGATGCCAGATAAGAAAAAAAGTGATAAATTTGCATAATAATGTCGATTTTGTATATTAGAATAATAAACTATATAATATTTTGTAAAATGTAGAATTTTTAAATTTTTGTCGAAATTTTTTAAATAATTAAAAAATAATTTTAATATTTTAAATCAAAAAATTAATATAAACAGTAAAATTGGCCTTAAAATTATAAATAAAAAAAGGGGCCTTATTGAAAAACTAAACTTCCAAAATAGTATTTTTGACTCCAGTAAATCGAGTGGTATAAAATGGTAGAAATATGTAATCTAAAAAAAAATATTTTTGCTTTTTTTAAAGGAAACCTTTAAAAGCAATATTTTTGTACGCAACTGGCAGCCCAGTAAACATTAAACTAGAAAAATGTGATCTTTTATATGGCAACACCAATGAATTTTAGCATTTTTAACGCATTAGTATTAATTAGTTTTTAAACGTGTAATTCCGTAATTATGTGATTTTAATGTAAATATTTAATTCCAGTTTTTTAAGTTAGTTTAAGTTTTTTTTTAATAGCAACATTTTTTTAACTCATTTTACATTATCGCTATTTATTTTTCATTCATCATTTTTTTTCGTTTGAAAATGGCAGCTTTAGACTGTAGACTAAAAAGTCGGCCGATTTATCTATCGTCTTTTTAAAAAACAAATGCCTTACTTAAAATAAACAGTATTTTTTTACCGATTTTAGTAATATTTCTTAGATTTTAAGATTCATTGTACAAAATTTTGATGTATACCAATATGTAATAAGATTTATTTTTAGGTTTTTTTAGTTTCATAAATTATCCCCTAATAGATATCGCTTAAAGAATATTACGGAATCCCAAATCTTTTTTGCAAGACAAAAAAGTAAAAAAAAATATTTCTTTGGATGCTTAATAAAGATGCAAAAAAAAGAAAACAAATTATACATTTATTCATTTATAAATATAATTAATGTTTCAATCTAACAATAATAAAATAAAAAAAAATAATTTAATTAATTTTTATTTTTTGAAAATATAATAGAGCCTATATTATTCCCTGATAATGTATCTTTCAAATTAAATATTTTTTAGAATCGGTCCAGTAGTTTCGGAGCCTATTCGTTACAAACAAACAAACAAAAAAAATATTTTTTATAATATTATTAGTGTAGATTTGACGTCCTTTGCGACGGTGTTCAAAATTAAAAATGCTTTATTAATTTGTAAATATTTACATGAAATCACATTGAAGCATCTTAAAAACTAAATTAGTATGTGTGCCTTCGGAACAAAAGATTTTGTTTGTTTGTAATGAATAGGCTTCGAAACTACTGGACCGATTTTGACGAAACTTGGTATGAGGATACATTGATTCATTGACAGTAACATAGGGTACTTTTTATCCCGATATTCCCACGGGATCCGGAGTTACGCGGGTGAAACCGCGGCGCGTCGCTAGTGTTCTTTAAGTGGCATTTATTAGAGGGTAATCTATGAGTTTAATACAGTGTGTAACAGCATGAGTAATAAACCCGAAAGGGGGTCGTTTTAGACGTCTAGGCGAACAACTTTTGTTCTACGACTTTTGTAAATTTCAACGTTTTTTTTTGACGTGAAAACGTTTTATTAATCGAATTATATACACCGGCATTCACAAACAAGTGAGACGTCATGCGTTACATAGCAACGTCATGTTATTGACAAGGACCGTTTCATAGCAACATTATTGACAAGTAACCATAGCAACGTTATTAACAAGGTAACCATAGCAACGTATTAAAGTATGCAAAATGGTAATTTTAACGATACAAAAGAGTTCTTATGACGTCATCACGTAAAATTATAGTCCGTTAACCATTTTTTTTGAAAATTTTATGGTGCTTAAGGTGAAAGGGTACCTGCGCTCTCTCCATACAAACGTAGTCGACGGTTTCCTCCCTGGATAATGACACTAGAGCAAATATTTTTTGGTTTTTTTCATTTTCTAATTATCATAGAAATTAAAATTTAAAAAATTCAAAAAGCATAAAATATGGGGCATGGTCAATGGTCATGGCAGTTATAAGTTTTATGCACCAAAAATATTTGCTCTAGTGTCATTATCCAGGGAGAAAACAGTCGACTACGTTTGTAATAGTTTGTATGGAGAAAGCCCCCGGTACCCTTTCCTCTTAAGGTTCTTATGAAAGAAAAAAATAAGAAAGTTGCGTAGAAAATTATTACGCGTGTGAAACCGCGAGGCGCAGCTAATTTTCCAATAAATATCCTTAAATTTTTTGAAGTGAAAACTTCTTATGGCGCGTTGGGCACTTTTGTGGTTCAGCATTTTCAGCCGTTCTCGCGACAGATGAGATTTCTCGCGACAGATGAGATTTTATTTGTGTTAGTCTTTTTGTTTAACTTATACTGCCATCTATTACACAAATTGAGAAACTTAGTTTCTAGAAAGACCGCTATTCGAATGTAGATGGCGCTGATTTAATTTTTTTACTGCCATCTAGCGAATAAAAAATAAACTATATTTGTTTAAGTGAGTGCTAATAGATGGCAGTAGCAGATCGTTTCAAGAAATATTCTATGAGAAATAACAAGTTTATTGTTGAAGTGAAAACTTCTTATGGCGCGTTGGGCACTTTTGGGGGTGAGCATTTTCAGCCGTTCTCGCGACAGATGAGATTTTACACAGATATACAGTTTTCACTTCTGCCTGCACTTCCGGAGTGCGCTGTTTTTTTTTTTTTTCAAAAGTCGTAGAACAAAATTTGTTCGCCTAGACGTGTAGAACAACCCCCTTTCGGATTATATCACCATCCCGTTACACCCTGTATAAAAGTTCCTTGCACACCGAGCAGTGTAAGAGGTAGCTTTTAATTTGTATAACTGACCAAAAAGCCAGTATTAACTCTTTAAAAAAACATAATAAAAAACAGTATTTAGAAAAAAAATCTTACATTTGATTGAAAAAAAATCAATCAAATGTAGGATAAAATTATGCGGGTAGATTAAGACTACATAGCAGCTAATTATTTATAAGAGGTTCCTTCACGAGTTCCCAAATTAGCATCAAATCCTGGGGCTCTATTTTTGAATCGCTCGTGTGACAAAGCTTCGTCGTATACGCCTACAAGTCACGCTCGACTTCCAAGTCGCCTGACACAAATTTACTGTATTTTTGAATCGTTCGTCGTTGAAATTTAAAATGTCAATTTTTATTCGTTTTACGCAGTTATTTGAAAAACGGTAATTACCAGCGGACATCCGAAATTATCCCAAAAGATATAAATATTTTTCAAAGACCGTTTCCGAATGTTTGACTATGATTGTTTGATGTTTATTCTACCACTTGCCTGTCGGCGACGAGTGGTGGAGACCACTCGTTCCGATGGAGCGATTCAAAACTAGAGAATTACCGATGAAAAATTTTGTTTAGGAGGAAAGGGTACCGGGGACTCTATCCATACAAACTATTACAAACGTAGTCGACTGTTTCCTCCCTGGATAATGACACTAGAGCAAATATTTTCGATGCCTAAACTTATAACTGCCATGACCATGCCCCTAGTTTTTTTTTATCTTAATTTCTATGATAATTAGAAAATGAAAAAAAAACAACAAAAAATAGGGGCATAGTCATGGCAGTTATAGGTTTTATGGCAGAAAAATATTTGCTCTAGTGTCATTATCCAAGGAGGAAACAGTCGATTACGTTTGTATGGAGAGAGCGCAGGTACCCTTTCTTTTAAGGCGTCAGGCATTTGACTTGTCACTTGTAACAGAACTAGAATCGTGAAGGGCCACCATGTGCCTCAATTTAGTATAATTTTCTTAAGCTGGCTTCACACGACGCGAGATATATCCAAGTCGCGCCAACTCTCCGTGTGCTGGCGCTCGAAGTCGGAACTTAAATGGATATTAAATATATATTGCAGGACATTCCACACATCGCCATCTAGCCCCAAGCTAAGTAACTACACTTGTGTTATGGATGCTAGACAACTCATATACCTACTTAGCTACTACTTTTCTTTTGTAAATATAAACTTATAATACATAGAAACAACCAGACCACAGACAAATATCTAAGCATAAATACATGTCTGAGGCGGGAATCGAACCCTGTGTTTGGCAGTCCGGCATGGTGAACATTGTGACAACTGGGACGTCAAATGGCACAATGGGCGACCTTATCGCTAAAAGTCTAGGCAACTGCGACGACTTGTTATACCTCGCGCCGTGAGAAGCCAGCTTTAGCCAGCTTTTTGACGACCTCTGTGGCGCGTCGGGCGAACACCCGACTGCGACGCAGAAGGTTGCGGGTTCGATTCCCGCCGGGAACAAGTATTTATGCTGACCATAAATTCTTGTTTCTGGTTCTGGGTGTTTCCTATATGTATAATATGTATGTATATATTTACAAAAAAAAAAAAAGTATATTAGTAGTTTATCCGTTATCTGGCACCCATAACACAAGCATTAAGTTGCTTAGCTTGGGGCTGGATGGCGATGTGTAATATGTCCTGAAATATTTATTTATTTTATTTATTTAGAGCTTCGTAAATTCGAATATACTTACGAAGTTAAGTTGAGACTTCGCTACTATGATGTAAGTTAGCATTCGGGTCTCAAGTTAACTTTGGTAAGTTCTATATTATGTGTAAAGACAATTTTGTTATTTCTCTTAGGTACAATCAGGTAACATAAGTGCAGACCCATCGTAGAGCTTCAAAACTGCTATTATAATAATGTATTGAACCGCCGAATTGCCGACTGTACATGTAAATTTCCCTCTAAGATAAACAAAAAAAAAAACAGGAAAAAAAAAATGAGTTTGGGAAAAGTGCCCTTATGTACTCGGTACTCAGTTTTTGGAAATTTTCAAATTTTCACTAACTTTATTTATCAAAGGCCTGCTAAAAATGGTGATCCCACATCTTAAAAATTTCTCTTAAGATCAAAGGACGCTCTCTCCATACAAACGTAGTCGACTGTTTCCTCCCTGGATAATGACACTAGAGCAAATATTTTTGTTATATAAAACTTATAACTGCCATGACCATGCCCCTATGTTTTTGTTTTCTATGATAATTAGAAAATGAAAACAAAGACATAGGGGCATAGTCATGGCAGTTATAGGTTTTATGCAACAAAAATATTTTTGCTAGTGTCATTATCCAGGGAGGAAACAGTCGACTACGTTTGTATGGAGAGAGCGCAGGTACCCTTTCACCTTAATTTCAGTAAATTAGGGTTTTATTCCTGAACTCATTTTCATTTTAAGTACATTAGCCGAATTCCTAGGAATATTATCTAAGAAAAATGCATTTTCAAAAAAGCAGAAGATTTTACTATGCATTTTTCTTAGATTTTTTTAAATATTCCTGATTTTGACATAATTAATTTTACTATAATTTTTTTTGTTTAATTTGGGGGTACTTACGAGAGAGAACAGAGATTTCTTTACGCATTGTATATTGTATTTGACATCGTTTATTTTGTGAACTACCCTCAAAAGACTAGACTCAATACTCCATTAGTTTTTAGAAGTATTTTTGTAAAGAATTTTGTAAATAAATAAAACATTTTTGTAAAAAAACTTTGGTTTTATTTTTTCTTACATACATTTTATAAAGGTTATACCTACTTACTTAATTATAGATATTTTTGATAATTTTAAACAATTTTTGGTTGTTTTATTTGAGTGGCAGAGTAGTAAAAAATTAAGTACAAAAAGTGGAGAAAAAAATACAGGGTTATTGGTTAGGTATCATATTAGCAAACGGTTGATGGCCACTTCTGTGCACCTAAACCACATGAGCCTAAACAAACAACTTTTGTTCTACGACTTTTGGATATTCAAACATTTTTTTTTAAATTTTGAATTTATGTAAATTCGAAAATTAGCAGATTTTTAATAAAACTTTATTTAGACCTAGAACAGTAGATAAAACTTTAAAAAATAAGTAATAATCTTAAGGTTAATGACCTCTCCGTGTAAGCAACAGCTGATTTTCAGGTACTTAAAACTAACCTCAAAATTTTCGAAAAAATGTTCGAATTTCCAGTAGTCGTAGAACAAAAGAAAGAAAAAAATATCTCAATTATTATAAGGTACCTTTTTCCGTGGTCGGCAAAAATTCGATTCGTTCGGCGAGTATCAATCTGCGTCCACCTTAATACAAACAGCAAAAACTATGTAAAAAATCTAGCTTAGATTAAAAATGTCACAAATAGTGATTTTGCCGAATATTCGGCTTGGCTTTCAGCCGAAACGCCGAAAATTCGGCGACACTTAAAACTACTTAGTAAGTACTAAACATTAAACAAGTGTTTTATTCGATATTTTATACGTCAAGCGGACGATACCGCGTGTCTCTAATAGTATCACTTATAATATTACAATTATTAAAATATCATTTATGGCACATAATTAGCGATAGTATCAGCCTAGCGCCATATTGTGTTGTCTATTACGATTTTAACGACACTCTATTGAAACACAATTGTGTTAGCAGACTTAGGCCCCTGGTCTTACGTTGCAACATGGCGCTAGACAGATACTAGGCTGGACTAATTGGTCATTATTATAAGACCTTCTTAAGGGGTTAAAAAACCCATTTTCTATACAGGGTTATTGGAAATTATACTAGCAAGCCGTTGAGGGCTGCTTCTGTGCACCCTAGCAAACAACTTTTGGAAATTCGAACATTTTTACGAAAATTTTGAGGTTAGGTTTACCTGAAAGTTAGCTGTTCCTAACACGGAGAGGTCAGTAACCTTAAAATTTGACTTATTTTTTAAATTTCATCTACTGCTCTTGGTCTGAATAACCTTTGTTTTAAAAAATCAGCTGTTTTTCGAATTTACATAACCTCAAAATTTCCATTTTTTTTTCGAATTTCCAAAAGTCGTAGAACAAAAGTTGTTTGTTTAGGTGCACAGAAGTAGCCCTCAACAGCTTGCTAGTATAATTTCCAATAACCCTGTATAAAGAAATATTGTGGGACAATTCACACAAAGCCATCTAGCTCCAAGCGAAGTAACTAGACTTCTGTTATGGGTGCTAGACAACGGATATAGGTACTACTTTTTCAATTTTAGTTCACCTCTTTCTCGTAAATAAAATTGTTCAAATTACAATATCATTCCGATTGCATGTCGATTACAAAAGTCACTTTTTGGTATTATCAAGAATATTATTTGTAATCGATGTTATTTACGTCAGCTGCCAGCTCCTTCTATGACCTGTTCGGGGCGTCTAGCTACACTTTCGACCTGACTTTACGCCTTCAGGTCTTACGTTACAACATGGCGGTAGACAGACACCAGGCTGGACTAATTGGTCATTGTTATAATATGACCCTCTTAAGGTGGACGCAGATTGATACGCGCCGAACGAATCGAATTTTTGCCATCCACGGAAAAAGGTACCTTAAAATAATAGAGATAAGGCCTCTACATTTATATTTCCGATGACGTCATCAGAGTCGTCCGCATCGTCAGAGGCGGCCGACTCTGAAATAAATAAATGAATAAAGGTACCTTTTTCCGTGGACGGCAAAAAAATCGATTCGTTCGGCGCGTATCAATCTGCGTCCACCTTTAAGAGGTTAAAAATATTGTGGGATGATTTGCACAGCGCTACCTAGCCCCAAGCTAAGCAACTAGGCTTGTATTATGGTGGCCAGACAACGGATAGAATATACTTTTCTTTTATAAACATATACCTACTTAATATACATACTGAAACAAGGCTAATTCATGACATTTCAATAAATATATAATAAATATTGCAGGACATTCCACACATCGCCATCTAGCCCCAAGCTAAGTAACTACACTTGTGTTATGGGTATTAGACAACGGATATACTACGTATATACTGTTAAATATTTACTTAAAATACATAGAAACAACCAGAGCGCAGACCAGACAAGTATCTAAGCATAAATACTAAGGCGGGAATCGGACCTGCAACCCTGTGTTTGGCAGTCCGGCATGGTGACCATTGTGCCAACTGGGTCGAAAATATAATAAAAATACCTTTTAAGTAGCTCAAAATACCATCAAACTTGGTTTATTGACAAAAAAACCGAATTTGAGACTATTTTTTGCAATCGAAATGATATTGTAAATGTAATTTACGAGAATTGGCCTTCAGATACAAATATATGTGCATAAATATTTGTTCGAGGCGGGAATCGAACCCGCCGCGATGACGACGCCCCACACAGGTCGTCTTAAGAGTTATAAATGCGAATAACATCCTCTATCTTAGCTCTACATATTGGACATTTCCCGTACGACCTGCCGTCGTTCTTCCACTGTTGTACCGCGCAGTCATAACACATGCACATATGCCCACATTTGTATATTGCACAGTTTATTCTATTATCGAAACATATTCTACACTCATTTGTGGGTTGCTCGTTGCTTTTGCTCGTCGATGGCATGCTTTCTACCGTGGTATGTGCATTTACTTTGTTAACTGTTTGATAGGAGCGGCTGGCTGCATCTACCATTTGGTCAGAGTGTCTAGCACCATCTATCCTTGGGGCGGAGCGTCTGGCTCTATCTTGTATTTGTTCAAAGGTACTGGCTCCATTTCCCACTTGGTTGGGGCGTCTGGCTCTATTTACTACCTGGTTGGGGCGTCTGGCTCCATTTACCACCTGGTTGGGGCGTCTTGCTGCATGTGCCCCGTAATCGTAGTACCTAGCTTCATGTACCACTTGGTCGGCGCGTCTGGCTCCATTTACCACTCCGTCGGGGCGTCCAGCTTCATCACCAGTTTGCTTAACTAATTCAGATACAAACAACCTAACTTCTTCAGTAGCGCCGTATATATCAAAAAACGCCCAAAGTTTCAGCGTATGATCCACGTGTAAAACTGCAACATTATCTGAACTATTCTTGCAGACTTCCAACTTCCCATCCAGTGTTAAAGTCAGATTTAATTCGTCACCGATGTCGTATCCGTTCGCTGCATCAGGATAAATTATCCAGTATTCCGGCCTGTCTGGGAGGAACTTCGCTTCATCGGGCAACTCGTCCGGGTCTATAGTAGATGGATCGCATGAAGTGAGCCCGATAATCAGGCTACTTCTAAGAGAATTATCAGTTTTTAAGATCTGTGCCGTTATAGTTTTTCCCGGAAGCATAGGTCGCGCTGAAAAGACGTAACCCTGACAATATTCGCCTTCAGATCTTGCTGCGATTCCTGTACCAGTGAAAACTACGTTTTTTCCTTTAGTCCTGTGGATTGATAGAGGAACAGGATTCAAGTGTTTTGGAAATGGTGACCTTTCTATGACTGATAGAGAACTTAGCTGGTCAACAATCAAGTCATCGTCGAACCAGCTTCGATAGGAGCGCCCAGCTCCTTCTATGGACTGATTGAGTCTAACTTCGTTTAACATCTCAGGGCCAACGAATGTGACCTGTGTAGATCTACGAAGATCTATAACAGTCCATAAAGGTCTACTTATATCGATTCCTGGTATAATCTGAATATGATTTTGTCCGTTGACACCGAAGCGCAATACCCCATTTGGGTTTACAGAATAATGTAATAATATCATATCGAAATCAATTTTTTTTTGCAAAGTCTGTGTCCAGGATTTTTCCTTGGAAGTTGCGTATTTTGGTAGATAAGGGAATATCTCACTGGGATTTACTGTTGTGAAACCGAAGGTTATGTCAACAAAATGCATCGACATGTGATTTATATGAAGGTATACCTAGAATAAGAAGATATTTCTAATTAATAGTAATAGTCTAAGATACCTAATGAGAGCGCGCGGTCGGCGCGGGCGCACTGCGCGCTACAGAGCTATATAATATTATAAAGCTGAAGAATTTGTTTGAACGCGCTAAGCTCAAAAACTACTGGTTCGAATTTTATATTTAGATATTCCCAAGGGATCGGGAGTGACGCGGGTGAAACCGCGGACCGCTAAATTGTTTTTTATTATATTAATATAAATTTGATTAATATATTTATTACTAGCTGCGCCCCGCGGTTTCACCCGCGTAAATCCCGATCCCGTGGGAATATCGGGATAAAAAGTAGCCTATGTGTTAATCCAGGTCTCCAGCTATCTAGATACCGAGTTTCATCGCAATCGGTCCAGTGGTATTAGCGTGACAAACATACATACACAGGAGTAACAAACATACATACACACTCACACACACACAAACTTTCAGATTTATAATATTAGTAGGATAAGAAGCTTACCATTTCATCAACACGTATAGGTCTCGAACTGAAAGCCAAGGTATCGCCCTGTGATCCTGTCCGTTCGGCAGTATTTTCATAGTTGGATAGCCTGATACTTCCACCGTGAACCGTGTGGAACCTCAGGTCGTCTAAAAGCAGTTCACCATCGAACAGGCTTTGATAGGCGTTTTTAGCTACTTCTATGACCTTTTTGGGGCGTCTAGCTCCTTCTATGACCTGTTCGGGGCGGCTAGCTCCTTCTATGGACTGATTGAGTCTAACATCGTTTAACGCCTCAGGGCCAACGAAATGGACCTTTATACATCTACGAAGATCTATAACAGCCCATAAAGGTCTACTTATATCGATTCCTGGTATAATCTGAATTTGTCCGTTGACACCGAAGCGCAATACCCCATTTCGGTCTACAGAATAATGTAATAATTTCTTATTCATAGAAAAAATTTTATGCAAAGTCTTTGTCCAGGATTTTTCCTTGGAAGTTGCGTATTTTGGTAGATAAGGGAATATCTCACTGGGATTTACTGTTGTGAAACCGAAGGTTATGTCAACAAAATGCATCCATATTTCGTCTAAATGAAGGTATACCTAGAATAAGAAGATATTTCTAATTAATAGTAATAGTCTAAGATACCTAATGAGAGCGCGCGGTCGGCGCGGGCGCACTGCGCGCTACAGATCTATACTAATATTATAAAGCTGAAGAGTTTGTTTGAACGCGCTAAGCTCAAGAAATACTGGTTCGAATTGCAAAAATCTTTTCGTGTTAGATAGTCCATTTGTCGAGGAAGTCTATAGGCTATTTTATATTTCGATATTCCCACGGGATCGGGAGTGATGCGGGTGAAACCGCGGACCGATGCTAGTCTTACAATATTTATAGAAGAGTTTTTTTTTTGTATGAGAAAAAAATTGAATGAATGGACAAAAGTCGTAGAACAAAAGTGATTCGTTTGGATGTGGAGAATTACCCCCTCCACGGTTTTGGATTGGAATCCAACAACCTAATTACATATTATTTTAAATAGTTATTTTTATATGAATACTAGCGACCCGCCCCGGCTTCGCACGGCTATATTGTGCATGTATTATACATATAAACCTTCCTCTTGAATCACTCTATCTATTAACAAAAACCGCATCAAAATCCGTTGCGTAGTTTTAAAGATTTAAGCATTCATAGGGATATAGGGACAGAGAAAGCGACTTTGTTTTATACTATGTAGTGATACATTAAATCATATATTTATTATAAAAAGCTTACCATTTCATCAACGCGTATAGGTCTCGAACTGAAAGCCAAGGTATCGTCCTGTGATCCTATCCGTTCGGCAGTACTTCCATCGTTGGATATCCTGATACTTCCACCGTGAACCGTGTGGAACCTCAGCTTCTCTAAAAGCAGGTCACCATCTAACAGGCTTTGATAGGCGTCTCTAGCCACTTCTATGACCTTTTTGGGGCGTCTAGCTCCATCTACGACCTGTTCGGGGCGTCCAGCTACGTCATCGACCTGAGTTTGATTGGGGCGTCCAGCTCCTTCTACGACCTGTTCGGGGCGTCCAGCTACGTCATCGACCAGAGTTTGATTGGGGCGTCCAGCTCCTTCTACAACCTGTTCGGGGCGTCCAGCTACGTCATCGATCTGACTTTGATTGGGGCGTCCAGCTACGTCATCGACCTGACTTTGATTGGGGCGACTAATTCCATCTACGACCTGTTCGGGGCGTGTAGCACTTTCGACCTGACTTTGATTGGAGTGTCCAGCTCCTTCTACGACTTGTTCGGGGCGTCCAGCTACGTCATCGACCTGACTTTGATTGGGGCGACTAATTTCATCTACGACCTGTTCGGGGCGTGTAGCACTTTCGACCTGACTTTGATTGGAGCAACCAGCTTCTTCTATGCCCTGTTCAGGGCGTCTAGCTCCTTCATCGTTCTGACTTTGATTGGAGCAACCAGCTTCTTCTATGCCCTGTTCGGGGCGTCCAGCTCCTTCTATGACCTGTTCGGGGCGTCTAGTTCTTTCTATGCCCTGTTCGGGGCGTCTATCTCCGCCTTCGACCTGACTTTGATTGGAGCGTCCCGCTCTTTTTATGACCTGTCTGAAGCGTCTAAATCCGTTTGCGACCTGACTTTGATTGGAGTGGAATCGAATCTTTTTACATCTACGAAGATCGATAACAGCCCATAAAGGTCTACTTATATCGATTCCTGATATAATCTGATCATGAATTTGTCCGTTGACACCGGAACGCAATACCCCAGTCGAGTCTACGGAATAATGTAATATTTTCTTCTCGCAAGATATATCGCTCAAAGTCTTTGTCCAGGATTTTGTCTCGGACGCTGCGTATTTTGGTAGGTAAGGGAATATTTCACTGGGATTGAGTGTTGTGAAACCGAAGGCTATGCCATTACAGTGTAGCCATATGTCGTCTAAATGAAGGTGTACCTAGAAAAAGATGTTTATAATTAATTCGCACGGCTGTATTTTGCATGTATTATACACATAAACCTTCCTCTTGAATCACTCTATCTATTAAAGAAAACCGCATCAAAATCCGTTGCGTAGTTTTAAAGATTTAAGCATACATAGGGATATAGGGACAGAGAAAGCGACTTTGTTTTATACTATGTAGTGAAGTGATAGTAATAGTCTGAGATCTCTTTGAGAACGATCTTCACCGACCTCATTAATGGATAAAAACTAGTTTTGGTATCTATCGAGATCTCATTGAGCTACGATTCTAGAGCAGAATACCAAAGCGAGTCATTGGTGCGTCAGTGGTGTTTCTATAGAATAGTTAACAATACCAATTTGACATATAATGTCATATTTTTGACAATAAATTTCTATTACGATTCTATCGACACTCTATTGAAACACAATTGTGTTAGCAAACTTATGGTGGACGCAGATTGATACGCGCCGAACGAATCGAATTTTTGCCGTCCACGGAAAAAGGTACCTTATAATAATAGAGATAAGATAAGGCCGCCTCTGACGATGCGGACGACTCTGATGACGTCATCGGAAATATAAATGTAGATACCTTATCTCTATTATTATAAGGTACCTTTTTCCGTGGACGGCAAAAAATCGATTCGTTCGGCGCGTATCAATCTGCGTCCACCTTTAGGCCCCTAGATGGTTTTCGATTCACAAATCAGCGAGGTTTTTATTAAACGGCAAAACAACGTTTAGTATTTATAATAATACGCCCGGGCTTCGCACGGCTGTATTATGCATGTATTATATCTAAAAACTTTCCTCTCGAATCTCTCTACCTATTTAAAAAAACCGCATTTAATCCGCCGCGTAGTTTTAAAGATCTGAGGATACAAAGGGACATAGGGACGGCGAAAAGTAGTAGTAAAAAAGTAGAAAGGAAAAAAAAAAAAATGGGTGCGTGTACTTATGTACGCGCGTGAGAAGTTATACTTCTTTGGCATTATTAAAAAAAAAAAAAAAAAAAAAAAAAAAAAAAAACTCGTCCGACAACGTCCGGCAAAAAACTCGTCCGACGTGAGAATTTTGTGTGACGTGAGAATTTTGTGTGACGCTTTTGTAAAATTTCACTCTCATCATTTTTTCATAACGCGCCTAAAGAAGTATAACTTCAAAAGAAAAAAAAAAGAAAGAAAGTGGAAAGTAGTTATTTAATACTATGTAGTGATAGTGATAGTGAAGCTCACCACTTCATCGACGCGTATAGGCCTACAACTGAAAGCGACAGTATCTTCCACGGCGACACCGTAGTTCTTTGGCTCCGTCAGTTCAGCACTCCTTCCGTCTTTGGATATCTTAACATTTCCACCGTGGACCGTGTGGAACCTCAGGGTCTCTGAAACCGAGTCTATTTTTAACATTACGCTTAAGGCTGCTTATACTGCCAAACGCAACGCGCCAGAAATACCTACCCGTTGCTCACAACTAATATTGTTGATTGGAAGGTATGTGTTTTGTTTTTCTCAAAAGTGCTGAGATGGAATTGTAGGTGAAATTTTTACCGATATTTTGGTGTGATTACGAGGATTCTTTGTCGTTTCAAAGCTAGACTAGTTTTAATTCTTAATTTTAGGATAGCTTCAAAACTATAGGAAATGTTTGGCTCAAAAACACACCAAAATGTCGGTAAATATCATACTAAATATGTTTTGTTAAAAGGAAAAATTTTACTAACCTTTGTCTCTGAAGGAAAATGCATCTAAAACAAAAATATACAACATTACTAACTGCGGTTTCACCCGCGTAACTCCCGATCCCGTGGGAATATCGGGATAAAAAGTACCCTATGTTACTGTCAATGAATCAATGTATCCTCATACCAAGTTTCATCTAAATCGGTCCAGTAGTTTCTGAGCCTATTCAATGCAAATAAACAATTAAATATTGCCTCTTGATAATATTAGGTGATATTAGTACACTTTTCGTAGCCAAATGGCAAAAAACGGAACCCTTATAGATTCGTCATGTCTGTCTTATGTCACAGCCACTTTTTTCCGAAACTATAAGAACTATACTGTGGAAACTTGGTAAGTAGATGTATTCTGTGAACCGCATTAAGATTTTCACACAAAAATAGAAAAAAAAAAACAGTAAATTTTAGGGTTCCCCATACCTACTTAAAACTGAAACTAAAAAAAAAAAAATTCATCAAACTCATACGTGTGGGGTAACTATGGATAGGTCTTCAAAAATGATATTGAGGTTTCTAATTTAATTTTTATCTTAACTGAATAGTTTACGCGAGAGACACTTCTAAAGTGGTTAAAAGTGTCCCCCCCTGTAACTTCTAAAATAAGAGAATGATGAAACTAAAAAAAATATATGATATACATTACCATGAAAACTTCCACCCTAAATTGGTTTGAACGAGATCTGGTAAGTAGTTTTTTTTAATACGTCATAAACTGTAAACCGCCATTTACCCTTCATTCATGTATTGTTACCACTAGCGCCATCTATTTTTTATGACTCCCATTTAACAGACGTGATTTTTATGTGATGATAATGTTACGGAACCCTCTGTGCGCGAGTCCGACTCGCACTTGACCGATTTTTCTAAGTTCCGTGGACACATTTTTTTTAATTTGCAATATAGATTTTTTGTCCTCTCTTCAATTATTATAAGTATTAGTCCACTAGCGTTTAACCGTGACTTTACTCGTGTAATAATACAAGAAATATACTTACAACTCTCATAGAATCCGAAAACAAAAAAGTTTGGATTATAATTATAGTCTTCTGCAAAAAACAAACATATTATTAGTTACATTTTTGGTGAAATAATTAAAAAAAAATGGGTGCGTGTACTTATGTACGCGCGTGAGAAGTTATACTTCTTTGGCATTATTAAAAAAAAAAAAAAAAAAAAAAAAAAAAAAAAAAAAAAAAAAAAAAAAAAAAAAAAAAAACTCGTCCGACAAAAAACTCGTCCGGCAAAAAACTCGTCCGACAAAATACTCGTCCGACAAAATACTCGTCCGACAAAATACTCGTCCGACAAAAAACTCGTCCGACGTGAGAATTTTGTGTGACGCTTTTGTAAAATTTCACTCTCTTCATTTTTTCATAACGCGCCTAAAGAAGTATAACTTCAAAAATAACAACCAAGACAATTTAAATCGCCATCTAGCGCTAAGGTAAGCAACTAGGCTTGTGTTATGGTGGCCAGATAACGGATATGATCCCTTTTCGAAATATTCAGGTTATAATTAAGGCAGATGGCCCCTATTACCCGCAGGTACGGTCGGCTGCATAATTGCAGACCCACCGTAGAGCTCCAAAACAGCTGTTTTATGAATGTTTTCAACACAAGCAAGATACTAGACACCTGCTTTAGTTGAAGTTTAAAGTCTTCTAACTCATCACTTTATCAAACAAAAATTATTACAATGATAGTGATTTTAGAACTCTACCGGTGGCTGCAATTATGCAGCCGACTGTACCTTGAATATTTTTATTTGACGCTGGCTATATGCCATAAATTAAATTAAAAAAAAAATACTTACCGGCATATTTAACAAGAACATTCCTTCCAGCTCTATAATCCTCCAAGCGTAGTTCTTCCAAAGATTTATTTTCATATTCCTGAGGATAAACACCTTGTTGTTTATGATACCCTGGTACTTTTGATTACTAATTTCTCGTTTTTTTGTCTTTTTTTTGGGGTTCCTTAGCCAAAGGGTAAAAACGGGACATTTTAATTAAGACTTCACTGTCTGTCTGTCACCAGGCTGTATCTCATGAACCGCGATAGCTAGACAGTTGAAATTTTCACAGATTATTTCTGTTGCCGCTAAAACAACGAATACTATGGTACGGAAACCCTTCGTGCACGAGGGCGACTCGCTTCCTAGCGTTGTTATTGTGACTAACTTCCATGTGTTTATGAACGCCTGGTACTATTGACTAGCCGCCTTTCACGGTTTTACTCGCGTAAGTCCCGATCCCAGTAGCTATCAGAGTATTATGTAGCATAATTTGTTATTCCAGAACTCCAGCTACCAACACACCAAGTTTTGTCATAATCGGTTCAGTACCTTATCCGTGAAGATTCCATGTGTTTATGAATGCCTGGTACTTTTGACTAGCCGCGTTTCACGGTTTTACTCGCGTAAGTCTCGATCCCAAGTAAGTATCAGAGTAATAAATAGCTAATTTGTTATTCCAGAACTCCAGCTATCGAGTTTTGTCACAATCGGTTCAGTAGTTTATCCGTGAAGAAGTAAATTATGAATTTTTCCCTTTTACGTATGTCATAAAAGTTTAGCAATCCAATCAAAAATTACTCAGTATTGGCCGTTCTTTTAGCCAATAGACGGGGTCAATGAAATGGCCAAAGATTTGTTTGTTGCCAACCTTGCCCCCCGATCGCCGTAACTTATGACGCATTAGTCGAGTGCACGTACAGTTGACGCATACGTAACGTGCACGCAAACAATAATCAATATTGCCGTAAAATGAAGCTACACGTAACCGTTACTTTAACTGCACCTCTACTTCACCTACGCGTGAAACAAGCTGTTACCGTTCGAAATTTTTGACTAATCTTCCAATGTGACCATTATTTTGACTTTTAAGTCATGTCAAAATTTAGCGTCATCTCAAAATTAACCTGAACGTTCAGGTTTGCGTGACGTGTGCGTCTTAAGGTGAAAGGGTACCGACACTCTCTCCATACAAACGTAGTCGACTGTTTTCACCCTAGATAATGACACTAGCACAAATATTTTGTGCCATAAAACCTATAACTGCCATGACTATGCCGACTATGTTTTGATTTTTTTCATTTTCTAATTATCATAGAAATTAAGATTAAAAAACAAAAAGAAAAACAAAACAAAACATAGGGACATGGTCATGGCAATTATAAGTTTTATGCAACAAAAATATTTACTCTAGTGTCATTATCCAGGGAGAAAACAGTCGACAACGTTTTTTTGGAGAACCGGTACCCTTTCCTCTTAAGAAATTACGGCAATACGAAATCTATAGTTATGACGCAAACGCAGTCAAGACGCGCTGCATAAGAATACGGCGATCGGCCCGCTGGCCCTACCTTCACTCAGGCACAATGAAGAATGTTAGTTAACTAATTTTGAATATTAGATCTCCATATTCTTTGTCAAAAATAAAAATTACAAGTGAAAGAATTACTTCGATACTGTCAGTGAAAGAATTACTTCGATACTGTAACAAAACGAAAACGACTGAAGGAAGTCAACAATACAGTGCTTCATTTGATGTATACGTCAGGGCGCCGCCAACTTGAATACTGTTTTGTGTCTATAAATAGGAATAAAATGACGGAACGTGGTTCATTCTGTCGCAGTAGCTTCATGATGCCTGAACCTTTTCATGGTCGCACAATTTATTTGAATTAATTCGTTTAATACCTTTTAGTGAGTGGATTAGGCGTTGTAGTAAAATAACGCTGATGGGTAGGTATATAATTTATATGATTAAAATACGTTCTGATGATATTATGTGCCTTTAAATTCATGTAACCTTACGCTCGGATTTTGGCTAAAATAGCTAGTCCTTTATAATACGTCAATTAGTTTAAGAAGTAAACGTGCGACGTGGACTCGTACTTGATGCGATACTAAGCGGAGCGGTGTAAATTGACGTCACATGCGGTCACGTAAGTTTAATCGCCTGTAAAATCAAAACTAATAGGTATTTTTGACTAGAACAAAAACTAGTGTATTTGTATACATACAATCTTTACTGTAACAAACTTTCAACCGATTTGGCGTACCTATTAAAATTCTTCATTAACTCGCCGATTGCGCATAGTTAGCCTAATGTTATCCATGTACTGCGCTAATGAAGAATGTTACTAGGTATGCCAAATCGGTTGAAAATTTGTTACAGTAAAGCTTGTATGTATACAAATACACAAGTTTTTGTTCTAGTTCTAGTAGTAGTATAAATTATATACATACCCATCAGCGTTATTTTACTACAACGCCTAATCCACTCACTAAAAGGTATTAAACTAAATAACTCAAATAAATTGTGCGACTATGAAAAGGTTCAGGCATCATGAAGCTACTGCGACAGAATGAACCACGTTCCGTCATTTTATTCCTATTTATAGACACAAAACAGTAGTCAAGATGGCGGCGCCCTGACGTATACATCAAATGAAGCACTTTATTGTTGACTTCCTTCAGTCGTTTTCGTTTTGTTACTGACAGTTTCGAAGTAATTCTTTCACTTGTAATTTTTATTTTTGACAAAGAATATGGAGATCTAATATTCAAAATTAGTTGACCGAACGAGCGTAGCGAGTGAGGTCTAGTGTTGAGACGGTCGGTCGCTCGTATGTTTGTATGTTTATATGTTTGTATGTTTGTTCGACGATAACTTGAGTACCGTTGCTCTGATCTTCATGATTTTTGGTATACAAGTAGTTGAGGTCCATAGAATTTTTAAGTTCGAACATGAGCAGGATCGGTCAGGGGGTTACGGAGACAGGGGGTCCAAAAGGGGATCTACCTCTTTGGCACACAAAATATAGGGCAAATATACCCGAGTGGGGTATCAAATGAAAGGGCGTAACTTCGGTGACAATAATATGCTACCATGGAACTGATCTGATGATAGAGCTGGAAGAAATCTGCAGGAATTATCTCATTAGCCATACTTCATAGTTCATTCATTCAAACTACTCGTCAAGAATCGTTCTGACGAGTACTTGCTTTGTCTTTCAATAGTAACCAGGATCTGATGATGGAACTGGAAGGTGGTCATAGGAACTTCGCAATGAAACGACATAACCCCATCGAGGTTGGGTTCGTTAGAATCGTCTTGACGAGTACTTGCTTTGTCTTTCAATGGTAACCAGGGTCTGATGATGGAACTGGAAGGTGGTCATAGGAACTTCGCAATGAAACGACACAACCCCATCGAGTTTGGGCTCGTTAGAATCGTCTTGACGAGTAGTTTGTCTTTCAATGGTAACCAGGGTCTGATGATGGAACTGGAAGGTTGTCATACGAACTTCGCAATGAAACGACACAACCCCATCGAGTTTGGGCTCGTTAGAATCGTCTTGACGAGTAGTTTGTCTTTCAATGATTGGTAACCATTGAGCCAATGGGTTTGATCTAACATATTTCGTTATCAAAGACCAAAAAGTATAAAA
Organism: Idaea aversata; assembly: GCA_907269075.1. Classification (NCBI taxonomy): domain Eukaryota; kingdom Metazoa; phylum Arthropoda; class Insecta; order Lepidoptera; family Geometridae; genus Idaea; species Idaea aversata. The sequence continues at coordinate 5,784,850 of OU026112.1, read as the reverse complement.
TAAATTGATAGTTTAGAAAAACTAAAAAAACCCGCTTTAATAAAAAAAAACAACTAAAAAATGGAAAATAAAATTTAATAAATTTGGATTAAGAATATTGTAAATAGTAAGCGTGTTACATTGTGATTGCAAAAGAAAAATAATGAAGGTGTAGCATCACAACACAATGTAACACGCTTACTATTTACAATATTCTTAATCCAAATTTAACGGGTGTGATGATTGAGCTGGACCTATGCTTTTAGAACTTAACAACAACAACAACAACAAGTTAACAACAACAACAAGTTATGCCTGTCGTGTTTGAATTCTCTAAATCATCCAATGTCAGATATTAGCGATACTAGGCACCTATCATTCAAATAAGATAGACCTGTCGTATTTTGAGTCTTTCGTCGTTATATTATACATTTTAGTACCTACTTTACGCTGAAATATAATGATCGCTGAAAACAACTCGTGAGGTCTCAGTTCGAGGCGAACTACTAGTTAACTAACATTCTTCGTTGTGCCTGAGTGAAGGTAGGCCGATCGCCGTATTCTTATGCAGCGCATCTTGACTGCGTTTGCGTCATAACTATAGATTTCGTATTGCTATAATGAAGAATGTTACTAGGTATGCCAAATCGGTTGAAAATTTGTTACAGTAAAGCTTGTATGTATACAAATACACTAGTTTTTGTTCTAGTCAAAAAAAACTATTAGTTTTGATTTTACAGGCGATTAAACTTACGATAAATATCGAGTCCCGCTAACAGTCACGTGACCGCGAGTGACGTCATTGTATAACGCTCCGCTCAGTTTACTTCTATAAAACGGAAACTAATTGACGTATTGAAGTAATTCTTTCACTTGTATTTTTTATTTTTGACAAAGAATATGGAGAATTAATTGTTAATTAGAATCTTACATACCTTCATTATGGAAATGCAAATGTATGTAACACGCGGACACACCGAATGTCCTGAAGTTCCATAAAGTTCTGTGTCCATTTTTGGCTCGTATTTGACGAGTGTAGTCCCTCTTTCTTGTTCCCCAACAACATCTGTGGGAAAGTAATTAGAAATATTTACACACTTTTTACCACTTTGGAAGTGTCTCTCGCGTAAATTATTCAGTTCTATCCATAGATACCCCACACGCATGGATTTGATGTTTTTTTTTTTAGTTTCAGTTCTTAGTATGGGGAACCCTAAATTTTTTTGTTTTTTTTTCTATTTTTGTGTGAAAATCGTAATGCGGTTCACAGAATACATCTACTTACCAAGTTTCAACAGTATAGTTCTTATAGTTTCGGAAGAAAGTGGCTGTGACATACGGCAGACAGACAGACATGACGAATCTATAAGGGTTCCGTTTTTTGCCATTTGGCTACGGAACCCTAAAAAACAAATGGTTGTCTGTAAAGTCGGTTTACGGACGATAATTTAACGTTATTACGACATGAGAAAACGATGAAATTTTTTTTTTTCACTTTATATTTTTCCCCTTTATGAGTACACTAGCTGCGCCCCGCGGTTTCACCCGCGCAAGTCCGAGTCTCGTAGGAATATCGGAATAAGAAGTAGCTTATTTGTTAGGGTCTCTAGCTACCTGCTACCGACTTTCATCACAATTCGTATAGTAGTTTTTGTGTTTAGCAATGCCAGTATTAAGGGAAAGCGGTGTTATAGGTAAGCGAGACGTTAAGGGAAGGAACGTCACGTCAAGGTAACGTCAAGGTAACGTGAGGTCTCGTGGGAGAGCGAAGTCTTGGGAAAGCGAAGACGTGGAAAACGGTTATATTTTTAGGAGTCCAGATAGACCCAGAATGCTTTTCTGATACGGAACCGTCGCGGATGGAGTAGGTAACGTTAGTTATTGTGACCAAACACGTGCGAGCGAAGCGAGCGGTTATATTTTTAAGAGTCCAGACAGACCCAGAATGCTTTTCTGACACGAAACCGTCGCGGAATGAGTAGGTAACGTTAGTTATTGTGACCAAACACGTGCGAGCGAAGCGAGCGGTTATATTTTTAGGATTCCAAACAGACCCAGAATGCTTTTCTGACACGAAACCGTCGCGGATGGAGTAGCAAACACGTGCGAGCGAAGTGAGCGGTTATATTTTAAGGAGTCCAGACAAACCCAGAATGCTTTTCTGACACAGAACCGTCGCGGAATGAGTAGGTAACGTTAGTTATTGTGACCAAACACGTGCGAGCGAAGCGAGCGGTTATATTTTTAGGAGTCCAGACAGACCCAGAATGCTTTTCTGACACGAAACCGTCGCGGATGGAGTAGCAAACACGTGCGAGCGAAGTGAGCGGTTATATTTTAAGGAGTCGTTTATGCTTAGATATTTGTCTGTTGTCTGGTTGTTTCTATGTATTATAAGTATCTATACATATAAAATGCTTTGTCCTGACTGACTGACGGATCAACGCACAGCCTAAACCGCTGATCGTAGAGACCTGAAACATGGACGATGTGTTCTTTGTACGATGTAGGCATCCGATAAGAAAGGATTTTTCGAAATTCTACCCCTAAGGGGGTGAAAAAGGGGGCAAAGTTTGTTTGGGACAACGCGATTCCTTGGTTCATTTTCGACTTCTACGCGGACGAAGTCGCGGGTAAAAGCTAGTAAATGTATATTTACAAAAGAAAAGTATATAAGTAGTATATGAGTTGTCTAGCACCCATAACACAGGTGTAGTTACTTAGCTTGGGGCTAGATGGCGATTTGTGGAATGTCCTGCAATATTTATTCTAATATTCGTTACTTACGTCGTCGTTTATTTGGTACGAAGAATTTAGTTTCGAATCTCTTCGCAATGACTTCGTAGGCTTTTACTGCGCCAGTTTTCTTAACAGAAGATTTGGAGGTCGAAGCCGGCGCTGGAAAAAATATACCAAATATTTTATGTGTTGCAAGTCGTTATTGGTTTTTTTCTTCTCGTCAATTACAATATAAAACATCAATACAAAATATGAATATAAAAAAAAATACATAGTAGGCTAGGTTTTATTTTCGTTACGGAATATATTGATTCGGTCGCCGCGCTCAAAGCCCGCGATAAAAGCTATGCAATAGCTTAACTAGTAGATACCTAAATAATCCTAAATTAAATCTAACTAAACAAAACAAATCTTGATTATTTAATATTACAAAGTACTACTTAATAAATACATAATTATGAAATTGAATATTTTATGTTACAACTCGTGCTCACTGGCTTTATGACATCTGAACCGTTTAGAGGTGTCCCGAATTATTTGTGTTTATAGAACGTTAGCAGGAGTTTCGCGGTTTGACCCGCGTAACTCCCGATCCCATGGGAATATTGGGATAAAAAGTAGCCTATGTTATTAAGAATGAATCAATGTCTCCTCATACCAAGTTTTATCAAAATCGGTAAAGTAGTTTTTGAGCCTTTCGTTACAAACATAAAAACAAAAAAGAAACGGTTGCACTCCAGGAGTGCCGACAGAAGTAAAAACTTATTATAAAAAAAAATATTTACTAAACAACTAAAATATCTGTACATCCATTAAAGCACGTACTGTAGCTGCGTCTCGTAACGGTGTCGCGAGTTCAGAGATCTTATCACATCTAAAAATATGCGTACCGCGCCGAAGTTTTCTCTTCAAAAAACTTTCCTCTTTATTATATTAGTGTAGATATTTCCATTAATGTTGCAACTCGCGCTCAGTGGCTTTATGACACCTGAACCGTTTAGAGGTGTCCCGAAATATTTGTGTTTATTAGTTTAAGATTATGAACTGTAGATTTCAATTTACAAGCCAGCGGGCCGATCGCCGTATTCTTATGCAGCGCATCTTGACTACGTTTGCGTCATAACTATAGATTTCGTATTGCCGTAATTTCTTAAGACGCACACGTCACGCAAACCTTAAACGTCGCGTGCTCGCCGTATTGCCCTAATAGAACGTGAGCTACACGTCTTTTGTATAGCACAAAACGATATCGCGCTAAATTTTGACGTGACATAAATGTCAAATTGAACTGACACTAAGAAGTCAAAAATTTCGATATTACATAAGAAGTCAAAAATTTCGTACGGCAGCAGCTTGTTTCACGCGTAGGTGAAGTAGACGTGCAGTTAAAGTAACGGTTACGTGTGGCTTCATTTTACGGCAATACCGATTATTGTTTGCGTGCACGTGACGTATGCGTCAACTGGACGTGCACTCGACTAATGCGTCATAAATTACGGCGATCGGGGGGCAGTTCGAAAGAATAATTTGAGAAAAAAGCAATTATGGTTGACACTGTTTCTTTGCAAACTAACCTGTGTTAAATCTATATATGAAATTTCCCAAAGGCAATTCCTTGCTGACCCTTCCAGCTTTATAATCCTCCAAGCGTAGTTCTTCCAGAGATTTATCTGCATATTCCTGAGGAAAACCAACTTGTTGTTTATGATACCCTGGTACTATACCCTGCAGTTTAACTCTCGATCCCGTGGGAATATCGGGATAAATTGGCCAAGTGCGAGTCGTGCGAGCGCACGAAAGGTTCCGTACCACTATATTCTGTTTTTAGTACAACAGAAAAACACACGTCCCAATTTGACCCTATTAGTAAGACTTCACTGTCAGTCCGTCCGTCTATCCGTTCCGTCCGTCCGTCCATCCGTCCGTCAGTCTGTCATCAGGATGTATCTCATGAATCGTGATAGCTAGAGTTAAAATTTTCACAGATTATGTATTTCTATTATCGCTATAACAACAACTAAACACAATTGAGTGCCGATCAAATCGGGACGTGTGTTAACACCTTTACGCTAATGATTAGTGACATACATACTTACTTTAACAAAAGATATGCAATTGTATAAGACACGTTCATCTGTTATTTCATCTCTCCCCTCAGTTGGGCTGTATCTAACTAACGAAGTCCCACTGTTTTCTTCAACAATACCATCTGTAGAAGAATTTTTGAAAATGTAAGCTCCAATATGTTTATTAACTTAAATTACCTGCATCTCGGATTTGCACCCGATCCCATGGGAATATCGGGATAAAAAGTAGCCTATAACTGATTCCGGAGCTCCAGCTTTCCAACAAACAAAGTTTTATCCAAATCGGTCTAGTAGTTTGTATCTAAAGACGTAACAAAACGCAACTTTCTTGAATAAGGTACCTACTTACTAAAATTATGAAGTTTTAAGTAATGTGGAAGGAATGAAAAAGTGAGCTCCAATATGTTTATGATTGCCTGGTACTTTCAATTACTTGCCCCCCGGAAATTTACCTGATCCCTTAGAAAAATCAGGATACAAAGTAACCTATAAGTGATTCCAGAGCTCCAGCTATCCAACAACCAAAGGTTTATCCAAATCGGTCCAGTAGTTTTTACCTAAAGATGTAACAAAACGCAACTTTCTTGAATTAGGTACCCACTTGTACTCAATTATGAGATGTAAGCTTTGAGGGAATGAAAAAGTAAGCTGCAATATGTTTATGATTGCCTGGTACTTTGAATTACATGCATCTCGGATTTGCACCCGATCCCATGGGAATATCGGGATAAAAAGTAACCTATGAGTAATTCCAGAGCTCCAGCTATCCAACAAACAAAGTTTTATCCAAATTGGTTTAGTAGTTTTTACCTGAAGAGTAATAAACCGCAACCACATGAGCCGCAACTTTCTTGAATAAGGTGTACCCACTTACTAAAATTATGAAATTTTAATGTAAGATAGGAAGGAATGAAAAAGTGAGCTCCAATATGTTTATAATTGCCTGGTACTTTGAATTACATGCATCTTGGAATTGCACCCGATCCCATGGGAATATTGGAGTAAAAAGTAACCAATAAGAAATTAGTAAGCTCCAGCTATCCAACAAACAAAGTTTTATCCAAATTGGTTCAATAGTTTTTAAATGAAGATGTAACAAACCGCAACTTTCTTGAATTAGGTACCTACTCGTACCAAATTGAATGAAGGAATGAAAAAGTAAGCTCCAATATGTTTATGATTGCCTGGTACTTTAAACTACCTGCATCTTGGAATTGCACCCGATCCCATGGGAATATTGGAGTAAAAAGTAACCAATAAGAAATTAGTAAGCTCCAGCTATCCAACAAACAAAGTTTTATCCAAATTGGTTCAATAGTTTTTAAATGAAGATGTAACAAACCGCAACTTTCTTGAATTAGGTACCTACTCGTACCAAATTGAATGAAGGAATGAAAAAGTAAGCTCCAATATGTTTATGATTGCCTGGTACTTTAAACTACCTGCATCTTGGAATTGCACCCGATCCCATGGGAATATTGGAGTAAAAAGTAACCAATAAGAAATTAGTAAGCTCCAGCTATCCAACAAACAAAGTTTTATCCAAATTGGTTCAATAGTTTTTAAATGAAGATGTAACAAACCGCAACTTTCTTGAATTAGATACCTACTCGTACCAAATTGAATGAAGGAATGAAAAAGTAAGCTCCAATATGTTTATGATTGCCTGGTACTTTAAACTACCTGCATCTTGGAATTGCACCCGATCCCATGGGAATATTGGAGTAAAAAGTAACCAATAAGAAATTAGTAAGCTCCAGCTATCCAACAAACAAAGTTTTATCCAAATTGGTTCAATAGTTTTTAAATGAAGATGTAACAAACCGCAACTTTCTTGAATTAGATACCTACTCGTACCAAATTGAATGAAGGAATGAAAAAGTAAGTTTCAATATGTTTATGATTGCCTGGTACTTTAAATTACCTGCATCTTGAGCTATCCATAAAACAAAGTTTTATTAAAACCGGTTTAGTAGTTTTTGACGTGACAACGTTTTATAAATTGGTTTGCCGGGTGACACTTCAAGAAACTGCGTTACGCTCCGCTGACGTTATGCGCTCACAATGAGAGCGAGTGAGAGGCACGCGGGCATGGTTAGCCCGCCTAAGAGCGAGAGAGACAGACATAAAAAGTGAAAGGCACGCGTCCCTTCCACTCGAGCACAGTTGTTGTCACGTAAAACTTTCGCCCGTATACCGACTTTACAGGCAACCAGTTTTTTTTGTTTATAACAACAGAAGATTACCTACTTACCAACTTTTGAAACATAAGCTTTGAAGCTAAATGACTGCGGCTCCCGAGACAACTTCATGGCTGATTCCTTCTTCAAGGGGACAGCCCTCCTTATCAAGACCATCTGAAAATATAAATTAAAGAATAAACACCAGCAACTTAATCCATGCTTAAGAGGAAAGGGTACCGGCGCTCTCTCCATACAAACATAGTCGGCTGTTTCCTCCCTGGATAATGACAGTAGAGCAAATATTTTTGTATCATAAAACTTATAACTGCCATAACCATGCCCCTTTGTCTTATTTTTTTTAACCGACTTCAAAAAAAGGAGGAGGTTCTCAATTCGGATGTATGTATGGTATTTTTTTTTTACATACTAGCGACCCGCCCCGGCTTCACACGGCTATATTATGCATGTATTATACATATAAACCTTCCTCTTGAATCACTCTATCCATTGAAAAAAACCGCATCAAAATCCGTTGTGTAGTTTTAAAGATCTAAGCATACAAAGGGAAATAGGGACATAGGGACGGCGAAAAGTGACTTTATTTTATACTATGTAGTGATATCTTGTTATTTTAACACACTTAAAATGAAAAAAAAAAAAGACATAGGGGCATAGTCATGGCAGTTATAGGTTTTATGGCACAAAAATAAAAATATTTGTGCTAGTGTCATTATCCAGGGAGGAAACAGTCGACTACGTTTGTATGGAGAGAGAGCCGGTAACCTTTCCTCTTAACAGAAGGCCAATTCTCGTAAATGACATTAATTAAATTACATTAAAATATCATTCCGATTACAAAAAATACCCTCAAAGTAGCTTATAATACCCACAAAGTCAGCTATTGGTAATCCCAAGAAGATTTTTTGTAATCAAAATGCAATTGCTATGTGATTTAATCAATTTTATTTATGAGAATTTGCCTTCTGATGGTGTAGTGGTGTTGGCCTAGTGGTAAATACATCGATTTTTATTCCGAAGGTCCTTGGTTCGAATCGCAGTCAAGCAACAATGGAATTTTCTTACGAAAAATTTATGTGTGATAATTGACATTGCTCTTACGGTGAAGGAAAACATCGTGATGAACCCCGCGGCTTAGTTGTCTACGATGTTTCGTCTTGCCATTGTCGACTAAGCGGAGAGGGTAGAAGGTGAGGGGATAAACAATAGTCTACTCCATGAAGTCTAGTTGCGGAAAAAAGTAGGAGTAGACCATGCCCGGCACATATTATAACACCCTCCCAGCTTAGTCCACCTTAAACAACTAAGCTGAGGGGTTTATCACGATGTTTTTACATAAAAATTAACAAAATTACAAATTCGTAGGACTTTTCTGTGTTTTATTAAACCTTTTTATTTCCATTCTCTATTTCGCTGTTATGTTTTGGTGCAGCCAAGGTTTGTATTTGTTTACTACTAATAAAATCAACAGGTTTATGATAAAAACTTACCAATAATGATAAAATAACTTCACAATTTCTACACAAACAATATGGAAAAAATTTCACTCACTAATAACTTTGTGTTTTCATTTTTACATCAATAAAAATGAGTAAAATCAACTTCAACTTCTTTTGTACGGCTGATAGCTGACATTATGACGCAATTCATCAATATCGCAAAAATCCCACGACTTTTAGTGTTGCCAGGTGCCGGTTATTTTTTCTCGTATCAAGGCAGTACTCATTTTCTACACGGATACATTTACCAAACACATCCTATTCTATACCAACTAATACGAGTATAATCCTTCCATAATTATTGTAAACCCGCGTAAGTTCCGATCCCGTGGGAATATCAAAATGAAAAGTAGCCTTCCTCGATAAATGGACTATCCAACACAAAAAACCTTTTTTTTAATTTTATACCAATATTCAAGAGTGTTCAAATTATTCGCGCGTAGTCCAGGTCCTTAACGTAAATTACGGTCCCATCGTGAAGAAAGCATGAAACTTGGCATGAACGTAGCTGTCATATATGTGCTTCAATTTCGATATGGAAGCACGTCGAGAAATTATTGTTTCCACCCCTTTCCCCCCCCCCCTTTTTTGTGCCAAATTAGAGTTTTTTGCATTTTGTATGAAAACGGTTCAAACTACAACCAAACTGTCAATGAGCAATATGATCCTCATTAAATTCACTACAATAATCACCTCGGAAGTATGTAGATCGGACTTATAATTTAGAAGCTGTAAAGTGATTTTAACGCCCCCTCGACCTCGTTTTGTATCAACCCTTATGAGTTATTTGATTTTATTATAAAAACGATTTAAGCTACATCAAAACTGTCAATGACCAATTTATTCTTCATTAAATTCTCTATAATAATTGTCTTGGAAGTATGTTGATAGGATTTATAATTTTCGAAATATGCTTACTTTTCTTTCAATTCGGCCAGTAAACATGGACACAAAAACGCTATACATCGAAAAAGCGCATGAAATATATTTTTTAAATACCCTCCGAGAGTAGTCTATACCAGAGTTTTCATCCTTGAAAACCCTGGGCTTCTCCTATGGTGCGTAATTCTGGCACGTGTTTTAGTTTTTTAGGAAAAACTACCCCTTGAAAGCGTTTTCCAGGTATTTTTGTTTTATATGTTCGGGCGAACACCCGACTGCGACGCAGAAGGTTGCGGGTTCGATTCCCGCCGGAACAAGTATTTATGCTGACCATAAATTCTTGTTTCTGGTTCTGGGTGTTTCCTATATGTATAATATGTATATATTAACAAAAAAAAAAAAAAGTATATAAGTAGTTTATCCGTTATCTGGCACCCATAACACAAGCATTAAGTTGCTTAGCTTGGGGCTGGATGGCGATGTGTAATATGTCCTGAAATATTTATATTTATTTATTTATTTTTTATATGTTTGTTTAATTATTGTCAATTTCATACTTTAGCACGTTTTTTATAAAGAAATTTAAAAAATAACTATTCAGAATAATGTTTTCATCATTAAACAGTAGTAGTAGGTATTCTTAAAGAAAGAAAAATCGTTTTTTTTTGTACGAGACTGTATGGTTTGAAAGTCTTTTGTCTGACCTACAAAGTGTAACAAAAAAAAACTATATGAGGGCTGCCTGTCACTGTAAATTGAGACTGCTGCCAGTGCTGCCAATCTTGCATATTTTATGCTAAACTAGCTGCGCCCTGCGGTTTCACTCGCGTAATAATTTTCTGCGTGACTTTCTTATATTTTTATTTCATAAGAACCTTCTCCAGACAATAACAAACACAACAAAAAAATAATTAGCAAAATCAGTCCAGCCGTTCACGCGGGATGCTGTGACCAAGGAAGAAATTTTACTTAATTTGTTAAGTTTCATCTACTGTTAGTCTGAATGACCTTTGTTTTAAAAAATCTGCTGTTTTCGAATTTACATAACCTCAAAATTTTCATTTTTTTTTTCGAAACTCCAAAAGTCGTAGAACAAAAGTTGTTTGTTTAGGTGCATAGAAGTAGCCCTCAACGGCTTGTTAATATAATTTCCAATAACCCTGTATACAGGGTGTCCCTCAATGAATGGAGAAGCGGGCACAGTCTCCTATATCCGCAGCGCAGGTAGCTGCGGATATAGGATACTGTGCCGGTTCAGAAAAATGAAAGTCATGCTAGGAAAGTCTCTCGGTTCCTGAGATATCCACCATTTTCAATAACTTCTCTATGCAAAGTGCAAATCAATCAATTATTCCACCTGTTTTTTGGATAGTATTCCAGGCACTGATCACTATAATAATACGAGATAATTCCAGGATATTAACTATTTTTATGACATATCGAAAGTTTTTTTTAAGCTAAGTCTGCATATGTGCTTGTATTAATCCAGGTCTATTTACTATTTCAAGCTATTTGCATAGCGAGTTTCATTGCAATCGGTTCAGTAGTTTTTGCGTAAAGGAATAACAAACATAGACACAAGCTTTCACATAATTTTCACATTATAAAGCTGAAGAGTTTGTTTGTTTGAACGCGCTAATCTCAGGAACTAACTGGTTTGAATTGAAAAATTATTTAGTAGTTAAACACAGAATACTTAAACTTAATATATTCTGGCAGCAAACGTGAGATTTTGTTTAAACATGTATCGGATAATCTAAAATTAAATTAAATTTCAATAACCACTATCATGTCTAGGATGTGTCTAGGGTCATATACATAGGTACCTATTTTATTTTGTTGTGCAAATCAACCAAAGAGTCGCAGACTGCAACATTACCTAAAGGATTCCTTTTTATGTTAAAAACGGGACCCTATTATTATGACTAAGGGTGCGTTCACATATAAAGTCCGTTTTAAGCTAGCTTCCCACGGTCCGTGATATCGCGGACGGACCGCGGACCAGCTCGCACGACACACCGTGGGAAGGGTCTCGTCCGTGGTAGCACAGGACGTCTGTGGCTGTGCGCCGGTATCCGTCGCAACGCGGTAACTTCAAAGGTGCGTGTCGTAGCCCAGACGACAGGTCAGAACTTGTTTGTACGTAAACAAGTCAGAACTTGTTTGAACACGAGTAGTGGTGTAGTTATTTGCGGAACTTGCGGAGAAATGGAGTGGACAAACGAACTTATTTTTGAATCTTTATCAAAATCTTTATCTGTCAAAATCTTTATCTTTATCAAAACCACAGCCGCAGCTGCAGCGACGATACGAAAGTGAAAGAGACACTTTGGCATTTTGAAATGAAGTTATCAAAAGATCGACACAGACCGACACGCACCGTTGGAAGAGCCCTGTCTGTGTGCGTTGCCGTCCGTGCGGTCGTCGGCGGTGCGTGATGATCCGCAGAATCACGCACCGTGGGAACCCAGCTTTACAGGTCCGTTAAAACGTGTATGTTATTAGCGTATGTAGTTGTATGAGTGAGTTCACACATAATACAGTATTCCGGATCCAGTAGAAAATACCGATCCGACAAAATAAGCAGCAATTCTGTTTTACAGGTCCGTTTAAACGTATGTGTTATTAGCGTATGTAGTTGTATGAGCCAGTTCACACATAATACAGTATTTCGGATCCAGTAGGTATACTGATCCGTTTATCGGATCCATATCGGATAGTAGCGACGGATCCGTTCAATAGGATCCTTTATATGCTGTGTGAATACTATCTCCAGTAGCAACGGATCCGTTAAAAAGGATCCTGTAAAAACGTACGTATATGTGAACGCGCCCTTTGCTGTCCGTCCGTGCTTCACCAGGCTGTATCTCATGAACCGTGATAGCTAGAGGGTTGAAATTTTCACAGATGCTGTAATTCTGTTGCCGCTATAACAAATATACTAATTTTATTTATTTTCCTGTGATTCCGGTTTTAGGTTTTTGTAAGTAAATACACAACTGTTGTGATATAATAACGTGTTTTTTTTAATTCGAAAAACTTAAACTAAATAACATTAAGAATGCCTCATTTGAAAATAATAGACAATAATAAATTAACGACTAGAGACAATGCTGTACAAGAAATAGACAAAATCAATCGAAAACGGTTTAGCAATTTTTCTTGAATGGTTGATAGTTAAAAATATATCAAAATCTGTCCATAGACAACGAAGTTATGTCCGAACAGCCATAAAAAATACTATTGAATTGAGATTTTTTTTGTTTTGAAGTCGGTTAAAAATTGGAAAACCAAGAACAGAATTATAGATCAAAATCGATATAGCGTTAAAAAAAAAGCTAAATAAGATAGAATACTGTTAGAAAAAAAAATAAGTACGAAGTTTTAAAAATTCGCCGAGGTGGGTTTAGAATTCGCGACACTTTATGAGGGGTTCTATTTTCACCTTGATACGAATTAAAAAAAAAGTAAATTAAAAAATTGAAATTTTTGTAAGTTTTAAATATCAACCATTCAAAATAAAGAATTATAATAAAAGTGATTTGGTACGAATAAAAATCTGCGTCCACAGTACAAAATTAAATCATAGTTTGTATGCAAACATCACAGAATATGGTAGAATTGGCATAAAATTAAATTATTTCCAATTCTATGCCAATAACTGTGGCCGTAAATCAATTTTGGTAGAAAAAAATAACATATATAGGCAAAAAAATCAAAACCCGCCATTTTTAAATAATTTCGTACAACAAAATGGCGGTTTTGACTTTCACACAAACTTTACTATTGTAAAACTATAGGTACATCATATAAATTAATTCTAAATTAAAACAAAAACTGGCTGTCATAATTTGGTTTAAATTGTAAATTGGTAATCGAAAAAAAAACAATGAAAATAATGGACAAAAAAGGTATAAAACTTTGGAGAAAAAGTTGAGCAGAGAAGGGAATGAATTACATAATATGTATTACTTTCCTAAGGCTGAGCTAAAAGCCAATGATTTATACAAAAACATGTCTTTATACATTGACGTGCCTTTTATTGTATAAAACATATCTTTATACATTGACGTGCCTTTTATAGTGTAAAACACAACGTTATACAATGACATGTCTTTTGTACAACAACATGTCCTTATGTTTTATACATATTATATAAAGACATGTTTTCTATACATTGGCTATAAAACCCGACGTACTTAAAACTAAATCCCTTTACAATAAGGTACTACGAATTTAAAGCTTGGAAAAATCTATTGTCACGTGAAAAAAAAAACACAAAATGTCGTCGTACTATTTTCCACTAAGATCAGTAGAATTTAGCGTTGGCAACACTGCATCGTAGCTTTTATCTACGAACAATGGTTTCTAAATAATCGATCATTGGTCTATTTATTCACTAAAAAGCGGTTTTTTAACTCACGTAGATCCCGTATACCGTGGGAATTGGCAAAAATTCCGTCTCAGTGCTCACATACTAAGAAACCCCTGTGCAAAATTACATATTTCTAGGACCAGCGGTTTCGACTGTATAGATTTCTAAAGTACCAGGCAATCATAAATGCAAAAGAGTTTATATTGTTTTATATTGTGCAAAAAAAGGGTCTGGAGCAAGCGGTTTCTTCATTTACATATTTTTATATGTACCAGGCGATCATAAAGAACCTAGAGTTAATGTGTATTGAATGATATGCTTCTGGTGCGTCTTTCAGTCCGTAAGTAGGCACTAAAGAAGGAATTTTCGGCATTTTGTAAAAAATGACCTTAGGAAAATAGTTGAAACACATTTTTAGGAACTTCTCAGTGTTATACAACGGTTCTTGTACGAAAACTGTATAATTTTTTAAAATATTGTACTTTTAATATTAATTAAAAATGCCAAAAAAACAACTTTTTGTCTATTTCGACAAAATAAATGTCATAACTTGACAAAAAATATGTCAAAATTGACAAAATAAATGTCAAAACTGTCTTAATCGACAAAAAAATTGTTAGAAATCTCTATTAGCCAATAGTACCTACAGATTATATTACAAAATGTCAAAAAAGATTTGGCGGCAAAAATCGTAATTTTCTGTCAAGAACCGCTTTTTTTAATTAAAAATGATATGATTGTTTATAAATGCAATAGAACTATCACGATTTTATGATATTATAATTTTTTTATGGACGAAGTCGAGTCGTTATTTATTTCGGAATTGTGCATATTTTGATTTCTTATTGTAACAAAGATTTTTTAATGGTCAAAATGTACTTTATGTTTCTGTCATTTTAGTTAAAAAAAACATCGAAGAAATTGCAGTAATATATGATTTTTCTAAAAATTATGTACCAGGCGGCCATAACTTGCGAGAAGTAACGCGTTCTCTTTACCATGGAAACATTATTAGACTTTTCTTTAATAATTTAGAATTATTAGCTCTAGAGCAACCAGGATCACATAATTTACAAGAAGGTATAATTAACATGATATCGATTACCATGGAAATGATTTTCATGTTTTTCTGGTACCAGGCTACCAGGATAACATAAATTGTGAAGAATCTATTACCAAGATAACTCAAACGTCACTATCTACAGTGCTTTTCATGTTTTTCTGGTACCAGACTACCAGGATAACATAAATTGCGAACAAGTGTCCCTTTGTTACAATAAAAATAAATTACATAATAGAAATGAATACATAACCTATACATACTAACAGCTTATTCGAAAACCTAGCATTTATCTACTTTATATACAGCTTCGTTAAAATAACGGATTACATTTACTCGAACCAATGATATGTCTTAAAAAAAACCAGTAAAAAACTAGCCTAGGAAAAAAAAGTCCAAAACGTTCAGCGCTTCGATTCGTCAATCATTAAGACAATCCGAAACACACTGATCTGTCAAAAACGCTTCTTTCTGTCAAAAAATTCAAATCTCAACGCTTCGATTCGTCAATTTCTCATTTAAAAAAGCGCTCAGCGCTTCGATCTGTCAATGTCTGTCTAATGTCATAATAAATAACTTATAACTTTTAATACAAACTATAACTAGTCGTTTCCAAAAGCGCAGTGAAAAACGGTCATTGACCCGCCATGAAAACGATAAAATTAACAGTGAGACAAAAGATTCTTCACCGTATAGTCCGTTCACTAATAAAAGGGAGTAAACTGACAGAATTATTAAATTTTTCAATACTACAGTTTCATTAAGCCTCTATAGATAACAGCACTACTTGATTAAAAAAAATTGAAAGATGTCTTGCCAACATCATTTCTTTTCACCAGAGAATATGGTGCTTATAGAACGCGCCATCGGAACTAATTTAAAAAATGGTTGTCTATAAAGTCGGTTTACGGACGAAAATTTTACGTGACAGCGTCATAAGAAAACATTGATGGTAACCATAGCAACGATAATACTTTGCTATGGTTACCTTGTCAATAACGCTTACTCACGTTCCCGTAACATGACACTTTTTTGTGAGGGCAGTATGGTGTTCATCGATTTATAAGACATCACGTCAAAAAAAGCTTATCTAGTGTTTCCCATTGTCATTTTACTCCATTTAAATAGTAAACGGACTAGAGTCAATGTCCGATTTTCGCTTCACATTCGGAACAGAACAATATATTACTTCAATATTTACACTTTGGGTCGAAATATTATTTGGCATATTAAGGTTAAGACTTATATGTGCGGATGACATCCTTGATCTGTGCACGGCACAATGGGCACTGACCGCCTCCTTTGCCTCTCCACTGCTGAACTGCGCATCGGTAGCACATGCACATATGCCCGCACATATAAAGCACACTATCAATCGGATTCTCATAGCAAATCGTACACTCAGTGCCTGTCAAACCCTCCCCAATAACAGAATAAATCGGCTGATGATTGGAATGGATTTGCCTACTCGTTGTTGGTAAATTTCTCTCCAACACCCTCTCTGGCATTCTGTCATGTCCGTTTGGTATTTGAACTTGTTCGTTGCAGTTGTTCTGGCTTGTTGATAGACAGAGGTCGGGTCTGGGCCTGGTGTAAGCTGGAGGAGCTGCTGCGGAGCAAGTCTGCTGGCTTGTCATCGGTAAATTGGCCAGGCAAATTTGCGATGATTGGATCGGCTGTGGAAGGAAGAAAACACCGGATTAATATACCATTTGGAGATTCAGGTAAAAAAGACTTGTTCTTAACAACCGCTTAACTCCCGATCTCGTGGGAATATCGGGATAAAAAGTATCCCCAAAATCGGTCCAGTAGTTTCGGAGTTTAAAGTTTAGTAATTTCGATATATAAAATACTAGCTGCGCCCCGCGGTTTCACCCGCGTAGTTCCCGTTCCCGTGGGAGTATTGGGATATAATATAGCCTATGTTACTCGTGGATAATGTAGCTTTCGAATGGTGAAAGAATTTTTAAAATCGGTCCAGTAGTTTTTGAGCCTATTCATTACAACCAAACAAACAAACAAACAAACAAAGTTTTCCTCTTTATAATATTAGTGTAGATACCAGTCAAATAAGAAATCCAGCCAGCTGATTCCCAAAACCATCGAAAAAAAATATTGCTGGTCTTTCACTCCCGCGACTTTTGACGTGTTGCCATCCTTGTCTCTTAAGTTTTATTCGTTTCTGTAGCCTTCCGATGCCGATGGTTTGTGAATCAACCAGCTGATCTCGTTGGGAATTCCAGGATAAAAAAAACTAGCTGTTATTGCAGGCCCTACAAATACTGGAACAGTAGTCATATAATTAAACTTAATCACAATTTCCATACTAACCTCAATATAATGAGCGCTTGCCAACGTCAAAGTCTGCTGATTAACAGCATTCTGGTTCCCATTCTGTGGTGGCAGACTAACAACCAGCACAGTTCCACCAGCTCCAGTCTGAATCGGAGCCGCAGATCCAGAGATAACCCTCAACTGCTGCGGAGGAGTTTGGGCCACTTGAGAACTCAACATCCTGACTTTCTGCGTCGTCCCATAGATGTCCACAAATGCCCAAAGTCGCAGAGTATGATCCACGTGCATAACTGTTACTGGGTTTAAGCCATTCCTGCTGACTCTCACTTCTCCATCTAGTGTTAGAGTTACAGCGAGTTCATCACCTCTTCGTAAGCCATTGGCTGCGTCACGACGCACAACCCAATACTCCGGTCGGTCTAAGAGAAGCTCCGCATCATCGGGTAAATCGCAAGGCCGTAGCGTTCCCGGATCACATGAAGTCAGACCAATTGCCAAGCTTCCTGAATAAGTTATCTCCGTTGATAGAATCTGGACGACTATGGTTTGTCCTGGACGCATTGGTCGCGCTGTGAAGACGTAGCCTTGACAGAATTCGCCTTCTAACCTAGCAGCGACTCCTCTGTCGCTTATAAACTGAACATTTCTTCCTTTAGTCCTGTGAAGGCTTAGAGGTACAAGTGGACTTTGGTGTCTGGGCGCTGGTAATGGTTCGTCTACAGACAACGATCTCATTCCGCTTATAAGCCGGTCTTCTTCGACCGGACTGTGGTTCGGGCGTCTGATTTGATTCGGAGCACGTGGATCAGCGAACTGCACAGCTGTGCAGTTCCCATAAACATCAACCAACGCCCATAAGGGACTGCGGGTGTCGACTCCGGAGAAAAACAGGCCCTTTTCTTCTCCATTGATCCCGAAATGGACATCTCCAGCAGAATTAACATAGTAGTATAAGATATTGTCTTTTTCGCAGAATCTTTCGCCTAAAGCCTTAGCCCAATTTCCGGGCTTGTTCGTTAGATCTGGGCAGGCGTATTTGGGCAACGAATGAGCTATGGTAGCGGGATCGTGGGTCGTGAAGCCGAACCGGATCACGCCACTCCAGCTGTTCGATATCTCGACGAAACGAACGCACACCTGGAAATGAAAAAGAGTTCTTGTTAAAAACTTTCGAAGTACTAGGACGACATAATTATAGAAGAAATGTTATATGATCTGCAGATTATTGTTAAATTCGGGACAGGATATCCGCCATCTGTTTGCTATATACAAGCTCATTTAGATTTTGACCACAATAATAAACTTAAAACCTTAATAAAAATTATATTATTCTTCTTTGCTCAATTTACTGCTTCTGTAGTTAAAAACTACCAGGCTATCATAAAACATGAAGAGCTCTCTCACCTTTTCATTAACGCGTACAGGCCTCGCACTAAACGCAACACCCTTGCAGAAAGATTCCACTCGCCTAGCAGTGGACCCGTCGCGGGATATCCTGACGTTTTCACCGTGGACGCTGTGGAAGCCCAGCGGTGGTAGATTGTTGGGGGTACCACCGGTGCATGAGGTGCGGGGAGCTGTAACAAGGGAAAAACAATTTAGAACTCTTTCAGTTTCATGATTGCCTGGTAGTAACAAATAAAAAAATTAGATTATTATTATGTCCTAATCTAATCTAAGCCAATACCTCGCAATAAAATAATTGAATTAGCTTCAATTTTCATAAAGTTATCGATCTTAGATTAATTTTTTTACAAAAAAGTACACTTTAAGTGAAGAAAAATATTTCAAAATCCACTTCATACTCATTATTCCGTACGATATTCCATTTAACACACCCCAACTAAGATACGGCCCCCTCGTTATAAAACCAACATGGCCGCCCGTCACCTGCCCAGCAGATGCGCGCGCAGCTTGCTCCCGCGCATATGACGAAGAAACTACGACATGGATCTAAATGAAAGAGGCCTTGTGTAGCCCTAATACGGCTTAAGATAAGGTTAAAAATGTTTCAAAGCGCCCGAGCGTTCGTTAAAATCCTAGTTGCAGTGTACTTATCTTTAAAAATGTCAAGTTTTTCTACCGTGCTATTTAAAAATTAAAAGTAGTGAATTTGACTTTTAAGGAAATGTACCGGAAGCCCCGGGAATTAACAGTTACAGTTTTTCGTAAAAATGAAACAGTTTAATTGTTGTAGCGATCCCAGAATATAATCTTCCAACTAATAAAACCTTTAAAATTTGTAGTTCGTAGGAACTATTGTTAAAGAGTTTGTAGGAATCAATATCACGTTTAAAGAGACACTAACGCGCGTAAAACCACGGTTACAGCAGCGCTCCACGGTTTCACCCGCGTACCTTCCGATCCCGTGGGAATATTGGATTAAAAAGTGGCCTATGTTACTGTCAATGAATCAATGTATCTTCAGTTCCATCTAAATCGGTTCAGTAGTTTCGGAGCCTAAACAATGCAAACAAACAAATCTTTTCTCTTTAAAATAGAAGTATATTTTAGATATTCTATCTTTCTGACTATGAAATTGATTACCTACCTAAATAAAATAAAATTTACAAGTGCTATTCAAAATCAATACTAATATTATAAAACTGAAGAGTTTGTTTGAAAGCGCTAATCTCAGGAACTACTGGCATCTACCGGTTCAAATTGAAAAAATATTTTTGGGTCGGATAATCGAGGAAGGCTATAATAATAGACTTTCCATTTTAATATTCCCACGGGTCCGGGACTTACGCGCGTGAAACCGCGGAGCGCAGCTAGTAATGTATAAAGTAGAAAGAAACAAAAAAATCCTTAATTAATATTAAAATTTTTTATTTTATAACATTTTTTTTTCGGACAGACTTTATGCTCAAGTTATCCGAAGCCATAATTTATATAAAAAAACTACAGTAGAGCGATTTTCGTCACGTACGATGAGCGTACGTACAGTTCATTTGATATGGGTCCCGCATACCACCCTCCGTGTCACGATACCGTGACACCCCTCTAATAGTTATTGTGTGTGCACGTGCTGACACTTCCTCAGGATATAGGTACCTGGGTAGTTGAACATTGTACATGCTCTTTGTTGTATTATTTCACTAAATGAGCGCGGCTAGGAAGGTCTGATTGGCGAGATGGTAAGGCGTTCGTTTGTTTGAAAATTCCTTAAAATTTTAAGTACATTTGGATACTTTTCCAAAATCTAAATTCCGTGATTTTAAAATACGAAGCATGCTTAACCGCAGAGCTAGGCTAAAATACTAATTATGCTTTAAGGAGGTAGAAAACTATGCACAAAAACAACGGACACATAAACTGCGACTTTAAAATAATGAAATATTTATTTCAAAGTCGTCTTGGACTATGATTTTTAACTCAACAAGAGTTTGAATACAATAATATGGATTCAATTTAAATTTCTATCAACAGTTTGCATACTTATTAAAATATTAATCCTGAACTTTGATGCAGTTTATGCAGTTTGCGATGAAATTATGCATTTCGATCTCTAATTGGATATTTGGCGTAACCTTATGATAATTAAAAGGTTTTAGTAGTTAATTATGTTCTAGAGTAGCAGATGTAAAAAATTACACATTTTGTATTCTAATTGGGTAATTGTAGCAAAAAACTAAATAAATTTGATTTTCGCGGGCACCCGGTATGTTTCGGAAAATTCTACCTAAATAAAACAGATGTGTTCAGATTATGTAATTAACTTAAAAATAAAAACTGATCTAAAGTGATCTTTAAAACTGCTGACAAAAGCCAGGTGGTCCATGAGGGTTGCCATTTTGATTTCTAGGGGATCTCGCTTCCGCCGGAAGTGGATCGATTGATCTCGTTTTCGAATATAGAACTGTTGGGGGAAGTGGAGGATATAGATTGTTTTTTTTTTCGGAAGTTAAGAAAAAGTTTGTGTAATTGGAGATTTTATGTTATTTTCAAAATTAGAAAGCTATGGTTAGGTTAGGTCTATGAAATAAGAAACTTACCAAACTGATTCTGATGCAATTTTTGGGGAGTGGCGGATAAGGATAAAAGTTTTTTTTTTGCGAAGTTCAGTACAAGTTTTTATGAGAACTAAATACTTACCAAAATGATTTTTAAAATAAGAAAACTTTTAAAGACTACGGTCTACTTATTAAGAAACCTGCTGAAGCGATTTTAAAGCAATTTTGTGATCAAAATTTTTTTTTGTAATAATATTAAAACGCATAACTCTCCCGTCCGTCAAAGTCAGTCAACAAGATTGTTCGTCAAATCAATTTAGACTCCCCACTTACATTGATTGCACAATTTAGATCTATTCCTAGATAATCTAGACCAGGATTGACGTCATATCTAATGTTAGACTAGGCAATAGGCATTGCACCAGGAAGTGTGACGTCAGAGGTGACATTTGCGGGTAGTTTTGTTTTTATTGCCACCTTAATCGAGCCGTTTTTGGAACGAGTGTACTAGGAGTGTATGAGTTTAAAGAAGATTCGATTGAAACATTTTCCAATTCTATTGAACAAGGTTAATGTGTTTTAAGGATTCCAAAGAGATTGTTTAATTAAGATATCAGAGCTGCAGAAATATTGAAGAGATTATGGGAAGGTACTAGGGCTACATATATTCCGAAGTATTTGTTCGAAGTTACTAGGACTCCATAAGTTATGAGGAAGGTACAATCACATTTTACTTCAAGACAACCACAGTTGCAAGACAAAGACTAAAATGCCATAGTTAATCATATAAGTGAGTAAACTTAAAAACTACATTTCCAATTGCACCGAACAAGGATTAAATAAATTCCGAAGAGATTAATTTAAGGTACCAGAGTTGCAGAAATACTAAAGAGATCATTAGAAGGTAATAGGGCTATAGGTATTACAAAGTAGTTGTTACTAGGACTACATAAGGTATGAGGAAGTTACGATCTAATCATTTAAATGCCCACAGTTGCAAGACAAATACTTTAAAATGCCACAGTTCATCATAATAAGTGAGTAAACTTAAAAACTATAAATTACACAGTTCAATAGCCTGCCACGAAGGGAGATGCGCTCCGCTGCGTCATCCTGTTTTTCAAGGAAATCTGATATTTTATTTCTAATTACCCCTTTATTTGTAGCGTTTGAATAGAAGGAAGCGTTTTAATTATTAAAATCTACCCTATATTCCGAAAGTTACCTTTTCCATTGACCTTACCCTACTTTCTTTGAACCACCCCCATCCCCCGTACATCTGCGTTAATGCGCCAACTCTCTCAAGGGGATCAACGTAATGAAACTTCTATTGTTCGACAATGTAAGTAAACCTCTTGTGTGTTTATGTCGCCCTGGTAGTTAGGGCACTTTAGGGTTCGCAAAGTAAAAGGGCGCGTGGAGAAAATTAAATGAATTTTCTTCTCTGACGTCACAAGTTAAAAATGTATGACGTCACACAATGTTGCCATTACAAAATGTTTGCTTTGACGCAAGCGCGTTTTGTTAATATTTACTCAAACAAACTGTTTGTTTCACGGGTAACTGTGTTTTTGACGTCAAACGACTTGGTATTGCGCAACGCTTGACAAACAAAACGCATTAAAAACTACTAGGGTATCATCAAAATTATGTCAACTATAAATGCCATGTCATTGTCCTCAATGGAATTAAGAAAAGCCTTGGAAAAACTTCATTACACTCATTTTTCGGAATAGGTTAAAATTCTATCAACGCTAATAGGTACTCGAGGGCGGGCTGAGCCAAATTTGATTAACCTCAATAGCCGATGGGGCAAGAAATGAGCGAGGTATAAGCGAAATGAGTAACATCTGCGCTGTTCTCGGCCTTAGTTAAATCGGACATGCCTCAAGGGAGGGTGTTGGGACCCTCACTCTATTTTATATACATTTATGATTTTCACATTTTAGTTAGTTAAATTCTATAGATAATTTTGTTCGGAAATATTTGAAGATCTTAAAGTGTAGGTGGTTTCGATTGTTAGACAAATATGAGGGTATTTTTCAAGTACATTGTATGTGAGTTATGAGTCACATCTCTTCGTTGTTTATGTTGCCTTAGTACTGCAAAAGTAATTATGGGACACTTCACACGGCGCCATCTAGCCCTAAGCTAAGCAACTATGCCCTTCGTGCGCGAGGCCGACTCGCACTTGGCCGGTTTTTTTCTTCTTTCTTTTAACACAGTGTTATGAAGAATAAAGACCCTAATTTAAGTAATTCAAAAGATGTTCAAAACAAAGATTATTGTCTTTGTTTCACGCCTTTGTCTGAAGCTTTAAGTTTATCTTTGTTTAATCTTTGTTTTATTCTCATTATACGTTATGAAATGTGTTTGCTTTGTACCAGGCACACATGAATTAAAAGCTTTGAATTAAATGTTTGGGTACTTGAAATATTATTTTTAATTTAATTAACCCGGGAATAAATTAAGTGTATTTTTCTTAGGCTTTAAAACATTTTGATTTCTTTCTCAATGTAACTTTTCTTCACATTTACAAACAATCTTTTATTACATACGTGTTGCCACATTTTAAATTGCATCTTTTGTCTCTTTCGATCTCATTATTATCCTATAAGCGTCTATCTCTTGCACATTGCATGTGTCACGCTCTGTCTGTCATGCGTTTTTAATTTCACTCTTGTTTTCTATAGTCCTTATTTTGTTTAGTAATAAAGGTTATTTTTGTATGACAATTTTTAGAATCTAGATTCAACTGACTGGATTTCATGCTTTGTGGTTCTAACGTTTGTACCGACTTTGAAAAAGGTAAGTGTTGTCTTTAACCCGTGATTTTACTTCTGTAGGTTCCCAATTCCGTGAAAATGACCGAATTCCAACGGTAGGACTGTTGGATACTAAAGAAACTAGATTTTTTTGAAAATAAAGGTATCAGGAAAACATAAACTGGGTAGAGCTTTTTATGTCAATAAATCGTTTCAATTGAATCTAAACTAAAGAAAATACTACTAAAATACTCAAATAGATTTTTGGAATCTTAGGTACCAGGAAAACATGAATCGTGTAGAGCTTCCTAAGTTAATAAATCGTATCAAACCAATTTTCTTTAGTGAATATTTTAATTTAAAAATAAAAGAATTATTTAAACAATTTTAAGCCACCATAAAAACGATTCGAATCTGATCCAAATAGCTTTTAAAATCGTGTCAATTTGTACCGAAACTAAATTTTTAATTGAAAAAAGTATCGTAGCTAAATAGATTTTATAGTCACGTAGTTCGGTCACGGCCCGTGAACTACGGGTCCATGACCGGCTCTTGCGGATTACTTGTTACAGCCTTATGATTGCCTGGTACATATTTTTTATAAGTTTGTTTAAAAAACTAAGTAAAGTACACTTCTTAGCTATTTTTAACCGACTTCACAAAAAAGGAGGAGCTTTTCAATTCGACGGGTATGTGTTTTAATGCTCTAGCTTCGACCCTCGGATTTCCCTGCGTTGCTCTTCAAAAGTGATATTGATTTCCGACAAACACAGAATACGTTATAGTTACTACCAACTACAAACTGTAACAGCCTTTTTTATTACCCTTTAGGAGTTTTTCCAAAAATCCTTTCTTAGTGCTCCCTACAAGTATGTACCCCCATGCGTAGTTTCAGACTCTCAATACAACATAAACTCTTGGTACTTCATGTTCTCCTGGTACCTTCCTAATTTACTTTTAGAAAATTTTCTCGGGATCCCGTGGGAATTATCAAAAAAATTACAATTGACACTGCATGGCACACACTGCCAGTTCCAAATATAAACAGTAATCAATAAGACAAGGGGCTTTTGGCCGCATATCCCCGTGGGTGCAAGCCATGTGTGACATTTAAAAAGAAAATAAATATAGTCTATGGTCCCCTGCCTAGAGTTTATTTTTAATGCCAACGCGATGGCTATATGTAAGGGAATTTTCAAAGAGAAAAAGTTATAATTGGAAAATGAGAATTTCTACTTTAGACGAAAACTTGGACCGCTTTTCTCAAAAACTACCAAACAATTTTGCATATAATTTTCACTGACAGACAGACGAATAGAAAAGGAATAATTTTAAACGAATGGAGTCGCTAGCTATTACCTTGTTTTTAAATTAAAAAATACGGTACTCGCTTAACCGGTTTCTTCTTAAATAAAACTAAACTTTAAAACAAAACAGGTAAGTCACAATATTCATTGATAAGTAGGGAACTATAAATAGTTACGTTTGTTACACGAAAATGAACTTTAAAGCAGTAGTTTTAAAGATTATTATTTCTTTGTTAAGTGTTTCTGTTGAGACACTAGTTTCTCACGGTGAGCTTTTAATGATTATTTTGTAATTGCAATTTATTTATCGGGATGCGGGTTCCGTAGACTATTGAAAATTATTTTGTAAGAAGCATAGATTAAAAATGACTATTGTTTGTACTCGTTTAACTTATTATTTAAAAAACAAATATTTGGATAACAAATGTTTTTTTAAATATTTATTTAATAAAAATAGTGATTTATCTGGCGAGCTGATTACATACAGGGTGTATAAGTATAGATTGGTTAATTTCAGTAGGTCAGTAGGGCAGCAAAAAATAAAATAACTAAAAAAAGAATCATCATAATTGGTCGATAAACAATAAAATTATGTTAAAATAGCCATAAAAATACAATCAAAATGAGAACTAGAAAAAAATGTTTTTTTTTTTAAGTCAGTTAAAAAGAAAAAACAGGAACTCAAAATCGTATATAGGTACTTACTACTTCTAGATAATTCAATAAACTCAACCCAAGGTTTTACCACCCTTATCCCTGCATCTTATTTAATTTCCTAAGTTTGAGCACCCTACCCTTCACCTTCCTCAACTTCTTGTCCATCCAAAGGTTGCCTGGAAGAGATCGCTTTGAGCGATAAGGCCGCCCTTTGTAACACTTAGACTTAAGCTTTTAATTTTTACTATTAATGTTATTTGAAATTGGTGTTTACAATAAAGAATTTATCTATCTATCTATCTATCCCTGTTCGTGGAACCCTAAAAATAGTAAACAAACAGGACAAAATTACTATTTATTACTAGTTACTTGCAACGGTATCGACATCCCGTTTCCCACGTTGCCGTCATTGTCATTTTGCGCGCCTTTTTTGCTCGCGGCCATATTGTTTTTTCTTTTTTTTCAGTAACTGCTTGTTGTACCGGTACGTATCGGTAATTGGACATTGAGAACAGTTTTTTTAAAGTAACTTTTTTTTTTAGTTTTATTTAAAAAAAAGTTTAGTAAACTACTAGCTGAGGGTAAGGCGTTAATCGTGAACAGAATGAAACCACTTTTGAACCATTTAACCATTTTTAACACGCTTTTATTAGGTCGACGTGTATGTATGTATGTATGTATGTATGTATGTATGTATGTATGTAACTAACCTGTAATCAAATCTTGCAAGTTAAATTTGATCAACTTCCCGTGAGCTCGTTTACCGATTGAGCTGAAATTTTGCATACATGTGTAAATCGCGTGACAATGCAATATTATGATAACATGGTGCTGATCTGATGATGGAGCTGGAAGGTGGTCATAGGAACTCTGTAATAAAACGACGAAACCCTATGGAGTTTGGGCTCGTTAGAATCGTCTTGACGAGTAGTTTGTAACTATTATTTGAAAATATTATTAGTTTACTGGTGATTGGAACCATTTTTTATATTAGAAATTTTATATTAATAAATAATTTTACCCTAATAGCCATTTTCTTTTGGTATTTTTTCAGAATTGTCTCTGGCCAAGTTGCGGTTAAGAGAAGAAAATTTAAGCCCAATTTTTTTTTTCTAATTTTTTTTTAATTTTGAAGTAGGTAAGTTTACAAAACAACATATGTAGAAGAAAACTTGTCCAACCACAAAAACAGGATGGGCGCGTCGGATGTGCAAGTACCAGGCTAACAGAAACAGTAGGAGTTGTGTGGCTTCTTCGGTTTAGAGATCTGTTTTAAACATAGAGATACAATTCCTCCAAGGTTTTAAATGGAGAGAGAAAGTAAAAAGTGAACCCGAATATTCGAAATTCAAAATTCCCAAATAGCTGTTAATTTAAACATGGCTGCCTTTCTCACGCGACCGACCAAAAGCCAACAGAACATAAATCGTTTTAAAATTATAATTGCATCATGTAGGTTAATGTCTTAAACACGAACTTATAACGATCTTAGTCACTTATTTTAGACCTTTAAGAAATTCTAACTTAAGTATGTAATGACTTAAATTAAGTCATTTTTGTCTGAAGTTAAGTGTACTTATCACTACATAAATAAATAAATAAATATTTCAGGACATATTACACATCGCCATCCAGCCCCAAGCTAAGCAACTTAATGCTTGTGTTATGGGTGCCAGATAACGGATAAACTACTTATATACTTTTTTTTTTTTTTTTAAATATATACATATTATACATATAGGAAACACCCAGAACCAGAAACAAGAATTTATGGTCAGCATAAATACTTGTTCCCGGCGGGAATCGAACCCGCAACCTTCTGCGTCGCAATCGGGTGTTCGCCCGACGCGCCACAGAGGTCGTCGTACATAGTATAAAACAAAGTCGCTTTCTCTGTACCTATATCCCTATGTATGCTTAAATCTTTAAAACTACGCAACGGATTTTGATGCGGTTTTTTGTAATAGATAGAGAGATTCAAGAGGAAGGTTTATATGTATAAAAAATGAATAATATAGCCGTGCGAAGCCGGAACGGGTCGCCTGTTCATACTAAAAAGAAAAAGCTTTTTTCTCTATTCTATTGTCTGATTTCAGTGTTTTTAACCCCCGGCGCAAAAAGGGGAGTGTTATAAGTGTGACGTGTCTGTCTGTCTGTGGCATCGAAGCTCCCGAAAGGATGAACCGGTTTTTATTTGATTTTTTCGACGTGATAACGTCTAACGATAAACACCGTACTGCACTCACAAAAAAGTGTCATGTTATTGACATGGTAGGTATACCATAGCAACGTTGTTATGTTACGGGAACGTGAGTTATTAACAAGGTAATCATAGCAACGTAATATCGTTGCTATATTGTTACCAATCAATATTTTAGTATATTATGACGTTATCACGTAAAATTAACGTCCGTAAACCGACTTTACAGACAACCATTTTTTTTTGTGTGAAATTAATTCATTAAAATCTAGCGACCCGCTCCGGCTTCGCACGGCTATATTATGCATGTATTATACATATAAACCTTCCTCTTGAATCACTCTATCTATTAAAAAAACCGCATCAAAATCCGTTGCGTAGTTTTAAAGATTTAAGCATACATAGGGATATAGGGACAGAGAAAGCGACTTTGTTTTATACTATGTACGACGACCTCTGTGGCGCGTCGGGCGAACACGTTTAAAAATGGTGTTTACAATAAATAACTGACCTATTTAAAGGACACTTAAAAATTTAGTTAACCCTAAGTATTAGTATAAAATCGAGGTTAAAACATCGAGTTTACTATCATCGTACGTTTATCTAGAATCGATACATCGCAAGTAGTGATGTCACGAACACTGATTTTACCGAACACCGAATATTTACGAATATTCGGTGACACTTAGTACATTCCGCGGATGATCCTTACAAGTGATGGTCAGTGTTTTTTTAAGCTATTGCAAAGTTTTTATCACGGGCTTAGGAGCGCGGCGACCGAAGAAATAAGAAATTCTTCTAGTAAATAGAAAATATATATATATAGAATAAAAGATAGCTTCTAGTAAATTGATGGAACACCTGCATTAACAAAAAAGTTGACGCCATTGTCACGTTACCATTGTGTGACGTCATTGTCACGTTCCGGTGACGTCATATCAACAATGACGTCACACAGCACGCAGCAATATAAAACAAACACGAGACGCGGCATTTTTTTACATGTGATATGTATGATAGGTCATCGTTTGATCAGTATCGTCACACGATGGTAAGTGACGATGCGGTGTAAGATGTAGCACGCGATGTCTAGAAGATACCTATACGCTCGTCACTCTAAAACACACAAATTGTACACATCAGGAAAGACAGACGTACTCGTATACGGGCTGTTTTCCACAATCATAGCCCTTTAGTTAGGTACTTTTTGAGTGAGGATGGAGTTTACTATCTCCAGGACCATTCTCTTAGCTTTAAATCCTGAGCTCACGGAACGACACACGACACACATCATACACTACCTTAATACACAACCATCACACCATCACACACACCTATTACCTGACTCTCCTAGTCTTGGGACACGACTACTCACACAACACACTATTACACATTTATAGAGCCTGAGAAGATTTAATAAGTTTAATGTTTTATGTTATTGTTCCGTTTTAAATAAATATTAGTATATTGTCTGATCTCCACGATTTCACTGTAATTACTTCTTTTTAGTTACCTTTCTTGGACCCTCGAGATACAGGACGTGTTCCTAGTTCGAGGTCCATTGTTAGCGCTAAGTACTGTTTGTATCTTTTTTGGTAAATAAACTTATTATTATATTATTACTAGCTGTCCCGGCAAACGTTGTTTTGCCATTTACAAAAAAAAAAAAACTGAAAGAAACAAAATGAAAAATAGATGTTGGCCGATTCTCAGACCTACTGAATATGCTCACAAAATTTCATGAGAATCGGTCAAGCCGTTTCGGAGGAGTTCAACTTCGAACCCGTTCGTTTAGCTTAGCTTAGCGCATAAATTTACAAAAACCCGTCGGTGTACGGCTGCCCGGCCAGGATTCGAACCCACGACCTACGAAATGAAAGTCGAAGTACCAACCACTTGACCAACACCAACCAATATTCGGCCGAATAGTAGCCGAATATTAGTGCCATCACTAATTCTAAGTATCGAATGACAAATCGATATCAAAGGTAAACTTCCCACGGTACCGTGAGAAAGACGCGAGATGAACAGACAGGGACGGTTGTATTGGAAGGTGAGCGAGTTAGATAGAGAGAGAAGATAGAGGCTTTAATGAGCTTGTATTTGAAGGTTGGAGATGTAATAATTACACTGGAATAGATGGAACATCAATGTTTTACTAAAAACACCAACTAAGTGCTAGTCCATACCATCATATTTTGTTTTTATTGTTGTAGTTATAGCGACAACAGAAATACATAATCTGTGAAAATTTTAATTGTCTAGCTATCACGGTTCATGAGATACAGCCTGGTGACAGACAGACAGTGGAAATTGAATCTTAGTAAAAGGGTCACGTTTTAACCCTTTGGGTAATTCGGGGCAATTTAGGTTAAACTTGATGATTGATATTATAAATCCTACTATCCTATCCTATCCTACTAATCCTACTAATATTATAAATGTGAAAGTTTGTGTGTGTGTGTATGTATGTTTGTTACTCCTTCACGCAAAAACTACTGGACCGATTGTAATGAAACTCGGTATCTAGATAGCTGGAGACCTGGATTAACACATAGGCTACTTTTTATCCCGATATTCCCACGGGATCGGGACTTACGCGGGTGAAACCGCGGGGCGCAGCTAGTAAGTAATATTACTTAACACTGGTTATGATCATGATGGTTATATTCAAAGTTGTGCGAGGCCAAAATTAAACAAAAAGAAGGTCGGATGTGTCCTCTAACATTATAGGTAGATATTTTTTATCTCTTTGTTGAAGGCCAAAGAAGTTTGGACAAGAAAGAGGTTAGGTATGTGAGTCATTCGGACTTTTAATTTAAGTTTTTGGTAATGAAATCCGTAAAAGTTTTAATTTTAATTATTTTCTAATTTTAATATTAGAAGTTTTCAAAAAAATATCAAATAAAATGACAAAAAAACGACCCTGTTACAGATTTAAAATACCAGGCATTCATAAAACACCAAGAGACTTGAACAGTTCCCATATCTAAACTGCAACAGGTGAAAAATAAATCATTCAAATTTCGAAGTAACCAAGGTGTTCCAAATTCAAATGAGACATTTCATCAATTCAAAATTCCACAAGGTGTTCGATTTTCAAAGCCAGAAACGGAAACGGACCGCTAGCCATAAGGCACAGGTGAAGTACTCATGACATCCCGGAAGCTAAACACTCATTGCAAATTATATCATTTTGTATTCAAAACACCTTGTGCGAACATAGAATTGTTTAATAATGAATTGAGTAAAAATAGACGTTATTAGAACGGGTTAAAATGTATATTTAAATAGCAGAATTTAAAGGACGGTTTTATACAAAATTGATACAGTCCTTCAGAAGAAAGAATCTTCAATCTCTTGTTTAGTTATGAATGCTTGGTACTTGCAGCGTGTTGAAAGGTGTTACTTTCTAATCTGAGCATTCGAAATTCAAAATAGGAATTCCCATGGATCGTTATTGGATTAGTTTATAAAGGTGATTAGATTTACTTAAGTGCTTGTGTTGTTATGTGGTCCTGGAATTTCAAGATTTAATTTAAGGCAAATCTTAGGTAACCGAAAAGATTTAAGTTGCCATGGCAACAGGTAAAATATCTTTTGATCAGGAACTCGAACATTTTTAGGAATTAAAACATGGGAAGTTGTTAAGCAAAATTCAACCTTAATACAACCATCAACAGTTCATAATCGCAGATACATCGTGACATAGCAATTTGTACCAAAGTCGATTCCCACGCGAAATGGCCTTTGAAAGAGTTACCATCATCTGGTCAAACAACAAACATTGTAAAAATTGAAAAATTGTACATAATTTACGAACAATCACTTCCCCTTTGCATTGTATTGAAATACAAAGAAATGAAGAAAGAAACGTGTGAAGATTACTATAAACAAAATCAAATGCAATAACAATATAAAATTAACTCCAAGTCCTTTATGATTACCTGGTATTTTTTAAATCTAGAGGCTGATGCACAGCAGAAACCGCTGGTCCTAGAAACATGGAATTTTGCACAGGGGTTTCAGTGAGCACTGAGACGGAATAAAAAAAAATTGGATCAGAAACCTACGCAAATAAACTCGCTATAAACGTCTAAATATTAAAGAATATTTATATTTCTACTATTCCTACCTCCCAGTATGGAATCCCCTAAATTTCCATAGCATTTTTCTCAAACTTTGGGGGGAATTTAGGGGATTATTAGTAATCTCACCCGCGCTAAATGCAATTTTACTTCTAAATATTACTAATTTGTGTGATGTGTTATGAATATTAAATCATGGATAATAGTTCTGAATTATATAACCGACCTTTATAGGCACAAAGGTGTGAGTCTCTAAGGTCAAAGTGCCGTGAGAAAGATGCGCGCGCGCAACCACGCTCTGAAACTAACCTACCGTTAACGTTGTTAACGTAGATTTTAGATTAAGTGCCCATTTCACAGTAATCCCGTGGGAATTCTAAAAAAAATCCGTCTCCTGGCTCACTTACGAGACATAAGGAACTCCTGTGCAAAATTACATGTTTCTAGAGCCAGCGGTTTCGGCTGTGGCATTTCTAAAATACTAGGTATTCTTAAAAACTAGATTCATATTTTGTAATTCTTGTTCATTTGGTTGCTTCCTTATCAGTTCTATATTTCTAAAACAAAATACTAGGCAATCATAAAGAACCTAGAGAAGTAATCATTTGTCTGTTGTGAAGACTTTTTAATGAGCTGAACCCCATCAGTCTTCAATTTCCAAAATACTAGGCAATCATAAAGAACCTAGAGAATTATTTTTCAATTATGAGGACCCCATGTGCATCTCCAGATTTAATACTAGGCAATCATAAAGAACAAAGACTGAATACTAGGCAATCATAAAGAACAAAGAGTAATTATCCGTTCCTTGTGTCGCGAAGACGAGCTTCCTTCATGTTTCTAGTCTCCTAGTATCTGCGCGTCTGAACGTTCCGATATTAACCCACTGAATACTAGGCAATCATAAAGAACAAAGAGTTAATTATCCGTTCCTTGTGTCGCGAAGACGAGCCTCCTTCATGTTTCTAGTCTCCTGGTATCTGTGCGTCTGCACGTATTGAAATTCCGATATTAATCCACTGAAAATACTAGGCAATCATAAAGAACAAAGAGTTAATTATCCGTTCCTTGTGTCGCGAAGACGAGCCTCCTTCATGTTTCTAGTTACCTGGTATCAATGCGTCTGAACGTATTGAAATTACGAAATTACCCACTGTGATATACTAGGCAATCAAAAAGAACAAAGAGGTAATTATCCGTTCCTTGTGTCGCGAAGAAGAGCCTCCTTCATCTTTCTAGTCTCCTGATATCTGTGCGTCTGAACGTTCCGATATTAACCCACATAATACTAGGCAATCATAAAGAACAAAGAGTTAATTATCCGTCCCTTGTGTCGCGAAGACGAGCCTCCTTCATGTTTCTAGTCACCTGGTATCTGTGCGTCTGAACGTATTGAAATTCCAATAGGTATTTCATACCTATTACAACATTGGTTACCTACTGCGAGTCGGGGCGCTCTAATGGCCGTGGGAACCGAAACTCAGTTACAGATGCGTTGGCCAGATTAATGGATATTCATTATGGATAGAATTAAATATAAACATATTGCTTATTAGGGTTTCGTAGCCTTAAGGTAAAAACGGTAGCTTTTTAATTTCTCACTGTCCGTCTTTCTGAACAGAATATAAAGGTACGGAACCCTTCGTGCGCGAATTCGGCTCGCACTTGGCCGGTTTTTAAATAGTTAAGTCATTTTAGATTATAACTAACTGCATACTGCGGTATTATTCGCGTTAGCGTCTCTTTAACAGCCTTTTTTACCCCTTTAGGGGTTGAATTTCCGAAAATCCTTTCTTAATGCTCCCCTACGTCTTAAAAGGAACCCCCATGCCAAGTTTCAGAGATTTCTTGATAAGTTTTTTTTCTCTTTTATTTACTTTTTCAGACCATTTCCCTAGAAATAATTTTCTAAGAAAAAATGCATAACCAAAAATTGCAACGCGAAAATATTTTTTTAAATTTTTTCTTAATAATATTTCTAGGAATCAAACTCTCGAGTAATTTTTGTATATCATATAATTTTTCTACGTAAAGTACCTATCTACTTGAAAAAAAAATACAACATCTGTCTGTAATCACGTTAAAAAGAGACAGAAACACTTATCTCAAAGTTAGAAAGAGATAACTGACAAATGGCATAAAGGTGCGCACGCGCAGCTGATGTTTTTTTCTCTTTAAGCCAAATGTTTCCTTAGATACGGGCGTTTTCGATCGATAAATCTGAGATTTCTATACGAAACCGAATAAAATCTGTTCTTTTTTTTTTTCAAATTATGCCTGAATGCGTGCGGTATATTTTGCCAGGAATTCTTTTAGCTGAAATACGATGTGGGTAGAAAAAAATCCATATTTAGATAAAATTCTCGTGTCGCTGTGTTAGTTACCAAACTAGATTTGTATGAAATTTTGTTGTGTATATTCGTTAGGTCTGAGAATCGAACGTATGTTTGCCGGGACAGCAAGTCTATACATATGAAATGTTTTGTCCTGACTGACTGACGGATCAACGCACAGCCTAAACCGCTGATCGTAGAGACCTGAAACTTGGAGGGTGTATTATAATTCTTTGTATGACGTAGGCATAGGAATTCATGCTATATACTATTAATGCAAAGGAATATCGACTTTAAAAACGTTTAAATTAGGAGCATTTTTCGATGACTGTTCACTCGCGTAACTCCCGTTTCCTTGGGAATATCGGGATAAAAAGTACCCTATGTTACTGTCAATGAATCAATGTATCCTTATACCGAGTTTCATATAAATCGGTCCAGTAGTTTCGGAGCCTATTGAATGCAAACAAATAATCAAATTTTGCCCCTTTATAATCACTACATAGTATAAAACAAAGTCGCTTTCTCTGTCCCTATTTCCCTTTGACCGCTTAAATGCGGTTTTTTTTTAATAGATAAAGTGATTCAAGAGGAAGGTTTATATGTATAATACATGCATAATATTGCCGTGCGAAGCCGGGGCGGGTCGCTAGTATTAGTACAAATGAAAGAAATAGTCAAAACCATAAACAAGACGTAGTCAACCGGACCAATAGATTTTTCAAGGTATTTTTTTTCCTCTCAAAGGCACAGCACGGTCCATGCATAATGCCATAGAACCTTAACTTCTAAATTCATACAAAATTCGAACCATCAATCAGCTGATTGCACAAAACTGAATCAGCTGATTTCAAAAACTTATTGTCAAAAATACGTTACAAGTTTTTTTTTCGGTGACAATGTCTTAGGACGGTATTCTTATACGTCCGAGGATGGTTGAAAAAATGACAATGGCACAGATGTTCCGAATTTGAAACGCGAGCAGCTGATATAAGTAGGGTTGCGCAATGCGCAATCGCAGGTATATTGGACCAAGGAATTACGTTGTCCCATACAAACTTTGCCTCCTTTATTTCACCCCCCAAGAGGTAGAATTTTGGAAAATCCTTTCTTATCAGATGCCTACGTCATACAAAGAACACACCCTCCAAGTTTCAGGTCTCTACGATCGGCGGTTTAGGCTGTGCGTTGAACCGTCAGTCAGTCAGGACAAAGGATTTTATCTGTATAGATAGATAGATAGATATAAGATTATAAATAAAATGAATCCCTATTTTTCTTGGTAACGTCATAACCTGAGAACAGGCTGGACCAATTTGGCTAATTTTGGTTTTAAAATAGTTAAAGTCAAAATTATCTATTCATTTGGAATCATACAATTTGCATAAAATCACATTGAAACGTTTTAAAAATTAAGTTAGGATGTGTGCCTTCGGAACGCGCCCAACAATGAACAACTTATGCGGGT
This sequence comes from Idaea aversata, assembly GCA_907269075.1. Lineage (NCBI taxonomy): Eukaryota > Metazoa > Arthropoda > Insecta > Lepidoptera > Geometridae > Idaea > Idaea aversata. The sequence continues at coordinate 5,748,959 of OU026112.1, read as the reverse complement.
GAAACCACGGAGCGCAGCTAGTTATTCATAAAAAGCACAGCCCTAACAAAGGTTAGTTACAGCAGCAAGATCCCGTTGCGAAACAGCTGTTCCTAGTTTGAAAACAAGTGCGAGCGAGACGGAAACATTTCCTACCTGAATTAGAAAAGGACAGATATACGGCATCTGTTTGTATTGATAAGTTAGTTGGGTCAGATGTTTCGTGATGCTGAAATAGATTAAAGTTTATGTATAGACAGCACCTATTTACTTCAATTTATAGGATGAATAAAGTTAATAGACTTCTTGGGTATTCATGAGTGCCTGGTACCAAAACAATAAATAACATATGAAATATTTACGAGATTTACACACAGCGCCATCTTTACTCAAAATAAGCAACTCTAGGCTTGTAAAATGGTGACTTAACAACTGATAAAATAATGACTTTTCTTTTGTATATCTATAATTTAGCATAGAAATATCTAAAATAGATTACTAGTAATATAATAAAAAAATGGAAAGAAGAGTAAAAAATCGGTTCATCCGTTTGGGAGCTACGATGCCACAGACAGACACACACACACACATACACACACACACACACACACACACACACACACACACACACACACACAGACACGTCAAACTTATAACACCCCGTCGTTTTTGCGTCGGGGGTTAAAAAGATCCAAACGAAGCCAAAAAACTCAAATTAACTTGATATTCGGGAAAATATCTGCTAATATTCGGTTGTTAATCCTGAGTATTATCCCCCATAACTTTCAGACGGCTGAACCGATTTTGATCAACAATAGATATTTGTAATGTACGAGTCATGCCCTTTCATTTGATACCCCACTCGAGTATATCTACTTACATTCGGTTTTTGATCCTGACTTTCATCCCCCATAACTTTAAGACGGCTGAACCGATTTTGATCAAACATAGCTAAGAACACTCCCGACTAACTTATCTTTCAAACAAAAAAAACTAAATCAAAATCGGTTCATCCGTTTGGGAGCTATGATGCCACAGACAGACACACACACACACACACACACACACACACACACACACACACACACACACACAGACACGTCAAACTTATAACACCCCGTCGTTTTTGCGTCGGGGGTTAAAAAGATCCAAACGAAGCCAAAAAACTCAAATTAACTTGATATTCGGGCATATCTGCTAATATTCGGTTGTTAATCCTGAGTATTATCCCCCATAACTTTCAGACGGCTGAACCGATTTTGATCAACAATAGATATTTGTAATGTACGAGTCATGCCCTTTCATTTGATACCCCACTCGAGTATATCTACTTACATTCGGTTTTTGATCCTGACTTTCATCCCCCATAACTTTAAGACGGCTGAACCGATTTTGATCAAACATAGCTAAGAACACTCCCGACTAACTTATCTTTCAAACAAAAAAAACTAAATCAAAATCGGTTCATCCGTTTGGGAGCTACGATGCCACAGACAGACACACACACACACACACACAGACACGTCAAACTTATAACACCCCGTCGTTTTTGCGTCGGGGGTTAAATAAAAACTATTTGTTTCGCGGCAGAAATCGAATCCGTAACCTGCGGCACCGCAAAGCTCATTTAGTCTCCTAGAAGGAGCCAAAGGCAGGATGATCTTAGTGTTTATGACTGCCTAGTACTTTAGAAATCTGGACTGCGAAGCCTGAGATAAAAATGTGATATTTTTTTGCACAGGGGTTCCTTGTGAGATACATGCAATTATGAGAAGCATGCAAGTGCAAAATGCTTGTAGCATACCGGATAAACTCGCAAATATCGAGACCAAAATGCTGGCAGCAATTACCAAAGGTTAAATTCTCATACACCTAAAACGCATTGTTCTTATTTTCCGAGTATTTGCCAAAATAAAAGAGCCACTTTTGTAAAATAAATGACCAGATGCCGACCGGAACTTACCTTTGAATAGAACCACATCTGGAAGGTCTTAATTTGTGAGTCGATTTCAAGCATATGTTTGACAGATGTAGGCTTTACGATCTTACCTTTAAGGCTATTGTTTCGAGTTATGGATTAGGTCCTTTGTTTTTGGAATTAGCAACATCTGGCACCTTGGGAAATTTTAAATTTTGAAGTTGCTTTCCTTGTGCAAAATATGGCATTTTTAAAGAGGTTTCAGCTACAGCTTAGTCTCTAGTTTCTTAAAGTACCAGGCAATCATAAAAATTATAATCATGGTCGCCTTCCTGTCTAGTCAGTCACCATAGTTAGGACCTTTGTAATAAATGTAATTGGTAGCAGGCACTTATAAATATCAAGTCTAGTTTTCTAAAATACCAGGCAATCAAGAATACAAAGATCATAGTCGCCTCCCCGTCTAGGTCACCTCGACCTATTAAAATAAAGGTATCAGGCGCTTATAAATAGCTAAGTCTAGTCTTTTAAACTACCAGGCAATCATGAAAATCAAGATCCATAGCACCTTCCCGTCTAGGCATCTATCTATTGTAATAAAACTTCAGGTAGCAGGCGCTCATAAATATCTTTAGTCTAATTTCCTAAACTACCAGGCAACCAAGAAAACAAAGATCATAGCACCTTCCCGTCTGGGCATCTATTGTAATGAAACTTACTGGTAGCCAGGCGCTCATAAATAGCTAAGTCTAGTTTTTTTTAAATACCAGGCAATCAAGAAAACAAAGATCATAGCACCTTCCCTTCTAGGCACCTATTGTAATAAAACTTACAGGTCGCCAGGCGCTCATAAATAGCTAAGTCTATTTTCTAAAATACCAGGCAATCATAAGATCATCATAGCAAGCACCTTCCCGTCTAGGCATCTATTGTAATAATCTAACAGGTAGCAGGCGCTCATAAGTATCCAAGAAGTGTATTCTAAAAGTTAACCGCATTTTGAAAGATTTAACCGAACTAATTTATCTTAGTTAATTTAGGTATGTTTTAACTTGATAAAAAATATAGGTACGGATATGCGGAATGTGGGAAAATTCAATTATCTTCATTTTTATTATTCTAATACAAAGGAAACCAAAGGATGATAACGAATTTACCTAACTGATTTATTTTTTATTTTATTAAATCCTAGTAGCGCTACGCGGTTTCACCCGTGTAACTCCCAATCTCGGGGGAATATCGGGATAAAAAGTAGCCTATGTTACTCACAATGAATCAATGTATTCTCATAGTAAGTTTCATCAAAATCGGTCCAATAGTTTCGGAGCCTATTCGTTATACGAGTAAATATAAAAACTAAAAAAACCTTTCTTCTTTTTTTTAATACTAGCGACCCGCCCCGGCTTCGCACAGCTATATTATGCATGTATTATACATATAAACCTTCCTCTTGAATCACTCTATCTATTAAAAAAACCGCATCAAAATCCGTTGCGTAGTTTTAAAGATTTAAGCATACAAAGGGTATAGGGACATAGGGACAGAGAAAGCGACTTTGTTTTATACTATGTAGTGATTAGTATGGAATTAATTGAGTATTAGAAGACAATAAAAAATAAATTAAGTAGACTTATTTAGCCCAATTTAGACTTTGAGGTACCAGGCGTTTATAAATTGCAAAGAAATGTTTTACAATCAATTTTTTTTTAACGATCCCACTTTTGGGCAAGAGCCTCCTCCCAAAACGACAATATTGTAAAGTAAAAATTCTTAAAGTACCAGGCAATTAGAAGCAGCAAGTAGATTTGAATTCGGTTTTTTTGAATCGGAAATTTCTCCCCTAACCGGAAGTGATGACGAGACGATTTAGAGAATAAAAAACTAGATGTTTAATTGTTTATGGTCCCCCTCATTCCACACAAATGTTCGACAGACGGTGAAACGACCGACAATTACCGATACGGAGCCGATTTTAGCCAAACCACAGAATTTAAATAAATTATTAATTCTTTAGACCTTTAATTTTAGAACTCTACGGTGAGTCTGCAATTCTATTACAGACTTCCATAAAAAAATCAATTAAAAAAAAAAAGTTGCGAAAAAAACAAGCAGTTCAAAAACCGGTCAAGTGCGAATCGGACTCACGCACGATGGGTTCCGTAGCATTATATTCTGTTTTTAGTATTTGTTGTTATAGCGGTAACAGAAATACATAGTCAAAATCTCAACTGTCTAGCTATCACGGTTCATGAGATACAGCCTGGTGACAGACAGACGGACACTGGAGTCTTAGTAATAGGGTTCCGTTTTACCCTTTGGGTACGGAACTACGAAACACTAAAAAACTGTAACAACTTGCCAACAATTTCAAGCAGTTTAAAAAAACAAGTTTTAAAGATCGGTCGCAATTTTAAAAAAGGTAATTTTGTAATAATACCACTAATAGTTATTAATAAAAACAGGTGTAATAAAGGACACAAGGTGTTTCTGTCCGTCTGTATATAATTTTTTTTTTTTTTTAAATTGAAGGCAGATGGCACGCGTCGTGTAACCTATGCAGTCAAGAACCAATAAAATGTCCTAATTGCCTTGTCACAATTTTTAGGGTTCCACACCCAAAGGGTGAAAGGGACCCTAGTACTAAGACTCCACTGTCCGTCCGTCTGTCTGTCACCAAGCGTCTTGTCATCAAACCACAAAATCCTAATTTTATTGTAGTAGCCTTTTTAAGAAGAAAGGGTACCGGGCTCTCTCCATACAAATGTAGTCGACTGTTTCCTCCCCGGATAATAACATTAGAGCAAATATTTTTGTTGCATAAAACTTATAACTGTCATGACCATGCCCCTATTTTATATTTTTTTTATTTTAATTTCTATGATAATTATTAGAAAATGAAAAAAACCAAAACATAGGGGCATAGTCATGGCAGTTATAAGTTTTATGCAATAAAAATATTAGTGCTAGTGTCATTATCCAGGGAGGAAACAGTCGACTACGTTTGTATGGAGAGAGCGCAGGTACTCGGTGCTTATTTTCTCAGGTGATCAAAGGACACTAAAGTGTCGCCTGGAAGCACCTGGGTGCTTAAAGTGGAATAAACAAAAAAATTAAATACCGGCGATTTTGCGTTTGATTGTTATTTGCGTTTATGTTTTTAGAGTTCAGATAATTTACTTAATGGATTTGTCGTCACTAAAAGATTTTATCGAATCGTGAGTTTTTTATCTTAACAATGTCGCTTTTGCTATTTATCTATAGATAAAATAAATTAAATTTGACGTTACGTCATTATTGAGGTACTAGCGACCCGCTCCGGCTTCGCACGGCTAAATTATGCATGTTTTATACATATAAACCTTCCTCTTGAATCACTCTATCTATTAAAAAAACCGCATCAAAATCCGTTGCGTAGTTTTAAAGATCTAAGCGTACAAAGGGAAATAGGGACGGCGAAAAGTGACTTTATTTTATACTATGTAGTGATATTTTTGTATGGCTTAGCAAAATATAATACACTAGCTGTGCCCCGCGGTTTCACCCGCGTATCTCCCGATCCCGTGGGAATATCGGGATAAAAAGTAGCCTATAGCCTTCCTCGATAAATGGACTATCCAACACAAAAATAATTTTCCAATTCGAACCAGTAGTTCCTGAGATTAGCGCGTTCAAACAAACAAACTCTTCAGCTTTATAATATTAGTATAGATTTTGTTAACTCTTAGAACTCCTACAAATATTTCAAAACCAAAATTTGCCAGCCGTTTCAATGGCACGATCAAAAGAAATAGGAATTCATCACTACATAGTATAAAACGCTTTTTCTGTCCCTATATCCCTTTGTATGCTTAAATCTTTAAAACTACGCAACGGATTTTGATGCGGTTTTATTTAATAGATAGAGTGACTCAAGAGGAAGGTTTATACATGCATAATATAGCCGTGCGAAGCCGGGGCGGGTCGCTAGTTTTTTTATATACTTAAACGAGAATCTACAGTAAACGAATATTATAAAGACTAAAGATTTGATCGTTTGTTTGAATTGAATAGGCTCAGAAACTACTGGACCGATTTAGATGAAACTTGGTATGAGGATACATTGATTCATTGACAGTAACATAGGGTACTTTTTATCCCGATATTCCCACGGTATCGGGAGTTACGCGGGTGAAACCGCGGAGCGTCGCTAGTATAAGTATAGATATATAATTTAGCATACCTAACAACCTTGTTTATTACTAGGAAAAAACAAGTGCATACTTATATTTAATTATTGTTTGGAATGCAATATAAATATGTACAATAAATACTTAAATAAAGTCATTTGTATTTGAATTAAATTCCATAAATTCATTCTAGAGTCTATTTTGATAATAAACACAAAAAAAATATTTTTGATTTTAAAAAGTTAAAGTAAAAAAAAACTTACTTATTATCTATCGAAATACAAATAAAAATTAATAGGTAGGTTATTTTAAACCAATCACGCAAATGAAATCTATATTTTTTTAAAGATCAAATCAAAACAAGAATAATTTACTTAAATTTTGTGACAAGATTATTAATTTTTTTGTTATCTTTACCACGCGTCTAGATAAAAAAAAGATATAAAAAAACCGTTAAAAACTATTTTTTTTAGCACTACAGGTGGAATTATTGTAATATTATAATTAGAAATACCAGGTGATCATAACTAATAAAGGAATCACCTATAAAACAAACAGACAAGAAAGTGATCTTTTAAGTGTACCTTTCGAGGTACGGAACCCTAAAGAAACATTAAAAAAACGGTTAAAAATATTTTTTTGCACCACAGTTGGAATAAATCTTCAATTTGTAAATAAAAGTACCAGGCGATCATAACTGTTAAGGAACTCACCTAAACCAATTTTCTTCTTAATCTTCTTCAAGACCTTCATTTTCGATCCTTTCTTATCCTTAACGGGGGTAGTTTCGTGGTCCAAAGCCATTGGTGGCAGAACTAGAGTAGGTGGCGGATGGGTACGGGGGCAAGCGGGACAATGGCAAGGGGCCCTCTGCCTCACGCTCATACAATTATTAACACCCATCATTGCTTAACAAACTTAAATTTTCATAACACAAGCACACGTTAATTTATGAATGTACGCGGAACGCGGGAGACGACCGCTCGCGGCGCGGTCTCGACGCGGAGTGACGTAGGATTGTGGTGATGCTTGGGGAGTGCTGCGTGCGCAGCCCTTTCACCCTATACGCGGCAAGGATCTTAAGCGAATCATGAGTTTTCGATACGCGGCGCGAGAAGGTATTTTCAGAAATGACCCGTATCGTGCGATAGAGAGAGTTTAAGTTCGGACGTAATTGCCTTCATTTTGCTTTCAAATGTTTCCTATTTTTCTGTATGGAGTAGAAACCTGGACCATACTGGCTCGAGACAGAGCAAGGATCGATGCGTTTGAGATGTGGTGCTGGAGGCGAATGTTAAGAATACCGTGGACCGCCAAACGCACCAACGTGTCGATCCTCTCACAGCTCGGAGTGAAGACGCGCTTGTCCACGGTTTGCCACCAACGCATACTGGCATATTTCGGTCACGTGATACGGAAGGGCGATGAGAACCTGGAGAAACTCATCGTGGTTGGGAACACAGATGGAAAACGCTCTCGAGGCCGATCCCCAACCAGATGGACAGATCAGATTAAGGACTCATCAGCCGTCAAGTTCCATAATATTGTGAGAGATGCGATGAATAGAAGCCGTTGGAGACAGATCATCCGATCCAAATGCAGACTTCCCGATGATGACCACGATCCTCAGTCATGAGGGGCCGACTATAGAGAGAGAATTCACTGCATCTTATTCTAGGTTTATACGTTTTTCTTTTTTTGGTAATTCAGTTTAGTCTATTAAAAAGCAATTGAAACGCTCGATGAAGTTTTTAAGTCAAAAATATAGATATTCAGATACTAATAACTTTTATCTTAGGCAATATTTCTTTAAAATAAAAACGGTTAAACCTAGTTTTCCATTAGATCTAGAACATTTTCAAAAATTATCAAAATCGGACTTCGTTTATGGGGGGGAAAACGTTACCGCTTTTTGTATGGAAATTTACAGCCTCACACTGTTCTTAAATATCGTGGGCAAAAAAGATATTAATGCTTCTTAAAAATTAAAAGTCCAACATTTCGAACGAAGTTCCATATCGCGGGTTTGCAACGGGACCTAATCCATAAAAAAACCAGTTCAAAAGAGTAATAAAACCAGGACCTTATAAACTAAAACTCCATCTGTCTGTCTGTCACCAGGCTGTATCTCATGAACAGTGATAGCTAGACAGTTGAAGTTTTCACAGATGATGTTTTCTGTTGCCGGTATAACAACAAATACTAAAAAAAAACAACAAAAATATTTGTGTCTGTATATTTAAGCGAGTCTGACTCGCACTTGGCCGTTTTTTGAGTATTTAAATTGTTATGAAAAATATTTTATTACTTCGTTATAATCAAAAAAAGAAATAGCACTTTACCTGTTAATTTCCAAAAATCCTTACTGAGCGAGGTTTCGTTAAAGAGCATCTTTAAAATGAAAAGAAGATATAAAACGAGGCTTTATTTAAGCTAAAGGTCTTTTTGCCTACCCTTTCAAGTGTATAAAAAGACAGAAGAAATAACGCGTCTGATGAGGCTTAATAAGCTAAAGGTCTTTTGCCTGCCCTTTCGGGTGTATGAAAAAAGTGGCCAAGTATAAGTTCACTAAGCTCATTGTCACAGTGTTTCTCTGTTTTGCTCTAAGTGTGTGAGAGAGATGGATGAAGGGTGTTTTTTTAAGGGTAGCTAATATTAGATGCAACTAATTTTAGAGGAACAAAGGATGATTGTCTTTAGGTATTAAAGTGGTTGATACAAAAGATCTTAAAATTGAGTTTATACGATAACTAGCTTTTACTTGAGTTAGTATCTTTTTTTTAAAAGTAATTTTGGGTTCCTACAAATTAAATACATAAACTACAAAATCAGCCTTTTTTAGTTTTTACCTTTTTGAGGTCGAATTTTTGTGTTTTTAAAACTATTTTGACTGTGCATCAGTTTTTAGATATCCAAAAGTACCAGGAGGTCATAAAGTACTAAGAGTTAATGCTGTGGTCTATTAAGGAACCCCCTGTGCAAAATTCTATGTTTCTAGACAGTGGTTTCAACTGGGCAGCAGTTTTTAGATATCTAAAAGTACCAGGCAATCATAAAGAACCTAGAGTTAATGCTGTGTTCTATTACGGAATCCCTGTGCAAAATATATGCTAGACCCAGCAGTTTTGCTGTGCAGCAGTTGTTAGATATCTACCAGGGAATCATAAATAACCAAGAGTTAATGCTATGCTCTATGACAGAACCCCCTCTCTGCAAAATTCTGTTTCTAGATTCTAGACACAGCGGTTTTGGCTGTGCATCAGTCTTTAGATATCTAAAAGTACCAGGCAATCATAAAGTACTAAGAGTTAATCTTGTATTGTTTCAAATAATCTGCTTCTGATGCTTCCTTGTGTCTGTTGTTTTAGACAGTGAAAATTTCCACCTATTTCAAATTCGATCCAAAATAATGAATTTCCAAAAATACCAACTGTCCCACCCAAAAATTAAAGGTCTATGAACTCCGAAAAAAATCGAGAAAAAAAAACCCACTTAATCGTACCCAGATGTCGCGAAATATGTGAAAAAATGCAGGCATGCGCGCGCGCATACGCCGCGCAAGGTGCGCCAACATCTGGCGGTCTCGGGCAATGTGGTACTTGATATTTACTTTATTTAGCTTTTAGACAAAGAAATACATATTTATTGGAGCTTTCTATTTGTAGGGAGAGTTAATTTTTAACCAACTTCAAAAAAAGGAGGAGGCAACTACTACATTCGTCGATTTTTTAGTGTATAAATCAATCAATCAATGAACGTTTTTCTATGTAACATGCATGCCACATAACAACTGTGAAAAAAAAATTAAATGATGACTATGGCCCTTCTATGGCCAGTAAAAATCGACAATAAGGCTGCATAAGTTCATAATTAATCCTTTACCTTTCTTGAAAAGGCAACCAAGAAGAAAGAAAATTAGTTGTTTCACCCTGAAATTAGAAATCAGAAATCTATTCGGAACTAGTACAAAAAAGCGAATCCAGTATTTCCATAATTTAAGAAGAAAAAACTTTTTTTTAAAACCTTCGTTTTGTCCACAGAAAAGTGCTAACGAATCATGTGAGTCACACATCCTGGGTGCTTTCAATTAGTGCAATTAACTAACTACCTTACTTTATTAACTAAATTGGGTTAAATTTAACTTCCTAAGAAAACTGGTTGTTCATTTAATTAATTTAGTACTTTGAAATTACTTTCTTAATATGACTTTACAAAGTCTATCTGATATTTAGCAGTTAATAATAATTATGCAGTGATCGTCTGAGGAAGTTCTGCCGCTATGCAGTAGTGATATTTGCACTAAAATGAAAAATTTCACTTTGCTAGAGCCAGCGATTTAAGCTGTGCATCAGTATTTAGATTGGTAAAAGTACCAGGCAAATTAAATAGGAAGAACCTAGAGGTAATGTTGTGTTCTTTTACAACACTCGAAGAACCCCTGTGCAAAATTGTACAGCTCTAGAGCCAGCGAATAATAATGTGCAGTCTTTAGGCTTTTAAAAGTACCAGGCGATCATAAAGAACCTAGAGATAAAAAATGTACCTAGAAACAGCCGCTGTGTCTAGTTGTATGTAAGAAGCATCAGATGCAAATCAACTGGAAGCAACTCCGTAAATCCGGGACCAATACTTCGGTCACATAGCTGACTGGACACAGAAAAAAAAAAAACAACTGGAACAATACAACTTTTACTCTAGGCTTTTTATGATCCCCTGGTACATTTAGAAATCTAATGCACGACGTGAAATTTTGCCCAGGGGTTTCAAACAGTTCAGTGCAAATATAACTACTGCACAGTAGTACTTCCACTGGATTTACAGTTTAATTTCAACTGCTAAAATACCTACAACAGATGGACCGTACCTTAGAAAAAGAAAATATATTTTTTTTTCTATCGCAAAGTATGGCACGAGCCACCTTTCGTACGGCCACGTGCCCTTTTAGTGAACTTTCTGTGCCCTATCATTATAAAAAAAACACCTTTCTAACATATGTCTCTAAGGGACCACTTGCTAAAGCAAATTCAACCTTAGAAGTCCTATTTTTCTTAGGAATAACTGTCCACAGCATTATAAACCTTACTGCTTAAACTTTAAAATAGAATTCAATTTTAATGGAACACAATCTTGTTGACAATTTTGAAGAATATATCTGCCAAAGAAAATTATCTTTTATTTTTTAGAGGTTAAAGTCCAAACGAACTGTGTAGTTATTTTTGTCAATACCTTTCTGAGATGAAAGCCCTTTTCAAGGCGTTTTTAACTTTATTTTAGGGAAGATAAAGTTGATTTTGTAATGTTTAGTTTTTCAGTCGGTCTTCAATTACGGTACCTAACAGCTGATGCATTGCAGCTTGAGAAATTATTGAAAGTTCATCTGGACCTATTTTTAAACTTAACTAGCTTACTCCCCCATTGTCGCATATTTTTCAATTAAATACAGACGTGTTCTTTGGAATTTTTTCTATCTACTCAGCCAAATAACATCAGAAACTGTGCAGTATTTTCTGAGAAATATCTAACTAAAAAGATAGAACAGACTAAAGCAGATTGGAACAGCAAGACAATATCTCTATGGTTTTTTATGATTGCCTGATATTTTAGAAATTAAAACATGCAATTTTGCACAGGGGTTTCAATTAAAATGTTGTAAGTCAAGTTAGAAAGAAAAGTTTCTGGAAATAACCCACGGGAGCAGTCAGGATCTATGCGAAAGAAAACGCGGGCAACGCATAAGTACTTATTATTTGATGCATGTCCCACGTGTTATGAGATTCAGATCCCGTGAAATTTTCGAAAAAAATTCGTTTCAGCGTTTGCTTACCACACTAAAGAACCCCTGTGCAAAATTCCATGTTTCTAGAGCTAGCAGTTTAGCTGTGCATGAATTTCCAAATATCTAAAATACCAGGCGATCATAAAGAACATAGAGATAATGTTTTATTATTGTTCCAGTTATCAACAATATTGTCATAATAAATTATGGTTTTGATTCCTATTCCATGAAATTTTCGAAAAAATCTCGTCTCAGCGCTCACTTACGACACCCCTGTGCAAAATTCCATGATTCTAACACCAGCGGTTTCTGCTGTGCATGAATCTCCAAATATCTAAAATACCAGGCGATCATAAAGAACATAGAGTTAATGTTTTATTATTGTTCCAGTTATCAACAATATTGTCATGTTATGGTATGTCCATGCGTCATCTGTTGAGGCACGCGACATGAAATCCGAACTGAGAAGCCATGAAAAATCATAACTTAGCAAACTGTGTCAGCAAAAAATGGGACAAAATGTAATTGGAATTTTAATCAGATTATTATTAAGTAGGGCCGTAATCTTAAACGTTTGAGCCTAATCTTAATCAGCGTTCACCATTACCCATTAAATTCCATTTTCAATTAAGTAGGTAGTTACTTTTTACAAATTAATAAATATTTTCTCGATTTTACTAAATAAAAAAAATTAACCTATTTTAATAATTTCGCCTTTGTAACGAGGTACCAGGCACTCATAAAACTAGAAGAAGTTTCAACTCAACTAAGACAAAGTACCAGGCAAGAAATAAAAGAATTTGCAACTAACATAAAGTACCAGGCATTCATACAAGACAAAGTACCAGGCATTCATACAAGACAAAGTACCAGGCACTCATAAAACTAGAATAGAGCTAAATCTAGAAGTTTGAACCAACACAAAGTACCAGGGACTCATAAAACTAGAAGTGGTCCATTCATATTAAATCTAAAACTTGTTTGCTGTGCAAGTACTAGAAGATCATAAATTACGTGGAGTTTTTTAGTTCGAAAATAGTCAGTCACAGTAGTCACTAGATCAACAACTATTTATTTATGCTTCCTTAGTACTTTACTGAAGAAAATAACTCTAAAATCCCAATAACGCAAAAACTACTAAACCGATTGCAATGAAACTTTGTAAGTAGATAGCTTAAGTCAAGGAATAACACTTATGCTACTTTTTATACCGATATTCCCATGGGCTCGGGGCTTACGCGGGTAAAAACGCGGGGCGCAACTAAAGTTAATTAAGTACCTATATGACTTTTAAATATTTTTTATCACAGTTGCTCATAAAGTGGATCTTATTAAACCGCTTTTAGGCTCATAATGCAACGTATTATACACGCGTGCAATAAAAAAAAATCCAACTAGTGCTAAAATAATACGTCATCCCGATATGTCAAACTGCTAATGACATATAGTAGATGAAACATTCTTAAGGACATCGTTCAAATCGTACCCAAAAATTAACGTGCCGGCCACAAAAAAAAATGTTTCTATCTTGTAGAGAATAACATTTTAAATAATGTTTAATAAGGCAACAAAGAGCTACGATGAACCATCGTTGAGTTATTTTACATTGAAAACCCAAAAAAATGCATTTTGTAGAGATCCGTTTGACCACTTCTAAGATATTACTACAGAAAAAATATAAAAATAAGTAGTAAATGGATAAGTTTTGTCTGTTTTTATTATATTTATATACATAGGTATATCCAATAACCCTTTCAGAAGTTATAGTGGGATCTTAAAAGTGGTCAAACGGATCCCTATATAAAATGCATTTTTTGGGTTTTCAATGTAAAATAACTCAACGATTTTTGATCGTAGCTCTTTGTTGCCTTAGTAAACATTGTTTAAAATGTTATTCTCTACGAGATACAAATAATTTTTATTACTGGCCGGCATTTTTTTTTGTGGGTATTTTTTGTTAGAAACATGAATGATCTCCTTTATCTGGGTTATACTGTTTTGATGTATAGAAAAAGGTACCATCCAAAGAGTTTTTAAGCCTTGCTGGCTTAAAACTCTTTGTTGGTACCTTTTTTCTTCTTTTCAAAAGGTTGTCTCTAAAGTCTGCGAACGATAATATTACGTGATGACGTCTTTGAAAATAATTAAAAATTGAGTTTTGTTTTTATTTTGTTTTTTCTTTAGGTACATAAATATATTTTTTTTATATATTCTGTTTTTAATGAAACCCGGAACTAATATATTCTGTTTTTAACCGCCGACGCAAAAACAAATGAAAAAAACCCTAAAAAAATATTGTATGTCAGACGCTGTATAGGTTAAAAGTCTTTTGCCTAGCCTTTCGGGAGTGTAATTAACAAAAAATAGTAAACATAACCTAAAATTCTTAAAAACTTTTTATTATTAAAATTTTAACAAGTCTTTTTTTTTTATTCGCAACTGTGATAAAAAACGTCGTACGATACACGTGTGAATTGATCATTCCATCTCGGCTTTTGCCACGCTCGCGTTCCGCTCGCGCGTCATAAACCGCCTCTATGGAATGATCAACTTTCCACACTTGTATCGCAATGTACTATACTTAAATAATTTTGATCGAGTTTTCAGCAACATACAGACAAAGACCAAGAGAACTCTGTCTTTAATTTATATATCATATATATTCATACGAAACCGGGGGAAATCGCTAATATATTATTTACGTAACAACCTCTTCCGTTCTCACGGCTACAAACAAAAATCAGCTGATCCCAAAATCACAGCTGATTTAAAAAAAATACGGGTAACATACCTCTTTGCTCAAGTACGATAGAAAACTCGTCAATTGTAAAGTAAACTTAATACAAACATAATAAAATCGAAAATCGATTGACAAAAATAGGAAGAAATTTCAGTAAATAATTGTACCTACTTATTGCAAAAACAAAAAAAAAATGTTTTGGGCGATTTGTCTTATCCAGTTGACATAAAGTTCAAATTCGTTTGTACCAAAGAGGTCCATTTGCGTACTGGCCATTGTACAATTCGCAATGCACGTGTGCATTCTCAATTCAAATTTTTCAAAAAAAAGAACAGGTAGAGTTGCGTCAGCTGATCGTCAGCTGTTCGTTATTAATAAATTCTTTCGAAAAAATTAAACTCTATGCCATAGAAAATAAAGTTTAGTTGTATATAGCATATTTTTTTAATTTAAAGGGCATAGGGATAATTTCTATACGGCCATTGAAAAGTTAAAATAATAAGACAAAGGTAATAGCTATGTGTTTGCAATAGTGTAGTGGATGATTATTCGGCTTTAGAACAGAAGGTTCTTAAGGTGAAAGGGTACCAGCGCTCTCTCCATACAAACATAAAATGTCATAAGACTGCTATTTACTGCCTTAATACGTAGTAAGCTGGAGACTTCTGCATGTGTATGGAATCCCCACGAAGCCTGTTACACCCTATCGCTCGAAAAAGTGCAGAAAGCCTTCCTTCGTTTCCTATATAAAAGGATATATGGCTATTATCCTTTCATGTACCCAACACAATTTCTATTAGGTTGTTTAGGATACAACTCTCTAGAAGTTAGGCGTAATTACGACCAAATGATGATGGTTCTTAAGATACTAAGAGGAAAGGTTGACTCCTTCGACTTGAACAATGAGCTGTGTAAATTGTTCACGCCCAGTAACTACTTGCAAGGTAGGTACCATAAGTTGCTGGCATTACCCTCAAGTGGAACAGTGTCACACAGGCAGTCGCCTGTTCCTCGTGCACTCAACTTTTGGAACGACCTCCTGGATAAGGATCGTGAATGTGATCTGTTTGTGGATGAATGGAATGATATCCATTCATTTCATTCATTTGACGACCTCTGTGGCGCGTCGGGCGAACACCCGACTGCGACGCAGAAGGTTGCGGGTTCGATTCCCGCCGGGAACAAGTATTTATGCTGACCATAAATTCTTGTTTCTGGTTCTGGGTGTTTCCTAATATGTATAATATGTATATATTTACAAAAAAAAAAAAAAAGTATATAAGTAGTTTATCCGTTATCTGGCACCCATAACACAAGCATTAAGTTGCTTAGCTTGGGGCTGGATGGCGATGTGTAATATGTCCTGAAATATTTATTTATTTATTTTATATTATATTGTCAGTGTGTTTAAGATTCTGTGAGAGATCTGTGTGACTGAGTGTCCCTTTCATTGGTCCTTAATTATTGTAAATGTTTTTGTTGTAAAACGTTATAATTAAAGTAAAATAAATAAATCTAATCTAAATCTAAACATAGTCGACTGTTCCTCCCACAAATATTTTTGTGCTATAAAACCTTTAACTGCCATGACTACGCCGCCTTTTTTTGAAGTTATACTTCTTTAGGCGCGTTATGAAAAAATGATGAGAGTGAAATTTTACAAAAGCGTCACACAAAATTCTCACGTCGGACGAGTTTTTTGTCGGACGAGTTTTTTGCCGGACGAGTTTTTTGTCGGACGAGTTTTTTTTTTTATTTTTTATTTTTATTTTTTTTATTTATTTTTTTTATTTTTTTAAATAATGCCAAAGAAGTATAACTTCTCACGCGCGTACATAAGTACACGCACCCATTTTTTTTTTTTTTTTCATTTTCTTATTCTGGCAGAAAAACCGCTCGGGGGTTTCTTCATACATTTTTAATATGGCGCCATCTATCTGCCAGTTGATGAATTATCATAGAAATTAAGATAAAAAAAATAGGGGCATGGTCATGGCAGTTATAAGTTTTATGCACTAAAAATATTTGCTCTAGTGTCATTATCCAGGGAGGAAACAGTCGACTACGTTTGTAATAGTTTGTATGGAGAGAGCCGCCGGTACCCTTTCCTCTTAAATATTTTAGGGCATTTCACAGCGCCATCTAGCCGCAAGCTTAGCAACTAGGCTTGTGTTATGGTGGCTAGATAACTATATTATTTACTTACAGATAACAAGATATTTGTCTGTGGTCTGGTTGTTTCTATGTATTACAAGTATATATTTACAAAAGAAAAGTATATAAGTAACTAGCTGTCCCGGCAAACGTTGTTTTGCCATTTAAAAAAAAAACTAAAGGAAACAAAATAAAAAATAGATGTTGGCCGATTCTCAGACTTACTGAATATGCTCACAAAATTTCATGAGAATCGGTCGAGCCGTTTCGGAGGAGTTCAACTTCAAACCCCGCGACACGAGAATTTTATATATATAGGGATATATGAGTTGTCTAGCACCCATAACACAAGTCTAGTTACTTAGCTTGGGGCTAGATGGCGATGTGTGGAATGTCCTGCAATATTTATTTATTATTTACTAGCTTTGCCCCGCGGTTTCACCCGCGTAAGTCCGATCTTTCTCACTGTTTAAACCTTCCCTCGACTATGACAAACATTTCAAAACCGAAACGATGCCGTTCTCGAATTTTAGCGAGACAAACGAACAGCAATTGATTTTTATATATATAGGATTTGTTGTGTGTAGATTTAATTTTGTACTTCACTACATAGTATAAAAAAAAGTCGCTTTTTCTGTCCCTATTTCCCTTTGTATGCTTAAATCTTTAAAACTACGCAACGGATTTTGATGCGGTTTTTTTTAATAGATAGAGTGATTCAAGAGGAAGGTTTATACATGCATAATATAGCCGTGCGAAGCCGGGGCGGGTCGCTAGTAAAAAATAAAGTTTACAAAAATAATAAACAAATATTACAAAACTCAAACAACAAAGTTTGTACACATTTAGTAACGAGGAAACAAGATTCCGTAATCAATTAGAACGAATTATCATCAATTAAATATTAATTAATGCTATGTTTTTGATAATGCAGTTCGGGTATTTATGCTTTATTTTAACGCAAATAAAGCTTACAATTCACCTTATCTCACATGGAAGCGATGTTTAAAGGGTCTAAACTTAAAACATCGCGATTTTACGCGGCGGGCCCCGAGACAGGTAAATTTTGTATGAACCCGCCGCGTATCTATACTTTATTACTAGCTGCCCTACGCGGTTTCACCCGCGTAACTCCCGATCCCGTGGGAATATCGGGATGTAAGCTATCCTATCTCTCAAGTTGGATCGAACTGCACATGGTGTGCGAATTTTATTATAATCGGTTAAGTGGTTTAGGAGTCCATTGAGGACAAACATTGTGACACGAGATTTATATATATTAAGATATTATAAAGCTGAAGAGTTTGTTTGTGTGTTTGAACACGCTAATCTCAGGAACTACTGGTTGGAATTGATAAATTATTTTTGTGTTGGATAGTCCATTTATCGAGGAAGACTATAAGATACTTTTCATTTTGATATTCCCACGGGATCGGGACTTATGCGGGTGAAACCGCGGAGCGCTGCTAGTGTGTTAATATAAACATGGATTCCAATTCACCTTGTCAGGCAGCAGTTATAAAAGTTTACAAAATAAAGGTTATATTATAGTAAATAATCATTACAACGTTATACATATTTGCATAATATTACGGTTGCGAGTTTGATGTCTGAATAAATATCTGTACATAGCTTACTAGCTGCGCCCCGCGGTTTAACCCGCTTAAGTCCCGATCCCGTGGGAATATCAAAATAAAAAGTAGCTTATAGCCTTCCTCGATAAATGGACTATCTAACACAAAAATAATTTTTCAATTCGAACCAGTAGTTCCTGAGATTAGCATGTTTAAACAAACAAACTCTTCCCCCTTATTCCAAAACGTGTTTTAAGGATAGTCCGAGATGTGGATTTAAACCTTAGATAGATTGTAGATTTTATAGGGATAGTGTTTAGACTATAGTTCACAAGTAAATCTGTGTCTAAATCTAAGGTTTAAATCCACATCTCGGACTATCCTTAAACCTCGTTGGGAAAAAAGGGGTTCACCTTTATAATATTAGTATAGATATTTAAAGCACAGATATTTTGTTTCTGGTCTGGTTGTTTCAGTATGTATACATATAGATATATAAAAAATAAAACTACCCATAATAATATAAGTTGTTTGGGATTTGGGATAGTTTTAATAGCCTAATACAGAAGATTATTGGAAAAATTATTGTCTAGAAGCACATTTGCATTTTTAAATATATATTTTAATTTATGCAATATTAAGGACGTTTATATTTTGTATATTAAACAAGATTTTTTAAACCCCCTCAAAAACATATAACATGAGTGAACTTTAAAATTATACTAATTAGAAGTTAATATCAGTATAGTGACGACCCAGTTGTCACAATGATCACCATGCCGGACTGCCTAACACAGGGTTGCAGGTTCGACTCCCGCTTCAGACAATTATTTATCT
Organism: Idaea aversata; assembly: GCA_907269075.1. Classification (NCBI taxonomy): domain Eukaryota; kingdom Metazoa; phylum Arthropoda; class Insecta; order Lepidoptera; family Geometridae; genus Idaea; species Idaea aversata. The sequence goes on along the minus strand of OU026112.1, from coordinate 5,729,815 downwards.
ATACTAATATTATAAAGCTGAAAAGTTTGTTTGATTGTTTGAACGCGCTAATCTCGGGAACTACTGGTTCGATTTGAAAAAATCTTTTTGTGTTGGATAGTCCATTTATCGAGGAAGGCTATAGGTTACTTTTTATCCCGATATTCCCACGGGATCGGGAGTTACGCGGGTGAAATGCTTAGATATTTGTCTGTGGTCTAGTTGTTTCTATCTTAATATATATAAATCTCGTGTCACAATGTTTGTCCTCAATGGACTCCTAAACCACTTAACCGATTATAATAAAATTCGCACACCATGTGCAGTTCGATCCAACTTGAGAGATAGGATAGCTTACATCCCGATATTCCCACGGGATCGGGAGTTACGCGGGTGAAACCGCGGAGGGCAGCTAGTGTATTATAAGTATATATATTTACAAAAGAAAAGTGTATTAGTAGTATATCTGTTGTCTAGCACCCATAACACAAGTCTAGTTACTTAGCTTGGGGCTAGATGGCGATGTGTGGAATGTCCTGGAATATTAACCTATTTATTTACTAAAATACTAAATGTTAAAATTTATATTTTCACTAGCGACCTGCTCCGGCTTCGCACAGCTATATTATGCATGTATTATACATATAAACCTTTCTCTTGAATCACTCTATCTATTAAAAAAAACCGCATCAAAATCCGTTGCGTAGTTTTAAAGATCTAAGCGGTCAAAGGGAAATAGGGACAGAAAAAGCGACTTTGTTTTATACTATGTAGTGATTTACGATATTTCCGTAAGACAGACAAGTTGCGGCAAGACCGGAAATCGTTGGTACATTTTTACAAACACCAAAATTCACGAAACGCATTATCATAATCGGACTACTGTACACACTTACCAGGCATCGCGGAGCCGGACTGCCCCATTTTCTACGGTTTTCTTTCACACCTCTCACCAATAGATTCGTAGTTAATTCCTCTATTTAGCGTCTTCACATCATAGTTTCTATCACAAACACTTCATTACACTAGTCTAGTTGAACTCTGAACTGTATAAACTATAATAATCTATAAAATAACTTAATAGAATTGATCGCACCCTGCAAATATTTCAACTATTTTCCACTTAGAATCTTATAAGTTTGGCGTTGTTATTGGTTTTAATCGATCTGCGATAATATCGTAAGTATTATTGTAGTAATTATATTGTTATTATCACGTATAATTGCTATAATTTACTAGAAATAAATTAGAAAATGCGTTTGGATAATTTTTGCACCGTGCTTGTTCGAAGTACTTTGACAGTGACAGTGACATTTGTTTGACATTGATCGATGTCATGTGATTTTTGGTAGTTTTTCGGAAATTACCGGTTTCTAGACTAGTGATAGTTTACCGATTTTTGGTTGGTAGAAAAATAAATTCTGCTACTGGTAATAATTGCGAAACCATAGACTATAATAGATTAAAAACAAGATGTCAGTTTGATTTGAAATTTGGCTGTTTTTGTCTCAGAACAATAATATCTGTTTTTGTTGTAATTGTGATTTCCTGAAAGATACGAAGTAAAAAATGGATAAAAACACCGAGAAGGAGAGATTGCGGAAAGAAATAAAGTATTACACGAACAGAATCGAGAGTTTTCACAGTGAAACCAAATCAAAACTTTATTTGGAAAGGTAAAAGACTAGAAATGATAAAAACACAGTTTCTTGCCAGCAATAGACGCTTAATTTAGAATTAACTATTTAATAATACTGTCTGAGTCTGTCAAGATCTGTCTACACTAAATTCATATTGTTTTATTCTCAGAAATCTTATTTCTTATTAAATCTTTTAGTTCAGACTCTGAAGATGATCTTCCAACCTTCCGCACACCAGGACCTTTAATATCAGAGCTTAGGACCACAGAATCAGCTCTACAGACCTCATTGCAAGCTACACAAGAGTTGACCAGCCTTAATGTCTTGCAGTACGAGATTAATGTCATGGTCGAACCTCCAAAGATAAAACGGTATGTTACTCTTGTATTCTTATGTGCTCCTGGTAGTTCTAATGTGAAATTCTTAGGTAATTAGACGAATATAAAAGGTCTATAAGTGTCCAAAGTTTGGGTAGTGGAATATTGAGGAGTTTTGGTACAAGAAAAACTGGACAAGTGCGAGTCGGTCTCGCGCTCAAAGGGTTCTGTACCCTTATTTTCTGTTTTTAGTACTTATTTGTTGTTATAGCGGCAACAGAAATACATAATCTGTGAAAATTTCAACTGTCTAGCTATCATGGTTCATGAGATACAGCCTGGTGACAGACAGACAGTGGTGTATAAGTGTCCCGTTTTTACCCTTTGCGTATGGAACCTTAAAAATCATAATTGCATCTTCTATCACATTCCGACATTTGTGCACCTTCATTAAACATAAATTGGATAAAACTGCACCAAAACTATGCAATGTAACAAACAATAACACTAAATCCCACCAAAATAATGTATTTTTACTGTTTTTTTTTCCCAGTGGTAAACCAATCACAGAGCCTGGAATATGGCGCGAAGTTGCAGCTGAATGTAGAATAGACGCTATTCCATTTTCAATGACTTTCTGCACTCATCAAAGTGTAAGTAACTTACATTTATTTATAACTCTAAATTATTTATGATTACCTGGTACTCTGAAAAGTGTTCTCACAAAAGACTGGAGGAATCAGAAGCAAGTCCAACAATACAAGATTGGTACTTTATGGTTGCCCGGTACTTTTAGATATTTAAAGACTGATGCACAGCTGAGACCCTTGGCTCTAGAAACGCTGTTGGTCCTCATGGGGCCCCCAGAACTTATGAGTACTTATTTGGTACCCCTGTGCAAAATTCCAAGTTTCTAAACTAACAGTCTTTCTTGCCTATGCATCAGTCTTTAGATTTCTATAACTTATTTAATTCTATCTAATGTTCTTTATGATCTCCTGGTACTTTTAGAAATCTAAAGACTGATGCACAGCAGAAACCGCTGCCTCTAGAAACATGGAATTTGCACAGGGGTTGCTTATGATTATACTAAGAAAGCCTATAAACCCATAAATAACCCCTATGCAAAATATTATGTTTCTAGATACTGATAATAAAATGTTATTTATTCCATTTCCAGACTAAGAAATTCGCGCCAATTTTGTACCGTAATCTGTCTGTGTTACCAGTTAAAAAAGTACATGAAATTGAATTAAACCAATCAGTATTGCCAGATGTAACACGACCGAGCGACGCTATTGAGGTAAAGCATAATTTTACTTTCTACTAATAAATGCAATTTGTCTGTTTGTGTGTGTATGGAAACTACAGTTAGGCCACTTTTTATCTTGATATTTCCAAGCAGGTGAAACCACAGAGCACTGCTAGTAAGTTAAAATACTATAGGAAATTTCATACAGCGCCATTTATTTCCGAACTAAGCAAAACTTGTAATAATCAGTAGTTTTTTTCCAGGTATTAAAAAGTTTTGCAAGTGCATTCCGCTCGCGTCGGACTTCGCTCGCCCATTTGGCAAACAAATATACAAATATAGAACTGGAACAGGCTGTAAGTATTGATGAAACAACTTCTTTGTTAATTACTAGCGACCCGCCCCGGCTTCGCACGGCTATATTATGTATGTATTATACAAATATAAACCTTCCTCTTAAATCACTCTATCTATTAAAAAAAACCGCATCAAAATCCGTTGCGTAGTTTTAAAGATTTAAGCATACAAAGGGAAATGGGGATATAGGGACAGAGAAAGCGACTTTGTTTTATACTATGTAGTGATGAGCGCCTGGTACTTATTATATGAACTTAGCTTATTATGTCCCACTGTTGGGCCGAACACGGCTAAAGTCTCCTCTTATAAATGTAAAGATAAATAAAACTCTCTCGTTATTTTGCAAAGTACCAGGCGCACATAATCAGCAAAGCAATATCTATTGTTCAATACCCACAGAAATAATCCTAATGTAATATATTATACCAGGAAAACATTAGTCACCAAGAGATCTTATCTTTCCAGCCTGAAGGTGGTTTTTTATTGAAATGTGGTTCTATTTTGGCTATAACTTGGCGATTGGAAAACAAATGGACACCATTAACGCCATTTCATCATAAAATGAAATTCGACTTGGATTATATGGGTAAGTTACAACATCTATCAAAACAATACAACATACTCTCGGATCTTTATGTTCGCCTGGTACTTTTAAAATCTAGAAACTTATGCACAGCAGAAACCGCAGAAATATGAAATTTTGCACATGGATGCCTTACGTTTTGCATAGGCACTCTTACATATCTTTTTGAAAATTCCTAAATAATAATCCGGTTTAAATACTGTATTTTTCTTTATCTGAAATCGTTTTTGACCTGATAACGTCTTGTAAATTGATGGAACACCAACAAGTGTCATGTTCCGGTAACATGACGCGTCCCGTTCCTGGAACGGGACGCATGACGTCATGGTAACATGACAGTATTTAATAAAAATATCGCTCATCTGGGCTTGTCTTATGGTGACGATTGACGAATAGAAGACTTATATATATTTTTTTGTGTTTTAGTGTTATTTCATAAAAATCGGTTCTATGAGCATTTTACATTATGTGGCTTTTTAGAGTCTATCAAAAAACTTGTTTTTTTTTAAATTACAGAGGAAGACCAATTAAAAATAATAAAGCAGGCTCACAAGAAAATATCCGATCCTACCATTAACACAGACGAACGGACACTCTTACTGGCTAAAATTATATCTACATGCCTCGAATTAAAAGCCACACATGATGAAAGTATGGATTCAGAAGCAGAATCTGCTAAAAGAACCGATAGAACTATTATTGAAGATTCCCCCGACGATAACTTAATCATAGAACATGAAAATGAAAATAATTTAAACAAAAATAATATTAATCATAAAGAAGATACCAACATAGAGGGAGATAGAGATATAAACGATGCTAACCGAGAAAAGGAGAAGGAATTAATGGCACCTCCAAAGTCTTTGCCAAAGAAATCTAAACCTAAAGGCAAAGAAAATAAACTTGATAATCGTAAATCAGTTAAAAGAACAGCTGATGAAACAGCTGAAGTTGAGAAACCTAAAAAAGCGAAAAATGCTGGAAATATTGAAAATTCTGAAGTGACTAAAGAAATTGAGGGAACAAAAGATAGAAATTCAACACAAAATAAACATAAATCTGTTGATAATCAAGTAAAAAATGCTAAAAACATTAATAAAAATGCTAAAAGTGATGATAATGTAACTAAAAATCAGAATGTTCAAGCTAAAAATGATAAAACTCGTCCCAATTCTGCAGGAAATAGCAAACAAAATGCTAATAAACAAGTAAAAAGTAAAATTAGCGTACAAAGCGAGGGAAGTCAGCCGAAAAAAGCTAAAATAGATGAAAATCAAATAATTGAAAAAAATGTTAATAAAAATCCAGCTCAAAAAGCAAATAATATGGTTGATAAAAATAATGAAAATGACAAAAAAAATGAAGTTATACAAGCTAAAGTTGTTAAAAATTCTCAAACGGCCGCAACTAAGCCAATAACAGACCTAAATAAACAAAAAAACACGGAAACTACAAAAGAATTAAAAACTAAAGATAAAAATAAGCAAATAGCTCCAAACAATGTCGCTAAAATAAAAAATCAAGTCAAAACTATAACTGTCTCACAAAAACCTACCAAACCTACTACAGATATTGAAAAATCTACTAAAACTACCACAGTTCCAGTAAAAACTACCAAATCTAACCTAAACTTGGCAAAAACTAGCGAAAATCTGCCAAAAACAAACACAAAAAATACTAAAGTAGTTAAAAATCCAACGGCTGGCCCGAGTACATCAAAATCCACTGACAACCTACAAAAAAATACAAATAAACAAATAAATATTGGAAATAATAAAAAAACCGAGCTAAATAAAGTTTCAGTCATTCCAAAAAACAATTTAAACGCCAAAAACATTCAGAAAGTACAAAAAATCTCTCCCAATGATCCCAAAAAACATACTTTAAATAAAAATTCAAATGTTGTCATCGCAAAAAATGTTAATAAACCTAAATTAACTATCAAATCACATTCGAATCCTGCCAAAATTAAGAAAGCTGGCAACATTGGCGATAAAAATACTAAAGGTGTTACTAATTCTAAAATACCACAGAAAAAGTATATGGCAAATTCAACACCAGCAAATTTTATGTGGGTTAGTCCAAGTAAGTAAAAATTACTTATTTTTAATTTGTAATTCGGGCTGTTCTTCCCCAACTTTCTTTAGTTGTGTCCTTTTTGCGTGAGGATGGAGCAGACTATGTCTAGCACCTATACCACGCTCTCAGCTTAGTCGACCGTGTCCAGAGGAAAGAACTCATCAATACGTCTGGAGACAACTAAGCCGCGGGCTTCATCACGATGTTTTCCTTCACAAGAGCAATGTCCGTAAGAATAATCCATTCAAAGTTGAGTTGTCTACCACTAGGCCAACACCGTTCTAGACTTTTTATGATCGCCTGGTATTTTAAAAATATAAAGACTGATGTACAGCAGAAACCACTGGGTCCAGAAACATGAAATTTTGCACAGGGGTTCCTTAAGTGTTGTAATTGAACACATTTAATTCTTAGTACTTTATAATCACCTGGTATTTTAAAAATATAAAGACTGATGTACAGCAGAAACCACTGGGTCCAGAAACATGAAATTTTGCACAGGGGTTCCTTAAGTGTTGTAATTGAACACATTTAAATCTTAGTACTTTATGATCGCCTGGTATTTTAAAAATATAAAGACTGATGTACAGCAGAAACCGCTGGCTCTAGAAACATGTAAATTTGCACAGGGGTTCCTTATGTGTCGTAAGTAAGTCCTGAGCAGGATTAGAATCTACGAGTATTAGGCCCGTATTAATAAATCGCTCTCAATATCGATCTTGAGTGCGTATCAATCGAGTGAGTCTTGAGATGTGGTCACTATCTTAAGTTAGGCGTTAATTAATAGATAAAACTCAAGTTTTAACCAGGCTGATAACGCTCTTGAGATTTGAGACTGATCTTGAATGACAGTAACGCTTTGTTCTTACCTTGAATGATATGTTCTTACCCTATGGTAGGTAGTGTCGTCATATTTGAAAATATTTAAAAAAATGTAAGATTTGTATGACCCGCAATCAGACTTGAGTTCACGAAACTACGGTCCGTATTAATAAACCGAACTCAATATCGATTTCAATCTTGAGTTTGCTCTTGAGTTGTTGCGCTGATTAATAAACCTATCTTAAGACGCGATTAAAGAGCGACGTATCACTTGAGTCATACCGTATTAATAAATCAAACTCAGCTCTCAAGATATATCTCAAGATGTAGGCCCGTATTAATAAATCGCTCTCAATATCGATCTTGAGTGCGTATCAATCGAGTGAGTCTTGAGATGTGGTCACTATCTTAAGTTAGGCGTTAATTAATAGATAAAACTCAGGCTGATATCGCTCTTGAGATTAGAGACTGATCTTGAGAGCGACCTTGAACGACAGTAACGCTTTGTTCTTACCTTGAATGATATGTCCTTACCCTATGGTAGCTAGTGTCGTCATATTTTGCTGTCAACTTGTTTTAATGTGAAAATATTTTACAAAATGTAACATTTGTATGACCCGCAATCAGACTTGAGTTCACGAAACTACATCTTAAGACATATCTTGAGAGCTGAGTTTGATTTATTAATACGGTATGACTCAAGTGATACGTCGCTCTTTAATCGCGTCTTAAGATAGGTTTATTAATCAGCGCAACAACTCAAAAGCAAACTCAAGATTGAAATCGATATTGAGTTCGGTTTATTAATACGGACCTAAGTGAACCAACAAAAAAAGTAAAAATTCATCTATTTCAGGAAACCGACCTTCAACGACATCGGATACTAATTTGCTCAGCACAAATATCCCACGTAAGTATGCTAATAAATAAAAAAAACTGGTTGCCTGTAAAGTCGGTATACGGGCGAAAGTTTTACGTGACAACAACTGTGCTCGAGTGGAAGGGACGCGTGCCTTTCACTTTTTATGTCTGTCTCTCTCGCTCTTAGGCGGGCTAACCATGCCCGCGTGCCTCTCACTCGCTCTCATTGTGAGCGGATAACGTCAGCGGAGCGTAACGCAGTTTCTTGAAGTGTCACCCGGCAAACCAATTTATAAGACGTTGTCACGTCAAAAAATATAATAAAATTCCGTTTTTCCTAGATTACAATGTTTTTCGTGAACTAGATGTGGAAAAAAATATATTTTATAAGCATTTAAAGTCACGAGTTTTACATTTTCTCCATCAGCATCTGACGCCATTACACATATAGGAACTTAAAGAACACAACCTCCTTGCAATCAAGTGATTTTTGTTTGAAGTTTTGCCATTATCCTTTGTGCGAGACAATGGATAACTGAATATTCCATGAGTGCTTTTTAACTGTTTCATGAAAATCATCAGTCAATTAAAATTTTGAATAGGTTTCCTTTTTTTTTAAATTAAAAATATCTAAAATTATGTTTTTTTTTCAGGGTTATTGAAAAAACCGCCGTCGAAAATAAATTGAATGAAATAAGTTGTAATCTAAAATAAGTTTGATGAAATTGTGTTCTAATTATGTTTATGTAATAATTGTATGTATTTAAATAAAAATATTGAATATTATGATCTATTGTTTAATTTATGTATTTTTCTCCTGTGTTCTCTCAACAAACACAAGGAAGCATCAGAAGCAAATCAACTGAAAAACACCAACATTAATTCTTGGTACTTTATGATCGCCTGGTACTTTCAGAAATCCAAAGACTGATCACAGACGTAACTGCTGGGTCTAGAAACGTGAGTTTATGAGTCTTTGAACAAAACATTAACTCTTGGTACCTACTTTATGATCGCCTGGTACTTTGAGAAATCCAAAGACTGATCACAGACTAGAAACGTGAGTTCCCTAGGAGTCTTTGAACAAAACATTAACTCTTCGTACGTTATGATCGCCTGGTACTTTCAGAAATCCAAAGACTGATCACAGACGTAACTGCTGGGTCTAGAAACGTGAGTTACTTATGAGTCTTTGAACAAAACAATAACTCTTGGTACTTTATGATTGCCTCGTACTTTAAGTAACAAAATGACTGACCACAGGTCTGGAAACGTGAAATTTGCATACATTTTCCAAACAGCGCCATCTGTCTGCCAGTTGATGAATTATGATTCTCAAAACATTAACTCTTAGTATTTTATGATTGCCTAGTACTTTTAGCAGCAGACACCACTGGCTCTGGAAACGTGAAATTTTGCACAGTTGTCGTAAGAGTCCCGAGCAAGTTTTGTTTTTTTTTTTTTAATTCTTAAGGCATCAAGATTTTAGTATAAATAATACAATAACTTTAGGAAATTCATTTATTTATCAAAATTAAAGTACAAAGTAAGCTTCAAGTCTAATTACTTACTAAAAACATAATCAAAATAAGTATAAAAGATGCTACTACTACACTGGGTGCATTTTTGCACATAAAAATGGCCCAAAAATCTTATCCATAGTAAAATGTACTTGACAAAAATTACATAATTAAAACCTTAAACTAAACAAAAAATTACTTATAAATTCAAATTTAAATTCTTATTACAAAATCACATCAAAAATTAAAAAAGTAAAAATGATTCATACAAAAAGTAGGTATTCTTAAAATTAAATTAAGCAATAAAAATTGTCAAATTAATTCATAATAATTTCATATTTAAAATCGTAAAGAGATTTTTACAATTAATAAAGGGCCCGGGTCATTTAGTATGCAAGATTGGCATAGTATTTTTTTAAAGGGCAGCTTTAAAACTCATAACTGTCGATAGAGGGCATTACAATAAACAAATAATGCCTTTACAACAAACGATAGAGCGCATTACGGCGAACAAAGAATGCCTTCACACCAAACCTCTAACTAAAGCGTCTCGGAAACGGGATATTCTAAGAAAAGTGATGCGTTTCATATTTCAACAAATATACCGTTTCGGAGACGCTTTACAGGTTTGGTGTGAAGGCATTATTTGTTCGCGGTAATGCCCTCGATCGATAGGTATGGGTCTCAAAGTGCACCTCGGTTTATAATTACAATACCTATCCATGTGCAAATATGAGATGTAATACATATTAAAATCCGAACAAAATTGCATTCCTACGAAATGTGTCCATTTCTCATGTAAAAATCTCTTAAATTCAATAATCAAGAAATTAAAAAAAACTTAATTCTACATTATTTAAAATAAAACACAAGTCAAAAAAGGTCATGATTAAAAAAATAGCTAAAATGCTAAAAAAATGACGATATATCTAAAATATTAATTTAGTTTTCTATTTAGAAAACTATGTTGAATGGGTAGTTCTTGTGCGTGTCGCCCATTCTGAAAAAGAAACAAAAAAACATATTTATTTCAAAGTAAATTATTTATTTATTTATTTATTAACATTAAAAAAACAATACATAGTTTAATACATTAAAAACAATGCCACAAAAACTCGATCGAGTTTTACCGGGCATTATACTACCCGCGTCGACTTATCTACACACTAATCAAAAACATTATATTATAGGTACACCTCATGACAAGTAATGCTGCGTTGACATAATTCAAAAAAGAGCTGTCCAAGCTATCTATAAGATGGGCCCCAGGGAATCACTTAGTGAAAAATTTAAAGAGATAAATATATTAACGCTCTATTCACAATATATCTACGAAAACTTGCTCTACGTTCACAAAAATCCTGATATTTTTCGCAAAAATAGCGATATTCATAATTTCAACTTAAGAAACAGGGATGAGCTGACCTTGCCCGGTAGTAGGCTCCGGAAAATAAGCAGGTCGTTTAATAGTACATGTGTGCTCTATTATAATAAATTACCTAAAGATGTATATGACATGTCCATTAACAAATTCAAAACTTTTATAAAGCATAAATTGTGCGGTAAGGCATACTATGATACCTCTTCGTACCTTAATGATAAGAATCCATGGATGTGACTTTAATTGCTCCATTTCAAATATTTGTAATATTGACCTTTGTGAGCGTGATCACATAAAAAAAAACTCCATGAGTTTCTTGTGCCTTCTTCTCATTGGTGGGCGCGTTCCGAAGGCACACATCCTAACTTAGTTTTTAAGACTATTTCAAGTGATCATGTGTATGTAAATACATAAGCATTGAAAGAAATAAAGAAATTTGAAATTAACAACTCTCATACAAGATACAATGCAAGAATAGGTAAGTACCCACAACGTAGTTAGTAACAGTAGGTAGTGTAAAACCGGTAGTGGGTAAATAATATTATCGTTTGGCTGTTTTGCTATTAGGTAATTTAAGGTGAAAGGGTACCGGCGCTACAAACGTAGTCGACTGTTTCCTCCCTGGGTAATGACACTAGCACCAAATATTTTTGAAGTGAAAACTTCTTTAGCGGCGTTGAGCACTTTTTCTGTAATGGGTATAAAATCTTAAACTCGCGTCAGGACACGTGACCTGATCGAAAAAGCGTAAGACGGATGGAGAGTAGACAGCTATCCCCTCTCTACGGCGCGGCGAAAATGTATGCCTGGGCCTACTGTTTTTAATTTGGCTGTGAGTGTATTAAGACGTACATATGGTATTTTTTAACGGACGACTATTGACGGACGACAAATGTCGGACGACTATTTGTCGGACGACTATTGACGGACGACAAATGTCGGACGACTATTTGTCGGACGACTATTGACGGACGACAAATGTCGGACGACAAATGTCGGACGACTATTTGTGTTTTTTGTATTTTTTTTTTTCATCTAAAACTCTTTTTGCGTATGTTCTCGCGACATATGAGATTTTACACAGATATACAGTTTTCACTTCTGCCTGCACTCCCGGAGTGCGCTGTTTTTTTTTTAGCATAAAACCTATAACTGCCATGACTATGCCTCATGTCTTATTTTTTTTGTAATTTTTTTAACCGACTTTTAAAAAAGCAGGCGTTTCTCAATTACCTACGTTGCATGTATTTTTTTATGTTTTTTAACTCTTATTTTCTATGATAATTAGAATATGAAAAAAACCTAAGACGGTTATAGGTTTTAGACTAAAAAAATATTTGCTCTAGTGTCATTGTCCAGGGAGGAAACAGTCGACTACGTTTGTACGGAGAGAGAGCCGGGTACCTTTTTTCTTAAGGTTAGCCATTTTGCTTTTAAATTTCGTAATTTTTATTTACAAAGTGAACAAAGTAAAAATGAATAGGTAAGTAAAAAAATGTCAATACATTTGGCTATTTTGCTAGGTAGGTATTTTACTTGTTTCAGCCATGTTGCTATTCGTTTAGTATTGACAATTTTCTTGGCCGTTATGCTGTTTTGAGGCCCTTTAGCATTTTTAGTCGTTTTGGTCTGCCATTTGCGAGCCGGACTCCAATACGAAGGGCTCCCTACCCTTATATTCTGTTTTAAGTGTTTGTTGTTATAGCGGCAACAGAAATACATCATCTGTGAAAATTTTAACTGTCTAGCTATCACGGTTCATGAAATACAGCCTGGTGACAGACAGACAGTGAAGTCTTATTAAAAAGGTTCCGTTTTTACCCTTTGGGTATGGAACCCTAAAGTAAAAAAACCTTCAAATACATTTGGCCATTTTGCTAGGTGTTAGCCGTGTTACTATTCAATTGGAATTGCCATTGTTTTCTTGGCCGTTATGCTATTTAGGCCATTTAGCAATTTTAGGTATTTACTATTAATTACAGCTGAAATATAAATAAAAATGGTTATCTGTAAAGTCGGTTTACGGACGATAATTTTACGTGATAACGTCATAAGAACACGATGAAAAATTGAAAAAAAAAAATAATTATTTTTTTTCATTTAAGTAGGTAGGTATATACTTAAGTCTTATATTCGTCACTCGTCACCATAACACACGCCCAGATGAGCGATATTATTATTAAATAATATAAAACAAACAGTTTTATATTGCTGTGTGACGTCATTGTTGACATGACGTCACCGGAACGTGACAATGACGCCAACATTTTTGTGAATGAAGGTGTTCCATCAATTTACTAGATGTTATCATGTCAAAAAATCTCACACACTCACCCAGCAAAGGTAAAGATCCTCTTGTTACGATGCATCAGTCGAAGCCCCGACATCTCGGCGTCTGTCAAGTTGACCTTCAACGCTTGAAGGTTGTCCCACAAGTGGGCAGCCGATGATGACTTCACCACCACTGTGCGCTCTGATTTTAGTTGGTAACTGTGGGGAAAAGTGAGATTTTAGTTGGTATGTGAGGGGAATAAGTGAGATTTTAGTAAGTAACTGAGGGAATAAGTTAGATTTTAGTCGGTAGCTGGAAAATTAAAAATATTAGGTGACTCTGAAAATGTGCAAGTAGAATTCTTTTAGTCTACGATAGGAAAAATCTCACATGAAAATCGGATTTTCGCTCTTAAAAGGTCCATTGCGAGTTCTGAAGTATCAGGCGTTCATAAATTATAAAGAGCTTACACGATAAAAAGCTGAGCCGGGGTTACCATCCCTTTTGAGTTCCTTTCATCATCGACATTAAGGAAAAACCTCACCAAACATCACTTTTTCAAACAAAAGTACCAGGCGAACATAAATTATAAAGAGCTCAAGCGTCGGTCATGTTCTTCCATAATTAAGCTGGTGGGGTTCCCTTCGATCCCAGAATTCTAAGGAAAACATCACTTTTTGAATAAAAAGTACCAGGCAAACATAAATTACAAAGAGCTTACGCGATCAAAAGTTGAGCCGGGGTTATATGAAGCGCTGTAGCCATGACCTTCACGAGGGGATCATCTATAACCGTCGCAGGGGTTCCTCTATAAGCTGGTGGGGTTCCCTTCGATCCTAAAACCCCGAAGCAGCTGAGGGTGATGTTCCTTTGGGCGCAGAAATCGTCCAATTTCTCTTGGGATAGATAGGGGTGGCATTCAACCTGGAAAGTGAAGAAAAAATTGGACTCTGAAAACCCCTCAAAACAAATGAGTAGGTACCAAAGTGCAAGCCAAATAAGTCTGCTCGCAGCAAAAATTGGAACTAACCATTTTCTAGCTATTTATGCATAGATATTACGCAACAAAAATAGAATAGAATAGACATTTATTAGAAAAGCACACGGACAAGAAACATATATAAAAAGGTACCTAGACATAATTACAAAGCAAAAAAATAAAATAAAAATGAGAATAGAACAGATAGGATTAGAAAACAAACATAACCTAAAATCTCTGTAAGGACGACCTTTATCGAGCGATATATAATCATTCTGGACTGAATATTTTTAGACAGTCCGATATTTGCAATATAAGTATTTATTGACATATTTAATTTCATTTAAAATACTTTTCATCTATTAAAAAGATCGATGAAGGTATCAAATTAAATTAAATAAGTAGGTACTTATGTTTTTTTTTTTTTACAAAAGTTTGGGAAACATACAAAATCTGACTAGCCTGAGAGCTCGCCACATCTTGCAAATTCCTTTTTCAGAAAATTGGGGTATTTTTTTGAAACTTTTTTAAAACAAGCAATTTTTTTTGATGTCCTAAGCGTACCTACAAGTAACTAAGACTGGTACATGGTTTTTGTTAAAACATTGTATGAAAAAGTCGTGCTAAGCCACTCTCAGAAAAAAATTTGGATAAATTCTGGCACTTTCGCTAAAAGTTAAGTAAAAAAAAAAATGCCCTTATCTTTTTATTGTGTTGACTCAGGACCTTGATTTTTATACACCTTATAGGGACTATAGACCTCAGTATCTGGTATGAATTTCAACTTGCTAGCTCCACCCGTTCCTGGGAAAATCAATGGTGACACACTCACAGATAGACAGACGGACAATAGAGTGATCTGATAAGGGTTCCTCTTCACTACATAGTATAAAACAAAGTCGCTTTTTCTGTCTTTTATTTTCACTTTTTGTCGATCTACGGAATAAACGCTCTGCTATTGTTAAATTTAAGAAGAAAGACAGAAATACAGTCCATTTGTTACGAGGAAAGTGGTGTTTAATTCAACGTCGAAATAGAAACCCCCTCTAGTTTTGGTAATATCCCTTTGTATGCTTAGATCTTTAAAACTACGCAACGGATTTTGATGCGGTTTTTGACGTGACAACGTTTTATAAATTGGTTTGCCGGGTGACACTTCAAGAAACTGCGTTACGCTCCGCTGACGTTATGCGCTCACAATGAGAGCGAGTGAGAGGCACGCGGGCATAGTTAGCCCGCCTAAGAGCGAGAGAGACAGACATAAAAAGTGAAAGGCACGCGTCCCTTCCACTCGAGCACAGTTGTTGTCACGTAAAACTTTCGCCCGTATACCGACTTTACAGGCAACCAGTTTTTTTTTAATAGATAGAGTGATTCAAGAGAAGGGTATATACATGCATGTATATATGCATGTATTATATGTATAATACATGGATAATATAGCCGTGCGAAGCCGGGGCGGGTCGCTAGTAAAAAAAAAATTTGGTGATGGGGAATTGTCAAAATAAAACCACATCATTATTTGCCTACCTATATGTTATTATACCTAAAAGCTCGTTGCCAAAAACATCTTGAAAATCTCAAATTTTCAGTACCTACATAAGAATTGCTTTTCACAGAGGAACTTTTTTAGTTTTAGGCAAAAAAATAAGTATCTAAAACAGTAACATGGTTTTTAATGTTATGCACAAGTCGTGCTAAGCCAGAAAAAAACCCACCTGATTAATGACCGGCTTAACTCGTCCCTTCTCCATAACTCTCGCCACCTGTGTCGAATTGAAGTTGCTAACTCCGATCCCTTTGACCAGTCCCTTGGTGACCAGTGGCTCCATGCCGTACCAGGCGTTCATGTAGTCGTTCGTTGAGTATTGGAGGACTGTTGCTATCTTAGGTAGCGGGTTCGGACCTTCCTGTGAAAATTCGATTTTTTTAGTTATTTGTTATTTTACCAAGTTTCATCAAAATCGGTCCAGTAGTTTCAGAGCAAATAAATATCATATTCTATAAACGCCACATTTTAATAATGCCAAATTATACAAATGCCACGTTCTATAAATATCATCACTACATCACTCCATAGTATAAAATAAAGTCGCTTTCTCTGTCCCTATATCCCTATGTATACTTAAATCTTTAAAACTACGCAAAGGATTTTGATGGGTTTTTTTTTAATAGATAGAGTGATTCAAGAGGAAGGTTTATATGTATAATACATGCATAATATAGCCGTGCGAAGCCGGGGCGGGTCACTAGTATTCTATAAACGCCACATTCTAATAATGCCAAATTATACAATTGCCACATTCTACATATATCATATTCTATAAACGCCACATTGTAATAATGCCACATTATACAAATGCCACATTCTATAAATATCATATTCTATAAACGCCACATTCTAACAATGCCAAATTATACAAATGCCACATTGTATAAATATCATATTCTATAAACGCCACATTCTAATTATGCAAAATTATACAAATGCCACATTCTATAAATATCATATTCTATAAACGCCACATTCTAATAATGCCAAATTATACAAATGCCACATTCTATAAACGCCACATTCTAATAATGCCAAATTATACAAATGCCACATTCTATAAATATAATATTCTATAAACGCCACATTCAATCCCAAGGTATACCCCTGCCAACATTACCAAAAACTAACCTTGAAAGACATAGGGTTATGTATAAGATAAAGGTCGAAATAGTCCAAGCCCATGGCGTTCAAGGAGTTATTACAGGCTGTCTCTACTAGATCCTCGCGATGAAATGTGCTCCATAGCTTTGATATTATGAAGAGATCCTCTCTGGAAATGAATGTAGATTTTTAGTTTAAACTTGATTCTGGATCCAATGTTTTGATCCATATTGGATCACGAATCAACACAAAACAAAAGTTTAAAAATTGATTCTTGATCTTATATTTTGATTCATATTGGATCACGAATCAACACTTGAAAACAAAAGTTTATGATTCGTAATCTGATATTCTGCTCTCTTGTAAATCAAGAATCAACTCCAAAACAAAAAGTTCGTGTCCCAATATTTAGATCCATATTGGATCACGAATCACCTCTAAACACAAAAAAAGGTTGATTATTTTTTAAAATTATTATTTATTCTGGTTCGTTTATCATCACTACTGCTATTTTTGCAAAGAAGTTTTTGTAAACAAAGTATAGTTATTGCTTGAACATCTTTAAAAAAAATCAATGAATTGTAGTCTGTTAAAAATAGAAAATATCTTTAAATTAAATGGTTGATCAGATTTTCAGGAACAACTCTCAAAACATCTAGCTTTTAGATAAATAAAATTGTATTAAAATAAGTTCATGATCAGAAATAAATGATAAAATTTAATTATTTATTTTTTTACATTATTTTAACTAATCATTGTTTTATCATTTAATCATTAATTAATTAAGTATTTAATCAATCAAGTTTTCATTTAATGATCAAAATTCGATCACAACTCACCTCTTCACCGTACCGTCCTGTATTTTATCCCGTACAGCCTCACCCACCGCCTGCTCATTGCCGTAGATATACGCCGTGTCGATCGCTCGGTATCCCATATCAATCGCTGAACTAATTATAGCCTTGGTCAAGACGGGCTCCAGCTAAAATTGAAAATTATATGAAATAAATACCTATACAAGGTTTTTCGCGAATTGTTTTTAATATAAAAGGATTTAGACGTCTCGTGGCGAACAACTTTTGTTCTACTACTTTTAAAAATACCATTTTTGTCGATAATTTTGAGATTATGTTTACCTACTCAATCCTCAGCTGTTTTTACAGTCGGAGGTCATTGACGTTTGAGTTTGTTAATTTAAATCAAAAGAAAAATAGAGCAGGAAAATTTTTACAACTACATCAAAATGGATCACGAATCAACTTGGATCAAAAATCAATTCTCACATTTATTTTGCGGTCATCACTTATCTCTACTATTAGGTAGCTCCTCCACGCAGGTATTTAGTACGTTCCTTTAGAACTAGATATAAAAAATGATGGATCACGAATCAACCTTAGATAAAAAAAAAAGAAAACGGACATTTGCGGTCTCAACAGCAATCACCGGCATCTTTAACTCATCACTTATCTCCACCTAGATCAAAAAATTGTTGGATCACGAATCAACCTTGGATCAAAAACAAAGAAAAACTCACATTTGCGGTCCCAACAGCGATCACAGGCATGTTCAACCCATTACTTAGTTCCACAGTGGGTATCTCCACTACCGGGTACTTGGTGGCCAATTCACGTAGCTTCTCTTGGATCGTGGTAGCTGGTGTGGGAGTGGTGGTGGTGGTTGTGTTCGTGGGAATGATGGGAGTGGTTGGGTTTGGGTGGGTTGGGGTGATTGATGTGGTTGGGTCTGGGTGGGTTGGGTTGATTGGTGTGGTTGGGTTTGGGTCGGTGGGTATGGTGGCTGTGGTGGTACTTGGATGGGTGGGGTTGATGAGTGTGGTGAAGCTTGGGTATGTTGGGTTGGTGGGTGTGGTGGTGCTTGACTGGCTGGGGTTGATGGCTGTGGTGGTACTTAGGTAGGTGAGATTTATGGGTGCGGTGGTGCTTTGGTGAGCGAGGTTGATGGGTGTGGTGGTGCTTTGGTGAATGGGGTTGATGGTACTTAGGTGGATGAGATTGATGGGTGTGGTGGTGCTTGGGTGGGTGGGGTCGATGGTTGTGGTAGGATTAGGTTCGGTAGGGTTGGGGTCCGTGGGGTTAAAGGTTGTGGTTGGGTCGAAGTCGGTGGGGTTGAATATTGTGGTGAAGTCGGGTTCGTTGGTTGTTGTAGGGTTGGGGTCCGCGGGGTTGAAGGTTGTGATAGGGTTAGGTTCGGTAGAGTCGATGATTGTTATAAAGTTGGGGTCCGCAGGGTTGATGGTTGTTGTGGGGCTAGGGTAGTTGGGGTTGATGTGGGTGGTGGGGTTACGGTCGGTTGGGTTAAAAGGTGTAGTGGGGTTAGGGTGGGTGGGGTTGACGTGGGTGGTGAGGTTACGGTTGGTTGGGTTAAACGGTGTGGTGGGGTTAGGGTGGGTGGGGTTGATATGGGTGGTAGCGCTGCGGTGGGTTGGATTGATGGGTGTGGTGAAGTTTAAGCGGGTTGGGATTGTAGAGGTGTTGGGATCAGCGTTTATTGGGGTTAGTTT
Source organism: Idaea aversata (assembly GCA_907269075.1). Classification (NCBI taxonomy): domain Eukaryota; kingdom Metazoa; phylum Arthropoda; class Insecta; order Lepidoptera; family Geometridae; genus Idaea; species Idaea aversata. The sequence continues at coordinate 5,710,596 of OU026112.1, read as the reverse complement.
TCGCTGAAAAAGAAATAATCGAAAATTAAAAACATTTTTTTTTATCGGATTTAAAAATGGGGAAATGTAGGTGTAACTTTTATGTAGGTTACCTAGATCCAGCAGCAGCTATGCTATTAGGCTTGTGTTATTGTGAAAAAAGACATCAACTTAGAAAAACAAAGGAACTGTAGACAATTAATTTACTTATTTAGTGGGAAAATTGACGGTTACAACCACCACTCATGAGACACCCACTGATTTTTGGGTTGTAAACGACCACAACATGCAATTTTCCGGGGCGTATAGGAAAGCTATTTTTGTTACTATTAAATTTATTGGAAATATTATTTTACCGTGTTCTGCATTGAATAAAATTAAGACTCTTCGTCTTCGTCTTCGTGGTCTTTGAATGGTCTATTTAGGCCAAAAACAAAAAAAGTAATGTCGAAAATTAAAAAAAAAAAATTGTTTTTTGACTCTCCTGTAAAGTTGAGTTTTGGGGCTTACGCCCTTTGAGCCCCGAGGTATCGATATTAGAAAAGATAACTACTTGTTCGAGGCGGGAATCGAACCGCAACCTGCTGTTCCGCAGGCAGGTGTTCGCCCACCGCGACACAGAGGTCGTAACTAGGTAGTGTTAAAATAAATGAATTTTACCTACCTAAGTATTTTCGATTCCTTTGATATCGATATATTAATTTTGCAAGGTGGTAGATGGTTTGCTTGAATGCGGGAATAAAACGAGAAATTGTATGAAACCGTAGACAGAGAATAAATATAGACAAGCTACTAGCGTATACAGTGTGAGACAGCGAACATTCAACATACCTATAACATAACCTATACGCATATAGTTGTCAAATTGCCATTAAACAGTAATTAACCATCACTGCACAAGTGCACACCAATTAGTACTCCTTTTTAATATCTTATAAGTCACAAGTAACACAAATTATTAGTCTAACAGGATAAGAAAACAAATCTTTGATAGACACCAAACGCTTGTTTGCCACCAACGACATTGGTGGCAAACAAAAAAAACGCATACGCAAATAGAGACAAAAAACTTATACTTCATCTTGCTCCCACTTACTCATTTGACGTTAAATCCTTCTCACTCTAGTAATGATTATTATTTTAGCATCGGGTCTATATTTATTATCTGTCTACGTATGAAACAAATAATTTAAAAACGTTACATCTGTTAACCTAAGATCCCTTTAAGGAAGACCTTCATCGAATTGTTTAAAGTATGAAAAGTATTTTATAAAAAATAAATCTATATCACTACATAGTATAAAACAAAGTCCCTTTCTCTGTTCCTATGTCCCTATATCCTTATGTATGCTTAAATCTTTAAAACTACGCAACGGATTTTGATGCGGTTTTTTTAATAGATAGAGTGATTCAAGAGGAAGGTTTATATGTATACCTAATACATGCGTAATATAGCCGTGCGAAGCCGGAGCGGGTCGCTAGTTAATATTATAAAGCTGAAGAGTTTGTTTGTTTGAACGCGCTAATCTCAGGAACTGCTGGTTCAAATTGAAAAATTATTTTTGTGTTGGATAGTTCATTTATCGGGGAAGGCTGTAGGCTCCTTTTTATTTTGATATTCCCACGGGATCGGGACTTACGCAGGTGAAACGGTGGGGCGTAGCTAGTAGGTTAATAAATATATTGCAAATAGGTTGACTAAAAATTTTAGTTTAGAATATTATGATTGATTGGCATTTTTTATTGTTTTTTTCATACCTTAACTGGTTTGTTTAATAGAAAAATTCCATACCAATCGATAGTGTGTAGCTTAAATAAGGGATCTTAGACTATAATTTGAAAACGTTACTATGTGGCTTTAAACAGACTACGGAACAAGAAAAACTTTTTTCTTGTGTTGAGAAACAAAGGGATCAAAATCATAAACTTTATTTTTAACCCTTTTTGAAGCAAAAACGACTGGTTGACTGATGTACCGATTTTGATTTTGTTTGTTTCGTTTGAAAGGTGAATTCTTTGGGTGTGTACTTGGGTATGATTGATCGAAATCGGTTCAGCCGTCTGAAAGTTTGGGGGATAAAAGTCAGGAGTATTTTTTATACTATACTAGCGACCCGCCCCGGCTTCGCACGGCTATATTATGCATGTACATATAAACCTTCCTCTTGAATCACTCTATCTTTTAAAAAAACCGCATCAAAATCCGTTGCGTAGTTTTAAAGATTTAAGCATACATAAGGATATAGGGACATAGGGACAGAGAAAGCGACTTTGTTTTATATTATGTAGTGAAGTGATAGTGAGTGCGTAGTGATACTATATTTAAGAGAAAAAGGTACCCGGATCTCTCTCCATACAAACGTAGTCGACTGTTTCCTCCCCGGATAATGATATTAGCACAAAAAATTTGGTTGAAAAAAAACCAATAACTGCCATGACTATGCCCATATGTTTTAGATTCATTTACTAATTATCATAGAAAGTTATACTTAGTTAAAAAACAAAATATATTTAAAAAATAAGACATAGGGGCATGGCAGAAGTTTTATGTAACAAAAATATTTGCTTTAGTGTTATTATCCAGGGAGGAACGTTTGTATGGAGAGAGCGCCCGGTACCCTTTCCTCTTAAGTTTTTTTAATTCTTGCAAATAAAATATACGTTAGTAAAAATTTTGGTCAATGTCTAAAAATATCCACGTGGAACCAAAGCCACACCTTTGAAAAAAAAAACTTTAAATTCGTAAAATAATTACAAGAAATGATAAATATCACTTACCAATGTTAAAATAAACAGTAATATATGATAGACATTCATTTTGAATGTTTTTAAAATGAATTTATTGATTTTTATTTTAAGTGCAAGCCTTGCTGGAATGGACGACGGGAAATCAATGAGTTTATGAAATACCCTCAAAAATTTTGAAAAAAAAATATCGATAGAATTCGTTATTTTTTTTTGGTGTTGATACAAGTCTTTTGAGTCAAACAGAAAAACAAAAACATAGTCCACGTTTTTTTTAATTGGAGATTTTTTTGGTAGTTTGTATCTTGTTTATACCTAAATATTACAAATATTTTTCATATTTTTTTGTGTAATTAATTCTTGTTAATTATAGACTAGACTTGTATTTCTCCATTATTTTTCCTATTAGATACCAAAGAGATATTAATTAAAAGTTATGTTTGTTTTCCTAGAAAAACATGTAATCCTAGAATACAAACTATTCAAGCGATTCATAACATTATGTTGCAAAAAAAGTCGCGAGGTTTCGTCAAAAAGTGTATTTGGCTTTCTTAGAAGCAAAAATATGGAAGAAAGATCAAAAATAAAAGTACAAGATGAGGCTGTATGGGATAAAACCTTTTTGCCTTTCTCTTCGTAATGATAAAAAATGTCTAAGTTTAGCGGGAATTTGAAATAGTTTTTGATCTGAAATCTGAACTTACCTCAAATAATGCAATTTTCTCCGACACAGATCTTTTTCTAGGCATTTCTTTAATATTAATTTGTTTTTCTTTCTTATCTAGTTCCATTATATCATAAGATTTCATTCTGACTATAATATTTGATACTTTTCCTTTAGACTGTCCAGGGTAAAGATCTGCAACGGATGTAGTTCTTCTAGTATCAAGAACTTTAGTTTTTATAAACGAATCATCTCTTTTAATACTTTTTATATCATATTTCTCAGTGAAATCTTGTAAGTTATGTCTTTTATCTTTTTTGTTATCAAATTTTAATTCCTGGTCTTCAATTTTTGCAGTTTCTTGATTGAAATCTGTAGCTTCATCTGTTTGGTATGTATCATTTTTGACTTGTAGAATACGCTTGACAAGAATATCTGCTTGTTTCAATTCATCAAGTGCTTCTTTAACTTTACTTCTAAAAGTACCTTTATGAAATACTTCATCGTCATCAATATTTTTGTATTTCGGATCAAATTGGCTTAGAATTTCACGGACTGGTCTGACTTTGGGAATTATAACTGGTGCGTCGTTAATCGGCGTGTTTGGTTCAGGATTTTTATATTCGAAATATTCGGTTTTATCTATAGGTTTATTAGCAATTCTAACTTCGTCAAGTATATCTTTGTGCGTTTCAATATTGTAAGGTTTATGTAATTCGCTTGGTATGTCGTTATTTAAATTAATTTCTTCTGCAAAAATCTGTTCATTATTTATATATTTTAGAGTATTTGTACCATCATATAGTTCTTTTTCCTCTTCAATATGATGGCTTTCAATTTCAGATTCATTTAGTGTTTCAATATTTGTATTCGGCTCATATTTATCATAAAACGGTTTGAATATTTCATTAACTATAAGCGGTGTGTGTACGTGGACGTGAGCTTTAACTTCTGGTTGAATATCTTTAGTTACTAGTTTAAGAGGTTTAGGTTTGGGCTTCGCTTTAGCTGGTGTTTCTGATTCTAAACTCTGAAAAGGAGAAAAACCATTGTTGAATACATTTTTGAAGTGAAAACTTCTTTAGCGGCGTTGAGCACTTTTTCTGTAATGGGTATAAAATCTTAAACTCGCGTCAGGACACGTGACCTAATCGAAAAAGCGTAAGACGGATGGAGAGTAGACAGCTATCCCCTCTCTACGGCGCGGCGAAAATGTATGCCTGGGCCTACTGTTTTTAATTTGGCTGTGAGTGTATTAAGACGTACATATGGTATTTTTTAACGGACGACTATTGACGGACGACAAATGTCGGATGACAAATGTCGGACGACAAACGTCGGACGACAAATGTCGGACGACTATTTGTCGGACGACTATTGACGGACGACAAATGTCGGACGACTATTGACGGACGACAAATGTCGGACGACTATTGACGGACGACAAATGTCGGACGACTATTTGTCGGACGACTATTGACGGACGACAAATGTCGGACGACAAATGTCGGACGACAATTTGTTGGACGACAAATGTCGGACGACTATTTGTTGGACGACAAATGTCGGACGACTATTTGTCGTCCGACTATTTTTTTTTTTCATCTAAAACTCTTTTTGCGTATGTTCTCGCGACATATGAGATTTTACACAGATATACAGTTTTCACTTCTGCCTGCACTCCCGGAGTGCGCTGTTTTTTTTTTAATTGAAAAAAGGAATAGAGTTAGCAGATGTTGCATCCCAAGCAAGCTGCGCCTGTCATAATGAACCCTTGTGCAAAATTCCATGTTTCTAAAGCCAGCGGTTTCGACTGTGTATCAGTTTCCAGAATTCTAAAAGTACCAGGCGATCATAAAAACATAGAGTTAATGTTGTTGTTGTATACTTACTTCAAACATAGCAATTTTAGATAAAACAGATTTTTTCTTGGGGTATTCTGTGGGTGGTTCTTTAGCCGATTCTATTTCTATTTGTTCTTTAGAATCAAGTCTACTTATGAGCCTTCCAACTTTGCCTTTAAAGGTCGCTACAAATTCGTCATCTCGCTCTTTTCCTTCATATTTATTTGCCATCTCTTTCTTACTACGTTTCTCATTATATTCTACTTTGTCTCTTATGATTGGTGTATCACTTGATTTTGCTTCGTCGTGTTTAATATTTATAAAACTATTTCTCGTTTCAGTTTTAAAACTATTCACCATGTTGTTTTTAACTAAGGGTGCGTCAAAGAATTTATTTCCTTCGTCTTTTTGATCATATTTTTCTATTTTAAATTCATTTTCAAGTGATTTTTCTATGTTTTCAATTGTCGGAGTACTTATTTTGATATTGTCATCGAATTTTGTGTCGAAATTTCTTGATCTAGATCTTAGGTATGAATCAATGAAGTTATTGTTAAATTCTGTTTTACTTTGGCTTGGTGTTTCGTCGTTTACTATACTTAAATCATTAATATTCTTAGTATCTTTAGTGACAATGTCACTTTTTGTACTTTCTTCATTCATTGTGGTTAAATTAGTGTCAAATTCTTTAGAATTAGTACGAGCAAATGTTTTTATATCCTCACTAAGCTTTTCTGTTTCTATTGTGATATTATTCAGTTTGTTTTCAATGAAAGCTTCTTCGTTAGACTCGTACATTTCATTTGTCTCAGTAAGTCCATCTGTTTCCGATTTAATGACAGGCGTTTCTATTTGTATAGTGTTTCTAATTTCATTTTCTTGTATTTTGCATTCCATAGTATTTTTTCTACTAATTTCTGTGGTTTCAGTCACATTTGTTATAGTATTTTCTGATAAATAAGAAGAAATATCATTATCTGGTTCTACTGAAACAGTTTTTATTATTTTCAACTCTCTATGAACTTTAGTACTTGACTCCGGTTCAAAATAAACTTTTTCTTGATTTGAATCATCTAGTTTTGATGCTGTAGCATTAGGATTGTCAGTTTTAGTGTCAATTTTGAATTTAACTTCACCAGTTTCATTATTAGTATAGACAACTGGACTATTTACAGTTATTTTTTCATTCTTTACTTGAATTATTTCAATTGAGTCTTTATTATTTCCATCTATGTCTATATTGTTGTCATCTTTCTCTTTATTAATAGTATCTACAATAACTGATGATATTTTTTCATACTTTTCATCATTGATAGATATACTTTTTCTTAGTTTCACTTTTTCTCTTGCAGCAATTATTCTACTGTTCCTTTCTTGAGTTCCTTCGGCATCTTGAAGACTCCTTCTTTTAAGAAAAGGTATTTTAGATCTTCTAACTTTCTCAACGTCTATTGGTTGAAGTTTGTTCTCATCATAATCATGTATTATCTCTTCGAATTTAGTCTCAAGCGCCTTAACTGCTGTACCATCTGCTTCAACTACTTCTTCGTATAATTTGTCAAATTCATCTTCTGTTGTTCTTTTAGCGTCTGTTGTTTTAGTTAAGGAGGTTCTTCTTATTGGTATTTGAGACTGAAATGTAGAAAAAGTTAAAAAATAATATAGATTTCTTAGAACATATATTCTTTTAAAGCCAGTTTTGGTTGTTAGTCTCCAAAAAGAACTAGGTAATCATGAAGACCTTAGAGTTAATCTGGTCCAGTTTTGCTTCTGATGCTTCTGTCGGCTGTGAGGATGAAGTCTATGTATTTCTATTTCTAAAAGTACCAGGCAATTATAAAGTAACAAGGGTTAATCTTCTATTGTTTCTGTTCTTTATGTTATGAACCTTATCCTAATCTAGTTAAGGTTGATTTTACTTAATAAAAATTACCTCAAATTCTTTTTTCGCTTTCTCCATAGAATTTTGTCGTTTGGCTTTAACCTTTTCCACGGTTTGTCTTAGTCTTGAAATTGGAATTTTAGTTTTATTTTTATCTTCAATCGATGTTTCTGTAAAAAAAAATTGATTTTTAGTTCTAGCAGGTAATTTTAAACTTAATTTAAAAAAAAAACAGAAAAAATCATCGGGTTCCAACGACAGAAAATCAAGTTGGAATCCGATGTACCAGACGCTTACAAAACAAAAGATTTTTAATTATAGCAATTGTTATTTATTATAAACCGGGCAAATGCGTGTCGGAGTCGAGCACGAAGGTTTCCGTATCATTATAATAATATTCTGTTTTTAGTATTTGTTGTTATAGCGGCAACAGAACAGAAATACAGCATCTGTGAAAATTTCAACTGTCTAGCTATCATTCATGAGATACAGCCTGGTGACAGACAGTCAGTAGAGTCATAGTAAAGGGTCCTGTTCGACGACCTCTGTGGCGCGTCGGGCGAACACCCGACCGAACGCAGAAGGTTGCGGGTTCGATTCCCGCCGGGAACAAGTATTTATGCTGACCATAAATTCTTGTTTCTGGTTCTGGGTGTTTCCTATATGTATAATATGTATATATTTACAAAAAAAAAAAAAAGTATATAAGTAGTTTATCCGTTATCTGGCACCCATAACACAAGCATTAAGTTGCTTAGCTTGGGGCTGGGTGGCGATGTGTAATATGTCCTGAAATATTTATTATTGATTTATTGTTATTAACATACAGGAGCTCTCCTAGTATGGACATCAGTCTCTCACAAAGGTATTTTGATTTAATGTATATTAAGTGTAACTACTATGTTAATTTATACCTTTGTGAGTAGAAAATAAATGATTTTTATTTATTTATTTATTTATTGTTATTAACCTTTTGTTACGGAACCCTAAAATATATCTAATTACAAAAAAAAAACAAAAAAAAAAACGTGTGGCACTCGGGGACTGCCGCGGTAAAGCTATTGCTATATCGAGAATAATTTCTTGTCTTAGTAAATGTTCTTATAAAATAATTAAAAAAAAAAAAAATAATAAAAAAAAATAGTCGTCCGACATTTGTCGTCCGACATTTGTCGTCCGTCATTTGTCGGGGGTCTTAGGTGTTTTCGTTACGGAATTTCTTGATTCTCCCCCCAAGGCCCGCGATAAAATCTAAAAGCACGACAAAAACAAAATATCTGCCAAATTTGTAACCCCATGTACCAGACGCTCATAAAACACTAAGAGATGTAGGTATCATGGATATATCTAATTAGCGACCCGCTCCGGCTTCGCACGGCTATATTATGCATGTATTATACATATAAACCTTCCTCTTGAATCACTATCTATCTATTTAAAAAACCGCATCAAAATCCATTGCGTAGTTTTAAAGATCTAAACATACGTAGGGACAGACAGCGGAAAATGACTTTGTTTTAATACTATATAATGATTGACATAAAATTTAAAAAAAGCCAAAGTACAATAAAAAACAAAAACTACCCAAATTAAAATCCCCATGTATCAGGCGCTCATGAAACACAAAGAGCCATATCGACTCTGTTTACCTCCATGTTCCCCATTCCTGATGACCTGGTGCCTCCTCACCACCTTCTCACCATCATTGACTTCAGTATGGACCTCTATGAACGAGCTGATTATCATCGGCTTTGAGCCTTCCTGGAAACAAACAAAATGGCTGAATTTGAGACAATCGTTTAAAGGATGTAGCCAATCCAACCTGGTTTTTTTAGAAGATTATACAGGGTTATTGGTAACTATATTAGCAAGCTGTTGAGGGCCACTTTTGTGCACCTTAACGATCAAATTTTGTTCTACGACTTTAGGAAATTCGATTAGTTTATTGAATACAAACAGTAACTGTTACTGTATTTTAAACACTATACTTTCATTAAATATATAAAAAAATAAAAAAAAAACCCGCGATAAAAGCTATGCAATAGCTTAAAAAACGAATAGCTATCAAACGATATCTCCATAGCGATTGTGTTTCGATACGTAATTGGCGCTGTGGGTCACTCATTGTATTGTACGAGTATGATTTGTTTGTCTACCTTCACTTTGTTTTTGATTGTGTAAAATTGATGTGTTGTTGTTCCATCATTTCTTCTAATGTTTGGTTTTTTTTTATTTTTTTTTTATTTACGTTTACTACGTTAATTTAATTGTTTGTGCACTGTTATGTGGATATGTGTAAAGTGTACCTATCTACTTAATCCAAATTGATAATTGCTGATTTATGTTAGTATACTAATAGTTATGTTTCTCTAACAAATGAATTGTATTCTTGAGAGAAATAAAGATTCTTAAACCATAATATTTTCAGGTTATATAGATTCGAAAATAAGCAGATTTTTTTATTACAGTACATAAAACTTAAAAAATAATATATCAAAAATATTTATTAATAATTATAATACGTTCAAAAGGTACCAACTAACGAAGCCTAACATTAATCAATTAAATCTGTTTTGCTCATTTAATTTATTTTATTTTATTAACAATCGAAAACAAGTTTTATAACTTGAGTTCAGCCGGCTTCACACGGCTACAATTATGCATGTATTATACATATAAACCTTCCTCTTGAATCACTCTATCTATTAAAAAAACTGCATCAAAATCCGTTGCTTACTTTTAAAGATTTAAGCATACTAAGGGAAATAGGGACAGAAAAAGCGACTTTGTTTTATACTATGTAGTGATAGTGAAGTGAAGTAAGTATATCATTTTATGACCCCTCCGTATAAGGAACAGCTGATTTTCAGGTAAACATAACCATAAAATTTTCAAAGAAATATTCGAATTTCCAAAAGTCGTAGAACAAAAGTTGTTTGTTTAGATGCACAGAAGTGGTCCTCAACGGCTTGCTAGTATAATTACCAATAACCCTGTATTATTTAAAATCTGTTACATTTAGTTTTTGCTAGTGACTCCTTATTCTTGCTTTGGTGTCGAAAAACAAACAAGGTATCCTTTACATAAATAAATATTGCAGGACATTCTACACATCGCCATCTAGCCTCAAGCTAAGTAACTACACTATTGTGTTCTGAGTGCTAGACAACTCATATACTACTTATATACTTTTATTTTGTAAATATATACCTACCTATAATACATAGAAACAACCAGACCACAGACAAATATCTAAGCATAAATACATGTCTGAGGCGGGAATCGAACCCGCAACCCTGTGTTGGCAGTCCGGCATGGTGACCATTGTGACAACTGGGTCGTCAAAAAGTACTCAGTGTGATGATTTAGTTTGTGGTCTGGTTGTTTCTACTTATTATAGGTATAAGATATACAAAAGAAAAGTATATAAGTAGTATATCCGTCGTCTAGCACCCATACATAACACAAGTGTAGTTACTTAGCTTACAATGTCCTGCAATATTTATTTATTTAAATTCAAGTATTTATGTTTGTGTGTAAAGTCTTTTTGAAGAAGGTCGTAAGTCCAATACTTGTTTATAGTTTTACTAGCTGCGCTCCGCGGTTTCACCCGCGTAACTCCCGATCCCGTGGGAATATCGGGATGTAAGCTATCCTATCTCTCAAGTTGGATCGAACTGCACATGGTGTGCGAATTTTATTATAATCGGTTAAGTGGTTTAGGAGTCCATTGAGGACAAACATTGTGACACGAGATTTATATATATTAAGAAGATGGTAGCAAACTGATAGTGTACTTATGACGCATACTTCACACCTATATTTTAGCGTATCTAGAGTTAAAATAAAACCACTAACTTATTCAATTTCAGTACAATTTTAATCAATTTTTCAGTACTTATAATCCAATTTCTGCACACTAGTTACCACAGTTTTACCAGGTTTCACTTCTTTCTTGAACAAATATTGGTAATTTACTGAAATGTCTTCGGTAACTGTAATTTTTTGTAATTTCAAATCTCCTTTTGTAAAAGTGGCCTCCTTTTTGACGACCTTTATGACAGGTTCAGTGGAAAAGTCAGTTAGGTTACTTACGACGTCATTTTGAGTTGGAGTCGATGCATCTCCTCTTATGTTATGGGCGCCTGGTACTTCGGATTCGACTTTTTGTTGGTTTTCGGCCATTTTTGATCTGGAATTTGTTTTTTTGTTTGTAATTTTTTTTGGAATGTTGAGCTGAAGGTAGGTTCGATTCCTGTTTCGGTAAAAATTGAGCGAGACTAAAAATGGACAAATGGATGAATGAAAATGTAAGAGATATTTTTTCTTCAAACATAAAAAATTATACACTAAAAAACCAAAGTTTTACATAGTACCACCTATCCACAAAGAAAACAGCTAGGCTTGTAATATGGGTACAATAATTCACCTAGACAGAAACAAAAATACCAATACCATACAAATAATTTGTACCAAGTCGGGAATCGAACCTGCATTGCAACCTTCTGAGTCTCGTCTATAAAAATATAGGATTAAGTCGTTCCAAAAATATTTCAGTGGGACTCCAATACAAAACCATTGGAAGCAAAATATGTAAGACTCGTGGACCTATAATAAATTGGTGGAACACCTGCATTCACAAAAAAAGACGACGTCGTTGTCACGTTCCCATTGTGTGACGTCATTGTCACGTTCCTGATGTGACGTCATGTCAACAATGACGTCACACAGCACGCAGCTTTATAAAACAAACATTAAATGTTGTTTAATAATAATATCGCTCATCTGGGCTTGTGCTATGGTGACGAGAGACGACTATAAGACTTATTTAAAGGAAAAAAAAGAAAAAAAATATCAATTTTAAATCGGTTTCTTATGACTTTATCAGGTAAAATTATTAAAACGACTTTACAGGCAACCATTTTTTTTAATAAAAAAAATAACTTACGTCCGTTCAGAAACGAAGAATTTCAGTAATCGACTGTGTTCCATGTAATTTAGAATATAAAAACCATTTTTATCTATCGATAAGGTGAATTATAAAAAGATTAGCTATTCGAACATATTGATAATAATAATTATTACACTACTAACCTAAAAAAACAACTGAATATTCTTAAAAAAAAAACACTTAATTCCGTCACTATTTTCACTAAAATTACATCACTATAAATTATAACTTTCACTATAGTGAAAATATAACCTTCGCTAAAGACTCGCGGACTGTAACTAAATATTTTCACCCATATTATCAATGCGATAAAATGTCAGATATTAGGGTACATGCGGGTAAGAACGGACAACTGCCACTTTAATTAAAAAGGGAAAATTCCGAAAATTAAAAAAATGTTGTAAATTTTGGTATAAACTTATAAGTTGTTGTTTTTGTAGTGCGTCCGGTATGTTTGCCGAGGCGCGAACCGATGATTTTCACGCTATAATGAGAAAAAGGAGCGCCTCACTGTTAAGGCGTGTACGTGGCAGCCCGAACGGTATCCTGAAGGCCAATTCTCGTAAATAATATTGTTTAAATTACATTTCAATATCATCCCGATTGCATTTCGATTGCAAAAGATACCTTCAAAGTCAGTTTTTTTTTACAAAAAGCTAACTTTGAGGGTATTTTGAGCTACTTTGAGGGTATTATTTGAGATCGAAATGCAATCGAAATGATATTGAAATGTAATTTTAACAATGTTATTTACGAGAATTGGCCTTCTGAGCGTATTGTCTGAGAGGTGGGACTCGCCGATGTTAAGGAGGTGGATGCAGTTGCACGCCAGTGGTCCTTCCTATATTTAATTTTATAATCTCATAATATATTTCTAATACCAAATTTTTAGGATTTTAACTTTTTGTGACATGTAATTTTTTTTAATTTTATTTCTTCTATTTTTATTATTTTTTGACATTAATATTGACATTTTTCTTTTGACATTTTGAAATTTGAATTTGCATTTTTTATTTTTATGGATTTTTTAATTTTTTATTTAATTGTTGGAATTTGTTTATTATTAGTAATTTTTGATTATTTATTTTTATTTTATTTTATTGTAACGTATGGATTTTATTATCTGAAATAAATGAATTGAATTGAATTGAATAAGTTCCCGCGAAAATCTTGCCAAAATTTACCTTAATTTTCAACTTGCCACTTTGCCACCTTAATAAAAAAGGGTAAATTCTGAAAAATTAATATTTAGTTGCAAAATTAAGGTGTTGGTACTTACAAGTTTAAGCAAAAATCTTGTACCAAAATTTACCTTAATTTTCAACGTTTTTTATTTTTCGTAATTTTCCCTTTTTAATTAATTTTAATTAGGTATTAAGGTGGGCAGGTGGCAAGTTGAAAATTAAGGTAAATTTTGGCACCAGATTTTTGCTTAAACTTGTAAGTATCCATATCTTTTTATCGTGTAGACTCAGAAACTTGATTTTTATACACCTAATAGGGACTATAAACCTCAGTACCTATCTGGTATGAATTTCAACTTGCTATGTCCACCCGTTCCTGAGATAATCGGTGGTGACACACGGACAGACAGACAGACGAACAAGAGAGTGATCTTATAAGAGTTCCTTTTTTTACCTTTTGAGGTACGGAACCTTAAAAGCTAAATATTTCGTAAAAAAAAATGGTTGTCTGTAAAGTCGGTTTACGGACTATAACTTTACGTGACAACTTCATAGGATAAAAAACAACGTGTGGCACTCGGGGACTGCCGCGGTAAAGCTATTGCATAGCGAACGCCGAGCTACATATGGTGGGCGGAGTGGGGGGTGTTGGGTTTTATTTTCGTTACGGAATTTCTTGATTCGGTCGCCGCGCTCAAAGCTCGCGATAAAAGCTATGCAATAGCTTAAAAACATTAATGGTAGCCGTAGCAACGATAATACCTACGTTCCTATGGTTACCTTGTCAATAACGCTAACTCACGTTCCCGTAACGTGACACTTTTTTGTGAGTGCAGAATGGTGTTTATCGATTTATAAGTCGTTATCACGTCATTAGGGAAAACTATTTTAAAACCGGTCATTAGATAAATGTTTCATTTAATAACAATCTGAAAAACGATTAATTTGTTTATTTTCTTGTTATTTTCTCACTTATCAAGGTTATTTAGTGGCCCTTATTACCCGCAGGTACCTTATTAAATCTAAATAATACCTATTATAGAAAGCAGTAGAAACAGCTGATATTTGAAGACATGAAGGACATAGCAGTTATCCTGCGATTAACTCTTGGTACTTTATGATCGCCTGGTACTATCGGCTAGCTGCAACCCGCTTACGTCCCGATCCCGTGGGAATATCGGGATTAAAACTATTCTATGTGTTACTCCAGGGAGCCAGCTATTACCATGCCAAAGTTAATCGAAATCGATTCAGTAGTTAGAACCACATGTTAGAACTGTATAGTAGAAACAGATGATTTGTCTACATGAAGGCTGAAGTAGTTACCTTGCTTTCTCAGAACAGACACAAGGAAGCTGAGCACCGGAAGCAATACAAGAAGTGCTGTTGGTATTTTATGATCACCTGGTACTTTTAGATATCTAAAGACTGATGGACAGCCAAAACTGCGAAACATGATTTTTTGCACAGGGGCTGTGCCAGGGGTTTCTTAAGTGTTGTTAGTTAACCAGTGGCGGATTTACACATTTTCAAGGCATAGGCTGTACAGTTTTTGCCGCCCTTGTCTTTATAATTTTCATGTCCTACATTATTTTTACAATCCCACAATTTGGTTGAAATTGCACGTAAAATAATTTTTCGGTAATTTTTCGGTTTTGTAGTTTCGTGCCTTATTGTCCGATGTTCCGATGTTGTTTTCGTTTTGTTTTTCGCCTCGATTTATTAGGGTAACCGGGATAATCCACACGGTTATTGGAATGGAGGATGGGCCTCGTCACGTGCACGTGCAACATTGACGTCATTGTTAACATTGTAGCATTGAAAAAATACCGCGTTCGGAGAAAAAATATATTTTTTTAACTCAAGACAATCTCACTATTGCCGTTCAAGGTTTTTCTTCCGAAATCCAATAGAATTTACTAAAGCAGAAAGCAAGTGCATGTGTAACACGTAATAGTCGATACATAACATTGAATTCGGTAAAATTATTCACTAAATTATTCATTATATTCGAATTAAAATCCCAAAATTCCCAAAATTATATAAAAACCATCCAGTTCGCAACCTTCAACCAGTAGTAGGACTAGCATGTATGAATGTATGGGTTGTTAGCGGGAAGAAGTGTATACAAATACATACATCAGTATCACCCATACAAAGTGTGGGCAAAGGGCGCAAAGGCCGATTGCTGGCGAGGGGGCGGTGGCGAATTAGCTGTTTTACTCTAGAATATGGAAGTTTGCCACTCTCGGCAAGTGAGGGAAAAATTATTGGTAAAATGACTGTTGACTGATGACTCTGTAAGACATTAGAAAAAAATCATGCAAAATTTTTTTTTATTTGTATGAGTTGAAAAAAAAAATCGGTCCCCAAATTTGCCGCCCCAAAATGTGCCGCCCCAGGCTCAAGCCTACTCAGCCTTCTGGTAAATCCGCCACTGTAAGTTAACACAACATTCACTCTTGGTTCTTTATGATTGTCTGGTACTTTAGAAATTTGAAGACTGATGTATAGCAGAAACAGCTGGGTGTAGAAATATGAAATTTTGCACAGGGGTTCCTTAAGTGTTATAATAATAAAATATTGGCATTTTACATCTAATTGAAGTTATTTAAATTAGCGCTAACAACTTTAATCCATGTTATTTAGTGTATTAGTAGTGCCTGGGACATATTTAGTAGTGCCTGGGACATATTATTAGATGGAGAAGGCTGCCCAGGGGCTCTATTTTTGAATCGCTCGTGTGACAAAGCTTCGTCGTATACGCCTACAAGTCACGCTCGACTTCCAAGTCGCATGACACAAATTTGAGTAGGTGGTCGATTTACTGTATTTTTGAATCGTTCGTCGTCGAAATTTAAAATGTCAATTTTTATTCGTTTTACGCAGTTATTTGAAAAGCGGTAATTACCAGCGGACATCCGAAATTATCCCAAAAGATATAAATATTTTTCAAAGACCGTTTCCGAATGTTTGACTATTATTGTTTGATGTTTATTCTACCACTCGCCTGTCGGCGACGAGTGGTGGAGACCACTCGTTACGATGGAGCGATTCAAAAATAGCGAATTTCCGATGTCGAACGAATATCAGTAGAAATCGAGCGCTCGACGCGGGGCGAACGATTCAAAAATATGGCTCCTGAACCTATACCACCCTCAGCTTAGTCGACCGTGCCCAGAGGAAAGGACTTGGGAGACATAAGCCGCGGATTTTATTACTAACTAGCTGCGCCCCGCGGTTTCACCCGCGTAATAATTTTCTACGCAATTTTCTTAATATTTTCTTTCATAAGAACCTTCTCCTGACAATAACAAACACAACAAAAAAAGAATTGGCCAAATTGGTCCAGGCGTTGTTGAGTTATGCGCTTACCAACACATTTTGCGATTCATTTTTATATATAAGATATAACAACATTAACTCTTGGCTTTTTATGATCGCCTAGTACTTTAGAAATCTAAATACTAGATGCACAGCAGAAACCGCTGGCTCTAAAAACATGGAATTTTGCACAGGATTTAATATTGTGTCCTTGCATGAGTTGGGACTTTCAAAAATCCCCGCGCGATTTACGCGGGTGAAATCATAGGCAGCACAGTTAGGTTAGTAGATTAGATATATAATTATTGATTGCGGATATTATGTACGAAGATAACACTTATCAATATACATAGGTATAAGTAGATAAGCAAAGATATGTTTTTGAATAAACAGTGCACCTAAGTTGGCAATTACGTGGCAAAAATAGTGGTCAAAAAATGGATTTTTGATGTCTAAAGTGCCCCCGAGACGATCAATCGCGATTGTCAATTCTACGTGATTGATACAGCTGATTGATTGTCTACCAGTGTGATTGAAGCGATTGTCAATCGGTACTACGTGATTTAAGTCGATTGAAAGAAAATTTAATTAAAGCTCCGATTGATGCAATCGATTGATCGTCTTTCTGTGTGAATGACAATCGTTCGAACATTCGTGCTTCGAACGCTGAATAGGAAACATGTCCGATCTAGCCGAAATAATTAAAGAACTGATTGAAGCTCAAACAATCAGACTTCAATCGCGATTGTCAATAACGTAATGCGATTGATCGTCTCGGGAGACCTTAATAAATAAATGGAACACATGCATTCAAAAAAATTTTCTTGTTCCGGTTCCTTTTCACATCACGCGTCTCGTATTTGTTTAATAATAATATCATCGCTCATCTGGGCTTATGTTATGGTCACGAGACGAATAGAAGACTTGTATAAAGGAAAAAAATATTTATAGGAAAAACCAAAACAAACTCAATTTTTTATTGTTTTCTTATGACGTTATCACGTAAAATTATCGTCCGTAAACCGACTTTACAGACAACCATTTTTTTTCTAAAATAAATTTGATGTGAGAGATTTCGATCAATTATTTAATAGATGGCGCTGCTAAGAAGGTGGACGAGAAAATAACCGATACCAAATAAAATGTATTTTTCGAAGAAAATCTAAAAGGAATCTATGTTATTTGTTTTGTAATTAAATAAAACCAAACTTAGTTCATACACCCACATTTTAATAAAACAACACCATTACATAATAATTAATAACTATTAAATATAATAATAATATTCGTTATAGTTATTAAAATAATGATCCAGACATAATGGTTTAATAACATACTCATTAATACACTAAAATAACAATTCATAACAGAATAATAATAGTAAATCATTTTGAATTCATAATTATAACAATAATAATAATTTAATAATCAACAATAATTAATAGTAATTAGGCACTGAAAAAACCGGTAGTGTCGCTTGACTTGTGCGATTAAAAGCGCTTTTTTCAGAACTTAAAATAAAATAATTTAAAAATTAATAACAAACTAATAACTTTTAATAGAAGAAGCACACTTATTTTGATATTGGTAATATTTTTTTATCTGTACCTACTAAATGGTTTTCAATATGTATATATTTAGTCTAAAATACTAGAATCTTAAGCAAAATATCACTAAAAACTATCACATTAATATTCATGAGTATTTTTTGCTTTATATTTATTATTCTGGCGTTCCCTAGTACCTACTTACTTTGAAATATTAGAATAATAATATTGAATATGAATATAATAATGAATTTTAATATAATTCATAATGATTATGAAAGTATTATTTATTATTACTACAATACACTTTCAGCTCGTTTTCCTTAGAATTATATTGGACCTAAGTACAATTTTTTAATATAAGATTACATAAAGTTATATTATAATGAATATGAATATAATAATAGTGAATATTTATAATATCTTAAACTCAATGGATAGAATATTATGAAATTATTTATCATTTGTTTTTTGGTTAAGAAAAAGTTTGATAATTTTCATTAAAAAAATTATGTTTTTAACTTTTGGTAGAGACAAAAATACTGCTATTATAATTAAGAACATTGTAAAATATGATAGAGACAAAAATTGCTTTTTTTAAGTATTAATTTATGATTACAAACTTAAATTATTATTAATTATGATTATTATTTTAAATAACTGCTTCGATGATTAAATAATTACAGTGTAAGGACCCAAACCCAGCTATTGTACATCTATCTTAATACTGATATGTTTAATAAAATAATGAATATTAATTAATTACATTCCTTGTCATCTATTATTATATAACGATTATGAATGATTATATCCCGTTATTAAAGACTTGAATGACAACAATTACATGTATTATGATTATGAATAGTTATGAATTTGTTTTTTTTAATGAATATTAATATTAAAAACTTCTAATATTGGAAGATTATGCGATTAATAATTAATAATAATAACGTATTTAATTTAACTTTGAATTATTTTGAAAAATTGTAAGATTCAGTTTGTTAGTTTAAGAAAAATAATTATTTTTATTTCCATCACTAAGTTACTTAAAACGGAATATTTACCAAGTTTTTATTTTGTGGAGATCGATATTTCGATGCTATTTCAAGCACCATTTTCACGCGACTCAACAAAACAAAAAATATAGTAAATACCTATCTCGTTTTGAATAACTTCAGTAATGCTGACAGCATTTCGGGATTTTCTTATTTTTTAATAAATTAAAAAAAAAATGTGTAAACTATATGGATATCTTTCAACAGCTTTAAAAAAAATAACCTAGCAGCCATACTAGGATAGATTCTTTTATCTCATTTTTTTTCGTACGAACGCAGACTTTTGTAATTTCCACCGCGGGAATCGAACCCACAAACACGTCACAAAATACGTCCAAATGACATAAGCTGAAGAAATACATATCCACAATAATTTCTTTTATTTATAGGTTAGACATATAATATATAAATTCAAATATATTATTATAATTTTTATTTATTTTGACTACTGATTCTACTGTGTACCACAAGCATCTAAATACACTACATAATACAGAATAAAGTTAAACGAGATATTTTTATATATGAGATAATCTGTATATCTCAAATAGTCTTACTTATATATTTTTCAAAAACTTATATATATTTCAAATGACTACAAAAGTCGTATATATAAACCTAAAAATTGCATAAAGCATTCAATATCCAAGCATTTTTTTAATAAACTACAAGTTTTCATTGAAATTCGAATCTCTATGATCTAGTAAACATTTATAAACCTTATTATAATAAACTGATATAATAATATAATCATTCATAATCATATACCTAAATATGAAGAAATCTTATAAAGTCCGGAAATATTAGAATATGTATGAAGTTAAAATATTTCGAAAGATTTTGAAAATGTTATAAGTATAATTTATAGATGCAATATATTTACAAATGTAAGGTGATTTAAAATCAAAGAATTATGAAGCGAAAGTACATGATGAAATCTTAATAAGTTCGGTAATATTAGATTATGTATGAAGCTTATAAATATTTCGAAAGATTTTGAAATGTATATGCAATATATTTATAAATATATGGTGATTAAAAAATAAAAAATAATGAAGAGAAAATTCTTTTTTTTAGATGGAAAAAGTGATGAACCACGAGAAGTCAAGTGATAAACTGCTCATTACAAATATGAATCGAATCTAATTACGTCCGTTTTTGTGAGACTTGAATCTCTCGAAGGTTCAAAAACTCAAACTACGACCCCTTGTTGAAGGCCCAAGTGGCAGGATGGTGGTCTAATTATTTAAAAAACCGAAAAAAAGACGATAAAAACGTAACAAAACACGAACTGAACTAAAACGAGATTTTTAAAGAATGAATATCATTTTAAGCATGAAAGTTTGAAAAATTTAAGTGTGTTTATGTATTTAAATTTATATACCTATATTTTATTTTATAATGATTAGTGGGTAAAGTATGTATTTATACCTAAGTTTGGATATATATATTTTCCTAAATACATGTTTTTATTTACAATATATAAAATATAAGCGTCCAAAAAATTAAAATCTACTTTGGTCCTTAATTAATCAAAAAGTGCTTTATTTAACATTGTGGTGTTATTCAAAAGAATTTTATTGTCCATTTTTATTAAATGGGTTTTTTAAATAAGTTCAAAATTATTGTCTTAACATTTATATTTTGATTAAAATATATATTGTCTAAGTCACATACGCAAAAATATATAAAATTACTAAAAATTGTATATAATTTATAAATTATGTACATATATTATTACTGTACCTATAACATAATATCAAATTCGCAAATGTTATAATATATGAGATTAAATATATAAATATAAGTTATATATAAAGATATTTGATAGATTTTACGCTTAACACCCTGACTACGGCATAAGTTCTAGGCTATATGTATAGCATATAAAATATATGTAATATGTTTATATATAAGTTGGAAAAATTGGTCAGGAAAAGAGGTAAGTATGTAGATAGACAGGATATAAGAAGATATGCTGATCTTTCAGAGTATTCTACAGTATACATGTATATAATATTGGTCACACTAATTTATATATATTTCGAATAAATATACACTTTTTACCTACTTATTTTTTATCTAAAAATGGCACAAAATAGCACTTACTAAGCGAATCACTCCCAAGTTAAAGATAGTAAAACAAAATGGCGGCTTTCAAGATGGCGGTCGTTTTGGCTGGAATTATTCTTCTTCCTCGTTTTGGTAGCTCACGTACCTTACTGATGCTTTGTCGTTTATTATTAGGTTCTGGAAAAATAGTAGCTATTAGCACATTTACTTCAGGTGATTTATGATCGCCTGGTACATTTACACATGACGACCCAGTTGGCACAATGGTCACCATGCCGGACTGCCAAACACAGGGTTGCGGGTTCGATTCCCGCTTCAGACAAGTATTTATGCTTAGATATTTGTCTGTGGTCTGGTTGTTTCTATGTATTCTAAATATGTATTTACAAAAGAAAAGTATAGAAGTAGTATATCCGTTGTCTAGCACCCATAACACAAGTCTAGTAACTTAGCTTGGGGCTAGATGGCGATGTGTTAAAATGTCCTTCAATATATATATTTAGAAATGTGGAGACTGATGCACAGCAGAAAATTGGCTAGAAAACATGAATTTTGCACAGAAGTTTCTTCTGAGTTCTAAGTATTAAGAAGTTTCTTGGAAACTCCCACGGGATTAAGGTCCACTGCTTATTTCTCACCTGCTTCTCATCTCTAGCTGGTGGCGATCTCAGCAGTAGCAGAAATGGTGCATACGCGAAGTTCAAGATGGCTATGATCACCAGCATCCATTCGAAGCCGATGCTGTTCATCAAGGCGCCAGAGAAGGCTGGACCTGTAACCGAGAGTACCAGGGTCATATAAGTCTTAAGGAGTTCAATTTCATCAAAACACTAGATTTATTTAACTGAACTGAACAACTGAACTGTCTCGCGGGAATGCTACATTTTTATGTCCGCAAAACTTTGTGAAAAATCGATTTAAATTGCATAATTCCGGTGGTAAGTTATTCAATTTAATTTTATGAAAAATGTAGTCAAAATGAAATATCGATTCAAAAATGAAGACTTTTCGTGTTGCCCCAACTCTCTTGCTTTAAGGCTTTGGTATGGTAACCACCCTTTACTATAGCCCCCGACTTGACGGACTTTGACGACTTTGACTATTATGAGACACTTTGAGCCCGATTTGTGAAAAACAGGCCATAATTTGATGCAAAATAATAAGTACTTGAAAATGGCATAATGTTCGTGGGGCCAAACAAGGAGAGAAAATAAATACTGAAAACGTCAGAATACAAAAACAGCACGCTTGCTTCAGCAGACTTTGCCATCAGAGACTTAATTTGTAAGTGGTGACCTGTCTGAGGACGTCCATTGAGGTGTTCAAGGCCTCCGAGGTACCAGGAGCATATAACAATGAAGAAGTTAATTCCACTCACCAACAGCATACCCAAGACAGAAGGCCGTATCTCCAATAGCATAAACCGATCCGTAGACAGCAGCATGGCGGATATCCACCAGGAAACCCAGTTCTGGCATCATGGATGAGTCGACCATGCCGATAGCAAACCCGAGGCCGGCATTTGGGATGATCAAGTGTTCGAGTTTCCTAGCCATTGGGATCTAGAAAAACGTACCTTGATTAAAAACCATGATGTCCTGGTAGTTCAGGATTCTAAAATACGTTATTTTGACGTGATAACGTCTAATAAATTGATGAACAACTGCATTTATACTAAAGTGTCATGTTCCGGTACCATGACGCGTCATATTCCGACACCATGACGCGTCATACTAAACGTAACGCGTCTCGTGTTTGTTTAATAATAATATCGCTCATCGGGGCTTGTGTTATGATGACGAGTGAGGAATAGAAGACTCAAATAAAGGAAAAAAAAAGAAAAAAGAAAGGGTAAAAAAACTCAATTTGTATCGTTTTCATAGGACGTTATCACGTGAAATTATCGTCCGTAAACCGACTTTACAGACAACCCTTTTTTTGTCACAAATAAGTGTTTAAAATGTTATTAATTAGGTAATTCTGTCTGTCATGTCCAGTGTAAGTTAAGTAAAGCAGTGGCTACTTTACCAGAATCAGGCATATTCCGATGATGACGAGTCCTGAACACGCAGCCAACCAGCGACCCATTTTATGACCGAGAGGACCGAAGAGGTTTGTTCCTGTGAAAATACGTAAAAGCCATATCAATTTTGTCTAGTTATGGGAAACTTTAAAGAAGCAAAGTCTAATGAAAAACAAAAACGTGTGGCACTCGGGGACTGCCGCGGTAAAGATATTGCATCGTGCATTGCATGTCAATAGTCGTCCGTTATTTATCGTCCGTTTTTGTCGTCCGTTTTTTGTCGTCCGTCATTTGTCGTCCGTCAATAGTCGGCCGTCAATATTCGTCCGTCATTTGTCGGGGGTGTTAGGTTTTATTTTCGTTACGGAATTTCTTGATTCGGTCGCCGCGTCCAAGGCCCGTGATAAAATCTATGAAATAGCAAAGGATCACAGCCGCAGTGGATAAAAAATGAGTGCGTGTACGCGTGTAAGAAGTTATACGTCCCCCCATCTGTCCGTCCGTCTGATATTTATTTTGCGGGCAGCTTCAATCTGTTACTTTTGTGTTACGCAGCTTCGACCTGTGACTTTGACTTACAAATTATGACGTAGGTATTTATAACATCCCTAAGATGTGAATGCATTCGACGCAAAGTGGTTTAAAATAGCTGGAGATTGGAATGCATAGAAAGAAATGAAAGAACCCTCTTCCCTTTGGGACAGCCCAGCTAAATACCTACCAGCTAGAAGCCCATTGAGAGAAGATCCAAGAGGCTTATCGGAGACGATGAGCTTCAGAGCTTTGAACATCGTCGCAAGATGGCGAGCTTGTCAGTCCTTTATCAGAAACATTTCCGAAAGTGTGCAACAGAAATGCACGACCTAATTTTGTCTGCATCTTCTAGGTAAGAGTTCATGACTCAGGCATGACTCAGGCAGACGTGATGGTGGTCAAATGCTGACCTATCATTTTCGAAAAACAGCAGGCTAGTTAAAATAAGGTGGTTCTTACCAATCAAATAGCAAATGCTGGCAGGTAAGAAAGCGACTCCTTGCTGCCAGCGATGCGCCTCCATAGTATCAGCCATCCAGAGCGGTAGACTCGGTTCCAGCATTGCAATGCCCACGTTCGCGAAGGTTATTGCTCCTGGGATGTTGAAAAATGTTAAAAGTAAGTAAACTTCATTTTTCCAACAGCAGGGCAAAGATCTGCGTCAATCAAAAATGTAAAAGGACAAAAAATGAGCACGCGCCTGAGAAGATATACGAGTCTGTCTGTCTGTCTGTCCGTCCGTCCGCCCGCTTGATAATTATTTTGCGGGCAGCTTCAACTTGTTACTTTAGTGTTACAGTGCTGCGCGCGCATCTCAAAATTTAACTCTCGCAGCTTCAACGTGTTTTACTTTCTTGTTACGCAGCTGCAACATGAAACACATTACAGACACATGAGTAAATTTACAGATGCGTTTTAAAAATCAAATTTTAAACTCAACTTCAAAAATGTAAAAGAAAAAGTATCAAAACTTGAAAAAATTTACTAATTATTTCAAAGCTTACCAGCAGCGATGATAATGTAGGGATCGCAGACCAGATCTTTAAGAGAAGGTGGTTCCGTCTCTTGCCTCACTACTCCTGGCTGGAGGATCATCAGCTGTAGCACTGGATACGAATAATAAGCAGATTTACTTCCCACTGCTGGGGTAAGGGTACCAGGCGATTATGAATTCAAAAGAGTAGCCAGCCAAATGTATCTGTGGGCCTATCTATCCAATAAACATTATCTATTCTTGGTGGTAGCTACCAGGTGCAAATCAAAAGAGTTGATAATAAAGGTTTTAACGACATTTGAGGTACCAGTGCTCTTAAATTAATTTGTTGATTTTATTTAGCGATTTTTGCTTTGTCTTTGATCTTTTTTTTTTTTTTTTGCTTTTTTGATCTTTTTTCTTTTCCTCTTAAATAAAGATTGAAGCTATCTATGAGGTACCAGGTGCTCATAAATTATCAAAAAGTAAATAAAGATTATAGCTATATTTGAGGTACCTACCAGGTTTACATAAATTAGAAGATATAGTAATTTAGGCTGAAGCTATCTATAAGGTACCAGGTACTCATAAATAAAAAACAGGTCGTTGTAAATTAAGGTACTTCAGCTGGTCTAAGGTTTCTGTCCCTAAGATGGTAGTTAAAGTGCCAAATTTAACTTGAGACTCCTCGCGGATAATTTATTACGTACTCAGGTCTCTACTTAACTTCGTTGTGTCATACTTACAGCCATCACCCAAAGCCAGAGCCGACAGCATCAAAAACGGTGCAGTTTTCCCAACGAATTCGTACATGAGCCCTCCGAATGGTGGTCCTATTAGAACGCCCAGGGCTAAGCCGCCCAGAGCTATCCCCATAGCGTTGCCACGTTCCTGTGTGGAAAACTCCAGGTTATTTATGTAGTCCTGGTAGATTGATGAGTTATTTTGGGATAAACTAGCAAAAACCTATGGTTTGATGATCATTCTAAGATTCTCGGTGGAAAACTCCAGGTCATTTATGTAGTCCTGGTAGATTGATAAGTTTTTTGGGGATAAACAAACAAATCTCGTAGCTTTATGATCATTAGATCCCGTCCCGAATCCCTTCTTAGTATCTTAGAAAAAATAAGCAACACTTGTGTCAAAAAGTATAACGTTTTTTATTAACGCCCGATTTTACTAGTTACCACCCATCACGTTTTTTTGTTAATGTCCCCATCACCTATCAAACCATCCAACCATCAAGTTTTCATACCAAGGGCTTAACGCATAATAATATGGGCTCTTCTTTCTTCTTTAACTCCTTCGAAAAAAAGGAACACAACATAGGCAAATTTTTATCAAGCCCCTGCATTCCACCACGTATTTATGAATATATTTTAGTTGCTTATGTGTTCCTAGTACCTACTTCCTCCTCAAAACCATTCCAAACAGCGCCATCTAGCCCCAAGCCAAGTAGTCGCTTACCTTATCATCAGGATACCGTTCAGCAAGCATGCCCATGCCGGACACAGAGGAGCACGATGACCCGATGCCTTGCAGTGCTCGCGCTATGAACAGCACGCTGTACGAACGACCGAATGCGAATACTGAAACACAAAAGCGTGTTAATAAGAAAATGATGAAAAATTAAGATACTTTTTTTTTTCTTTTTTTTTTCCTTTTTTTTTCCTATAAATAAGTTTTCTATTCGTCACTCGTCACCATAACACAAGCCTAGTCACGCACACACGCGCATCAAGCTTGTAGTAATGTACTTATCGAAGAGCGTTGTATCCCAGTTCTTGCTTAATCATGTGGCAACAGCAACGATAATACGTTGCCATGGTTACCTTGTAAATAACATGACGCGTGTCGCGTTCCCGGAACATGACGCAATAATAAGACGTTATCACGTCAAAAGGATGGGTCGGTTTTAGTCCCACTGGCGTCTTTCTTCATTCACGTTGCTCGAAAGTCACCGGTTGTTTGGTCGTGTTTGGGACACGAGCGTTTAAATATCTTCTAGACAAGGCGTGCTACATCTTACACCGCATCGTCACTTACCATCCTGTGACGATACTGGTCAAACGATGACCTATTATTTTAGTTAGCAATACTGGAATTTTTTGACGTGACTACGTCTAATAAATTGATGGAACACCTGCATTCATAAAAAAGTGTCATGGTATTATTGTGTGACGTCATGGGTCCCGTTCCCCATATGTGCGTGGTAACATCACCATGACGCGTCCTTTCCTGCTAGGAAACAAAGTATTTAATAATAATATCGCTCATCTGGGCTTGTGTTATGGTGACGAGAGACGAATAGAAGACTTATATAATTACACTGGTTACACTGGTCCAGAAAAAAAAAGAAAACTAGACCATTTTTTTCTTAGAGAAAATATGAACGGTGAAGGAAAACATCGTGATGAAACCCGCGGCTTAGTTGGCTCCAGACGTATTGTTCTTTCCTCTGGACACGGTCGACTAAGTTGAGAGGGTATTATAGGTGCTGGACATAGTCTACTCCATCCTCACACAAAAAGGATCCAACTAAAGAGGTTCGTTCGCTGAAAAACGGTTCTTATACAAGTACAAAAGTTTATTAGTAACTAGCGACCCACCCCGGCTTCGCACGGCTATATTATGCATGTATTATACATACAAACCTTCCTCTTTAATCACTCTATCTATATAAAAAAAACCGCATCAAAATCCGTTGCGTAGTTTTAAAGATCTAAGCTTACAAAGGGATATAGGGACAGAGAAAGCGACTTTGTTTTATACTATGTAGTAATAATTGCATTTATTTTGAAATACTCACTCAAAGTCGACAAGAACATCAAAATGAATCCAGTAAACATTGGCACGCTGTATCCGATCCTGTAAAAATACACATTTTAGATTTAAATAAGCAGCGAATGCTTTATCTCTTTGTTTTTATTTGAGCCTAATCATTTACATGAAGTAACTTCACCCTCATTTTACATGAAGTAACTTCACCCTCATTTTACATGAAGTAACTTCACCCTCATTGTACATGAAGTAACTTCACCCTCATTTTACATGAAGTAACTTCACCCTCATTTTACATGAAGTAACTTCACCCTCATTTTACATGAAGTAACTTCACCCTCATTTTCTCTTCTAAAAACACAAAATGATGCGCGTGCTTCATAAATAATCCTTGTTTTTATGTTCACCTGGTACTTATTTAAAGTTTCACTGTCTTTCCCTTACTAAATCGTGTAAAACCATAGTGTAACAGGACCATGCGCCACTTACTTATGCGTCAGTGGTCCTACGAACGCGTTAGCCAACAGCTGCACCAGAGCCTTGCTAGCGAACATCACACCGACAGCTACCGTCTCGTGTATGAGCTCCTGGTGTCACATTTCCCCAGTGTATGTCACTTACTTATGCGTCAGTGGTCCTACGAACGGGTTAGCTAACAGCTGCGCCAGAGCCTTGCTAGCGAACATCACACCGACAGCTACCGTCTCGTGTATGAGCTCCTGGTGTCACATTTCCCCAGTGTATGTCACTTACTCATGCGTCAGTGGTCCTACGAACGGGTTAGCTAACAGCTGCGCCAGAGCCTTGCTAGCGAACATCACACCGACAGCTACCGTCTCGTGTATGAGCTCCTGGTGTCACATTTCCCCAGTGTATGTCACTTACTCATGCGTCAGTGGTCCTACGAACGAGTTAGCCAACAGCTGCACCAGAGCCTTGCTAGCGAACATCACACCGACAGCTACCGTCTCGTGTATGAGCTCCTGGTGTCACATTTCCCCAGTGTATGTCACTTACTCATGCGTCAGTGGTCCTACGAACGAGTTAGCCAACAGCTGCACCAGAGCCTTGCTAGCGAACATCACACCGACAGCTACGGTCTCGTGTATGAGCACATTTCCCCAGTGTATGTCACTTACTTATGCGTCAGTGGTCCTACGAACGGGTTAGCCAACAGCTGCACCAGAGCCTTGCTAGCGAACATCACACCGACAGCTACCGTCTCGTGTATGAGCTCCTGGTGTCTCAGTTCCTTTTCTGCTGTTATATTTACTGAGAAAATAAGAAAAATTATAAATAACCCCATCTCCCAATGGCGATAGCATAATTGGTCAATAGTCCAATCAATCAAAAGCGCTATTACCCAACAACAATATCCTCATTGGCCAATAACCCAATAGCCTCATTGGTCAATAGTCCCATCAATCAATAGCTCTATCGCCCAATGGCAATACCCTCATTGCTCAATAGCCCCATTTATCAATATCACCCCATGGCAATAGAATCGTTGGCCAATAACCCCATTACTCAATAGCAATAACCCCATTGGCCAATAGCCCCATCGCCCAATAGCCCCATACTTACGATGCGTAACATTCTCGACGACCAAGCTGTTGTTTCGTTCGAGGCAGGGACAGTACGGAGTCGGCGATGGCGTAGTGGTTGTAAGTTCGTCGAGAGACATCGAGAGGGGCGCGTCCGGATGACGTATGTCGTAGAGGAATTCCGGGATGATTGGTACTGGGAACAAAAAAAAAACATAAATATTGCAGGACATTCCACACATCGCCATCTAGCCCCAAGTTAAGTTACTATACTTGTGTTATGGGTGCTAGACAACGGATATACTACTTATATACCTATTTTTCTTTTGTAAATAAATACTTATAATACATAGAAACAACCAGACCACAGACAAATATCTAAGCATAAATAATTGCCGGAGGTTAGTTTGGCAGTCTGGCATGGTGACAAACTGGGTCGTCAATGTGAAATATTACTTCTTCATGTTTCATGATATCCAGGGCCTATATTCACTAAGGTTCAAGTCGTTGGGCGCGCGTGATTAGGGGCGGAGTGGGGGCGGTTTTTGTATGGAAATCTCGTCCTAATCACGCGCGCCCGACGACTTGAACCTTAGCGAATAAAGGCACTGGTAACCGGAACAAGATTGTTTCGTAGATATGCTACGAAACTTCGTAGCTTGTAGACGGAGAATTTCCGTCAAGCTCCTTTAACTTTATATTCGCCTGGTAGGTACATGAAAATACTTTCCCCCACCCCTCTAATACTCTTCCCCCCACCCCCTAATTATAGGTAACTACATAATTATTAGGGGGTGAGGGGGGAAAAAAGTGGACTAGGACCACTTGCAGAAAAAAAGTAATTTTATATCAAAAATCTATGGACTAAATCCCAATAATATAAATAAAATTATCGTGTCGCGGTGTTAGTTGCCAATTTCCACCTAACCGGCTGAACCGATTTTTGTGTATATTCGTTAGGTTTGAGAATCGAACATCTGTTTTTTAAGTCGCTTCCCGCTGTCTGTCTATATGTATGCTTAAATCTTTAAAACTACGCAACGGATTTTGATGCGGTTTTTTAATAGATAGAGTGATTCAAGAGGAAGGGTTATAACATGCATAATATAGACGTGCGAAGCCGGGGCGGGTCGCTAGTTATATATATAACTAGCTGACCCGTGCCCACTTCGTTGGGCATAATGTTATAATCCTTATTTACTACAGAGTGTTATGTTTCAATTTCTGCCAAAAGGAGGGTTATACGTAGGTATAGTTTGTATTTGCATGCTAATACAAAATTCAAAAGTAACTCTGTCCGAAAGAAAAAACATTTTCTGCGGGATTTGCGATAAACGAATTCCATGAGGACCAAGTCGCGGGAAAAGTTAGTTTGGTTATGGTAATTTTAATTGTTCAAAACTTCTCTGTAAACTATATTGGATGTAATGTTATCATTTGGTAGCAAAATATATTGTCTATCAGGAGTTCCAACCCAAGATAAGCCAACATATAACTGCCCATGGGAAAACACGGCTTTCTCAGGTCAATGCCCACCAGAGAGAATGTTTGACCTTGGGACTTGCTAATAGTGAGGGCAAAAGAGATCTTCACTGGAAACTGTAGCCTTTTAAACGGTATGGGTAAATCAGTGGGAATCACGGGTATCCGGAATATAAGCCAGTTGTCCCACTGCTGGCCCTGTGAGAATGGTCGCCACGATTATGTTGTCCCGTAACTCTTTTGTAAGCAGCCTTGTCCCATTAATGTTGGGGAGGCTCAAGTTTCTTAATAGCATAATAGGAAAAAAATACTTTTTTCATTACTCATACTCCGAAACTAGGTCTAAATATACCTGAAGAGCGTGTAGAAAATAAAATTTCCAGCCCTAGGGCTTTTCACTTTCACTGACAGCTGTCATGTCAAATTATGGCTTCGCACGACTTGTGCAATCTGCATGTAGCCAGTATTAGTATCATTACGCATTAGGAACTTCAAAAACCTAACCTCCTTGCTTTTTTTTTACACCAAAGAATAATAATTATGGCTTGGCACGGCTCATGCATACTGCCGTACTGCCCGTACTAACTTTTTTCTCGGTAATCAAATTCAAGTAGTTCCTATATTTAATTCAAGATATCTTATTTAATAAAATAAATGTAAAGACGAAAATGGTCAAAGCGACCTATGACCATGCTGCGCCGCCCGCCCGCGCCCTGTCGATGTTGCTGATGTCGTACGTTGAGTAAAAAAAAACTGGTGGGAAATGCTAGCATTTCCAAATTATTTTAAAAGTTTTATTTAGTACTATTTTTTCTTATTTTATTATGTTTTTGTGTTAAGTTTAATCTGGTGTTTCATTTATGATTGTGTATTTTGTGTAGGTAAATAACATTTTCTAGACAAACCGTGTTACAAAAACTGTAAGTTAAATTTACGGACTTCGCGTCATTTCCCAATGTGGAATGAACTCATTAATAAAAACTTCTTCGGTAAGTACCGCCGTATTTAAGTATTGAATACAAATAGCAGAAACCTAAAAAAACACTACATAATGTATAACCTCTTTGGTTCCAACCTTGTGTGAGTACCTACTCATGTGGTATGGAGTCTCATAGTCTCATTCACTCTCGTTTTTATGAAGAATTTTATGTATTATTCGTTATGAAAAGCACAGTGTTTACCTCGGGTGAAAGACTCATTAAGTCCCTCGAACTATTAGCGCCCTCGCTACGCTCGGGCGCCAAACTCCGTCTCGGGACTTGTAATGAGTGACTTTCACACCTTGGATAACAATGTACTATTGTAACTTATTAAATATAAAAGTTAGACATATGCTGTCGTTGACTTTTTTGTAGGCATTTTCAAGCTCCACATCTTTTCTCTAGAACTCAAAAATATATCTTTCATAGTTAAGGCAGCGTTCGTAAGAAACGCTTTCATTCGACAGTTTTTTTTTCCGATTCACTTTGCAAAACGGACTACCACGTAAAAGCCTTTTTATTTTTCGGTTTTTTATATAACCTATGACACTCAGCAATAATGTGACTTTCTATTGGTGATAGAATTTTTAAAATCGGTTCAGTAGATCCCGAGATTACCCCTTACAATTTAACAAATATACAAACACACAAACTTTACTTCTTTATAATATTAGTATAGATATAGATATATGAATATTATGTCCATAAAGGTGGTTTCTGACAGACTGACCCTCATAGTGCTCACTCATCCGTGTAAAGATAACATATACAAGACTTTTAACGTGGGTTCACTCGTGTTATTTACATTTATAAGTAGTTTATGTACTTACGTTAATTTTTAGAAAATCAATATCACTTTTAAAGAGACACTAACGCGAGTAAAACTGCGGGGAGCAGCTAGTCTGCATTAATATTATTAAAAAAAACGTGTGGCACTCGGGGACTGCCGCGGTAAAGCTATTGCTATATCGAGAATAATTTCTTGTCTTAGTAAATGTTCTTATAAAATAATAAAAAAGAGAAAAAAAAAGAAAAAGAAAATAGTCGTCCGACATTTGTCGTCCGACATTTTTCGTCCGACATTTGTCGTCCGCCATTTGTCGTCCGACATTTGTCGTCCGACATTTGTCGTCCGTCAATAGTCGTCCGTTAATAATCGTCCGTCATTTGTCGGGGGTGTTAGGTTTTTGAAGTGAAAACTTCTTATGGCGCGTTGGGCACTTTTGTGGGTGAGCATTTTCAACCGATCTCGCGACAGATTTTGACGCGACAGATAAGATTTTATTTGTGTTATAAACTATATTTGTTTAAGTGAGTGCTAATAGATGGCAGTAGCAGATCGTTTCAAGAAATATTCTATGAGAAATAACAAGTTTATTGTTT
The DNA here is from genome assembly GCA_907269075.1 of Idaea aversata. NCBI lineage: Eukaryota > Metazoa > Arthropoda > Insecta > Lepidoptera > Geometridae > Idaea > Idaea aversata. The sequence continues at coordinate 5,677,648 of OU026112.1, read as the reverse complement.
TCACTTCTGCCTGCACTCCCGGAGTGCGCTGTTTTTTTTTTTCGTTACGGAATTTCTTGATTCGCCCCCCCAAGGCCCGCGATAAAATCTATGCAATAGCTTAAAAATTGTTAGTTTTTAACTTTGTAATGAATAGACTCCGAAACTACTGGACCGATTTAGATGGGTATAATAATAATAAATATTACAGGACATTCCACACATCGCCATCTATCCCCAAGCTAAGTAACTACACTTGTGTTATGGGTGCTAGACAACAGATATACTACTTATATACTTTTCTTTTGTAAATATATAATTATAATACATAGAAACAACCAGACCACAAACAAATATCTAAGCATAAATACATGTCTGAGGCGGGAATCGAACTCGCAACCCTGTGTTTGGCAGTCCGGCATGGTGACCATTGTGCCAACTGGGTTGTCGTATTGTGCCGATATTCTTACTGGATTGGGGGTTACGCGGGTGAAACCGCGGAGCTCTGCTAGTGATGTTATGTTTTGAAAATCAATTTGCACTGGTATTCAAGTAAGTACCAATTGAATATTGAGTAGGTACGTGGTATTGACAGCTCGGTATTTCATTTTAATTATATTATATAAATGGACTAGCTGCATCCCGCGTTAAGAGGAAAGGGTACCGGGGTCTCTCTCCATACAAACGTAGTCGACTGTTTTCTCCCTGGATAATGACACTAGAGCAAATGTTTTTGGTGCATAAAACTTATAACTGCCATGACCATGCCTCTATTTTTTGGTTTTTAATTTTTTTTATTTTAATTTCTATGATAATAAGAAAATGAAAAAATCAAAACATAGGGGCATAGTCATGGCAGTTATAGGTTTTATGGCACAAAAATATTTGTGCTTGTGTCATTATCCAGGGAGGAAACAGTCGACTACGTTTGTATGGAGAGAGCGCAGGTACCCTTTCACCTTAAGGCCGCCACAGACGAAGCTACAATATCTATACTTGTAATAAAGTAAGAGAGGACAAAAAATCTGTCCTTGGAAGCTAAAAAAATAGTCTAGTACTTACTAGACAATTTTTTTGCCATCTGCCACCTGATTAAAAACTATATATTTAGAGAAAAATGAGAAAACTTCCTAAACATACAGACAAACGGACAAGAAAGTGATCTTATAGGGTTCCTTTTTTACCTTTTTGAGATACGGAACCCTAAAACCTACCTGCAGGTAAATAAGGGCCAATAAAAGGTTTTGTTAAAAACCTTGTTATAGTGACAAAATAACAAGAAAATAAACCAAATGAATTGTTTGTCAGATTGACAATAAAGCAAATAGAAATAGAATAGAAATAAGTTTATTCATGCCAGAAAAAAGATACACACACAGAATAACCTAAAATACTTAACTATACCTACAACTAAATACAGAACTTGAAGTGCATATTATTATGTATACAATTCTGTCACGAAAAGGCTCAAGCTCAAATATTTATCTGATGTCCCGTTTTTAAATACTTTCCCTATTTTTACGCAATATTTGATTTTCAATTAAGGTGGCCCTTATTACTCGCCGGCACCTTACTAAAAACAGAAAAAAATGTAGTGGTGATCCCATACAAATAGGTACGGACGGAACCCTTCGTTCGCGAGTCCGACTCGCACTTGGCCGTTTTTTTAAATTGTATAATGCAATGTTCTTGTCAATTCGAATTCAATGTTAAATTTTGTTTAAAGTATGGCATTTGTCTAGTTTTTTTTTGATAATTTCGTTTTTTGTAATTACATATCGCACACCTAGATCGAAACTGTCGTAACTCAAAAAACATGATTTTTGGGAAATAGCAAAAAACTGATATTATGAAAACTATGCACGATAGTAACATTTTGTAAAAAGATTTTGAAATGTATTAGAAAATAAACCATTATGATATTAATCAGGTTATAAATTAAGTCTTAGATAATGAGAAAACGACTAATTTAAAAAATGCTCATTGAAACTGTAGTAAAATGAAATAAAAAATCAAAGAACAAGGGCGAATTATTGTCTCAAAACTTTTGGCGTCTTAAAATTTGAGTACAACCATGGTGTTTAATTAATTATATAATGTTTTTTGGCGCTAATTATTTATTCTATATAACCACAGTTTATAAAATCATATTGATTAGTATAAACACGATTACTTGGTACTTCCGTTCCACTCAATTTGCATTTCGGTAATACCAGTGCTAGAGCATTACTTCTATTTAACCCTGCAGTGGTCGCGCCCCTAAAAGTTACGTGAGTGGTCGCGCGGACTACATACGTAGTCCATTTTAAAATTGAAATAACACATTATTTAATTAGAAATTCTTTATTGTTTTAATGCAACTTTAATCATTACTGTTTTCTTGACTAAATATAATTATCAAAACATAATCACTACTCCTGTGCTAAAAATAATCAACAAAATGAAAAATCCTCTCTAAAATGACCCAAAAATCACACAGTGTGCGCTAATTGAGCTCACAATATATTTTTTGTAGTAAAAACTACTATCTACATGTTATTTACTGCACAGGACAAACACATTATCTTCAAATGAACCCCACATAAAAAATTTTGCACTTGGCGCACATCTTTCTGGTGCTTTTATTGCTCGCTCTTCCACAGTCATGGGTTAAGTTTCTGCATCGGTAATACCAAGAATTTCTTCTTCAGAACTTTCGTCTGACATCATCTGACTTTCATCTGTCTATTCTGCTTTTGATCTCTTCTAAACAATCAACTTCTTCGTCAGAGCTTGACTCGGCTTCATAGGCATCATTTCCGATGATTCAGTGCAGCCCGTCTATTATCCATGTTTTTCTGTAAAATTGTAATAATTTATAATAATTTGACATAAACAAACAAAATAAGGCAGGTTTTCATCTAAAAAAAATAAAAAATCAATAAATCTATATGACAAAAATACTTACGAAATTGGTCGCGCGGACTACAATCGTAGTCCACGCACTTCACTGAGCTCCTGTGACACAACCGCGCAAGTCCTGCGCTTGCGCTGCACACAGTGTCACTCGATCATTCATTTGAAAGTACCTGGAGGCACAACAAGTTACCGCTAACCGATTTTAAGATATTGTCGATTTTGTATGAGTGGATTACATATGTGGTCCGCGCGACCACTCTAGGGTTAAGAAGTTATAAATATTTAATGACACATTTTTTTCTCTATGGATATGTATTTATATTTTTAATTATTGTGCATTATGTACTTATAATAACTAATTATAATGAATGAAAGATAATGAAAATACAAAATAATGAACTAAGATATTTTAGCAGTAGAAAATAAATTGAAATTATGGCAACACTAAACTCAAGTGACGGACGAATGACATGCGACTCCGGCGCCGCCGAGCGTGTTGTTTGCTGAGGTTGTTTGTGTTTCATTGCGATTTTGTTTTTTTATTATCTTTTTAACGGCGGTTCCTACGGAGAATTTAGGTTGTTATATGTATTCTAGGACTTGTGTAGATTGTTTTAGTATTTTTTTTACATCAAGACGCCAAAGTTTTATATAAAATAGATAATCGTATCAGGAATCCGAATATACTGTTAACTCAAAATGCGACATTTTTGAGTTACAATAGTTTTGATCTAGCTGTGCGATATATTTGTTTTAAATTGGATTAAATGAACTATGAAATGAATCAGGGTGCGGCCGGAAGACCAGGGGCTCTATTTTTGAACCGCTCGTGTGACAAAGGTTCGTCGTATACGCCTACAAATCACGCTCGACTTCCAAGTCGCATGACACAAATTTACTGTATTTTTGAATCGTTCGTCGTCGAAATTTAAAATGTCAATTTTTATTCGTTTTACGCAGTTATTTGAAAAGCGGTATCAGTAGAAATCGAGCGCTCGACGCAAGGCGAACGATTCAAAAATAGGGCTCCAGCGCTGCCGATGTGCGTGCGTATCTGCAGCACATGCTGAGGCTTTACGTTCCATTCGGGCAACACACGACTTCTCAGATAAGTACTTATTTTTACCTATTCTCTGTGTATTTATTGTGTTTTTTTTTGTATTTATTTACTCTGTAACTATGACTTAAGTACTGTTTCTCTTTTGTTTAATTTTTCTTGTTTTTGTGTTTTTTATGTCGTGTGTTTGTCTGAATAATTTCTATTCTATTCTAACTATGTTTTTATCTATAATATAAAAATCAATTGCTGTTCGTTAGTCTGGCTAAAACTCGAGAACGGCTGGACCGATTTGGCCAATTCTTTTTTTGTTGTGTTTGTTGTAGTCCAGGGAAGGTTTAAACGGTGAGAATTTAAAGATCAGACTTACGCGGGTGAAACCGCGGGGCGCAGCTAGTTTAAAATAAATTATATTCTATTCAACAAAGTACGAACGAAGTAATGGAAACCACAATGTAACAGACAAAAGAAAATGCTTTGTCCTTTGTGTCTGCGTTTTAGAGCCATCTCGTACTGACCGCAGCTTCTATCTTTTAATTTAATTTACAATTTACTACTAGCTTTAACACGTGGCTTCGTTGACGATGAATTTTTAAATAAATATAATTGTGGCCCTTATTAAATCATCGTGATTTAACAAGGGCCGCTAACCTTGATATAGTGACAAAATAACAAGTATGGTTTTTCAGATTGTCAACAAAGCAAATATTTATTTATTGAAATAATTTTAAGGAGTTTTCTGTATTTTTACGAAATATTTCGTTTAATAATTAATAATTAATAATAAATAATAAATATATTTAATCAAAACATATTTTACATAGTAAACTTAGAACTAAACATACAAGAGAACAATAAAAACACATATGCCTGAACTAGGAGATTCCTGTATCTCAGGCGAATCAGGACTTACTTTAACTTATAAAATAAAATTACTAATTACTAGCAAAATATTCGTATTTTCTTCACAAAGGCTAGAAACAATAATCATGTACTTAAAATGCGTATAAAGGTAAAAACAAATATTTACTTAATCGAATTATATCTATGTCAAATTTCTTAAATAAGACTTGTGGAAATTATGTTTATTAAATGCGACATGCAAGAATTCGCGTCATCATCAGAAAAAACTGTGTCAAATCCAATATTTGTACTTATAAATCGTCGAAGTTTGTTTACATTTAATAAAACTATGCGTGCGAGATCGATTTGGTAATTTACTTTTTAAGGTTAGTAGGACAATAATTATTCTTAAAAAACTACTTATGTTTAAAGTTAGTAAAAGGTGTTTAAGTGCCTATATAATCTATTGAATTAATGTGCCGATTTTCTGCAAGTAATTTTGCGGGGCAGGTGGGATCGCCAGTTTTATGGTTACACGGCTTCTTGAAACGTAGGCAGGTAGCACATCTTGGCGTCTCAGCTGTCTTTCTACAGTCCTTTATCCCGTGACCTACTTCGCCACAATGTCCACAGGTATTGACCTCCTCCCGGCATGTCTTGGCTGCGTGTCCGTACTGCTGGCATCTAAAGCACCTTGTGACGAGTGTAAAGTCTCTGACAGGGCACGAGGACCAATTTACGAAGACTCGGTCGTTGGTTATCAGGGCCTTTCGAATTTGTGCCGGGACTTCCAGTACGTAATTACAGGTCTCGGCGTCTCTCTTTCCAGATTTATGACTGAGCTTAATCAAGGACAAAAAATTCTCAAGTGTTGTACCTTGAAGTTTATCAGCCAAGTTTTGTTGATAAATGCAAGTAAAGACGTCCGATTCCTTCATGGACGCGGGAACCCCGATTACAACAATTCTAGGTCTGCGTTTATGTGGCTCGTCCACAGTAAGGCCAGAAGTAGTGAGTTGCGCCGACTGCTTTAGTTTTTCAATATCGTCCTTTGTCTCAGTGCTGATGATGATGCCGCCGTTCTTTGTCTTACGCAGTCCTCTAACGTGCAGTTTCATTTGTCCTGGCTTGATGATATTTTGGACCAAAGATTTTGTCTCCTCACTAGATTTCATTTTATCTGTGGGATAAATTGCGACAGAGCTTATATTTTTGGGCTGAACAAAATCATTGGTACCTTTTTTTATCATGTCGGCGAAGGAAACTTTTGCGGAGACTGGTTTAGAGGACTCTTCAAGGGCTTGTTGGAGGTCATGGAGACGTTGCGAGAGGTCCTGCTTTTCCTTAAGAGCTTGTAGGGAAGTATGCGTATTAATGGCCTTTGCCTTAAGTGATTGATATTGGACGGCCAGCTGAGATGTCCCGTGACCCACTTTGCGGCATAAATTGTTGATCCTTAGCTTTTGGTCCGCGTTCAACTTTCCTTCGGCTGCCACAGCGCACACTTCATTTAGGCATGATTCGATAGAGGTCATCCAGCTTTGGATCTCAGAGGTACTCACTAATCCTAGAGAGTCCTCTTCCTGTGGTCTGGGCGCAGGCGCACGTGAAGGCGTGGGCGGCGGGGTACGACGCGTTAACGCGCTACGTTCCTTAAAGGGACTATCCATTATTATATTAATGGAACACACCACACATAATTATCGTTAAAATGAATGTCCGAGATTTGGAATGAAAGTGGCCCTGAATAGGCGTGAATATTTATCTAATAAAAGACATAAGAGAATAATGGGTTTTCAATACGCGGCGCGAGTAGGTATTTAAAAAAATTACCTGTATCGTGCGATAGAGAGAGTCTATGTTCTATGTGTCATTGCCTTCATTTTGCTTTCAAATAATGTTGCGGGCCGTAACGTTTTTACCCCCTTTATCCTTCACAAAATGAAATAAATTTGATCTCATTTAATTTACTGCATCTTATTCTAGGTTTATACGTTTTTCTTTTTTGGTAATTCAGGTTGATGAATTAAAAAACAATTGAAATGCTCGATGAAGTTTTTAAGTCAAAAATATAGATAATCGGATACTAATAACTTTTATCTTAGGCAATATTTCTTTAAAATAAAAACGGTTAAACCTAGTTTTCCATTAGATCTAGAACATTTTCAAAAATTATCAAAATCGGACTTCGTTTATGGGGGGAAGACGTTACCGCATTTTGTATGGAAATTTACAGCCTCACACTGGCCTTAAACACAATCTCCAGCAAGCCGCACTTCGCATGTGATCCTCTTAACTCACTTATAAAGGTTAAAACTCTCTTAAAATAGGTCAAGAGAAAAGTCCTTTAGAAAGCGTTTAAATTATGTGAAATTGAAACGCATTACACCATTTTAGTTGGAGTCGGTACGGAAGCGGAGAGCAATTTCACCATCTCGGCAAGATCAAAGTAGAATTCACTTAGCCGCCTCATCAAAGGAGCCGACTTTAGTGTTGGGACACTGAGATTTAAAGTAAATCTATCGATAAAATATGGAAGAATTTTTATAAATCACTAGCTGTACCGGCAAAAGTTCTTTTGCCATATAAAAAAATATACTAAAAGGAAAAAGAAAGTGGAAAAACAAAGCAAAAAAATTATGTTGTTCGATTCTCAGACCTAACGAATATACTTACACAAAAAATTTAATACAAATCGGTTCAGCCGTTTAGGTGGAGTTTGGCAACCTTTTTTTTATTTTTTTACACATCGCCATCTAGCCCCAAGCTAAGTAACTTGACTAGTGTTATGGGTCCTAGACAACGGATATACTACTTATATACTTTTCTTTTGTAAATATATACTACATGGAAACAACCAGACCACAGACAAATATCTAAGCATAAATACATTTCTGAGCCGGGAATAGAACACGCAACCTTGTGTTTGCCAGTCCCGCATGGTGACCATTGTGCCAACTGGGTCGTTAAGTACCTAACACCGCGACCGGAGAATTTTATATATAGACTAGCTTTTGCCCGCGAAACTCAACGAAAAACTGCAGCCGCGAACATGGAATAAATATAATTTATTTTTTACTAGCGACCCGCCCCGGCTTCGCACGGCTATATTATGCATGTATTATACATATAAACCATCCTCTTGAATCACTCTATCTATTTAAAAAAACCGCATCAAAAACCGTTGCGTAGTTTTAAAGATTTAAGCATACAAAGGGAAATAGGGACAGAGAAAGCGACTTTATTTTATACTATGTAGTGATGTCATACTGATAGTGAGTAATTTTATCGACAAAGCTACGTCCCATCCCTAGTCATAAAACTTTTCCTGTAAATTGCTTTTAATCTCCAGCATTTATTGTAATCCGTAATAAAAAAGAGCTTTTTACTTCAGATTGTTAGATCTGAGTTTCAGGAACTGTGGTTTGATTACTTAGTTGTAGATATTTAAGGTGTAAATTATACTAGCTTTTCCCCGCCATTTCGTTCGCGTAAAAGTCGAAAGTGGACCAAGGAATCACGTTGTCCCATAAAAACTTTGCCCCTCTATTTCACCCCCTAGTAGTATTTCGGAAAATCCTTTCTTATCGGATGCCTTCGTCATTCAAAAAACACACCCTCCAAGTATCAGATATCTACGATAAGCGGTTTAGGCTGTGCGTTGATCTGTCACTCAGTCAGGCAGGACAAAGAATTTTATATGTACTAGCTGTTTTCTGAAACTATACCTCTTTAGTTAAAAAAAAAAACAAAAACTAATTCATTTATTTTTTATTTACAGATAAATAATGATGGCAAGACAATAATTTATTATTATTTAATATTTATTTATATTATAAGTAGGTGTATGTTGAAATGTATAACTCAAAATGCATAACGTTATAGTTCATAAAGTATATATTTACAAAAGAAAAGTATATAAGTAGTATATGAGTTGTCTAGCACCCATAACACAAGTCTAGTTACTTAGCTTGATGGCGAGGTGTGGAATGTCCTGTAATATTTATTTATTATTATGTCCACAAATAAAAAAAATCAAAAAACTGGTTGCCTGTAAAGTCGGTATACGGGCGAAAGTTTTACGTGACAACAACTGTGCTCGAGTGGAAGGGACGCGTGCCTTTCACTTTTTATGTCTGTCTCTCTCGCTCTTAGGCGGGCTAACCATGCCCGCGTGCCTCTCACTCGCTCTCATTGTGAGCGCATAACGTCAGCGGAGCGTAACGCAGTTTCTTGAAGTGTCACCCGGCAAACCAATTTATAAGACGTTGTCACGTCAAAAAAATAATAATCCTAGATTACAATGGAATTGATAGTATTTCGTGAACTAGATGTGGAAAAAAGATATAAGCATATTATTATAAAGTCACGTGTCTTTCATTTTCTTCATCAACATCTGACGCCATTACACATATAGGAACTTCAAGAACCTCACTTCCTTGCAAGCGTTTTTTGTTCAAAGTTTTGCCAATATTTAATACTAGCGACCCGCCCCGGCTTCGCACGGCTATATTATGCATGTATTATACATATAAACCTTCCTCTTGAATCACTCTATCTATTAAAAAAACCGCATCAAAATTCGTTGCGTAGTTTTAAAGATTTAAGCATACAAAGGGAAATAGGGATAGAAAAAGCGACTTTGTTTTATACTATGTAGTTTTCTATAATGTATGAAGCAGAGGGATACGAGCTATCAGAAGGATACGCCTTCTGATAGCTATTTTGACGTAGGAATCAGCTAAGAAAGGATTTTGAATTTTAAGCTATTGCATAGATTTTATCGCGGGCCTTGGGGGGCGAATCAAGAAATTCCGTAACGAAAAAAACCTAACACCCCCGACAAATGACGGACGATTATTAACGGACGACTATTGACGGACGACATATGTCGGACGACAAATGGCGGACGACAAATGTCGGACGACTTTTTTTTTTCCATATATAATTCTTCTATCAATCCGACCCAATCAAGAAATTCCGTAACGAAAATAAAACCTAACGGCCGAGCTACATGATAGGCGGAGTGGGGAGTCCACTCCGCCTATCATGTAGCTCGGCCAAGCGTTCTGTTATACCCCTCACATGTAAGTACCTAAGCTGACTACTGCTGCCTCAGCAACAGTAGCTCGCGATTGGTAACGACGTCATACAATAGTCAGTCTCTATCCAGCCGCGACTGCCGAAAGACGGCTTTCAATATTTATCCAGATTTCTATAATTTTACTAAATCCTAATTACAATAAATCGTTCTTTATTTAGCCAAACAGAATCTTTTTTTTAAAAAGCAAATTAGTGGCTCTCCTATAACATTGGTGGCAGCTAAAAAGGGATAGTTAAATAATCCCGGTGCGCTTCTCGAAGAAAAAAGTGTAAAGTGTTATCGTCATCGTCAGCCCAATCCTGGGCAGTTACTCCGTGCGGACATCATTAGCCCGATCCCGGGCATTACCTGACCCTGGGCTTGGAGCCTGGGCCATCACCGAAGCATCCCATTCGGGCTCCGTGACAAGGCAGCCCGAATACCTAGATCCAGCTGCGGCCCTGGTGGTCGCATTCCTGCAGTTATTTCGCAAATACCTGCGATGCAACGCTTCGTGTGCCTCGGTATCTATGCGCTTTGCGCCCACGCACTGTGAGTCCAATTTCCAAGTATTAGAGACATTAACGCAATACTAGTCTTGTCCCGTGGGTCCAGTTCAATTAATTATTTAATATTTTTGTTATATATAGGTAAATTTAAGTCGCTGAATCGATTTCAAAATTAGTTTTAATTGGTTCTGTGCTATTTCTAGTGTTTTATATTTTCAATAATGTCGCTTGAGCTCAAAGTACCTACTAAGTCAGATATGCTTTCCGACATAGAAGAATATGCCGACGCTGATGCCGAGGGGCAACGTTCAAAAAGCCCCGAACGCAAAAACAGCACACAAAAGAAAACAAAATCCAAAGTAGAAACAATCGACTACGAACTCGGTTTTGGGGTGGGGCTTAAACTAATGCTTTTAGGGTTGTGCTGATCCCCCCGCTTACACGCTGTGCACCCTTTCACTGCTTAGCTGTAGGTGTAGCTTGTAGTTTGAGCCTTCCTTGGAGATCCTTCTGATCTCCCAGGAAGCAAATGGTCTTAGGGGAGAGTGCGACGGTCATGTTGATCCCTAAGACAAGTCAGAGAGATTATCCTTCACGTGGTGCCACCTGTTATTGGTCTAATTCCCTCAGAAATAGACGTAACAGAAATCTCCTGGCGGTAAGACCACAGGGTACCAGTGGCTGTACTCGGTGGCACGACTCACACTAGAATATGTGAGGGTCGGTATAGGGGGGCAGTGGGCAAAATTGGGGGGGGCTTTTTCTATGGGGGGGAAACGGGAGAGGGGGTAAAGGGGAGGCCACCCGCAATAAAACCTGGTCTGTCCACGGGGTATAAGTGACTGTACTTTGTGGCGAGACTCACACTAAGATATGTGAGGGTCAGACCAGGGTGGGGGGATGGGATGCGGAGGGGGGGAGGTCACCCGCGTGTTTGTGCCGTGCGTGGAGACCCGTAAGAGGGGATGACGGGATCCTGGTGGCTGAGCGGTTTCCAACGCGGCGGTAGTCGTTGGACTCCGCAACACTCCACTTTGGCCCTGATTTCTTTCGAAAACGGGAGGTTGTGGACTAGCCACCCACGATCAATCGGCTGAGGCGTCCGGTCAGACGGCCGCCAGGCGAGTGTTCTGGAAGGGAGGGGTCCGCAGGCGGCGGCGCGCGATTCTTGTCGTCTTGATTGGGCGTCATTGATCTCGTGTCGTGCGGTCTCGTGGGCACTCTCTTCTGGAATGCTATACCGACGTAGTATCCCTGGTGTCTACTTCATAGACATCCCCAATGTTGTGGGCTCCGTGGAGGGTGGGGAGCTACGTTCGGTGAATTCAACTAATTATGATTATGGATCTTTCAAAAACCACAAAAAAATCTACAGATGACCGCAAGGGCGTCAAAAAGGACTTTATGTCATCCGGCGGGAGGTTTACCGACCGCAAAAATAAAGGGCTTACTCAAGCGAGTCATACCGGGCAGGGGACCATTGGGCAGCCTGGCAATCTGCCAAGCACACCCGTTGGGACGAATGCTTCGGGAGGCGAACTTCGAGGAGCCAATCCTAAGAAAAGGTTGAGTGGGGCAGCCAGGCGCAAGATGCTCCTTGAAAGGCGGACCCGAACCTTTTCTAACCAGAGTGCACCAGTCGGGGCAACTTCCGGGGGGGCAGGGGGGGATAAACAAACTGCCACCAAAAGGGCCAGGGAGGTCAGTGATGAAAAGGCCGGTGACTCATCCAAGAGACCGAACCTCAACAAATCATTCAGGGACGCCCTCAACGGATGCAGGATGGCGGTCATCACTGACAATTTCCCGGCCACACAGGTCACCAATGAAGACGTCGGACCGATTGTCAACGCTCTCTGGCAGATGATGGTCGGTTACCCAGATCCTCTGCCTCGATTTAACGTCGGGGCAGTCAACGCGGGAGCACTCCACGTCTTCTGCGAGGATCAGAGGTCGGCAGACTGGCTCGCGGGGATCACTGGGAGGACGGTCGGTGGCCTTACCCTTAAAGTGGTAAGCGCCAAAGATCTGCCCAAACCGGTGAAGATGGCGTGGAAGTCGAAGAACGTCTGGATCACAGATCTGCCCAGCGTTCTGTCGATGCTTCAGCGCCTTAACCCCGAGCTGAGGACTGGCGACTGGAAGGTGGTGGACACAATAGTGGAGGCGACCAGTGTCAGAAGGATTGTCCTAATGGACAAGACTTCGGCCGACTACATTAAATCAAAGGACTACTGCCTCTACGCTGGCGTCGACAAAGGCTACTTCAAGCTCCTTGAAGATAGTGATGACAAGGACGAGGACAAGGGCGACGCCAGCGTAGGGGCAGTGGTTCCGCCACTTGCTCCACAGGTGCTGCTGAGCGACGCGAGGCTACGAGACGAGCCGCCCCAGGACATCATCGGGGACTGCCCAGTCCCTTCTCCGGCCACTTCCCAGCGTACCGATGATGTGTTGGGCGACTTAGATGACCTCAACCTGTCGTCTCCGCTCTCGCAGACGGAGACGATGGAGGAGACCGAGGACGCAGGCGGTAGTCAATAGACTGCCGATACCCCCCATTTTCGAAGAACCAAAAATGGCGGGACTAAGGTGTGTACAAATTAACTTACATCACTGTAAAGCGGCGATGGCCCTCTTGGGGCGTCACCTTAAAGGACATAATTTTGATATTGCCTTGATACAGGACCCTTACATGAGTACCAAGGGTGTTGTCTCAGGCTTGGGTAGAGAGGGATCTATTTTCCACTGTACTAATAAAGGTGTAAGGACATGCGTATATGTCAGAAATGGCATAGACGCTATGCCCTTACACGATCTTTGTTCTAGGGACCTTACAGCGGTCAAGGTCTATACGGGGGGAGGGCGAAGTCGGAGGGCGGTTGTACTGGCCTCTGTTTACCTAGCCTACCCGAATGAAGAACGGCCCACAAGCATGAGGGGGATGAAGGAACTAGTCGAGTTCTGCGGCCGGGAGAACCTGGAGCTAGTGATGGGGTGCGATGCGAATGCCCACCACATCACCTGGGGGAGCTCGGACACTAATGGTAGAGGGGAGGAACTTTTCGAATATCTGGTAAGCTCTTCACTTCATTTACTAAATAAGGGCAATGCTCCCACCTTTGTGGAGGCTAGGCGATCGGAAGTAATTGATGTAACTATGGCCACTAATGGTATTTATAGGAGAATTACTAACTGGCGTGTGTCTGACGAAGTTAGTGGTTCTGATCACAGGTATATCTGCTTTAGATACGATACAGAGGACTCCACTCCAAGTGTACGGCGAAGAAATCCCAGACACACTAACTGGGATGCGTACACTAAGGAATTAAAAAATGAGTTAGGATCAGTTAAAGGTAAATTGAACTCTACGGTTGACATTGAACTTGAGGCTGAGCGGGTTGACCGGGCCATTAAAACGGCATGGTACACAAACTGCCCAGAGAAAGCAATAAAAGGAACTAAGGTTCCGTGGTGGACGCCAGAATTAGAAAAGAAAAGACAGGCGACTCGCCGCATCTTTAACGACGCCAAGTCCAAGAGATGTTTCAAAGATTACTCGCGAGCGCTTACCGAATACAATCTGGCAGTTCGCAAGGAACGAAGGAAATCATGGCAATCTCACTGTAAGGACATTAATTCTGTTCCTGAAAGTTCAAGATTGATAAAGGCAATGACTGTGAGTAGAAGTAACACTCTAAATGCTGTTAGAACCAATGACGGGAGACTAACAGAATCTGGTAAAGAAACCCTAAGGATCATGATGGAAACACATTTTCCCGACTGTAATATTCATGATAATTCTGGCACTGATGATCCCATGCCCGTAGAGGAGCAAAATCTGCGAACTACAAAAGCAGACTGGGATGTTGCAAAAAAGGTAGTAGAAGAAAGAAAACTGAGTTGGGTATTGCAAAACTTTCAACCATTTAAATCACCAGGTCCGGACGGCATATACCCGATACTACTACAAAAAGGTCTTCTCACACTAGGCCCGCACCTGATGCGGCTTTTTAAGGCCTGCATAGCCTTTGGATACATTCCAAAGATATGGAGGGAGGTTAAGGTAACATACATTCCGAAACCAGGGAAGGACAGCTATGAAGAGGCCAAATCATTTCGTCCGATAAGTCTCTCGTCTTTCCTACTAAAAACCCTGGAGAAATTGGTAGATCAATACATAAGGGATGGGCCTCTGACAAAGAAACCATTTCACAAGCTACAATGTGCCTACCAAACCGGGAAATCAACCGAAACCGCGTTGCACCATGTAGTCACGAGAGCAGAGAATGCTATTGATGGTCAAGAGATTTGTGCGGCTGCGTTCCTGGATATTGAGGGGGCATTTGACCGCACAACATTCGAATCGATCATGAAAGCCGCCAAAGAACACGGCATTGACCCTACCCTCTGTAAATGGATTGACTTCATGCTGAGAGGTAGGAGAATAAGGTCATTTCTATTAGGAGATGAAATTCACGCCACAACAACAAAAGGATGCCCTCAAGGAGGGGTATTGTCACCTACACTGTGGTGTCTGGTAGTAGACTCCCTCCTAACCAAACTAAACAGAGGGGCATGCTACGCTGTGGGATATGCAGATGACATAGTTGTCATGATCAATGGTAGATTTCCGGAAATTGTCTCGGATCTCCTGCAACAGGCTTTGAAGGACGTGGAGGAATGGTGTGCTGAAAACCATCTCACCATAAATCCCAACAAAACTACGATTCTTCCTTTCACAAGAAAGAAGAGGTTGAGCAGTTTGAAGAAATTGCTTTTATTTGACACAGAGTTAGAATGGTCGACCAACGTGAAATACCTTGGCATGACCTTAGACAAGGAGCTCACATGGAATCTGCATGCCAAGAAGGTGACAGAAAAAGCTATAAGGGCCTTCAACATGTGTAGATCGGCGTATGGCAAAACCTGGGGTCTGAAGCCTAGGGTACTGTACTTCATCTACACTACTATGGTTCGCCCAATTTTAACCTACGGCAGTGTTGTATGGTGGACCAGAACCAAACTAACATCATGCGTAAAGGAATTAGGCAAACTACAAAGGATGGCCACTATGGCTATCACAGGAGCGTTTAAGTCTACGCCTACGAAAGCGTTAGATATAATTCTAAACTTAACCCCTCTTCACATCTTCATACAACAGGAGGCAATTAAAACCTTATACAGACTAAAAACGGCAGGCGCTTTTAACTGCAATAGGCCCACAACGAGGCATACAAAAATAGAGCTTAATGATGAGCTTCAAAGGAAGATGAATATGATTAGCGACGTTATGCCGTGTGTCAAAATCTTCAAAAGAAACTTTAAAATACATGTTCCCACAAGGGAAGACTGGACACAGCAACTGCGCTCACCAGACGCAGACTGCCTCATTTGGTACACAGACGGTTCGAAAATTGAGTCTGGTACTGGAGCAGGTATTTACTCAGAATCTTTACAACTGTGGAGTAGTTTGGGTCAATACACTACGGTCTTTCAGGCAGAGATGTATGCAATCATAGCATGCGCAGAGGAAAATCTGAAAATGAGTGTAGAGAACAAGACTATCTACATTCTTAGTGACAGTCAAGCGTCACTAAAGGCCTTAAATTCCTGCAAGGTCAACTCGAAATTGGTCCTGAATGCGGTGAAAACCCTAAACAAGTTGGGCCGCAGGAACAAGCTGCGACTACTATGGGTCCCAGGCCATGTAGGAATAACAGGAAATGAGAAAGCTGATGAACTAGCAAGGACAGGATCGGCAAGTGCTATGCTTGGACCAGAACCATGTATGGGCCTGCCAGCATGCACAATCATAAAGGCCGTAAAGGATTACGCTGATAAGAAACACACGCAAGAGTGGGAAATCAGTCGAGGGCTGCTACATTCGAGGAAATTCATAGGTAGCAGCACCAGAGGGGCTTCTAAATTTATATTGAACAACAGTAGAAGCAAAGCACGAGCTGTGGTTGGTGCCTTGACAGGACATTACGGAACCAATGACATGCTTTTAAAAATGAAGTTAACTTCAAATAATGACTGCAGAGCCTGCGGTGATGTCAGGGAAACTATGGAGCACGTACTGTGTGAATGCGACGTCTTAGCAGCGAAGCGTATGAGCCTCCTTGGGAATGCGTATCCCAAACCGGAGGAATATAGGTTTCTTCCTCTCAGTGGGATCACCGCGTTAATCGACCACTTCTTCAAAGAGTAAGAAACATCAAGGTAGGGGTAAACACAAAAGATCCCATTGGGTCGAAGTGTTGCTGGCAACTTGTCAGCCCCCATTATATAAGATATAAGATATATACCCAATTGAAAACTGCAAAATCCTCGGAAACCTGTAAACAAGAATTTGTTAAAACTGATACATCTGTATATGAAATAACCGCTGATCCGATGAAAAGATTATTACCACACATTATTGTAGAAAGTCAAGTTTCAGATACTCCATTATCATTGCTCGTCGATTCTGGCTCTGCTGTAAGCCTTTTAAAGAAAACATGTATATTCTATAACCAGTCCCTTTCAGGTGATGTCATAAAATTAAAAGGCATTGATCCTAATGAAGAATCAGTTGAAACTCTAGGTCAATTTCTATTAAAAATAAAATCTTCCGAAAAGAAAACTCTGTCTCATAAATTCCACGTCACGAAAAATATAAATCTACCCTATGACGGCATCGTCGGGTCAGATTTCCTAACAGAATTTGGTGGAAATATTGATTACACCCGCGATATCCTTGCTTTAAATAAAATAAAGATCGAATTCAAACTTCATTTCTGTGAACCTACTTATATCATTCCTCCTCGGACTGAAACAATAATTGAATGTTCAGTATCGAACCCAAAAATTAAACAAGGGTTCTTGCTTGATTACCAATACTCTGATAACTTACTATTTCCAAATTGCGTAGTTTCAGTTAAAGACAATAATAGAATAAACATTTCTGTCGTTAACGTTTCTGAAGAACCTGTAAAAATAAACTCTGACTTAAAATTGAATCTCACTCCTATAGATGAAAAGAGTCCTATTTTATTTAATAACGTATATTTTAATGAGACCAATCAAAATATAATAAATCAGAATTCTTATGAACGCTCACAGCGAGTCCTTGACCTTTTAAGAACATCTCACTTAAATCAAGAAGAATCCGACGCACTATGCGATTTGTGCGTTAATTATGCTGATATTTTCCATCTTCCAGACGAAAAACTGTCTTTTACAAATGCATTACAACATGATATTCCAACTACATCGACTGTCCCAATACATACTAAATCATATCGTTTCCCTGAAATCCATAAAAATGAAGTCAATGACCAAATCAGTAAAATGCTCGATCAAGGTATTATAGAACCGTCCACCTCGCCTTGGTCCTCTCCTATATGGGTCGTCCCTAAAAAGATCGATGCGTCAGGAAAACAGAAATGGCGTGTTGTCATAGACTATCGAAAATTAAATGACATAACTATAGGCGATGCATATCCAATACCACAAATAGCAGAGATATTGGACCAATTAGGATCCTGCAAATATTTTTCAACTCTTGATCTCTCTTCTGGTTTCCATCAAATCAAGGTCAATCCCGACGATAAACCTAAAACTGCATTCACAGTCCCGCAAGGACACTACGAATTTGCTCGCATGCCATTTGGCTTAAAAAATGCACCGTCAACCTTCCAAAGACTAATGAACACGGCTTTGTCTGGCCTTCAAGGTATACGATGTTTTGTATATCTCGATGATATCGTTATATATTCACACCAACTTTCTGATCACATACAAAACCTTTCCCAGGTTTTCCAAAGATTACGAGAGTTTAATTTAAAACTTCAACCAGACAAGTGTGAGTTTTTACGTCGCGAAGTCGCTTATCTAGGTCACATAATCACCGATGATGGCGTAAAACCTAATCCTGAAAAGATCAGAGCAGTCACTGAATTTCCTACGCCCAAATGTCCTAAAGATATCAAATCATTCCTAGGACTCGTCTCGTATTATCGCCGATTCATATCTGATTTTTCAAAGATAGCTAAACCCTTAACAAGCCTCCTTAAAAAGGATTCAACCTTTAAATGGGAAAATCAAGAACAAGTAGCATTCGATTATCTGAAACAAAAACTCACCACAGCACCTGTCTTATGTTATCCAGATTTTACGAAGCCATTTATATTAACTTGTGATGCTTCCAATCACGCTTTAGGTACAGTCCTCTCTCAAGGTCCATTAGGCCAAGAGAGACCAATTGCTTACGCGTCACGTACTCTAAATAAAAGTGAATGTAATTATAGCACCACTGAAAAGGAACTATTAGCAATCCTTTTCGGTTGCAAAACCTTTAGACCCTATCTATATGGCCGTAAATTTCAAATTGTAACTGACCACCGTCCTCTGAGATGGCTTTTTAATCATAGAGATCCTAGTAGTAAATTACAACGATGGCGCTTAAAATTAGAAGAGTATGATTATGAAATCACTTACCGTAAAGGCAAACTAAATTCCGCGGCCGACGCATTATCCAGATATCCAGTAAATCCAGTAAACGTAGAAAGTCCTGAAAATGAACAAGAAATGTTAGATTTGCTAGACGTAGAAATATCTCCTTTATCCAATTTCGATGGTATTGACCCTGTACTCGAACAAGAACTCCTAAGAGATATTACATCACCTTTACCAGAAATGAATCCCAGTAGAGACATAAATTCAGAAGAACCACAACCTTCAACTAGTCGTTATCCTGATCCAATACCTGAAATTCATGCAGAAAACTTACCTTTTCCAGATCTTAATTTAATTCCAACAGCCTCTGAAACAGAAACCTTACCTGTCCAACCTGATGTCCAAAACCTACCTGTACCCGATCCTCAACCGACGTTAGTCACACCTAGAAATGAAAACTTACCTTTCCAAAATGAGTCCTATTCCGATTTCCTGAAATTAAATGAAAAATCATTATTTTATAATACCATTATCGTTGAACATAATGAAAACTTACTGAAAACCCCTATAAAAAATTTAGTCATTCCAACATCCATAGATCTTGATGAATCTATACCTTACGTTCAAGAAATCGTCAATAATTGTCCAAGTCGCGATGAATTCCTACAAAAAGAGAGAACTCTCTATACATGTCAAAACCTAGAGTACAATAATAAAAAATATTTCTTTCTCTATGTAAAAGTACATCATTTTGACGAGTGTCCCTATCCAGATATATATGAATCGCTGAAAGCCCTGCGTAACGAAATACGTAGCTCTCATTCAGAAATAAATGAAATAAGTATCAGTGATTTTAAAAATCCATTCGAAAAACATTCTTTCATTAAAATATATAATATTATCACCTTCCTATTTCATAATACTAATATAAAAGTTCATATATATCACAATAAAATAATTTATCCATCTCTTAGTGAAATCCCTGTAATATTAAAAGATAATCACGACTTACCTGTATCTGGGCACATAGGCTCTGTAAAAATGCTGAAAAGAATTCAGGAGAAATATTATTGGAAGGGCATGCGTTCTGACATAGAAAACTATGTTAAAAAATGCAAATTTTGTCAAGAAAACAAAGCTTTCAGAAAAATAAATAAAGCTCCTATGCAAATTACTACTACCTCCACAGTTCCATTCCAACGTTTAGCTATTGATATAGTAGGCCCCTTACCCGAGTCCGGCACCGCAAAACTAAAATATATCCTAACCCTACAAGATGACCTTACCAAATTCTCCGTCGCATATCCCATAAGATCGACATCAGCTGAAGAAACCAGCGATTGTTTAGTTCACTTTATTTCACTTTTTGGTATACCTCAAACAATTCTATCTGACCAAGGGACCAACTTTACCGCTGATTTATTTAAGAGAACATGCGAATTTTTAAAGATCAAACAACTATGGTCTACTCCATACCATCCACAAACCCAGGGCGCTCTCGAGCGTAGCCACTCGACCCTTAAAGAATATCTTAAATCATTCGTAAATGATAAACAAGATAATTGGCCCCGTTACGTATATACGGCAATGCTTGCTTATAATACGAATGTCCACTGTACTACAAATTTCACCCCTTACGAACTTCTATTCGGTCATAAACCATATCTCCCTGGTTCTATTTACAACTCTGCACCAGATGTGACGTACCCCGATTATGTAAAAATGTTGCAACATAAGTTGAAATATTCCCGCGAGAAAGCTCTCGAAAATATCGGACAATCAAAACAAAACTCTAAGACCTATTATGATAATCGCACTAGGCCTGTTACATACAAAGTGGGCGACCTTGTCTACTTAAAAAATCATTTACGTCTTAAAAAAGCCTTATCGCCAGTGTGGAAAGGCCCTTACAAAATTGTCAAGGTTCATGGTTTTAATACATTGACCTTATTAATTAATCGACGTCATGTGAAACATCATTTTGACGAAGTAAAACCCGCTACTGACCAGCCTTAATAACTATAATATAAATATTATTATGACGTAACAGTCTTATCTTAGGTTTAACTTAGGTATAGGTAACGACTAGGTATTATGTTAGTATAGTTAGTAGGTAGGTAGTATTAATACTTTTATCTTAACTTTGAAGGAAAAATAATAGATTTAACCTTCTCGTTGTTTTTATTTCAGCGCGTCAAAAGAAATTAATCAAGACTACAATCACCCCATTACTTCGAGTCCTGGTATCTATTTTGACTATGTTGGAAAATTCAAAATTAATTCGGGTTATTTAAACGTTATAACGCCATACGACATCTCGTATTTTAGTTCTCATTTAGAAAACTTAAAAACGGTATTAGATACTGTAAGACTTCTTTGTCAACAAACCAAGACAATAATTATAGGCGAATTGGAATGCCATAATAGTTTGGAACCTATTACAATTCAGTATCAAAATTTGGTTAATCAATATGCGGCTATATCTCATCTAATTGATAACAGAATTAAGCGTGGTGCATGGATAGGAGGTATAGGTACGGTCTTCAAGACAATATTCGGTACTTTGGACGAAAACGACGCAGCTCGATATGATGACGCAATTGTTACTGTACAAAATAACGAAAAAGTTCTAGCCTCATTGATAAAACAGAACATTTTGGTTACTATCTCTACAATTTCAAATTATAATAAAACTTTACATCAATTAAAATCTAATGAAGCTAGACTAACCGATGCTATCGATAAACTCTCCCAACACGTTAAAAACATTTCGGTTATATCAAATACTTTAATTGTAAAATCCAAAATAAACTCAGTTTTAAATTGTTTAGAAACCTCGATTGTAACTTTGTCATTTCAAATGGAAGACTTAATAACCTCCATCTTATTAAGTAGACAAAACATCCTACATCCGTCAGTGATAACACCGCGTCAACTATACGGAGAGCTTACCGATAATTATCGACATCTACATAGTGATGTTGAATTGCCTGTGTCTTTAGACATAAGTAACATTCATATCATTATGCATATTTCTACAGTTATATGTTATTTTAATAAGAATAGAGTTATTTTTATTTTAAGAATACCTTTAGTATCCCCTAAGGAATTTAATCTGTTTCATAGTATAGCATTGCCAACACCACATAATATTCGGAACCCGAATACTTACAGTATGATTATACCTAACTCTAAATATGTAGCGATGGCCAGGGACAAGTCTCAGTATAGTACTATAGACAATTTGGACCAGTGCAAGGCGCTTAGTCCGAGGACATATATGTGTGACGTCCCTATTGTGTTCCCAACAAGTGTTAACCCTAATTGTGAAGTGCAACTGATAACCCAAGTGAATAGTGCATTACCAAGGAAGTGTGAAACAAAATTTATTTATGGCAGTGTCGATATTTGGAAACCACTCCAAAACAATAAGTGGCTTTACGTCCAATCGAACCCTGTGAAAGTATCTATCGACTGTACCGGCAGTGAACTATATGACTTAGAGTTACATGGTACCGGAATACTTACAATCCCCAAAAACTGTGCGGCGATCTCTAAAAACATAAAAATATTACCTAAATACAAAACATTAAACATGGAAAATGTCCACGTTAACCTAAATTTTAATTTACTTAATTATTCCTGTTGTAATTCAGAAACCATTTCAAATTATATTGATAATGTGTCTCCTTCCCCAGTCAAATTACTAAATATAGATTTAGATGACTTTAATTCGAAAAATAACAAAAATATTTTAAAGTCCCTTTTGAGTAACGCTGATAAAGTTTTAGAAACTCCGCATATAGTAAGGTATGGGACACATTATTCTGTCATGACCATTATTGTAGTAACTATAGTTTTAATTTGTTTTATTTTTAGATTTTATTTTTTTTGTAAATCTGGAAGCAGTCGCAAATTCTTTAAAATTAAGCAATCTAGAGTCTCGGCAGACATTGAATTGGAAGTAGAACCAGATATAAAACGTGATCAAACTCCATCTTCTTCTAAATTAGTAAACCAAGATTTTGAACAAGTAAACGTAATCCCTGCTCCTTCAACAAGAAGGAAGATTTAATATATTTTCATAAACTTCGTTTTCAACCCCGAAGTTTAGTCCTCATCGGGGGAGGTGTTATACCCCTCACATGTAAGTACCTAAGCTGACTACTGCTGCCTCAGCAACAGTAGCTCGCGATTGGTAACGACGTCATACAATAGTCAGTCTCTATCCAGCCGCGACTGCCGAAAGACGGCTTTCAATATTTATCCAGATTTCTATAATTTTACTAAATCCTAATTACAATAAATCGTTCTTTATTTAGCCAAACAGAATCTTTTTTTTAAAAAGCAAATTAGTGGCTCTCCTATAACAGTTCGCTTAACGTGTATGTATGTATGTATATGGTACGACTGTACGAAGCTCGCACGACGCAATAGCTTTCCGCGGCAGTCCCCGAGTGCCACACGTTTTTTTTGTTTTATTTAATTTTACGA
The DNA here is from genome assembly GCA_907269075.1 of Idaea aversata. Lineage (NCBI taxonomy): Eukaryota > Metazoa > Arthropoda > Insecta > Lepidoptera > Geometridae > Idaea > Idaea aversata. The sequence goes on along the minus strand of OU026112.1, from coordinate 5,654,343 downwards.
GAACTGGCTTTCTGTATGCCAAATATCTATCCGTATCTGGTTTGAGCTGTGCGTCGATATTATATCAGTTAGTCAGGACTTAAATTCTAATTTATCGATAAAATAATATCGACACGCGAACATCACTATGAAATCATATTCGCGCTATATTTCAATAGCTCCTCGCTCGGAACACAATTATTGTTAATTGAATTTGTACTTTAATGGAGTGCAAATAAGGTCTATTATACGTTGTAAATTGGACGGTAGGAAACTCCGAGCATGGAATAAACGGCTTCAAGTTCTGGATCTAATTTCATGTACTAATATTGTATTTAAGTTTAGTTGTCTGTCTGTAATTTTTTACGTGATAAAGTCATATAGGTACATTGATGAGCACCGGTAGCACTAACAAAAAAGTGTGACGTCATCGATCACGTTCCGTTATTGAGAACACTCACGTTCCGGGAACGTGAGTTATTGACCAGGTTACCTTAGCAACGATAATACGTTGCTATGGTTACCATAAATGTTTTACTTATCACGTAAAATTATCGTTCGTAAATCGACTTTACAGACAAGCATTTTTTTGTTGGATTTTTTTAGGGTTCCGTCCCTCAAAAGGTAAAGGCACCCTTATAAGAACACTCTCTTGTCTGTCAGTCTGTCCGTGTGTCACCACCGATGTTTTAGGTGCTTTATTGTAAATTTGAAAACAATTAATTAAGTAGTTTATTTTGACGACCCAGTTGGCACAATGGTCACCATGCCGGACTGCCAAACACAGGGTGTCGGGTTCGATTCCCGCCTCAGACATGTATATTTATGCTTAGATATTTGTCTGTAGTCTCGTTGTCGTGTATTATAAGTATATATTTACAAAAGAAAATTTTTATGTAGTATATCCGGTGTCTATCACCCATAACACATGTGTAGTAACAGAGGAAAGGGTACCGGGGGCTCTCTCCATACAAACTATTACAAATGTAGTCGACTGTTTTCTCCCTGGAAAATGACAATAGAGCAAATATTTTTGGTGCATAAAACTTATAACTGCCTTGACCATGCCCCTATTTTTTGTTTTTTTTTAATTTTCAAATTTTTAAAATTTTATTTTCTATGATAATTAGAAAATTAAAAAAAAACAAAACATAGGGGCATAGTCATGGCAGTTATAGGTTTTATGGCACAAAAATATTTGTGTTAGTGTCATTATCCAGGGAGGAAACAGTCGACTACGTTTGTATGGAGAGCGCGCAGGTACCCTTTCACCCTAGATGGCAATGTGTGGAATGTCCTGTAATATTTATTTTGATTGAACCAGCACATCTGACCACACCTGTACGTAGATCCATTCAACGTAATTCATTCACTGATAAAAGGGAAACTTGACCAATCCACTTAGCATTTGCAATTCATGAGAAGAATAGGTATCTGGGCATTATACCTATCAGAGACTAGCGACGTATCGCTGTTTTAACCGTATAACTCGAGTTTCCGTGGGAATATCGGGATAAAAAGTAGCTTATGTTACTTGTAGTGAATTAATGTATACTTAGACTAAGTTTTATCAAAATCTGTCTAGTAATTTTTGACTTATTCGTTACAAACATACAAGAAATATTTCTTTTAAGGCTACTAACAACGCCCCGTGTGTAATGTTTAAGGAGTATAAATCTAGTTTCCATGGGAATATCGGGATAAAAAGTACTCTATATTACTCTCATTGAATAATTGTCTCCTCAAACCAAGTTTCATCAAAATCTGTCAAGTAATTTTTGACCTATTCGTTAAAAACCAACAAAAAAGACTACTAACAACTCCCCGCTGTTTAAGGAGTATAAATCAAGTTCCCGTAGGAATATCGGGATAAAAAGTAGCTAATTTTACTCCCATTGAATAATTGTTTTCTCAAACCAAGTTTCATCAAAATCAAGCTGGTAAATTTTGACCTATTCGTTAAAAACAAAAAAAAAAATATTTCTTTTAAGACTACTAACAACGCCCCGCTGTCTAAGGAGTATAAATCAAGTTCCCGTAGGAATATCGAGATAAAAAGTAACTTATGTTACTTTTAGTGAATTAATGTATCTTTGTATTAAGTTTCATCAAAATCTGTCAAGTAATTTTTGACCTATTGGTTAAAATAAAAATATTTCCTCTTTAAACTTTTAGCAACGCCCCGAAGTTTTAGAAGTATAAATCAAATTCCCGTGGGAAAATCGGGATAAAAAGTAGCCTATATTACTCCCATTGAATAATTGTTTCCTCAAACCAAGTTTCATTAAAATCTGTCCAGTAATTTTTGACCTATTCCTTAAAAACAAACAAAAAAATGTGTGGCACTCGGGGACTGCCGCGGTAAAGCTATTGCATAGCGAACGCCGAGCTACATATGGTAGGTGGAATGGTTAGGTTAGGTTTTATTTTCGTTACGGAATTTCTTGATTCGGTTGCCACGCTCAAAGCCCGCGATAAAAGCTATGCAATAGCTTAAAAATATGTTTTTTAAGACTACTCACGAGTCCCCACTGTTTCAAGAGTATAAATCAAGTTCCCGTGGGAATATCGGTATAAAAAGTAGCCTATATTACTTCCAATGAATCATTGTTTCCTCAAATCAAGTTTCATCAAAATCTGCCAAGTAATTTTTGACCTATTCGTTAAAAACAAAATAAAATATTTCTTTTAAGGGTCAATTCACACGTACCACAACCACACCACGTCGCAGCGACAAAATGTGGTCGAGCTGTGGTTACGTGTGAATAGTGTCGCAGCGGCTTTTTGCAGTTGCGTTGTGGCAACCACATTGACAAAATGTCGATGTGGCCGCGGTGCCGCCGCCGGTGGTGTTGGCGTTGCCGTCGCGATGTGGTTGCGATGTGGTCGCGATGTGGTCGTATTACACAGGTGGTCGATAACAACGGCAAAATGTGGTACGTGTGAATTGCAATATTCATCTTCAATACAAAATATACGCCCGACCACATCGCGTCGTTGTGGTGTGGTTGTGGCTGTGGTGTGGTTGTGGTACGTGTGAATTGACCCTACGACTACTCACAACACGCCCCGCTGTTTAAGGAGTATAAATCAAGTTCCTGTAAGAATATCGAGATAAAAAGTAACGTATGTTACTCCTAGTGAATTATTGTATCTTCATATTAAGCTTCATCAAAATCTGTCCAGTAATTTTTGACCTATTGGTTATAATAAAAATATTTTCTGTTTAAACTTTTAGCAACTGGTCGCAGTTTTAGCAGTTTTTTTCATTTTCTATATTATCATAGAAATTAATATTAAAAAAAAAATAGGGGCATGGTCATGGCAGTTATAAGTTTTATGCACCAAAAATATTAGCTCTAGTGTCATTATCCAGGGAGGAAACAGTCGACTACGTTTGTAATAGTTTGTATGGAAAGAGCCCCCCGGTATCCTTTCCTCTGAAACAGCTCAATGAAGGTCGTCTTAAAGGGATCTCCGACTAATACTAACTATTTAATAGCCTGTGGAGCAAAGACGTTGGCGTATGGCTCCTTAATCAAACTTACCGACAGTAGTGAGCAGCATGTTGTCCAGAAGCAGAGCTATTGCCACGATAATGAGAACCAGCTTCCTGGACTCGCGGCACGCGGCGATCTTGCTCCGCCATCCTGCGGCCCACCCGTCTGATGCTGCACCCATTGCGATGCTGTTGGAGAAGAGTGATACATTTGAAAATATCTTTACATTTTTAACTTCCGACGAATCCCCTGGGTGTTTAGGGGATCTGCGAGACGCTCCGATCAAATTTGACCCCCCTAGTCCAGGAAGCTTGACGGCTGGGGGGATCCGTTGGGGAACCGATGGGCGTGAACCTTTGACTTTGGGTTCCGTACCTCAAAAGGCAAAAAAACTGAGTAGGTGGTCGTTTCGCCCGCAAGAAGTTCGCCACTCTAGCGTCTTTAGTTTCCGTTTCAATCGTCTTGTGTTTCTATTTCGATCGTCTTTTGTTTTTTTTTTTCGATCTGGCTAGGGTAACTGACTTTTCCAAAAAAGTGTAATGATCTATTTTGTTGGTTTTTGTATTAATTCTTTAAGTATTTTTCTGTTATGGTGACATCCGAATACGGCTATAGAAACATCAAAGCACAGGGGTTTCTTGTGTGGGTAAAAACTAATACTTATCTAGACCGAATAAATTATTAAATAAGTACCTACTTCTTATCTCAGCTCTAGGTAAAACATGATTTTTTATGTTCGCCTAGTACCTTAAGAAATCTTAACATCCAAAACTGCTGACTCGAGGAACATCAAATTTTGCACAGGGGTTTCTTACATGTCTTAAAGCCCAGGGGTTTAGGAACTACAATAGGAAAATCGAATGATTGAACGAATACTATGATCACGACTGGTATTGAACAATTTAATAGATCTGAGATCTAATTAAGCTCTAGGTTAAGTTATTCTTCCATTTTTAAAACAAGTCACTTTAACTCTAGGTTCTTTATGATCACCTGGTAGGTACTTTGAGAAATATCAATAACCGAAACTGTTGACTCCAGAAACGTCACATTTTGCACAGGGGATTCTAAAATGTCTTAAAGCTCAGGGGTAAAAAAACTACACGAGTAAAACCGAATGATAGAACTAATACTTACAAAGACCGGTATGAAATAATTTCATTTCCCTATTAACTGAGCTCTAGGTAAAATAATAAAGTACCTTTATTGTACTACATGTTCTTTATGATCGCCTAGTACCTTAAGAAATCTTAACATCCGAAACCGCTGACTCGAGAAACGTAAAACCGAATGAAAGAATACTTATCAAGACCGGTATTAAATAATTGAATACCTCTTTCTCTCGGTAAATTCTTCAATTTTAAGAAATAAATAGTGTCTTTATTATACTACCTACCTACATGTTCTTGTGATCGCCTAGTACCATTTTAAATCTAAAGATTGATGCACAGATGAAACAGTTGGCACTAGAAACGTCAAATTTTGCACAGGGGTTTCTTACATGCCTAGGGGATTAAAACCTACACGAGTAAAACCGAATGACAGAACTAATACTTATCAAGACCGGTATAAAATAATTTAATACCTCTTATCTCAGCTAATGGTCTAGTCTTGCACCGCCATTTTTCAATAAAACAGTAATAAAGACACTTATCCAAGGTTTAGAAGTCATTAATTTCATACCCTCTTTAAAAAGGTGTTTTGTTTATTTTAACCGGTTCAATACCGGTAAAAAACTAAATAACAATTAATAATATTTTTGACTTATCACGTCCAAAATATGATTAATTGTTATTTAGTTTTTTACCGGTATTAAACCGGTTAAAATAAATAAACCTAAAAAAACCGTCTTAATAAATTAATGAAAACTTGCATTCACAAAAAATGGTGACGTCATGTCACGTTCCGGTAACGTGACGCAGCAGGCGTCTCGTGTTTGTTTTATATTGTTTAATAATAATATCGCTCATCTGGGCGAGTGACGAATAGAATATTATGTAAAGGAAAATGAAAAAAAGAAAAAAAATATGTAAAGGAATAACAAAAAAATCTCATTTTATTATCGTTTTCCTACGACGTTATCACGTAAAATTATCGTCCGTAAACCGACTTTACAGACAACCATTTGTTTTTTTAACAAAAAATTCACCCACAATAGCTCGAACAGACAATCCAAGATGGCTACCGGAAATGAGAGCGCTAACGACCGCGCAATATGGCCGCCGCTTCCGGCGACGTTTTGTTGTCGTTCCATTCGTAATTTTCTATTAATTTGCAACTTTTAGTGAAGGTATTAAATTAATTGATGTAATTTGTTTTTGGAAAATGGCGATTTATGTTCTATTGTATGACAAATGAGAGATAATTTTGAAATAAGATAGAAATAGAATGGGATAATGCTTAGAGAGGGTGGTTTTTTTTTAAATCTTTTTCTCTATAAATATAAAATGCTTTCTCCTGACTGACTGACTGACTGACGGATCAACGCACAGCCTAAACCGCTGATCGTAGAGACCTGAAACTTGGAGGGTGTGTTCTTTGTATGACGATACAAAAAAAATAAGATAAGAAAAAAAGTTGAAAAATTCAAATCCTACGCGAATGAAGTCGTGGGCGAAACCTAGTTTAATGTGATTGATTTGATTTTTAACCAACTTAAAAAAAAAAGAGGAAGTTCTCAATTCGCCGAATATATATTTTTAATGTAATTGATTTCATAATTTTAAATAAATAATATTAATTTATTGTTTTAGATTATTTGTAACTTGTTTTACCTCCCAGTTTCACCCGCGTAACTCCCGATCCCGTGGGAATATCGGGATAAAAAGTAGCCTATGTTATTCCCAATGAATCAATGTATCCTCATACCAAGTTTCATCAAAATCGGTCCAGTAGTTTCGGAGCCTATTCAATGCAAACAAACAATCAAATCTTTATGTACTATATATAAAAACCTTCCTCTTGAATCACTCTATCTATTATAAAATCCGCATCAAAATCCGTTGCGTAGTTTTAAAGATCTAAGCATACATAGGGATATAGGGACGGCGAAAAGTGACTTTATTTTATACTATGTAGTGATGATAAGTATACTTTTTAACTCGATTTTCCAACGGGATCGGAAACTACGCGGGTGAAACCGCAGTGCTCAGCTAGTTAATATGTACGTCATAATTGCTATTCAAACTCATTTAATAAATAAATAAATATTGCAGGACATTCCACACATCGCCATCTAGCCCCAAGCTAAGTAACTACACTTGTGTTATGGGTGCTAGACAACGGATACTACTTAAATACTTTTCTTTTGTAAATCTATACTTATAATACATAGAAACAACCAGACCACAGACAAATATCTAAGCATAAATACTTGTCTGAGGCGGGAATCGAACCCGCAACCCTTTGTTTGGCAGTCCGGCATGGTGACCATTGTGCCAACTGGGTCGAAAAAACCATTTAGTTAAATATTAAAAGTTTATGTACCAGGCGTTCATAAAATATTAGGAGGCGTTTCTATTTTTAAAATAAAAAATCATTCAGCGCGTATCAATCTTGAGAGAGATAAATCCACGATCCATTGAGTAATCGTCTTGGGAAATAGGTTTAATGGAAGCTTTTAGAGATCCGCAGGATTGGTAGATAAAACGTCGGATGATAAAGAGCGTACTTTTGACATTAAGAAATAGGGAAAATGTATATTATTATCTATTAAAGATATTAGATATAAAAAAATGGTTGTCTGTAAAGTCGGTTTACGGACGATAATTTTATGTGATAACGTCATAAAGAAAATGATGAAAAATTGACTTATTTTTGTTATTCCTTTATATATTTTTTTCTTTTTTTTTCATATACATAAGTCTTCTATTTGTCACTCGTCACCAAAACACAAGCCCAGATGAGCGATATTATTATTAAATACTCTGTTTCCTAACGGGAACGAACGCGTCATGGTCATATTACCATGACGCATGACGTCACACAATATTACCGTGACACTTTTTTGTGAATGCAGGTGTTCCATCAATTTATTAGACTTTATCACGTCAAAAATATTATAAAGAGGCAAGTAATCTATGGATTTTTCAACAGCGCCAATTTTAACAAAACTTAGTTAGTATAATTCTATCTAGTTTATGATCTATAAAAGAAGAAAGCCGAGTCGTTTTATTCCTGCGTTATTGATACGCTAACCCGATTTTATTCCCTCGTATCTTCAACGCTGTAGGATAAAACTACGCTTTTCTCCCTTGTGCCACAATATTATTGAGAAAGGAACTTCTATAAAACGGCTCGAACTATACTAGTAATCCTGGGGTATAAAATTGGGCTTATTTTTATTATTTATTGGTCCGGCAGTGAAATGAAACTTCATAAAACAGACTTCTTTGTTTAGTTTGATTTAAATTGAGATTTAAGTTATTACCGTTTTTTTTTACCCGACTACGGCGAAGCCAAAAGGGAGGGTTATGTGTTTGACCTGTTATGTATGTATGTAATTCTAATAAGTTCCAATAAAAAACTTTGACTTTTTTCGCAAAGTAAGTTTGTTAAGTGTCAGTCTTTAATACAAGTACCAGGCGATAATAAATTATCAAGAGTAGTGTTGTTATATTACGACACGGAACCTCTGTGCATAATTTTATTTACACATTTTAGCAATTTATAGATTTTTTTAAGAGTACCAGGCGACCTTAAAGTACCAAGAGATAATAAATTTTGTGCAAAATTTTACGTTTCTAAAGCTATTATTGGTTTAAGCTGTACATCGGTATCTAGATTGTTAAAATACTAGGCAATCATAATGTACCAAAAATTAATTATATATTCTTTAACAAATAAGGAAACCCTGCGCAAAAATTTACGTTTCTAGAGCTATTGGTTTTATCTGTGCATAAATTTTTAGATTTTGAAAATACCAGGCGACCAGAACCTTGAATTAAGTTGTGTTCTCACATACGGGACCCCTGTGCAAAATTTAATGTTTCTAGAGCCAGCGGTTTCTGCTAGGCATCAGCCTTTAGATTTCTAAAATACCAGGCTATCATAAAAGCAAAGAATAATAACAATTTACTTACAATTTTTATGCCCTCAAAGCTTCATGATGAAAAAAAAATAAAACAACTCAGAAGACCGTCCAGTCAAACGACTGACGACTGACTGAAGCTGGATTCGAAATTCAAAAGTCAAGATTCAAACCGACCAGTTTCATTTGAGCTTTGAAAACTCATTGCAACCTCCTTTTATACCAAGAACCATGCAAGCAAAAATACACCTAATCCACCTTATTTGCTTAGAAATAAAATTAAAAATAGCTTACTTTATTTTTCAAATATACGGGCGAGGAAGCCCTTTTGAAACTGGTCACTTGTTATCAACGTTACGGGAGAAAATTACGAACGAATTTGACCGTAACTGCTTTAGAATAAGATCGTATTTCGTATAGCAGTTTAGAAATTATTTCATAAATTCAGTAAGTTAATAAAATAGCTTGCAATTTTGTGCCTTATTCCTTAGAAATAAGGTTGGTTTTGATATAGGTTTTCGGTGACAATTCTATAAAAGAATGTAAAGATCTAAAATAGACTCTATGGTGAGGGCGCTAGGTTCATTTTGTATTGGAAATGTGGGAAAAGCTACAGGTCGCATCTCAAGCAACACGGTTTCCATAAAAGTTAGTAGGTGCATTTTTTGTATTTTTATTAGTTAAAATACCTATTTATTGTAAAGGAAAACATCGTGATGAAACTCGCGGTTTAGTTGTCTCCAGACCTATTGATGAGTTCTTTCTTCTGGACACGGCCAATTAAGCTGAGGGGGTAGATACTATAGGCAAGTCTAGCGCTTTGAATAGCATAGTTTGAACTGAAAATAAGCTGTGAAACTACCGGACTGATTTTGATAAAACCTATTAGATAAGGAAAATAAAAAAATGACACAAGAATTATCGAAGTGAAAGCAAATTAGATGTCGACTTTAAAATAAAAAAAAAACAGCGCACTCCGGGAGTGCAGGCAGAAGTGAAAACTGTATATCTGTGTAAAATCTCATATGTCGCGAGAACATACGCAAAAAGAGTTTTAGATGAAAAAAAAAAAATAGTCGGACGACAAATAGTCGTCCGACATTTGTCGTCCAACAAATTGTCGTCCGACATTTGTCGTCCGACAAATAGTAGTCCGACATTTGTCGTCCGTCAATAGTCGTCCGACATTTGTCGTCCGTCAATAGTCGTCCGACATTTGTCGTCCGACATTTGTCGTCCGACATTTGTCGTCCGACATTTGTCGTCCGACATTTGTCGTCCGTCAATAGTCGTCCGTTAAAAAATACCATATGTACGTCTTAATACACTCACAGCCAAATTAAAAACAGTAGGCCCAGGCATACATTTTCGCCGCGCCGTAGAGAGGGGATAGCTGTCTACTCTCCATCCGTCTTACGCTTTTTCGATCAGACGTCTGATCGAAAAAGCGTCTGACGCGAGTTTAAGATTTTATACCCATTACAGAAAAAGTGCTCAACGCCGCTAAAGAAGTTTTCACTTCAAAAATGTGAGCCGTCACGGGACGCCTGGCAGATGTGAAACATTGACATTATTTTGTAAAAGTAATATGCAGAAAAGAACAGATTGTGATAGAATCGCACAGTCGATTGCGCATGTACACCGTACGCACTACTGCATGTAGACTGTATATATACCATCATATAGCGTGCGCGGCATGCGTCGCCACGCCAGAAATCGGGTTTACGTGCGGCTATAGATGTTTCACATCAATAAAACAAAAAATAAAATAACTCAGTTTTTGCAGAAATTGCACATACGTTCTTATTCTCACGAACCGTAAGTAAGGGTCCTCAATTTCTATATCGTTCTCTTTCGCACTCGTTTTAAACTATATCTCTATCCTTTTCTATTACATTTCAGATCCTTTTGTAATATATACTAACAGAATTTACTAGTTTTTCTTGCCTTTCTAAAGCTGCTACGAACGTGCTACGAGAAATTTTTGCTACGACTTTGCTACAATTGTTCTATAGCAGAATTTAAGTTTGATACGAATCTCTGCTACTATTTCTGTAGGAGATTTTATTGATATTATATGATTTTTTTAAGTTTGCAACGAATTTGTTTTTATTTTTTCTGTAATATTTAAATTTTGCTACGAATCTGCTAAGATCATTCTATAATTTGCTACGATGTTTAGAGTCTGTAGCAAATTTTTTAGTTTGCTACGAATATGCTACGATATGTCTGTAGCAGATTGCTACGCGTACTAAAAATTTCTCTGTAGCAGATTTTTTAGTTTGCTACTTTCTGCTACAATTATTCTGTGGCTAATTTTAAATTACAAATATGCTAGGAATTAGTTTTTTTTATTAGATTTGTTTTTAATTTGTTACAAAAGATGCTACGATATTTCTTTCGTAGCTGTTTACTACGAATTAGTTACTATTTTTTCCAAAGTAGTCAGAAATATACTAAGATTTGACTTACTGAAATGTTCTAGCGAGTAAAAATCATAATTTATGACTTTTGTACTAAATTCTTAAATGACAGCATAATATTTTATTACAATAATAATATTTTATATCACAACACCATATGTTGGAAAGTACTTACATAAAAATTATGTACCTTTTGCGTCTCAGTTTCACCCGATCCCGTGGGAATTTTGGAAAATCCCGTCTCAGCGTTCACTTACGACACGTAAGGAACCCCTGTGCAAAATTTCATGTTTCTGAAACCAGCGGTTTCTGCTGTGCATCAGTCTTTAGATTTCTAAAAGTACCAGGCAATCATAAAAAACATGGAGTTAATCTTGTATTGTTTCAGTTGATTTGCTTCTGGTGCTTACCTGAGTCTGTTGTGAGCCGTTCACTGGTTGTGAGGAACTACTACTACTAGAAACTACTGAACTGATTTCAGTGAAATTCGGTATGATAATAGTTGGTTCCCGGGAGTAGCACATTGGATAGTTTTTATCCCGATATTCCCACGGGATCGTGACTTACGCGGGGCGCAGCTAGCCGATAGTACCAGGCTATCATAAAGTACTAGGAGTTCATGTGTTCCAGTTGATTTGCTTCTGGTACTTTTGTCTGTTAGGAGGACGCAGTGTGACGACTACACCCTTCATGTAGACAAATCAGCTGTTTCTACTATACAGTCCTAACTACTGAACCGATTTCAGTAAAGTTCGGTATGGGTAATAGCTGATTCCCGGGAGTAGCACATAGGGTAGTTTTTATCCCGATATTCCCACGGGATCTTGACTTACGCAAGGCACTGCTAGCCGATAGTACCAGGCTATCATAAAGTACTAGGAGTTAATGTGTTCCAGTTGATTTGCTTCTGATACTTTTGTCTGTTGGGAGGATGCAGGGTGACTACTACATCAGCTGTTTCTACTATACAGTCCTAACTCCTAAACCGATTTTAATCAAGTTCGGCATGATAATAGCTGGTTCCCGGGAGTAGCACATAGGGTAGTTTTTATCCCGATATTCCCACGGGATTTTGACTTACGCGGGGCGCAGCTAGTCAATGGTACCAGGCGATCATAAAGTACCAAGAGAGTTGTTCCAGTTCATTTGCTCCTGATACTTTTGTTGGAAGGACGTAGGGTGACCATGTTTTACCTTCTGAGTGAATAATGTGGCTGGTTGTAGGTATATCAGTGATTGATTGATTAATTGCCTCGCCCATACTCCATACCCTAGTGGTGGGCGATATAAAGGCACCAACACACATATTACTGCCATTTTACATATTCTATAGCAACATTTAGGCACCAACAATTTGACACAGAAACTATTACTTAATACCCGATTAATTTCATTCAATAATCAGCAAATTTAAAAAAAAAATATTTTGTAAAATTAGTAAAATATCAACATACCTACTTAAAAACAGGTCATAAAATAAATATATGCTTTAACGTCAATATGAAAAACTATTCATTTGTTTATTTTGTCACTAATATCGGGTTCACCCGAAATAGTACATTGTTACCCTAGGTGTGAAAGTCACTCATTAAGTCCCGAGACGGAGTTTTCCCGAGACGAGCAAGGGGCGCTAATAGCTTTTCATTACGAATAATACATAAAATTCTTTCTAACAACGACAGTGAATGAGAGACTCCATACTACCTGATCCTCCTACAATGTTGGAACCAAAGAGGTTTATTCATATAGTGTTATTCTTTGGTGTTACTTAAAGCAAGGAGGTTAGGTTTTTGAAGTTCCTAATGCGTAATGATACTGATACTGGCTACATGCACATTGCACAAGCCGTGCGAAGCCATAATTTGACATGACAGCTGTCAGTGAAAGCGATTTTCCCTAGAGCTGGAAGTTTTTCTTTCTACACGCTCTTCGGGCACCTTTACACCTATAACTTTCGGAGTATGAGTATGGTCGTCTTTCTTTTTGTTTGTCTTGGACAGGGGATCCGATGAGATTGTTTTTTTTGAAGTTCAGCGTTTATAGTCTCCTCTATTTCAGGGGGGACAAAAGCGTGAGATGGAGATCCGAAAAGGGAGCCTTATAAAACAAACACTAAATTCAAGATTTTGAACTTAGGACAGTCAATACGATAAAATACGATACAAATACAGCTGATTTTCATAGCTCGGTATTAAAGCTGGATGTAGTGTGTTAGCAGCTTAACTTCAATGGTTCGCTCTGAGTGCTGAGCCGTGTATTGAAGAGAGATAGGACAATAAATATATGGAGCGTTTTATATATTAATTATTTTAAACAATATTTGGGAACAATTACTTCTTTAAGAGGAAAGGGTACCGGCGCTTTCTCCATACAAACGTAGTCGACTGTTTCCTACCTAGATAATGACACTAGAGCAAATATTTTTGTTGCATAAAACTTAACTGCCCTTAAGCTTAAATGACCATGCCCTTATGTTTTGTTTTTTTTTTATTTTTTTTTAATCTTAATTTCTATGATAATTAGAGTATGAAAAAAAATCACGACATATTATTATGGCATAGTCATGGCAGTTATAGGTTTTATACTACAAAAATATTTGTCCTAGTGTCATTATCCAGGGAGGAAACAGTCGACTACGTTTGTATGGAGAGAGAGCCGGGTACCCTTTCCTCTTAAGTATAAGAAACAAAACCAAACACAAAAACTACCACGCGTACTGAGTCGCGGGCAACAGCAAGTTTAATACAAATAGCAGCTCCATAGTGTTTCTGTTCATTTCTCTTGTCCTAAAGTAAAGGTCATGCTAAGTGTTAGAGAGAGAGATAAATCGGACATCGCGTGTGATAGAGATAGATAGATACGTGGACGGATTGGGGAGTTAAGGGAAAAATAAAAAAAAATGTAGCGGCAACAGAAAGATATCATCTGTAAAAATTTCAACTGTCTAGCTATCACGGTTCATGAGATACAGCCTGGTGACAGACAGACGGACAGTGGAGTCTTAGTAATAGGGTCCCGTTTTTCCCCTTAGGGTACGAAACCCTAAAAATGAAAAAATAACCTTATAATAAACTAAATAATTTGAAGTCTGTCAGTTTTACGTTCCATTTTGTAGGTTGGGTGCCCGATTCCTAATTTTGTTGTGGTTATTTTTTCCATTTTAATAAGTCGGTTTTAATTTTATTTATTGACGTGACAACGTTTTATAAATTGGTTTGCCGGGTGACACTTCAAGAAACTGCGTTACGCTCCGCTGACGTTATGCGCTCACAATGAGAGCGAGTGAGAGGCACGCGTCCCTTCCACTCGGGCATGGTTAGCCCGCCTAAGAGCGAGAGAGACAGACATAAAAAGTGAAAGGCACGCGTCCCTTCCACTCGAGCACAGTTGTTGTCACGTAAAACTTTCGCCCGTATACCGACTTTACAGGCAACCAGCTATTTAACCTTAAATTATTTACAACTGAGACTAATAAATATTAAATTCATAAATAGTTTAACCTTAGGTTAACTGATTTCAAATATTCAAGAGATATCCAGTTTAAAATTCAAATTTCTATGAATCTAATAACTTGATCAGATTAAGTTCTCGAATTAAAATCGTTAAATTAAGATGAAGTTTGGAACTGTAATCTAAATTTTCATTGATTTGAATGAAAATGTAATAATAAATATAAAACTAACTACTAACTTAAGAATGGAATATTAATTGAAAAGAAAGAAATAAAGCAATGTTAATAATATAGATAAGTCTCCCTACGTATTGTGCCCAAAAGGCTCGCTGCATTGCCTCTTTGGATGGCAATGCCGATCCGTTGGCCAAAGTAGCAGCCAGCCCTTTGTTCACCTGAAGCTAATACTAATCATTTTGAAATTTTATTTTAATTCTAGCTTTAGCCCGCAACTTCGTCTGCGTAAAAGTCATAAATGGACCAAGTAATCACGTTGTCCCATACAAACTTTGCCCCTCTTTTTCACCCCCTTAGGAGTAGAATTTCGAAAAATCCTTTCTTATCGGTTGAATACGTCATACAAATAACACACCCTCTAAGTTTTAAGTCTCTACGATCAGCGTTTAGGCTGTGCGTTGATCCGTCAGTCAGTCAGTCAGGACAAAGCACTTTATATGTATAGAGAAGATTATTTTTTTCTATTTTAGACCCTTTTATGTGCACATTCCTACTATGTATTAGGCTTTGTTTTTTTTTTGAAGTGAAAACTTCTTTAGCGGCGTTGAGCACTTTTTCTGTAATGGGTATAAAATCTTAAACTCGCGTCAGGACACGTGACCTGATCGAAAAAGCGTAAGACGGATGGAGAGTAGACAGCTATCCCCTCTCTACGGCGCGGCGAAAATGTATGCCTGGGCCTACTGTTTTTAATTTGGCTGTGAGTGTATTAAGACGTACATATGGTATTTTTTAACGGACGACTATTGACGGACGACAAATGTCGGACGACAAATGTCGGACGACTATTTGTCGGACGACTATTGACGGACGACAAATGTCGGACGACTATTGACGGACGTCAAATGTCGGACGACTATTTGTCGGACGACTATTTGTCGGACGACTATTTGTCGGACGACTATTGACGGACGACAAATGTCGGACGACAATTTGTTGGACGACAAATGTCGGACGACTATTTGTTGGACGACAAATGTCGGACGACTATTTGTCGTCCGACTATTTTTTTTTTATCTAAAACTCTTTTTGCGTATGTTCTCGCGACATATGAGATTTTATTTAATTATAACTAGTAATTGATACTTTTTGAGGAGTCTTCTGATGCGAAAGTGGTTCCGGCTAGTAAATCCTACTATTATACATGTGATAGTTTGTGTGCATGTTTGTTACTCCTTCACGCATAAACTACTGGAGCTATTGCGATGAAACTCGGTGTCTAGATAGCTGGAAGTCTGGATTAACACATAGGCTAATTTTTATCCCGATATTCCCACGGGATCTATATTATACGGGTATTTTTATTATTTCGTTAGAATCCGTCCCTTATAATCTGAAGTGCGCTCGCATTCGTAAAAACTTTGAAAGCTCTTCACAGTAAATTGGTTTAATAGTGGGAATATCACGTGCGTTGCCTAGCAACCGGACATTATACCATACATACATACATACATATAGACATTGATACTGACTATCTTTGTGGGGATTTTACACTGGGCAAGAACTCGGTTCAGGCCCATCGTCTCCCCTTTACACAGAAATATTATAATATACTAGCAGCGCCCAGCTCATTCTCCCGCATAAGTCCCGATCCCGTGGGAATATCGAAATAAAAAGTAGCCTATAGCCTTCCTCGATAAATGGACTATCTAACACAAAAATACTTTTTTAATTCGAACCAGTAGTTCCTGAGATTAGCGCGTTCAAACAAACAAACTCTTCAGCTTTATAATATTACTAGCTGCGCCCCGCGGTTTCACCCGCGTAAGTCCCGATCCCGTGGGAATATCGAAATAAAAAATAGCCTTATAACCTTCCCCGATAAATGGGCTATCCAACTGTTTTCCAAAATCCCTACGCAATAACAGATATAACAGTTCCATGTTTCAACAAATATCCCGTCTCCGAGATGGTTTAGAAGTTTGGTTAGAAAGCATTATTTGTGCACAGTGCATTTTTGAAAAAATTTAAGACATCGCGTTTGGTCAAATACCCCATTTCCGAGACGCTTATAAGAGATTTGGTGTAAAGGCATATTTCATTTGCCGTAATGTCCTCTATCGATAGGTACCTATGGTTCTCAAAAATACCGGGCATTAAAATACTATGTCAAGTTTCCAGTACTAAAAGACTATACTATATATATATACTATACTATGGCAAGACACCTTTTTTCAGTTCAATGTTCGAAGTTTTTAGCCTCTTTGGTTTTACGTTAACATCAGCTGCTGTCAGCTTGAGGTGACGTCTTACCAATCTAATCAAAAGCACTAAAGAGTATTGATATCAACTTCGAAGCAAATCACCCCCAAAATAACTTTCTACCCCTTTTTAACCCCGTTAGGGGATGAATTTCAATAAAATACGAAACACGTGTTCCATCAATTCTGTTAAACAATGTTTATGCAAAATTTGAAGTAGATTGGACCAAGAAATCACGTTGTCCCATACAAACTTCGACCCCCCATTTTCCCCCCTTAGGGGTCGAATTTCGCAAAATCCCGTCTTAGTGAGCACCTATGTCATAAAAGGAACCCCCATGCAAAATTTGAGACTCCTAGCACTTGTAGTTTCTGAGATATCGTGATGAGTGAGTGAGTCAGTGAGTCAGTGATTTTCTCTTTTATATATATAGATAAAATTGATTAGTATAGGTTAATCACATAATAATGAAATAACCATCAATCTCTTCGAATCTTAATCCTAACTAATTTATTCTAAATTATGATCTAATCTAACTATACCCAAATTAATATTATTTTTACGAAATATTGAGTTTTTAATTAAGATGGCAGGTGGCCCTTATTGAATAGTTAGTCTTAAAGTAATGGACACAAATAATTTGGGACACAACTAAATGGTTCAAAGAATGATGGCAAAGCAATAATCTAGCATATACACAAATAAGAAGAATAATCCTACTAATATTATAAATGTGAAAGTTTGTGTGTGTGTGTGTGTATGTATGTTTGTTACTCCTTCACGCTAAAACTACTGGACCTATTGCAATGAAATTCGGCATGTAGATAGCTGGAGGTCTGGATTAACACATAGGCTACTTTTTATCCCGATATTCCCACGGGATCGGGACTTACGCGGGTGAAACCGCGGGGCGCAGCTAGTAATAAGATAAAATTCTCCGTTTTTCATAAATTACAATGAAATTGATAGTATTTTGTGAACTAGATGTAAAAAAAAAGATAAAAGTATTTAAAGTCACTTGTTTTACATTTTCTCCATCAACATCTGACTCTATTACACATATAGGAACTTCAAGAACGTAACCTCCTTGCAAACATGTCATTTTTTGTTCGAAGTTTTGCCATTGTTCTTTCGTAGCCCGATTGTAAGCGGTATGCAATCCCCTTTAGCAGCCACTTGTTACGCTCAGTTTACTTTAAATCTTTAGCTGAGTCATGTGAAGCCGGGGCGGGGTACTAGTTCTATAGGTCACTCATGGGAAGACTCGTGCGTCATTGGTAAGGTTCTAGACAAATACACGTTGCGATGGTTACCTACAGATGAGTAACTAGAGGTTTTGAGTTAGTGTCGAATCGTCGCAAACTCAGGTCGTCTAAGCAGCGGATGGTCTAAAGCTAATGTCGTCATAAATGCAGATGATCTAAACTTCAATTTCGTTAAAATAGGTGGTTTTGCCAACTTTACTAAAGCTAAATCACTTAATAATGAAGAAGCCATCAATCTCTTCCAATCTTAATCCTTATTTAACTAATATTATTGACGTGACAACGTTTTATAAATTGGTTTGCCGGGTGACACTTCAAGAAACTGCGTTACGCTCCGCTGACGTTATGCGCTCACAATGAGAGCGAGTGAGAGGCACGCGTCCCTTCCACTCGGGCATGGTTAGCCCGCCTAAGAGCGAGAGAGACAGACATAAAAAGTGAAAGGCACGCGTCCCTTCCACTCGAGCACAGTTGTTGTCACGTAAAACTTTCGCCCGTATACCGACTTTACAGGCAACCAGTTTTTTTTTATGATATACTAGCTGCTCTCCGCGGTTTCACCCGCGTAACTCCCGATCCCATGGGAATATCGGGACTAAAATAATTTTTCAATTCGAACCAGTAGTTCCTGAGATTGGCGCGTTCAAACAAACAAACTCTTCATCTTTATAATATTAGTATAGATTAAGTTTTTAATTAAGGTAGCAGGTGGCCCTTATTTTAATAGTTAGTCATAAAAAAAAAACTAAATCAAAAGCAGTTCATCCGTTCGGGAGCTACGGTGCCACAGACAGACACACACACAGACACACACACACACACACACACAGACACGTCAAACTTATAACACCCCGTCGTTTTTGCGTCGGTGGTTAAAAATCGTGACACAACTAAATGGTTCAAATTTTGTTGCCCGATTGTAAGCGGTATGCAATCCCCTTTAGCAGCCACTTGTTACGCTCAGTTTACTTTAAATATTTAGCTGAGTCATGTGAAGCCGGGGCGGGGTACTAGTTCTATAGGTCACTCATGGGAAGACTCGTGCGTCATTGGTAAGGTTCTAGACAAATACACGTTGCTATGGTTACCTACAGATGAGTAACTAGAAGTTTTGAGTTAGCATCGGATTGTCTAAAGCTATATGTCATAATTGCAGATGGTCTAAACTTTAATTTCGTCTAAATAGGGGGTAGTCTAAACAAAGTTTTGCCCACTTTACTAAAGCATAAATCACATATGAAATAGCCATCAAACTCTTCCAATCTTGTACTTGTACTTGTATACAGGCTGTTTTCCGCGATTAGACCTTTTTTAATTGGGTCCTTTTTGCGTGAAGATGGAGTAGGCTTGCCCAGCACCTACTACCCTCTCAGCTTAGTCAACCATGTTCAGATTAGAGAACTTGTCAATACTTCTGGAGCCAACTAAGCCGCGGGTTTCATCACGATGTTTTCCTTCACCGTAAGAGCAATGTCAATTAGCGCACATAATTTTTTCTTAAGAAAAATACATTGGTGCACGGCAGGCCTGGATTCGAACCCACGACCTTCAGAATGAAAGACGAGGTATCTACCACTAAGCCAACACCGCTCTTCCAATCTTAATCCAGGTAGTATTTATGATTTTAGTATTTTTTGATTTTTTTTTTGAATTGATTTAGTGTTTGTTTATTGTTTTTAATGTTTGTGATTTTCTTTTAGTTTTTTTTTTGCTTGTGTTTTTATCTGTATTTGTATTTAATTGTGAATTGAAAATAAATTAATCTGAATCTTAATCCTAATTTATCAACGCACGAGTCTTCTCATGTCAATCATGGGAAGACTCGTGCGTCATTGGTAAGGTTTTAGATAAATAACTGTTGCTATGGTTACCTCAGATGAATAGCAGCGCTCCGCAGTTTCACCCGCGTAACTTCTGATCCCGTGGGAATATCGGGATAAAAGTACCCTATGTTACTGTCAATGAATCAATGTATCCTCATACCAAGTTTCATCAAAATCGGTCCAGTAGTTTCGGAGCCTATTCGTTACAAACAAACAAATATGTTATACTAGCGACCCGCCCCGGCTTCGCACGGCTATATTATGAATGTATTATACATATAAACCTTCCTCTTGAATCACTCTATCTATTAAAAAAAAGAGCATCAAAATCCGTTGCGTAGTTTTAAAGATCTAAGCATACAAAGGGACATAGTGATATAGGGACGGCGAAAAGTGACTTTATTTTATACTATGTAGTGAGATGTTAATCCTGCCTGCCTAGCATGAAGGCCAAAACACGATACGATAAAGCGATATAACTACATCAACTCTCAAAATATGATAGATAAAGCCGCCATGTTGAATTTTTATCATAATTTTTATCGCAATTTATAATAAAAATTCAACATGGCGGCTTTATCTATCATATTTTGAGAGTTGATGTAGTTATATCGCTTTATCGTATCGTGTTTTGCTATTCATGCTAGGCAGGCAGGTCTCTCTAGCTATCTGCCGAGTTTCATGGCTATCGGTTCAGTAGATTTTGATGAAACTTGGTAGGGTAGGTACATTGATTAATTGACAGTAATATAAGCTACTTTTTATCCCGATATTCCCACAGGATCGGGAGTTACACGGGTGAAACCGCGGAGCTCAGCTAGTCACCTAAACAACATAGATAGATCTTCGGCTGTACAGCGTCGAAATTCACAGAAGCGGCTCATAGGTTGATTGAAAGTCAAAATTATTTGGAAAAAATAATCAATAGTTGTTAGGTTTTTAGATTAATTCTTATGTAATATTTTTAGTTACCTATTTTTGACGTGACAACGTTTTATAAATTGGTTTGCCGGGTGACACTTCAAGAAACTGCGTTACGCTCCGCTGACGTTATGCGCTCACAATGAGAGCGAGTGAGAGGCACGCGGGCATGGTTAGCCCGCCTAAGAGCGAGAGAGACAGACATAAAAAGTGAAAGGCACGCGTCCCTTCCACTCGAGCACAGTTGTTGTCACGTAAAACTTTCGCCCGTATACCGACTTTACAGGCAACCAGTTTTTTTTTAACTGTATTATTTTCAAGTAGGGAACTGGTCACCACAAAAATTTAAAAAAAAACAGCGCACTCCGGGAGTGCAGGCAGAAGTGAAAACTGTATATCTGTGTAAAATCTCATATGTCGCGAGAACATACGCAAAAAGAGTTTTAGATGAAAAAAAAAAAATAGTCGGACGACAAATAGTCGTCCGACATTTGTCGTCCAACAAATTGTCGTCCGACAAATTGTCGTCCGACATTTGTCGTCCGACATTTGTCGTCCGTCAATAGTCGTCCGACAAATAGTCGTCCGACATTTGTCGTCCGACATTATTCGTCCGTCAATAGTCGTCCGTTAAAAAATACCATATCGTCAGTGGAAAGGCTACTTGGCTAAAGCGCCATATTTTTTTTAGTTACCTATTTTTAATTTTTAGTGATAACATCGATTTGGTTTTAAACTGTTATGGTGATATAATTTAGTGTTAATAAATAGTCTGCTGCTGCTTAAATCTTTAAAACTACGCAACGGATTTTGATGCGGTTTCTTTTAATAGATAGAGTGATTCAAGAGGAAGGTTTTGTTATATAAAACAAAAACTCCTACGCGTATGAAGTCGCGGGCAACAGCTAGTTTTTTATACTAATATTATAAAGCTGAACAGTTTGTTTGTTTGTTTGTTTGAACGCGCTAATCTCAGGAACTACAGGTTAGAATAGGAAAATTATTTTTATGTTGAATAGTCCATTTATCGAGGAAGGCTTTAGGATATTTTTCATTTTGATATTCCCACGGGATCGGGAGTTACGCGGGAAAATGCGGACAGAAGTTTGTAACTACATAGTATAAAACAAAGTCGCTTTCTCTGTCCCAATGTCCCTATATCCCTTTGTATGCTTAAATCTTTAAAACTACGCAACGGATTTTGATGCGGTTTTTTTAATAGATAGAGTGATTCAAGAGGAAGGTGTATATGTATATTACATGCATTTCATCAACTGGCGGATAGATGGCGCCATATTAAAAATGTATGAAGAAACCCCCGAGCGGTTTTTCTGCCAGTTGACAGGATAATAATATAGCCGTCCGAAGCCGGAGCGAGTCGCTAGTATTTAATAAAATTCAAATTTTGAATATAGAACAGAAATAAAATATATACGAAATTGATCCTATCGTAACGCATTTTATCTTGGAATTTATACCCATTTCAAATATTATTAACCCTCGCCTTTTATAATCATTTCATACCAATTTCATCCTTATTCCTAAACTACTAAGAATGAAATTCCCGTGAACATTTTTCGTATATTGTCAGTTAAAATATTTGCTTTTGGATTTTGAACTGTGATATGGAACAGTAAGGTTAATTTTTGTGTGTAAGGTTTTCCATTGAGAAATTAAGTTATTTTCATTGTAGGGTGAGTATGTTTGTGGGAAAAGTAAGGATAGTTTTAACTGATTTAAAAAAAAGTTATTTTCAATTCGATTGTAGGTACACTTATCTACGAGTGTATCATATCATAGTCCCTATATACAGGATGAATTCTTTATGTGGGCCTTCAGGGCTATATCCTAAACTATAAGAGTGAGCGAAAAATGCTAAAAGGAGATGCGTGCCCGATTTTGACAAAAATTTAAACAATATCATTAGATTTTTGGAAAAGTCATTACCGTAGCCAGGAATCGAACCTGTTGATTTTGCAAAAAAATAATCATCCTATATTTTTATACCAATCGATAGTCTTGCTGATAGAGATCAATTTTTGGAAACAAACATAGTATGGGAAATCACGCAAAAACTAATACTGATTGCGTTGAAACTCGGTATGTAGGTAGCTGAAGACATGGATCAACACATAGGCTACTTTTTACCTCGAAATTCCCACGGGATTGGGACTTACGCAGGTGAAACCGCGTAGCTCACCTAGTCATGGATATAAATTACTTGGATTTTATAAAAAAGCGAGGCCTAAGTAGTTGTCTAAAGATTTATTGACAAGTTCTTTTATCTGGGCTAACTAACTGAGAAGTAGTATAACAAAACTGTGAAAATATCCTAAATTTTCCACAAAACATAGTGCCTCTTTGATGAGTTCTTTCACTGGACACGGTCGTATAAGCTGAGAAGTCCCTTCGGCCGCATACGAAACCGGAGGTTCGTAACCAGTTACCAAAGAAGAAGAAATCATCTTCGTACGAAACCAGTTTCTTAACAAGAGGTTTTTTTCCTAACACGAAACCGACACCCGCTCGGCTGCATTCAAAGCCGAAGGTTCGTAACCAGTTACTAAAGAAGAAAAAATCCTCGTAGTATAGGTGCTGCACAAAAAGGGAAAAAATATCCTAAATTTTCCACAATACATAGTGTCCCTACCTGATACAACTAGGAATGCTATGCCCGCCAGTTATTTAATAAGGAGCGTGAACGTGCCTCGCCTCGCCATCGCGCCATGACATCCTAGGAACTCATGAATGCCTGGTACTTTACATCTATATTATTATATCATTAACCTTATTTTTAATAGAAATATTGAAAAAATATATGATATTTTTTTTTACTTGCTGAGAACTTATGAATCCCTGGTACTTAAATCTTTATAATTAATTTAATCAACTTAGTTTTTCAAAAAACATTTTTTTTACAAATATTTAACGACATTGCAGACAGTGCTACCATGGTGCCACCTATATCCAAGCTAAGCGCCGTACCATGTCATCCTGGGAACTCATAAATGCCGGGTACTTTTATCTCAACCTTGTTTTAAATAGAATTTTAAATACCTAAATATTTTTTCCTTCACTACATAGTATAAAATAAAGTCACTTTTCGCCGTCCCTATATCCCTATGTATGCTTAGATCTTTAAAACTACGCAACGGATTTTGATGCGGGTTTTATAATAGATAGAGTGATTCAAAAGGAAGGTTTATATGTATAATAACACATGCACAATATAGCCGTGCGAAGCGGGAGCGGGTCGCTAGTAGCCAATAATTTTTACAATATTAATTAACCTAGTTTTTGGCAGACTTTTGAAAAATAATATTTTATTTTAGAAATAAGACATTGCACTCAGGACCATTTAGCTTCAAATTAAGCAAGGTTTTAAAAATATTGTTAACTCTTTTGGAACGAAGTTCCTTTTATTTCAATTTTTCGCAAATATAGAACGCGATATATTTTTTAAATCAAAATAGGCTGAAAACAAATTTCAGCCTATCTAGGTAGGTTAAACTTAAAACTAAAATATTAACAAATATTATTATTTAACTCTGGCAATATGTCTAAATCGATCGATGCCATTCATTGTGAAAAAAAACCCACAGCTGTAGGTAGTTTCCGTTGTAATCGCACGTCTCTCCCAGATATGCCTTAATAGAGGATAATTGAAATCCAACTGAAAGTCATAGAGTAAGTCAACAGATACTACACTTTATTCTGTCGTAAAGGAAAAAAACGGTTGTTTGTAAAGTCGGTTTACGGACGATAATTTTACGTGATAACGTCATATAAGAAAACTATGAAAAATTAATTAATTTGTGTTTTTTTGTGTGAATGCAAGTGTTCATCAATTTATTAGACGTTATCATTTTGATGTCCTCTGAGTACCTGAAAAAAAAGCACCTAGTAGCTATTTTATTGCATTTAAATTTTATTTTATTTTGACACATGTTCGAAAACTCAATCCAATTTTAAGTAAAAAAATCCCTAAAAACAAAACCCTATTAGGACCATATTCTATTTTGAAGCGGACGAAGTCGCGGTTAAAAGTTAGTGTGATATATTTAGACAAAATCCACTAAAGGTAGCTGCATAGGTACAATCCACCGTCAAAAGTATCTGCCCACCGTAACGTTTACAATCCTGTGCAGCCCTATTTGAACATTACAACAACGTAACCTTTGGATCGAACCCACATCGGTTGGTGTAGCGGCTGTCGGCTTATACCACTCACACAACTAAACACATAGCTAACATGTTGACAAATAATAATCACACCGAGTACTTTTAATTCATGTATTTATGTTTGTGTAACGTCTATTAGAAGAAGATCGTAACTCCAATACTTGTTGATGGTATTATTGTAGCAAACTGATCATTTACTTATGACCCATACTGAACTTATGCAGCGACCTTATAAATTGTATTTTCACACCTGCAGCACTTTGCTCACGGATTAAAGCCCTATTAACCTCAACTTAAAGCAAGACTTTATTCCCAAGGGAGATAATGTTGTATGAAACTCCCAAGGGAATAAAGTGATTTGAATTTGGAACGTTGAAATTCGTGTGAAAACTCTTGGTTTTAATTTTGAAGGTCTCAGCAAATAGGTTTTATTTATAATAAGTAATTTAATTGGTCTACAAAAATCTAGCAGGCCACGATTTATGTTTTTTATTTTGATAGTTAAGTTAGGTCTAAGCAAATAGGTTTTGCCTAAAATTCATGCTGGAATTGGACTGACGGTATGAAAAGTAGAGTATGCACCTCGGGATAAAGCACGTCTTCGTCTTAGGCGGCTTGAACCCCTCGCTTCACAGGACTCTACTTAACTCCCTCGCTTCGCTCAGGAGTTAACTTTAAACTTATTAGGACCCGAGAGTCCCTCTTTCCCCTATGGGTTCAATATGCCACCTACAACATAAAACATTGCTTTATGCCCTTGATGCATAATCTACTATTATGTAAACTGAACTCGTATGTAATATCTGTAACGTTTGTTAATCATTGTAGTGTTGAAGCGAGGTCAGGAATCTGACTGTTCCTGAGGAGGGTACCATGACACCAAACACGATCTAATAAAGTACGGTTTACATACAACCGGTTTGTTATAAGTTTTGTAACGATAGTTCCTTATCGCGTGTTGCGAAAGGGGCCTAGACGGAAAAAATTAAGACCAAAAGTTGTAACGACACTTTTTGCATAGAAAGCAAGCCAGTTATTTTCGTTGCGTCTTTCTATTTCGCATTGAACAGTGTAGTGTCGCGACGATTATTTACAAAAAAAAATACTATTCCTTCACGAATTCAATCCTGCGCTCTCTCCATACAAACTATTACAAACGTACCCTTTCCTCTTAAGAGAAAAGGGTACTTTTTTTTTTTTTTTTTTAAAGCTTAATTTCTATGATAATCAGAAAATGAAAAAACCAAAACATAGGGGCATAGTCAATTATTCATGGCAGTTATAGGTTTTATGGCACAAAAAGATTTGTGCTAGTGTCATTATCCAGGGAGGAAACAGTCGACTACGTTTGTATGGAGAGAGCGCAGGTACCCTTTCACCCTAAGGTAGGTCTATACGCCAACGACCTAACTACACAGCCTACTAAATAGTTACTTCTGGCACCGTTCGCCTTCGTTGGTGAACATTGTTGACTGTTATGTATGTGTTTTGTTTTACTCAAAAGCGCTTTACCGACATTTTGGTGTGACTTTGAGCCAGAAATTCCCTACAGTTGTGAAGCTATTCTAAAATTAAGAATAAAAACTAGTAGAACTTCGAAATGACAAGGAATTTTCGTCTTAAATTACCCCAGTCAGTGCCAGCCACCCCAGGTCAGCGTTAGATAAGATGAAACGATGACAACAAACAAAACGAAATTCCAGACAGACAGACAGACAAACACACACACATATAATATGGGAGATATGTTTATAAATGGGTGACTTACGGTTTTTCGTTTCACATTTTTCGTAACGCTCAAACTGGATTTAACTGGATTTTTTATGAAATAGGTCCCGTAGCAAACCCGCGATAAGGAACTTCGTTCCAATAATAATACTGGTAGAAGGACAAAATTAACACCTCCATACGAAATGCCATCATGTAACTCAGGCTTAACATTCAACAGGCTCTTGAAAATAAATTAAATAATTCCTTATAGTATTAACAGACGATCGAATCCGGTGCGGTCCGCACAGCGGACTTGGTACGCTCCGTACCATATTCGATCGTGTGTAGAGTAGTCCGCCGCACATTATTATTATTAACATCGGTGCGGACGGTTCGATGGTTTTCACATCGAACGTGGTGCGCTCCGTACCAAGTTCGATCGTATGGACGGGGCGCACCGGACCGTTCGGCGCTGTAGTCTGTCTAATCTGTCACTGTCAAATTATTTGACATATCGCAGTTCGCTGGCCTGGTCGTTTTTGGATTTTATGCAATTTTGTTGTAATTATTTAGAAATTCTAGATTTCTGTATGATTTTGGATTTTGATACGAGTTTGCGACACCTCTTGCTCGAAATGGCGGCAGCATCCGAGCGACAAGACATCAATATTACGGAGAAAACGTATAATAATAATTCAGGGCTCATTCGAAGAAATAATTGAAAGTCTTCATCATCGAGATCTTTAATAAGTTTCATAAGACTGTAATGTTCTCTGTGTTTTAAGTAAAATTTTGCCCATTCTTTTCTTTTTTTGGGCTTTATTATTGGCAGTTTTGATGTGGCTGCTGTAGCCAATACCAGCGCCATTTTTGTTTTTTTCTATATTTGAGCCATGACCGGCGACCGTCCGTGTTGCTCGCTCAAAAACGACTGGACCGTGCGATCGTCTGTTGCGCAGAGCACACCGTACCACCGCACGCGGTACGGTGTCCGCCATCGGACCAAGTTCGATGGTCTATTAGTACTATAAGATCTTTATCCTAGAGATTTAATAGAAGTTATTTATGGGGACTTTCCCTGTGCAATATTCCGTGTTTCTAGGCAAAACTTGTGCGATTGAGAGAAAATATCCTGTGAAAATTTTTGAGCAGAACTTTTGCGATTGAATCACGGATTTTTTTGGCCATCAAGAATAGATTTTTGACCACCATTACTAGGCGTTCATAACAACACAATAGAAGTACAGTCACATTACCAATTAGCTGAACCCCATGTGACCCAGAGCTCACTCGCAAGTCTGTAAGGTTGTTAGTAACGTTACCTTATTCTGTTTTTTTTTTTAACAATGTACTATACAATTTAAACAACATAAAATACAAAATAGCTAAATACTATATTTTTTACAGATATAAAAATAAGCTTTGAGTTACGTGGGGGTTCAGCTAATTGGTAATGTGACTGTAAGAATAGATTTTTGACCAACATTACTGTGACATTACTAGGCGCTCATAACAAGACACATTTTTTGGCCATCTAGTTAAAAGTACTAGGCGCTCATACCAATAGATTTTTAGTGGTCCCTATAGATTTTTAGGTCACCATTACTAGGCGTTCATAACTATAAAAGAGTCCCTAGTACACCTAAGAAACCAATAAAATATAAGTGTGTAAGAAAACACTAAAATCTCCGATAAGCCGAACTAGAATGATGTAAAAAGGAATGTTTTTTTTACAAAACTAGTTGGTTTTCGGTCCATCGCGTTTTGCGGCCCGTATATTAGTAGAGGTTACACAACGGCGTCGCATTGTTTGTCTGTTTGTCGTGTGTGTTGTATGTGTTTTATAATGAGGGTGAGGTTTTATTATTAATATTTTTAGGAGAAAATTGGGAAAATATGGTGCTATTGGGGAAAAATGTGAAGTTTAGGGATAATATTTTTGTGCTCGCTAAAATTAAATAAAGTTTAAGAATGGATCGCTTGTTGATGTATCTGAAAAGTAATGGATGGGGAATTTTAATAGAAAAAGAAATTGGGAAAATATGAAAAAAATTAAATACAGTTTTATTAAGGATCGGTTTGCGTGATAAGTGGAAAATAATGATGTTGAGGAAATTTTATTATTGAATATATTTTAGGAAAATATTTATTTTAGGGAAAATTCTGAACTTTAGGAAGATTTTTGTGCTCGTTGTAAGGCAGGATCCTTTTGTATTTTGGTTGATGTACGTGAAAAATAATGAGAGTGGGGAAATAAGTAGAGAAATTGGGAAAATTTGGTGATTTTAGAGAAAATTGTCGATTTTTGGAAGATTTTTGTGCTCGCTAAAATTACTAAGTTAAATAAAAGGTAAATTACTAATTACTACAACCTTATTTAATTTTAGCGAGCACAAAAATCTTCAAAGAAAGATCCCTGTGCAAAACTGTGTGCTTGATAACGAGGGTAAAGATTTTAGAAAATTTGGGAATTTTAGAAAAAAATCTGTGGTTTTACGGAGAATCTGTGCTTGAAGAACCCCTGTGCAAATTCCATGTTCTCTAGACCCAGCGGTTTCTGCTGTGCATCAGTATCTAGATATCTAAAAGTACCAGGCGATCATAAAGTACCAAGAGTATATTGTTCCAGTTGATTTGCTTCTGTTACTTCTTGTGTCTGTTGTGAGGATGCAGGGTGACTTACACCCTTCATGTAGACACTTCAGCTGTTTCTAATATACAGTCCTAACTACTGAACCGATTTCAATCACGTTTGGCATTGTAATAGATAATTCTCGGAAGTTGTAACAAATAGGGTAATTTTTACCCCGATATTCCCACGAAATCGAAACATAAGCGGGGCGCAGCTAGCCAATAGTACCAGGCGATCATAAAGTACCAAGAGTGTATTGTTTCAGTTGATTTGCTTTTGGTGCTTCCTCGTGGCGGCTGTGAGGGCGCAGGGTGACTACTATGCACCGCAAACCTTCAGGCAACAGGTAAGTTTCTATATCCCGCGGGATAATAATCTTAAAATCCCTTCCCACTTGAAAACGGAAAAGATAGAGAGAGAAATAACAAACTTTGACACATGAACTTGACTTTAACGGCCGAAATCAAATCAATAACCCATCTCTATCGAAGACCAAGATTTAAAATCAATCTCACAAAGGTCAGGACATAAACCTTTTTAAAGATATTACGCCATCTGTCGAGCGATTCGGAACTAGTTTAAAAATGCCTAATTTCTTCTAACGTTTCATGTCAGCCTGGTACTTGTAATTTCACAAAGATCAGGATATCCATATTTTTTTAAAGTGTATTTAATATTTCGCCATCTGTCGAGCGATTCAAAACTAGGCTAGGTAGTAGACCAAGCGAGAGAAGCGTCTCTGCTTTAAGTCGGTGTTTCCTCTCAATTTTGTGCTTCAGTAGGTACACACAGAATTCCTAGTTTAGAAATATTTAATGACTCCTACCATTTCATGTCAGCCTGGTACCTGATCGAACACACATGGTCGCTTTCCGCGCTCTACTGAGTTTTAATTGCGACCAGTCCAATTATTAATCTAATTACTTAAAGCATACCAATATTAACTAAACTTGAAACAGTACATTGTGATACAAGGGTGGAAAGTAGGTTATTGCAAATGAGCGGTCATTGACATTTGACAGACATTAGAGCGATTATAAAAAAAAAGAGAGTGACCTTATATGGGATCCTTTTTTACTTTTTGAGTTATAGAACCTTAAAAATTAGCAAATGTATTTCTCAAAACTTAGTTTAAATGATAGTTTTTTTTATTGTTTAGGTCGGCGGAGGGTCTAGCCTGAATCTATTTCGACCACTTCATCGTTCGTGGAACACCGTTAATGACAAAGTAAGACAAAAATATCGCTGTTGGCTTAGCTTTTCATACCGTTGAACGTGGGTTCGAGTCCCGGCCATGTTACAATGGATTTTTATAGGATTTTAAACTTCCCTATTCATTTTTAAGGTTTGAAACCCTGGGTTATGTTTTTCTGGTGGTTGAGATTAGAAATCAAGCGGAATTTTGTATTTATCTTGCCGTTTTGTCGTTTTTAGGGTTCCGTAACGCAAAAGGTAAAAAGTAACCCTTATAAGATCATTTTTTTTGTCCGTCCGTCTGTCTGTTTAAAAAAAACTACGATTTTCTGAAACATCTTTAAAATCAGTCAGGATATAGCAAATCTAACCTCTTAAGAGGAAAGGGTACCGGGGGCTTTCTCCATACAAACTACTACAAACGTAGTCGACTGTTTCCTCCCTGGATAATGACACTAGAGCAAATATTTTTGATGCATAAAACTTTATAACTGCCATGACCATGGCCCTATTATTTGTTTAGTTTCAATTTTTTTATTTTTTTTATCTTAATTTCTATGATAATTAAAAATGAAAAAAAAAAACAAAACATAGGGGGCAAAGTCATGGCAATTATAGGTTTTATGGCACATAAATATTTGTGCTAGTGTCATTATTCAGGGAGGAAACAGTCGACTACGTTTGTATGGAGAGACCCCCCGGTACCCTTTCACCTTAAGAAAGTAAGCAGGATACCAAATGGGTAAAAACGGGACCCTATTACTTAGACTCGTCTGTCTGTCTGTCTGTCACTAGGCTGTATCTCACGAACCGTGACAGCTAGACAGTTGAAATTTTCACAGATAATTAATTTCTGTTGCCGCTATAACAAAAAATACTAAAAACAGAATATAATGGTACGGAACCCATCGTGCGCGAGTCCGACTCCCAAAGGCCGGTTTTTTTCTATTGAAGCGCGATCTTTTCAACTGTCTATCTATCACGGTTCATGAGATACAGCCTGGTGAGAGACAGACAGACAGTGAAGTCTTAGTAAAAGGGTAAATTTATACGCTTT
This sequence comes from Idaea aversata, assembly GCA_907269075.1. Classification (NCBI taxonomy): domain Eukaryota; kingdom Metazoa; phylum Arthropoda; class Insecta; order Lepidoptera; family Geometridae; genus Idaea; species Idaea aversata. The sequence goes on along the minus strand of OU026112.1, from coordinate 5,622,738 downwards.
GGGTACGGAACCCTACGTGAAACTGTCTTTCTCTCTCTATCTATATCACTTACCTCCCATAATTTATTCGAAAAAGCAATGGTTTGTTAGGTGCGAACAAAGTTATACTTTATTGACGACCCAGTTGGCTCAACGGTCACCATGCCGGACTGCCAAACACAGGGTCGCGGGTTCGATTCCCGCCTCAGACATGTATTTATGCTTAGATATTTGGCTGTGGTCTGGTTGTTTCTATGTATTGTAAGTATATATTTACAAAAGAAAAGTATGTATAAGTAGTATATGAGTTGTCTAGCACCCATAACACAAGTCTAGTTACTTAGCTTGGGGCTAGATGGCGATGTGTGGAATGTCCTGCCATATTTATATTTATTTATTTATTCCATGTGCACAGTTAGACGGCTACCAGGCAGGGTTTTTCAGTCCAGCCAATAAGGATGGAGCGGCGCAAAGCACGGCACAATATGTGAACCCCAACTCAGCCCAACAACCTTGGAAAGGTAAGACTCTTATTTTGTCCTGTGCTCCTTGTAGTTCTGTAGTATGCTGGCCCAACAACCTTGGAAAGGTGAGCCTCTTAAAGTGTCCTGTTCTACTGGCAGTTCTATAATATGCTGATCAAACAACCTTGGAAAGGTGAACCTCCTATATTGTCCTGTTCTCCTGGTAGTATTATGGTATGTTGGAGCCCTAGAGCCTTATCAGGGCACTAAATTTTGGAGCCCTACAAATGTAAGTTGCTTACATTTATTGTCATGTTCTCTTGGTAGTATTGTTGGACCCCTTTAGCCTTATCAGGCCACTTAATATTGGAGCCCTAGAAATGTGACTTGCATACCTTCAATGTCATGCTCTTCTGGTAATCTTATAGATAGATAGATAGATAACTTTATTTGTACAACACAAGAGTAAACAGAACACGATATACACAAAGTAAAGTAATAGCTAGAAAGTATACTTATAGTACTTATAGTATGTTGGTGCCCTGGAGACCTATTTCAGAGCCTGCTTAGGCTTCTGGCTTCTGGCTTAGATTGCGAATTCAAAATGGCTACATAAGAACGAATTACTCATTACTCATTTAATAAAATGAAATATACGCGTCGAATTGAGATCCTTCCTCGGTTTTTTTTGTCGGAAAAAAGTAAAAAAATAGGCCACGGCTTAATTTTTTTTATCATTTCTTCAAAGTGAGCAGTCAGATTTTCAAACGAAAAGCATCTACCTACCTGTTACTCGAGAAGAAAAAAATGTTTCCTCCCTAGTGACACAATGTACTAATAATTCAACAGGTCCAGACTCAGTAGCTCCCCAAGTCTTCCCAAAGACGGAACCTTGGAGGCTACCCTTCTCCGTTAGCAAGGAACAGCAGGCAGCCATCTTGCATCACAAACAGGCGCTCACTTCAGGTACGTTTCGTTATACTCTTGCTGATTTATGGTAGCCTAGTACTTGCAAAATCAATGCACTAGGCTGTAGGGACATAGCCGCAGCGGAGTTCGTGAAACGTTTTCATTTCTGATTCTGATGGATGTAGCGAATCCACCCTGTTTGTTAGAAGTTTAAGAGATTCAAAACTTTTATAAAGCATAAATTGTGCAGTGAGGCATACTATGATACTTCGTCTTACCTTAATGATAAGAAGCCATGGACGTGACTGTAGTTGCTCCATTTCAAATAAAACTTTTAAATATTTGTTATCTTGACCTTTGTGAGCGTGATCACATGAGAAAAAAAACATGGGTTTTTTTTAAGCTATTGCATAGATTTTATCGCGGGCCTTGGGGGGGAGAATCAAGAAATTCCGTAACGAAAACACCTAAGACCCCGACAAATGACGGACGACAAATGTCGGACGACAATTTTTTTTTATATATTTTTTTTTTCTTTTATATATATATATATTTTTTTTTATTATTTTATAAGTAGGTACATTTACTAAGACAAGAAATTATTCTCGATATAGCAATAGCTTTACCGCGGCAGTCCCCGAGTGCCACACTTTTTTTTTTCTTGTTGAGTTTCTTGCGCCTTCTTGTCATTGGTGGGCGCATTCCGAAGGCACACATCCTAACTTATTTTTTTCCTCACCATTATAATCTGTTTTTAACCCCCGACGCAAAAACAAATGGAAACACCCTAAAAAATATTGTATGTCAGACGAGGCTGTATAGGTTAAAAGTCTTTTGCCTGCCCTTTCGAGAGTTTAATGTTATTAACAAAAAAATATGGGCTAAAATATTGTAAACATAGACTTTTCACAAATATTTTGTTATTTATTATTTTCTTTTCTTTTCAAGTATTTTCTTGTATTCGCAACTGTGATAAAAACGTCGTAAGATACGCGTGTGGAATTGATCTTTGGATCTCGGCTAATAACACGCTCGCGTTCCGCCGCCTCTGTGCAAAGATCAATTTTCCACACTCATATCGTAATGTACTATTTCAATTCGAACCAGTAGTTCCTGAGATAAGGGCGTTCAATAAACAAACAAATTCTTCGGCTTTGTTTATTCATAACTAGCGACCCGCCCCAGCTTCGCACGGCTATATTATGCATGTATTATATCTAAAAACCTTTCTCGTTAATCACTCTATCTATTAAAAAAACCGCATCAAAATCCGTTGCGTAGTTTTAAAGATCTAAGCATACAAAGGGACATAGGGACGGCGAAAAGTGACTTTATTTTATACTATACTAGCGACCCGCTCCGGCTTCGCACGGCTATAAAAAACCCCATCAAAATCCGTTGCGTAGTTTTAAAGATTTAAGCAGTTAAAGGGAAATAGGGACAGAAAAAGCGACTTTGTTTTATACTATGTAGTGATTTAAGCATACCTACATAGGGATATAGGGACAGAGAAAGCGACTTTAGTTTATACTATGTAGTGATAACTCTTCAATAAAAGTTGAAGAGCGTCAAAAATTCATTAAATATTAAAAGATTAAATAAGATAATTGTACCTCTTTGAATTGAATCGAGATAACCGTATTATTCAATGAAACACGATGATAGCGCGATTTAATGTTACCTGTGGCGCCATCTAGTTTCGTATTTGTAAAATATCTTTTTAATTTCTTTCAATTTTCTAATTATTAATTTTTTACAATATTATTTCGGGTTTGACCTTGATCACTTTTTTTCGGCAACAGAAATACATCATCTGTGAAAATTTCAACTGTCTAGCTATCACGGTTCATGAGATACAGCCTAGTGACAGACAGACAGACAGTAGAGTCCCGTTTTAACCCTTTGGGTACGGAACTCTAAAAACCACAAAAATGGCGCGAAAAGACCAAAATTCCGCTTAATTTCTACCCCCCAACTACCAGGAAAACATAACCAAACAGCATATCATACAATTCCAGACGGCAGTTTCCGTTTCGAATACGCATCAGACAACGGACTAGCAGCTGGAGAGACCATAGAACCTGATGGGTCCAGGGTAGGAGAGTACCAGTACAAGGATCCGAGTGGGCAGCTCGTCAAGCTGAAGTATAGAGCTGGAAAGGAAGGGTTCCAGGTGAGAGAGAGAGAGAGAGAGAAAGAAAGAGAATAAAGTTTAGTCTGACCGATTCTAAAAATGAAAGATTCTACATAATTATGACTAGCACCGTGGTTTCCCGCGTAACTCCCGATCCCGTGGGAATATCAGAATAAAAAGTAGCCTATGTAACTGTCAATGAATCAATGTATCCTCATATCAAGTTTCATCAAAATCAATCCAGTAGTTTCAGATTATTTCGACATTTTGTTACAAACATAAAAATCTTTCCTCTTTATAATATTGTACAAATAGCTAATTATACAAATGACTGATTCTACAAATAAATAATTGTACAAATGAGTGATTAAACAAATGATACATACTTAGTTAAACTACTTCTTCATCAATCATAGGCGCCTGGTACTTGACACCCATTAATTGTTTCAGATCTTAGAAGGAAGTCACTTACCGAAGAGTCCAGAACCCGTAGCACCGCCAACCAGTGGTAAGATGACAATAGAAGTAACTAGTTCGATTCCCGTCGAAGAAAAATGTTTTCTAAGGCGTGTTACCCACGGGCCTTAGTCATCTCGCCAAACGGACTTGTTCTTCGTGTTCCAGCCACAAAATCACTCGCGTCCCTCGAAGGCCCCCCTTTATTTGATGGTCTTTGAGACACGAGCGTATAGGTATCTTCTAGTCACTTACCATCGTGTGACGATACTGGTCAAACGATCAACTATATTATTTAAAAGAAAGTGTAGAAATATATTGCTGTTTCAGATAACCACTATCAGAATGCGTATGCGCAACAGAGACAGCAATTCGAGCTCCAACAGCAGTACAATCAGCAACAGCCAGACCCTTACTGGAGACAACAGCAGGTATGAAAAAAAGTTTAAAAAACCTAACCCCAAGGTTACTGCAGTTCTATTTCAGTTCCAGAAGTACCAGGAGCACATAACGACATAAGGGATTTGAAAATTCTTATACTTTCAGAGGCAAAGTACTGAGGACAATCAAAAAGGCGCAGGTGGACAATACTTCGTTCAAAGTTGGAGACCAGGTGTCAGTCAACTTGGAGCTGAAGATGATGGACAGGTGAGTGTTACTGTCTGTCACCAGGCTGTATCTCATGAACCATGATAGCTAGAGAGTTGATTTTTCACCGATGATGCCCTATGCGAAGTTTCAGATTTCTACTAAATGTGAAAATATGCAAAATCTACTGAATCGATTGCGATGAAACTCGATATGTAGATAGCTGGAGACCTGGATTAACACATAGGCTACTTTTTATCCCGATATTTCCACAGGATCGGGACTTACGAGGGTTAAACGACGGGGTTTCGCATATCAAGTTACAAATAAAGTACCAGGTAATCACACTTGATAAAGAGGTGTCACCGCTGATGTTAGCTGGAGACCTGGATTAACTGGGCTACCTTTTATTTTGATATTCCCACAGGATCCGGGGTTCCGCTAGTAAAGTTACAAATAAAGTACCAGGAAACCATAAATGATAATAGAGAGATGTCACCGCTGATGTTAGCTGGAGACCTGGACACAGGCTACATTTTATCCCGATATTCCCACAGGATCCGGGGTTCTGCTAGTAAAGTTACAAATAAAGTACCAGGAAACCATAATTGATAAGTGATGTCACCACTAATGTCAGCTGGAGACCTGGATTTAACACATATGTTTATCCGTTTCAACTAGCAAAGTACCAGGAACCCACACTTGATAAAGAGATTTTATCGACCGCTGTTTTTTTTCAGTACCGTGACAATGAAGTAGAAAATAAAGGACCTCACTCATTCGGTACGGGATACGCTTTCTCATTCAATGGATAGACATTAAATAGTTTAATTTTAAGAGAATTTCACATAAGGAACGTAGATGCGACGTTTTTCAATTATAATGAATTATTCCATGGTTCATAGTTCCATGGTGTCCATGTGCCTTGGTGCTGCTCAGAAGTCTTAGTGACGAAAAAAAACTTAAAAATGACTACAATATGCCTGATTAGATTTGCTTTTGACGTGTCTTTAAAACTTAAAAGTGTATCTAAGAAGAATAACTGTTCAGGATTTTAAAATGTGTTTTACAGAAACACAAGTGCATGATTTCCAAAAGTGTATCTATGAGGAATATTTCGCATCTGGTTTAAGTCTATTGCATTAAAATTAGCAATTCTTTGGTTTAAACAAGACGTTTTTAACACGCTTTTATTACGTCTCTACTGCGGCTACGTCCCTTAGACATTACCCAATTTTTTTCGTCACTACTGAGTAGCGCTATCTAACCGAGTTTAAAAGCCCTGTTTAGGAATCATTAAAAACATAATGACGGACTCTCTATTTCTATTGTAGAATAACTATTTTACGTCTATGAAAAATATCTTTCAGTTTAAAAATCTTATTGTTTTTTTTTTGGAATATATTTTAATCCTGAAAATATATTCTAGAATGGTTTTCTAATTTATATAATCGTGTTATGTTCTTATGTGAATTTAGTCTTATTTTACCTAAATATAATAATAATAAAATGATTTTTTTTACATACTCGACTGATTTTGAAATCTGTTTTTAATTTAACCTTTATCCCAAGTATTTATGATTGTTACTCCTTCACGTAAAAACTACTGAACCGATTGCGATCAAAAACTGGTTGCCTGTAAAGTCGGTATACGGGCGAAAGTTTTACGTGACAACAACTGTGCTCGAGTGGAAGGGACGCGTGCCTTTCACTTTTTATGTCTGTCTCTCTCGCTCTTAGGCGGGCTAACCATGCCCGCGTGCCTCTCACTCGCTCTCATTGTGAGCGCATAACGTCAGCGGAGCGTAACGCAGTTTCTTGAAGTGTCACCCGGCAAACCAATTTATAAGACGTTGTCACGTCAAAACTCGGTATGAAGATAGCTGGAGACCTGGATTAACACATTGACTAATTTTTATCCCGATATTCCCACGGGATCGGGACTTACGCGCGTGAAAACAGCTGTAAGTTATAAATAAGGTACCAGGAAACCATAATTAATCGAGATATTTTTTAAGTAATAATTTATTTCGGTACAAAAAATCAACTTTTATTCTAAACAAAAACATAATTTTAACAACATTTCGTGATTTTGAGACCTTTTAAAGGTATTTTAAAACAGAAAAGGTATTTTGGACATTTTTTAAAAGGTATTTTACATTAAATAATCCGAAACCCAAGGGGACATGTCGCTTGTGTACTTTGTAGGAGGTATATCGTAGGCTAACTGCAATTTATTTTTTATTCCTTTTTGTAAAGGGAAGAAATCTTCATTTATCTGTAAAATAAAAAGAAGAACTTAAGTATTTACATTCTTCAGGGTCTTGACTGAGATGCTGTTCATCATCAGCCCAAAAACTTGGTGTATAGTTGGAATGAGGTACCAGGCGCTTATGACATGTAAAGAAGTCTACACTTGGGTTTCAAACTTTTCGAATGGGAAGATAACCCTAGGCTGCTTTACTGAGCTTAGCTGATAAGATAAACTACCAGGCAATCATAAACATCAAAGAGGTCTTACCACCAACTGCGTGAATATTACACCATCTACTACATGGTCCTCAATGCATCATTTCCCAAGCTGCTCCCATCATAACCATCACAGAAGTATTACCACAAACTTCGGTAATAACATAACGCCAGCTTCATAATAATAATTCATGACCGTCAGTGCAGTCCCTATTACATCCCCAAGCCACTTTAACTACTAGGCAATCATAAACATCAAAGAAGTCTTACCGTAAACTTCGGTAAGAAAACTACTCCAGCTACTCATAAATCCTCAAGCATTTATCCTTTATTTATAGAACCCCAAGCTGCTTTAACTACCAGGCAATTATAAAGTCTATTATAGAACTTACCACAAAGTTCGGTAAGAACATAACACCAGCTTCGTAACTCATGACCCTTGGTGCACTGTTCCCCCAAATACAACCCTAAGCTGCTTAACTACCAGGCAATCATAAACACCAAAGAGGTAACTCACCACAAACTTCGGTAAGAACATAACACCAGCTTCGTAACTCATGACCCTTGGTGCACTGTTCCCTTAATTACTACCAGGCAATCATAAACACTAAAGAAGTAACTCCCCATAAACTTCAGTAAGAACATAACACCAGCTTCGTAACTCATGACCCTTGGTGCACTGTTCCCTTAATTACTACCAGGCAATCATAAACAGTAAAGAAGTAACTCCCCACAAACTTCGGTAAGAACATAACACCAGCTTCGTAACTCATGACCCTTGGTGCACTGTTCCCTTAATTACTACCAGGCAATCATAAACACTAAAGAAGTAACTCACCACAAACTTCGGTAAAAACATAACACCAGCTAGGTCCAATGCAGCATTTCTCTTATTTATAACATCTCTAAGCTGCTTTAAACTACCAGGCAATCATAACCATCAAAGAAGTCTTACCACAAATTTTAGTAAGAACACCACTTCAGCCACTCTACTCGGCGCAGTCTATCCGTTATTTATAGACTAGCGACCCGCTCCGGCTTCGCACGGCTATATTATGCATGTATTATACATATAAACCTTCCTCTTAAATCACTCTATCTATTAAAAAAACCGCATCAAAATCCATTGCGTAGTTTAAAATATCTAAGCATACAAAGGGACATAGGAACGGCGAAAAGTGACTTTATTTTATACTATGTCGTGATCCCAAAGTTGCTTAAACTACCAGGCAATCATAAACACCAAAGAAGTAACTCACCACAAATTTCGGTAAGAACAAAACACCAGCTTCATAACTCATGATCCTAAGCGCAGCATTCCCTTTATTTATCGAACCCCAAGCAGCTTTACTGACATTGGCTGATGTTAGTAGGTAGAACGCTGCTCTGGCTCCGTCTGTACGTAAGTATGACTTTATATGTGGCATGGCGCGGTTACGATTGCTTGAGGTAGCTTTCCATTGGCTGAAAAATACAAAATACTTATATATTTTAACTAAAAAGAATTAAGTCGAAATAAAATGGATAAATATAGTACATTTCAGTTTAGTCTTTAGTCGTATTAAAAAAAATATAGTCAAGAAAACTCTAATTTTGTCCTATTTCGGCTTATAAAATTAATTTAGACACTAGAAATTTAATTTTTCTCAATAAAACTTAGTGTTTACACTAACTTCAGAAGCTCGAAGAAGCACTGAAAATAGTCACTCATACCCAAAATTTAGTCACTGTGACACAAAGTTTAGTCACTGTGACACAACGTTTAGTCACCGTGGCACAAAGTTTAGTCACTGTGACACAAAGTTTAGTCACTGAAACCTAAATTTAGTCACTAAACCCAAAACCTGTAGTCATTAAAACCAAAATTGAGCCTCTAAACGTTAAGTTTAGTCATTAAAACTAAAATCTCGTCACTAAAATCCAAAATTGACTTACTTAATTGTAAAGTTTAGTCACAAACCCAAAAAAATTATCACTATAACCCAAAATGTAGTCACTTAAATCCTAAATTAAGTCACTAAACCCTAAAGTTTAGTCACTTAAACTTGATACTTACTATAAATATTGGTTCAACCAAGGTTGTTTAGTATGTGCTTCAGCCGCGTATGGTAGGCAGCCCCCACCAAGAAGACCATCGTGGGATTGTCGGACATTTTCTACCAAATATAAATAATTAATTATTAATGTTTGTTGAAGATTATTATGGCTGGCAACACCATACTTCCCCAGTACTACACAATAGGCCAAGTAGTTTTCAGCAGTTGGGTTTAATTTGATAAAAATATTATAACTTGACATTGGCTTTATAATTAGGCAAATTGATCGTGCTAAGCCATAAAAAAACCAAATCCTGACGAATAGTTCCTTATCATAAAATCTAACAGATTCTTCAAGATCTGGACTAGGATGCTCTGCATCATCAGCCCAATAAGTTGGTTTTCAAGTAGACAAAAGTACCAGGGACTCATGACATATAAAGAAGTATATCTAAAGTCTTTTCTAGCACAAGAACTGACCGCCGGGAAAGGACCTTCTAATGAGAAGAGAGGTAGAATAAACGAAGTACCAGGCACTTATGAGTTGCAAAGAGTAAAACTTACCTAGTGAAGGATAGATTAGCTTGAGTTCTGGAGGTGAAGATAGTATCTGAGGTTGAGCTTTGATTTTCGTAAAATGATGTAAGAAGTCCCCAGTTAGCCATAACTGTCAAAAAATAGAATAATTTACAGATACGTGTGGGTATAAAAATCCCATTTCTGTGCACAATTACCAAGCAACTCCTGGGCAAAATTATACCATTTCTAAAGTCAGCGATTTCGGCTGTGTATCAAATTCTAAGATTTCTAATATACCAGGCGATCATAAAGAAACTAGAGTTAATCTCATTGTTCCTACCTTAGGTTCCTTTCCATAGCTTCCGAGGCTTGAAGCCTGTGCTATTAACGGCCAGGATCTGGTCTCCGCAGTGGGTATGGCGCAGTGCTGACGCAGCAGGCTTCCGATCCTGGTCATACCCCATTCCATGTCGAAATGGGACCCTGGGACTGAGGCTACGAAGAATACGCTAGAAGAAGAGAAGATAATGATTTGTAGTACTAGGCGCTTATGAAATGGATGGAGATAATCGGCAAAAATTCCTTGGACAAAATCTAAAGATATGCTAGAAAAATTGTTTCGGGAGATTCTTGTTGCAAGCATTTCTTATCATGAAATCCTACAGATTCTTCAAGGTCTGTACTTAAGATGCTCTTCATCATCAGCCCAAAAACTTGGTTTTTAGGTAGATCAAGGTACCAGGCACTCATGACATAAAAAGAAGTCTATTAAATATACTTAGGTTCAACTTTTCTAACCAAACGAATAAACAGGAAATTAGTTTTAACCGCGAAAAATCCTTGTTTTTAAGTTTCCAAGTACCAGGCGCTACATAACTGTACAAGTTTTTGCCTCGAAAACTCAACTCAACTCAACTCGATTTCTTATTTGCAACTACCAGGCGCACATAACTGCAGAAGAACTTACTTGATATGTGAAAAGTCGCATCGCTTCACCCTTTCCACGTAATGACTCAGCGCCGGCATATGATAATGATTGAAATATCGAAGCAGAGATCTTTTGAACATCGTCGAAGACTCTCCATCATGAGGCATCGCATCTGAAGGTAGTTCCGGACATTTTGGACTGAACCATAAACTGAAAAAAAAAAGGAATTTTGAATGATAATACAAAAAAAAAAACTAAAATATATCTTTCCTTGCTTTTTGTCAAAGTTTATATTGCGCGATTTATCGCGGCATAATAATAACTTTTTATACTCTTAGTTACGCCACGATAAATTGCGCAAAATATCGCGCTTTTCTCTATTTTCATTTTTAAAAGTACCAGGCGATAATAAATGAACAAGAGTTAACAACAATCATCTAAGAAAGTACCAGGCTTACATAAAACTATAATAAATAAATATTGCACGACATTCCACACATCGCCATCTAGCCCCAAGCTAAGTAACTAGACTTGTGTTATGGGTGCTAGACAACGGATATACTACTTATATACTTTTCTTTTGTAAATACCCGCAACCTTGTATTTGGCAGACGGGCATGATGACCATTGTGGCTTTCGTTCCTTTATGGCGATCATAAAGGAACAAAAGTTTAATAATCATGAAAAACATACAGACAGACAGACGGACAAGAAAGTGATCTTATAAGGGTTCCTTTTTTACCTTATGAGGTACGGAAACCTAAAAAGTACCAGGCGATCATAAATAAAAAGACTTAATAATCAGCAAAGCAAGTACCAGGCGACCATAAATGAACAAGAGACTAACAATTATAATCTATAAATGACCAGGCGATCATAAAGGAATAAGATTTAACAATATCATCAAAGAAAGTACCATGGGATCATAAAATAACAAGAGTCAACTCTAAACTTACCCTTGAGTTCTATTCTCCCAATCATCAGAGTAAAGATTTGCAGTTGACACGACCACACGAAGCGATCCATCTTCATAGCATAGCAGCATCAGTTTACTGTAAAAAAACAAAAAAGTTTTTTTTAAGTTAAGGCTTCAATAAAGCCAGTGTTAAAAACCAATATTTTTATGAAGTTTAGCCCAAAATAATTGCATCAATTCAATTCCATTTATATGTGCACCTTCATTGACATAAATTGGATAAAGTTGCAGTAAGTAAGACTTGAATTTGGACTTTATTGCGTTGTTGAGAGAGTCGCTTTTTATTTTAATGAGTTAGTGAGGTGGTTTTTCGGTTCTTGTACTATTATATATTCTGTGCCAAAACTTAGTAAGTTACACTTACGTGTGATGTTTTCCAAAAGGCGTTGCCATGGTTACGTAGTGTGCATCTACCTGAGGCTTCTTTTGGCTTATATTCTTCAAATCGCCACCGCAGTCATCTCCAAACAAAATCGTTAACTTTTTCTCACTGAAAAATAATAAATAAATATTTTAGGGCAATGCACACAGCGACATCTAGCTTCAATTTAAGTAACTGGGCTTGTGCTATGGTGGTAAAATAGCGTATTTTGTAAATAGTAAACAGTCCAAGTTACCAGGCAAACATCACTAATTTACGCACCATAGATTATGTACCAAGGGAATAAAGGAATGCCTTTAGTCGCTGGTGGCATGTTGAAACCCGAGTTCAACGAGGGACACTCTTCGAGAGCTTCTTCTTTTTTTTTTCTTAACTTCTGAGCGAAGTGAGGGAGTTATGTAGAGTGAGGGGTTTCCTAAGACGAAGACATGATTTATCTCGAGGGCAATACTCCACTTTTCATATTTCATATAGATATTTGGTATTATAGGCAAAACCTATTCGCCTAGACCTAACGTAACAATCAAAATGATAAAGATAAATCGTAGCCTGCTAGATTTTTGTAGACCAATCAAATGACTTATTAAGAAAACCTATTTGTTGAGAACTTCAACATGAAAACTTCACACGAATTTCAACGTTCCAAATTCAAATCACTTTATTCCCTTGGGTGTTTCATACAACATTATTTCCCTTGGGAATAATGTTTTGCTTTAAGTTGAGATTATTGGGATCAAAGTATTGCTGTTGTGAAAAGAAGTAAACGATATCAACTCACCTGTAACCAGCGAAATAATATTGTGCCAGTAACCATCCGATTTCGACCATAAAATTAATTTGTAATGAACATTTTAGCTCTCCTAAACTACTATCTAGGATTTCTGGAACAAAATAAGATCATAAAGTCCTGGTATTTCATGTCTTAAAATTGAGCTTATCTTATGAACTACACTTTTATTAAATGCCGCCACTTACGACGCTGTTAAATCTTTCGGAGATGATAAAGGTCAATGATGATGAAATCCTGGTACCTCATGTTATAAAAATGTGCTCATATTGTGAACCCTTGGTATTTCATAATATGTATATTAAAATTATACCTATCCTATGAACTCCAGCTACTTAATCACTTCATAGTATAAAACAAAGTCGATTTTTCTGTCCCTATATCCCTTTGTATGCCTAGATCTTTAAAACTACGCAACGGATTTTGATGCGGTTTTTTTAATAGATAGAGTGATTCAAGAGGAAGGTTTATATGTATAATACATGCATAATATAGCCGTGCGAAGCCGGGGCGGGTCGCTAGTGTTTTAATATAACATGGTTATCTTATGAACTCCTAGTACTTTATATTTTAGAATTGTGTTTATATTATGAAACCCTGGTACCTCATATATTAAAAAATTGTGCGTAGGTATATTACAAATCCTAATGGAAATACCGCTTATTTATGAACACCTGGTACCTACATCATATTATAAAACTAGCGACCCGCCCCGGCTTCGCACGGTTATATTATGCATGTATTATACATATAAACCTTCCTCTTGAATCACTCTATCTATTAGAAAAAAACGCATCAAAATCCGTTGCGTAGTTTTTAAGATTTAAGCATACAAAGGGATATAGGGACATGGGGAGGGGACATAGGGACAGAGAAAGCGACTTTGTTTTATACTATGTAGTGACTATGTAGTGAAAATGCTTAAATTATGAAGTTCTGGTACTTCATATTTTAAAAGAGATATTTTAAATTGTAGTTTTATTATGAACAACTAGTACTTCCTATTATTATTTTTAAATAGTGCTTAAATTATGAACTCCAAGTACTTTATATCTTTTAAATTACTAAAAATACTCACCTTGGAATGTAATAGAAAATGGCTGCGCATGAGTTTCCTTAGCTGCCGTAATTGTCGTATAAAATACATAATAAGGTGCTGATAAAGCATGTTTCTCCGCCATTTTCCCTTTAGGCCTGACTACGTTTAGATAGTCTTCGACGCGTCGAGTTGGCGGGTTGATCGGTTTATAATTAGGGTCTGAAAGTTATGTTCAGAACTCTTTTATTGTTATGATCACCTGGTACTTTATGAAATAAAATGGGTAAATAAATAACATAATCTAATGAGATGGGATAATGTCATGAGATAGCATAATGTAACAAGATGGGATAGGAAAAGATGGGATAATATAATAAGATGGTATGAGATAAATAAAAAATGTAATGAGATGAGATGAAATGAGATGTGATGGAATAATGAACTGAGATGGGATAAGATAAAATGGGATTATGTAATAAGATGGGATGAGATAAGATTGGATAATGTAATGCAATACGAGGAGATATACTGGGATAATGTAATGAGATGAGATACAATGGGATAATGTAATAAGATGGGAAAAGATAAGATTGGACAATTTAAATAGATAGGATGAGATAATATGGGATAATGTAACAAGATGGGATGGGAAAACACGAGATATTATAATTAAATGGGATGAGATAAGTAGGATAAGACAGTAGGTATAGCGTAAGTAAGGGCGAGATTAAATATTTTCACGAAATGGGATGAGATGAGATAATGAAACAAAACAAGATAGGATAAGATAAAACGTGAAAATTTAATGAGGTAGGTTAATTTAACAAGATGGGATAAGATAAGATGGGCTAATGTAACAAGATAAGAAGAGATAAAATGTGATAGTGTAATGAGTTAGGATGAGATGAGATAATTTAACAGGATAGGATGACATGGGATAATATAATAAAATAGGATGGGATAAATAGATAAAAAAAACCCTACTTTCTTACCCTTTTTATAATCTTTAGGTTCCACTTTTTTCTCGATTTCTTTTGGAGATTTTGGTCTTTCATTTTTATCTTCCAAAGATTTTGTTGGTGATTTTCTGTTCTCTTTACTTGGTACTGTTAGATTTGTTTTTACATCTTTAAGTTGAGTGCTGGATGGTTTTTGATGCGATTCTACTTGTTTGACTGTGTTTTGTGATGATGAACTGAAATTATTAGTATTATTAGTGATTATCACTACATAGTATAAAACAAAGTCGCTTTCTTTGTCCCTATATCCCTATGTATGCTTAAATCTTTAAAACTACGCAACGGATTTTGATGCGGTTATTTTTAATAGATAGAGTGATTCAAGAGGAAGGTTTATATGTATAATACATGCATAATATAGCCGTGCGAAGCCGGGGCGGGTCGCTAGTTATTACTATTTCAAAGTAATGTTTAATTAAATGGTTGTCTGTAAAGTCGTACGATAATTTTACGTGAGAACATCATAAGAAATCGACGAAAAATTGAGTTTTTTTTTGTTAATCCCTAATATATATTTTTTCTTATTCTTTTCCTTTTGTTTCTTTTATATAAGTCTTCTATTCGTTACACCATAACACAAGCCCAGATGAGCGATATTATTATTAAAATATTCTCATGTTACCATGACGTCATGCGTCGCGTTTTGAGAACGGGAAGCCTCATGTTACCGGAACATGACACTTTTGTGTGAATGCAGGTTTTTTATCAATTTACTAGACTATACATCAAAAACCTAGGTTTTTTGGATTTTGAAGCTTAAAAGTACCAGGAAAACATAATTACTAGGTTACCTACCTAACGGAATAACCAAGTTTTTAATAGAACTTACCCCGCATCATCAAATTGTGCTCTATCTGCCTTAGAATAAAGTTGTTTTTCCACTATAACATCTAACTGCTCAGTTATGGTAAGTTTTTCCAAACTATATTGATCAGGAATCGGATAAGGACCATCTCCTGAATAGTTATCAAGGATTGATTCTACTGAAAAACACAAAATTAAAAGAACTTTATAAATTACTAGCGACCCGCTCCGGCTTCGCACGGCTATATTATGCATGTATTATACATATATACCTTCCTCTTGAATCACTCTATCTATTAAAAAAAACCGCATCAAAATCCGTTGCGTAGTTTTAAAGATCTAAGCATAACATAGGGACGGCGAAAAGTGACTTTATTTTATACTATGTAGTGATTAGTACCTCACGGTTTCACCCTCGTAAGTCCCGATCCTATGGGAATTTCGGGATAAAAAGTACCCTATGTTACTGTCAATGAATCAATGTATCCTCATACCAAGTTTCATCTAAATCGGTCCAGTAGTTTCTGAGCCTATTCAATGCAAACAAACAATTAAATCAAAATCTATACGGGCTGTTTTCCACAACCCAACTTCTTTAGTTGAGTCCCTTTTGTTTGAGTAGCGATGGAGTTGGCTTACCCAGCACCTAACCACCCTCTCAGCTCAGTCGACCATGTCCAGAGGAGAGAACTTGTCAATACGTCTGGAGCTAACTAAGCCGCGGGTTTCATCACGATGTTTTCTTTCACCGTAAGAGCAATGTCAATTATTATTAGCGTCAATAAATTGATTGTAAGAGAAATCCTTTAAGCCACGGCCGGCATGCGAACCCATCAACTTCGCAATTAAAGTAGAGGAAGATATATCTACCACTAGGGCAAAACGGCTTTCTTACCAATAATCAAGAACTAAGTATTTAAAAAAAAATTACTTACAATGCTTGTGGCTGAATTCTCGAAAGTGTGCCGGGTTTCTTCTGTAACATTTATCTCCATAATCGCACTCCCTTTTCATCCGTTTATGCTGTTGTTTATCTAAAAACATCGAAAACAAAACAGCAAAAACATTGGCACTGGTTTTTTACATAAAAATTGAAAAATATGAAATAAAAGGTACCTTCCATGGCGTCTTTACGTTTATTCGTGTTCATAATGTTTAGTTATAATCAATTTTGTGGGTCAGTGCTATATTTTAAGAAATAAATACAAAAAACTGCAATGGATTGACGGTGAAAACAAGAAATTACAAACGTCAGCTGATTTTGACATTGACAGAACTGTTGTCAAATTTAAAAAACGACAACATTATAAAATAAACTTTCAACCGCACAAAAACGATAAAATACCGGAAAAGCTGCTTAGCTTTTCCGGTATTTTATCGTTTTTGTGCGGTTGAAAGTTACCGGAAAAGTAAAAAACATACACGCGAACGCTCGGGCGGAGTGGGGGGTGTTAGGTTTTATTTTTAATACGGAATTTCTTAATTCGGTCGCCGAGCTCAAAGCCCGCGATAAAAGCTATGCAATAGCTTAAAATAAATCATAAATGTATAGATTCCGATTAGTATTGACTTTTCAGCAACACTCAAAAAGTGAACTAAACAACTACAGGCCTGTAGCTCTTCTCACAAGTTTTTCTAAGATATTTGAAAAAATAATTTATGTTAGATTGTTTTCCTTTTTAGATACTAATAAAATATTACATAATAATCAGTTTGGATTTTGGAAAAATAAAAATACTTCTTTAGCTATTTTTAAGATGCTCAAAGAAGTTTGGAACGGCATAAATACTAAAAATAGAGGTATAGCACTTTTTATTGACTTATCGAAAGCATTCGACTGTGTAAGACATGATTTATTACTAGATAAACTAGAAAATATAGGCGTAAGAGGGGTCGCATTAAAACTATTTGAATCATATTTACAAAATAGACAGCAATCAGTATTAATAGAGGTATATAATAAAAACAGTAAACACATTGAAAAAACATTTTCAGATTTTAAATTAATTGGTTTAGGTGTGCCGCAAGGATCTATTCTTGGTCCTATTCTTTTTCTAATTTACATTAATCAGTTACCAGATGTTGCCAAACACTTAACAGTAATGTTTGCAGATGATGCAACAATATTTATTCCAAAAAACAAATTATCTAATTATGAGTTTAAACTAGAAATTGAAAATACAATAGAAACTGTAATTAATTGGCTAAATCAAGCAGGGCTCAAAGTGAATTTGGACAAAACTAAATATATCCAATTTAGAAATAATAAAACACCTCCTCTAGGTTTAAAAATTTCGAGTAATGAAGTTGAAGTTAAAGAAGAAATAAAAACGAACTTTTTAGGAGTTATAATAGATAGTCATCTTAATTGGAAGGAACATATAAACAAAGTAAACGGTAAGATTTCCAAATATTGTTTTGCATTGTCTGTTTTGTCAAATATTTCTTCAAAAAAGATAGCTATTAGTGCCTACTATGGATATATCTACTCTCAGTTAAGTTATGGCATTATTTTTTGGGGGAATTCCGTAGAAATTAACTCTACATTCCGTCTACAGAAAAAATGTCTCAGGGCCATTTTTAATTTAAAAAAATCTGATTCTCTACGCTCTATATTCAAAACGCATAATTTTCTAACTTTAACTAGTATTTATATATTTGAAATTTGCTTATTTATAAAAAATAATACAGACTACTTTTTCGCTAGTGTATCTTGTAGAACCGAAAGTCTTCGCCTTAAACATAAATACAATATATGTCAACCACAAGTTAATAATGCTTTATATCAGAAAAGTTCATTTGTAAATGCGATTAAAATCTATAATGCACTACCTTTGAAATTTAAATTACCCCAAAGGTTATCTGAATTTAAAACTAATTTAAAGTCCTGGCTTATCAGTAGATCTTTTTACAATCTGAATGAGTACTTTGATAGTGATAGGGATAAATAAGTGAAAGGGCATTATTTTATAAAGATTAGCTTGAAGCTTTAACTAGGTACATAGTACCTACCTCTATTGTAATAAAATTTTAAAAATAGAATATTATCAAACACTAATTTAATTAATAATTAAGTATAAGATGTTATTCTTCTGAAATTTTATTTTAGTACTTTTAATAATTAATTTTGCATGCCCGCAATGGGTAAATTGTTGTTACTTAATTTTAAAACTACCTACCATCCATTGTACACAATTTATGCAATAAAAATTCTTATTCTTATTCTTATTCTTATTGACGTGACAACGTTTTATAAATTGGTTTGCCGGGTGACACTTCAAGAAACTGCGTTACGCTCCGCTGACGTTATGCGCTCACAATGAGAGCGAGTGAGAGGCACGCGGGCATGGTTAGCCCGCCTAAGAGCGAGAGAGACAGACATAAAAAGTGAAAGGCACGCGTCCCTTCCACTCGTACGTGTTGTCACGTAAAACTTTCGCCCGTATACCGACTTTTTTTTCTATGTAATGATTTAGCTTCAGAGTAGCAGATTTGCATAAAATATTTTCTCATTGAGCCATGCCAATTTGTAGCCGTAACTGTGCGGACTTCCTAATTACTTCGTTCAAAAACAATACGTTGTTTAGCCAACATCAGACAGCAAATTATTTTTGTTTACTAAATCATTTACGAACGAATTATTTGTCTATTTGGCTGCCGATCGCTGCAATCTTCTTAGTAGTCTGTGGATCGCTGGGTTTTAATTAAACTGAGGTTTTAAAAGGTTGAATTTTTGCGATTTTATCTTAGATATTGCAAATATATCTAATAATTGGAACAAATAGAGATTTAGGTGAGTTCTTTACGTATTTCTAACTAAACTTTCATTGAAAAACAACTTGGAATCTGCTAAAATTATCAAATCCAAATTATATTTATTGTTAATATTCTCTTCGATTCATGGGTTTATATTTATGTAGGTTATCTTACTTTGAACTCTGCTTTGAACAATAGTTTATTGTTATCAGAAACAACGATAAAGCCTACATTCATGATAAAATACTTACCTAACGCTAACAAAAGCTTACATTTCAAGTAGATCTATGTTTGTACTTTTAATCTGCTTTGCGGTTTGATTTAACAAAGACTCTAAGATTTTAATTAAATTTAAAGTCTTTGAGCACTGGTGGACAGTCAGACAAATTGGACCTGCAGCCTAATCAAGTCTAACTGCTGGAAAGACACCTCTTCTCAGCTAGAACTCAGCTTCGAATATAACAGAACCAGAGACTTATGAGCTACAAAGAGTTGTTTTACATGACTTATGAAATCTCATAAATCCCTTCTGTGAAAAATTCCATGTCTCTAGAGCCTGCGGTCAGCTGTGCATTAGTCTTTAGATTTTAAAAGTACCAGGCAATGATAAAGTAGCAGGAGTTAATCTTGTATTGTTCAAGTTGATTTGCTTCTGATGTAAGCCTAAATCCCTTCTGTGTAAAATTCTAAGTCTCTAGCTAGAGCCTGCAGTTTCAGCTGTGCCTCAGTCTTTATATTTTAAAAGTAGCAGGCAATCATAAAGTAGCAGAAGTTAATCTTGAAATGTTCTAGTTTGATTTGCTTCTCTGGTGCAATCTGGTGGTTTCTTGTGTCTGTTGGGAGGAAGCAGGGTGACTACTTCATGTAGACACATCAGCTGTTTCTACCTAACATTGTCCGTTATGCAAAAACTACTGAACGGATTTTAATGAAGTTCGGTTAGGCTGTAGCTGGTTACCGGGAGTAACACTTAGACTACTTTTTATCCTGATATTCCCATGACATCGGACATTACGTGGGGTAAAATTTAGGCCGCGGGCTGTCTATGGCGCAGGACAAACAGAAGAGGCGAGGTTCGGGTGCGGCATAGGCTCGTACAGATGATTAAAAACCGTAAGTTCATTGCGATAGAGTCATTATTTGTATACGCCACATTTTGTATGAAGCGGCACGGGCGAGGCGCGGGTACCGCTTGCGCAGTATACAAATATAGACTCTATCACAATAAACTTACGGTTTTTAATCGTCTGTACGAGCCCGCGCCGCACCCGCACCTCGCCTCTTCTGTGTGTCTTGCGCCTATAGTACCAGGCTATCATAAACAAACTAGAATACACCTTTTCTACTTTTATCCCGTTATTTCCACGGTATCAGGACTTACACGAGATAAACTGCAAACTATGGGCAGTCTTAAGTACCAGGCTATCATAAACAACCCAGAATATAGCTTTTTTACTTTTTATCCCATTATGTCCACGGAATCAGGAATTACATGAGGTAAACTGCAAGCCGCGGGCAGTCTAAAATACCAGGTTATCATAAACAACCCAAAATATACCTTTTTATACTTTTTATCATAATATTCCCATGGGATAGGGATTCAGAGGGTAAAACTGCAAGGCAAAGCAGTCTAAAGTACTAGGCTATCATAAACAACCCAGAGTTTAAAAACTAATGTTTTTTTCCCCAGTTAAAATGGACAACCCCTACGTACAATGCCCATACAACAAGGAACACAAAGTATCTCGCTCGAGATTACAGCAGCATATCGTGAAATGTGAGAAACGATACCCACCACTTATGGTAAGTATGGAATGAGGGATTCTGAACGACTACTTCAATTAAGTTTCCTTAGATCTGTGAGCGCTGTTCATCAAACTCGGACCGCAGCCTTCACATAAATACTTATGTACGCGCATGAGAAGTTATACGTCCGTCTGTCTGTCCGTCCGTCCGCCATTCCATTCTATTTTTATTACCCGACTACGGCTAAGCCAAAAGGGAGGGTTATGTGTTTGACCTGTATGTATGTTCATCTGTTCCCACCTAACTTCAAAACTACTTATTTTATCCTATTTCATATTATTTTATTCTATTCCATTTCGTTTTATTCCATTGTATTCCATTCCATTTTATTCCATTCTATTTTAGTCCATTCCATTCCGTTTCATTCCATTCTATTTTAGTCCATTCCATTCCGTTTTATTCCATTCTATTTTAGTCCATTCCATTCTATTTTAATCCATTCCATTCCGTTTTATTCCATTCTATTTTAGTCCATTCCATTCCGTTTTATTTCATTCTATTTTAGTCCATTCCATTCCGTTTTATTCCATTCTATTTTAGTCCATTCCATGCCGTTTTATTCCATTCTATTTTAGTCCATTCCATTCCGTTTTATTCCATTCCTTTCCATTTTATTCCATTCCATTTCCATTTATAAGACGTTTACAATAATAATTTATTTATGTAATTAATAATGATTGTTTTGACAGTTAAAAATGACCTGCACTTAATTATTAATCTACAGATATGCCCGTACAATGCAACACATCGCTACCCCGAAGATCAATTCAAAGCCCACGTGGCCAACTGTCCATCCAAACAGTCGTGGAACATCGAGGAGGTTGTGCACGTGGTGGCAAAGGCACCTGATGAGCCTGAACGGAATCATGACGATGACGGAGAAGTCTGGGACGACTAAATTACTAATATACCTCCATTTATCTTAAGGTGAAAGGGTACCTGCGCTCTCTCCATACAAACGTAGTCGACTGTTTCCTCCCTGGAAAATGACACTAGAGCAAATATTTTTGGTGCATAAAACTTTTAACTGCCATGACCATGCCCCTTTTTTTTTTCTGCGATTTCTCGTTACTCTCGTGAAAATATCGGGATAAAAAGTAGCCTAAAAACTATCTATACTCATTATAAAGCTGAAGAGTTTGTTTGTTTGTTTAAACGCGCTAATCTCAGGAACTACTGGTTCGAATTGAATTTTTTTTTTGTGTTGGATAGTCCATTTATCGAGGAAGGTTATAGGCTACTTTTTTTTTTATATTCCCACGGGATCGGGACTTACACGGGTGAAACCGCGGGGTGCAGCTAGTTACTAATAGCAGCGATCCCGTGGGAATATCGGCATAATCACTCCAGTAGTTTCGGAGCCTATTCGTTACAAACATAGGTACATAAAAATCTTTCCTCTTTATAATATTTGTATAGATTTGCTGTGCCCTTTTCACCCACGTAAATCCTGATCCCGCGGGAGTTTCGGGATCAAATAATCCTAAGTTCTTCTCCATTCCTTAATCTGCCAATATACCGATTTTAATCTAATTGATCCAATCTTTTGACCGAGAACCGTAAAGTTTTTAATTTGCTAATTACTTAGAATAAGAGTTGTTTTTTTAGTAATCAATTAAAGTGAGATTGTAAAGTCCGTTTGAGTTAAAATAGTTCAATTAATATTAATTTTAGAACTCTACGGTGGGCCTCCACTTTTGCTATATGTACAGTCACATTACCAATTAGCTGAACCCCACGTGACCTAGAGCTCACTCGCAAATCTGTAAGGTTGTATAGTAATGTTACCAGATTCGTATTTTAAACAATGTAGCTAAATACAATATTCAAAAAATTTAATAATAGGTAAATACATTTTTTACAGATATTCGAATGAGTTTTTGGGTCACGTGGGGTTCAGCAATTTGGTAATGTGACTGTACATTCTTCCGTGCCATTTAAATGTAAAATTCATGTCACCTGAAAAATTCGAATTTTTGAAGTGAAAACTTCTTATGGCGCGTTGGGCACTTTTGTGGGTGAGCATTTTCAGCCGTTCTCGCGACAGATTTTGACGCGACAGATGAGATTTTATTTGTGTTAGTCTTTTTGTTTCACTTATACTGCCATCTATTACACAAATTGAGAAACTTAGTTTCTAGAAAGACCGCTATTCGAATGTAGATGGCGCTGATTTAATTTTTTTATTGCCATCTAGCGAATAAAAAATAAACTATATTTGTTTAAGTGAGTGCTAATAGATGGCAGTAGCAGATCGTTTCAAGAAATATTCTATGAGAAATAACAAGTTTATTGTTTTCACTTCTGCCTGCACTCCCGGAGTGCGCTGTTTTTTTTATTTTTCTTTTATTCCTCTAAATATTTAGGTAAGTAAGTTTGTACTAAGGTTCTTTTGTGATAGGTACTGATTTTTAAAGTTAGTTGATTATTGTATTAACTACCTAGTTAATAAGGATAATGAATAAAAACTAAAAATACTTACTTTAATACCTATCTTATTTTTTTCGTACCACCGACATAAACTCCTAATATCTTTAATATACCTACTTAACTCTATGAAATGTCAAAATAATTAACACCGCGTTAATTATTCTGACTGATGACAAGCAACCAGCTCTTTACTCTTTGAACCAGCCACAGGGATAAGCGCTAGACCCACAGAACAGAAAAAATTTAGTCCCAAAAACCTAATTTTTTGTGCGCTAATAAAACACTATTAAAAGCCATTACGTTATAAAGTAAGCTTGCTTTGACGGCTAAGAAAAAATGAGTCTTGGCGGGAAAAAAATATAAAAGCTCAAGACTTATAATGATCTGCATCTTAATCTGCATAATATGTAATGTTTTGAGGTGATAATATTCCAATAAAAGTGATGAGGCACGAACGTGTTTTCGACGTGATAACGTTTTATAAATTGGTGAACACCTGCAATCTCAAAAAAGTGTGACGTCACGCGTCGTTACTGGAACGCCTCATGTTATTGACAAGGTAACTATAGCAACGTTTTATCATTGCCATGGTTACCATCAATGTTTTCTTATGACGTTATCACGTAAAATTATCGTCCGTAAACCGACTTTACAGACAACCATTTTTTTTTTGTTTATAATAAAGTACCTACTCCGTGCGAACGTGGTGATGACTGATGGATAAGACACCGACCGTGAAATTCCAGTTGTTCTTACTTCAAGACGAGGTTTCGTTAAAGACTGTCATCATTTACTTCAGCAAGAAGTTTGAAGAAGGAAGGAGAAAATAATGGACCGACGACGTCAGATTAGGCTGTATTAGATTAATAGTTTTTTGCCTGCCCTATCATAAACAAAAAAAAACGTTATGGAAAAAAAATGGACGCTTACGTCAAAGAAGCGTCAAATGCACGTCGTCAGATGAATTATTTTAATTTTTATTCATTACAATTTATTTGTAAAACAATGATGTATTTAATTCAATTTGATTGATATCTTAATGTGTTAATTGCATGTGAAATGATGATCTAGTTTGATACAATTGACGTGGTGAGTTTATTTTTGCGTTTTATTCTTGAATTCCCAGAATTTTTTTCGTTTGTTTTTCCGTTAGTTACAGTTGTAGAAGCCTTTTAGGACTTTGGTTGCGTAAATACACGTTATCCAACTACTTTGTTAGCGTAATTAGACCGATTCAATTGACGTTTTTCGTTTTTACTTCTAACTGCGAAGTTTAATCAAAAACTAGTGGTGCCCCGTTTTATCCAAAAGTCTCGATCCCGTGGGAATATAGGGATATTAAGTAGCTTCAGTTTTATTCTAGAACTCTTATTATCAATGTACCAAGTATTATTGTTATCGGTTTAGTAGTTTTTGCGTGAAGGTGTAACAAACAGCTTTCACTATCACTACATAGTATAAAACAAAGTCGCTTTCTCTGTCCCTATGTCCCTTTGTATGCTTAAATCTTTAAAACTACGCAACGGATTTTGATGCGGTTTTTTTAATAGATAAAGTGATTCAAGAGGAAGGTTTATATGTATAATACATGCATAATATAGCCGTGCGAAGCCGGGCGGGTCGCTAGTCAACCTATACAGGAGTAAAAAAGAATAAGTTTGTATATCTAGTGTTCTATAGAAAATCAATATTATATTTAGCAGCTAGTTTATAATATTTATTTATAATTTTCCAGAAATATGAATAATAAACAAAACCCTGAAGAAGATGAATATGGATATGACAACCTCTGTCAATATAGTATTGAGAAATGTGAGCTGTGTGATATGGTATTTAGCAGCAGGTATATTAACTCATGGTTCTCTATGCTTGCCTGGTACTTTTGGATATTTAATTAAAGACACAGCTAAAATTGCTGGCTCTAGAAGAAACATGGAATTTTACACGGGGTTCCTTTGTCATAATAGAACAAAACATTAAGTCTTGGTTCTCTATGCTTGCCTGGTACTTTTGGATATTTTAAGACTGATGCACAGCTAAAATCGCTGGCTATAGAAGAAACATGGAATTTTACACGGGGTTCCTTTGCCAGAATAAAACAAAACATTAACTCTTGGTTCTCTATGCTTGCCTGGTACTTTTGGATATTTAAAGACTATAATGCACAGCTAAAATTGCTGGCTCTAGAAATTTTTCACAGGGGTTCCTTTGTCAAAATAGAATAAAACATTTACTCTTGGTTCTTTATGTTTGCCTGGTACTTTTAGATATTTAAATACACATATAGATGATACCATTGGCTCCCTAAGTCGTAATAGAATACAACATTAACTCCTTTGATTGCCTGGTGGTTTTTGATATCTAAAGACATGAACAAATGAAACCGCTGACTCTATATGCATTTTGCACAGGGGTTTCTTACATCGTAAGTGAGCATTAAAGAATATTTTTTTGGAAATTCATTTCTCATTCTTTTGATTTCAGGTTTGCAAACATCATTCACAGTTCTCAACACATAATAATTCCACTTATAAAACAAAAAATACACAAATGCAAGAAATGTCTACACTGTTTCATTTCAAAATCTGAACTGAAAGCACATAAACAAGCTAAACATAAGAAAAAGGACATCTCTGAGGACAATGATGGGCAAATTAACCATGAGGAAAGTCAAATTGGCTGTGAGGAAAGTCAAAATGGCCAAGAAGTTAGGCAAATTAGCCTAGAAAAGAGTGAAATAGGCCAAGAGCTTATTACTGGTCATAAGAAAAGTGCAACTAGCAAGAAAAAAAGTCAAAACAGTCATGAGAAAAGTCGTATTAGCTATAATGGAAGTCAAAGTGACAGTAAGGAAAGTCAAAAGAGCCATAATGAAAGTAAAAATGAAGCAGATGCTCTACTTCAAAGCATTATAACCAACCAACCCATAGTCAAAATCGATAACATCGTAAATATTCTTGCAAAAACCTTATTAGCAACGAAAGCTGATGAAAAACATTCAAAAACTGAGAAAGATACAAATATAATAAAAAAAGACAGTCCTAAAATTCCAAAAGAGAAGAAAAATAAAGAGAAAAACGATGCTAAACCGCAAAAAGAAACTAAAAATGTTAACAAAGAGAAAAATCCATCAGAAATAATTTTCTCCAGACCACAAACATCACAGAATACCATCACAATGCACTCAAATAAAATTATAATCGGTGGAAAGAAACCCATTAAAAGAATATCACCAGACAAAATTGACCATAAGAGTAAGAGAGACAAAAAATCTCCAAGCACAGATACTAATAAGAATGAAAGAGATAGAAATAACACAACTAAAGTCACTAACGGTGTGCATACAACAGATTTGACAGCAGAATGTACAAACAGATTCAGTTTCAACTACAGGGAAATCAGTCCAGACGTAATCAGTATAAATAGTGATAGTTCAGATGATCTCATATTATCTGAATGTATTAAATCATCAACTGTTCAATCCAAAAGGAAATTTTTTGCATTTGCTTATGAAGAAGAAGAAAGTGTGGATAAAGAGCAGTCTAAAACTGTACCACCAAAAGACCAATCCAAAACTGTACCACCAAAAGACCAGTCGAAAACTGTTCCGCCAAAAGACCAGTCGAAAACTGTTCCGCCAAAAGACCAATCTAAATCTACACCACCGAAAGACCAGTCTAAAACCGTACCACCAAAAGACCAATCCAAAACTGTACCACCAAAAGATCAATCCAAAACTGTACCACCAAAAGACCAATCCAAAACTGTACCACAACAAGACCAATCCAAAACTGCACAACAGAGAAAACAGTCTATACACATACCATTTGTAATAACGGACTCTGATAGTGAACTAGATGCAAATATTAACGAATTACTAAATAACATAACAAGTCCTGCAAAAAAAACAAATTTTCGAAGTAAAATACAGTTTGAAGATGATGAAAATTTACAGCTTTTGGATTTGGAGAGGGAGCTCACTGATTTGTGTTATGAATTTCAAAGTGTGCATTACGATCAATTGGTGGAGGAAGAATTGAGTGAATGCAGGCGATGTCACATGATATTTATGAATAGGTAAGTCATTCTGCATCATAGACACCAGAAGACCAATCATAATAATAAATATTGCAGGACATTCCACACATCGCCATCTAGCCCCAAGCTAAGTAACTACACTTGTGTTATGGGTGCTAGACTACGGATATACTACTTATTATACTTTTCTTTTGTAATTATACACTTAGAATTCATAGAAACAACCAGACCACAGACAAATATCTAAGCATAAATACATGCCTGAGGCGCAACCCTGTGTTTGGCAGTCCGGCATGGTGACCATTGTGCCAACTGGGTCGAATTAATAAATTATTAATGTTTTTACCTTTCAGGTTTACACTCTACAAACACGAAACGACCCACATGCGTTTCAGACGGACAAAAAAGCATTACTTCTGCAAATACTGCGAGAATTACTTTGCAGGTAATCATTTCACACAAAAGAAACACTATGAGCAGGTCCACAACGCAACGGTGGACAAGAAAAAGCCATTATTCTGCCCCGTCTGCAAACTACAATACAACAAACTAAAAGAACACTACAAAAAACACCATCAGAATTTACTATGTAAAAATTGCTCGACATGCTTCGGGACAGAAAAGGTTTACAAAAAGCACACCTGTATCGAAAGCATACAAAAAGTTAATTCGTTCATAGATTCAAAAATCACACAGAAAAATTTCGATTTACTATTAGTATGTGAGTTATGTTTATCATTTACGAAGACCACTGGTAATTTTAAATATGAAGTCATGGGGGAAAAATGTGAAGTTGGTGAGAGGCAACGTTGTTTTTATTGTACGAAGGAGTTTTTCGAAGTGAAAATTGTGAAGCGTGTTAATTTTATGATTACAATAAAGAGTCAGAATTTGAAGAATGGTGAGGGAAAGAAGAAGACTCAGGGTTCTAACGCTCAGAAACTGAATATGATTAGAAAAAGATTGAAGGCGATGAAAAAATAAAATGGTTTAAAAAAAATAGTTTTTTATTCTAATACTAGCGACCCGCTCCGGCTTCGCACGGCTATATTATGCATGTATTATACATATAAACCTTCCTCTTGAATCACTCTATCTAATAAAAAAAACCGCATCGAAATCCGTTGCGTAGTTTTAAAGATCTAAGCATACAAAGGGACATAGGGACGGCGAAAAGTGACTTTATTTTATACTATGTAGTGAAGGTACAATCAACATTCAAAAGTACACTACCACCGTTGTGATGGTTTAAAAACAAATTGTTTCTTTTTAAAATAAGGTACAATCAACGTTCAAAAGTACACTGCCACCGTAACGTTTACAATCCTGTGCAGCACTATTTGAACATTATAACAACGTAACCTGTGGATCGAACCCACGTCGGTTGGTGTAGCGGGTAGCCCCTTATACCACTCACACAACTAAACACATAGCTAACATGTTGACAAATAATAATCACACCGAGTACTTTTAATTCAAGTATTTAAGTTTGTGTGTAACGTCTATTAGAAGGTCATAAGTCCAATACTTACTTGTTGATCGTATTATGGTAGCAAACTGATAGTGTACTTATGACGCATACTGTAATAAGGGCTTGCCAATTAACTTAATTTTAAACTAAATCTACAATCTGGCAGACAGATGGCGTCATATTGAAAATATAATAATACTAGCGACCCGCTCCGGCTTCGCACGGCTGTATTATGCATGTATTAGGTATATCTAAAAACCTTCCTCTCTAATCACTCTATCTATTTAAAAAAAACCGCATCAAAATCCATCGCGTAGTTTTAAAGATTTAAGCATACAAAGGGATATAGGAACAGAGAAAGCGACTTTGTTTTATACAATGTAGTGATAGTGATTTTCAGGGAGGAAAGATTTTTTGTTTGTCTGTTTGTAACGAATAGGCTCCGAAACTACTGGACCGCTTTTGATGAAACTTGGTATGAGGATACATTGATTTCCTTTCTCAGTACTCCCCTACATTCTAAAAGGAAGCGAAGCGTGCGAAGTTTTAGACTTTTAGTTCGCGTCGTTTCAGATATTTCATAATGAGTCTTTATCTTTTTTAACACGCTTTTATTAGTTTCACCTGTATGTTTGCTTATAAGTGTGTAACCGACTCTTCTGGGCTCGATTTTTTATTTAAGTCCTACTAGTTGTCCCGGCAAACGTTGTTTTGCGATATAAAAAAAATGTGATAAATGAAGAACCGCTCGACCGATTTTGTGCAAACTTCACATAAACCATTTACTAAATACTTAGTCCGAACAAAGCGTAAACATTTGGTTTGGATAGGTGAGCCCGTTCTTGAGTTATAAAATTACAACGAAAAGTGGCATTGATTTTTATATAAATAGATATGTATTTATATTTAAAAAATGCGAAAGTTTTTGTGTGTTATAAGTTTGACGTGTCTATGTGTGTGTGTGTCTGTCGGTGGCATTGTAGCTCCCGAACGGATGAACCGATTTTGATTTGGTTTTTTTGTTTGAAAGGTGAATTAGTCGGAGTGTTCTTAGCTATGTTTGTACTTGATAAAACCCGCAGCTTAGTTGCCAGACGTATTGACTGGTTCTTTCCTCTGGACACGGTAGACTAAGCTGAGAGGCACTACAAATCATTATTAGACGTAAAGACTGGTTTTTATATTACTGTATTATGCATGTATTATACATATAAACCTTCCTCTTGAATCACTCTATCTATTAAAAAAAACCGCATCAAAATCCGTTGCGTAGTTTTATAGATTTAAGCATACAAAGGGAAATAGGGACAGAAAAAGCGACTTTATTAGTCGCTTTTTACTATGTAGTGATTATTGCGAAATTTTTAGACCTACCTAGTGATTACCTACGTCTAATAAATTACATGAACATGAAATTACACACGTAGGTACATTCGATGAACAACTGCATTCACAAAAGTGTGACGTTGTTTTTCACCCCTTTAGAGATAGAATTGTTAGTATTTACTCCATTATAGTTATAGGTACCTACACTTCTCACTATTTTCACTACTAACAAATAAAATCCAATTATATTTAGTCTTAATGTCTCACACAAAATACATTTAATAGGATCATTTACTTATGACCCATACTGTATGTAAATTAAACGTGTGATAATGCATCATTTCTATTTTAAACACAGCTGCGTATGAGATGAGCTAATTACAGCAGCTCATTATGATAAATTACATACATAGTAGTTCAATTTGTCTATTTGATAGCCATTGAGAGACTCACATACCGCATTTTGACGACCCAGTTGGCACAATGATCACCATGCCGGACTGCCAAACACAGGGTTGAGGGTTCGATTCCCGCCTCAGATATGTATTTGTAATTAGATATTTGTCTGTGGTCTGGTTGTTTCTATGTATTATAAGTATATATTTACAAAAGAAAAGTATATAGGTAACTAGTATCCGTTGTCTAGCAGACTAGCACACATACCACAAGTGTAGTTACTTAGCTTGGGGCTAGATGGCGATGTGTGGAATGTCCTGCAATATTTATTTATCTCTATTCATACAAATATCAATAGCTCTTTTTTCCCTCTTAATTTTATCCAAGTCTGTTTTTTTAGGGACACTTTTACTTTTACTAAGACTTGGTCCGTTTGTTTGTCTATCACCAGGGTTTATCTCATGAACCATGACATTTTTTGGGCATAGCGTGCATTTGTCAGAGGACGCAATATTTTTTTATATCCGAAAATCCGTTGCGTAGTTTTAAAGATCTAAGCATACGAAGGGACATAGGGACGGCGAAAAGTGACTTTATTTTATACTATGTAGTGATATAGTGATAGTGATTATAGGTTTAGGTTTGAATATCTTTATTTTTCCACAATGAGAAACAACAAAAATTATATACCTAAGTAATATTTATATATTTACTAGCGACCCGCCCCGGCTTCGCACGGCTATATTATGCATGTATTATACATATAAACCTTCCTCTTGAATTACTCTATCTATTAAAAAAACTGCATCAAAATCCGTTGCGAAGTTTTAAAGATCTAAGCATACAAAGGGACATAGGGACGGCGAAAAGTGTCTTTATTTTATACTAGCGACCCGCCCCGGCTTCGCACGGCTATATCATGCATGTATTATACATATAAACCTTCCTCTTGAATCACTCTATCTATTAAAAAAACTGCATCAAAATCCGTTGCGTAGTTTTAAAGATCTAAGCATACAAAGAGACATAGGGACGGCGAAAAGTGACTTTATTTTATACTATGTAGTGATATAGTGATAATGATTATAGGTTTAGGTTTAAATATCTTTATTTTTTCCCATATGAGAAACAACAAAAATTATGCCTAAGTAATATTTACATATATATTTATGATAAACTAGCGACCCGCCCCGGCTTCGCATGGCTGTATTATGCATGTATTCAATCTAAAAACTTTCCTCGTTAATCACTCTATCTATAAAAAAAAACCGCATCAAAAGCCGTTGCGTAGTTTTAAAGATCTAAGCATACAAAGGGACATAGGTACGGCGAAAAGTGACTTTATTTTATACTATGTAGTGGTATAGTGATAGTGATTATTGTTTAAATTTTAATATCTTTATTTTTCCATATATGAGAAACAACAAAAATTATGCCTAAGTAATATTAATATATTTATGATGAATATTTATTTAAAGGCCGCATCCAAAGCTTGTTCCAAGTCTTGTAATAGGTCATCTACGTCTTCAAGTCCAACTGTCAGACGTATTAGAGAGTCTGTGATACCGAGTTCAGCCTTCTGTTCTTGTGGGACAGACTTATGTGTCATTAGGGACCTGAAATTATTTATTCATTAGCGAGCTTCAAAACTAATAAAGGCCATACGATTATATTACTTTGCCCCCCTTTTTCACCGCCTAAGGGGTAGAATTTCGGAAAATCTTTTCTTATCGGATGCCTACGTCATACAAAGAGCACACCCTCCAAGTTTCAGGTCTTTACGATCAGCGGTTTAGGCTGTGCGTTGATCCGTCAGTCAGTCAGAACAAAGCATTTTATATGTATATATTAAATATAAGAAGAAGATTAGTGTAGTTTAGTTTTATTACGACTAGCAGTTTCACCCGCGTAACTCCCGATCCCGTGAGAATATGGGGATAAAAAGTACCCTATGTTACTGTCAATGAATCAATGTATCCTCATACCAAGTTTCCTCTAAATCGGTCCAGTAGTTTGACCATGCAAAGGGAAGAAACAAACAAATAAGCTTTCGGATTTATAATATTAAAAACTATGAGTGGTCCCCGGTTTCACCCGCGTAACTCCTGATCCCGTTGGAATATCGGGATAAAAAGTACCCTATGTTACTGTCAATGAATCAATGTATCCTCATACCAAGTTTCATCTAAATCGGTCCAGTAGTTTCGGAGCCTATTCGTTACAAACAAAAAAACTTTCCTCTTTATTAATTTAGTGTAGATAACAAAGGTTAATGACCTCACTTCAAGAAACAGCTGATATTGAGTAAACATAACCTCAAAATAGTCGAAAAAAACTACGGATTATTTAAAAAAAATGTAGTTCCATGACACGGGTCACGGTTTTTCGTTTCACGTTTTCATAACGCGTAATATTTTTTCTCGGCTAGGTCCCCTCGACAACCCGCGATATCTTACGGTTTTTCGTTTCACGTTTTCGTAACGCGTAAGTAATATTTTTCTCGGCTAGGTCCCCTCGACAACCCGCGATCTCCTACGGTTTTTCGTTTCACGTTTTCGTAACGCGTTACATTTTTGTCTCGCCAACCTGCGGTTAGGAACTTCGTTCTATCATACATACGGTAACTGAGCTAAAGTCTCGAAACCTCCCAAGCTCTCAGCAAGGATGATAGTATCCAAAGCTTCCAAGAACACTTGTGACTCCTTCAAACTTCCGACATGTCTGAAAGCTATCATGCCAGAATGTCCGCTTGTTTGTTTTTTTGATATTTCATGTTGTGGGTGGGATTTAAGGCCTGCAAATATTAAATTTAAACAAAAATTAATAACGATTTTAAGGGGGGTACGCCATACGCCAACAACCTTGGTACACAGCCTACTAAATAATTACTACTGGTACCTGTCGCCTTCGTTGGTGAAAATTGTTGATTGTTACATAAAGTGAGATTTTTACCGACATTTTGGTGTGATTTTGAGCCAAACATTTCCTATAGTTTTGAGGCTATCCTAAAATTAAGAATTAAAACTAGTCTAGCATTGAAATGACAAAGAATTTTCGCCTCGAAATTACCCCAAAATATCGGTAATAATTTCACCTACAATTCCATCTCAGCACTTTTGAGAAAAACAAAACACATTAGTTACAATCAACAATACTAGTTGTAAGCCGACGGGTATTTCTGGCGCGTTGCGTTTGGCAGCATAAGTATAATAGCCTTATAATCTATACTAGTTGTTAGTTGTTGTTTGTTTGAACGCGCTAATCTCAGGAACTGCTGGTTCGAATTGAAAAATTATTTTTGTGTTGGATAGTCCATTTATCGAGGAAGGTTATAGGCTACTTTTTATCCCGATATTCCCACGGGATCGGGAGTTACGCGGGTGAAACCGCGGAGCGCAGCTAGTAGGTGATATATCTTGTGCGAGTCGGCTAGTCCGACTAGAAGGTCCACGAAGGTTTCCGTACCATATTTATGAACCATGTTGTTCAATATTTATTGTAGAACAACAATAAAAAAAATACGTTGCTATGGTTACCTTGTCAATAAGAGGGGTCACACTTTTTTGTGAGTGCAGTACGGTGTGCATCGATTTATAAGACTTTATCACGTTAAAATTAAATTTATTTTATCAGTCAGAACTCAGAAGATTACTTAAGTACTTACCTAGTTGTTTTTGGGATTTTTAGGGTTCAGTATCCAAAGAGTAGAAACGGGATCGTATTACTAAGACTTTACTATCCGTTGGTCTGTCTGTCTGTCACCAGGCTGTATCTCATGAACCGTGATAGCTAGACCGTTGAAATTGTCACAGATTATGTATTTCTGTTGTCGCTATAACAACAAATACTTACTAAAAAACAGAAAAAGAAAATATTTAAGCTCCTATACAACATGGTATGGAACTCTTCGTGGGCAAGTCCGACTCGCACTTGGCTGTTTTTTGAAGTGAAAACTTCTTATGGCGCGTTGGGCACTTTTGTGGGTGAGCATTTTCAGCCGTTCTCCCGACAGACGACAGATTTTCTCGCGACAGATGAGATTTTACATAGATATACAGTTTTGAAGTGAAAACTTCTTATGGCGCGTTGGGTACTTTTGTGGGTGAGCATTTTTTTTACTGTGTAATATTTAGGATGGCATTTTCTACCTGGATGAAGGATTTCGCTGATTTTCGGATGTTTCTCCAGCCATTGTGCGATGATCAAAGATGATTTCTTGTGTTGCTCCATTCTTAGAGACAGAGTCTTCAAACTTCTGTTGACGAAGTAGCAATCCATTGGAGACGGAACGGCACCCATAGCTGAAACAAACAAAAAAAAACTAGTCAAGTGCGAGTCGTACTCGCGCACCTAGTGTTCCGTACATCACTACATAGTCACTACATAGTATAAAACAAAGTCGCTTTTTCTGTCCCTATTTCCCTTTGACCGCTTAGATCTTTAAAACTACGCAACGGATTTTGATGCGGTTTTTTTTAATAGATAGAGTGATTCAAGAGGAAGGTTTATATGTATAATACATGCATAATATAGCCGTGCGAAGCCGGAGCGGGTCGCTAGTATAAAATAAAGTCGCTTTCTCAGTCCCTATTTCCCTTTGTATGCTTAAATCTTTAAAACTACGCAACGGATTTTGATGCGGTTTTTTTAATAGATAGAGTGATTCAAGAGGAAGGTTTATATGTCTATTACATGCATAATATAGCCGTGCGAAGCCGGAGCGGGTCGCTAGTTAATCATAATCATTTATTCGTGAATATAGGTGGTACAGTTGACATAATTACACGTATTGCATCTCTATATTCTACCTTACAGGCATACGAAATTTTATTAAAATTATTATAAATAAATAAATAATAAATAAATAAATATTTCAGGACATATTACACATCGCCATCCAGCCCCAAGCTAAGCAACTTAATGCTTGTGTTATGGGTGCCAGATAACGGATAAACTACATATATACTTTTTTTTTTTGTAAATATATACATATTATACATATAGGAAACACCCAGAACCAGAAACAAGAATTTATGGTCAGCATAAATACTTGTTCCCGGCGGGAATCGAACCCGCATCTTAAGTGGCGTTTAAATTGACGTTAAGTGTATGCTTTCTATTGAAGCCTACACTTAAATTTCAGTTTAAGCGCCACTTAAAATTAAGCAGCCTTTCAGTATTCGGGGGTAAGGCGGGAATTCAATCCGCAACCCTGTGTTTGGCAGTCCGTTATGGTGACAATTATGCCAACAACTGGGTCGTCCTTGTTTTACCTCTTGAGCTACGGAACTCTAAAAATTACCAACCTTTTTGCAGAAACTTAAGCTTCGTCCCCAATTCATCGTTGTTAGTAAGCGCTGCCCCCATAACAACATCAGAATGTCCATTCATATACTTAGACAAGGAGTACATGACGACATCAGCACCGAATTCCAACGGCCTCTGAAGATATGGAGTCAGGAACGTGTTGTCTACTACGACAATAATGTTGCGGTTGATTGATTTCACTGTTTGAACGACTGCGGCTATATCTATCACCTTCATTGTTGGGTTTGTTGGCGTTTCCATCCAGATCAGCTGGAATTTAATAGTACATTGTTACCCTAGGTGTGAAAGTCATTCATTTAGTCCCGAGACGGAGTTTGGCGCCCGAGCGTAGCGAGGGCTCTAATAGTTCGAGGGACTAAATGAGTTTTTCCCCCGAGGTAAACACTGTGCTTTTCATTACGAAAAATACATAAAATTCTTCCTAACAACGAGAGTGAATGAGAGACTCCATACTACCTGATCCTCTTACAAGGTTGGGACCAAAGAGGTTATATACATGTAGTGTTATTCTTTGGTGTTACTTAAAGCAAGGAGGTTAGGTTTTTGAAGTTCCTAATGCATATAATGATACTGATACTGGCTACATGCACATTGCACAAGCCGTGCAAAGCCATAATTTGACATGACAGCTGTCAGTGAAAGCAATTATCCCTAGGGCTGGAAGTTTTTCTTTCTACACGCTCTTCAGTCATCTTTAGACCTACTTTCGGAGTAAGAGTAATGAAAACGCAATTTTTAACCCCCGACGCAAAAAGAGGGATATTATAAGTTTGACGTGTGTGTCGTGTCTGTGGAATCTTAGCTCCCGAACGGATGGACCGATTTAGATGAAACTTGGTATGAGGATACTTACATTGATTTAATGACAGTAACATAGGGTATTTTTATACCGATATTCCCGCGGGATCGGGAGTTACGCGGGTGAAACCGCGGAGTGCTAGTAAAAAAGATAGATAAATATAGAAGAAAAATCTTACTCTAGTATTTGCCTTGATGTGATTCTTCAAATTCTTTAAATCATTCGTTAAATCAACGAACGTTGTATCTATTCCCATTTCACTGATTATTTCCCTGGAACAAATGGAATTTGTTAAATATTAGCTACGCCTCTCGTGGAAATTATACTAGCAAGCCGTTGAGGGCTACTTCTGTGCACCTTAACAAACAACTTTTGTTCTACGACATTTGGAAATTCGAAAAAAAATGATGAAAATTTTGAGGTTATGTAAATTCGAAAAACAGCTGATTTTTTAAAACAAAGGTCATTCAGACTAAGAAAAGTAGATAAAACTTAATAAATACGTAAAATTTTAAGGTTAATGACCTCTCCGTGTAAGGAACAGCTGATTTTCAGATAAGTAAACCTAACCTAATAATTTTCGAAAAAATGTTCGAATTTCCAAAAGTCGTAGAACAAAAGTTGTTTGTTTAGGTGCACAGAAGTAGCCCTCAACAGCTTGCTAGTATAATTTCCAATAACCCTGTATAGGTATAGTCAAAGTCAAATATCTTTATTTCTTTGGATGCTTAATACATTAGTATAAAGACCACATGAAACCGTCTTAAAAACTAAGTTAGGATGTGTTACTATAGTCTATCTACTCCCTAAAAAGGAACCCTTATAAGATCACTTTCTTGTCCGTCTGTCTGTATTTCTAGGTATTTATATTTTTTACCTGAAAAGTCTGTTAGTACCGCCATATATGTCATCACCAGATATCATGTGGTCCCCATTTTTGAGCAGAGAAATGATTGTAGTGGTTGCTGCCAGACCGGAGCCATATGTGGACGCGTATTTAGCACCTTCCAAACCAGCAAGGCATTCTTCAAGCGTATCCCTCGTCGGGTTTGCAGATCTACTGTATAGATATTGCTATAACAAAATAAGTACATTTTGTAGCATGCATACAGCGCCATCTAGCCCTAACATAAGCAACTACGATTGTAGTAGTCGCAGCCAGGCCGGAGCCGTATTTGGCACCTTCTAAACCAATGAGGTATTCTTCTAGTGAGACGTGAAAATCTTATTTAGACAAAAGTTCTCAATTAATGCAGTAAATTTGTAACCCAAAGAGGTTGACTTATATTAAGGCTTTGTTGGATTGAAGTTGATTATATAAAATGTACTTTATCTTGAATACAGACTATTTCAATGGCACAAAGGCACATTCACGAAACGACGGAAACTCCGTCCAGTGAAGTAAGTGAAAACAATAATTCTGGTGTTTCCAAGAAACCAGGATTTTAAGGATGATTGTAGTAGATTAAATTAGATATTAGATTGATTGTTGTAGTAGCCAGACCGGAGCCATATGTGGATGCGTATTTGGAACCTTCTAAGCCAGCAAGGCATTCTTCTAGCTAGACTATCCCGCGTCGGGGTTTTTTTTTACATATTATGATAGGTCAGCGTTTGACCACTATCACACCTGCCTGATATAAAGGGTTATTGCCTCAACTGCTTGCTAGTATAATTATACTAGCAAGCAGTTGAGGGCTACTTCTGTGCACTTAAACAAACAATTTTTATTCTACGACTTTTGAAAATTCGAACATTTTTTTGGAAAATCAGCTGTTTCTTACACGGAGAGGTCATTAACCTTAAAATTTTACTTATTTTTTAAGTTTTATCTACTGTTCTTAGTCAGCCTGCCTAGCATGAAGACCAAAACACGATACGATAAAGCGATATAACTACATCAACTCTCAAAATATGATAGATAAAGCCGCCATGTTGAATTTTTATTATAAATTGCGATAAAAATTATGATAAAAATTCAACATGGCGGCTTTATCTATCATATTTTGAGAGTTGATGTAGTTATATCGCTTTATCGTATCGTGTTTTGGTCTTCATGCTAGGCAGGCTGAATGACCTTTGTTTTAAAAAATCAGCTGTTTTTTAAATTAACATAACCTCTAAATGTTCATTTTTTTCTTCCAATTT
This sequence comes from Idaea aversata, assembly GCA_907269075.1. Taxonomy (NCBI): domain Eukaryota; kingdom Metazoa; phylum Arthropoda; class Insecta; order Lepidoptera; family Geometridae; genus Idaea; species Idaea aversata. Next base: position 5,583,751 of record OU026112.1, on the reverse strand, counting down.
TTGCACAGGCTTGCTAGTATAATTCCCAATAACCCTATAAAGGGTAGGGTACCGCCTTAAGGCTGCTTATGCTGCCAAACGCAACGCGCCAGACATACCCGTCGCTTACAACTAATATTGTTGATTGTAACGAATGTGTTTTGTTTTTCTCAAAAGTGCTGAGATGGAATTGTAGGTGAGATCTTTACCGATATTTTGGGGTAATTTGAGACGAAAATTCCTTGTTATTTGAAAGTTATATTAGTTATAATTCTTAATTTTAGGATAGCTTGAAAACTAAAGGAATTTTTTGGCTCAAAGTCACACCAAAATATCGGTAAAAATCTTACCTACAATTCCATCTCAGCACTTTTGAGAAAAACAAAACACATTCGTAACAATCAACAATGTGACCAACGAAGGCGACCGGTGCCGGTAGTAACCTATTTAGTAGGCTGTGTACCAAGGTCGTTGGCGTATGGACCCCCCTTAAGATCTAGTAACCACTAACCGGTAGTGCAGCCCCCGGAACACCTGGAGCCGGCTGCTCAAATGTCGTGGAAGTGAATATGGGAGGCACTACAGCTGCAGAACGCCATTTCTTAGAAGACTGCCCAACATGGATCGCCTTTGTGGAAAGACCGCGCTTTTGCTTCAAAAATCCTTTGTAGCCGTCCATTTTAGTTGATTAACTTCAAAAAGAAAAGAAAAACATTGAAAATAGTACTCTTTAAAAAATCTATATCATTACATAGTATAAAACAAAGTCGCTTTCCGCTGTCTGTCCCTATGTATGCTTAGATCTTTAAAACTACGCAACGGATTTTGATGCGGGTTTTTTTAATAGATAGAGTGATTTAAGAGGATGGTTTTAGCATATAAAAACAACTACTACGCGTACAAATTCACGGGCAACAGCTCGTGAACGGCTGGACCGATTTCGCTGATTCTATTTTTGTTGTGTTTATTATTGTCAGGTTAGGTAAGTTTATAGGAAATTCAGCTTTTAAGGTTCCGTACAGAAAGTGTTGAAACCCTATTACTAAGACTTCTCTGTCTGTCTGTCACCAGGCTGTATCTCATGAACCGTGATAGCTGGACAGTTGAATACTAATATTATAAAGCTGAAGAGTTTGTTTGTTTGTTTGAACGCACTAATCTCAGGAACTGCTGGTTCGAATTGAAAAATTATTTTTGTTTTGGATAGTCCATTTATCGAGGAAGGTTATAGGCTACTTTTTATCCCGATATTCCCACGGGATCGGGAGTTACGCGGGTGAAACCGCGGAGCGCAGCTAGTTTTCAAATAAAAATGTCGACTTTCCAAAAGTCGTAGAACATAAATTGTTGGCGTAGACGTCTAGAACAACACCGTTTTGTATTAAAATATCTTCGTTAGAACATAATCTATAATCACTACATAGTATAAAACAAAGTCGCTTTTTCTGTCCCTATTTCCCTTTGACTGCTTAAATCTTTAAAACTACGCAATGGATTATATGTATGTATGTGTGTGTATGTGTAGGTTTATATGTATAATACATGCATAGGTAATATAGCCGTGCGAAGCCGGGACGGGTCGCTAGAAAACAAAAAATTGTTTGTAACGAATAGGCTCTGAAACTACTGGACCGATTTAGATGAAAATTGGTAGGAGGATACATTGATTCATTGGGAATAACATACAGTATTTTTTATCCCGATATTCCCACGGGATCGGTAGTAAGCGGGAAACCGCGGAGCACTGTAGTAGGTTTAATAATTTGTAACATTACCAAACAGCTCACTGTTCACAAAAAATAAGAAAAAAAAAATAAAAGAATTTAAACACACCGTCCTTCGCAAAGAGCAAACAACGACTCAATTTAATAACAATTCAGATTATGTTGGGTGTCAATAAAGTAGTGTTGTCTAAATATCGATAGTTTTATCATCGATAGTTCGGTGTTACACTAGATACTTTATTTAGTTTAGTATATCGATAACAAATCAGATTATGTTAGTGTCAATAAAGTAGTGTTGTCCAAATATCGATAGTTTTAACATCGATAGTTCGGTGTAACACTAGATAATTTATTTAGTTTAGTCTATCGATAGTTCTTTAAAAATAATAGTATCAATAGCATGATGCGTAATAATAATATCGATATACAGGTGCATTTTTTATGTGGGACTTCAGGGCTATATCCTAAACCATAAGAGATAGCGAAAAATGCTGAAATGAGTTGCGTGCCCGATTTTGACAAAAACTAAAACAGCATCATTAGATTTTTGAAAAAGTCATTACCTTAGCCGGGAATTGAACCTCTATCTATTAAAAAGTCGTAGAATGTTGACGCGAGCATATTCTCGCCAACCAAACCGGTACTGCGTACCTCCCTACTGCGGTGACTAGCGCGCGGCCCCCGCCCGCGTCCCGTTTCCTCACCGTAGCCTGCGCCCGCGCACCTTTCATTGAATCCCATATACTACGAGCGACCTACCGTGCGTCTCGCTCATACACCTTTTCATACTTTTATTCATTCAGTAATCTTGTTATATATTTTGTCGGCTGAACAATTAAACCCTTTAAACCATACAGTCCACTCTCTTCTTTAACACCTTCTCCACGCCGAGGCTTCAACATAGAACAAAAGTTGTTTGTTAAGGTGCACAGAAGTAGCCCTCAACGGCTTGCTAGTATAATTTCCAATAACCCTGTAAACAAAACACTCGATATTATCGTTTATTAATTGTTATCATTATTAGTTGTTTTATTTCTGGGTGGGGGTATTGTTTGGGCGAAGTTATAGTTTTTTTTTTATTTATTTTGTTTTTTATTTGTGTTAGTATTTTATTTGATGTGTTTTTTGTTTTGTGTGTGTGCCTTTTTTTTTTTTTTATCGATGGGAAAATGCATTATTGCATCCTTCCGCCACCCTGAGGGGGAGGGGGCGACAGAGGTATGTGGGGCTGCCTCCAGCCTGAGGATGGTAGGCGGCCGGAGGCTTACCCACTAAAAACCCATCGGTGTTCCGCCAACAGTCGAGGTCCGACGGAGTACAGGTATATGCTTGCGCAGGACTTCTGTGACTCCATCGGCGTTTGTGTGTGTGCCTAGTTTAATTTTATGTTTGGTAATTAATTCGTTTTTTTATTAATGTAATTTAAAAGTTATCTTATTAATGTAATTTAAAAATAGTGTTTTAGTGAATAAATAATATATATCTACTACTACTACTACTATCTATACTTTTTATCATTTTTTATTATAATATTATCTAATATACATATATGTTAGTCTGTAAGGTATCTATTTCATATGGGTCTGTACTTATTTATAAGGCTGTTACCTGAAATAAACGATTATTATTTTTATATCATTGTTATCATGCGACACTACAATTATGTCTCCCATATCACGGGGCTATGGAGCCCCGGACCTTTGGAAGGCGTGCGTGGAGCCGAAGCCAACACGTAGCCCCTTTACAATAACAAGTATGATGTGGACACCAAACCGGCAATTATCCCTCTCTGCACTATAAAAGGCAGCCAAGGACAACCTCCGGTTTGCATAGAACTACTTATTGGAATATATCGATACTATTATTTTTGGAACGAAAGTTCCTTATCGCGCGTTGCGTAAGGGGGCTAGACGGAAAAAATTAAGACTAAAAGTTGTAACCACACTTTTTGCATAGAAAGCAAGCCAGTTATTTTCGTTTCGTCTTTCTATTTCGTATTGAACAGATTGGTGTCGCGACGATTATTTACAAAAAAAAAAAACTGGTTGCCTGTAAAGTCGGTATACGGGCGAAAGTTTTACGTGACAACAACTGTGCTCGAGTGGAAGGGACGCGTGCCTTTCACTTTTTATGTCTGTCTCTCTCGCTCTTAGGCGGGCTAACCATGCCCGCGTGCCTCTCACTCGCTCTCATTGTGAGCGCATAACGTCAGCGGAGCGTAACGCAGTTTCTTGAAGTGTCACCCGGCAAACCAATTTATAAAACGTTGTCACGTCAAAATACATATTACAATTCCTTTACTAATTAATCGAAAGGAACTTCGTTCCATCCGGTTGTCCCTTAACACCTCTCAAGTTTCTTATTATTAACTAGCGACCCGCCTAGGCTTCGCACGGCTATATTATACATGTACTATACATATAAACCTTCCTCTTGAATCACTCTATCTATTAAAAAAAAAGGGTGCGTGTACTTATGTACGCGCGTGAGAAGTTATACTTCTTTGGCATAAAAAACTCGTCCGACAAAAAACTCGTCCGGCAAAAAACTCGTCCGACAAAAAACTCGTCCGACAAAAAACTCGTCCGACAAAAAACTCGTCCGACAAAAAACTCGTCCGACAAAAAACTCGTCCGACAAAAAACTCGTCCGACAAAAAACTCGTCCGGCAAAAAACTCGTCCGGCAAAAAACTCGTCCGACGACGTGAGAATTTTATGTGACGTGAGAATTTTGTGTGACGTGAGAATTTTGTGTGACGTGAGAATTTTGTGTGACGCTTTTGTAAAATTTCACTCTCATCATTTTTTCATAACGCGCCTAAAGTATAACTTCAAAAAAACCGCATCAAAATCCGTTGCGTAGTTTTAAAGATTTAAGCATACAAAGGGATATAGGGACAGAGAAAGCGACTTTGTTTTATACTATGTAGTGATAGTGAAGTATCGATACTTAGAGTATCGATTGACAACACTAAAATAAATTGTCTAATAATAAAGCTGACGAATTTAACGATACTGGCGACAAGAAGACCAATGAAAATAATATTACTAGCTGCTTCCCACGGTTTTACCCGCATAAGTGCGATACACAAGAAAAATTAAAGGTTTTTTTAAGGTAAGAAATAATCCTCTAAGAATAATTTCTTGGTTTTATTAAAAAATCTTAAAATATGCAGTATTTTAAATTAAATTATTATTTATTATAAATTAAATAATTAAATTAAAATTTTAAAGGAACGCGAGCGTGTTAAAAGCTCATGTGCAATCTTGGTGCAATGATTAATAATCCACACGCATATCGTACGACGTTTTTTTTATCAAAGTTGCCAGTAAAAGAAAAGACTTGTTAAAATAATAAAAGTTATCAAAATATTTGTTTTCTGTCCAGTAGTTTCGTAGTATACATGGATAATGGAAATTATACTAGCAAGCCGTTGAAGGCTACTTCTGTGCACCTAAACAAACAACCTTTGTTCTAAGACTTTTGTAAATTCGAAAAACAGCTGATTTTTGAAGTGAAAACTTCTTTAGCGGCGTTGAGCACTTTTTCTGTAATGGGTATAAAATCTTAAACTCGCGTCAGGACACGTGACCTGATCGAAAAAGCGTAAGACGGATGGAGAGTAGACAGCTATCCCCTCTCTACGGCGCGGCGAAAATGTATGCCTGGGCCTACTGTTTTTAATTTGGCTGTGAGTGTATTAAGACGTACATATGGTATTTTTTAACGGACGACTATTGACGGACGACAAATGTCGGACGACTATTGACGGACGACAAATGTCGGACGACTATTGACGGACGACAAATGTCGGACGACTATTGACGGACGACAAATGTCGGACGACAATTTGTTGGACGACAAATGTCGGACGACAATTTGTTGGACGACAAATGTCGGACGACTATTTGTTGGACGACAAATGTCGGACGACTATTTGTTGGACGACAAATGTCGGATGACTATTTGTCGTCCGACTATTTTTTTTTTTTCATCTAAAACTCTTTTTGCGTATGTTCTCGCGACATATGAGATTTTACACAGATATACAATTTTCACTTCTGCCTGCACTCCCGGAGTGCGCTGTTTTTTATAACAAAGGTCATTCAGACCGAGAACAGTAGATAAAACTTAATAAATAAGTAACATTTTAAGGTTACTGACCTCCCCGTGTAAGGAATAGCTGATTTTCAGGTAAACCTAACGTCAAAATTTTCGAAAAAATGTTCGAATTTCCAAAAGTCGTAGAACAAAAGTTGTTTGTTAAGGTGCACAGAAGTAGCCCTCAACGGCTCGCTAGTATAATTACCAATAACCATGTATTCGTTACAAACAGAAAACTATTTCCTCTTTGTAATATTAGTACCTATAGATAAAAGATTAATATAGATAAATAAAAGTATTATTATAATGTAGATATATTAATCGTTATATCCAACGTTATCAATGAAAGATAAGGACGCAATCTTAATATATATAAATCTCGTGTCACAATGTTTGTCCTCAATGGACTCCTAAACCACTTAACCGATTATAATAAAATTCGCACACCATGTGCAGTTCGATCCAACTTGAGAGATAGGATAGCTTACATCCCGATATTCCCACGGGATCGGGAGTTACGCGGGTGAAACTGCGTAGGGCAGCTAGTTAAATATATAAAATTACTTCCTGCGCCCCGTGGTTTCACAAGCGTAAGTCCCGATCCCGTGGGAATATCGAGATAAAAAGTAGCCTATGTGTTAATCCAGATCTCCAGCTACCTACATACCGAGTTTCATCGCAATCGGTTTAGTAGTGAACAAGTAACAAACACACAAACTTTCACTTCTATACTTCACTATCCAGTATAAAATAAAGTCACTTTTCGCCGTCCCTATGTCCCTATTTCCCTTTGTATGCTTAGATCTTTAAAATTACACAACGGATTTTGATGCGTTTTTTTAATAGATAGAGTGATTCAAGAGGAAGATTTATATGTATAATACATGGATAATATAGCCGTGCGAAGCCGGGGCGGGTCGCTAGTAATATTATAAACCTGAAAAGTTTGTTTGTTTGTTCAAACGCGCTAATATCAAGAACTACAGGTTCGAATTGATAAATTCGTTTTGTGTTACATAGTCCATTTATCGAGGAAGGCTATAGGCTACTTTTCATTTTGATATTCCCACTGGATCGGGACTTACGCGAAAACCGCGGAACGCAGCTAGTATAAAATAAAAAGAGTTTTAGATGAAAAAAAAAAAAATAGTCGGACGACAGATAGTCGTCCGACATTTGTCGTCCAACAAATAGTCGTCCGACATTTGTCGTCCAACAAATTGTCGTCCGACATTTGTCGTCCGTCAATAGTCGTCCGACAAATAGTCGTCCGACATTTGTCGTCCGTCAATAGTCGTCCGACATTTGTCGTCCGTCAATAGTCGTCCGTTAAAAAATACCATATACACTCACAGCCAAATTAAAAACAGTAGGCCCAGGCATACATTTTCGCCGCGCCGTAGAGAGGGGATAGCTGTCTACTCTCCATCCGTCTTACGCTTTTTCGATCAGGTCACGTGTCCTGACGCGAGTTTAAGATTTTATACCCATTACAGAAAAAGTGCTCAACACCGCTAAAGAAGTTTTCACTTCAAAATGACTAGCTGCACCCTGCGTTTTCACGCGCGTAAGTCGCTCTTGTAAGAATATCGGGATAAATAAAGTAGTCTATATGTTAATTCAGGTCTCCAGCTATCTACATACCTAGTTTCATCGCAATCGGTTTAGTAGTTTTTGAACACACAAACTTTCGCATTACTACATAGTCACTATCACTACATAGTATAAAATAAAGTCGTTTTCTCTGTCCCTATTTCCATTTGTATGCTTAAATCTTTAAAACTACGGAACCGATTTTGATGCGGTTTTTTTAAATAGATAGAGTGATTTAAGAGGAAGGTTTATATGTATAATACATGCATAGTATAGCCGTGCAAAGCCGGGGCGGGTCGCTAGTTTATAATATTCTAGAATCTACGTTTGCACTAATATTATTAATTACAAACTATAACAGCTCTTTTCACCCCTTTAGGGGTTGAATTACCAAAAATCCTCTTTCAGTGCTCCCCTTCGAAAAGGAACGGACCCGGAAAGGACCCTCATGGGAAGTTTCATACTTGTAGCTTGTAGTTTCAGATATTTCTGGATGATTATAATATCTAAAGAAAAATAGGAAAAATATTCTGATAATCTTTTTGTTCGTAACGGCTCCGAAACTGGATTGATTTTGATAAAACTTTGTTAATAGTTATTAACGAGTAGTTACTCGCTCTCGAATGCCCTAACTTAATTAAAAAAAAGTTAAAATTTTCAAAAAAAAAAATATGTTCGTACATGTCTAGATCGAACAACTCTCTTTTGTATTACGCTACTCACAGCTGGTCATGAATCTGGTTGGATATTTTTATAGTTGGACAAATGGTTCCATTGGACATTTTTGAACCATTGGACACTTTTCTTTTTGGACTTAAAAGTAGCGCAAAGGGGTTAAGGGACTGTATAACTAAGACTTCACTGTCTGTCTGTGACCAGGCTGAATCTCATGAACCGTGATAGCTAGACAGATGAAATTTTCACAGATGATGTATTTCTGTTGCAGCTATAACAACAAATACTAAAAACATAATATAATAGTACGGAACCGTTCGAGCGCGAATCCGACTGTCACTTAGCCTGTTTTTTTTGTAACGAGGCTTCGGAACTACTGGATCGATTTAGATGAAACTTGGTATGAGAATAGATAGATAAATAAACACTTTATTTGTACAACACACAAAACATTAAAAATAACAAATATGACGAGAAAGCTTATGAACTACAAAATTGTACAAACAGGCGACCTTATCGCTTAAAGCGATTTCTTCCAGGCAACCTTAGGATGGAGAAGGTCTGTTTAGCTTAGCTGGTAGGTCGTGTGGTGTAAGAAACACATAAATTAATAAATACCTACGTAAAATAGATATTTTACACGAAATACTTAAACATAGATAGCATAACATACACATAATAATATTAAATAATAATATACTTAATACAATGCATATACCTAGCAATACTATTCATGATGGAATATTAACAAATATTTTATATAATAAAATAATACATAAAAATATATAAGTATATGTATGATGAAATTAAAATTAGACAAGCATTTCTAAGAGAAGAAACAAGAATACAAATATTATCTACTAAATGAAAATAAATAAGAGGCAATAACGGCTGGATTAAGAAGATATCTATTTTAATATTCATACAAAATATAGTACTTAACAATTATAAAGTAGAAGTGATTGTGAATGATTGCAACGAGTGCAGCGAACTGCACAAGAATAGACTCAGGGGTTTTGGCTTCAAATTGGACAGGGAAATACATGGAGACACCTTCATTTCTGCGACGCAGATGGTTGCGGGTTCGATTCCCGCCAGGAACAAGTATTTATGCTGACCATAAATTCTTGTTTCTGGTTCTGGGTGTTTCCTATATGTATAGAATGTATATATTTACAAAAAAAAAAAAGTATATAAGTAGTTTATCCGTTATCTGGCACCCATAACACAAGCATTAAGTTGCTTAGCTTGGGGCTGGATGGCGATGTGTAATATGTCCTGAAATATTTATTTTATTTTATTTATTTATTTTATTTGTTGGTATTATTCAGCGGTGGCCATACACTTTTTCTTAAGCCGAAGTAGTATAACCAGAAGCGCGATAGAGGAGTCTTAGAAACAGTTTTTGGGTATCAACCACTAAAATCCATAGAATGATATTTTTATCGTCGTAAAGGTGAAGAAATGCTTTGTATGGTCATACACTTCGAAACCCGATTAGAATTATTTGCCTCGATAGAAACAAATGGTGAAAATCCTAAAAAAATCGTCATTTTTTTGAGCTTTTTTAATTTTACGGCGATTGTAAAGAAAAAACAAGTACAAAATTTATATTTTCATAAACTTTACATCAAATCCCATAAAGTAGTACAGATGGTTTTTCACTAAAATAGATGTGAGTCTTTTAATTACATAAAACAGTTAAAACGGCCATTTAGCGGCGCGCGGGGGAAAGGGATAGAGTCATCACGCTTTTCGCGCGTGGGAAAGGGATAGGGGATTTCAGGTCGTACTTTACCTTAACGAGATCAACTTAGCAAAAACTAAGAGATCAACTTATTTGACGTGATAACATCTAATAAATTGATGAACACCTGCATTCACACAAAAGTGTCATGTACCATGACGCGTCATGGTAAGCGTCACGTGTCTCGTGTTTGCTTTATATTGTTTAGTAATAATATCGTTCATCTGGACTTGTGTTATGGTGACGAGAATATACGACTTACATAAAGGAATAAAATAAAATAAAGGAATAACAAAAAAAATCTATTTTTCATCGTTTTCCTATGACGTTATCACGTAAAACTATCTTCCGTAAACCGACTTTACAGACAACCATTTTTTTATTTTTCTTTTTTTTACAGGATAAAGAAACAAACTTCGTACCAATACAATTGCTAGTCGAACCCCCATATATTGTTGACATAACCGTCGAGGTAAATTGATCATTGTATCTCGGCTTATTGACACGCTCGCGTTCCGCTTGCGCGTCATAACCGTCACTATGCAATGATCAATTTACCACACTTGTATCGCAATGTACTATTATTATTTATTAAATTCAACTCCATAGTTTTAATTGTCCGTGAACGCAAAACGAACTAAACACAGTTAGTGAACGATTTCAAACAAAACTAACGTACGAGTCACTACTTTTGCCAGTTAAAAAAAACAAGTGAAAAGTGAAAAGTTTAAAGGTTGATAAGTTTGTTTTGTGAAAATAATATTGGTGAAAATTCATAGAATAGATTAGAAAGAAACCGGTGCGAGTCGGATTTGAAAGGTTCCGTACCTTTTTATTCTGTTTTTAGTTTTTGTTGTTATAGCGGCAACAGAAATACCTATCAGCGATATTTCATAACCAAAGTTAGCCAAATCAGTTCAGCCGCTTTTGAGTTACGGCGAAAGGCAAATAGGGATTAATTTTATTACACAAAGCTGTTGCCCGCGACTTCGTACGCGTGGTAGTTTTGTTCTATACCAACACCTTCCTCTTGAATCACTCTATCTATTTAAAAAAACCGCATCAAAATCCGTTACGTAGTTTTAAAGATTTAAGCATACATAGGGACAGACAGCGGAAAGCGACTTTTTTTTTATACAAATCATTCAAATCGGTCCAGCCGTTTAGGAGAAGTTCAGTGACATACACACGTACAGTAGAATAATCATCATTACAATCATATTACAATAGTATAAAACAAAGTCCCTTCCCGCTGTCTGTCCCTATGTATGCTTAAATCTTTAAAACTACGCAACGGATTAAGATGCGGTTTTTTTTATACATAGAGTGATTTAAGAGGAAGGTTTATGTGTATACTGCATGCATAATATAGCCGTGCGAAGCCGGAGCGGGTCGCTAGTCATCACTACATACTTAGTATAAAATAAAGTCACTTTTCGCCGTCCCTATATCCCTTTGTATGCTTAGATCTTTAAAACTACGCAACGGATTAAGATGCGGTTTTTTTTATACATAGAGTGATTTAAGAGGAAGGTTTATGTGTATACTGCATGCATAATATAGCCGTGCGAAGCCGGAGCGGGTCGCTAGTCATCACTACATACTTAGTATAAAATAAAGTCACTTTTCGCCGTCCCTATATCCCTTTGTATGCTTAAATCTTTAAAACTACGCAACGGATTAAGATGCGGTTTTTTTTATACATAGAGTGATTTAAGAGGAAGGTTTATGTGTATACTGCATGCATAATATAGCCGTGCGAAGCCGGAGCGGGTCGCTAGTCATCACTACATACTTAGTATAAAATAAAGTCACTTTTCGCCGTCCCTATATCCCTTTGTATGCTTAGATCTTTAAAACTACGCAACGGATTAAGATGCGGTTTTTTTTATACATAGAGTGATTTAAGAGGAAGGTTTATGTGTATACTGCATGCATAATATAGCCGTGCGAAGCCGGAGCGGGTCGCTAGTCATCACTACATACTTAGTATAAAATAAAGTCACTTTTCGCCGTCCCTATATCCCTTTGTATGCTTAAATCTTTAAAACTACGCAACGGATTAAGATGCGGTTTTTTTTATACATAGAGTGATTTAAGAGGAAGGTTTATGTGTATACTGCATGCATAATATAGCCGTGCGAAGCCGGAGCGGGTCGCTAGTCATCACTACATACTTAGTATAAAATAAAGTCACTTTTCGCCGTCCCTATATCCCTTTGTATGCTTAGATCTTTAAAACTACGCAACGGATTAAGATGCGGTTTTTTTTTAATAGATAGAGTGATTCAAGAGGAAGGTTTATATGTATAATACATGCATAATATAGCCGTGCGAAGCCGGGGCGGGTCGCTAGTTATATATATAAAGAAGATAAAGCTACGTATTGATAATTAGGAAAGTTATGTGTGTATTTTCGTTTATAATTTGGGTCAAGTGTCAGTGTGTTGAATGAGCAATTGTTTCATTACAGAGAGATTGATAGTACAATTAATAGATATGATATCATTTTACAATGATTAAGTAGATATAACTTCTTAATATATCTATCTTATATTCGCTAAAAAATGCGACTCTTTAAATTCGCTGCAACTGAATAATGCATGATTAGCAAAAAAATGTAATAATTTCATTTTTTCGTGTAAATTACAAGTATGAATAACATGCATGAATCATCCAAAGGTCTGGTTAATGAATTAAAGATGAGTTAAAATATAGTAGGTAGGTACATTGCGATACAAGTGTGGAAAATTGAGGCGGTTTAACACACGCGAGCGGTACGCGAGTGCGTTTAACAAAGCCGAGATACAAAGATCAATCCACACGTGTATCGTACGACGTTTTTTAGCACAGTCGCGGAAAAACGACTTGTTAAAATAATAAAACGTTTTTAGAATTTTAGATTATGTTTACTATTTTTATAGGCAATATTTTTTTGCTAATTATACTCCCGAAAGGCCAGGCAAAAGACTTTTAACTAGTTTGCAATAATATTTGTTACCTATTATAAAATCTTGTCGCGGTGTTAGTTACCAATCTCCACTTAAACAGCTGAACCGATTTGTATGAAATTTTTTGTGTATATTCGTTAGGTCTGAGAATAGAACAACATTTTTCTTTGTAAATGGCTAAACAACGCTAGTTTGATATAAAAAAACTTTACATCCAATAATCAGCTCGATGAAGTTAGTTCTTATAGGGATCCCGTACTAAGAGTCATTTCGCGTGTGGTCACGCTCATTTCGCAAATACGTCCTTATCTATTGGCGATATCGCTTATGGAAAGCAATCTTGTCTCCATCTTTCCGTAATAGGTTTCTAAGGTCTTCGAGAAAACCGTGGAACGACAAAGAAAACAATCACAATATCAGATTAGTAACGTTAAATGGGTCAGTATAGTTGGCTGATGTACAATATGAAATGTCAGCGGTTAGGACTCAGTGCCAGGGGACTTTTATAGACTATAATAAAGACGTTCGAACATGGGGGATTATAATAAATACGTTCCTGTTGCCCCCTTGCTGTAATTTACTCGGCCAAGTGGCCCAGTCTGAGAGTTAGCGAGTCAGCGCCTGCCATTTTACGTGTTTATTGGACATTGTTGCGACAGGACAGATACTATGGCAATCTATAGTTCCCCAATATCTAGTCCACTATCATCCCATCACAATAGCTCAAGTAGTTTTGTCCTGTAGATTATCGATAGGTCTATCCAAACCGGAGGCTGTCCTTGGTTGCACTTTATAGTGTAGACAGGGATAGAATCCACCCCATTGTTTGCTATTAAACGTTGTTATTGTAGAGGGCCTCTACGTGTTGACTTCGGCTCCACGCACGCCTTCCAAAGGTCCGGGGCTCCATAGCTCCGTGATACTTACAGGACGTAAATACTAAAAAAAAAACAGCGCACTCCGGGAGTGCAGGCAGAAGTGAAAACAATAAACTTGTTATTTCTCATAGAATATTTCTTGAAACGATCTGCTACTGCCATCTATTAGCACTCACTTAAACAAATATAGTTTATTTTTTATTCGCTAGATGGCAGTAAAAATTTAAATCAGCGCCATCTACATTCGAATAGCGGTCTTTCTAGAAACTAAGTTTCTCAATTTGTGTAATAGATGGCAGTATAAGTTAAACAAAAAGACTAACACAAATAAAATCTCATCTGTCGCGTCAAAATCTGTCGCGAGAACGGCTGAAAATGCTCACCCACAAAAGTGCCCAACGCGCCATAAGAAGTTTTCACTTCAAAAATAAATGAATGTGTGATATTACACAATGTGTTTCAGCAAAGGGGTATTAATACGAAAGGTGGTTGTTCTTGGCGTCTAGACGAACATCTTTTGTTCTACGACTTTTGGAAATTCGTACTTTTTTTTCGATAATTCTGAGGGATTTTTTTCTTGAAAATCAGCTGTTTCATACAAAAACGTCGAACGAACTGTTCGAATTTCCAAAAGTCGTAGAACAAAAGTTGTTAGGCTAGACGTCTAGAACAACCCCCTTTCGTATTAATACCCCTTCGTCAAAACACATTGTATACTAATCTATCTATCTACACTAATATAATAGTTTAAGATCCCTTTAAGAACGACCTTCATCGAGCTAATTAAATATCAAATATAATTTATACTTATCAAATTAAATACTACTAATAAAATCCCGTACCGTAATAAAGAGTAAAGATTTATGAATATTTATTTATACGAATAGGCTCCGAAACTACTAGACCGATTCTGATGAAACTTGGTATGAGGATACATTGATTCATTGACAATAACATAGTATTTTATTTTTCCGAAATTCCCACGGGATCAGGATTTACGCAGGTAAAATTGCGAGGCGCGGCTAATCCATAGTACCAGGCAATCATAAAGAGCCTAGAGTTTACTTTATCTTACTAATATAATTATTAAGAAGAAAGATTTGATTATTTGAATTGTATAGGCTATGAAACTACTGGACCGATTCTGATGAAACTTGGTATGACGATACATTGATTCATTGACAGTAACATAGTATTTTTTATCCCGATATTTCCACGGGATCGGGACTTACGCGGGTGAAATAATAATTCAAAATCCTACATCACTAGAATTTTTCACAAAACAAACCAATTTTATCAATCAAAACTGAACTTTTCAACCTAAATAAAAGTGAACTGTCTCAATCATTCAATCAGTGAACTAATGAGTGAACGAGAGACCGAGTCGGAGGGTTCCAGCGAAGAGGACTTGGACTCTGGTATAGCTGAAGAGAATAGAAGAGAACCTGACTGCATGGATCTATCGGATTTCTTCAATTATTGGTGAGTGAACACCATTATCCATCACTACATAGTATAAAAATACTAGCGACCGGCTCCGGCTTCGCACGGCTATATTATGCATGTATTATACACATAAACATTCCTTTTGAATCACTCTATCTATTAAAAACTGGTTGCCTGTAAAGTCGGTATACGGGCGAAAGTTTTACGTGACAACAACTGTGCTCGAGTGGAAAGGACGCGTGCCTTTCACTTTTTATGTCTGTCTCTCTCGCTCTTAGGCGGGCTAACCATGCCCGCGTGCCTCTCACTCGCTCTCATTGTGAGCGCATAACGTCAGCGGAGCGTAACGCAGTTTCTTGAAGTGTCACCCGGCAAACCAATTTATAAAACGTTGTCACGTCAAAAAAACCGCATCAAAATCCGTTGTGTAGTTTTAAATATCTAAGCGTACAAAGGGAAATAGGGACATAGGAACGGCGAAAAGTGACTTTATTTTATACTATGTAGTGAAGTCACTTTTCGCCGTCGCTATGTCCCTTCCCTATGTATGCTTAAATCTTTAAAACTACGCAACGGATTTTGATGCGGTTTTTTTTATAGATAGAGTGATTCAAGAGAAAGGTTTACATGTATAATACATGCATAATACAGGCGTGCGAAGCCGGGGCGGGTCGCTAGTATATTAGTAAACTGAGTACTAAATTAGTAAAGAGTTTGTTTGAACGCGCTAATCTCAAGAACTACTGATTCGAATTGAAAAATTATTTTTGTGTTGTATTGTCAATTTATCTAGGAAGGGTTTATGCTACTTTTTATCCCGATATTCCTACGGGATCGGGAGTTACTCGGGTAAAACCACACTTCCTATCTAGCCCCAAGCTAAGCTGTGTTATGGGTGCTAGACAACGGATATACTGCTTATATACTTACTTTTCTTTTGGAAATATATACTTATAATACATAGAAACAACCAGACCACAGGCAAATATCTAAGCATAAATACATGTCTGAGGCGGGAATCGAACCCGCAACCCAGTGTTTGGCAGTCCGGCATGGTGAACATTGTGTCAACTGGGTCGTCGAGATTAACACATAGGCTATTTTTTATCCAGAAATTCCCTTAAAAACGGGACTTATGCAGGTGAAACGACGGGGTGTAGCTAGTTAACCATAATTACAGCTAAACAGCCTACTTGGTTGAATGCCATAACTGGTTTGGTGAAATTGAAAGTGATTATTGGAATAAATAACGGATTTATGAATAGAAATAGCATGTCATTCCGAGGTTCCAGACAGAGGAGCGGGCAACACCGATATGTCAAAAGTTTGAATACGATTTTAGGGTTCCGTACCCAAAGGGTAAAAAAATAATAATACACATGGTATAGGCAAATGGCCTTACAAACCAGGATGCCGAAGATCGTGCGAAGTGGAGGCGTAAAAGTAGGAAAGCGGACCCCGGGCTCCCGAGAGGGATGCAACCGGGAACATCGCTCGGATGATGATGATGTATAGGCGGAGTGAGAGGGTGTTAAGTTTTATTTTCGTTACGGAATTTCTTGATTCGCTATGCTATAGCTTACAAAGGGCGTTAAAACGAAAATTAAATAAATACCTATTGCATAGCGAACGCTCGATTTTTTTATTACATTTCCTTTACTAATTAATCGAAAGGAACTTCGTTTCATTTCATTTCATTTCATTTCATTTATTTGCATTCATATGGTAGGTACAATAGATGTTACAATAGGCATACAAGTTCACATATGAGCCCTGCCGGGCATTGCAATTGCGTGCGGTGACAGGCCGAGACTTTCCTTACTATACGTAGGTATACAAATAAACTTGTCCGATAAGTTACTTGTTATATGCTCAATTAGGTAATTTAAGTGTTAGTTATTAGTATAAGTTTGTCGCTTGTTCATACGTTTTCGCAACAACGGTGAATTAGGTACCGGTTTTGTCAAGTTGATCTTAAAACGAATACCTTAAGAGGAAAGGGTACTTGGGGCTTTCTCCATACAAACTATTACAAACGAAGTCGACTGTTTTCTCCCTGGATAATGACACTATAGCAAATATTTTTGGTGCATAAAACTTATAACTGCCATGACCATGCCCCTATTTTTTGTTTTTTCTTATTTTTTAATTTTTTTAATTTTAAATTCTATGATAATTAGAAAATGAAAAAGCCAAAACATAGGGGCATAGTCTTGGCAGTTATAGGTTTAATGACACAAAAATATTTGTGCCAGTGTCATTATCCAGGGAGGAAACAGTCGACTACGTTTGTATGGAGACCGCGCAGGTACCCTTTCACCTTAAATAACGTAAAAAAAAATGTCTTGTGTATGTAATGTCATGTATCTATCCATCCGGGTGTCCCTTGACACCTAATTTTTTTTTGTTTGTATTTAATTTTCGTTTTTACGGCCTTTATAAGCTATAGCATAGCTTTTATCGCGGGTTTTGAGCGCGGCAATCGATTCAGGAAATTCCGTAACGAACATAAAACCTAACACCCCCCACTCCGCCTACCATGTAGCTCGGCCGAGCGTTCGCTTAACGTGCATGTATATGGTACGACTGTACGAAGCTCGCACGATGCAATAGCTTTACCGCGGCAGTCCCCGAGTGTCACACGTTTATTTTTGATTGTTGAAGTTATACTTCTTTAGGCGCGTTATGAAAAAATGATGAGAGTGAAATTTTACAAAAGCGTCACACAAAATTCTCACGTCACACAAAATTCTCACGTCGGACGAGTTTTTTGCCGGACGAGTTTTTTGTCGGACGAGTTTTTTGCCGGACGAGTTTTTTGTCGGACGAGTTTTTTGTCGGACGAGTTTTTTGTCGGACGAGTATTTTGTCGGACGAGTTTTTTGTCGGACGAGTATTTTGTCGGACGAACTTTTCGTCGGACGAGTTTTTTGTCGGACGAGTTTTTTGCCGGACGAGTTTTTTGCCGGACGAGTTTTTTGTCGGGGGATTTTTTTTTTTTTTGTTTTTTTTGTTTTTTTTTTTTTTTTTTTTTTTTTAATAATGCCAAAGAAGTATAACTTCTCACGCGCGTACATAAGTACACGCACCCATTTTTTTGTTTGTAACGAATAGGCTCCGAAACTACTGGACCGATTTAGATGAAACTTGGTATGAGGATACATTGCGAATCACATAGGCATTTACCCCGATATTGCCGCACGGGATCGCGAGTTACGCGGGTGAAACCGCGGAGCACTGCTAGTGTTTTATTAAGAGGATCATGAGTTTTCGATACGCGACGCGAGTAGGTATTTTCAGAAATGACCCGTATCGTGCGATAGAGAGAGTTTAAGTTTGGACGTAATTGCCTTCATTTTGCTTTCAAATAATGTTGCGGGCCGTAACGTTTTTACCCCCTTTATCCTTCACAAAATGAAATAAATTTGGTCTCATTTAATTCAATGCATCTTATTCTAGGTTTTACGTTTTTCTTTTTTGGTAATTCAGTTTAGTCTATTAAAAACAATTGAAAAGCTCGATAAAGTTTTGAAGTCAAAAATATAGATATTCAGATACTAATAACTTTTATCTTAGGCAATATTTCTTTAAAATATCCAATAATAATCCATTAGATCTAGAACATTTTCAAAAAATATCAAAATCGGACTTCGTTTATGGGGGGGAAAACGTTACCGCTTTTTGTATGGAAATTGACAGCCTCACTCTGGCCTTAAAATCTGTTACATGCGTTAGTTTTTTGTTTTTGCAAGACGTGTCAAAGACCATAGAAACTGCTTGACCCTTACTTTTTTTGACCGATTTTACAGAAGTTTATAAACATATCAAAAAGTCGGTATACGGGCGAAAGTTTTACGTGACAACAACTGTGCTCGAATGGAAGGGACGCGTGCCTTTCACTTTTTATGTCTGTCTCTCTCGCTCTTAGGCGGGCTAACCATGCCCGAGTGGAAGGGACGCGTGCCTCTCACTCGCTCTCATTGTGAGCGCATAACGTCAGCGGAGCGTAACGCAGTTTCTTGAAGTGTCACCCGGCAAACCAATTTATAAAACGTTGTCACGTCAAAAAACAATAACTACCTACTTAGTTAATAATTAATTTATGCACAAAAAACTTTAAGTAAGCCACTATGTCTGATGCCAATCAACTTTACGTATTTAATTTCTTTTTTCTATATAATTAGCCGATAAGTCATGCAAATAAAACATTGCATTTCAAGCTTGAGTGACTCACGAGTGGCGATTCAAGATAGGTAGTTAGGAAAGAGAGCGGTGTCGACCTAAATGGTGGTCGTGGGTTCGAATAGATTTTTTGACATGATAATGTTTAATAAATTGTAATTAATAATTAAAAATTAAAAAAAATGGAACCGCTGCATTCACAAAAAAGTTTCATGGTAAACGTCACGCGTCTCGTATTTTTTAAATAATAACATCGCTCATCTTTGCTTGTGATGGTGAAAAGACGAATAGAAGACTTATAAAGGAAAAAAATATATAAAGGAAAATAAAAAAGGGGAAAAAGGAAAATACTTATAGAAAAAAAGAAATAATATATTATTATAATTATTAATTATAATAATTCTATAATTATTAATAATATATTACCAAAATAACTTAATTTTTCACTTATAGATTTTTCATTATCACTTAAAATTATCGTCCGTAAACCAACTTTACGCAGTTTAGCAGCAGACAACCATTTTTTTTTAATTTATGCGCGTTAATTGACATTCCTCTTACGGTGAATGAAAATATCGTGATGAAACCCGCAGCGTAGTTATGAGACGTATTGTGGAGTTGCCTCTGGACACGATCGACTAAGCGGAGCGGGTATTAGGTGCTGAACATAGTCTACTCCATCCTCACGCAACAAAAAGAACCCGAATAAAGAGGTTTAATTGCAGAAAACAGCCCCCAGCCATTCAAGTAATAAATAGTACTTAGCTATGTTTTAGAGCAATATTAGCGGCAATACTAACAGCAGCATGAAGAGCAATATAAGAAGCCATGGTATACGTGATTCCAAAATACTTTCTATTTACGTTCAGTTGCGTTGGCGACGGCTGTACGCGTCGCTCGTGCGGTGCCGCGTTTAAAAAATAAACATTTCCCGCCTCTTTTTGACAGTGACATGATTTTGACGTTTTGCGTTTCGTTCGTGCGCGCGGAAATGTTTTGAATAGTGTTTTTTTGGCACGGAAAGATAAAAAGCAATAAACTTATACAGCCATGTGAAGGTAGATTTTGGAAAAGAAAAGTTTTGTGAAATGATTTGTTGTTATGCTACTTTTTGCGTTTATACGGGTGTTTCGGGGATACCCGTCAAATATAAGACAAAAACTAGTTTTAGTAAAAATGACTTATTTTGAAAACGTAATGTATGATTGAAAATGAATTTAGATATCTATGATCGAACTCTAAAAGATAATTTTTCAACAAGAGATTTGTACAGTATGTATAAGTTTCGACCGTGGATTGTACAATGTAAGAAACTGTCCTAACAGACTGCAAGCACTTTTAAAAACTTTTTACGGCTTTAAAACTTAGGTATGATTTTTATATAAATTTCGATTAGAAGAATAGTGGTTAACTTACTTATAACAAATTAATCTACGTCACAAATATGACGTCATGAACTATGGAATAAGTAATTAATTTTTATTTCATTTAATTAAGATTTTTTTTTTGTTTAAAACTAGATCTTTCGACGTTTTTTATTTCGGCTGTGTCCCTGATTTATTCTATAAAGTTCATGTCCAATTCCAAAAATATACATTTAAACAATCTTAAATTACCACAATAGTAATTTATCAAAACATCAAATTCTCAAAGTGTTTCATTCCATAAATATGCAATTCTCAAATAATCTAATTACCAAAATGTCCAGTCTTTATAAACATAGTTTTAACGGATTCAGCGTAAACCCTTTTCTAATAAAAGTTTAAAAAATAATTTATACATTTCACTTTCAATAGAAACTCTTTCGTTCATAAATTGATATCACTAAATATTTAATTTACATAGTTATCAACTTATCACTTCACTATCACTACATAGTATAAAACAAAGTCGCTTTCCCTGTCCCTATATCCCTATGTATGCTTAAATCTTTAAATCTAAGCAAGGGATTTTGATGCGGTTTTTTTAATAGAAAGAGTGATTCAAGAGGAAGGTTTATATGTATAATACATGCATAATATAGCCGTGCGAAGCTGGGGCGGGTCGCTAGTTATACATAATCAAATATTATTTCTTTGGGTCACAAAAAAACTAGTTGCCGACTCTTCTCTTACCAACCTATGGCCGCAAAGTACTGTTATTCTATAACGTTTGAAAAACTAACTATGCCTCGCTGTTTCACCTGTATAACTGCATAAAACCGGCCAAGTGCGAGTCGGACTTGAAACCGCGAAGGGTTCCGTATTCTATTTTTAGTAGTTGTTGCGTGTAGCGCGGCAACAGTATTACGTGAATATTTCAATTGTCTAGTTGTCAAGGTTCGTGAGATACAGCCTAGTGACAGACAGACGGACGGACAGGGAGTCTCTCTCAGTAAAATGGTCCTGATTTTATCCTTTGGGTACCGAACCCTATTAAGGTATGCGGATAACAAAATATTATTTTAAAAAAGTGGGAAGAACATGGAAAAAACCATTTAGTGAAAACTAAATTATTATTTTTTTGAAGAACCTTCTCCTGACAATAACATTCGACGACCCAGTTGGCACAATGGTCACCGGACTGCCAAACACAGGGTTGCGGGTTCGATTCCCGCCTCAGACATGTATTTATGCTTAGGTATTTGTCTTTGGTCTGGTTGTTTCTATGTATTATAAGTATATATTTACAAAAGAAAAGTATATAAGTTGTATATCCGTTGTCTAGCACCCATAATACAAGTCTAGTGACTTAGCTTGGGGCTAGATGGCGACGTGTGGAATGTCCGACAATATAAATAAAAAAAAATAACAAACACAACAAAAAGAATTAGCAAAATCGGTTGAGCTGTTTTCGAGATTTTTATAAGTATTATACAAGATTGAAAAACAAAATTGAATTTGGCAGGCAGTAGGTCCACACAAAAAAAAACAAATCTATATAAATAAAAATCAATTGCTGTTCGTTAGTCTCGCTAAAACTCGAGAATGGCTGAACCGATTTGGCTAATTTTAGTCTTGAATTATTTGTGGAAGTCCAGAGAAGGTTTAAACGGTGAGAATGATCGGACTTACGCGGGTGAAACCGCGGGGCGCAGCTAGTCTTTTATCTTCTTCTTCTATAATATAAAAATCAATTGCTGTTCGTTAGTCTGGCTAAAACTCGAGAACGGCTGAACCGATTTGGCCAATTCTTTTTTTGTTGTGTTTGTTGTAGTCCAGGGAAGGTTTAAACGGTGAGAAAGATCGGACTTACGCGGGTGAAACCGCGGGGCGCAGCTAGTCTTCTATATCTATAATATAAAAATCAATTGCTGTTCGTTAGTCTGGCTAAAACTCGAGAACGGCTGGACCGATTTGGCCAATTCTTTTTTTGTTGTGTTTGTCGTAGTCCAGGGAAGGTTTAAACGTCGGACTTACGCGGGTGAAACCGCGGGGCGCAGCTAGTTAATAATAAAAATTTGAATTCAAATAACAAACGGAAACTATTTAATTTTTAATATATATGACTAAAACAGCGTCACGCAACTAGTCAATAATAAAACTTAAATAAAACACATCCATTCCCAGAAGAAATCAAAATAACTAAAACAGGATATTCAAACTTCAAAGAAGACGGGAACTGACGGGAAGTCACCAAAAACAAAACGCATTATAATAAAAAAAAACTTTCAACGAATTCCTAATGTTTTTGGAAAATGCACTTTATTCTAATTGATTAGGATTATTTTTTGTTAAGCATAGGTAATCATCATTCATCAACTTTTCCAAAAATTAACTAAAGTTGACAGGCTCAAATAACTTTATGGCTACTACTAGTGGCTTCCTACGGTTTCACCCGCGTCAGGGTCGATCCCTTGGTACAACCGGGATAAATAACACTGAATACAAAATAGTTACCCATTAAAAACATAACTTGTATAAAAAATCAAGTCTCGCAACCCGGTTCATCTACCGTAAAAAGTTGTGAGATCCATGTAATACCAAGTCGGTTAATTTATTCAGTCCCTACTAAAGGGACTTTCTGTCTAAGTTATTTCGTAACTAGCGACCCGCCCCGGCTTCGCACGGCTATATTATGCATGTATTATACATATAAACCTTCCTCTTGAATCACTCTATATCTATTAAAAAATTACCGCATCAAAATCCGTTGCGTAGTTTTAAAGATCTAAGCATACAAAGGGACATAGGGACGGCGAAAAGTGACTTTATTTTATACTATGTAGTGATTCGCTTTCCGCTGACTGTCCCTATGTATGCTTAAATCTTTAAAACTACGCAACGGATTTTGATGCGGTTTTTTTATGTGATGACGTCTAATAAATTGGTGGAACATCTGCATTCACAAAAAAGATAACATCATTGTCACGTTCCCATTGTGTGACGTCATTGTCACGTTCCGGTGACGTAATGTCAACAATGGCGTCACACAGCACGCAGTAATAATATCGCTCATCTGGGCTTGTGTTATGGTGACGAATAGAAGATTTATAAACTTAGTTAGAGGGAAAAAAATGAAAAACGAAAAAAAAAAGAATTTTTTTTACAATAACACGTAAAGTTATCTTCCGGAAACCTAAACTATCTCACAGACAAACATTTTTTTTTAATAGTGATTCAAGAGGAAGGCTTATATAAAACAAAACTAATACGCGTACGAAGTCGCAAGCAACACCTTAGTATATAAACTACAAACCCTATCAGCCCTATTTATTACCCTTTTATGGTCGAATTTCCTGGATTAACTATCGAATTGGCTTTACAAGATTTGTGCAATAACTTAATAGTTAACTTAATAAATTAAGCTACCTAGGTACTTGACACTGGCTTAATGCCATTAAGCCAGTGTCAAGTACCTAGGTAGCTAAACCTTTTGTTAAAATTCTTATACAGGAAAAGTATTTTTGTAGTGCACAAATTTCGGTATGTTTTAAGCACATTAAAATAAAAAATACTGTTTTTTTTATTTTGGAGCTAACTCAAAAACTCTCAGAGCTATAACCATTTAAGTGTTTCTAACAAAACGACGAAGTCCATGGACACAATACTAGCGCCAGCGAGTTTAATAGCGCGCTCTAAATGAAGGTAGGTACCTACGCCTACGTGTCACTGTGTGTATCAATACTGAGATACCCAATAATTTAGAAATTGCAGGAAGTTTTTCACATTAAGTTTTGGTTTTTTTTTTTTAATTTTTTTTTTGCGTAAATGTACTCCACTGCCGACATATATTCAGCAGAAAAAATATGTGCACTACAAAAATACTTTTCCTGTATATATCTCTAGGTTTCGCTAAACTGAATAAATCTGCCTAGGTATATTTTTTTATCGTGTTGACTCAGGACCTTGATTTTATACACCTAATAGGGACTATAGACCTCAGTATCTGGTATGAATTTCAACTTACTAGCTCCACCCGTTCCTAAGAATATCGGGGGTGACACACGGACAGGCAGACGGACAAGAGAGTTATTTTACAAGGGTTCCTTTTTTTACCGTTTAAGGTACGGAACTCTGAAAAGAAAAATACCTACTGTATTTTTCGTCTTTGGCTAGACCTAGTGACAATCTTTAACGAAACCTCTGCGGGGAGTTTTATTTAACGTATTGTGCAAACCTCCGTTCATTTTGATCTAATGCGTTCCGATCGTAAATCAACTGGAAGTTGTTATTTGCCGATCAAATAATGGCGGCTTGCCAATATTGTACACAAATAAAATCGTAATGGGTGTTCTATCAAAACGTGGTTTAAATATAGAGGGTACCTATGTTATTGATGGCATTTATTGAAGAAATTGAACTGCAAAAACTGAAAATAGTCAAACAGTTTTTTGCTGGAGCCCTATTTTTGAATCGTTCGCCCCGCGTCGAGCGCTCGATTTCTACTGATATTCGTTCGACATTGGTAATTCGCTATTTTTTAATAGCTCGATCGTAACGAGTGGTAGAATAAACGTTAAACAATCATAGTCAAACATTCGGAAACGATCTTTGAAAAATATTTATATCTTTTGGTATGTTTTTGAATGTTCATCAGTAATTACCGGTTTTCAATTTTCTGCGTAAAACGAACAAAAATTGTCATCTTAAATTTCGACGACGAACGATTCAAAAATACTGAAAATTGGTTTCATGCGACTTGGAAGTCGAGCTTGTAGGCGTATACGACAAAGATATGTCACACGAGCGATTCAAAAATAGAGCCCCTGTTGCCACACATTTGCCACATGATTAAACAAGGACATTGTAAGGTTTCATACAAAACGCTTTGTGATAAGTCAAACTCAAACTCCAACTCACCAACTCTATAATTCACCATAGAGTTGGTGAGTTGGAGTTTGAGTTTGACTTAACACAAAGCGTTTTGAATAGAAAAGAAAAAAAATATATACTTAAATGATAAATTAAAATTATAAAGGAAAGAAAATAATTGCAGTGCAGATTGATCTCTAGCGTTTAATTTCTTTGTTGAATTTCGACTAAAATATTTAAAAAAATATTTATTTTTATTTTTACAAGGTTTTATTTAACTTTTAACTTGCACTGTTTGTGTGTAAGTAAGAAGGTACCTACGTAAGTACCTACAAAATTTGCAAACTATTTTTTGACCATTGTTTTGAGACTATGCATCAAATAAAAACTCGAATGACAGTTGTGAAAAACTAGCCAGAATATTCGGCCCAGACCAAAGGAAAAAAAAAACTGCATCAGTCTCTAAAAAAAAGACCACGCCTTTCCCGCCAAAAATAAAACAAACTTTTGAACCGGATCAGCGTAAATACTTGACTTAAATTAGATTTCCCCTTTCTTGGTATTTTGAGAAATGCTATTGACCTTTGAAGGAAATTATCCCCAAAATAACTTAGGATAAGGTTTTGGCGCGAGAACGGGGAAAACTGTATTGTGTGTAAAAAAAAACATGCATAGGTAATCATTTTTTGATAAATAGGTCAAAAATATTCACCATTAATAATTAAAAAAAAAACAGCGCACTCCGGGAGTGCAGGCAGAAGTGAAAACAATAAACTGGTTATTTCTCATAGAATATTTCTTGAAACGATCTGCTACTGCCATCTATTAGCACTCACTTAAACAAATATAGTTTATTTTTTATTCGCTAGATGGCAGTAAAAAATTTAAATCAGCGCCATCTACATTCGAATAGCGGTCTTTCTAGAAACTAAGTTTCTCAATTTGTGTAATAGATGGCAGTATAAGTTAAACAAAAAGACTAACACAAATAAAATCTCATCGGTCGCGTCAAAATCTGTCGCGAGAACGGCTGAAAATGCTCACCCACAAAAGTGCCCAACGCGCCATAAGAAGTTTTCACTTCAAAAAAAACGTGCCATTAGGTATACATTTAAAAAAAAAATTAATTAGACTAGCTGCACATCACTGTTTTACCCACGTAGCATAGATCATATAGACTAGTTTTTGCCCGTGACTTCATCCGCGTAGAAGTCGAAAATAGTTCTAATATAATTTTTTGAAAAAAGATAGATCTTTTTTTTATAATATACTAGCTGCCCTACGCGGTTTCACCCGCGTAACTCCCGATCCCGTGGGCATATCGGGATGTAAGCTATCCTATCTCTCAAGTTGGATCGAACTGCACATGGTGTGCGAATTTTATTATAATCGGTTAAGTGGTTTAGGAGTCCATTGAGGACAAACATTGTGACACGAGATTTATATATATTAAGAAGATACTTACTTACTATTTTCGAAAAAAGAGATAGTTATATTTGGAAACGCGTTTCACAAAATAATGCTCTATATGGACTGAAGAAATAGTACATTGTTATCCTAGGTGTGAAAGTCACTCATTACAAGTCCCGAGACGGAGTTTGGCGCCCGAGCGTAGCGAGGGCGCTAATAGTTCGAGGGACTTAATGAGTCTTTCACCCGAGGTAAACACTGTGCTTTTCATTACGAATAATACATGAAATTCTTCCTAACAACGAGAGTGAATGAGAGACTTCATACTACCTGATCCTCTTACAAGGTTGGGATCAAAGAGGTTGTATACATTTAGTGTTATTCTTTGGTGTTACTTAAAGCAAGGAGGTTAGGTTATGAAGTTCCTAATGTATAATGATACTGATACTGGCTATATGCACATTGCACGAGTCGTGCGAAGCCATTATTTGACATGACAGCTGTCAGTGAAAGCGATTTTCTATAGGGCTGGAAATTTTATTTTCTACACGCTCTTCACGCATCTTTAGACCTACTTTCGGAGTATGAGTAATGAAATAGTACATTGTTATCCAAGGTGTGAAAGTCACTCATTACAAGTCCCGAGACGGAGTTTGGCGCCCGAGCGCAGCGAGGGCGCTAATAGTTCGAGGGACTTAATGAGTCTTTCACCCGAGGTAAACACTGTGCTTTTCATAACGAATAATACATAAAATTCTTCATAACAACGACAGTGAATGAGACTATTAGACTCCATACCACATGAGTAGGTACTCATGTGTCCATACTACCTGATCCTCTTACAAGGTTGGGACCAAAGAGGTTATACATTATGTAGTGTTTTTTTTAGGTTTCTGCTATTTGTATTCAATACTTAAATACGGCGGTACTTACCGAAGAAGTTTTTAATAATGAGTTAATCCAACATTGGGAAATGAAGCGAAGTCCGTAGATTTGACTTACAGTTTTTGTAACACGGTTTGTCTAGAAAATGTTATTTACACAAAATACACAATCATAAATGAAAAACCAGATTAAACTTAACACAAAAACATAATAAAATAAGATAAAATAGTTACTTAGTACTAAACTCTGGCAGTATGCATGAGCCGTGCCAAGCCATAATTATTATTCTTTGGTGTAAAAAAAAAAGCAAGGAGGTTAGGTTTATGAAGTTCCTAATGCGTAATGATACTGATACTGGCTACATGCAGATTGCACAAGTCGTGCGAAGCCATAATTTGACATGACAGCTGTCAGTGAAAGTGAAAAGCCCTAGGGCTGGAAATTTTATTTTCTACACGCTCTTCAGGCATATTTAGACCTACTTTCGGAGTATGAGTAATGAAAAATTATTTGATTCCTTGAGCTATTATTTCGCAATAATTAAAAATGAATAAGTATACAGGAAAAGTATTTTTGTAGTGCACATTTTTTTTCTGCTGAATATATGTCGGCAGTGGAGTACATTTACGAAAAAAAAATTTAAAAAAAAACCAAAACTTAATGTGAAAAACTTCCTGCAATTTCTAAATTATTGGGTATCTCAGTATTGATACACACAGTGACACGTAGGTACCTACCTTCATTTAGAGCGCGCTATTAAACTCGCTGGCGCTAGTATTGTGTCCATGGACGTCGTCGTTTTGTTAGAAACACTTAAATGGTTATAGCTCTGAGAGTTTTTGAGTTAGCTCCAAAATAAAAAAAAACTATATTTTTTATTTGAATGTGCTTAAAACATATCGAAATTTGTGAACTACAAAAATACTTTTCCTGTATTTATAACACAACAAATGTAACAATGTCAAACACAATAGAACAACAATTTTGATCTGTTACGTCTCACATGCGTGTCTCCAATTGTTGCCAATTTAAGGTAGGTACCTAGGTACTTATAACACGCATTTGATAGTAAAAACGTAGTAAAACATTAACACGTGGTGGATCGATTTATTGATTTGTTTTGATAAATACTCGTAGGTACTTACTTAGCTGCGCCCCGCGGTTTTACATCCGTTAGTCCTGACACAGTCAGAAAAAACTAATGTTTGTCTGTAAAGTCGATTTACGGACGATAATTTTTTGTGATAAGAAATATTGAGAAATTTTTGTTACTTATTTCTTTACATATTTTTTTGTATTTTTTTCCTTTATATAAGTCTTCTATTCGTCACTCGTCACCATACACAGATAGAAATTATATCTTTATTTAAAACGTAAATATATCTTGAAGCATATTTTTTAAAGCAATTATTATATATCTTATCCAAAAATACTTTACTTGGTTCTAATTACAAATCCGCATTGTTTAAAAAAATTTAATTTCTTTTTAGGAATTTCAAAAACAATTAGTACAAAAAATACAGTATTAAACTGAAAATGACTTTCTTTAATCTACTGCCTATAATTCTTAACATTAAAGTGAACATTCTTAACAATACGTATTTCAATCAAATAATTTTAATTTTGAACGAAACATTACCGCATATTTAATTTAATAAATACCTGTCGTCTTTGATAAAGAACGTTGAGTTTCTCTGACCAAAACATTATTTTTAATTTAAAATTCTTGAGTCTTCATTCAAATTTTTTGATTCTAGAATCTAAATGCAACCTTGTCTTTTGCGTCAAGAATTGTTCATTCTTGTTCTAAAACTGATTTTGTGATTATATTTTCAATTAAATATGACCCTGAAATATATTTTGTATCAAGATTCAATGACTCTTGAATAGAAATTTAAGTTTATAAAATAAATCTTGAAATATTTCAGTGTTACCAGTATAATAGCTCCCCCTGAACTTATGGTAAATTTAATAATTAATAATATTACCGTATTAACAATTTACTTATAACATTTTTTTTTCGTAATTATTAACAATTTCGACGCTAGAAACGCCGTCCAGTGTTGCTAAAGCCGCGTGACCCCCAGCCTTAACAAACTTATAAGTGACATTTGTAATAAATATGCCGCATAAACAGTTCTAAATATATTTTTGAAAATAAGAAAAGAAATAAAAGGACGGGTATAATCCTTTTAACACCGTTTTAGTTAGACGTATTTACCGAATAAATAAAAAATCATGCGAGGAACGCAGCCAAACGTGCGATCAGTGTACCTATTATGTCTATTCTGCCAGATTCTGCCTTTTTAAGAAGATTAAACGACATTACCCTACTAAATTAAGAATACACGGGTCGCAGGTTTGGTTGCGTTCCTGGAGTATTTTTTTACAAAGTCGGTTGATATGTCGAACTAAAACGGTACTAAAATGATTGTTCCCGTCCTTTTCTTATTGAAATTGAAAAAAGAGAGGTACTAGACCAAAAAATAGTTAAGTTCACTGCATAAAATATATAAACATAAACATAACATAAAATATATAAATATATATCGAATAAGCATATCTTTGATCATTTCAATTTTTATATAATGTAATATCATTGAATCATATAAATAAACTAGTACGGTGGGTGGTGCGCTCGCTGCTGAAGCTGACCGCCAAACTTTGCGTAAAATTCTTTCTAAGATCTTTTGGTTGAGTGGGATTTTAATATTTTTCTTAGGGAAAAAAATATTCACAAGGCGGCAACACTGATCACCACCGCTTGATTTGTGTAATGTGGCGCACGCGATTTGACGCGATAAATGGTTTATCTATGCACACGCGTTTTAAGGTTATAAACAAGTGGCTTTCCTATTTTCTTTAACGTTACGTCCTTGATCTAAGGACTATATTATTCTCATTGTTACTTGAGTGGATAAGAACTCCAATCCAATGGACAAGTGGACATTACTCGAGTCTTGGTGTGTTCCCAGAGAAGTTATTGAAAAATTTCGCGGTAAGTCCACTAAACGACATGTATATTTGCTTATTTTATCTAGATATTTGTTAAACCCAGTTAATTTTTTGTATATACCTAAATAAGGTTGGAGAGATCTATCCAAAAAAGGTACGTTGTAGGTAGACAGGTAGGTACCTACGTTGCCGGTTGGAGTGCACCCCAACCGCAGCCGTCATAATATGCATTCCCCAACTTAGATGTGACCTTCTGTAAGTGCTTACTTCTGTATGGATTATGGGATCAAGCCAAGCCGACGCTGTCTTTTGCCATTGTTATAAGGTTCATGCTGATGCGTTAGTTTATTTCGATAAATCTGTGGCCTACGATGTAAACTAATTTAAATTTTGACAAAACTATAATATTAACTTTGTTCTTTCAGATTAATTTGGATTTCGAAAAATTATATACACAACAGTCATTAAACTTTTACAAAAATTGGCAACGCTTTTTTGGGAAGCTGTTAAAACTAAAGGAACCCGAAATATCAAATGAAAATGCACTACAAATATTAAATGCTGTCACAGACAATGGTAAGATAATAATATTTAAACAGTGGATGAACACCTGCTGGTATAATTTGACTTTGTTTGTGTTTTAAGACTATGTCAGACATGACAGTTATGCTATACTTTTATATTTTTCAGACAAAAAATACCACTTCAAATGACCCTGTTCGGATATTTGGCCCCACCCAAAAAAAGATTATCAAGAAAAATAAAATTTTCATCTTCGGAGGCTATTCAAGGATTCATTGTTCAAACACATGTAAGTAATACTTTTGCCAATTTAGGAAACAAAACTACTATTGTATAGATGATAATATATTCTATAAAATAGTATAAAATAGACGATCTATAAAATAGTAGTGTTGTTAGACGACCTCTGTGGCGCGTCCGGCGAACACCTGGCTGCGACACAGAAGGTTGCGGGTTCGATTCCCACCGTCAACAAATGTTTGTGATGGTCTGGGTGGTTTGTCTATGTATAATATTTATTTACAAAAAAAAAGGTATATTATAAGTATTACATCCGTTGTCGGGCTACCATAACACAAGCCTAGTAGCTTACCTTGGGGCCAGATGGCGATTTGTAAATTGTCCCGCAATATTTATTTATTTATTGTAGCTCCAAAAGCACTTGTGACACGAGCAACCAAGTTTTCTTAGCTATGTTTTAAAAAAAACAGCCAGCTGTTCTGAAATTAATAGCTTTCTAGTAAAATACCCGTGGAAGGGATTCTGTTTCCATTGCACCTTGCCATAAGTTGTTGATACAATCTTTAAAAAACAATTTCATATTTTTAGTATGTTGTATTTTTTTGCAATTATTCATAGATTTTTTTTTCAGGATGCAGGAGATATTGACAATGTAATCCAGAAACAAAATCAGCTGTTTTTTTTTAATAAATGACATTACTACTTGGAAATATCAATAAAAGTAAAAAAATACGTAAAATCATAAGGTTAATGACCTCACCGTGTCAGTAACAACTGATTTTCGAATAAACATAACCTCAAAATTTTCGATTTTTTTTTCGAATTTCCAAAAGTCGTAGAACAAAAGTTGCTTGTCTCAATGATATGAACCACCCTGCAAGACAGCGTGCGCATTTTTCAAATAACCTTGTATATAATGTTATAGTATAGATGACGTAAAGTACGAATTTCAAAGCGCAGCAAAAGCGTTTTTATGGTGTCATTTACTTTGTTAAAAGTTACTGTCAGTAAAAACTGTTTTTTTTTGTTTTTGTAGTGTCGTTTTCTTTGTATTATTATTTAAGCAACTGTCAGTAGTGACTTATAAATTTGTTTTTATGGTGTCATTTTCATTGCTATAGTAACTTAACTGAAAATGTTTGTTTTCAAAATTTCATTTTCTTTGTAATGTTTATTTTTGTGTCTCTTTGTTATGTAAGTAACTGTCAGTAGTAACTGATAGTATTTATGGTGTAATTTTTTCGTCTTTAGGCTAAGATACAAATGGTGTCAAACATCTAACGTGAGCATATTTAAAATAAAGAACTAATTGAATCTACTTTTTGACTTTTTACTAAGAAATATGAAATTAACCTTTAATCATTTGTTACTTGATAAGTGAAAGATTCTGCGTTTGCTTATTTAGTCTATGTACTTTTTGTAATATAATATTGTTATAGGTTACTGTACTGTGTGAATCAAATGCTAGTTAAGAAAAGTGTTGCTATTTTCAGATAGACCAATAGTATGTTTGATATCTTTTTATTTATGGTTAAATTTCAGCAGCGTTGGTGTCATTTTCAGAAATAAATTCATGCAAATATAAATCATTTTATGAATATTTCCTAAACCACGGCAATATGAAACAATACATAATAATGATATACCTTGTTGGTACTAAAATAATGGTTTGTTTCATTTTGACGTGGTTACGAAATATTTATGAAAGAATTTATGTTTGCTATGAATTTATTTATTTAAGTGGCGCCACTGCTGGTGACGTTTAACCCTAAATTAAAAAAATATTTCAATCAAAGCATTGTAATTTTCAATTGAAATAACAGAATCTTTTATATCAAGTAACTATTACTCTTAATACAAAGAATTTAAAGAGCTTGGCTTAAATAATAAAAAATTCCAAAAAAGTAATATCTAAATGTTAGAATGAATTAGCCACATATTTAAGTCAAGAAATGACATTAATGCTGTCAAGTACTGTATATTTGGTCGCAAAATCATCGAGATCTTAGAATAAACACTTAAACATTAAATCAAGAAAGATCATTTCCTAATCAAGAAATAAGAAGTTTTGTTGCAAGAATGTGACCTCTCTCTATCTAAAGTTTTTCAAGCTAAGAATGAAAATAAGTAAGATCAAGAGTCAATAAATTTTATCTTGCAAACGGTACAAATTAAATGCAAATATTATTATTTTTAAACCAAAACTGTTGCGCTCTTGGATTCAATAATTATTTTTTTAAAAAGAGAGTTAACACGCTTTTGTCTCAAATACTATATTGGTTCATTTAAACAATATACTTTGAAACATTTTATATCTTACTTCGAGTATTTTCTATTTTCCTTATATAGGAAACAGGAAATATCTTGACTCAAGTAAATTTATTTGACTGGAGAACTTTTTTCTTTCTGTGTAACACAAGCCCGAGCAATATTATTATTAAATACTCTGTTTCCTAACTGGAACGGTCATGTTACCATGACGCATGACGTCACACAATATTAGCGTGACACTTTTTTGTGAATGCATTCCATCAATTTATTAGACGTTATCACGTCAAAAACTAATTCATTTGCTAAAACGAGTTGCGGTAGGCGGTACAGAATATTTTTGTAAGGTATAAAAATACAAACATGAAGTAGGTACCTACTCTAGCTTAATTTGACATAATCCTGAACGACCTCTGTGGCGCGTCGGGCGAACACCCGACTGCGACGCAGAAAGTTGCGGGTTCGATTCCCGCCGGGAACAAGTATTTATGCTGACCATAAATAAATTCTTGTTTCTGGTTCTGGGTGTTTCCTATATGTATAATATGTATATATTTATTTACAAAAAAAAAAAAGTATATAAGTAGTTTATCCGTTATCTGGCACCCATAACACAAGCATTAAGTTGCTTAGCTTGGGGCTGAATGGCGATGTGTAATATGTCCTGAAATATTTATTTATTTATTTTAATCCTTAATTTTTTTTAGCTTCATTTATTTATGGATTATTCCTTGTAATCAGCTGTTTTCTGGAGTTAGAGGTCATTGACCTTGGGGTCTTGTTCGTTTATTGAGTTTGGACTAATAAGTAGATAAATAAAAAAAATAACTTATATTAAAGTACCTAAATAGTTACATTTGTATCCAAATTAATCAGTACCCAAGCTTAGGTAAGCATTTTAAACATTAATTAATTGAATACATACATATTTCCAATTTGAATTTATAAAATATTTTTAAAGAGATTTAGGAATAATAATATTCATTTATTGCAGGCATACAATGTCCCATAATTGGAAAGATTTTTAAATTTTAAAATCTGCCGTATGCTGTACTGTATTTTTAGCAAAGAAAATAAGTAATTCTGAATCTGAAAAGACGTAAGTATAAAACAAAAGTTGTTCGCCTCTCTGGTCGAATAGAAACACCCCTTTCATATTACAATACCCTTGTTGAAACACATTGTATATTTCCGAATATTTTTATCAGACTTTGAAGGACGATTTTGTAATGTTTTCGAAGTTTTTTTAAGCTATTACATAGATTTTATCGCGGGCCTTGGGGGGTGAATCAAGAAATTCCGTAACGAAAACACCTAACACCCCCGACAAATGACGGACGATTATTAACGGACGACTATTGACGGACGACAAATGTCGAACGACAAATGTCGGACGACAAAAGTAGGACGACTATTTTTTTTTTTTTTTCTTATATTGAATACCAGCTGCGCCCCGCGGTTTCACCCGCGTAAGTCCCGATCCCGTGGGAATATCGCCTTCAACTATTTACATACCGAATTTCCTTGCAATCGGTTCAGTAGTTTTATCGTGAAGGAGTAACAAACATACACACAAACTTTCACATTTATAATATTAGTAGGATAAGAAAACACTTTGAATATAAGACCTACTTCCTAGATAATATTTTTTATACATTTATTTTGATCTGTCAGTGTGCCGATGTATTTGTAAGGACGCGCGGACGTGTGGCCGCATGCAAAACACGTCCGATGCCAAATTTCGTAAGATTCGATGATTAACAAGGTCTTTTTAGTGTCTTCTTGACAGCATTAGATTACTTATTTTATTACTAACAGTGCCGAACCCGTGTTAAACCCTATCCCGTGGGAATTCCGGGATAAAAAAACTGGTTGCCTGTAAAGTCGGTATACGGGCGAAAGTTTTACGTGACAACAACTGTGCTCGAGTGGAAGGGACGCGTGCCTTTCACTTTTTATGTCTGTCTCTCTCGCTCTTAGGCGGGCTAACCATGCCCGCGTGCCTCTCACTCGCTCTCATTGTGAGCGCATAACGTCAGCGGAGCGTAACGCAGTTTCTTGAAGTGTCACCCGGCAAACCAATTTATAAAACGTTGTCACGTCAAAAGTCGATTTACGAAGGATAATTTTACGTGTTATCGTCTTATATTACCATTTTCCTTCACTACATAGTATAAAATAAAGTCACTTTTCGCCGTCCCTAGATCCCTATGTATGCTTAGATCTTTAAAACTACGCAACGGATTTTGATGCGGTTTTTTTTAAATATTTTTTTTAATAGATATAGTGATTCAAGAGGAAGGTTTATATGTATACTACATGCATAATATAGCCGTGCGAAACCGGGGCGGGTCGCTAGTTAGTTATAAAAAAAACAAGAAAATAAAATTTCAAAATGATTAGTATTAGCTTCAGGTGACCAAAAGGCTGGCTGCTACTTTGGCTAACGGATCGGCATTGCCATCCAAAGAGGCAATGCAGCGAGCCTTTTGGGCACCTTACCTAGGGAGATTTATTTAGAAGTAAGCAGCTAAAAAAAAAAAACTTGTTTTTTTTTAAAAAAAAATTCAGGTTGACAGTAAATCAAATATTTAATCTATGTAATGGTCTGTATATCTAATTAAAGTGGCAAGGGGTTTTTAATTTTTATACCAGCAGGTACAGTATGGGGCATAAGTAAATGATCAGTTTGCTACAATAATACTATCAACAAGTATTGGAGTTACGACCTTCTTCTAATAGACGTTACACACAAACTTAAATACTTGAATTAAAAGTACTCAGTGTGATTATTATTTGTCAACATGTTAGCCATGTGTTTAGTTGTGTGAGTGGTATAAGCCGGCACACGCTACACCAACCGACGTGGGTTCGATCCACAGGTTGCATTGTTATAATGTTCAAATAGTGTGCTGCACAGGATTGTTAACGTTACGCTGGGCAGAGACTTTTGACTGGATCTTTACGTAAAAAAATCAAAATTAAGTCGCTTAATATTTCATTGTTTTAATAGTACATTGTTATCCTAGGTGTGAAAGTCACTCATTACAAGTCCCGAGACGGGGTTTGGCGCCCGGGCGCTAATAGTCCGAGGGACTTAATGAGTCTTTCACCCGAGGTAAACACTGTGCTTTTCGTTACGAATAATACATAAAATTCTTCCTAACAACGAGATTGGATGAGAGACTCCATACTACCTGATCCTCTTACAAGGTTGGGACCAAAGAGGTTATATAACATGTAGTGTTATTCTTGTTAGCACAAGAATAACACTACATGTATATAACCTCTTAAGGTAGCCCTTAAGCAAGGAGGTTAGGTTTTGAAGTTCCTAATGTATAATGATACTGATAGAATAGAATAGAATTCATTTATTGTCAAACTGTGTACATGAGCCGATGATAATGCTTAAAATAGTTACAACAGCTGATACTGGCTATATGCACATTGCACAAGTCGTGCGAAGTCATAATTTGACATGACAGCTGTCAGTGAAAGCGAAAAGCCCTAGGGCTGGAAGTTTTGTTTTCTACACGCTCTTCAGGCATATTTAGACCTACTTTCGGAGTATGAGTAATGAAAAAGTTTTTGTTGGTAGAATCTCTAAAGCCCGGCAACTCTTCCCGGAAAGCAATTAGCAACTGTCAAAATTCATAATTTATTTCTGTAAAAGCTACGTAATAAGATAATTTTACCTAGTTTTTAAAATAAATATTTTTATGTAAGACTAGCTGAGCCCCGCAGTTTCACCCGCGTAATAATTTTCTACGCTTAATTTTTTTCTTTCATAAGAACCTTCTCCTGACAATAACAAACACAACAAAAAAAGAATTGGCCAAATTGGTCCAGGCGTTGTTGAGTTATGCGCTTACCAACACATTTTGCGATTCATTTTTATATATAAGAAGATGTAGGTATAGTTAGTTATTGGAAGTGAAACTGGCTAACGCCTACGGTTTCGTTCGATTTCTAACTAATAATAAATATTTAATAGGCTTACAACTAGTAACATAAAAGAAAATATGTAATTTGTCTGTAACTTTTACTTTTATTATACACTAGTAGCGCTCCGCAGTTTAACCCACGCCACGTATCTCTTGATCCCGTGGGAATATCAGAAAAAAAACCGGTCAAGTGCGAGTCGGACTTGCGCACGAAGGGTTCCGTACCATTACGTTTAAAGAAAGAAAGAAAGAAAAAAATTATTTGGACAAGCACACGACATAAGACAATCAGAAAAGTAGTAACAAACATAAAAGCACTAAAACAAAAGTTTAAAATAAAATAAAAATAATAATAAAAACAAAAAAATTACGGTTTGACGACCCAGTTGGCACAATGGTCACCATGCCGGACTGCCAAACATAGGGTTGCGGGTTCGATTCCCGCCACAGACAAGTATTTATGCTTAGATATTTGTCTGTGGTCTGGGTGTCTGTATGTATATTAAATTAAGTATATATTTACAAAAGAAAAGTATATAAGTAGTATATCCGTTGTCTAGCACCCATAACACAAGTCTAGTTACTTAGCTTGGGGCTAGATGGCGATGTGTGGAATGTCCTGCAATATTTATTTATTTTTTTATTTATTATCATCACATAATATAAATAAAATAGATGGCGCTAGTGGCAAACCGCATCAAAATCCGTTGCGTAGTTTTAAAGATTTAAGCATACAAAGGGATATAGGGACCGACTTTGTTTTATACTATGTAGTGATAACAAGGTATACAAGTACAAACAAAAACAAATTTCACTCTAAAATATTAGTGCAGATTGTAAATGATTGATTATACTTCCTTTTTTTAAGTCGGTAATGCGTTTACAAATAAATTAATAATTCATTATCAACCTGAATACTTAGTTAATCGAGCGGAACCGCGGTATTTAATAGTGCATCTCACTTTAATTGTGGGTAGGTACCTACCTAGCTGGTTAGGGTTACCAGGCAAATAATATGCAAACCTCGCCGTGAGCTTAAAATTACTTAAACTTAAGAGAATCGTGAGCTCTCGATGCGCGGCGCGAGTAGGTATTTCCAATAATGACCCGTATCTTGCGATAAAGTCTGGCCCGTATTAATAAATCGCTCTCAATATCGATCTTGAGTGCCGTATCTTAAGTTAGGCGTATTTAATAGATAAATCTCAAGTTTTAACCAGGCTGATATCGCTCTTGAGATTTGAGACTGATCTTGAATGACAGTAAAGCTTTGTTCTTGCCTTGAATGATATGTTCTTACCCTATGGTAGGTAGTGTCGTCATATTTTGCTGTCAACTTGTTTTTAATGTGAAAACATTTAAAAAATGTAAGATTTGTTTATACCGCACTCAGACTTGAGTTCACGAAACTACATCTTGAGACATATCTTGAGAGCTGAGTTTGATTTATTAATACGGTATGACTCAAGTGATACGTCGCTCTTTAATCGCGTCTTAAGATAGGTTTATTAATCAGCGCAACAACTCAAGAGCAAACTCAAGATTGAAATCGATATTGAGTTCGGTTTATTAATACGGACCTAAGTTCGGACATAATTGCCTACATTTCGCTTTTCAAGTAATGTTGCGGACCGTAACGTTTTTACCCCCTTTAGCCTTCACAAAATGAAATTAATTTGGTCTCATTTAATTCACTGCATCGGTTTATACGTTTTTCTTTTTTAGTAATTCAGTTTAGTTATGGGGGGGAAAAGGTTACCGCTTTTTGTATGGAAATTTACAGCCTCACAGTGGTCTTAACAATTTTTTTTATGAAAAAATATTTATATTAAAAAAACTAGCTGCGCCCCGCGGTTTCACCCGCGTAAGTCCGACGTTTAAACCTTCCCTGGACTTCCACAAATAATTCAAGACCAAAATTAGCCAAATCGGTTCAGTCATTCTCGAGTTTTAGCGAGACTAACGAACAGCAATTGATTTTTATATATAAGATAGATGTATTGTCCTTGTTTTTATATATATATAGATGTATTGTCCTTGGTATCTACTAGTACATATTTTGTAAGGTTTTTGATATACATTCCATGAACTTAAGACCAAAATAGAAAATATTTATCAAAAATGCGTAGTTTTAAAGAGCTAAGCATACATAGGGACATACAGACAGCTAGAAGCGACTTTGTTTTATACTATGAAGTGATTTTGTATTCTGTGACACTAACACGCAGCTTGTAAATTAATAAAGCGCATAATATTTGCGTATTAATAATATGTAAAGATATCAACAAATCATTTAACAAAATCTCTGGAGAAACAGAAATAACGCAGTTCCAACCAAACCATCGAAGCAAACACACTTACCAGCAATTCCTGAACGATAAAAAAGAAATGTTTCAATTTTTTAAACGAAAACCGAGCAAGGTCGACGCATGCGCGGCAGGCCCAGTCGAAGCGCGCGCGCCGAACAACCCACAACCGAACGACCGAAAAGATGTAGTAAACTTATTAATTCCACCAACGGACTATAACCAGAAGACTGGAGTTAGTGCTATATTGCAAATAATGGCTGGAAAGAAGCGGAAAAGTCGTAAGAAACGAGCGGAATCGTGTAGAGTAAGTCCACCAAAAACGACAGTGGCACGCTCTGCGTCTGTAAAATGTGACGTTGCGAACGAAAATAGCTCCAACGCGTCTGATCACGCCGAGTTCGTGAAAGCATTAGTCTTGCAGAAATACGCTAAAACACCGCCCAAGGAACACGTGTCTCGTATTTACGTTAGCGAGCCGACAATACCCAGTCTTGAAGAAAAGAAACAAACTCATGCATTACTACGCGAGCTAGCTAAACGTATAGACTGTTCTATCGAAGATTTAAACGAAATAAATGAACCAATGGGAGGTGCTGATAGTAAAAACGTACGTGATAACAGAATAAACGATTATAAAAATGATTTAAGTAATGAATTGAATAGATTAAAAGTCGAAGAAAATAAAGAAACGAATAGGTTGAGAACGGACGTTGAACAGAAGCATGAAAATAGAGAATTAAATGGATTTAAACAAGAAGTTGTTGAAAATAAGTTCGATAATAAAGAATCTGATAGATTAACAGAAGTTCTTGATGTTAAAACGGAAAATGATGAAGAGAGAGAAGATTCCGACAGTCCAATTGCTAAAAAATCAAACTTAAAAGTCCCTAAATCAGATAATGAAGGTTGCTCGGACGATGACCGTTCGGATAATGGAAAAAAGAAAGTAACTTTTAGAAAACATATAATCTTTGATGATGGAGAGCAACAGACAGATGAAGAGATCGATTCTTCATTCGAATCACTGACTTCTGAAGAAGAAGATGAATATTTAGAAGACGCATTAGACAATAAAACAGTTATAAAAGTAAATAACGATGCAATAACAATAAAAATAGAAGATTCAGGTGTAAAAGAGCAGAGAACTCATAATAATAGTGATAATAGTGTAACTGATAGTGGGTTTATAGAAATTAGTGATAATGACAAGAATGAAGTGAAGAGTGATAGTGAAAGTGAGACTGAAGAGGAAATAATTGAAGAGATAATTGAAGAAGAGATTAGTATAGCGGAGTTTGAAGAGGAGGAGGTTGAGGAAGAAGTTGAGGAAGAGGAAGAAGAAGAACCGTAAGTTTTTATATTTTTTTACTTCTTGATAAATAATTGTTACTTAGTTACTATGTAACTAGAACTTCCTTGGTGATAAACTAATTGACTAGGTAGGTATAGTTTTTTCTTTTTAATGGCGCTGCATTGTGCATTATAGCCAGTGTCAAGAATTAATATTTTGACATTAGCCTAATTATTGTGCTGAAAATGTGTCAAGTTGAGCCATGTCCGACGTCCGTGTCCGTCCTTTATTTCTAGTGAATGAGTAAAATCATATTTGCACCTTGTATTTTTACTTTCCCCTTTATGTATGTATGGACATAAATTACCACCAAAAATTATGAAATTCAAAAGCAAAAGCCTCTTAATGAATATTGAAACAAGGTTTTTTTATTTCTTGGTCACAGAACAAAGTTATGGGTGTAAAAAAAGCACGTTGTTTTCCTCTAAATTACGTTTTTCGAGCATTTTTCTTGCGTAATCAGCGCCATCTAGTCTCAAACTTAAAAACAATCGTTAAGAAAAAAGCTCGTTATAGTAATGCCCACGTAGTTTTTTTGTGAAAGACAGCTGTTTTTTTTAACATTAGTTAATATTCTGAACAAATTTTTATTTTTAAACCATAGCCAAGGTCAACTTTTTTACCGTGGTTACGTGGCAGAGATTCCATAGGACACGGGACAATTTTTATAGGCTTGGATTTCTTTTTTTTTCTTTATTCACTTAAAAATTAAATTTCAATTTATACTTGTTTTTAACCGACTTCCAAAAAAGGAGGAGGTTCTCAGGATGTTCGCGCATATCTTCTTTTAAAATAAAAATAAAATAAAAAAAAACAAATGTAGCTGAACGAAAATTACATAAAAATACATAAATAAATAAATATTGCAAGACACTCCACACATCGCCATCTAGCCCCAAGATAAGTAACTAGACTTGTGTTATGGGTGCTAGACAACGGATATACTACTTATAAGTATACTTTTCTTTTGTAAATATATACTTATAATATATAGAAACAACCAGACCACAGACAAATATCTAAGCATAAACAAATAAATATTGTAGGACATTCCACACATCGCCATCTAGCCCCAAGCTAAGTAACTAGACTTGTGTTATGGGTGCAGCTAGACAACGGATATTACTTACTACTTATATACTTGTGTTTGGCAGTCCGGCATGGTGACCATTGTGCCAACTGGGTCGTCATAATTTGTGACAACTGTCTAGCTATCACGGTTCATGAGATACTGTACAAGCCTGGTGACAGACAAACAAACAGACAGACCGTAAAGTCTTAGAAGGTTAAAGGGTTCCGTTTTTAACATTTGGGTACGAAACTCTAAAAAGTCATAATTATGAAATTTCTAGTAAAGCCATGTCGCACGCTTAGTAATCAACTGACGTATTTCAGAAAAACTGTTTTTTGAAAATTAAAAAGAAGCAAATAAACGTAATCTGAACCTAGGTTATATTCATATTTTTATGTCAGACGCTATAACATCAGAATTAGTTTAGTATTTTTAAATTACCAAAACAAACTAAAAATATCTAAATAAAAAGCAGATAGTTCATAAAAATGCTTATAATGTTAAAAATGAAACGGATGCATGTGTGTTGTGAATGGCTGTACAATACTATAAATAAAAGATCTATTCCTTTCTAATACCAAAAAGTAATACCAATGGTATTTGTTTATCATCGTTGTGATTTTTCTATTACGAATACCAAATTTTAAATATTTGAATGATGTACTAAATCTATTCCCAACGAATACCAAAACATAACTTTTAGTACAGTCAGGGAAAAAAAGAATTAAGTTTACTAATAATTTAATATTATGATCATACCTAATACAAATCTTAATCCAAATTTTTTACCTGCTAAAAAGGTTGAGTTTGCTCTATTGTTTTCAAATCGTAGATAGCCAATCAGAGTAAAGAGCAAACAAAATCCTTAAAAAGTTTTATTGTTTTGTTGGCATAAACGCCAAGTCAATGCAATAATTTTTATTTTGGTCTGGCATATTTTTTTTTCTATTAACTGGTCTGACTTAAGGGATATACAGGATGAATTTTTTACATAGGTATTCAGGGCTATATCTTAAACTATAAGAGATAGCTAAAAATGCTAAAAGAGTTCCGTGCCCTATTTTGACAAAAACTAAAACTGCATAATTAGATTTTTGAAAAAGTTACCCCGTTAAGAAAATTCGCGAATACACGGACATTTAGACTGCTCGCCTAGTCTATTTCGGCTACTTCCACAGTGTCATGTCGTATGGCATCCTACTGTGGGGGTGTGCTGCTGATATTGATGATATTTTCATATTGCAAAAGAGAGCTGTCCGAGCAATCTACAAAATGGACCCCAAGGAATCACTTAGAGAAAAATTTAAAGATATAAATATATTAACGCTCTATTTACAATATTTCTACGAAAACTTGCTCTACGTTCACAAAAATCCTGATATTTTTCGTGAAAATAGCGATATTCATAAATTCAACTTAAGAAATAAGGATGAGCTGACCGTGCCCGGTAGTAGGCTCCAGAAAATAAACAGGTCGTTTAATAGTACATGTGTGCTCTATTATAATAAATAACCTAAAGATGTATATGACATGTTCATTAACAGGTTCAAAACTTTTATAAAGCATAAATTGTGCAGTAAGGCGTATTATTTCGTCTTACCTTAATGATAAGAACACATGGACGTAACTTTAGTTGCTCCATTTCAAATAATACTTTCAAATATTTGTAATGTTGACCTTTGTGAGCGTGATCACATGAAAAAAAAAACCCCATGAGTTTCTTGTGCCTTCTTCTCATTGGTGGGCGCGTTCCGAAGGCACACATCCTAACTTAGTTTTTAAGACTAAGATTTTATGTGGTCTATATACCAATTTAAATGTATTGAGCATCCAACGAAATAAAAATTTTAGACTTTTTTAGACCTTAGCCAGGAATCCAACAATTTGATTTTGAAAAAAATATCACCTACATTTTTATACCAATCGACAGTGTTACCGATAGAGATATAAATATTGCAGGACATTCCACACATCGCCATCTAGCCCCAAGCTAAGTAACTAGACTTGTGTTATGGGTGCTAGACAACGGATATACAACTTATATACTTTTCTTTTGTAAATGTAATGTATGTATAAATAATGTAAAATGTACTTATAATACATAGAAACAACCAGACCACAGACAATATCTAAGCATAAATACTTGTCTGTGGCGGAAATCGAACCCGCAACCCTGTGTTTGGCAGTCAGGCATGGGAACCATTGTGCCAACTGGGTCGTCAAGTGGGAGATGAATTCTTGGAAACAAACATAGTATGGCAAATCAAAAGAAATAGCTTCTAATAGGATTTAGTTTCTATAGTTTCTAGATATTAGTG
The DNA here is from genome assembly GCA_907269075.1 of Idaea aversata. Classification (NCBI taxonomy): domain Eukaryota; kingdom Metazoa; phylum Arthropoda; class Insecta; order Lepidoptera; family Geometridae; genus Idaea; species Idaea aversata. The sequence goes on along the minus strand of OU026112.1, from coordinate 5,538,963 downwards.
TGACCGACTTGACTATATCATTATTTAAATGTTTCTGTTTTTTTTTAATATTTGTTTTATTTATATTTTAATTTATTTGTTTGTCTGTTTTTTATATGATAGGTCAGCGTTTGACCACTATCACACCTGCCTGATGGTAGGTGACAATGCGGCCTAATATATAACACTCCTTCCTAGCAAATACCTATTCATTCGCGACTTGAATTGTACTTGAATAAATAATTTAAAACTATTTTCACTGACAGTACCTCATATCATTCTACTTGTTTTGGTATTCGTTTTTACTTGGTACTCGTTCGGAATAGAATATTTATTACGATAATAAACAATACCATTGGTATTGGTTTTTGGTACTGGAAAGTAATAGATCAAATAAAATATAAAGCTAAAGGTAGGTATAGTACCTATAGTACGAGATCCCTTTAAGGACGACCTTAATTAAACTTGTAATGGGTGAAAAGCCGTATTTTATATCAAATTAAATAGGTCAATAAATATATTGGGTTGCCCAAAAACATTTTATATAAGTATTTTATCCATTAACAGCTCGATAAAGGTCGTCCTTAAAGGGATCCTATGGAATTACTTACCTACTTACTTTTAGAAAGAAAATAACAGTAGATTCCTTTGTCAATTATTATTATTTTATGCCTAAATATTACAATATATTTTAACTCAAGGCGGTTGTTAAGCATGTTTTGACGAAAATTTTTGTTCCACGACTTTTTGAAATTCTAACTATTTTGAAAATTTGAAAAAAAAACCAGCGGTTTTTTGGAAATAACGACCATTACTATTTAAAGCAGTAGTTAAAACTCAATAAACAAATATCTCAAGGTCAATGACCCCTAATTCCACAAAAACATGACCTCAAAATTTACAAAAAAGAAAGTCGTAGAACAAAATTTCATCGTCTAGACGTCTATAACAACTCCCTACCAAGTTCCTTCCAAATCTATACTAATATTATAAAGCTGAAGAGTTTGTTTGTTTGTTTGTTTGAACGCGCTAATCTCAGGAACTGCTGGTTCGAATTGAAAAATTATTTTTGTGTTGGATAGTCCATTTATCGAGGAAGGTTATAGGCTACTTTTTATCGCGATATTCCAACGGAATCGGGAGTTACGCGGATGAAACCGCGGAGCGTAGCTAGTCTATTATAAAATTACAATCGGAGGAGTACCAACATAATACTGACAAACGAAAGCAAATTTTGCCAGAGACTTTGGACAGCAGAAACGCTCGCTCGGTCAAAAAACCGATATTAATATTCAGAAACAAAAAAAGACAAGAAAGATAGACAATGACGAACAATCTAATAAATCACTACACGTGGTAAACCAACTCAAGAAAAATAAGTGCACTTGTAAAAATAGCCCCAGTCTTTCTTTTGTTTCGTTGTTGACGCCCGTCTCGATTCCCGCGCATTTTGACAAGGTCGGCCATCTTGTTTGACGCACGAGTGATAAAATTATACATTTTGACTCGTAAATATTTTATGAAATCCAATGGAGATCCGGCTTTTGATGAGGCGTGGGCTCATTCAATAATGTTTTTTGATAAAATTGATAAACAAACATTCGAAATTTCGTTATAGATTATCATTAGATTTATAGAAATACTAGCGACCCGCCCCGGCTTTGCACGGCTATATTATGCATGTATTATACATATAAACCTTCCTCTTGAATCACTCTATCTATTAAAAAAACCGCATCAAAATCCGTTGCGTAGTTTTAAAGATTTAAGCATACAAAGGGAAATAGGGACAGAAAAAGCGACTTTATTTTATACTATGTAGGTAGTGATAGTGAAGATGGAGGCAAGATATGTGACGTACAAAAACTTTAGGTAAAATAAATATACCTATCTACACTATTTTTTTGTTTGTTTGTAACGAATAAGCTGCGAAACTACAGGACCGATTTTGATAAAACTTGGTATAACAATACATTGATTCATTGGGAATATCATAGGCTACTTTTTATTCAGATATTCCCTCGGGATCGGGAGTTACGCGGGTACAACCGTGGAGTGCTGCTATAAATTTTAATTTGGGGTTATGGCGATGTGTAGTCTTGCAATATTGATTTATTAAGTGTCAGTTATTATAAAGTTTTGAATTAGTATAAAAAGTCTAAAAATAAATGCCTACCCAACCTTTAATCATAGTTTATAAATACCTATATTATAATTTACTAACTGTTAGTTATTTTTTGTTTTGACTAAGTATAAAGTGAAATAAGAGTCTTGCTATGTATAAATTTTATTGTGCGAAGCCAAAACTATTTAAATAAAATGAGAATGTTATGTTAGAACAGAAAAAGCGTGAGTTAAAACCCATTAATTAACTAATATTCGTTACAAATTATGACGTATTTGTTATTTAACATTCCTCATTTCGTTCTTGCAAGTGAAATACTTAGGTACTCTTCTGACAGCTGATTTAAAAGATTCAAAAGAATATTGTTTTAAGCCCTCCTTAATATTTGTTGTAAAGTTAATATTTACAGTTTCAAACACGATTTATTTATTTTTAAAACAAAAACATAGTCACGAATTTCGTTAAATTTCATCAGCTTTGCACTACAATAATAATTTATAAGAATGTTATTGTTTTAACTTCCGCCACTTTCCGCTTTTCTATGAACTGTTTTGCTCTATTTTGAAAATATAAACAGTTATACAATGTGTTAGGATGAAGGGTTTGTAATACGAAAAGGGGTTGTTGTAGTCTAGGTGAACAACTTTTGAAAATTCGAACTTATTTTTGAAAAATTTGAGGTTATGTTTACTCAAAATTCGGGTGTTGTCATTGACTTTTGGGTGTTATTTGTCTAATGAGCTTCAACAACGATTTGAAACATTAATTGTCTTTATTTGCTGAAAACAACTGATATTCAATTTTAATATATTTAATTTTTAAATCTTTTAAAACAATCCTTTTTGAATTAAAAACCCATGGTCCAAAGATGTATAGAGGGTACTTTTCATGATCACTATAGTTTTTAGTCATCCCATTTAGGCTTCAGCTAGACACAATTATTTTTACTTTTTTATACAATATTTTTTTTTTCTTTTAAAAATTATTTTTCTTCATTATTTAATTATTATTTTTTGCGTACCTAAAGCGTACCTACACATGATTGTAGTCTTGGCTCTAAAAAAGGGGTGTGTATTATGTTATTTCTGTTGTGAAATAAATAAATTAATGAATAAAAAAGTCCCTATTATCACTATCACTACATAGTATAAAATAAAGTCACTTTTCGCCGTCCCTATATCCCTTTGTATGCTTAGATCTTTAAAACTACGCAACGGATTTTGATGCGGTTTTTAAGATAGATAGAGTGATTCAATGTATAATATAACCGTGCGAAGCCGGAGCGGGTCGCTAGTAAACATTAAAATTAAAAGATAAAAATATCAAAATTAACGAAAAGAAAGCCATTACTTAAAAAAAACATAACCCCTTCCTTGCAGTCGGGTAAATAGGTAAAGTTTGCCCGTTCGATACGTTAATTTAATGTACCCAGTAAAGTGGAACTTAAACAGAAGTCTGGAATCTGTATTCTCAAGGCTAACTATAAGGAACACTTGAAATCTATTCCTAGATTGTTAATAGACTGGAATCTATTTGTTATTTGCTCAATTTAAACTTACTCGCAGTTTGTTTGATTTTTGAGGGTACTTTTGTTTTTATTTCAGTTTACCTACACATGTTTGTTAAGTTTATTTTAAATTGTACAAGTCGTGCGAAGACAACTTTTATCAATGGTTTATAAAATAAGCCCGTGGTTTTATTTTTATAATCCTACAAGTGGGCCTTAGCAAACTAAAAATATAATAAAACACATAAAAATTAAAGTTAATAAACAAATGAAAAATTAAACCTTAGTCATACTGATAATCGAACCTGTCTGAAAAATGACAGAAAATAAACGAAATAGTATTACATGACTGTGGTATTACTACTATAATAGTACATTGTTATCCTAGGTGTGAAAGTCACTCATTACAAGTCCCGAGACGGAGTTTGGCGCCCGAGCGTAGCGAGGGCGCTAATAGTTCGTGGGACTTAATGAGTCTTTCACCCGAGGTAAACACTGTGCTTTTCATTACGAATAATACATAAAATTCTTCCTAACAACGAGAGTGAATGAGAGACTCCATACTACCTGATCCTCTTACAAGGTTGGGACCAAAGAGGTTATATACATGTAGTGTTATTCTTTGGTGTTACTTAAAGCAAGGAGGTTGGGTTTTTAAAGTTCCTTATGCGTAATGTTACTGATACTGGCTACATACACATTGCACAAGTCGTGCGAAGCCATAATTTGACATGACAGCTGTCAGTGAAAGAGAAAAGCCCTAGGGCTGGAAATTTTATTTTCTACACGCTCTTCATGCATCTTTAGACCTACTTTCGGAGTATGAGTAATGAAAAATCATTCACACTGCAGATTCGGATCCGAAACAGCAACCCCGTGCTTTGCCGTAAAAATATTATTTTGCTCCCTTATCGTACAATCTACTTATGTACTATTATTAATTTTCTTTTCTTTTTTTATTCTCAAATCGATGCAAACGTATAAAATACGTCAAAATGATAAAATACGACACCCTAGAAACTAAAATAAAAAAAAAGCTATTGCATCGTGCGAGCTTCGTACAGTCGTACCATATACATACACAGTAAGCGAACGTTTGGCCGAACTACATGGTAGGCGGAGTGGGGAGTGTTAGGTTTTATTTTCGTTACGGAATTTCTTGATTCAGTCGCCGCGCTCAAAGTCCACGATAAAAGTTATGCAATAGCTTAAAAAAAATTATTTCTTTTTCCAGGAAATCAATAGTCTCCCAAGAGACACGGTTTCAAGCTCAAGTGGCAGCTATAACCGAGCTAGCCGAGTCGCGGAGCGAGCAGTCTGAGCGAGCGAGAGATCTACTCGCCTCGTATCGGAAGGAGATTGATGCTAAAGAAGGGGAGATAGAACGTGAGTATTGCTTTATAACCTGACTACCGCGCTATTAAGTCCCGATCCCGTGGGAATATCGGGATAAAAAGTAGCTTATATTACACCCAAGGATTCACTCTATCCATATACCAAGTTTTTATCAAAATCGGTTGAGTAATTTCAGAGCCTATCCACTGTGAAAATTGTCTAAAACAGTCGAGTCTTTTGACTGTGTAGACTAACAGAATTATTTGCACTTCTCGTGGAAAAACAGAGAAACATTTTGCTGAAATCTGCAATGGCAAGAATTAAGTCCTCGTTACTTAATAAGGTAACAGGATTTTTTTTTTAATTTCTAGAAAAGTCGTAACTAGCCGCAACTATCTTTTGTTTCCGTTTAAATCATCTTTTGTCTTTTTTTTTATTCTCACTTGTTTAATTTTGCAATCGTCTTTCGTTACCATTTCGACCATCTTTTGTTTCATCTTCGATCGCCTTTATGTTTTTGTTATAATCGTCTTTTGTTTCCTTTTCAGTCACCTTTCTGTTTTTGTTATAATCATCTTTTGTTTCCGTTTCAGTCACCTTTCTGTTTTTGTTATAATCACCTTTCTGTTTTTGTTATAATCATCTTTTGTTTCCGTTTCAGTCACCTTTCTGTTTTTGTTATAATCATCTTTTGTTTCCGTTTCAGTTACCTTTCTGTTTTTTGTTAGAATCATCTTTTGTTTCCGTTTCAGTCACCTTTCTGTTTTTGTTTTAATCGTCTTTTGTTTCTATTTCGATCTTCTTTTTAACCGACTTCAAAAAAAGGAGGAGGTTCTCAATTCGGTTGTATGTATTTTTTTATGGATGTTCGCGCATATTTTCTTTGTTTATCAACCGGATAAACAAAGAAAATATGCGCGAACATCCATAAAAAAATACATACAACCGAATTTTGATTAATCTTTTTCTTCCTTTTACGTCTATCGATTGATCGAACCACACGAAAATAAAGTTCACGTGAGTCAATTGATCGCAAACAGGAAAATTGACTCACGCAATCAAACCACGTGACCACAGATAAAAAACCTATCATTTCCCCAATCATAGTTGCAATGACCCGGTCGTTCACATTTTGCAAAACAAACAATTAATGATTGTCGTATAGATATTATTTTCTTTTTTCGCGAGCGTGATACAAGAAAGCTGTATTTTTCGTTTGTCTGTTGGTGATTCACTCTGGCTGTATGCCAAACTCAACTCGTGGTCTCGTGCCTAGGGCTGTGGGAATTACAAAAAATAACCCAGTTTTATTATCTATGTTGTAATTTTGTTTTTATTTTATTGTTTATGGTTTATGTTGAAATCTTGTTAAAACGTGAAAAAAATCTGAATTATTTAAGTTGTATTTGGAATGTTAAAATCTTATTTATTATTTTATAATTATGACACATCTGGAAAACAAAATTAATCATTGTCTCCGGTAGGATTTGAATCTACGAACCTCGTTTTAAATCAAACTAGGGACCTTAAAATGAGTGTTGGTACCTACCTACCTAAGAACTTTGACAGTTCATTATTTTGAACGACATTTGCTTGAAAAATCATTATTTCGAATATGTTTCGAATGAACATAATTTGACAAGTATTAGTTCGACAGAAATTACTTTAACAACAACATCTATGAAGATCACTACTTCTACAAAGCTAGACAAATATTTTTTGTTAACATTTCAATTTTCTGTATTCCCTAAGTGTTACTTTAAACACTTTATAATAACATCTTTTGATTTTCTTGTTTGTCATTTAAAATTAAACTAATTTGTGAAGAAAATCAATCATAATAATTATACTGTCAAAAAAGTAAGATTTTTAAAATTTTATGTTGTACGTTTTTTGTTAAATTTATGTCTTTTTTCTTCCATATTCTTTTGTATAAGTCGTGTGTTTTGTTTACTTTCGATCTTCTTTCTTTATTGTCTATGTCTTTGTCAATATGGTGCCCTTCTTTTCTTCCGTGTTCTTTTGTACGAGTATAAGTCTTGTGTTTTGTTTTTCTTCTTTCTTTATATCTATTTCAAAGTCCTGCCTGACTAATATATTATATCATCGCACACGGCTCAAATCAAACCAATGGATGGATCCGGCTAAAATAATGATGGCAAAGCAATGATTGAGCATACCTATATACAAATATTTCTATTGGGATAAAATTCTCCGTTTGTTTAGATTACTTTGAAATTGATAGTATTTCGTGAACTAGATGTGGAAAAAAGATATAAGCATATAAATTCACGTGTTTTACATTTTCTTCATCAGCATCAGACGCCATTACACATATAGGAACTTCAAGAATCTAAACTACTTGCAAACAAGTATTGTTGTTAGTTTTGCTATTATTCTTTAGCACACAGATAGCGTAGGCATCAGCTAAAGTTATCTATCTATCTAAGATATGATTTTAATAAAAAAAAATGGTTGTCTGTGATATCGGTTTACGCACGATAATTTAACGTGATAACGTCATAAGAAACCGAAAAAATCATTTTATCCTTTTTTATTTTATATTGCTGCGTGCTGAGTGACGTCATTGTTGACATGACGTAACTGGAACGTGACAATGGCGTAACACAATGAAGATATGATTTTAATAAAAAAATGGTTGTCTGTGATATCGGTTTACGCACGATAATTTAACGTGATAACGTCATAAGAAACCGAAAAAATCATTTTATCCTTTTTTTATTTTATATTGCTGCGTGCTGTGTGACGTCATTGTTGACATGACGTCACTGGAACGTGACAATGACGTCACACAATGGGAACGTGACAATGACGTAACACAATATTACCATGACACTTTTTTGTAAATGCAGGTGTTCCACCAATATTTAAAACCTCTACGCGGACAAAGTCATGGATGAACGCTTCTAAAGCTATAAAAATTAACAGTCCTATTCCCTTTCAAGCAAGTATTCAAATAAACAAGAACACATGGCTTACACTTGACCTTATTCAAAGTTTATTTTTAAACATAAGTAGGTATTTGGTTTCATTGCACTTTCCCTCCGAACGGTCTAATTTTAGACCGTGTTTAGAGAGTTTGGACAAAGGATTTGGCAAATGCTAATTAGAATGTCTAAATACATAAATCTTTGACGTTATAGTTTATTGTTTTGACATTGTTTTTCTGAGAATAATTAATGAAAAATATAAAAGTTCCGAGAATCGAAATTATAAACAATAATTTTTTTAAACGTGTTTAATTTTTGTACTTGTGATTATTATTACGATAATAATAGATATTAAAAAAAATCTTTTTGATAGTTTTCGTTTCGATTGAAGAACTTCGTTATGAAAAATACGTCAAATGTTTGACATTGTATTAAAAAAAAAAATCTTTAAAATAAATCTTTATTCAGGCAACTATAGACCCTAATACAGAGTTTCATATTATTCCAATCTTTTGTAAGTACATAAAATAAAATAAATCAATCAAATTAACAAAAAGGTACAAAAAAACATTCAAACTTTTTAAAAATCAATGTCCATCATTATTTCCAGGATCAATTATTATTTAGAGAGTAACTTTTTCGTTGTGAGCTTGTTGTTTATAATTCTTACATGTAGGCAAATTAATTACTCTAGAAATATCTAGACTCAGTGTTTATAATATTATTTGAGAAAGATGACGGCTCGAAAGTTCTGGAACATTAATAACAGGAAATTACTACATTAAAATCAGTTTTAGATTTTATGGAAGTGTGTATTTTGTATGTTGGATATTTTGTCCGATAATTCCCGACTTTATTTCTGTTCGATTTTGTGGGTATTTATGAATACCTTCCTCTTGAAATTTTAAGGTTTTTGAATTACGTCACTGTTTAATCTGAGGTGCGATTTTTATACGTAAAACTCTGAGAAATATTTTATACATTTAATAATTTAAATTTTTTTAATTACGTCACTGTTTAATTTGAGGTGCGATTTTTATAAGTACGTAAAACTCTGAAACATATGTGATTAATATATTAAAAAAATATGTAGCGACTTCAGAACCTTCTCCTTTTTATTAAGTCGGTCAAAAAGATTCCACTTTCACATCACTTCCACGAACACACGATAATTTGAAGTTTTACGAAAATTTTATACCTACTTTAGTTTTTGAGACAAATTCCTTTAATAAATAACTAACTGCGTCTCATAGTTTCACCTGCGTATATCACCTATGTCATTCCTAAAAATCGGTTCAGTAGTTTCAGAGTATATTCCGTTCAAACAAGCAAACGATCAGATCTTTATAATCTAACTAGCTGCCCTACGCGGTTTCACCCGCGTAACTCCCGATCCCGTGGGAATATCGGGATGTAAGCTATCCTATCTCTCAAGTTGGATCGAACTGCACATGGTGTGCGAATTTTATTATAATCGGTTAAGTGGTTTAGGAGTCCATTGAGGACAAACATTGTGACACGAAATTTATATATATTAAGATAGCTGCCCTCCGCGGTTTCACCCGCGTAACTCCCGATCCCGTGGTAATATCGGGATGTAAGCTATCCTATCTCTCAAGTTGGATCGAACTGCACATGGTGTGCGAATTTTATTATAATCGGTTAAGTGGTTTAGGAGTCCATTGAGGACAAACATTGTGACACGAGATTTATATATATTAAGACTAGCTGCCCTACGCGGTTTCACCCGCGTAACTCCCGATCCCGTGGGAATATCGGGATGTAAGCTATCCTATCTCTCAAGTTGGATCGAACTGCACATGGTGTGCGAATTTTATTATAATCGGTTAAGTGGTTTAGGAGTCCATTGAGGACAAACATTGTGACACGAGATTTATATATATTAAGACTGCACATGGTGTGCGAATTTTATTATAATCGGTTAAGTGGTTTAGGAGTCCATTGAGGACAAACATTGTGACACGAGATTTATATATATTAAGATTATATGAATACGTGTCACGTTGTTTGTGCGCGATGGACTCTTAAACTACCTACTTTAACCGATTTTAATCAAATTTGCACACCGTGTGCAGTTTGTTCCAACTTGAAAGATAGGATAGCTTACACATCTTCATTTATCCCGATATTCTCACGGGATCGGGAGGCGGGTGAAACCGCGGAACGCTGCTAGTCGTATCACAATGTTAGTTACCATACTCCTCCGAAACGGTGAAGTGGGTGTAGATTAGTTCATTCTCGTATTCATATATGTATTAGGTAAGTACGATGTAATTAATTAGGAGAATAAACCGAGACGTCAAGCAGAAAAAAAAAAAAAAAAATCTGCTTGACGTCTCGGTTACTATCGGTTACTATCTATTTTCTTATTTTGTTTCCTTTAGTTTTTTTTTAAATGGCAAAACAACGTTTGCCGGAACAGCTAGTATTTATTAGATTTTGACGACTTTTTTGCGATGAAGAACAATTAGCTGCGACTCAGATGGTTGCGGTTTCATAATTGTATTAAATATTCCTTGTTCAATGTTCCAGAGTTAAAATGCGAGCTAGCCGCAGCGTACAAGGAGTCCGAGTTGGTGCGGCAACGAAGCCGCTCGTTGGAGGAGGAGCTGGCTGCCGCGAGGGGATGCTCTGCCGGCCTTGCAGACCAGCTTCATAGGCGAAACGGTAATACTAATGACGTCCATGAAAGAAAGAAAGAAAGAAAATATGTACGCGCGTGAGTTATACGTCCGTCTGTTTGTCTGATAAGTATTTATTTTACGGGCAGCTTCAACCTGTTGCTTTAGTATTACAGTGATGCGCGCGCATCTTAAAGTATTAGGTACTCTCGCAGCTTCGAACTGTTTTACTTTTGGGTTATGCAGCTTCAACATGTAACTTTTGTGTTACAGGTGCGCGAGTATCTTAAAATTTCGCGCCTAAATCATTTTTTCATAACGTGCCAAAAGAAGTATAACTTCAAAAAAAGTTTTGTTGCGCTTAACTGTTTTTAGAAATTTACAACCACGTTTTTGGATGGATATATTTTAACAGACTCACACACACATGAAATGGGAGTACGATTGCACTGCAACCGAAGCGCGTATGTAGCTAGTATGTTAGTTGGGGTGAATACAATGTCAATTTAAAAAAAATGTTATTTTTCTATTTAGTTCAATAACTCTCGTGGGCTACCTAAATCGCCTTCGCGGTCGACCAGTAGACCGCGGTCGACCTCCTGGCCATTCGTTCTATAGCAACGGGTCTTTACGAAAAATTTATAATATAATTCGCGAAAAAATTTATCAATATGGTTAGCTGAAGCTAAATAATTTTCTTTTTCCGCAGAGGAATGCGTCCGTGAGCTCCGAGCTGAGTTAGACCAAGCACTAGCGAGACAAGGAGAGCTAGAGTCACGTGTGCTCGCGTTAGAGCGAGACAGGGATAGACTCGAGCAGGAGAAGGCAGCGAGCGAACAGAAAGCGATCGAGGTAATAATAATAATAAGCCCGCAGGGCACCTTGAGGCGAGGTGAAGGGGAGTAACGACCCCGCGGTCCCGAGTTCTCCAGGGGGAAGTCACCGTTCCTCATCTCCGGCTTGCCTTGGTTGGCTGGTCGGAGTGAATATTGACGAGGAAGCGGTCCCCCGCCTCTGGCTTGCCTTCACCGGCCGTCCAGAGTGGAGTCGCATGAGTAGAAATACTCGAAGGATGGATGCCGAACGTCAGTGATGAGTTGGCCCGCTCGCTCGGACTACCAGCGATGACTTAAAATCCAGTAAGGCCTCTCCATCCTTCAAGCCACTCACGTACCTGTTGCCCCCTTGCTGTAATTTACTCGGCTAATTAGGGTGGCCCAGTCTGAGAGTTGGCGAGTCTCCGCCTGCCATTTTTACGTGTTTATTGGACATTGTTACGGCAGGTGCCATAGTATCCATAGTTCCCCAGTATCTAGTCCACTACCATCCCATCACAATAGCTCAAGTAGTTTTGTCCTGTAGATTATCAATAGTTTCATCCAAACCGGAGGTTGTCCTTGGTTGCACTTTATAGTGTAGACAGGGATAATCGCCGGTTTAGAATCCACCCCATTGTTTGCTATTATATTTGTTATTGTAAAGGGCCTCTACGTGTTGGCTTCGGCTCCACGCACGCCTTCCAAAGGTCCGGGGCTCCATAGCCCCGTGATACAGGACGTATAATAATAAAATACTAAAAACAGAATTATAATGGTATTGAACCCTTCGTGCACTCGCAAGGAAATGTTTATGACAATTTTTTATCCAAATTCCAGGCAATAGCAACAGCTGAAGAGAACACATCAAAATGGCGGCTCGCACACGAAGCTGCGCGATCGCAGGCGGCGGCGAGAGCCGAGCGGATACTTGCCGACTGCGAGTGGAAGATGAGGGAGATAGAGAAACGGGCACGTGACGCTGAGAAGGAGAATAGGCAGGTGAGAAAGGGATAGAAACTCAGGTGACAAGAGTCTTAAAAAAGAGGATCATGAGTTTTCGATACGCGGCGCGAGTAGGTATTTTCAAAAATAACCCGTATCGTGCTATAGAGAGAGTTTAAGTTCGGACGTAATTGCCTTCATTTTGCTTTCAAATAATGTTGCGGGCCGTAACGTTTTTACCCCCTTTATCCTTCACAAAATGAAATAAATTTGGTCTCATTTAATTCAATGCATCTTATTCTAGGTTTATACGTTTTTCTTTTTGGTAATTCAGTTTAGTCTATTAAAAAATAATTGAAACGCTCGATGAAGTTTTTAAGTCAAAATTATAGATATTCAGATAACTACCTACTAATAACTTTTATCTTAGGCAATATTTCTTTAAAATGAAAACGGTTAAACCTAGTTTTCCATTAGTTCTAGAACATTTTCAAAAATTATCAATATCGGACTTCGTTTATGGGGGGGAAAACGTTACCGCTTTTTGTATGGAAATTGACAGCCTCACACTGGCCTTAAGTTAGGAGTCAAAAGTTTACTCATGTGGTCTGAAGGGTCCTGATTCCCTAAGACTATTTCGATGATAAAGATCGTGAAATAGAATCTTCAGAAATAGCGTTTAATATTGATCAGCGCTATCCCCGTGCGCCGCGAAATGGCCGGTTTTTAACAAAATTGGAAATTCATGAATGAAAAACTTCAATGATTGACAAAACAGCCGGGCAGAAACTAGATTACTGTAACGACTATCTCAACAAGAAATTTTTTAGTTGCTAGTCATTTTAGTTTTTACGATATATCGTAAAATAATTAAAAAAAACTGGTTGCCTGTAAAGTCGGTATACGGGCGAAAGTTTTACGTGACAACAACTGTGCTCGAGTGGAAGGGACGCGTGCCTTTCACTTTTTATGTCTGTCTCTCTCGCTCTTAGGCGGGCTAACCATGCCCGCGTGCCTCTCACTCGCTCTCATTGTGAGCGCATAACGTCAGCGGAGCGTAACGCAGTTTCTTGAAGTGTCACCCGGCAAACCAATTTATAAAACGTTGTCACGTCAAAAAAACAGTTTTAAAAAACAAATCTATCGAGAAAAATTAACGCTATCATGTTTACATTCGAGGAAAACCTGCTTAAAGATCTGAAGATACATTCTAAATAAAAATTAGTGTTGTAGATGCAGCGGAAGCTACTTAATTCTTCATTGGAAATGGGGCTTTTTAGGTCATACCGGCCCTTAATTCTAAAAATATGAATATAAACCACACAAAATAGAAATAGATAGGTACAAAAACCACTAACGAACTAAGTTTTTCGATAGTTTGTGACAACTTTTAGGTATTTTATGAAATATTAATGTTACAATATGTGAAACTCGTCAAGTTGCCTTACAGAATTACGGCCATATACTTATCTTTTTTTTGATAGTTACAATAATTATGCGTGTTTGATCGGCGGTCTAGTCGCGAACATTTTTCTCTACATTTTAAATTTATCACGAAACATGCGCGAATCGCGCATATACCATTTGTTTGACTGTCTATTAATTTATGATTTGTTTCCAATTTTCCACAGCTAAAAGAATCAGTAGACCAATTAAAATCCAACCCTCCCATCCCAGCGTCGCATCTCGCAGAACTTTCCCAACTACGAGGCTTAGCTTCGGAACAGCAAAGAACTGTGCAGTCTTTGACGCTGCAATTGCAGAAAGTTGAGACGAGAGAGGAAGCGTTGAAACTAGAAGTGCATAGACTGAAGGAGTTGTTGGAGAGAGAAGAGCAGAGAGGGAGGGAGAAAGAAGATATGCATTTAAAGGTAAAACCTGTAGTTTAGAGAGGAAGCGTTGAAACTAAAAGTGCATAAACTGAAGAAGTTGTTAGAAAGAGAAGAGCAGAGGGAGGGAGAAATGTGTATGTATGTTTGTAATATTTTTTATTCCCTCATATTATCTTTCAAAGAACTCGATGGATTCCTATTAAGGTATCGTTAGATTCGCCTCATTAGTCCAAGTGTTCTTATTTTAAGGTATATTATATAATTCCAGAAAATCACAACTCTCCAATCAAACCACGCGTCAGCCATCGAAGCTCTAAAGGCGGAACACGCGTCTACATCAGCCTCAACTCGCGCAGCGTTAGAGCGGGCTAATGCTGAACGAACTCGAGCAGCGTTGGGCCAGTTGAGGGAGGAAATGGACCAGCAGGCTAGAAACGCTGATAGGAAGCTTAGAGAAGTTCAAACTAGGGTAAGTAACAGTTGTAGTAATAATAGCACGATTCATATACGCGTCTTAAGGTTTTAGTATGAGAAACTTAAAGGCTTATCAGTGCCAATTGTGTAGCGTGTACTGAGGCTAAAACTTTGTAAAACTAAAACTAAAACTAACTAAAACTTTGTCTTATAAGCTATTTCTTTAAAGAAATTATGACTAATAGTCATGAACGCAATGCTGTAGAATGAAATCGCTATTAGAATTCAAACACACGCCGTCGGTTGAAGTTTCTCGCACTAGCTGAAATTTAATAGCGGCAGATACGGGGGAGTCCCTTACCAATTAAAGGGCGGGTTTTCCCCTTTAGAGTTTTTTTATAAGCAGAAGTCTGTTAAGACCCCAGGGGAAGTAGTTGTATGTGCTGCGCAGCTGCAAGCAGAGCCTACTTTCTTCTGGAAATCGGTGAATAGAAGGACTCCGAGGAGTTTTAATGGAAAACTTCTGGCCTCTCTAAAACAAAGCCTTACACATCACCGCCGCAATTCTCCTTGTTAAGAAAAGTTGTAGCTAAAATTCCGGTATATTTCACAGTATGATAATATAAAAGAAGAGTTAACGACTAAACAGCGTGAATATGAAGCAGCAATCGCTGAAGCTCGAAGCAAAGCCGATTGGGATATACTGCAGTTACGACATCTACTAGACAAAGCTGACATTGACTACGCGAATAATGTTGAGAATTTAAGCACGAAATACGATGAAGAAAGAGGTGAGACTTTGAAACATTCAAAACTTCCTAAAGGTTAAAAACTATTTTAAGTTTTTTTAAGTTTGTCGGTCTATCTGTCACCAGGCTGTCTCATGAACCGTAATAGCTAGAGAGTTGAAATTTTCACTATGTTTCTGTCGCCGCTATAACAACAAATATTAAGATCTCCCATTTAATATTTTCAAAACCAGACTTACCAAATGGCTATTGGAAAAGTGTTTTACTACCGTAAACGAATTCATGACTTTCAAAGATAAATCTTATTGACTAATTTGTTTTCTTGTTTGACCATTGCATTGTATAAATTGGTTTTGATTTTTATATATTTTGAAATTTAATTGACATTGATGTAATATTTGCACACCTTATGGGTAGAATAGAGAGGACATTATTATTCATATTATTACTTGACATCTATTGTATACCTTTATTCGCAAATAAAATGATTGATTGATTGATTAAAAACACTTGGCCGGTTTTTTAATGTTTATTTTTGTAACTAAATATTGCACTGGAGGGGAGATGTAATAGTTATGGAAGATGAAACTTTAGCTCGTTATCATAATATTTCTTAATGTGTTAAAGGTTTAAAACATACAACAAATTGTAGATACAAGACACAGTTAAAGTAATGTATAGCCATTACATATTTTCCAAAACAAAACATTTCTGGCCAATTTGTCAAACCGTGTACAACCATAGAAAAAAAAACATACAACCGAATTGAGAACCTCCTCCTTTTTTTGAAGTCGGTTAAAAATATACTTAATTTTTTCCTAACCCTTGCAGATAATCTAATCGAAGAATGGTCAGAGAAATTAAAAGAAGTAGAAGAACAAGCCGCTTCTGAAGTTGATGAAGCGAAGCAGCTACTAGAAGCTACTAGGCTAAAGTTAGTGGCCGAGAGGGTAGAGCAAATCAACAAGCTTAAAGATCAGCATAGGAGAGAAATGGGTAAGATGGTCTAACATTATACGAATATATTAAACAGATAAAGTTTTGATGGATGTTTGGATGTTTAAAAGGCGTAATCTTCTGAAGTGCCAAGTCGATTTTGAAATTTCTTACAGTTAAATCTAGAAACTTATGCACAGACGAAACCGTATCTAGAAATACGAAATTTTGCACAGGAGTTTCTTATGTATCATAGGTGAGGTTTTGGAAATTTCCACGGGATCAGTGTTAAAAACTACAGTTAGCCCAGAAATCTATAGACTGATGCATAGCCGAAAGCCTGGGTCTAGAAAAGTGTTTATCTTGTTACAGACGAGCAATGGGAACAGTTTATGACTGACAAAGAGAACTGCCTCTCTAGGATGAAGTTGGAATGTAGACAAGAAGGTGATGAAGAGAGAATTAAGAGGGAGAAGGAACTACTTGAAGAAATTGCAGGTGAGATGGATAAACCATTATCTTTATCTATACTAATATTTTAAAGAGGAGTGTTGATTGTTTGCTTGTTTGAATCGAATAGGCTCAGAAACTTTTGGACCGATTTTGATAAAACTTGGTATGAGAATACATTGATTCATTGGGAGTGACATGCTTTTTATCCCTAGTAGTTACGTGGGTGGGGCGCTGATAATGCCTTGTAAAACGCAACTGACTTACTCGCTCACTGATTGGTGACGATGCAGAACCTAAACAGATGAGTCTAGAAACCTAAAATTTTGAACAGGGGGTTATGTGGTATCGTTTAGTAAGAACTTTGAAATGGTTTTCCAAAATACCCATAGTATTAAGATTTACCCACGGAGCATTACCTACTTTTTCGATAACAGGTAAAAAAAATGTTCTAAATAATCTAGCAGATGCTCTCAGAAACGCTTGAATCGCTGAAAAATATTCTTAATAATCTAGCAGATATTCTCGGAAACGCTTGAATCGCTTTCGCTGCCTTTAAAACTGCCATTCAAAACGCCAAGACAACCCTATAACTAACTAATGACTTGCTACGTAACTGGTCTGAGTGTTACAGTCATAGAAAAAACATAGGTTTTGCAAGATAACACAAAACGACTTAACTTGGATCTTAAAAATGCTTATTATCAAGTATCATTCACAGAATTAAAGTCCCAAGTATATTCGAAATCGAGCGATTTCGACAACTTAGCTGTCAAAGCTGCGGCGTGTGGGCGTACCTTAGCTGTCACAGAGCAAGAATTAAGGTTAGTGGGAGTTTTGGTAACGTTTTCATTTTTTATAACCATTTGCCTACATTGATGACCTGCTTGTTGTACGCATGACATTCGGCTTGACAGTCAGTATTTTTGTGGACTCTCAAAACAAATAAAAAAATGGAAGAAAATCTTGTTTTTCTTTTCTTAATATTTATTGTTATTTTAAAGTACTGACTGCTCCCCATTTTCACATCCAAATAAAATTGGTAGCGAAAATTTTGATCCAATAATTCCTCTTTTTTTTAAACTAATTTTTACGAATTTAACTGAAAATATTGTCTTTTGGGCAAAGTTTTGGCTACCACTGCATGTTCCATGTAAATATCACGTACTAATTTACACTTTCATTATAAACATAGCTCCATAGAAAATCACACCATTTTTTCGGCTTAAAACGTCCAAAAGGCAGTATTTTAGTAAAAACTCATATGACAGAGAGAAAAAGTCCAAAACAGCTTGAAATCTGTAGGAAATTTAAAAGATCATATAGTGATAGATAATTTAAAATTAAGAATAGGTATTAGATTTGTTTTTAATTTTAGCAAATGTTATTAAAATATCCAAATTTTGCATTCATAGTCACGGTAAAATAGGGAATGAAATCCGACTGCACTTTTCATTTAGTTTTTTCTTTCAGTTATCGTTTATAAAACACATAGATTGTTGGGCATGTCGCACTTATGCTACCAATTATGTGGCTAAATATTACAAAATCCAAAAGCTTTCTTTAATCTCCTGGGTTTTGGCACCAAATAAACTAAGTCAAAAGCATTCGTAGAATTCAGCTTAATTTCATCGCAATCGATTTAGTGGTTTATCTTTCAAAAAGAAACATTCACTGACGGACGGACTTTTGCATTATTTATCATATTACCAGTATATTTGTAGCTATAAAAAAAAGTTTTCCAAACTACCCACAGTTGCGGTTTGGGAGTATTACTGACGATCAGCGCGTGCTTCATCACCGGCTCTATAAGGCTCACTCTCGCTGCGTTTCTCATCACGCTAGCTCTCTTTATTTATACCAGACAACCTATCACTAATAAGAAATAACATAAAGCAAACTAACCATTAAACAGACAACCTAAATAAAATTTTAAAAAGTCCAAAATTTTCACACAATTTGTTGTATTTATCATGTAAATTTTATGTAAAGAATAATATATTAAAACAACGGTTCGAAGGCATTGCCTTCTTGTCTATAATAGACGCTGCAACGCTTTCTAAATGTTAATAAATCGAAAAATACATTTAAAAAAGGAGAAATTTAACCTTTACGTAACCTAATTACTGAAACCATAATTATAATTACCTAATTATTAAACAATTCAATCCTGTCAAGCAACTCAATTATGTATTTAGATATTGTACAAATGTAGTCTTCTAACGATTACCTATTTGTAAAAAACACCTAATTTTGTATAGAAGACAATCTATTTCACACACACAAATTAACTTTAATACAATGCAACCTAACATTTTCACTTGACAAATTATGGGTAACTAACTTTTAGGGTAAAATGCTCAATTTTTTTGCCACTCTGCTTAAAAATTATTACAGAATGCTTTTAAATTTTTTAATTTTAAATAATGAAACTATTAAAACTGATATAATAGTGTTTAAACTTATTAACGTGCTCAAAGGACACTCAAGTGTCGCCGGTAATATCACACAGGGTTCTCAAAGTGGAATAGGATGATTTTTTGCCTAATTAGTCAAGCCCGGAAAATAAAACGTAAAATTTAAATGGTTTTGTACGCCAAATGGCAGATCTTAAAGCACTATAATATTTGGATTACCAAATCTTTTAAACTTAACCTGTAAATCACAAATAAATTATTTTGATTAAATTTTGAAACAGCAGCTGCAAAACCTGAGGACACCGTGAGTCATGTCATCACAGTCTGCCTGTGACCATGACAGCTGTAAAGTTCACGAAAAAAACAAAAAAAACTCGATTAGTTATATCCGTGTAAATAGTTTCTAGTTTTATTTTCATTTTACTGGCTTTTTGTATCATTTTACCCTAAATTACCTTCTACTAGACACACAACTAGTTTTTAAGTACACATGCTCTGTGAGCTTTATTAAAATGCTGCCATTTTGGACTGTGACATTCAGAAGCGATAGGTTTAGAGTCAACCTTAGACAAAACTTCAATTTCTATTAAAAATCGTAACTTTTTTAGTCTACAATAATATGTTGCCTACTAATTACCACTGTTTAATTTAATGGCAACTTTATAATTGTTTTTATTGGCACCCCTCAAAAATCTGTATAATTGCATCCTTTAAATTGTTTATAGTATGCAGTTTAATATTTTTGCAAAAGAAAACTTCAAATAAATTAACCAAATATAGGTCTATATAGTGCCACCAGTACCTAGGCATTTCGGAAAATCAAGAAAATATGCATCTTCAATCATAGGATACCACGTTTGGTTAAATATTCCGTTTCCGAGAAGATTTAGTTTTAGAGGTTTGTTTTGAAGGCATTATTTGTTTGTCAGTATGCCGTCTACCGATATGCATGATTCTAAAAGTAAACCGCGCAAAAAAAAAAACTATCTATGCAAAACTCCCATACTAAGTGTCAGGACCCCTTTTGAGATGCATTTATATACGTCGAATCAAAAAGCCTTGTCGAAATTCTTTTCACTATCACTACATAGTAACTACATAGTATAAAATAAAGTCACTTTTCGCCGTCCCTATATCCCTATGTCCCTTTGTATGTTTAGATCTTTAAAACTACGCAACGGATTTATACCTACGCGGTTTTATTTTAATAGATAGAGTGATTCAAGAGGAAGGTTTATATATATAATACATGCATAATATAGCCGTGCGAAGCCGGAGTGGGTCGCTAGTTATTTATATTATTAAAATATCAAATAAACAAACAAATTATTGGCACTGGCAACATTGTTTATGTTTGGGCACCTACGTCAGTGCGTAGGATTTACCTACGTATTTGGCAAATGAATAGAACGTTCAATAGGTTAACATGTGTGTCAATTAAATAAGCTTATTTTTATAATGATTCACATATATATTTGCGACATGATTAATTTGGGATTAATCCATGTGTTTTTGCGATGTTTTAAATTACATTGTATTAAGATACGATGAAGTATATTAGGGTACCTATATAACTACCTACTTTATTCTTGGTCTTTGTAGTCAACAAAGGACTGAGGGTAGTAGGTGCATATTTTAAAGTTTTAATTTTTTCAGTAATTGTTAATTATTCTGCTTGATATCACTAAAGCTTTCAAAGTGTTAGTTATTTCGCGCAGAATAACCAAAAAATATTGAACTGTCATCTACTATATAAAAATAAGTCTGGTTTTCCTTCCTGACGCTATAACTCCAGAACGCACGAACCGATTTAGATGATTTCGGTTTTGAAATGTTTGTCGTAGTCCAGGGAAGGTTTAAACGGTGAGAAAGATCGGACTTACGCGAGTGAAACCGCGGGGCGCAGCTAGTTCCTTATAAAAATTCAAACTTTAAAATATGCATCTGATACCCTCAGTACTTTGCTGACATCTATGTATAGGTACCTTTAGGTACCTATACTATGAGGGACGTATGAGGCCTAAAGGAGAAGTAATATTTTTCAATTTTTTTTAAATGTTCTAAATTCTCTACATCACTTCAAAATCGGAAAAAATAGTTTGTTTTTTGTGCAGCAGTTTGTTACGTCTTCAGCCATACCTCCTCACTACATTTTTTTCAGAGACAGTAGTATGAAAATTACAGAAAACTACAAAAATTAGGTATTTCCTATGATTTGCCATACTATATTTGTTTCCGGGAATAAATCTCTATTAGCAACACTATCGATTGGTATAAAAATATAGAATGATTATTTTTTTGCAAAATCAACAGGTTCGATTCCTGGCTAGGGTAATGACTTTTTCAAAAATCTAATGATGCAGTTTTAGTTTTTGTCAAACTCGGGAACGCAACTCCTTTCAGCATTTTTCGCTATCTCTTATAGTTTAGGATATAGCCCTGAAGGCCCACATAAAAAATTCACCCTGTATATTAGGGGTGCCAATAACTGCCAATCCTTTTAAACAAAAGCGAGCTTTGTATTCAAATTGAAGTTTTGTGTCAGAAAACCATTAGGCTTAGAAAAAAGATCATTATTTGCTCAACATTTTGTAAAATTTAGTTGTTCTCGTGTAATTATTCAATATTAGCATTTTTTTCATCATTTTTTTCACTTTTATATGTTTTGTACAGTATTCATGTTCTTTATAAGTAAAGGAATGTTAGAATTGAATTCAATAAAACAAGCTTTTTTATAAGAAAATTAGTCTTATTTTTACGAATAAGTTATTAAAAAGATAGATTTTTTTAAATTTTACACTTTTTTACATTTATAAGTTATGACACTATCGTTCTTAGCCGTTCGATATCTTAATTTAAAAAAAAAACAGTTTTTTTTTTAAGCTTGTCCTGTTTTCCCGCTAATTTCCCCAAGGCAAAGGAAACTAGCAAAAACTAAACGTTTGACCCTTTTTTTCTCGTCGACTTCAAAAAATACACATTCGGCTATAAATAGGGTAAACGCACCATTTTGTGCTAGGGATTGGTCACTATGATTTTACTAAAAAAAAATGCTGGGAAAAAGTAAGTTGACGCAATTTGAAATTAATTAGGTACCAAAAAATGACTGATTTTATTTTACCTTTCGTACCGGGTTGCATATATAGAAATGCTCATTCAATACATCGTTGGAAGTTGAGTCGAGCTGAATTAGTGTTGCCAAACTGTAATCACGCGTAAATAACTGTTAATGCTACTTCATTACGTGTCAAACGGACAGAAATAGCAAAATTAATAGTAGATTATGCATCAAGGGCATAAAGCAACGTCTTATGTTGTGGGTGGCATATTGAACCCCGCCCGAGTGAATCGAGGGACTCTCGGGTTAACTCCCGAGCGCAGCGAGTCCTGCAGGTGTGAAAAAAATATGATATACCTACTTACCTACTTTTATTAATGTGCATTTTTTTTACATTTCTAATTAATTTTGATGTAAGTACCTACTATAAGTTATTCTCGTTTTAAACAACGATCGCACGTGATTTAACTGGGCAAAGATTTGTTTTCTTGACAAAATAAACCTCTAGTAAAAAAAAATTCGTATCTCCATAAGTTGAAGAACAACAACAAAAGTTAATTATTAATGTGCACAGAAGGAACTTTCAACCGCTTTTATGATTACCTATTAAACTCTGTAATTTGCAGTAAATAAATATAAATATTACAGGACATTCCACACCTTGCCATCTAGCCCCAAGCTAAGTAACTACACTTGACAACGGATCTACTACTTATGTACTTTTTCTTTTGTAAATATATACTTAAAATAAAAAAACCAGACCCCAGACAAATTACTAAGCATAGATACTTGTCTGAGGCGGGAATCGAATCCGCAACCCTGTGTTATAAATCTATTAGGGACGTATTGAATAAGCATTTCCATTCGCTCTACCAAAAATGTCATAAAATCAAAGTGACCAATACAAACACTACCAAAATTTCCAAATTACAATTTTGAAGTCGAATCTAATGACACCCTTCCAACTAACATAGAGAAGCGCTGGCTAGAGAGAAAGAGTTGCGAGAGAAGCGGTCGGAGGACTTGACTAAACTGAAACAGGTGGAGAAGGCTTCGAAGGAACAGATCGAGCATCTGACGAGGAAGTGTACGTGTTTGAGGAAGCTGTGAGTATTGAAGCGTTTTATTCATTTATTCAGTACACAAGAAACAAACAAAATAGAAAAAAACGTGTGGCTCTCGAGGACGGCCGCGGTAAAAAGAAACAAAATTTATAGATAATACAAATATTTGTACTACGGCGAGAATCGAACCCAGAACCTTTTACATAGGAAGGTCATTTTCACCCCAGGGGTAGTCTAATGAATGACAATTATCTAAAATTACATTTCTTTTTTCGTCTCTTTTATTTAACTAATGAAACATGTGTTAAAAAACTGGTTGCCTGTAAAGTCGGTATACGGGCGAAAGTTTTACGTGACAACAACTGTGCTCGAGTGGAAGGGACGCGTGCCTTTCACTTTTTATGTCTGTCTCTCTCGCTCTTAGGCGGGCTAACCATGCCCGCGTGCCTCTCACTCGCCCTCATTGTGAGCGCATAACGTGAGCGGAGCGTAACGCAGTTTCTTGAAGTGTCACCCGGCAAACCAATTTATAAAACGTTGTCACGTCAAAACCATTTAACTGCTAAAGAGAGACGTTTTAAATGGTACCTTTTACAACAGCTTCGACGACATTCGAGCTCGACTAATGGCGCGAGAGAAGACAGCGGAGCAGGAGGCACGAGCGCGGGACAAGGAGCTCCATCAGCTGAGGGGCGAAGTCGCAAGGTTGACCAAGATACTTGTAGAACAGAGGTATGTATTACAAAGATCGAATGATTTTCACTAAGTATTTTAAAACTTGCGAGTTTGCGAAACCCCTTACTCATTCCATTTCATTACTCATCTCACCCCCCTCATTTTCATTAATTTTATTTTGCCTCCGAAAACTGTCGGCCACCTTGCGCCATACCATAGTAGAGGATGGTCGAAGCGTTGCGCCTTCGTGCGTTTTTGTTTTTTCTCTAGGAAAATGGAAAATCGTGACGTCACACGAAAGTCAGTCATGGCCGCCCACGTTTCGTTTCAGTCAGCAGATGTAATATTGCAAATTTATTTTGTAAAAACAAATATTTACAATATATTTTAATGCGAAATAAATATTGTAGAGTTATTGTAAACATATTAGCTTCCATTTTCAACATATTTCATATTTTATCTTTAACTTATATATTTATCACTTTTGGGTATGGAACCCACTGGATAAAAAAAGATATCTTTAACCAGTTAAATCGATTTTGTAATGTAACTAGCGACCCGCCCCAGCTTCGCACGGCTATATTATGCATGTATTATACATATAAACCTACGTCTTGAATCACTCTATCTATTAAAAAACCGCATCAAAATCCGTTGCGTAGTTTTAAAGATCTAAGCGGTCAAAGGGAAATAGGGACAGAAAAAGCGACTTTGTTTTATACTATGTACTTAGTGATTAAACAGTTCTATTTTTAACCCCCGACTCAAAAAAAAGGGATGATATAGTTGCGTAGCTCCTGAATGAATGAACCCTATATGATTTAGTTTTTTTGTTTGAAAGGTGTCATAATAAAAAGTGTTTTTATCTACGTTTGATTGAATTTAGTTCGGCCGTTTAAAAGTTACAGAAGAATGAAAGTCGGGATGAACAACTGAATGTAAGCAAATATGCTCGAGCAAACCCAAAGCATTAAATCTTTTGAATAATTTATATTGAATCAAAGAATTAAGATTTATTGTCTACTAGCGACCCGTCCCGGCTTCGCACGGCTATATTATGCATGTATTATACATATAAACCTTTCTCTTGAATCACTTTATCTATTCAAAAAACCGCATCTAAATCCGTTGCGTAGTTTTAAAGATCTAAGCAAACAAAGGGAAATAGGGACAGATGAAGCGACTTTGTTTTATACTATGTAGTGATACTTAATACTAATATTATTAGAAAGTATTTGATGGTTTGTTTGGTTGAATAGGTTTCAAAACTACTGGATCGATTTTGTCGCATAATTATAAAATGAGTTTTAAGACGTATAATTTCCAAAATGTTACAAATAAAATAAATAAATATTGCAGGACATTCCACACATAGCCATCTAGCCCCAAGCTAAGTAACTAGACTTGTGTTATGGGTGCTAGACAACGGATATACTACTTATATATTTTACTTTTGTAAATATATACTTAAAATACATAGAAACAACCAGACCACAGACAAATATCTAAGCATAAATACTTGTCTGAGGCGGGAATCGAACCAGCAACCCTTTGTTTGGCAGACCAGCATGATGACCATTGTGCCAACTGGGTCGTCAAGCCGGACTGCCAAACAAAGGGTTGCGGGTTCGATTCCCACCTCAGACAAGTATTCATGCTTAGATATTATAAAAAAGCGGAACTAGTTATTTCCTATTATCCTTTAATTTCCAGTTCACCGAAATTAGGTGCGCGTACGCGAGCTGATGGATGCGAGATGCAAGTAGAGTTGGAGACGCGACGCAAGGGTATGTGAGGCTGCGAGGTGAGCATTGTGTCTATGCTTTGATTGTTAGGTCAATAAAAAATGAGATGGCCGACGAAAACGAAAAGTTAATAGTAAAATGGACGAAGTATGTAACGAGGCTAATAACCCTTTGCCTTCCCTGAAATCTCAATAAAGAAATTGTTCATATTTTCTAGATGTAAAGGCTGATCTGCCCAGAACAGTGACGGCACAGTTCCGACACGTGCGGTACCGTAACGTATCCATCGTGTCAGTGAAAAATGATATTGTTGCATATGTACTTTTTGTACTAAGCTATCCGTACTCGTCAGTGACAGTGACGTTCAGTGATATCAGTGACCAGTACGAATAGCTTAGTAGAGATTGTCTAAACTGAAATGACGCGCCCCACTACTTAATTACTTTATTTAGATGTGTGAGTGTAAATATTAATAGCGGCACTTCATCTGTGTGGGTGCGCCTATTATTCGGTGAAATTCGATTTGTATGTGCATATGTCGGCCGACTAGTCGGGTGATAAATCCGAAAACGCTCGCTCTATGGAGCAGCGCCGTCACATTGTATGAAACAACACGTCCTCTCCTCTCGCACGTTCACGATCGACTAAACTAGTTGGACAACAAATCCGAGAATTGCGCTTCTTAGCGAGTACGTCTTGAACGACCAATTATAATTGCATGTTTATGTGTATCGCACCCATATTATTTGAAATGTACTTGTGTGCGTAAATGCGGAGGTGGGCCACGTCATTTCAGCTTAGACAATCTCTACAAAAAGTATGCAACAATATGATTTTTCCCAGACACTGATGGATACGTTACGGTACCGCACGTGTCGGAACTGTGCCGTCACTGTTCTGTGCAGATCGACCTATCGTCTAATAAACTTCTTACCGGTGATGGCACATAATATGAAAAATCTTGTTTTATATTTTTTCGCCGTGATACTTTGTTTCTATGATGATCTAAAATTACTCACTTAGTTGTTTTTAAACTAGTTTCGATTGGTCGCCAAGTCAACCGGACAAAGTTCATTGCGGAGCCTTTTTGGATTCTTATTCTTAGAAATAGGTTAATTATTTAAGGAAAAACCTATTTACGTCTATGTATTTATTTTATTTTTTAGTTAATCCCAATATTCAGGACAGGTATTGAAACCCAAAACTTTTATCAAAAAAGCATGTGGTTTGTTTTTTACGCTGAACAAGGTTTTAAAAATATATATTATCCGATTTTCCCGCGTCTTCTTGATAATTTTTGTACGTTTTCAACATTGTCAATTATCTATAAGTATACTACTAAAGTTAAATTACTTACTTACATACAAACAGTGCAAGTTAAATAAATAGTACATTGCGATACAAGTGTGGAAAGTTGATCATTCCATAGAGGCGGGTTATGACGCGCGAGCGGAACGCGAGCGTGGCAAAAGCCGAGATGGAATGATCAATCCACACCTGTATCGTACGACGTTTTTTATCACAGTTGCGAATTAAAAAAAGTCTTGTTAAAATACTTAATAAAAAGTTTTAAAGAATTTTAGGTTATGTTTACTTACTATTTTTTGTTAATTACACTTCCGAAAGGCTAGGCAAAAGACTTTTAACCTATACAGCCTCGTCTGACATACAAGGATTTTTTCATTTGATTTTGCGTCGGCGGCGGTTAAACAGAATATAATGGTAAGGAAAAAATATATTTATGACACTAAAGAAAAAACAAAATAAAACAAAGCTCAATTTTTAATTATTTTCAAATACGTTATCACGTAAAATTATCGTTCGTTATCAGACTTTAGAGACAACCTTTTGAAAATAAGAAAAAAGGTACCAACAAAGAGTTTTAAGCCAGCAAGGCTTAAAAACTTTTTGATGGTACCTTTTTTCTATCAAAACAGTATAACCCAGATAAATTAAGAATGTTTCATCTACCTAATATGTCATTAGCAGTAAGATGCGTATTTGACTTATCGGGATAACGTATTATTATAACACTAGTTGGATTTTTTTTATCGCACGCGTGTATAATACGTTGCATTATGAGCCTAAAAGCGGTTTAATAAGATCCACTTTATGAGCAACTGTGATAAAAAGCTTGTTAAATGGGATGTTTTTTGTTTGAGATCGATATTTCAATGCACCATTTTCCTTGATTTTAATGAATTTTTTTCAAAAAAACATGGTACACATGGAATTACAGGCACACCGTAGAGATCTAAAATTATTATTATTGGAATGTTTTTATTCTAGTAATGTTTATCTAATAAATACTTGAACTTAAACAAGATTTTAGTATTGGAGCTTTACGGTGGGCCGATTTTCTGTCTCCGACCGTGCCTACCATGTTTTTTAGTTTATTATATTACCTACTTATTGCCTTGTTCTGCGTATTATGTTGTGTAAAATTATAGCTGAGTCGTTGTAAATACTATTATTTTCTTTCTGAAAGCTTAAAACATCTGTCGCGAAAATAATTTCTATTTTCCAAATTTATATTATTTCTCTTGTAAATAGATTTATCGCTTCCACTGTTAGTTTTTATTTGTAGCACAGTTTATTTTCTATTAAAACGTACTTTATGATCTTTGAGATTATGAAACAGGTACAATCAGGCAACAAAATTGCAAACCCACCCTAGAGCTCAAAATCTGCTATGTTTTCAACTCAAACAAAATTTCTGCTCGAGTTGAAGTTTAAAGTGAACCCATGAAAATATCAGACAACCTAAAGGTTAAAAAAAGGAATGAAAAAGTGAAATGTCCAATAAGTTATTCCAATTACTAATGGTAACTTTAAAACTGTACAGTGGGCCTGTAATTTTGTTGCAGACTGTACTTAATAAAATCTTAAAATGACCTTTAAGTTTTTTTTTTTTTTAACAACTACCCTGCAGTTTTATCCACGAAAGTCTCAGTTATATCCAAGATTTAAGACTCCCCCCTTATTCCAAAACGAGGTTAAAGGATAGTCCGAGATGTGGATTTAAACCTTAGATTTAGACAAAGATTTACTCGTGAACTATAGTCTAAACACTATCCCTATAGATTACATAGGGAACTATAGTGTAAACACTATCAATAAAGGTTATATATGGATAGTGTTTAGATCTGTGTCTAAATCTAAGTTTTAAATCCACATCTCGGACTATCTCTAAACCTCGATTTGGAATAAGGGGGCAACTATCTACATAGGTACCAAGTTTCATTGCAATCGGTTGAGTAGATTTTGCGTGAAGAGGTAACAAACATACACGCAGACTTTAACATTTATAGTATTAAATACAGCGATGAATCGTGAGCTTTGGGGCTCTGGGTTAATACGACTTAAATTTTTTTTCTTTATAATATTATTGTCTATGTTTAAATGGAAGTTGGGGACCTTTTTTTATCCACAGGCCCTGGGGTGTACCTAGCCCAAAAAGTCATCTGCCCCTGATGAATTAGATGTTTTTCTCTATATTGTTGCATGCTACGCGCATTGGTAGATTACTCATAAATCTAATTAAAATAAATATGTAATATTAAATAAAAAATTCTATTTTTAAAGGTTACCGCACGCCAGACTTAGTTCGTAAACGAACATGTCCACTTCCGGAACTGCCTAATCAAAATGGCGGTCAAAATGGCCGCCGCCGAGCGAACAGTGTCGATCTACCCGCAGTCCAAGTTCCTGCCAGAATTAAACAGATTGAGGGGAAAAAAGATACATAGGTATTTTTGATGATTTAATGCATTTTTAGAAATAATATTTGGTTATTATGTTTTTAGGTAATTAATTAGTATTGTAGTAATATTTATGTATCAGTTGGCCACAGAATTACAGATTATTAGAATTGTTTAATTCTTAGTTTATCAAAAAAATCATAACTTTAAACTTCAACTCAAGCAGGACCTTGTTAGAATCTTGCTTGAGTTGAAAACATCCTGATAGTATCAGTTTTGGAGCTCTACTACATTGAGTCTGCACTTTTGTTGCCTGATTGTAGTTAGTTTGCGTAAACTGTAGGTACTTCTAGGTGCTTCTAGTACATTTTATTTATTTCGAGTAATATTTTTTTAATTTTCATAGTGCATGGATTTTTTATTTTTGTACTAAATCATCAAAAATAGCTGTAAATATTAATAAGTAATTTATTTGGTAAATCTCAAGTCAGTGCTTGCTTTATACTTTTTAGAATTCATTTTGTTGAAGCAAAGAGTGTTTAAAAGTAGGCTTTTATTCTAATAGGTACTTAAAGCAAATGTCGTTCGTTGCCAAAAAAAAAAGAAGAAAAAAACAATGCTATGAGAATGTATGAAAATAAATATTAGGGAGGGAAAAAAAAAATTATTAGGGATCTTATTTTAGTACATAAAGTTGTATTTACTCGTTATTATATTGTAAATATTGTTCTTTTTTATAATAAAATGTGTGAATTATAAATAAAGTTTTATTTATCTTATCTATCGCCCAAGGTTTCCTAAAACTTTTTTCAGTCTACCACTTGGGTCTGCCAAGATATGGATTTGGTCTTACAATTAATTTTCTAGACTTTGCCGAAGTATGGTGCATTTACCCTAGCAACCTGCTAACATCCTGCTAATTATTAAAAGAATAGCACCACAGGTAGCACGAACAAAACGCTACTCTGGATCAATGACATTGACAGGTGCTGTGTGCTGCCAGAAAACTACATTTAGTTCTATTTTTTAATCTTCTTTTTAGCAACAAATTATATTAACTTTTATAACAGCGCAAAAAAACCTCATTTTCTCTGTTAAATTTTTGAATAAAGTTAACCAAAAAAAACATCATAGTAAAAAAAGTATTTCAAAGAGTATATCTAAACCTTTTTTAGTTTCATTGACAATGCTATCGCTGTTTGTGACAGAGAAAGTGTAACTATTATTTTTTTAGGTCTGGCAACAAAGGAACCTAACCTCGAAAATAAATCATAACATCGGAAAATTGAATCAGAATTTATTTCGAATTTCACTAGGAAATTGCTAAGAAATGTCGGCTAAAAACTTATTTCTACCGCCGGCCTTCGTTAGAGCGCCTCTACAGAACGGCGTGGGACGCTACGTGTGTCAATTGCAACGGATAGTGTTCAAGTTTTGCAAGAGCCATGGAGCTAGCCGTGGTCTTCGGTAAGTCCTGACCCTACTGCCCTATTAAAGAAAATAATGATTTTTCTCTGTCTCCATTTACCTACATCATCACCGCCGACCTTCCTTAGAAGAAGATATCTCTAAAGAAATTCGGAGCGGCGGTCAATTGTTGAAAGTATTTGTGATCTACAGCCGCAATTTTGAGTTGCTAGTACCCGCCCGGTTGTCAAACGACGTCCGCCTGTGCCTGCCCTAGGTCCTTGTTCTAGAATAATTCTGGAGAACTCATACTGCGCGCCCTTGTAGGTAGCCAAAGAAGGTAAATTTACGCGTTTTGATGGTGTTCATTAGGATTTTTTCATTGGAAGTGAAGCTGGTCCATGGGATCTTAAACATTTTACGAAGAAACCATCTTTAATGCCTCCAGTCGCTAACAATTTCCTTTCTTGAGGGTCCAGGGCAGTTAGCATTAAGTTAGTATTTAAGTATAGTAGTAAGTTTTTAATAGCTGAAATCAAAGCTGCCACTAACAGATATAGAAATTGTATCACACTACATCCAAACCAGTTAGCACGTACACTTATGAATCCCTGTATTACTTAACAAAGACTAAAGCGCAGAATGCCACAAGACCAATAACACCAAAGATTGGTTATTAACATGCAACTGGATCATATAGGATTAAGATCGCCCACGACTCGTCATGCCAGAAAAGATACATAATTGTCAAATCTACTGCCAAATGTCCTCAGTGTGACAAATTGCAGTATAAAAAAAGGAGTTAAAAAAAATAGCTGAAATACTTAAAAACTAAATATTCGTGGTACTCGATAGGGATGTTATGGAGCTCCGTAACCATAACCAAAACTATCGGATATCCGAAATAAAAAATGTATCCGTAACCATTTCACAAGTTTCATATAAGGGCGGAGTCTAAATAAAACGACATCTTTCGACATGTTTTTGTTTCACTGCTCGTGCACCATGTGAATCTTACAGTTTATTCTATTCTATTCTAAATATCATATCCTTAAAACAAACGGATAATCCGAAATACTTACTAAATAGACCAATATAATTTTATTTCTATATCCATATCGGAAATAAAATATCATATAACATATCTAGTACTCAACAAAATTTTTGGTGTTTAGAAATGCTTAGCTACTAAATTACTTGCTACTCGACTAAGTTACCAGCATATTGCGAACTAGGCTTATGTCTGAGAGGAAACTGGCTTTCCCTACAACTTGCTTCCGTATAATTTCAGTGACTTCATAGAACAGGACCTGGTGCAGTTTGCTCAGGAGAACCCTGGAGTGGTGGTCTACTTGAAGCCCAGGAGACATAGGGGTCCGGTTGTCGTCGGAGAATATTGTAAGTTTACACCAGGCTGGGCTATACCCGCAGTGTCTCTTTGAAAGTTATACAGGGTTATTAGTAATTATACTAGCAAGCCATTGAGGGCTACTTCTGTGCACTTTAACAAACAACTTTCGTTCTACGACTTTTGGAAATTCGAAAAAAAAAATAACATTTTGACGTTCCGTAATTCGAAAAAACAACAAATTTTTTGAAACAAAAGTCATCAGACTAAGAACAGTAGATAAAACTTAAAAATTGGAAAAAAAATTAAAGTTAATGACCCCTCTCAAAAATCTTTTCTTACTTATTAAAAGGAACCCCCATGCTAAGTTTCAGACTTGTACTTGTAGTTCAGAGATTTCTTGATGAGCCTTGGTCACGGCATCATGCGTGAACGGCTGGACCGATTTTGATAATTCTTTTTTTGTTGTGTTTGTTATTTTCAGAAGGTTCTTATAAAAGAAAAATGATTACGTTTCACTAGTTCTTAATAATATTTTTTTGATCACAGTTGCTCATAAAGTGGATCTTATTAAACCACTTTTAGACTCATAATGCAACCATAACGCACAAGTGCTGTAAAGTTACTCCGTTAAGGTAAATTCGTATCTTGCTGGTAACCTACATGTTATGTAGATGAATGAAAATAACCTACATGTTATGTAGATGAATTATTCTTAATTGAACCGGGTTTTACCATATAGATTTTTTGTTAGTCTATGGGTTATACTGTTTTGATGTATAAAATAGGTAAGTACCTACCTACAAAGAGTTTTTAAGCCAGCAAAAACAGTTCGAATTTTAAATACTTCAAACAAATGGCATTTTATAACTGGTCCTAGAAAAAAATTGATTGCCGCCATAAACAAAAAAAATTTTTGTTAATTTTTATTATTTTCTTTTACTTGCAACTGCTCCGCTTCTTAACACGCTCGCGTTCCGCTCGCGCGTCATAAACCGCCACTATGTAATAATCAATTTACCACACTTGTATCGTAATGTACTATTACTATATTTATTATTATTTTATAATTTCCAGTGAACGGTGATAGAGTATGGATGAGCGTTCACAACAAGACACATGAAGAGATCACCAAATGGGTTGAAGTCTTACGTACTCAACAGGGCGATATCTCATCTTCTAGGTAAGATGACTAGCTTTTGCTTGTCGAAAATTGTCCCATACAAACTTTCCCCCCCTTTCGGGTGAGAAAGGGGGGGAAAGTTTGTATGGGACAATTATGGGACAAGACCTAAAGGGTAGAATTTTTTTAGAATTTAAGAGCGGTGTTGGCTTAGTGGTAGATACCTCGACTTTTATTCTGAAGGTCGTGGGTTCGAATCCAGGCCGGCCGTGCACCAATGTATTTTTCTTTAGAAAAAATTATGTGCGCTAATTGACATTGCTCTTACGGTGAAGGAAAACATCGTGATGAAACCCGCGGCTTAGTTGGCTCCAGAAGTATTGACAAGTTCTAATCTCTCCTCTGGACATGGTCGAAGCTGAGAGGGTAGTAGGTGCTGAGCAAGCCTACTCCATCTTCACGCAAAAAGGACCCAATTAAAAAGGGTCTAATCGTGGAAAACAGCCCGTATACAAGTACAGACAAGGGTAGAATTTCGGGAAAATCCTTTCTTATCGGATGCCTACGTCATACAAAGAACACACCCTCCAAGTTTCAGGTCTCTACGATCAGTGGTTTAGGCTGTACTGTGTCAGTCAGAACAAAGCATAAACGACAGAAAAAAAAAATCTAAATTTTTCAAACGTTACCATGTAAAATTATTGTCCGTAAACCAACTTTACAGACAACCCTTTTTAATTCGTTTAATAAATTACAGTTTTATGCTGGTTAAACAAATATTTCGATTCATTTCCATACTTAGATCAACATTCGATTTGTTTCTTCATATTATCTTAAACTAGCGACCCGCCCCGGCTTCGCACGGCTATATTATGCATGTATTATACATACAAACAAACCTTCCTCTTGAATCATCCATCTATTTTAAAAAACCGCGTCAAAATCCGTTGCGTAGTTTTGAAGATCTAAGAGCGACTTTATTTTATACTATGTAGTGATTGTCCAGTAGACGATATTGTTTTTAGTTACTCTATAGAAATTCCGGTTTTGTTCACATCAAATCCGGTATTTTCCAGTTTCTTTTTAAGGTAAACCTGCGCTCTCTCCATACAAACGTAGTCGACTGTGTCCTCCCTGGATAATGACACATAGCAAAAAAATAAATAAATAGGGGCATGATCATGGCAGTTATAAGTTTTATGCACCAAAAATATTTGCTCTAGTGTCATTATCCAGGGAGAAAACAGTCGACTACATTTGTAATAGTTTGTATAGAGAGAGCCCCCGGTACCCTTTCCTCTTAATTCAATATTTTTTACCTCATTTCCCCCAGATATCGCAAATATCAGCACACAGACCACCCCTCAATCCAAGGACCCTGGACTCCCTTCACCTTCAAGAAACCAGAGCTGAACGTAGCCACATTACCAGACCCCAAACACGGAGCCAATGACAGGCTTCCAATATCAGCAACGGAGGAACTAAGAAGGATGTTCGAGAGACAGAAATTGGATGAAAAAGAGTTGAAAATTGGGGAATAATTTTGAAAAATCCCGTGGGAATTTTAGGTTAAAAAGTAGGTATCCAATGTTATTCCTAATTAATCAATGTACAGTCGGCTGCATAATTGCAGACCCACCGTAGAGCTCCAAAACTGTTATAAGAATGTTTTCAACACAAGCAAGATTCTAGGTACCTGATTTAGTTGAAGTTTAAAGAAAGAAATCTATATATATAAAAATCAATTGCTGTTCCTTAGTCTCGCTAAGACTCGAGAACGGCTGAACCGATTTAGATGATTTCGGTTTTGAAATGTTTATTGTAGTCCAGGATCGGACTGACGCGGGTGAAACCGCGGGGCGCAGCTAGTAAATATTAAATATCTAGGCTCTGAAACTACTAGCCTGATTTTGATAAAGCTTGGTATGAGGATACATTAATTCATTGAGAGTAACATAGTGTAGTTTTTATCCCGATAGTCCCACGGGATCGGGATCGAGACTATAATCGCAGTTCACTACTAGTTTTTATAATCTAGATTTTAGAATAGTTTAGTTATTTTGTATTTAATGTTGTTATTATTAATAAAAAATAGGCTATTAGTTGAATAATTTGTTTTATTTTTATAACTAGCGACCCGCTCCGGCTTCGCACGGCTATATTATGCATGTATTATACATATAAACAATTCCTCTTGAATCACTCTATCTCTTAAAAAAAAACTGCATCAAAATCCGTTGCGTAGTTTTAAAGATCTAAGCATACATAAAAGTATAAAATAAAGTCACTTTTCGCCGTCCGTATGTCCCTATATCCCTATGTATGATGAGTATGAACGCCTGGTACTTTATGTATCTCTGGTACTTTGTTTATCCTACTGTTCACTGTTTTTGCAACAAAATCGTTCAAATACTAGAAATTATGAAAGCTCCTTATAAACTATGGACGCCTGGTACATTAGTTTTATATTACTAAATCTTTCACTGGAGTAGAAGCGTTGTAGTTGCGACGCTACACGACAAAAAAGATTCAAATACGGCTATTTGCTGAACCAAAGATTGAGCGCCTGGTACTTTTCGTTCTATACAACGTGCAAATAGGATTATAGTTATAACTGAAGCACATACTGAGGAGGAATAAGTTGTTAGTCAACCATTTGCTCTATAAAATAGTCGTTGGTCTATAAAAAGTACTAGGCAATCAGAAGTTAGTAGAAGGTACAAATCACACTTACTACGTCTCTCTGTTTCTTCAATTTTTATCCTCAAAAAGTTTGTGATGGCCATGAAGGAACAAAAAAATATTGCCTAAAGATAGTAAACATGAAAATAATCTAAAATTCTTAAGAATAACATGCTCAAAAATATTTAGGTACTTTTCTGTTTTTGGTAAGTATTTTTGTTATAGCGGCAGCAGAAATACATCACCTGTGGAAATTTTAACTTTCTAGCTATCATGGTTCATGAGATACAGCCTGGTGACAGACGGACGGACAGCGAAGTCTTAATAATCTATACTAATATTATAAAGCTGAAGAGTTTGTTTGTTTGTTTGAACGCGCTAATCTCCGGAACTACTGGTTCGAATTGAAAAATTATTTTTGTGTTGCATAGTCCATTTATCGAGGAAGGCTATAGGCTACTTTTTATCCCGATATTCCCACAGGATCGGGAGTTACGCGGGTGAAACCGCGGGGCGAAATATATAACTAATAAAACTGGAAAAATAATCCAATTAACTCGAGCATGATTTCACATTAGATATCTGACAGTTTTTTTAGGATACCCTCTACTGAGTTCTGATTGCCTGGTACTTACAGACCAAATTACTATCAAACAATTTACACGATAACGGAAAGAGAGCATGTGAAGAAAGAGAGAGATAGCGTTATAAATGTGATTTTATACCTTCTACCTGCCTTCTACTGACTTCTGATTGCCTAGTACTAACAGACCAATTACTATGATAAAGGAAAGAGAAGAATCGAAGAAACAGAGAGATGACGTAATAAGTGTGATTTGTACCTACCTTCTACTGACTTCTGATTGCCTAGTACTTTTGGGAACGAATGAAAACATTCTGAAGGCCAATTCTCGTAAATAACATTGTTTAAATTACATTTCAATATCATTTCGATTGCAAAAGATACCCTTATAGTCAGTTTTTTTTTTACAAAAAGCTAACTTTGAGGTTATTTTAAGCTACTTTGAGGGTTTTATTTGCGAAATGTAATCGAAATGATATTGAAATGTAATTTGAAAAATGTTATTTACGAGAATTGGCCTTCTGTTCGTTCTTGATGACTGTACCTCACCAAGATCACCTTATTTTTTTCAAAACCAATCTAAGTTCACGAAGTACAGAGTTTTTGCAAATTGTTAAAAAATAAAAGCGAATTATTGGTTATCTATAGTTTCAGTTAATACCCATCTCTATTCAAAAGTTAAGTGCGGCATAAAATTTTAATAGGTACCTACCATGGAGCTAGGACCTAGCTCCATGGTACCTACCTACCTATCGTGAGCGCAACAGCTGCGCAACGCGAAAAAGTTAAGGTGAAAGGGTACCTGTGCGCTCTCCATACAAACGTAGTCAACTGTTTCCTCCCTGGATAATGACACTGGCACAAATATTTTTGTGTCATAAAACCTATAACTGCCATGATTATGCCCCTATGTTTTGGTTTTTTTCATTTTGTAATTATCATAGAAATTAAAATTAAAAAAATTAAAAAATAAGAAAAAACAAAAAATAGGGGCATGGTCATGGCAGTTATAAGTTTTATGCACCAAAAATATTTGCTCTAGTGTCATTATCCAGGGAGAAAACAGTCGACTACGTTTGTAATAGTTTGTATGAAGAAAGACCCCGGTACCCTTTCCTCTTAAGGTGCGCATCATTAGCTAGGTACTCTTCAAAAAGCGCTACGAGTAATACCTCGATATTTTATAATTAAAAACAAATATCATGATTGTACTAAAATATTATCAGTTGTAGCACGAGGACGTATTACCCCATGCTTCACTCAGATGAATAACCTAGGTGCACCACGGGTCTGTGTCTAAATGGGATAAAAGAAACCAAAAATACATATTTTACAACCTTTTTATTTACAAAATTTACAGTACAAATAGGTAGCATCGAGTACATAAACCCAGCAGAGGCGTAATGTGTGCCATAAAAGTTTACTTGCTTCATTACATAGTATAAAACAAAGTCACTTTCCACTGTCTGTCCCTATGTATGCTTAGATCTTGAAAACTACGCAACAGATTTTGATGCGGTTTTTTTAATAGATAGTGTGATTCAAGAGGAAGGTTTATATGTATAATACATGCATAATATAGCCTTGCGAAGCCGGTAGTAGATTTCCGTTTCGAAGTCCAAGATCCGCTTTAGATCGCTGAGCCAGCGGAATAAGTCAGTAGAAAATTTCAACTGTCTAGCTACGTTTCATGAGATACAGCCTGGTGACTGACAGACAGACAGTGCAGTAAACTTTTTAAACATACACGATTTGTATTCATAGTAATTATTTTTCCGGGAGACACCATGACTCCCTCGCGACCATAACTATTGTAACATAGTCGAAACGTCTAGGTAAGAGAATAAAAAATAAAATATACGGGATTAAGGTGGGACCTGCGCTCTCTCCATACAAACGTAGTCGACTGTTTCCTCCCTGGATAATGACACTAGCACAAATATTTTTGTGCCGTAAAACCTATATCTGCCATGACTATGCCCCTATGTTTTGGTTTATTTTCATTTTCTAATTATCATAAAAATTAAGATTAAAAAAATAAAATAAATCAAAAAATAGGGGCCTGGTCAGTGGTCATGGCAGTTATAAATTTTATGCACCAAAAATATTTGCTCTAGTGTCATTCATTATCCAGGAAGAAAACAGTCGATTACGTTTGTTATAGTTTGTATGGAAAGAGCCCCCGGTACCCTTTCCTCTTAAGACCCGGGAAAATAATTACTATAGACAGATAAGTCTTAGTAATAGGGTCCCGTTTTACTATTTGGATACGGAATCCTAATAAACGACATTTCCTCTCTACTGGATCAGTGCTCGATGCATACATTAGTATATTTAATATTACTTAGATTAAACATACAAACAAATAATAAATTTGGAAGATTTGACGACCCAGTTGGCACAATGGTCACCATGCCGGACTGCCAATCACAGGGTTGCGGGTTCGATTCCCGCCTCAGACAAGTATTTATGCTTAGATATTTGTCTGTGGTCTGGTTGTTTCTATGTATTATAAGTATATATTTACAAAAGAAAAGTATATAAGTAGTATATCCGTTGTCTAGCACCCATAACACAAGTCTAGTTACTTAGCTTGGGGCTAGATGGCGATGTGTGGAATGTCCTGCAATATTTATTTATTTATTTATTTATTTAAAACAACTTTATGTATTTTATTTCGGGGTGTTTTTTTGGCGTCATTTTAGTTTATTTTGTAATTATTATTTTTAGTTTAGACTGCCGTTAGCCTTTATGGGGATAATTGATAACAGTAGTTAAAGAGAATAGCAGTAATTGGGGGAGTTTGTCAGTACTCAGTGATAAAGGGAAGGCAGTAATAAATAAATATTGCAGGACATTCCACACATCGCCATCTAGCCCCAAGCTAAGTAACTAGACTTGTGTTATGGGTGCTAGACAACTCATATAATACTTAAATACTTTTATTTTGTAAATATATACCTATAATACATAGAAACAACCAGACCTCAGACAAATATCTAAGTATAAATACATTTCTGAGGCGGGAATCGAACCCGCAACCCAGTGTTTGTAATTAATTATCCTCTTTAAATAGAGTGGCAGTAATAAAGGGGATGTCAGTAATTCCTCTTTATTACTGACCTTCTTTGCTGACATGCCCCTATAGGTTACTGCCACTCCCCTTCATTACGACCCAGTTGGCACAATGGTCACCATGCCGGACTGTCAAACCCAGGGTTGCGGGTTCGATTCCCGCCTCAGACATGTATTATTGCTTAGATATTTGTCTGTGGTCTGGTTGTTTATATGCTTTATAAGTATACTAGCGACCCGCTCCGGCTTCGCACGGCTATATTATGCATGTATTATACATATAAACCTTCCTCTTGAATCACTCTATCTATTAAAAAAAACCGCAGCAAAATCCGTTGCGTAGTTTTAAAGATCTAAGCATACAAAGGGACATAGAGATGGCGAAAAGTGACTTTATTTTATACTATGTAGTGATATTTACAAAAGAAAAGTATATCAGTTGTCTAGCACCCATAACAAAACTGTAGTTACTTAGCTTGGGGCTAGATGGCGATGTGTGGAATGTCCTGCAATATTTATTTACTAGCTGCGCTCCGCGGTTTCACCCGCTTAAGTCCCGATCCCGTGGGAATATCGGGATAAAAAGTAACCTTCCTCGATAAATGGACTATCCAACACAAAAAGAATTTTTCAATTCGAACCAGCAGTTCCTGAGATTAGCGCGTTCAAACAAACTCTTCAGCTTTATAATATTAGTATATGTAGATTACTGCCTTCCCTTTATCACTGAGTACTGACAAACTCCCCCAATTACTCCTATTCTCTTTAACTACTGTTAGCAATTATCTCCATAAAGGCTAACGGCAGTCATACAGGGGAACATCAGCAATTCCCCTTTGTTACTGCAATCCCCATTTATTACCCCTTTTTCTATTTTTATACTAATCTAATTCTATTTGTCATTGCTTTCATATTTAAATCTAATTTTAAAATATTTTTAAGGTTTATTTTAATGATTATTCATGTTAAATGTTTTGATTTGATTGTCGTTGTTTAAAAAAAAAAATTTAATTAAATATAAATAAAAAATAACTATTAAATAAGTACCAAAATTTATATATTACTTCCATCCCCCTTTATGACCCCCTTTCTTACCCCCTTTAAATTTTATCACCAATTTTATTTCTTTAACTCTCTAAATGTTCCCCATTATTAACCATTTTGTCCCCTAATATCACCCCCTGTCCCCAAAAATCATGCCCTTGCCCCTAATATAGCCTCATTGTCCCCCAATATTACCCCCTTAAGTCTTCCCCTTGCCCCCTATATCACCCCCCTCACCTAATACTCCCCGCCATAATATTAACAACAAGCGCCGTCCAACCGGTGAACGGGCGACACCCAGAGCTGTGACGTCATTGTACTGCTCCCACAGGTAGCCCGTACGTTTGTACTCTGATAGAATGTTGCATGTAACAATGTTAATAATCACCCCCATGTCCTCAAAATCAACCGCTTGTCCCCCAAGCCTTTGCCTCCAAAAACACCCCTTTACCTACAAAAAATCCCCTTGCTCCCCAAAATCACCCCCTTGCCCCCTATATCACCCCTATTGTCCCCCAATATCACTTCCTTGTCCCCTAAAACCACCCCCTTTATCCCCCTATATCACCCCCTCACCTAATACTCCCCCGCCATAATATTAACAACAAGCGCCGTCCAACCGGTGAACGGGCGACACCCGGAGCCTCGACCGGTGACGTCATTGTACTGCTCCCACAGGTAGCCCGTACGTTTGTACTCTGATAGAATGTTGCCTGTAACAAAATATAATTATTTTTTAACACTGTCACTGCTAGCATAGTGTTTCAGCGCTGACAGCGTTAGGTAGTTGGTGTTAGTCAGTTGATCCATATAATATGTCCGCCGGACGGCGCAGCAAACGTGAGATGCAGCTAGTATAGGACTTTTTTTTTTTTCTTTTTAGTGAGGAGAGACTGAAAAACAGCTTAGCTGAGTTCTCTTAATTTTTACCTTTGCTTTTCTTGGGCATGTACCTACCTAATGTATAATGTTATTTAATATTAGCGACCCGCTCCAGCTTCGCACGGCGTTATTATGCATGTATTATACATATAAACCATCCTTTTGAATCGCTCTATCTATTTAAAAAAACCGCATCAAAATACGTTGCGTAGTTTTAAAGATTTAAGCATACATAGGGATATAGGGACAGAGAGAGAGACATTTTATACTATGTAGTGATATACTTACTTACAACTCTCAAATTAAAATTGTATTATAACCATCTTATAACAGAAATATTATAAGTAAATAAAAAAAACCAAAACATAGGGGCATAGTCATGGCAGTTATAGGTTTTATGGCACAAAAATATTTGTGCTAGTGTCATTATCCAGGGAGGAAACAGTCGACTACGTTTGTATGGAGATGTATAATAAGTTTCATAAATTAGCTTAAGATAGGTAGAGTAATAATGTTTGGGTTAAGTTTTGTGTAAATAAACGCCTTATTTATTTATTCTACTGGGGTGTAGGTTAAATAGCATAGGACTTAATCAATATTTATGACATCTGTACATCCCATACTATATTTGTGAATAAATTAAATTGTATTGTATACTTACGGACAACATTATCTCTAAGTCTGTCATGTAGGTGTCTAGCCCTCGCCGCGTTAACACTGTCGCTGCTAGCGTAGTGATTCAGCGCTGACAGCGCCAGGTAGTTGATGTTGATCCATATCTGCCCGCGCCAGTACGGCGGGCGGGTGCAGCGGCCGCGGGCGGGTATAACCGCGAGATGCAGCTAGTATTGTATACTTACGGACAACATTATCTCTAAGTCTGTCATGTAGGTGTCTAGCCCTCGCCGCGTTAACACTGTCGCTGCTAGCGTAGTGATTCAGCGCTGACAGCGCCAGGTAATTGATGTTGATCCATATCTGTCCGCGCCAGTACGGCAGGCGGGTGCAGCGGCCGCGGGCGGGTATAACCGCGAGATGCAGCTAGTATTGTAAACTTACGGACAACATTATCTCTAAGTCTGTCATGTAGGTGTCTAGCCCTCGCCGCGTTAACACTGTCGCTGCTAGCGTAGTGATTCAGCGCTGACAGCGCCAGGTAGTTGATGTTGATCCATATCTGTCCGCGCCAGTACGGCGGGCGGGTATAACCGCGAGATGCAGCTAGTATTGTATACTTACGGACAACATTATCTCTAAGTCTGTCATGTAGGTGTCTAGCCCTCGCCGCGTTAACACTGTCGCTGCTAGCGTAGTGATTCAGCGCTGACAGCGCCAGGTAGTTGATGTTGATCCATATCTGTCCGCGCCAGTACGGCGGGCGGGTATAACCGCGAGATGCAGATAGTATTGTATACTTACGGACAACATTATCTCTAAGTCTGTCATGTAGGTGTCTAGCCCTCGCCGCGTTAACACTGTCGCTGCTAGCGTAGTGATTCAGCGCTGACAGCGCCAGGTAGTTGATGTTGATCCATATCTGTCCGCGCCAGTACGGCGGATCGTGTTCCGTATTACGCTTCATATAGTATGGTGACGATTTTGATAGAGATCTGTTGAATTAAAAAGTTTTTTATTATTATTATTTTTGAAGTGAAAACTTATTTTAGCGCGGAACGCATATTTTTATACGAGACTAGCGACCCGCCCCGGCTTCGCACGGCTATACTATGCATGTATTATACATATAAACCTTCCTCTTGAATCACTCTATCTATCTATTAAAAAAACCGCATCAAAATCCGTTGCGTGGTTTTAAAGATTTAAGCATACAAAGGGATATAGGGACAGAGAAAGCGACTTTGTTTTATACTATGTAGTGATAAAATCTCTGAACTGGCGACACCGTTACGAGACGCAGCTACAGTGTGTGCATATTTGCATGTAAGTACATATATTTTGTAATTGTTTAGTAAATAAGTTTTTTTTTGTTTTTAAGTTAAGTTTTTTTTTGTTTTTAAGTTTTAAGTTTTTTTTTAATTATAGTTTCTTTTTTTAAAATAAGTTTTCACTTCTGTCGGCACTCCCGTTTTTTTTCTTTTTTTTTTGTATAAAGTCCGGGGAAGCTCGGGGATGGAACCTACACGTTTATCTGTGATGAAAGTATACTGTTCACTGAATATTTATTGAGTAAATACGGGGGTGTCTATACTAATTAAACTAGGTACATATCACGTCACATGGCCTTCCAATACAATATTGATTCCTGTTTAACCTTGGCCTTGGCACATCTTCTTATCGGTGCAGGTGCGATGCAATATCACATTACTATGTTTACATTGTATTTTTGTCTATGGCTTTTACCACTGGTTTCGTTTGCCTGCATTCTTACACTACATATCTATTTAGTGAGAATTTTCATCCTTCCCCGTGGAAATCGAAATAAAAAGCCACAACTTATAAAGTAGCAGCTATTTTAACCAAATCTGAGTGTAGATTACGTAAATTTAAAGACACTTATCATCAGTACATATTTTTATCATATAAATTACATACCCATCGGCATTATTTTACCACAACACCTAATCCACTCACTAAAAGGTATTAAACTAATTAACTCAAATAAATGGTAAGACCATAAAAAGGTTCGGACATCATGAAGCTACTGCGACAGCGTGAACCACGTTCCGTCATTTTATTCCTATTTATAGACACACAGTAGTCAAGATGGCGGCGCCCTGAGTATACATCAAATGAAGCACTGTATTGTTGACTTCCTTCAGTCGTTTTCGTTTTGTTACTGACACTATTGCATAAATTAATAAATATTGTCAGACATTTTACGCACCGCCATCTAGCGCCAAATTAAGCCCCCTCCCAGTTGCCTAGTTTTGGGGCTATTATATTTATGTTGGGTTTATTTTTTTCCCCATTTTTCTGGGAGTCGGTTTTCTTAATATTGAATTTATTAAAATAAAAAAAATAATATAAATATTGCACGACATTCCACACATCGCCATCTAGCCCCAAGCTAAGTAACTAGACTTGTGTTATGGGTGCTAGACAACGGATATAATACTTATATACTTTTCTTTTGTAAATATATACTTATAATACATAGAAACAACCAGACCACAGACAAATATCTAAGCATAAATACTTGTCTGAGGCGGGAATCGAACCCGCAACCCTATGTTTGGCAGTCCGGCATGGTCACCATTGTGCCAACTGGGTCGTATTCTTTTATTCTATTCATTTTTACTAGCGCATTTTTATATTTAAGGTGAAAGGGTACCGACGCTCTCTCCAC
Organism: Idaea aversata; assembly: GCA_907269075.1. NCBI lineage: Eukaryota > Metazoa > Arthropoda > Insecta > Lepidoptera > Geometridae > Idaea > Idaea aversata. The sequence goes on along the minus strand of OU026112.1, from coordinate 5,494,172 downwards.
ACAAACGTAGTCGACTGTTTCCTCCCTGGATAATGACACTAGCACAAATATTTTTATTGCATAAATTAAGATTTAAAAATAAAAAAAAATAAAAACCGAAACATAGGGGCATGGTCAATCAAGCAAGCGATTGTGGTCCACTTCTGTGCACCTAAACAAAAAAAAAATTTCTACGGTATTTGGAATTCAAACATATTTTTGAAAATTTTGATGTTATGTTCACTTGAAAATCAGCTGTTCCTTACACGGAGAGGTCATTAACCTTAAGATTATACTTATTTTTTAAGTTTTATCTACTGTTCTAAGTCTGAATGACCTTTGTTTTAAAAAACAGCTGATTTTCAAGTTTACCTAACCTAATAACCCTAACCCATCCCCTCCCTTAATACTTGTCCATCAAAAGGTAGCCTGGAAGAGATCGCCCATTGTGCCATATCGTAAGGTATTAAATATGATTTTCCGTTTTGATTTTGCAAAATAAATTCTTACTGTAACTACCTATATGGATGATATTTTGTTTTTTTTTTATATGAAATCACTAGCGACCCGCCCCGGCTTCGCACGGCTATATTATGCATGTATTATACATATAAACCTTCCTCTTGAATCACTCTATCTATTTAAAAAAACAGCATCAAAATCCGTTGCGTAGTTTTAAAGATTTAAGCGTACAAAGGGAAATAGGGACAGAGAAAGCGACTTTGTTTTATACTATGTAGTGATTTTTCGTTTTTTTATGGTGTTTGTGTTTATCTATCTATAATTTCCAAAAAAAAAATTAATTTCCAAAAGTCGTAGTACAAAAGTTGTTTGTTTAGGTGCACAGCAGTGGACCTCAATCGCTTGCTAGTATCATTACCAATAACCCTGTATTGGTATTTTTTCACAGACTAGCTGCGCTCCGCGGTTTCACCCGCTTAAGTCCCGATCCCGTGGGAATATCAAAATAAAAAGTAGCCTATAGCCTTCCTCGATAAATGGACTATCCAACACAAAAATATTTTTTCAATTCGAATCAGTAGTTCCTGAGATTAGCGCGTTCAAACAAACAAACTCTTCAGCTTGTCGGCGCATCCGCAATACAGACGGTCAATTGACAGTCAACGTCACAACGAACACCGAACATTGGAGAGGCGGCCATCTTGTTAAAGTGTCATTCTGGTTTGAGTCGAGGCAGAGCGCGCACGCATCCACGTGTTCGGTGGACGTTATCTTAATCTAACTAAATCTAAGTCATCTTTAATCATTTCTTTAAGTTGTTGATTGTATAATCTTGAATTATAAGTGAAGTGGTAATCCAAAGCGTTATTTCATTGAAATATTATCTCCCTACCCGACAACTCACGCCTACTGAGATCATGGAGGACAACCCAAGTGAAGGCCAAAAGATTTCAAGCTTTATAATATTAGTATAGATACTTATTGTTTATTATTATCAGTGATGATAACTTTTTATCATTGATAAGTGAAAAAACCTGAAAAGTGCGAGTTGGACTCGCACATTGGTTCCGTGCCATGTTGTATAGGAGCCCCACTAATTTTTTTTTATACCTATGATAGGTCAGCGTATAAAACCGTGATAAGACCTGTCGTTATGTATGGATCGGAATGCTGGGCCGTGAAGAAGAAGGATGAGAGAAGATTGCATGCAGCGGAGATGAGAATGTTGAGATGGATGTGTGGAGTAACGAGGATGGATAAAATAAGGAATGAGTATATTAGAGGAAGCCTGAAAGTAGCACCGGTTACTGAAAAAGTAAAAGGGAACCGTTTAAGTTGGTATGGACATGTGATGCGAAGAGAAGAGACAAAAAAAAAGCATGCATGTTAAATTTCATCTATCCACGTCATTTTTCCTTTTTCTTGGTCACTAATTGCAATCATATTACGTGGCGTCACGTTTTATAACCTCTTAATTTGAAATGTCAAATCCAACTGACAGTGACGTCTCCCTATTGTATTTTTTATTTATTTTTTTCTTACTTCGGGCAGTTCCTTCTTCTTTTTTAAGCTATTTAGTACTCAGTATATTTATCATACAAATATAATTATTTATTTAACATCATTTTCTTATTCTATTTTATTTCTTTATTACCTTATATAAGTAATTATTTTGCTATTCTACTTATTTATTGTTTGGGTGTGTATGCGGGAGCTAGAGACGATGCACTACGGCAGCGGGTTTGGCCGGAAGACCAGCGCTGCAGCCAAGTTATACTTGTCTGTGGCTTACAGCTGAGGTCGACCCATTAGGGCAGCACATGGCTTCTTAAATATTCATAAGTTAAATGTATGCTTTTTTTTTCCTTATTTCTTCGTTGTATATGTTACCTATTTCTTTGTGTGTGTAAATTTAAAAGTTGTCGTGTGCCTGTACCAAATAAATGCTTTTCTTTCTTTTCTTTCTTTCTTTCTTTCATGTGACTAGAAGAGTGATGAGTATAAATGTGGAGGGATGGAGAGGAAGAGGACGACCGAAGAAAAGATGGATGGACTGCGTGAGACAAGACATGAGAGAGATGAATGTGAACGATGAGATGACGACTAATAGGAGTGAATGGAAGAAAAACACTTACTGCGCCGACCCCAAATAAATTGGGATAAGGGCAGGAAGATGATGATAGGTCAGCGTTTGACCATTATCACACCTGCCTGAGGTGGCGATGCTATCTAAGATGTAACACGCCTTCCTAGAAGATACCTATTCACTCGCTACTTGAAGACCCCCAAATTGTACACGTCAGGAAAGACAGACGCAGGCAACCGATTCCATTCCCTTGCAGTACGAATAAGAAATGGCGAAGCAAAACGCTTAGTGCGAACGTCTGGTATGTCCACCATGGATCATATTATTATTATTATAATATAATATATACTAGAATATTGTTATTTTATCAAAGATAATTATTGTTTATCATTTCTTATCATAATTTTCTTTTCAATTAATCAGAAATGATAATTTTTTATCATTGATAAGTTAAAAGTAGAATCATTTCTAAGTTTGCTTGAAACGACAGGCTTGTGTTTAAATTAAAGTTTTATCAAAAATATACAATCGAAATGTCTATTCCAAAAACATCGAATTATAATACTAAAACTGCACAATATTCTATAGATTTTAAAGAATTAAATAATAATCCAAATACACCACAAAACACTGTTTGCGTCTGTGTGGAAGTACATAAACCACTTGAATTACTAGCTGATAAAAATATGAGTGAAATCAGACCTACGAAGCCATCCGATGATATGCAGGTTAAATTGCAGTTCCGTGGTAAAATGAGAGATTTGATTGAAATATTTTGTTTGTCAACCACATCGAAGGAAATTCAGTTAAGCTTGTCGGCACAAGGAAGTACAATCATAGAATCGGGTCGGCTTCGTAAATTTAAAGCTAACAAATGGATTTACATCACTGCACTGTTTAAAACACACCATGATGTTCTAGTAACTAAGGACGGTACAAAGTTAAATCTGGAACACTATAAAGCACTCTATCTTTCTTTTAAATTCTCGTCTATAAATAGCCCAGAACACGACACATCTTTCACTGGTCTGATGACGAATCTGCTTATAAATGGTACGTTTTCCGATGTTGTTGTAAAATGTAATGATGGTGAAGAATACAAATGCCATAAAGCAGTATTAGGAAGTAGATGTGATGTATTGAAAGCTAATTTTGAAAATTTTGATACAAATATTATAGAATCGCCTTTCGAGTCTAAAGTAGTGTATGAAATTTTAAAATATATATACACAAATGAAGTGGATGTTGATGAGATTCCAGAGAGATTGTTGGCTGCAGCTGATTATTATCTGCTTCATAAACTGAAGGAACTTTGTGAGAGCGCTTTATTTAAGAAATTAACCAGAGAAAATGTGATAGAAACATTGGAGCTAGCTGAATTATATTCCGCAAAATCGCTGAAGCAATGGTCGTTAAATCGTTATGGTAAAGAATGACGAGTTCAAATTTATTATCAAAACTGAAAATTGGGCTAAATTGAAGTCTTTTGATTTACTCAAAAGTATTTATGAACATATTGTAGCTGATGAATAATTCAAAGGTACTTTTCCATAAAGAATAGCTTGTAACACAACAGCTGTAGATGTAGCTAAGCCAAGCGCAGCACCAGACGGAATAAGCAAAGCACGAGCTGTGGTTTGTGCCTTGACAGGGAATTACGGAACCAATGACATGCTTTTAAAAATGAAGATAACTCTAATGACTTCAGAGCCTGCGGTGATGTCAGGGTAACTATGGAGCACATTAAGAATGCGACGTCTTAGCAGCGAAGCATATAAACCTCTTTGGGATTGCGTATACCAAACCAGAGGAATATAGGTTTCTTCCTCTTAGTGGGATCACTGCGTTAATCGACCACTTTTTCAAAGAGTAAGAAACATCTCACTGGATCGAAGTTCGCCCGAAATAAGAGTAGCGCAGCGCCGAGGCTAAGCTGTGACAAAGTTTAAATACCACCTAAAGCAACTTGCAATATGAACTTCTTTATGCCAGAAGAAGAACCTATTTCCTATTATACTGGTTTTCTACTTGCCAACTTTTGAATTGCAGTAGAACCGAAGATGTAGCTAAACCTGACCTAGCGCAGCATCAGGGCTAAGCCGTGGCAAAGTGTTACTACCGACTTCCACTTCAAGCAACTTGCAATATGAACTCCTTTGTGCCAGAAGAAGAACCTATCTCCTATTATACTGGTTTTCTACTTGCCAAATTTTGAATTGGAGTAGAACGGCGGAATGTCTTTGTGATATTATCATTCGTCATTCGTATCGTAAATTAGTGGATTTGCTGCGAAGACCGTATTTTGTGAAGATCCATACATTTCAAGAATAGAACACTGCTGTAGTTAAACGCTATTTAATGGTGCCCGCACATTGATACGCGCCGAGCGCGCCGAATTTTTGCCGTCCACGGAAAAAGGTACCTTATAATAATAAAGATAAGGTACATTTGACGACCCAGTTGGCACAATGGTCACCATGCCGGACTGCCAAACAAAGGGTTGCGGGTTCGATTCCCGCCTCAGACAAGTATTTATGCTTAGATATTTGTCTGTGGTCTGGTTGTTTCTATGTATTATAAGTATATATTTACAAAAGAAAAGTATATAAGTAGTATATCCGTTGTCTAGCACCCATAATACAAGTCTAGTTACTTAGCTTGGGGCTAGATGGCGATGTGTGGAATGTCCTGCAATATTTATTTATATTTATTTATTTATTTCAGAGTCGGCCGCCTCTGACGATGCGGACGACTCTGATGACGTCCACGGAAATATAAATGTAGATACCTTATCTCTATTAGGTACCTTTTTCCGTGGATGGCAAAAATTCGACGCGTTCGGCGCGTATCATTCTGCGTCCACCTTAAATCTCATTTGCCCTCGGATGTTCCAAGTTTTTTTCGCGTCTCTCGAAGGCCTCGTTTATTTGGTGAACTTTGAGTCACGAGCGTGTATCTTCTAGAACAGGGGTTCCCAAACTTATTTTGTCTACGGCCCACTTTGAGAATAAATTATTTTTTAGCATTTTTTCACCTACTTAAAAACTACTATAACATAATATAAAATTAATTATTGTAAGCTATATTAGCGGAGATTAAACATTAATACTAAACGAGACTTTTACTATTACCCGCAAGATTTAACTTGAAACCTTGAGTACAGAAGGTAGTACACAACGCACCCATTGTTTTTTTGAGGCTAATTAATAGTACATTGTTACCCTAGGTGTGAAAGTCACTCATTAAAAGTCCCGAGACGGAGTTTGGCGCCCGAGCGTAGCGAGGGCTCTAATAGTTCGAGGGACTTAATGAGTCTTTCACCCGAGGTAAACACTGTGCTTTTCATTACGAATAATACATAAAATTCTTCCTAACAACGAGAGTGAATGAGAGACTCCATACTACCTGATCCTCTTACAAGGTTGGGACCAAAGAGGTTGTATACATGTAGTGTTATTCTTTGGTGTTACTTAAAGCAAGGAGGTTAGGTTTTTGAAGTTCCTAATGCGTAATGATACGGATACTGGCTACATGCACATTGCACAAGCCGCGAAGCCATAATTTGACATGACAGCTGTCAGTGAAAGCGATTTTCCCTAGGGCTGAAAGTTTTATTTTCTACACGCTCTTCAGGCATCTTTAGACCTACTTTCGGAGTATGAGTAATGAAAACTAATTTAAAGTCCTGGCTTATCAGTAGATCTTTTTACAATCTGAATGAGTACTTCGATAGTGATAGGGATAAATAGGTAAATAGGCATTATTTTATAAAATAATTAGCTTAAAGATTTAACTAGGTACATGGTACCTCTATTGTTTGTTGACGACCCAGTTGGCACAATGGTCACCATGCCGGACTGCCAAACAAAGGGTTGCGGGTTCGATTCCCGCCTCAGACAAGTATTTATGCTTAGATATTTGTCTGTGGTCTGGTTGTTTCTATGTATTATAAGTATATATTTACAAATGAAAAGTATATAAGTAGTATATCCGTTGTCTAGCACCCATAAAACAAGTCTAGTTACTTAGCTTGGGGCTAGATGGCGATGTGTGGAATGTCCTGCAATATTTATTTATATTTATTTATTTATTTCAGAGTCGGCCGCCTCTGACGATGCGGACGACTCTGATGACGTCCACGGAAATATAAATGTAGATACCTTATCTCTATTAGGTACCTTTTTCCGTGGATGGCAAAAATTCGACGCGTTCGGCGCGTATTATTCTGCGTCCACCTTAAATCTCATTTGCCCTCGGATGTTCCAAGGTTTTTTCGCGTCTCTCGAAGGCCTCGTTTATTTGGTGAACTTTGAGTCACGAGCGTGTATCTTCTAGAACAGGGGTTCCCAAACTTATTTTGTCTACTGCCCACTTTGAGAATAAATTATTTTTTTGCATTTTTTCACCTACTTAAAAACTACTATAACATAATATAAAATTAATTATTGTAAGCTATATTAGCGGAGATTAAACATTAATACTAAACGAGACTTTTACTATTACCCGCAAGATTTAACTTGAAACCTTGAGTACAGAAGGTAGTACACAACGCACCCATTGTTTTTTTGAGGCTAATTAATAGTACATTGTTACCCTAGGTGTGAAAGTCACTCATTACAAGTCCCGAGACGGAGTTTGGCGCCCGAGCGTAGCGAGGGCTCTAATAGTTCGAGGGACTTAATGAGTCTTTCACCCGAGGTAAACACTGTGCTTTTCATTACGAATAATACATAAAATTCTTCCTAACAACGAGAGTGAATGAGAGACTCCATACTACCTGATCCTCTTACAAGGTTGGGACCAAAGAGGTTATATACATGTAGTGTTATTCTTTGGTGTTACTTAAAGCAAGGAGGTTAGGTTTTTGAAGTTCCTAATGCGTAATGATACGGATACTGGCTACATGCACATTGCACAAGCCGCGAAGCCATAATTTGACATGACAGCTGTCAGTGAAAGCGATTTTCCCTAGGGCTGAAAGTTTTATTTTCTACACGCTCTTCAGGCATCTTTAGACCTACTTTCGGAGTATGAGTAATGAAAACTAATTTAAAGTCCTGGCTTATCAGTAGATCTTTTTACAATCTGAATGAGTACTTCGATAGTGATAGGGATAAATAGGTAAATAGGCATTATTTTATAAAATAATTAGCTTAAAGATTTAACTAGGTACATGGTACCTCTATTGTTTGTTGACGACCCAGTTGGCACAATGGTCACCATGCCGGTCTGCCAAACACAGGGTTGCGGGTTCGATTCCCGCCTCAGACAAGTATTTATGCTTAGATATTTGTCTGTGGTCTGGTTGTTTCTATGTATTATAAGTATATATTTACAAAAGTATATAAGTAGTATATCCGTTGTCTAGCACCCATAACACAAGTCTAGTTACTTAGCTTGGGGCTAGATGGCGATGTGTAAAATGTCCTGCAAAATTTATTTATTTTTATTTATTTTATTTTATTTTTATTGTAATAAAATTTAAAAATATAATAATAACAATCATTAATTATAGATTTAAGTGTAAGATGTTATTCTTCTGAAATTTTATTTTGGTACTTTTAATGAGTACTTATTGCATGCCCGCAATGGGTAAATTGTTGTTACTTAATTTTAAAACTACCTACCATCCATTGTACACAATTTATGCAATAAAAATTCTCTTTCTAGGCTCTTACCGCCCCCCTTTATATCACTACATAGTATAAAACAAAGTCGCTTTTTCTGTCCCTATTTCCCTTTGACTGCTTAAATCTTTAAAACTACGCAACGGATTTTGATGGGTTTTTTTTAATAGATAGAGTGATTTAAGAGGAAGGTTTATATGTATAAGATATGCATAATATAGCCGTGCGAAGCCGGGACGGGTCGCTAGTAAATTATAAAAAAAATATATATTTTATAAAAATTAAATATAAATTATAAAAAAATATAAAAAATATAAAATATAAATTAAGTACCTATATAAATTTTAAAATAAAAAAAAATAAAAAAAACTTTTATATAAATTTTCTTTTAGCATATACTCGTAGGTAGTTACTAGGGAATGCAAACCGGTTTCACCGAAAACTGAAAAACCGGTTTTTCGGCATATTTTCAATTAATAAAAAACCCGGTTTTTTAATTCAGATAACCGGTTTTTCGGTTTTTTCGGTTTTTCAATATTATTCGCTCGAAATGGCATTCTGAGAGGCCACTGGTTACAGACCAACCACTACCACTGGTTTCTACTGGCCAATTCAGAGGCCAGGTTGTATTTTTCTATTTCAGATTTACTTTTTGTTGTTTTCTTCGACCGTTATTGGTTTTATGAATGATTGTTTCATTTATAATCGACTAAGATACTGTTTACCACATCATTAAATTACAATCCGAAAAAAAAAACATCTGATTGTCAAATTCTCGCGGAAAAATAGTACATTAGATATGTGATTTTTTTATCATAATTTTATATGAAAACCCCGGTGTATTGTAATAAAATATTAAAATGTATAATTGAAAACTAAGTTTTTACATAAAAGAATTGCATATGTACTGTATTTAAATTACAGTTTATTTTTACACATGTTTGAAAACTCAATCCGATTTTTTTATTTACAAATGATATGTCAGCATTTGACCATTATCACACATACCTGATGGTAGGTGACGCAGCGGTTTAAGATTTAGCATGCTTTCCTAGAAGATACATATTCACTTGCAACTTGAAGACCCCCAAATTATACACGTCAGGAAAGACAGACGCAGGCAACCGATTCCATTCCCTTGCAGTAAGTAAGAATGACGAAGCAAAACACTCGATTTAATTCAAAAAAGGTTGAACATACATAAAAACTTGGTGCAATGCAAATACTTTTCAAAATTGGAATGTCTTGAAAGTCACCGTACTATATTAGTACCGCATTTGAAAGTTAAGCTTTAGAAAGGTCATGCACTTTTAGGACACGGCCTCATAGGGACGTAGAATTTGAAACTTGAAATGGTAAGGACTAGGTTTAGGTTATGAAATATACAAATCATTCCATATTAAAAAAACCTGTAAGATACAAATATAAAAATATATATTAAAACCGACCTACCGATTTTGGTAATCATAAGCCAGTTAAAAATTCTATTGAAACCGTTTTCGACCTCTACGCGGGAGAAGTCGCGGGCCAAAGCTAGTTGTATTTAAAGTAATTTGACAGTTGCCATGGTCTGACCCATGACCATAAAATAAAAAAAGATGTTTGGAAAGGTGCGGCTATCAGAACAATGAAGAAAAAACCGTTAAATCAGATTTACGGTGCAACGCGCGCCGACGCAGAATTCAAGTAATTCCGCCTTTTCTTACAAATTTTAGCATTTTCATCAGTTTCAGTATCAGTTTTTGTAGTTGTAGGTAGTTATTTTTGAGAGATAGGTTTATATTTAAGAACTAGCTGTCCCGGCAAACGTTGTTTTGCCATATAAAAAAAAACTAAATCAAAATCGGTTCGGGAGCTACGATGCCACAGACAGACACACACACACAGACACGTTAAACTTATAACACCCCGTCGTTTTTGCGTCGGGGGTTAAAAATCATACAAATCGGTTCAGCCGTTTAGGTGTAGTTTGGCAACTAACACCGCGGCACGATTGACATCAATATTTATACGTCACTCAATTGTTTTGCCTTCCCGGCACCTCTCCATTAAAACTTGAACTTTATGTTATGGTATTAAAGTTCTTATTGACTTGTATTATTACGAATCGTTTGTATGGTATGGAGTATAGAAAAGTGTTGTTTTTAGACATTTTCAGGCAATTTTTTAAATTTTTCTCTCCGTAAGAACCATCCTCGTACCATATGGAATATTCTAAAAAAAGAATTGGCCAAATTGGTCCAGGCGTTGTTGAGTTATGCGCTTACCAACACATTTTGCGATTCATTTTTATATATAAAGATCAACAAATGTATAAGAATCAACAAATGCAGCCTTTCACGTGCAATTAAAAAAAAAATTAAACAATGGTCGAAAAAGTTTCATTTTAAAAACCGGTTTCATCGAAAACCGGTTTTTTTATTTCGAAAACCGAAAAAAAACCGGTTTTCAATTTCGGCCGGTTTTGCATTCCCTAGTAGTTACTTAAGTTAGAATTTATTTTGTTTTTGTTTTAAGTAATATGTAATTATTTTGCGTTTTGTTTTATGGTGCAATAAAGTGTTTATCTATCTATCTATCTTTAGGCCTGTACCGCCCCCAAGGGGGCGTTATCGCCCAGTTTGGGAAAGGCTGTTCTAGATGCACGTGCTACATCTTACACCGCATCGTCACTTACCATTGTGTGACGATACTGGTCAAACGCTGACCTAATAATTATACATATAAAATCCTTTGTCCTGACTGACTGACGGATCAACGCACAGCCTAAACCGCTGATCGTAGAGACCTGAAACTTGGAGGGTATGTTCTTTGTATGACGTAGACATCCGAAAGGATTTCTCGAAATTCTACCCCTTAGGGGTGAAATAGGGGGGCAAAGTTAGATAGATAGATAAACACTTTATTTGTACAACACACAAAACATTAAAAATAACAAATATGACGAGAAAGCTTATTAACTACGAAATTGTACAAGCTACGAGATTGTACAATTCTTCCAGGCAACCTTAGGATGGAGAAGGTCTGTTTAGCTTAACTGGTAGGTCGTGTGGTGTAAGAAACACATATATTAATAAATACCTACGTAAAATAGATATTATAAACGAAATACTTAAACATAGATAGCATAACATACACATAATAATATTAAATAATAATTTAACACAATGCATATACCTAGCAATACTATTCATAATGAGAATATTAACAAATATTTTATATAATAAAATAATACATAAAAATATACAGGAAAAGTATTTTTGTAGTGCACAAATTTCGGTATGTTTTAAGCACATTAAAATAAAAAATACTGTTTTTTTTATTTTGGAGCTAACTCAAAAACTCTCAGAGCTATAACCATTTAAGTGTTTCTAACAAAACGACGAAGTCCATGGACACAATACTAGCGCCAGCGAGTTTAATAGCGCGCTCTAAATGAAGGTAGGTACCTACGTGTCACTGTGTGTATCAATACTGAGATACCCAATAATTTAGAAATTGCAGGAAGTTTTTCACATTAAGTTTTGGTTTTTTTTTTATTTTTTTTTTTGCGTAAATGTACTCCACTGCTGACATATATTCAGCAGAAAAAAAATGTGCACTACAAAAATACTTTTCCTATATAAGTAGGATATATATGTACCTATGATAAAATTAAAATTAGACAAGCATTTCTAAGAGAAGAAACAAGAATACAAAGTTTGTTTGGGACAACGGTTCAATCTACTTCAATGCTGACGACCCTGTATTTATGTGGGATATGAGTTTCTCTTACGGTTTTTCGTCGCGCTTTCGCGTAACGCGTGGCTTTTTTTCTGGGCTTCGCTAACGCGCGATAAGCAACCTCGTTCCAATAATGTCTAAATGCATTAGTTTGTTAAATCTCACCTGAGTCCAAAGGGAGACCAAAGCAAGTCAGGATTATCAAGAGTCTCCAATATCTTCCCCAATTTCTCACTACCAGGTGATAGGACTTTCAGAAGCATTGGAAACAGTGATATATAACCTGGAAATAAATTACAATATTATATACTAGCGACCCGCCCCGGCTTCGCACGGCTATATTAAGCATGTATACATATAAACCTTCCTCTTGAATCATTCTATCTATTAAAAAAACTGCATCAAAATCCGTTGCGTAGTTTTAAAGATCTAAGCATACATAGGAACAGACAGCTGAAAGTGACTTTGTTATATACTATGTAACTAGCGACCCGCCCCGGCTTCGCACGGCTATATTATGCATGTATTATATCTAAAAACCTGCCTCTTGAATCACTTTATCTATTGAAAAAAACCGCATCAAAATCCGTTGCGTAGTTTTAAAGATCTAAGCATACATAGGGAAATAGGGACAGAGAAAGCGACTTTGTTTTATACTATGTAGTGATAGTGATAGTGACTAGATGCTGTCAATTAATAAATAAATATTGACTTAATTAATGCAGGACATTCTACACATCGCCATCTAGCCCCAAGCTAAGTAACTACACTTGTGTTATGGGTGCTAGACAACGGATATACTACTTATATACTTTTCTTTTGTAAATATATACTTATAATACATAGAAACAACCAGACCACAGACAAATATCTAAGCATAAATGACGACCCAGTTGGCACAATGGTCACCATGCCGGACTGCTAAACACAGGGTTGCGGGTTCGATTCCCGCCTCAGACAAGTATTTATGCTTAGATATTTGTCTGTGGTCTGGTTGTTTCTATGTATTATAAGTATATATTTACAAAAGAAAAGTATATAAATAAGTAGTATATCCGTTGTCTAGCACCCATAACACAAGTCTAGTTACTTAGCTTGGGGCTAGATGGCGATGTGTGGAGTGTCCTGCAATATTTATATTATGTCTGAAGCGGGAATCGAACCCGCAACCCTGTGTTTGGCAGTCCGGCTTGTGTCAACTGGGTCGTCGATACTTGTTGATAATATTATTGTAGCAAACTGATTACTTATGACCCATACTGTACCTACCAAATGCGGAAGTGACAAGCTTCGGTTGTGGCGATATGGTGACAGTTCTGATCACTCTAGGCTGCTCCCCTGGTTTGTTGGCTTGAGTACGGGTTAAACGGACACTGTCTGAGTGAAGACCTAGAAGAAAATACATAGATTGGTTTTGTTTTTTGAAGTGAAAACTTCTTTAGCGGCGTTGAGCACTTTTTCTGTAATGGGTATAAAATCTTAAACTCGCGTCAGGACACGTGACCTGATCGAAAAAGCGTAAGACGGATGGAGAGTAGACAGCTATCCCCTCTCTACGGCGCGGCGAAAATGTATGCCTGGGCCTACTGTTTTTAATTTGGCTGTGAGTGTATTAAGACGTACATATGGTATTTTTTAACGGACGACTATTGACGGACGACAAATGTCGGACGACTATTTGTCGGACGACTATTGACGGACGACAAATGTCGGACGACAATTTGTTGGACGACAAATGTCGGACGACTATTTGTCGTCCGACTATTTTTTTTTTTTCATCTAAAACTCTTTTTGCGTATGTTCTCGCAACAGATGAGATTTTACACAGATATACAGTTTTCACTTCTGCCTGCACTCCCGGAGTGCGCTGTTTTTTTTTTAATTTATTTATTTAACATTTACAATAAATCAAAATTATAAGCTAACCAAAAATCACAGAGATTTGTCCGGTTTGCCATACATAGGTTAAGTTCGTTACAGTATAAAATTATATAGAAAAGAAAACAAATAGAATGCGACTACTTACTTAATTAAAAACGATACAATCAAATAAACAATGAATATAATAAATAAGTAAGGTAGAAATCAATCGCGCTCAGTCAGCTATCGATCGATAGTCTGTATCACTATGCGGAAAAGAGACAACGCTATCTAACAATCGCGCCGTTTCATCGGTTAGATCGTATGCAGTCAGTGATAAAAAACTTGTTCTACAACTATTCAGTTGCGCTAGCTACAGACTGTCCAAAAAGTGTAATTTTAATTTATCTTTAATATTATGTTAGAGAGCGGTGTTGGCCTAGTGGTAGATACCTCGACTTTCATTCTGAAGGTTGTGGATTCGAATCCAGGCCGGCCGTGCACCAATGTATTTTTCTTAAGAAAAAATTATGTGCGCTAATTGACATTGCTCTTACGGTGAAGGAAAACATCGTGATGAAACCCGCGGCTTAGTTGGCTCCAGACGTATTGACAAGTTCTCTCCTCTGGACATGGTCGACTAAGCTGAGAGGGTAGTAGGTGCTGGGCAAGCCTACTCCATCTTCACGCAAAAAGGACCCAATTAAAAAGGGTCTAATCGCGGAAAACAGCCCGTATACAAGTACATAGATTGTTTTTTGTGGTATAATAATGCAGGCAAGTGAAACCAAATGTAAAAGATATAGACAAGAATACAATAATCAATGTAAACATAGTAATTTTTATCACAGTTGCTCATAAATTGGATCTTACTCAACCGCTTTTAAAACCTTCTCTCCCTTATTCCAAAACGAGGTTTAAGGATAGTCCGAGATGTGGATTTAAACCTTAGATTTTGACACAGATTTACTCGTGAACTATAGTCTAAACATATAACCCTATAGAATCTATTAGAAACTTTAGTATAAGCAGTATCCCTATAGATTAATAGGCATAGTGTTTAGACTATAGTTCACGAGTAAATCTGTATTGTAATCTGAGGTTTAAATACACATCTCGGACTATCCTTAAACCTCGATTTGGAATAAGGGGGTCTAAATCTGAATCTGTGAAAGTTTTAAACTGTCTAGCTATAACGGTTCATGAGATACAGCCTGGTGACAGGCAGATAATATGGTCCCGTTTTTACCCTTCCCTAAGACTCCACTGTCTGTCTGTCACCAGGCTGTATCTCATGAACCGTGATAGCTAGACAGTTGAAATTTTCACAGATTATGTATTTCTGTTGCCGCTATAACAACAAATACTAAAAACAGAATATAATGATACGGAACCCATCGTTCGTGAGTCTGACTCACACTCGGCCGGGTTTTTTTGTTTAACTAGCGACCCGCTCCGGCTTCGCACGGCTATATTATGCATGTATTATACATATAAACCTTCATCTTGAATCACTCAATCTATTAAAAAAAACCGCATCAAAATCCGTTGCGTAGTTTTAAAGATCTAAGCATACAAAGGGACATAGGGACGGCGAAAAGTGACTTTATTTTATACTATGTAGTGATAGTGACGTACCGTAGTCAGCATAAGTCTGTGTCAAAGGAGACCAATGTAATTCGTTCAATAACACTTCATCTGATAACTGTCGTCTAATTGCAGTATATCTGAAAATATAATTATAAATAAATATTTCAATTTCAGATTTCATGAGAATTACAGACATTTTGGTGTGAGTTTGAGCCAAAAATTCCCTTTAGTTTTGATGCCTTAAATTAAGAATTAAAAATAGTATAACTTTGAAAAGACAAGTAATTTGGTCTTAAGAGGACAGGGTACCGGGGGTTTTCTCCATACAAACTATTACAAACGTAGTCGACTGTTTTCTCCCTGGATAATGACACTAGAGCAAATATTTTTGTTGCATAAAACCTATAACTGCCATGACTATGCCCCTATTTTTTTTTTTTTTAATCTTAATTTCTATGATAATTAGAATATGAATAAAACCACGACAAAGGGGCATAGTCATGGCAGTTATAGGTTTTACGCAACAAAAATATTTGCTCTAGTGTCATTATCCAGGGAGGAAACTGTCGACTACGTTTGTATGGAGAGAGAGCTTAAATTTTGGAGGAATTTGGTGGTATGTACGGTCGGCTGCATAATTGCAGACCCACCGTAGAGCTCCGAGACAGCTGTTATAAGAATGTTTCCAACACAAGCAAGATTCTAGACACTTGCTTTAGTTGAAGTTTAAAGTCTTCCAACTCATTAATTTATCAAACAAAAATTATTAGAATGCAAACATTCCAATAATAATAGTTTTCGAACTCTACCGAGGGCTGCAATTATGCAACCGACCGTACCTCCAAAGGGCAGATCTTTCACCGGGCAGGTGTTATACCCGGTAGGCCGCTCACCAACGATGTTTCGTTAAATAATAAATAAATATGCAGGACATTCTACACGTCGCCATCTAGCCCCAAGCTAAGTAACTAGACTTGTGTTATGGGTGCTAGACAACGGATATACTACTTATATACTTTTCTTTTGTAAATATATACTTATAATACATAGAAACAACCAGACCACAGACAAATATCTAAGCATAAATACTTGTCTGAGGCGGGAATCGAACCCGCAACCCTATGATTGGCAGTCCGGCATGGTGACCATTGTGCCAACTGGGTCGTCAAAACTTGGGTTGGAACTTGTATATGAACTTATCTTCAGAGAAACTTCGCTTGCGCGATCTAGGATCTATAATCGGCTTAGTGGCGCCATTTGTTGGTGGCGATGTGAATAAACTTACTTGGCTGGGTTTATTTGTAGAAAGGTAGCAATCTTGACGAGAGCGTCGGCTGCCGCGTACATCCAACAACGCAGGTCGACGTGACGTTCTATGTCAGAGGGGTGGGATGCCCTGGGGATAAACGAACACATTTTACTCCCTTAACGTACAATCCACGGTCAAAAGTCTCTGCCCAACGTAACGTTTACAATCCTGTGCAGCACTATTTGAACATTATAACAACGTAACCTGTGGATCGAACCCACGTCGGTTGGTGTAGCGGGTGCCGGCTTATACCACTCACACAACTAAACACATAGCTAACATGTTGACAAATAATAATCACATTGAGTACTTTTCATTCAAGTATTTATGTTTGTGTGTAACGTCTATTAGAAGAAGGTCGTAAGTCCAATACTTGTTGATAGTATTATTGTAGCAAACTGATCATTTACTTATGTACAACCCATACTGTACAATCTTTGATTTTATTTCACAAGATTATATGGTCTAATTTTATTTTGTAATCACTACATAGTATAAAACAAAGTCGCTTTCTCTGTCCCTGTATCCCTTTGTACGCTTAAATCTTTAAAACTACGCAACGGATTTTGATGCGGTTTTTTTTAATAGATAGAGTGATTCAAGAGGAAGGTTTATATGTATAATACATGCATAAAGCCGTGCGAAGCCGGAGCGGGTCGCTAGTCTGTATATAATTCTATCTCTGTTGTATGCTGTCTCTACTGATAGTCTTCACACACACATGAAGACATCTTGTTAGCACGTGCGACACTCATATTAATGCACACCGAGACAATTTACCCTGGAGGGGCGCGCCTTCGTTAGTGAACAGAAGGCCAATTCTCGTAAATAAAATTGTTTAAATTACATTTCAATATCATTTCGATTGCATTTCGAATGCAAAAGATACCTACCCTTAAAGTCAGTTTTATTTAACAAAAAGCTAACTTTGAGGGTATTTTGAGCTACCTTGAGGGTATTATTTGGATTGTACCAGCGTTCTCCGACAGTCGTTTCGCCTTTGGACTGTTCGCCGATAGGACGTTTCATTTCTGACAGATTCGTGATCGAAATGCAATTGAAATGATATTGAAATGTAATTTGAACAATATTATTTACGAGAATTGGCCTTCAGATCTGTATTCGGGGGTAAGTGTTACCTGGGATAGTCATCAAGGCCGGAACTCAATGATTTAGGGTTGAGTTGCAACCCATCATCTTCTCTGCCCCTCCAACGGTAGGAGGTCTCTTCTTCGCCTTTCTGGCTCGTTTGGAACCAATTGAACCATGCCTTTAAACAAATAACACAAGTTTAGCTTTCAATGACATCTCAATGACGAGTTGTAATCACTATCATCACTACATAGTATAACGGTAGTATCATACAGTAAATAAAGTCGCTTTCTCTGTCCCTATGTCCCTTTGTATGCTTAAATCTTTAAAACTACGCAACGGATTTTGATGCGGTTTTTGAAGTGAAAACTTCTTATGGCGCGTTGGGCACTTTTGTGGGTGAGCATTTTCAACCGATCTCGCGACAGATTTTGACGCGACAGATGAGATTTTATTTGTGTTAGTCTTTTTGTTTAACTTATACTGCCATCTATTACACAAATTGAGAAACTTAGTTTCTAGAAAGACCGCTATTCGAATGTAGATGGCGCTGATTTAATTTTTTTACTGCCATCTAGCGAATAAAAAATAAACTATATTTGTTTAAGTGAGTGCTAATAGAGGTAGCAGATCGTTTCAAGAAATATTCTATGAGAAATAACAAGTTTATTGTTTTTTTTTAATACTCAATACTCAATACTCATTTATTGGTAAATAATCATTACATGTCAAGGATAATATATAAATTAAATAAAAAAATAAATTAAAATTTAAAAAAACCGACTTCAAAAAAACCTGAATACAAAAATTAAAAAACCTGAAAAGAAAAACAAAAAAGTGAAAAATAATCCATTTCGGGTCACTAAGACAGCTGATAACTTAAACATAAGTACTTACTTGGAAGTCGGACTGGGTTAGATTGAATGTTGAGAGGTATAAAGAAAACATGGTGTCACCCAGTCCGACTTCCAAGTAAGTACTTATGTTTAAGTTATCAGCTGTCTTAGTGACCCGAAATGGATTATTTTTCACTTTTTTGTTTTTCTTTTCAGGTTTTTTAATTTTTGTATTCAGGTTTTTTTGAAGTCGGTTTTTTTAAATTTTAATTTATTTTTTATTTAACCATTTTTAGTGCCACTGTCACTGAAAATTCTACTCCATGAGGCGAAAGCGACTGTTTCTTCAAATTGCAACCTGTACCTAATCGTAACCCATTGAAGAGCTTGGTGATAAGAAGGTGTTTTCAGATGCTCCATTCATCGGTACCTATTTGTGTATGGGCCACTTCTATTAGTGGAAATGGAAAACTGAGCAATTTGTTGAATCTCGCTGTGCAGATCTGTTTATCACTCCGGAGATCCTCTTCAGATCTTCATTTAGGATAGGGCTCTCTATCAAAATTCATTCAAACCCAGTCCGGCAAGGCAAAAGCGAATATTTTATTCAAATTGTAACCTGTAATCGTAACCGATTGAAGAGTTTTCTGATGAGAAGGTAGTTTCAGATATTCCATTTATCGGGAACTATTCGTTTATAGGCCAATTGTACTGGTTAAAATTGAAAACTGAGCAATTTGCTGCACTCTCGAGGTGCCATTATGTTCATCACTTCGAAGATCCTCATCAGAACTTCATTTAAGATAGGGTTCTCTATCAACATTCATTCAAACCCAGTCCGGTGACTAAATTCTTTAAATTGTAACCTGTAATCGTAACTGATTAAAGAGTTTTCTGATGAGAAGGTGGTTTCAGATATTCCATTTATCGGTAACTATTCGTTTATGGGCCAATTGTACTGGTGGAAATCGAAAACTGAGCAATTTGCTGCACTCTCGAGGTGCAATTCTGTTCATCACTCCGAAGATTCTCATCAGATCCTCATCAAAATTTTATGGGACCACTCCTGAGGTGTCACCTTTCGAACACAAAAAGAATCATCTCAATCGGTTGAGCCGTTTTTGAATGATCGCGTAACATACACACACAAAAAAAAAAAAAAACAACAACATACAGACGAATTGAGAACCTCCTCCTTTTTTGAAGTCGGTTAAAAAGTAAACTCAATTACTTAGAGCAATAAATAACTTAAATAAAATAACTAAAACACAATGTCAAACAATATTCAAATCTACGCTTTGTACTTTAAAAATTCATCAAAGTCATAAAACGACCGTTCGACCAACCAACGTCTTAATTTAATTTTAAAACTTGGAAGGCTGACTGCCGAAACCACGTCATTAGGGAGTTTATTATACACCGTTGGACCTATCACATGCGCCAGCTTAGCAGTCCTAGTCAGACGTCTAGGAATAGTACTGAGCTGGTTAGCCTGACGCGTGTTAATCGAGTGAAAATCCCTTTGTGTTCTAAAAGTGTTCAGATTTATTCTTATGTATACAGCAATTTGCATGATCACAATACAGGGTAGGGTGAGGATGCCTAAGGTTACGAAGAATGGCCTCGCCGACGTGTCACGCCTCACTCGGACAATCGCTCGAATAGCGCGCTTCTGCATCCTGAAGACGCGTTTAATAGATAGAGTGATTCAAGAGGAAGGTTTATATGTATAATATATGTAAAACCGGGGCTGATTTTTTAATCTAAACCAATCTAAACCAGGGCGCCAAAACGAATTCAAAAAAATCATTCAAATCGGTCCAGCCGTTTAGGAGGACATATAAATATAAATAAATAGGACATATAAATATTGCAGGACATTCCACACATCGCCATCTATCCCCAAGCTAAGTAACTAGACTTGTGTTATGGGTGCTAGACAACTCATATACTACTTACATACTTTTCTTTTGTAAATATATACTTATAATACATAGAAACAACCAGACCAAAGACAAATATCTAAGCATAAATACATATCTGAGGCGGGAATCGAACCTGCGACCCTGTGATTGGCATGGTGACCATTGTGCCAACTGGGTCGTCCAATAAATAAACTTACTTGTAACCTGGGATACAGCTTAACGAGTGTATCCCGATGTTTCAAGAAATGTTGCGTGTGTGTTGCCACCATGTTGCCGAGTGTTACCAGCAACATGGGCGGGTTGGCGGCCGCGTTGCTTTGTACTACGAACTCTTTGGGCACGCGGGCTAGGGCTTCTGATCCTGGAAATAATTATGTCATGGCAACACTTAAGCATAGGCACAAATCACTACATAGTATAAAACAAAGTCGCTTTATCTGTCCCTATGTCCCTACGTATGCTTAAATCTTTAAAACTACGCAACAGATTTTGATGCGGTTTTTTTAATAGATAGTGATTCAAGAGGAAGGTTTATATGTATAATACATGCATAATATAGCCGTGCGAAGCCGGGGCGGGTCGCTAGTTGTATAAATATAATAAGTTGTATAAATGACGACCTCTGTGGCGCGTCGGGGAAACACCCGACTGCGACGCAGAAGGTTGCGGGTTCGATTCCCGCCGGGAACAAGTATTTATGCTGACCATAAATTCTTGTTTCTGGTTCTGGGTGTTTCCTATATGTATAATATGTATATATTTACAAAAAAAAAAAAAAAGTATATAAGTAGTTTATCCGTTATCTGGCACCCATAACACAAGCATTAAGTTGCTTAGCTTGGGGCTGGATGGCGATGTGTAATATGTCCTGAAATATTTATTTATTTATTTAAATATGATTGATTTAAACAGGCGTTACTTTTCGGAACCCCATGTCTGTAATGGAAGGAATTAAGAGGAAAGGGTACCGGGGGCTCTTTCCATACAAACTATTACAAACGTAGTCGACTGTTTTCTCCCTGGGTAATGACACTAGAGCAAATATTTTTGGTGCATAAAACTTATAACTGCCATGACTATGCCCCTTTATCTTGTTTTTTTTTATTTAGTAATTATTATTTAAGATTTAAAAAATAAAAAATAGTAATAATAAACCAAACATAGGGGCATAGTCATGGCAGTTATAGATTTTATGGCACAAAAATATTTGTGCTAGTGTCATTATCAGGGAAGAAACAGTCGACTACGTTTGCATGGAGAGAGCGTCGGTACCATTTCCTCTGAAATATCCGAAATAAATGTATTGAATTAAATTTAAACTCACCCAATATCTGTTCTCTAGGGATCCAACCTTCTATATTAAGTAAGTCCATCCAATGGGCGGCGATATCTATCATTATTGTAGGAGACCATCTCCCTATCAGGAGGTTGTGAAACCCTTCATCCCAGAGGAAGCCGCGGGGGAAAAACGATCTGACGTGAAGGAGAAAGAAAAACATTAGAATAGCACAATGGACGACCCAGTTGGCACAATGGTCACCATGCCGGACTGCCAAATACAGGGTTGCATGTATTATACATATAAACCTTCCTCTTGAATCACTCTATCTATTAAAAAACCGCATCAAATCCGTTGCGTAGTTTTAAAGATCTAAGCATACAAAGGGACATAGGGACGGCGAAAAGTGACTTTATTTTATACTATGTAGTGATGTTAGCTATGTGTTTAGTTATGTGAGTGGTATAAGGGGCTACCCGCTACACCAACCGATGTGGGTTCGATCCACAGGTTACGTTGTTATAATGTTCTAATATTGCTGCACAGGATTGTAAACGTTACGGTGGGCAGAGACTTTTGACCGTGGATTGTAAAGATGACTCACCTGCTAGGCACAGCGGTGTACAGTGGCGCCCTCCAATAAGGAACGGGTTCCTTAGTGTACGGCGATCTGACGCGACCAGCGCCGTAGAAATATCCTATACCGCCTACCATGTTAGATAGAGCGGCTTTAGCTATCGCTATATCCTCGTCTGAGTAACTGAAAATCAAACGAACATCGTTAAGAGGAAGTGGTAAGACCAGAAGCGCGATAGAGGTGTCTTAAAACAGTTTTTGGATCAAATTCCTCATCTGACCGTCTCTTTCTAACACATTATCTCTGGTCTCTGCGATCAGCGGTTTAGGCTGTGCGTTGATCTATCAGTCAGTCAGTCAGTGAGTCAATCAGTCGTTCAGGACAAAGCATTTTAAATGTATAAAGAAGATGGCAGATACATATTATAGCATGTCATTTATATAACTTAAAAACAAAACTGGTCCCAACATGTAACCCTGTGGTACCCCCACAAAAAACTTACCCTTTCTCACTCAAATTAAATTTAGCTTCAAATTCCTCATCGAACCGTCTCTTTCTAGCAAATCAGGTCTCTACGATCAACGGTTTAGGCTGTGCGTTGATCTATCAGTCAGTCAGTCAATCAGTCGTTCAGGACAAAGCATTTTCAATGTATAAAGAAGATGGCAGGTACCATAGCATGTCATTTATACAAATTAAAAACAAAACTGGTCACAACATGTAACCCTGTGGTACCCCACATAAACTTACCCCTTCTCACTCAAATTAAATTTAGCATCAAATTCCTCATCGAACCATCTCTTTCTATCCTTCATAGTGCTCGTATATTCGTCTCCCTTTAACGGAGGCTTGCTTTCTGTCGTTGTAAACGTTATGTCAACAATATACGGCGGTTCGACTAGCAATTGTATTGGTACGAAGTTTGTTTCTTTATCCTGTGAAAAAGAAAAAAAAATGGTTGTCTGTAAAGTCGGTTCACGGACGATAATTTTACGTGATAACGTCATAGGAAAACGATGAAAAGTTGAGATTCTTTTTTGTTATTCCTTTATATATTTTTTCCTTCTCTTTTTTTTTCTTATATATATTTTTACTTTAATAAGTCTTCTATTCGTCACGCCATAACACAAGCCCAGATAAGCGATATTATTATTAAATACTCTTAGTCCATTGAAAAGTTACATTTGGGGTTGCATTTACCAGAGGACGCAATATTATTTTTTAGATATCAAGAGGGGGTTAGTCTAAGCTTAAATCTAAGTTTCAGGGATTCTAGCTCTTGTCCCACGGCCGCCATCTTGGAAAAAGGGATTTAAATGGTTTTATGGTTTATCTGACAAACTATAGGTCTCACAAAAAATATTACTTAACATTTTTTGTTGCAAATAAGATTATCTACAACTTTTGTCAAGTAACTTTTAGTCGTAATCCAAAAATAAAAAAGTTAGAAGTGAAAATCTATTACTCAGTTTCTTAGTTCTTTTTACGGTCCCATCTGGCTGAAAGCATGAAACTTGGCATACAGGTAGCTTTTACATAGATAATAAGATATGGAAGTAGAAACAAGTCGTATGGTGATTGGTTTCCCCCCTTTCCTCCCTTTTTGTGTGCCAAATTAGAGTTCTTTGCATTTTTTATGAAAACGGTTAAAGCTATAACAAAACTGTCAATAAGCAATATGATCTTTGTCAAATTTACTACAACATTTACCCTGAAAGTATATAGATCGGACTTATAGTTTAAAAGCTGTAAAGTGATTTTTGCGCCCCGTCGACCCTGTTTTGTATCAGCCTTACAGTTTTTTTATTTTATTATAAAAACAGTTAAAGCTATAACAAAACTGTTAATGACCGATGTGTTCTTCATTAAATTGTCTACAATAATTGTCTTAAAAGGATGTAGATAGGACGTATAATTTTCAAAAAATGCTTACTTTTCTTCTTTTGAAAATTAACACTAAAAGGCAAACATCGAAAAAGCGCATGTAATCATTTTTATACGTTTTAGACCCTCCGAAAGTAGTCTATACCTGAGTTTACATCCTTGAACACCCTGGGCTACTCCCATGGTGCTACGAAATCAGTATTCTAAGTAAAAATAAAAACTAAAATTTTCATGGATTTTCGCTTTTAACTTTTTGTTTTTTGTTCTACGACTAATAGTTTCTTTACAAAAGTTGTACATAATCATATTTGCAACAAAAAATGTTCAGTAATATTTTTTGTGAGACCTATAGTTTGTCAGATAAACCATAAAAACTGTTTAAATCCCTTTTTCCAAGATGGCGGCCGTGGGACAAGAGCTACAATCCCTCAAACTTGGATTTAAGCTTAGACTAACCCCCTCTTGGTATCTAAAAAATAAAATAGCGTCCTCTGACAAATGCACGCTAAGCCCAAAAAAATGTAACATTTCAATGGACTATCTGTTTCCTAAGTATAACGCGTCTGGTCATATTACCATGACGCATGACGTCACACAATATTACCGTGACACTTTTTTGTAAATGCAGGTGTTCCATCAATTTACTAGACGTTATCACGTCAAAAAGACAAGTGCGAATCGGATTTGGGACAAGGGTTCCGTATCATGTTGTTTTGGAGACCCACTAAATTTTTTCAATATTTGTAGCGGCAACAGAAAAAAACAGTTAAATCTGTGATTTAACTGTCTAAATTATCACGGATCATGAGATACAGTCTGGTGACAGACAGACAGTGGAGTCTAAGTAATAGGATCTCGTTTTTACCCTGTTGGTGACGAAACCCTAAAAATGTTTAACAAAAATAATGTGTTGCGTTGAGGTTCGATCCTGCGGTTTTGACGTGACAACGTTTTATAAATTGGTTTGCCGGGTGACACTTCAAGAAACTGCGTTACGCTCCGCTGACGTTATGCGCTCACAATGAGAGCGAGTGAGAGGCACGCGTCCCTTCCACTCGGGCATGGTTAGCCCGCCTAAGAGCGAGAGAGACAGACATAAAAAGTGAAAGGCACGCGTCCCTTCCACTCGAGCACAGTTGTTGTCACGTAAAACTTTCGCCCGTATACCGACTTTACAGGCAACCAGTTTTTTTTCATTTGGTACGCTTTAACAAGTTACTTGTCGGACTAGCAGCAACCCTCGGTTTCATTTATAATAATAATTACTCCTTTATTATCAACTACTTGTCCATGTGTTAATATAAAAAGAGCTTACAAACTATGTTAGTAAAAGAACAGAGGTGAAATCAATAACTATACAGGGTTATTGGAAATTATACTAGCAAGCCGTTGAGGGCTACTTCTGTACACCATAACAAACAACTTTTGTTCTGCGACTTTTGAAAATTCGAAAAAAAAAATGAAATTTTTTTGGTTAGGTAAATCCGAAAAACAGCTGATATTTCAAAACAAACGTCATTCCGACTAAGAACAGTAGATGAAACTTAAAAAATAAGTAAAATTTTAAGGTTAATGACCTCTTCGTGCAAGGAACAGCTGATTTTCAGGTAAACCTAAACTCAAAATTATCGAAAAAATGTTCGAATTTCCAAAAGTCGTAGAAAAAAGTTGTTTGTTAAGGTGCACAGAAGTAGCCCTTAACGGCTTGCTAGTATAATTTCCAATAACCCTATATGTTATGGACCTGAATCCAATGCCCCCATATGGGACTATCAAACTCAACCAATGCTTTCAGGTGCCGACTGTTTGGATGAGACCGAATTTTATGGGATTAAAGGAATAAAAGAAGACCCAAGTTTCAGTTTCGTCAAAATCGGCTTTAAGTTTCAGTCACAATTTAAAAAAAACTCTGAATATAAAATATTTATGAAATTAAATCTAAAAATTCTGAATATTAGTCATTTTCATGGTATTCAGATTTTTTGTTTTCGACATCCTAACTTAGTTTTAAGACGATTTCATGTGGTCTTTATACCTAATGTATTAAGCATCCAAAGAAATAAAGAAATTTGACTTTGACTTCGAGGTGTCTGTGGCGGCTCGCCACTACGACAACCTCCGTGCAGACACGCCAGCAAAACCTCGCGCGTGTTGTCTACGGCTGCCTTTGAACTTGGAACCTGCTACAGCCGTCAGCGTGCAGCGTTTTGTCTTCGCCAGAGGAAGACTCGACCACTCTCGCTACGACCGCCTTCCGCGCACGTCTCTCTCGTTATTTATTGTCGGTCCTCTACACCAGTTATTTGTACATACTTTTACGTTTTTATATATACCTATTGTATACCCACATGTCATTACCATGGTTTTCATGATGTCGTTTTAATGGTTTTCGTGCTTACCTTTTCGCTAAGCGTATCGTCCGGGCCTAGTACAGCTAGACGGCCGAAGTCAGGGTGTTTTTCCACTTTGAGTAAAGTATAAAGCTTCTCTTTTAATACGTGGAGCCCGGGAACGTTTGCCTCCGTGTATGATTGGTGGAGCACCCGCCCTATAATTGTAACAAAACGAAAGTTGTAAATGAAGCAATTTGACGTGAAATAACACTAATATAGCGTTTAAGGTTCCGCTGGTCTATCGTGTTTTCCATACAAATGAATTTAGAGTGTTATCCTTCTTTATGGAATTTGAAAAAACAAAAGTTAAATCTACATAACAAGTCTATATCTAGCCCATGTAGGCGACGAAATAGACAAATCATGTTTATTTTAATTTAAATTAAATATAATTTGTCTATTTCGTCGCCTACAAGGCCTACATTTGTATGGAAAACACGATCGACCAGCGGAACCTTAAATACAAGAGCGCGTTTCGTTTTTTTTTTAATTCCCTCCAAAACTCCTCTCAAGGTAGTCCTTTGCAAAATTTTAAGTCTCTAGAGCCAGCGGTTTCAACTGTACAGTCTACATATTTCTAACAGTACCAAGGAATCATAAAGATACAAGAGTTAATATTGTGTTCTATTACGACACCCAGTGCAAAACTTTAATTATCTGGAGCCAGCAGTTTCGACTGTACATCAGACTAAAGATTCCTTAAAGTACCAGGCAATCATAAAGAGCGAAGGGTTAATGTTGTATTCTAAAGCCACACACAAGGACCCTACCCTAAAATCTATCTATCAATGTGCAAAATTTCAAGTGGCTAGAGCCAGTGGTTTCGGCTCTCAATCAGTCTACATAATCCTAAAATACCAGGCAATCATAAAGATCCAAGAGTTAATGTTGTGTTCTATAACGAAATACAAGGAACCCACCCTAAAGTTTTATTTAATGTTCCGATTTGCTGGAGCCAGTGGTTTCGAGTCTACTACGTCAGTCTTTAGAATTCTATCCATCAGTCTCCATAAATCTAAAAGTACCAGGCAATAATAAAGGTCCAAGAGTTAATGTTGTGTTCTTCAGCGACATAAAAGAAACACACCCTAAAGTTTTATCTTATGTTCCAATTTGCTGGAGCCAGTGGTTTCGACTCTTCACCAGTCTCTTGAATTCTAAAAGTACCAGGCGATCATAAAGAACGTAGAGGTTCCACTAACCTTGGACAGTATGTGCGTTTACAGTAAAGTGGCCATCTTGCTCCGTGAAGCCCAGTATGGAGCCGCGAACGGCCCACAGCTGGGCGAGTGGGTCCTCTATAGCTCCATACCATATTAACATTATTGGGGAGTTCAGGTTGTTCTGTTGAACAAATACAATGGTAAATTGATATACTGGTCTTATTACCTGGTTTCACCCACATAAGTCAAAATCCCGTGGAAATATTGGGATAAAATGTAGCACTATTACTCTCTACCTTCAATATATCCTCATGCCAAGTTTCACCAAAATTGGTCCGATAATTGACATTGCTCTTACGGTGAAGGAAAATAGCTAAGAGGGTAGATGTGCCGGACATAGGCGGAAAAATATCCGGTATACAAGTACAAGTCAGTCAATCAGTCACGTTTTCCCGCGCTCCCGGTCCCGATCCCGCGGGAATTTAAACTATCACTATGCCGATTCTCATAAAAATCGGGTCAGTCGTTTGACCATGAAAAAGGCAAACAAACAAACAAACTTTCGGATTTATAACATTAGATATTAGAATACATTAGGATTAGGATAGTTATAATAAGAATAAGAGGATAGTTAGGATTAGGTTTGGGAAGTTAGGATTAGGAAGTTAGGATCAGGTTTAAAAAGTTAGGATTATGATAGTTAGGATTAGGGAGTTAGGATAACGTTTAGAAAGTTAGGATTAGAATCGTTAGGATTAAGATAGTTAGGATGAGAATAGTTAGTATTTAGTTTAGAAAGTTAGGATTAGGATAGTTGGAATTAAGATAGTTAGGATTAGGAAGTTAGGATTTGGTTTAGAAAGTAAGGATTAAGATAGTTAGGATTAGGAAGTTAGGATTTGATTTAGAAAGTAAGGATTAAGATAGTTAGGATTAGGAAGTTAGGATTTGGTTTAGAAAGTAAGGATTAAGATAGTTAGGATTGGGAAGTTAGAATGTGGTTTACAAAGTTAGGATTAAGATAGTTAGGATTGGGAAGTTAGGATTAGGTTTAGAAAGTTATGATTAAGAAATTAGGATTATAATAAAAATACCTGTGTAGTAACATTAATTCTGACAGTCCACCCTGATATACCATCTTTATGCTTCTGAAAGCTTGTGACAATATTATGCGGAGGATCTGATATCAGCTGTTCACCGAACGTTGACCCATCATGGTACAGCCATCCGTATGTTGGAAGATTGTCATTTTGATCACACCAGTGTCTGTAATATAGATAAACTTGCTGTTATCTGCGGCTTAGAAGTTAATTTTTTCAAAATGAAATATTGCAAGACATTCCACACATCGCCATCTAGCCCCAAGCTAAGTAACTACACTTGTGTGATGGGTGCTAGACAACAGATATACTATTTATATACTTTTCTTTTGTAAATATATACCTATAATACATAGAAACAACCAGACCACAGACAAATATCTAGGCATAAATACTTGTTGTGACACGGGAATCTAACCCGCAACCCTGTGTTTGGCAGTACGGACTGGGGTGTTTGTTTTCCAACAAATAATATATAAATATTACCTGATCCCCTTGTGTGTGGCAGCGGCTAGTTCGTACCACATCAACCCGAAGACAGGCGACCTTGGTGACCTGCTTTTCATACCCATATAGACTCCTGGTCGGAAGGTGCCCCAGTATCTCTCTGATAACGACGAAACATTGGCTGGTACAATCTGGATTGATAAAAATGTACATATATTATGATATATGAATCACTAGCGACCCGCTCCGGCTTCTCACAGCTATATTATGCATGTATTATACATATAAACCTTCCTCTTGAATCAATCTATCTATTAAAAAAAACCGCATCAAAATCCGTTGCGTAGTTTTAAAGATCTAAGCATACAAAGGGAAATAGGGACAGAAAAACTGACTTTGTTTTATACTATGTAGTGATAATGATAAAGGGGTTAAGAGTGGTGTTGGCCCAGAGATAGATACCTAAAGTGACCATCATTTTCTATCATCAGAGCGGTACAAATGAAGCACCTACTTGAGTAAATTTTAGTGTTTAGCTACTAAATTACTCGCTACTTGACTAAAATACTAGCCTAGTGCGAACTTGGCTTTAGGCTTAGGCCCAGAAAACACGGTGAAACGAAACTGCAACTAAACCCTTTTGAAATTATTGATTTGAAACCAGTTTCAACCATTTTCCACACACGCTGCACAATAATTTCGGTTTTCTTTGAGAACAGACGTCTGCAAAATGAGTTCTTCGAGTGACGAACTCGTTTTACAGACGAGTGGTTATGTATTTGTATCTTCGACAAAGCAGAAGGCGCAAAAGGAGAACTATGTGGTTTCATCCCTACATCGAGAAGAATATCACATGTCGTATGTTTGTGGCTGCCAAAGAATTACAAGAAAGTGTGGTATTATACAAGCAAGGATACTTTTCCACTTCTAACACAAATGTAATGTTTTTTTGTTCGTCGTCAGCCATTTTGTACAAAAGAAGCCAAACTCGATGAATGAAACGCAACGCGAGTTTCCTGCACGATGGGTTCAATGCGACTGATTTGCAACGCGTTTCAAACCGGTTTCAGACTGGTCGCGTCATGTGTGGTCTCTCTACGGAATCTATGGCAGAAACTTAGATGCAACTCAAAAGTAACTAGAAGTTGCAGTTTCGTTGCAGTTGCGTTTCACTGTGTGTTCTGGGCCTTAGTTAACTCCAGAAGAATTGACAAGTTCTTTGTGGACACGGTCCAGAGGAGGGTAGTAGGTATAGTTGCTGAACATAACTACTACATCCTCATGCAGGGACCCAACTAAAGAAGTCTAGTTACGGAAAACAAGCTTAAAGTAATTCTTCATCCAAAACGAGGTTTAAGGATAGTCCGAGATGCGAATTTAAACCTTAGTTTTAGACATAGATTTACTCATAAACTATAGTCTAAACACTATCGCTATAGATTATAAAGGGAACTATAGTCTAAACACTATCCCTCTATATTATTGGGGATATTGTTTAGACTATAGCTCGCGAGTAAATCTGTGTCTAAATCTAAGGTTTAAATCCACATCTCGGACTATCCTTAAACCTCGTTTTGGAATAAAGGGGTAGCTGTGTAAAAACTTGAATTTAGTTAGACTGATTTGATAAAGGTTTTTTGGGTCCATGGATCATTTGGACTCACAAATTATACCCAAAAAGTGGGTACTCACTATAAAAACCTGAAAAAAGATCTATAATCTAATGAAATGATTGGATAGATAACAAAAAAAGGTTCACTCTATCAATATAAATAGAATAGATAACAAAAAAAGGTTCACTCTATCAAGAATTAGAAGAAAGAAACTCACCCTTTTATCGAGGAATGGCGTGTTTACTCTCGTCTCTAGGTAGCCCAAAATGCTAACATAAATAGCCACAAGAAGGCACACGACTCCCACACCAGCCTTCCATCCAGTAAATAAGTGAAAAGTCTTATTAACGGCTGTTGAATGTTCACTGCTTCCAGAACTATTGCTTGCGGTGTCATTATTTGTTACTATTTGTACACTCTTAACGTTTTTCCTATTTCTAACCATTGTAAGTTATACTAATCGATTAATGCATAAGGTTTTAAGTGATTAATTGACGTGGTTACTAAATAAACTAGGTATTTTATAGATTTACATTCGATTCAGAGTCGGCATTTGTGCGGTTTTATCAATAATTCGTCAATAATGACACATTGACGACTTTTGACAGTTGTAGTGATGTGGTCCCACGTATACGAGAATTGCAATTGGAGAAATCGGTACAACAAAATCGACTAAAATATATATTAGAATAACAAATTGCAGGGTGACGATTATTATTCTTTAATATTCATACCTTAATAAAAATTCTTTAAGGTTTGTACCTTATGTAAACATTTTGCTTTCATCCAACTCCAACAACATATCTACACTAATCCTACTAATATTATAAACGTGAAAGTTTATATGTATGAATGTTTGTTCCGCTTTAACGCAAAAACTACTGAATGGATTTTATTGAAACTTTACAATAATATAGCTTATACATCAGAGTAGAACATAGGCTAATAATATATAAAGATATTGTGTGAATTGTCCAAAATATAACGAAAAGTGTCGAAAAATTGACAGATGTCAAAGTGACAGATGTCAAAGTGACATTTAACAGATGTCAAAGTGACATTTAACAGATGTCAAAGTGACATTTAACAGATGTCAAAGTGACTTTTAACAGATGTCAAACTGACATTTAACAGATGTCAAAGTGACATTTAACAGATGTCAAAGTGACATTTAACAGATGTCAAAATGTGTCAATTTGACATCTGTGAAATTGCTCAGCGTTTTTCGTCATATATGTTCACTGGATCGGGACTAAATCGTGGGGCGCAGCTAGTAATATAATAAGGAGGAAAAATTTATTGACGAATAGGCTCCGAAACTACTGGACCCATTTTAATGAAACTTGGTATGAGGATACATTGATTAATTGAGAATAACATAGGGATCGGAAGGCTCCACGCACGACTTCCAAAGGTCTGAGGCTCCAAAGCCTCGTGATATTGGGCATATAACAGACAAATAAATAAGTTCATACAAAACCATCTAAATGTTACTATTTATTTCATAATTATACATTCCCTAGATAATTTTAACATATCCATATTATAGATTGTCAACACAACAAAAATCGACTAAATTTATTTATTAAACTTTGTATTTAGTCGACTAGATGAAATATGACGAAATATCCACCAAACTATTGTACTCTAATGAAAATGGCGTGGACGATTTTTACCGTGCCAACGTCACAGGATGTCTTTTTAATCTGTGGGATTTTTAGGCGGCATTAAACACTTTTTTATTACTCATACTCCGAAAGTAGGTCTAAAGATGCCTGAAGAGCGTGTAGAAAATAAAACTTCCAGCCCTAGGGCTTTTCGCTTTCACTGACAGCTGTCATGTCAAATTATGGCTTCGCACGACTTGTGCAATGTGCATATAGCCAGTATCAGTATCATTATACATTAGGAACTTCAAAACCTAACCTCCTTGCTTTAGGTAGCACCAAAGAATAACACTACATGTATAAATAACCTCTTTGGTCCCAACCTTGTAAGAGGATCAGGTAGTATGGAGTCTCTCATCCAATCTCGTTGTTAGGAAGAATTTTATGTATTATTTGTAATGAAAAGCACAGTGTTTACCTCGGGTGAAAGACTCATTAAGTCCCTCGAACTATTAGCGCCCTCGCTACGCTCGGGCGCCAAACTCCGTCTCGGGACTTGTAATGAGTGACTTTCACACCTAGGATAACAATGTACTATTCCACGTGATATTGGCCTAGAAATTGAATTGATGGCTGACATTAGTTTTTTATTTCTGTTTTATTTGTGTAGGTAGGCAGCCAGTAGGAAGGTAGATACGTTTATCTAAAGTTAAAAATAAAGTAGCATCAAGTTGTACATAAATAAAACTCAACAAGGTCTCATCTCAATAAGTTAACACCCCGCCCCTCAACACTAGGGCATGGAGGTAGACGAATAGACGAAGGGTGAATAGGGCACACTAGGGGTGGCTTTGCTAAACTTCTCTGAAATATAACACGGAACTTATAATCACTCAAATGAAAACCTACAGTGCAGCCTCAGATCCCTTAATCTGAGAATGCAGAATACTATTGTACATTAAATGCAATGCAGTGCCTTTTTTTATCCAGTATCTTGCGAATATTATTATAGGTAAGTACCTACTTATATCTCCAAACGAAATAAAACGTTAATTAAGTATTTTTTTTATTTTTATTTTCTATTATCGAACTTATTACAGTTACTTATTTGGTATTTTACTTCACTGTTTAAAACTCGTAAACTAAGATAAAACCTAAATAAATATTACGATTTTTAACTCATACAAGATGGCGGCGGAAAACTTCCTACGAGATCACAATTAGCCTAGGTACTCATAAACATTTTATTAGACCATAGTTTTGCAATATAGATGAAGAAATTGCGTACGCTACCGAAAGCTTTACTCAAAGCAAAGCAATACTGATTTTAACTTTGTATAATTATTTAATGACTAATCTATAATTACATAATCAGATCTTCGTTACGCCAAGATCATGCTATCTTGTAGTAACGTTACTCCAGCAGACCCATCTTTTAAAAGCGAGACAGACTAATTTTGTTTTAATACATTCTGGCATCCATAGCTAAAAAACATTTCAATGGTGGCTCTACGAGAGTAACGCAAGTTTAATCACGAATTTCAACTAGGTATTTAGTTATTGCATTTATCGGCTAAATCCTGCAATACATACTAAAAACCTATTTTAATATGTGACTCATTTTACTATGTACTACATTGACTCTATCAAAGTAACGTCACCGACAACCAGGCATGGTCAAAGACAAGAATTGTGGTCCTGCTGGAGTAACGAACACAAAAAATGATTTCTTTCTACTAATGGTGCCCGCACATTGATACGCGCCGAGGGCGCCGAATTTTTGCCGTCCACGGAAAAAGGTACCTTATAATAATAGAGATAAGGTACATTTATTCATTTATTTATTTCAGAGTCGGCCGCGTCTGACGATGCGGACGACTCTGATGACGTCATCGGAAATATAAATGTAGATACCTTATCTCTATTATTATAAGGTACCTTTTTCCGTGGACGGCAAAAATTCAACGCGTTCGGCGCGTATCAATCTGCGTCCACCTTAATAAACCTCTATCAAACGCGTTCATTTTTTATTAATTTTCAAAAGTACAATGTCTGGGCTTCTATAGTTCATATGCTGTTCTTCCTCAGGTATTTTAACAATCTGAAATGCTTCGTCCAACTTCTCATAGAATAAATCCCATAATCTTTTCTGTGAATCCGTATCTCGTAGTTCCTGTGTTAGGTAAATTGTAGGATTCTTTGTGGGACTGTTTATTAAACACTTTAGTGTCTCAAATAATGGATCCAGTGCCTGAAAAAAATGGTTTAAGTCGCCATGAATACATATACAATAAGGGCGTAATGCGGGCATTTAAATAAATAATAAATATTGCAGGACATTCCACACAGCGCCATATAGCCCCAAGCTAAGTAACTAGTTTTACTACAAAGGATATACTACTTATTTACTTTTCTTTTGTAAATATATACTTATAATACATAGAAACGACAATATCTAAGCATAAATACTTGCCTGGGCCGGGAATTGAACCCGCAACCCTGTATTTGGCAGTTCGGTATGGTGCCCATTGTGCAAACTGGGTCGTCAAATTCCGCAACTAATAAGTGGTTTCTAACTGGGATACTAGTGTTGTACTTTTAAGTATCAATACTTATACTAAAAAAGAAAGAGAGGGTGAAAAAGCAAACTTGGAAGCAAATTAAAATTAAATAGTCTAGGTGAATTTAATTTTACGAATCATGGGGCTATGAAGCCCCGTGCTTTGAAAAGACATGTGTGGAGTCAAAGCCAACACATAGAGACCACAGAAATAAATTATAGGTAGAAGCCCTTTACATTGCGTTTCAAAACCAAAGGTTCCCAACGACGACGATGATGAAGGTTTTGTCAAGGTGCAAAAGAAGCGGCGACCAAGACCTATAATCACGAATCGCTGCGGTACAGCCCTGACTGATTCTAGTCTGGGAGTCTATTCTAGTCGTGCTGCGATGCCGGACACTCCGGTGTACATCTCCCGCCTGCACTACACAGTCGGGGAGAAGGACATCGTCGAGTACGTACGCCGGAAGCTGGGTTATACGCTGAGGGTGCATATTATGCTGGAGTCGAATCGGAACGTCAATTTCAAGGCGTTTGTGGTGCGAGTACCGAACCGCTATCTGCCTCGTGTTATGGATGAAAGCTTCTGGCTGAAGGACGTGGTGTTCCATCGCTTCCGCGGACAAATTCCACGCGAACCTACGAAGACTAAAGTGTAGTGTCATGGAAGTGCTACTAACATAGTTTTAAGTTATCTATTAACACTTTCAATTTATATTATAAAATATGTATGTTAGTCTATAAGGTATGTACCTATCTATGGGCCTTCGCAGCCTGAAATAAATGATTTTATTATTATTATTACTAACTAATGGACGGATCGGGCTAAAATTTAACACACAGCTGTAATAACGTAAGCAGAAGCACCTACTAAAAAAGTATTTTGGAAAATTCGAGCCCTATAAGTGAACGCAGGCACAAGCTATTTTTAAAATTTTCTCTTTACTGGATACACACTCGATTTTAGTAACAGTTCTTGCAGTTCACGAGTGCGTTCGGCCTTTGTTTGTGTGAGTGACCAATCTTTATATCTGTCGCTCGCTACTGATCGCTCCGTTGGGTACACACACTAACGAACATGTATGTTTGCTGTGTATTTACGATTACAACTACAAACAAAGGCCGAGCGTACTCGTGAATTGCAAGAACTATAAGGTGCTATAAGTAGGTACCTCTTCATAATAAACACAATCCGCTAAAACAACAACATCAAATGTTTCCTTCAGAAGTTCAGACCCTGTATCACCCCAAACCAATGACTCTGCAGTGGCATATCCTCCCATACTAGACACTTTGGCTTTATTTTCATTTATATTCATACGTAGTAATGACAGTGCTTCCGGTAAATCTGTTAGAGTAACTTGGGCCCTGTGAATTAAAAGAAAATTACTATAAATACTTGTTAGCATTTTTAAGGTGATTAAAGGGGATTAATGCAAAATGCTTGTGGCTGATAGCTGTAATTGTTATTGCATAGAAAATTATTATTATTTGTTGCTGTGTGTATGGTTATACAATAATTTTCCATAAAATTGTTAACAATAATTTTAGCTATTTAGGCGACAGACATTTTGTGTTTGTTTTCTTTAAGCACCTTTAGAGAGTATGTAAATATTGCTTTTTCCATACAAAATATATCAATAAAATCGAAGATATCACTATCACTACATAGTATAAAATAAAGTCACTTTTCACCGTCCCTATGTCCCTTTGTATGCTTAGATCTTTAAAACTACGCAACAGATTTTGATGCGGTTTTTTTTAATAGATAGAGTGATTAAAGAGGAAGGTTTATATGTATAATAATACATGCATAATATAGCCGTGCGAAGCTGGAGCGGGTCACTAGTAATCAATATTTCCCTCCGGAATAATTCAAACGTCTTTTTTTTTACTTCTAAGTTTCCTGCTTGTTTGTCGTACACACATCCTTTTGTATGAAAATATAATCTAAGGAATATACAAATAGTTTTTAGAAAAAGACAAAGACAGATGCGTTTATCAGGCGTTTATATAGAAAACCTAGGTTTTTTTAAATAAAAAAATTGGAAGCAAATCCTGCATAACGTGTCTTGAGTTCTTTTTAAAAAATTTGGGAATATTAAAAAATGAGTTATATTATTTGTTAGAAAAAGGGAAACAAAATGGCATGAGTTTAGAAAACCTCGGTTTTATAATAAAATTGCTCTACCTATAAGCTATAGTCAAGTTTTAAGTAAGGGAGTACAAATTATTATACGAAGAAAGCAATACATAAAAGTACCCTCATAAAATACTGAAAAAAAAATTTTTAGACCTAGGTTTTCTTGTTTATGGTAACTGACCCTAGTGTTGCCGCAGTGAGGCCAACAACACCCAGTCCAGAACCAAGTTCCAACACTCTGATACCACTTAAAAAATCAGATTTTCTATGGCACTTAATCTCCAAATACTTTGCAAGTACCAAAGATGCATCCCAAACTACGCAGTTGACATCACCTTCATGTTTTTGGTATATTTTCAGTGTTTTCAGGCACACTTCTATATCGATTTCCCTTGGGAATAAATCATTGGGTTGATAAATTGGTTTCCTGTGAGACATTGTTTATAAATTCGTTTGTAGCGAACTATTTGACTAGGTACATTCACATAAACTATATTGGGGTTATTCTTTCGTTAGAAGACCACGAAGTAATAGTTTGAGATCATTTTTTGGAACACCCAAGAAACCACCCAAAATACACGCACCAACAACACGCACGCATTGATTGACGCACGGACCGTCACTTCACATACGTTCGTTAGTGTTGCCGCTAAGCAAAGAAGAGATCCTCCAAACCCTTTTGAATTAAAGTCGCTAAATAAGAAAAAGGACCCGCCAATTTTTGCCAAATATCTTGTTTCAACCATGGGTTTCAATCATTCAAACGCAAGGTAATCAAATTTTATTTCTTAATTAAAACGTTAAAGTAAAATATTATGATTTATTAATTTTTTGTCAATCTTTATCAAGCAAGGACCAAGGACATATTTGCAAAATAAATCATCGAATGAAATGCCAATTTTTTATAATGGTAGCACTAATCATAGACAAGTACTATACCAGAGACAATAATCAAAATCATATGACTGACAGTCGAATTTACTCATTTTCACAAGAAAAATAATTTCTTCGTGCAAAATGGCTGTTACTTCGGCCCTTTTTTGGTTTTCCCTGGTTTTGACTGTAATTGGTAAGTATTTAGATGCTTAATTTAATACTAATAAAAGTATTGATTAACGAGCGAACTGTATTAAATGAGTTTTTGGTCTAGGGTCAAATGGATCGGGAGAACTTAGCATTCTTCATAGCCCGGATTCCTTATATTTTACTGGATTTAGCAAGATTTTGGAAAGCTCCTTGAAGGACGTATTCTCTGCGGCTTTAGGCTTATCTGTTGAAGAGGTAACTATCCATCTATCTATTAAGGTTTGTGATTCTGTCTCGTGACTAAAGGAATTTATTGATTTTAGAATTCTGACTGGAATGGCTTAGTGATCAAAGATCCGTTCAACACGCCAGAAGCAGTGGTAGAAGTGTATATCGATGGAGTATCCAGCCTTGGAAATCCTGTAAGTAACTACCTGCCTTAAGAATCCAAGGCCATTCGTTATTTGAGGGATTTGACTTTGAGCAGACCATTTATGGGTGGAAATAACTGGCAGAGACTTCTTATACTTGTAGATTGGCTGTTTTCCGCAATTTAACCTCTTTATATTGGTAATTTTTTGAGTTAGGATGGAGTAGTATCTAGCACCTAAACCATCCTCTCGTAGTCGACCATGTCCAGAGCAAAGAACTTGTCAATACTTCTGGAGCTAATAAAGCTGTGGGTTTCATCACGATGTTTTCCTTCACCGTAAGAGCAATGACAATTACCACACAGCACATACATGTTTCTTAAGAAAAATTCATTGATGCTCGGCTGGCCGGGATTCGAACCCACAACCTTCAGAATGAAAGTCAAGGTATCTACCACTAAGCTAACACCGCTCCATGCCTAGCAGCCTTTTTAGGTTGCTACAGGCCTCCGGAAGAGATGCCGGCGACTGAAGGTTTCTAATATGTTTCAGGCACAAGCGAAGAACATAAGGTTCCCCCTGGTGGTGGACGAATATGAACCGGACACGTACCAAGGTGTGAAACATAGAATCAACCAGAGATTCAACAACGGTGGCAATAAACTAGTCAGCATTGCATTGAGGGACCCGAATGAAGTACGTTTCTCTCTTCAAACTTGTACTTGTATACGGGCTGTTTTTCGCAATTAAACTCTTTTTAATTGGGTCCTTTTGTGTGAGGATGACTTCTACCCTTTCAGCTCCAGATGTCCCGGCAAACGTTGTTTCGTCATCAAAAAAAAAACAAGAAAGCTGTTCGATTCCAGACATAATAAATACAGGGATATTGGAAATTATACTAGCAAGCCGTTGACGGCTACTTTTGTGCACCTAAACGATCAACTTTTGTTCTACAACTTTCTAACCTAACCTAACCTAACCCTGTATACTTACAAAAAAAATTATACCTACTAATTTTTTCAGCCGTTAGGTGGAGTTTGACAACTAACACCGCGACACGAGAATTTTATTTTAATGATGACCCAGTTGGCACAATGGTCACCATAGGGTTGCGGGTGTTTGTTTCTATGTATAATCTAATATATATAAATTACGTGTAACGTTGTTTGTGCGCGATGGACTCCTAAACTACTTAACCGATTTTAATCAAAGCACACCGTGTGCAGTTTGATCCAACTTGAAAGATAGGATAGCTTACATCTTAATTTATTCCTACGGGATCGGGAGTTATGCGGGTGAAACCGCGGAGCGCTGCTAGTAAGTATATATTTACAAAAAAAGTATATAAGTAGTATATCCGTTGTCTAGCAAGTTACTTAGTTTGGGGCTAGATGGCGATGTGTGGAATGTTCTGCAATATTTATTTATTATTTAACTAGCGACCCGCCCCGGCTTCGCACGGCTATATTATGCATGTATTATACATATAAACCTTCCTCTTGAATCACTCTATCTATTAAAAAAAAAACCGCATCAAAATCCGTTGCGTAGTTTTAAAGATCTAAGCATACAAAGGGAAAGCGACTTTGTTTTATACTATGTAGTGATATCAATTTTAGGTGACAGCATTCTCGGAAGTGTTTGGTGAAATAGAAGAAACAAAGATACCGAAGCAGAGCTTGCAACACTTGAAACCTAACGTCGAAGAGGATTATCATTTCTTGGCTGAACTGGAAACATTGGGAGCTATTATTGACAGGGTAACATTTACTTAATTTTACATTTATTCCTGGAGACTTATAAAATACTTAAAAAACCGACTAGTGCGAGTCGGAGTCACGCACGGAGGGATCCGTTCCATAACAATGGAAAGTATGAAGCCTATAGAATATGTAAACGTTAAGTTGCCTATTTTTTCTCGTCACAACTCGTGGGTAGGCAGGTAAATTGATACTAGTCATTTGCACTGGTCTGGTTAATGAATTAAAGTTTAGTTCAAATTAAGATGATGTATTTCATTGGTACGGACTTTGTCTATTGTCCAAACAAGTGAAAAGTGTAAAATCAAAAAAAAAAAAATAGTCGGACGACAAATAGTCGTCCGACATTTGTCGTCCAACAAATTGTCGTCCGTCAATAGTCGTCCGACATTTGTCGTCCGTCAATAGTCGTCCGACAAATAGTCGTCCGACATTTGTCGTCCGTCAATAGTCGTCCGTTAAAAAATACCATATGTACGTCTTAATACACTCACAGCCAAATTAAAAACAGTAGGCCCAGGCATACATTTTCGCCGCGCCGCGCCGTAGAGAGGGGATAGCTGTCTACTCTCCATCCGTCTTACGCTTTTTCGATCAGGTCACGTGTCCTGACGCGAGTTTAAGATTTTATACCCATTACAGAAAAAGTGCTCAACGCCGCTAAAGAAGTTTTCACTTCAAAAATACATTTATCATTCTGAACTGAATTTTTTTAGGCAACCCTTTTGCCATATATTTATTGACCTATTTAATTTCATATAAAATACTTTTCATCCATTAAACAGATGGAATTTTCTGAACTCAAAAAAAATAGACACATAAAAAAAGCACAAGAAAAATGTAGAACAGCGCCCAGAAAAAAAGGTTTCGTCCTCAGCACGATGCTAAAGCTAGAAGCCCCAGCGCTGATTTTCAGTACGAACCTTATTGAGACGCACGGGCTTAACTAGTATACTAATAAATTTAGTGGAGAACAGTGATACATAATGAGATGATAAAAAATGAGCAATTTGCTGCACTCTCGAGGTGCAATTCTGTTCACCACTTCGAAGATCCTCATCAGAACTTCATTTAAGATAAGGTTTTCTCTCAACATTCATTCAAACCCAGTTCGGCGACTAAATTCTTCAAATTGTAACCTGTAATCGTAACCGATTGAAGAGTTTTCTGATGAGAAGGTGGTTTCAGATATTCCATTTATCGGTAACTGTTCGTTTATGGGCCAATTGTACTGGTGGAAATCGAAAACTGAGCAATTTGCTGCACTCTCGAGGTGCAATTCTGTTCATCACTCCGAAGATTCTCATCAGATCTCCACCAAAATTTTATGGGACCACCCCTGAGGTGTCACCTTCCGAACACAAAAAGAATCATCTCAATCGGTTAAGCCGTCTTCGAATGATCGCGTAAAATACAAACAAAAAAAAATAAAAAAAAATAAAAAAAATAAAAAAAAAAAAACAACATCATACAGACGAATTGAGAACCTCCTCCTTTTTTGAAGTCGGTTAAAAATACAGACACAAGAAGGAATACATACATAATAAGATGACATAACAGTAATATTACTAAACACATCAAACTACTAACACAAAACCAAATAAAAAGACTACTAGGAGAATAAAACTATGACAAGAGAACAAAAATAATAATAACAATAAATTTAACACTCAAAATAGCAACATTACAAAAGTAAAAAAGGCATCGCACAGAGATGCTAACAGAGATGATATTTTCCAGGTGAAAGCAGGTGCCATATCAGGCGACAACTCTGTGGACTTCTTCTACTTCAGGTTCCGTACTCTCCATGCATTGTCAGATTACCACGGACCTAACACTCTCCCTACTAAGGAGGCGAAGCAACTCTTGAGTAAGTCGTTTTCTATTGAACTAGTTACGC
This sequence comes from Idaea aversata, assembly GCA_907269075.1. Classification (NCBI taxonomy): domain Eukaryota; kingdom Metazoa; phylum Arthropoda; class Insecta; order Lepidoptera; family Geometridae; genus Idaea; species Idaea aversata. The sequence goes on along the minus strand of OU026112.1, from coordinate 5,451,860 downwards.
CTCGCGGTTTTTCCTATGTAAGGCCCTGTCCCGTGGGAATATCAGGATAAAAAGTAGTCTATTTGTAAATTCAGGTCTCCGGCTATCTACATTTTTGCGTAAAGGAGTAACAAAAATACAAACACATACTTTTTCGCAACAATTTTATCCATAATTAGCTGCGCCCCGCGGTTTCACCCGCGTAATTATTTTCTGCGTGACTTTCTTAATTTTTTATTTCGTAAGATCCTTCTCTTGACAACAACGAACACAACAAAAAAAGAATTATCGAAATCGGTCCAGACATTGTTGAGTTATGCGCTTACCAACACATTTTGCGATTCAAATTTCAAATTTCTTTATTTCTTTCAATGCTTATGTATTTACATACACATGATCACTTGAAATAGTCTTAAAAACTAAGTTAGGATGTGTGCCTTCGCGCCCACCAATGAGAAGAAGGCACAAGAAACTCATGGGGTTTTTTTTTATGTGATCACGCTCACAAAGGTCAATATTACAAATATTTGAAGGTATTATTTGAAATGGAGCAATTAAAGTCACATCCATGGATTCTTATCATTAAGGTACGAAGAGGTATCATAGTATGCCTTACCGCACAATTTATGCTTTATAAAAGTTTTGAATTTGTTAATGGACATGTCATATACATCTTTAGGTAATTTATTATAATAGAGCACACATGTACTATTAAACGACCTGCTTATTTTCCGGAGCCTACTACCGGGCAAGGTCAGCTCATCCCTGTTTCTTAAGTTGAAATTATGAATATCGCTATTTTTGCGAAAAATATCAGGATTTTTGTGAACGTAGAGATTCATTTTTATATTAAAGATTATATATATTTTAAAGGATATTTTCGGGAACTTTGCATATCCCGCGGTCACAGACAGACTGAGAAGACATTTGTAATACAATTTTTTTTTAAATGTTAAATGCTGTCAAACCGTCTACTTAAAATTAATTAAAAGGTTTCATCTAAAGCAGAATTGACTAACGGTGTCCCGAGGTATTGCAGCTGTTGCTTGCGGGGCTTGAGACCTAACTAAATGTAGTACTGGGTCCCAAACCGGTGGTACTCTCCAACCATCCTCTCTATTAAAATTGTTGGGTATAATTATGAGTTCAAGTCGTGAAAACTTTAGAAAATACAATTTATCCTTTAGGCAAATCGGGCTTAGTTGATTAGACTGATTTAGGGTGAGAGGGTGTTTGTTTGTGCACTCAAATGTTCCCATTCATATCCAAAACGACTGAACCCATTAAGATACGGTTTTCTGTAAAATGTTGGTGATTCATTCGCGATGTTTGTTGCGGGGTGATTACTCAAGATAGCGCGCCGCAATTTACATTTGATTGCAAACCGAATGTTTCTATTTATATCCAACTAGCGACCCGCTCCGGCTTCGCACGGCTATATTATGCATGTATTATACATATAAACCTTCCTCTTGAATCACTCTATCTATTAAAAAAAACCCCATCAAAATCCGTTGCGTAGTTTCAAAGATCTAAGCGGTCAAAGGGAAATAGGGACAGAAAAAGCGACTTTGTTTTATACTATGTAGGAATTTTAACTTTGAAAATTTGTAACAGGTAAAGCTCTAGAAGAACTCAGCGAAGCGTTCGTTCGTGCTTACGACGGTAGAGTCCTGGTGACTGCAGTGACTACAGACGTCGCACATACACGTCGTGCTGTCCGCTCCGTGCGTGCTGACGAGGTATGTATAAGAGAAGGGTCTTGGGTGGCACTATGTTTCCTATATACCTCTCAATATTCAATCTAACCCACTCCGACTTCCAAGTATGTATGTTTAAGGCTATTTATGCAGCCACACGCAACGCGCCAATAATACCCGTCGCTTACAACTAACATTGTTGATTGTGCACCTTAACAAACAACTTTTGTTCTACGACTTTTGGAAATACGGAAAAAAATGAAAATTTTGAGATTATATAAATTCGAAAAACAGCTGATTTTTTAAAACAAAGGTCATTCAGACCAAGAGCAGTAGATGAAACTTAAAAAATAAGTAAAATTTTAAGGTTACTGACCTCTCCGTGTAAGGAACAGCTGATTTTCAGGTAAACCTAACCTCGAAATTTTCGAAAAAATGTTCGAATTTCCAAAAGTCTTGGAACAAAAGTTGTTTGTTAAGGTACACAGAAGTAGCCCTCAACGGCTTGCTAGTATAATTACCAATAACCCTAAACATTATAATTTTCTAACCGTTAATATTATATTACTGATTTGACGACCTCTGTGGCGCGTCGGGCGTACACCCGACTGCGACGCAGAAGGTTGCGGGTTCGATTCCCGCCGGGAACAAGTATTTATGCTGACCATTAATTCTTGTTTCTGGTTCTGGGTGTTTCCTATATGTATAATATGTATATATTTACAAAAAAAAAAAAAAGTATATAAGTAGTTTATCCGTTATCTGGCACCCATAACACAAGCATTAAGTTGCTTAGCTTGGGGCTGGATGGCGATGTGTAATATGTCCTGAAATATTTATTTATTTATTACTTCCAGAACGTTGAACAATACAAATCCGATGGTTACAACGACGATTACGCAGCCATATTCAACATCATCCTCTGGTTTGGCGTCGTCCTTACTTTCACTCTGGTCGCGATTGTCTACGCCTTAATGGATATGGACCCGGGCAGGGACTCGATCATCTATCGTATGACTAATACGAGAATAAAGAAGGATAATTAAATTTATAATTTGTTGCAAATATCGTGAAATACTTTAGGCAACGAAATTGCAGACCCATTGAAGAGCCCTAAAACTGTTATTGTTTTCAACTCAAGCTAGATTGATTGTACACTCCAAAACTGCTATTATTAGAGTGTTTTCAACTCAAGCAAGATTCTTATAGGTCTAAAGATGCTTAGAACTCAAGCAAGATGCTAAGGTCTAAAACTGTTTTAAACTCAAGCAAGACTTTTGAGGTCCTAAACTGGTATTATTAGATTGTTTTCAAAGACTCTTTAAGGCCCAAAACTGGTAAATTTTGATTGTTTTTAATTCAAGCAAGATTTTAAGCTCCAAAACTAATATTATTATTAGATTTTTTTAACTCAAGCAAGACTGCAAGGTCCAAAACTGCTATTATTAGAATATTTTCAACTCAAATTCTGCCTCAGATTATTAAATAATAAATCATTTATTTCAGAAATTACATTCCATAGATACATAATATATTAAATTATAAAATTAAAATATAAAGAAATTACATTACATGACATGATCACCACAATCTGACTCTCCTCTTAGGAGTGGCATGGAGATGCAACCAGTGCCCCAGTATCGTAGAGTCCCACCTGTCACACAGTGTACTCAGAATGACATTATCGGAGCCCCTCACTCGCCTAAGTAGTGAAGCGCAGCGCTTAATATTGCTTGAGTTTAAAATATTCTGATAATAGCAGTTTTGGACCTTAGAATCTTGCAAAATAGTAATTTATGAACTCTGCTGTGGGTCTGCAATTTTGCCTTATTGTAACTATTTGGCCAATTTCGCCACTTAAAGGCCTTGATTCGTCACAGTTATGCTTGTAAGATAATGTTCGTAGTTTATAATTGTTAGATTTCAATTTTTAATATTAATTTATTTTGAATTATGTACAAATATGTGATTAAATAAATCGAATCACCAAATATAGATGTATTTATTGTTTTGTTAAGTGAGTTTGTATGGAGCAAGCATATCCTCTTAATATATTATACTTATAGGAAAAGTTTTTTTGAAGTTATATTATACTCTATTAGGCGCGTTATAAAAAAAAATATGTGGTACTCGGGGACTGCCGCATTGCATAGCGAACGCTCGGCCGAGCTACATGTTAGGCGGAGTGGGGGTTGTTAGGTTTTATTTTCGTTACGGAATTTCTTGATTCGGTCGCCGCGCTCAAAGCCCGCGATAAAAGCTATGTAATAGCTTAAAAATTATGATGCGCGCGCATCTGTAATACAAAAGTCACATGTTGAAGCTGCCCGAAAAATTAATATCAGACAGACGGACGTGTCCATTTTCTTTAGACTAGGTACTCAATTAAAAGGAAAGGGTACCGGGGGCTTTTTCCATACAAACTATTACAAACGTAGTCGACTGTTTTCTCCCTGGATAATGGCACTAGAGCAAATACTTTTGGTGCATAAAACTTATAACTGCCATGACCATGCCCCTATTTTTTGTTTTTATCTTAATTTCTATGATAATTAGAAAATGTATAAAACCAAAACATAGGGGCATAGTCATGGCAGTTATAGGTTTTATGGCACAAAAATATTTGTGCTAGTGTCATTATCCAGGGAGAAAACAGTCGACTACGTTTGTATGGAGAGAGCGCCGGTAGTATTTTAGTCGAGTAGCGAGTAATTTAGGCTTGAGTCCCGTCGATAACAATCGTAGCAAAAGAAACATTAAACTGGCCATAACTCGTAAAAATGCTAAAAAAAACTTAATATTTTGCGCGAAAATCATCAAGTTCTTCCATAAAAACTTTTCCTGTTTAACTAAAAATATCGTTTTACTGCCTTTATTACTAGTAGATGTAGTACTAATATATTTGTAGCTTGTTGTTGACTCCTGCATTAATGTTTTTCAGAAATAAATACATTCCCAAACCGTTAAAAACAGCGTTTTTATTTGTGTACCAGAATACCTCTATGAGATGCTCGGAATACTGAGTGTTCTTCAGAAGCACGACAGAAGTGAAAACTAAAAAAAAACTTTTTAACTTATTTAATAAACAACTACAAAATATATGTACGGTCGGCTGCATAATTGCAGACCCACCGTTGAGCTCCAAAATGGCTGTTATAAGAATGTTTTCAACACAAGCAAGATTCTAGACACCTGCTTTAGTTGAAGTTTAAAGTCTTCTAACTCATCAATTTATCAAACAAAAATTATTAGAATGAAAACATTCCTGTAATAGTAATTTTCGAACTCTACCGGCGGCTCCAATTATGCAGCGGACTGTACATGCATGCACACACTGTAGCTGCGTCTCGTAACGGTGTCGCGAGTTTAGAGATTTTATGTCATCTAAAAAACTGCGTACCGTTTTCAGTTCAATATTCCGGCAAAATACTAGGAGAACATAAATACTGAGGTGTTCGATTTAAGCACATCCCTCTGGTGACGCAAGCGCAACTGCACCCGCCCCTTATGCACCTGATTGGTCGTCATCGGACCCGCCCACTACTACCCCAGTGCGCTACCCAGAGGGCGTTAACCGACGTACGTACAGTGAGTCATCACCTCCTTGCTGTCCTAGTAGCCTGGTACAACATCCTATGCAGCACTATTAGAACATTATAACAACGTAACCTGTGGGTCGAACCCACGTCGGTTGGTGTAGCGGATGGTGGCTTATACCACTCACACAACTAAACACATAGCTGACATGTTGACAAATAATAATAAAGGTTCATTCGAGAGTTCTGAACTTGACATAGCGTATGGCGTTCCGCAAGGAAGCATACTGGGTCCTACGTTGTTTTTATCAACTCGCTCTTCAACCTCGAAATAGACCATAGCTCAAATATTTCAATGGTCACCATGCCGGACTGCCAAACACAGGGTTGCGGGTTCGATTCTTGCCTCAGACATGTATTTATGCTTAGATATTTGTCTGTGGTCTGGTTGTTTCTATGTATTATAGGTATATATTTACAAAAGAAAAGTATATAAGTAGTATATCCGTTGTCTAGCACCCATAACACAAGTGTAGTTACTTAGCTTGGGGCTAGATGGCGATGTGTGTGTATAAGGTCATGCAAAATTTATTTATTCTCTTATGCTGACGACACAGCTCTAGTGTTTTCAGAAAAATAATAAGGTCAAAACAAATCAAACAACTTTATATTAGTAAAATATTATATTAATGATTAATAATATTCTATTACAAAATATATCTAGTACTTACGTAAAGCACATTAATTTCTTATTTAAATAAACAAACGTATTAAAATATTATAATAATTATTTTTATTTTAATCCTTTTAGTAAAATATTAATCAATTACAAATATAAATCTTATTATTAAGTACGTAAAGTACAATTTCTTATTCTTATGAAAAAAAGCAAAATGGCAAATATATTTTGAAATAGCACCACTTTTGTTTATAGAGAGACAAGATGGCGGATGTAATTTTGCGTTGGCTTAGTCGTAGATACCTTGACTTTCATCCCACCACCACGTTGTCTAGCACCCATAACACAAGTGTAGTTACTTAACTTGGGGCTAGATGGCGATGTGTGGATTGTCCTGCAATATTTTTGAAGTTTACTCCTTAAGAATCGATTTTCATATATAAGGCGCCCTGTATGAGAAAAATGTGAGGAGTAAAATCTACTGATGAATGACCTCGTTACGCTCACGCTTTCACTCTTCAATCGTGTGTGTGTGTGACTAGCTTGTATACGTCTTGTGTTTAACCGACATATCGTATGTATTGTATATATGAACATGTGTGCTTTGTGAAGTAAACTCCAATCGTGCGTCGGAGTTGACACACACTTTTTTTCTTTCTCTTTCTTTCACCTATCTTGCCTCCCATAGTGGTGTCAATCAACGTCTGACAGTATAATGGTGCGCTCTCCGCAGCCTGCGCCTGAGTTCATTAGGGAACTTATCGTAGCAACGCTTGCAGGCAGGACGCTCGTCGTATTCGTAGAACTTGGAGCGAGTACTGAGCGGGGCATCGCAGACTGAGCACGCGAAGTGGTGGACGCACCATGCCTTGTTCAGGGCTGTGAACACTGGAATATAGGAAAAAGTACAAATTATGCACACAATTCTTTGATTTGTCGTACGCTGAGATGCTACAATGAAAAATTTTTTGTCAACTGATATCTTCCACCTCAGCAAGGCATCTTTTAAAAGGGCAGTCCTATCCATTATGTTTGAATGATGAATTAAGCAGTATTATAAATAAAATATTGTTTGTAGTTGTCTGGGTTATGTGTACCTACGTACTTATTATTGTGTGTGTGTATATTATATATTTATTGTATGATATTGTTATGTATTGTAATTATGTGTTTATACCTATATGTATTGTAATACAAATCGTGCGGGTTAAGCAACGCCTGGCGCCGTTGTTATGATGGGTTAAATAATAAAAGCTAGTATGTCTTCATGTAGGTGCAATAACTTACCGTCCCCAGCTATAACTTGGTTGCATAGATAGCAAAGGTTTCCAAACAGCTGATGGTAGTGTTGCTCGCAGTAAGCCAGACCTTTCTTCTCGTAATGACGGTGTCCATGGAACGGTTTCTCACATTTCGCGCATACGAAGTGCTTTAAATAAGAAAACACAGAATCAATGGAGATTACTAGATTCCAGTAGCGAGGGGCACATACAACCTGACTTTTATACCATGACATCTTCATTTAGTTCAGAGACTAGATAATTCCTTTTATGTATTAACTAGCGACCCGTCCCGGCTTCGCACGGCTGTATTATGCATGTATTATATTTAAAAACCTTCATGTTTAATCACACTATCTATTAAAAAAAACCGCAACAAAATCCGTTGCGTAATTTTAAAGATCTAAGCATACATAGGGATATAGGGACGGTCAAAAGTGACTTTATTTTAAACTATGTAGTGATAAATAATAGGCGGAGTGGGGGGTGTTAGGTTTTATTTTCGTTACGGAACTTCTTGATTCGGCGGCGCTCAAAGCCCGCGATAAACGCTATGCAATAGCTTAAAATATAATTTTTACTTTTTTAAGTCGGCATACTTTTATGAATTCAGACATATGTAACTTCCTAGACCTGCCTATTTTAACACAACAGGTACTTAAGATGAAAGGGTACCAGCGCTCTCTCCATACAAACGTAATCTACTGTTTTCTCCCTGGATAATGACACTAGAGCAAATATTTTTGTTGCATAAAACCTATAACTGCCATGACTATGCCCATTTTTTCATTTTCTAATTATCATAGAAATTAAGATTTAAATTACTTACAAGCAAACATACAGGTGAAACTAATAAAAGCGTGTTAAACAAAACATAGGGGCATGGTCAGTTAAGTTATTATCCAGCCTGCCTAGCATGAAGATCAAAACACGATACGATAAAGCGATATAACTACATCAACTCTCAAAATATGATAGATAAAGTCGCCATGTTGAATTTTTATCGGAAATTGCGATAAAATTTATGATAAAAATTCAAAATGGCGCCTTTATCTATCATATTTTGAGAGTTGATGTAGTTATATCGCTTTATCGTATCGTGTTTTGATCTTCATGCTCGGCAGGCAGGGAGCAAACAGTCGACTACGTTTGTATGGAGAGAGCACCGGTACCCTTTCTTCTTAAGTAATTAAAGTAACAACTACCTACGAACTATCGCCAATTAATCACAATATTTTTACAGAAAACCGTAACTAAATCAGTTCAGCCGCTTTGGTGTAATTCTATTCTATTCATCTCACCCTAAATGCATTACAGATCTGTTCACTCAGGAAGGCGCGCCCCTCCAGGGTAAATTGTCTCGGTGTGCATTAATATGAGTGTCGCACGTGCTAACAAGATGTCTTAATGTGTGTGTGAAGACTATCAGTAGAGACAGCGTACAACAGAGATAGAATTATATACAGGTTATGTTTACAACAACATTCATAAGGTGTGGAAGGGCGCGCCTTTGTTTGTGAACAGATCTGTACCGTTCTCCGTTCTGTCGCGGGTAAAAAGTATATCCCGCATATGATTGAATGTTGTCATAATAATATTTTCACACCTGCAGCACTTTAATCACGGATTAAAGCCCTATTAACCTCAACTGAAAGCAAGACTTTATTCCCAAGGGAGATAATGTTGTATGAAACTCCCAAGGGAATAAAGTGATTTGAATTTGGAACGTTGAAATTCGTGTCAAAATTCTTGGTAAGAAGGTCGCAGCAAATAGGTTTTATTTATAATAAGTAATTTGATTGGTCTACAAAAATCTAGCAGGCCACGATTTATGTTTTTTTATTTTGATTGTTACGTTAGGTCTAAGCAAATAGGTTTTGCCTATTACTATACCAAATAAATAATAAAATAATACCTACCAAATATTTACCATCATGCTACCATCTCATTGCAATTGCCCTATTTTTTTATAGTGGATTTTTTTAAAGTATGGAACTGGCCACCACAAGAATTTAAAAAGAAATTCGGCTGACGGTATGAAAAGTAGAGTATGCACCTCGGGATAAAGCATGTCTTCGTCTTGGGCGGCTTGAAACACTCGCTCCACAGGACTCTACGTAACTGCCTCGCTTCGCTCAGGAGTTAACCCGAGAGTCCCTCGTTACACTCGGGGTTCAATATGCCACCCACAACATAAGACATTGCTTTATGCCCTTGATGCATAATCTACTATTATATTTACCTCAACATGCCAATGCTTGCCGAGAGCAGTAACAATCCGCTCCTCTATAGGACGGCGACACGCACCGCATATAGGTATCCCCATCTTGTCGTGGCAACGGAGGCAGAAGAGATTGTTCTGAAATATATAGAGACAATATTATAAAGACGTTTAAAGAAGAAAGTTGACATCTGTCAAATGTCAGTAATGAATTTGGTGTGGGGTGTCGTTTGATAGGTTTTCGGGGGTGTTGATTCCGAATCCAGGATCCATTTTTGAATCAGAGTTGTCATCTATCAAATGTCAGTTTGATTTTGGAGTGGGGTGTTGTTTAATACGTTTTCAGGAAATCTGATTCCAAATACAGGATCTTTTTTTGAATCAGAGTTGTCATCTGTCAAATGTCAGTTTGATTTTGGAATGGAGTATCGTTTAATACGTTTTGGGGGGTGCTGTTTTCGAATGTAAAATCTATATTTGAATCAGAGTTGACATCTGTCAAATGTCAGTTTGATTTTGGAGTGGGGTGTCGTTTAATAATTTTCGGGGGTGCTGATTTCGAATGTAACATCTATATTTGAATCAGAGTTGACACCTGTCAAATGTCACCATGAATTTGGTGTGGGGTGTCGTTTAATACGTTTTCTGGGATGCTGATTCCGAATCCAGGATTCATTTTTGAAACAGAGTTGTATCTGTCAAATATCAGTTATATTTTGGAATGGGGTGTCGTTTAATACGTTTTCGGGAATGCTGATTCCGAATCCAGGATCCATTTTTGAATCAAAGTTGACATCTGTCAAATGTGACGTATAAACTTGTAACAAACCACATCGTTAGCAGCATATCCAGGTCGATTTTTGACCTCTCTCGCTGTGTGATCCAGCTCCAGGCCGCAGGTGGCACAGGTGAAGTGGTACCCGTGGTACACCTCGCCGCGGTAACGGAGAGGCTCGCCGTCTATCACACCACTGTGGACGTATAAACTTTATTAGCAATTGCTATACATATAAAATCCTTTGTCCTGACTGACTGACTGACGGATCAACGCACAGCCTAAACCGCTGATCGTAGAGACCTGAAACTTGGAGGGTGTGTTCTTTGTATGACGTAGGCATTCGATATGAAAGGATTTTCCGAAATTCTACCCCTTAGGGGGGGGGAAAGGGGGGCAAAGTTTTGATTAGGACAGTGAAACAAATTTTTCAGCTTTATAATATTACTAGCATCACCTCGCAGTTTCACCCGCATAAGTCCCGATACCGTTGGAATATCGGGATAAAAAACCTGTTACTCCCAATGAATCAATGTATCCTCATACCAAGTTTCATCAAAATCGATCCAGAAGTTTCGGAGCCTATGCAAACAAACAATCAAATCGTTCCTGTTTATAATATACTAGCGACCCGCTCCGGCTTCGCACGGCTATATTATGCATGTATTATACATATAAACCGTCCTCTTGAATCACTCTATCTATAAAAAAAACCGCATCAAAATCCGTTGCGTAGTTTTAAAGATCTAAGCATACATAGGGACAGACAGCGGAAAGTGACTTTGTTTTATACTATGTAATGAAGTAAGATAAAATAATTGAATGAATTGATCACTTACTGGCACTTGTGGCACATATAGTTCTGCAAGCCATCAGCCTTGATCCTGGCGTTGCAAGCGTGGCAGAGAGCTCTGCCAGCGTGCTTGATGAAGCCAGCGTCTGCGAGCTCGATGTTACACTCTTCGCAACGGAAGCAGGCCGGGTGCCAGTTCGCGTTCATCGCCTTTATGACGCGGCCTATCACGAATTCACCTAGGGGGAAATAAAATAAAATAAACTTGAGAGGTGTCAAGGGACACCCGGATGGAACGAAGTTCCTATCGATTTATTAGTGAAGGAATTGTAATAAAAATATATATATTTTTGTAAATAATCGTCGCGACACCACACTGTTCAATGCGAAATAGAAAGACGAAACGAAAATAACTGGCTTGCTTTCTATGCAAACAGTGTCGTTACAAATTTTGGTCTTAATTTTTTCCGTCTAGCCCCCTTTCGCAACGCGCGAAAAGAAACTTTAGTTCCAATATTGCAGTAAATTGCACACCGCGAGTGTTGGCTTAGTGGTAGATACCTCGACTTTCATTCTGAAGGACTAAGCTGAGAGGGTAGTAGGTAATGGGCAAGCCTACTCCATCCTCACGCTAAAAAGGACCTAATTAAAAAGGGTCTAATTGCAGAAAACAGCCTGTATACAAGTACAAGTTGATATTACGATATGCATTGCTCCGCGGTTTCACCCACGTTTTAATTTTTTTTATAACACCCTTCTCCTGACATTGACAAACACAACAAAAAAAGAATTAGCGAAATCGGTCCAGCCCTTCACGCGTGATGTCGTGACCAAGGAAAATAGGGATTCATTTTTTTATTCAATGTGACACAATCGTTATTAACGAATTAACTTTATTTAAGAATTATAATATGTTTAAGCCTCCAGACCTAAAAAAAATTAAAAATAAAAACTTATTTATTATTTCTAGATATATTTATTCAAGAGGAAAGGGTACCGGGGCCTCTCTCCATACAACCGTCGACTGTTTTCTCCCTGGATAATAACACTAGAGCAAATATTTTTGTTGCATAAAACTTGTTACTGGCTTGACCATGCCCCTTTGTTTTTTTTTATCTTAATTTCTTTGATAATTAGAAAAAGGAAAATACCAAAACATAGGGGCATAGTCATGGCAGTTATAGGTTTTATGGCACAAAAATATTTGTGCCAGTGCCATTATCCAGGGAGGAAACAGTCGACTACGTTTGTATGGAGAGAGCGCAGGTACCCTTTCACCTTAATGCTTTTGTTGATAGGACTTAGGAGATGCAAAAAATCAAGCACCTAATAGCATTTATGATCTTAGTAAGATAAGTTACCGCATTTATTGCAGCAAGGAGCGAAGAGCACTTGGAAATCACGTTCACAGTACTTCCTGCCTTCAAACTCATAGAATACTCCATCAGGGAACACTCGAAAGCATTGAGCACATCTGTAATTAATAAAAATAAAAATTAAGGTGAAAGGGTACCGGCGCTTCCTCCATACAAATGTAGTCGACTGTTTCCTCCCTGGATAATGAAACTAGCACAAATATTTTTGTGCCATAAAACCTATAACTGCCATGACTGTGCCCCTATTTTTTATTTTTTTTTCATTTTCTAATTATCATAGAAATTAAGAACAGAAAATAGGGTATGGTCATGGCAGTTATAAGTTTCATGCACGAAAAATATTTGCTCTAGTGTCATTATCCAGGGAGAAAACAGTCGACTACGTTTGTAATAGTTTGTATGGAGAGAGCCCCCGTTACCCTTTCCTCTTAAGTTTTACAGTAAATTAATTATTTATTAGACATAGGCATACACTAGCTGCGCTCCGCGGTTTCACCCGCGTAACTCACGATCCCGTGGGAATATCGGGATAAAAAGTAGCCTATAACCTTCCTCGATAAATGGACTATCCAACACAAAAAGAATTTTTCAATTCGAACCAGCAGTTCCTGAGATTAGCGCGTTCAAACAAACAAACAAACACTTCAGCTTTATAATATTAGTATAGATAAGGATAAACAGACAGCAGGAAGCAAGAATGTCGCTTGCGCTGGTACGGCCACGTCTTGCGAAAACCGGCTAGTTACGTGGGAAACAAATGTCTTGCCATGGCGTCTCCGCCGGGCCGTGGCAGACTGGGTAGACACAAGAAGTCCTGGCTTGACGTCGTAAAGGGTGATATGCGTGCTAATGGCCTTACAACCCAGGATGCCGAAGATCGTGCGAAGTGGAGGCGTAAAAGTAGGAAAGCGGACCCCGGGCTCCTGAGAGGGATGCAACCGGGAACATCGCTCGGATGATGATGAGACAGCAGGAAGCGACTTTGTTTTATATGTAGTGACCAGCTTTTGCCCGCGACTTCGTCCGCGTAGAAGTCAAAAATGGACCATGGAATCACGTTGTCCCATACCAACTTTGCCCCCCTTTTTTCATCTCCTAAGGGGCAGAATTTCGGAAAATTCTTTCTTATCGGATGCCTACGTCATGCAAAGAACACACACTCCAAGTTTCAGGTCTCTACGATCAGCGGTTTAGGCTGTGCGTTGATCCGTCAGTCAGTCATTCAGGACAAAGCATTTTATATGTATAGATATGTAATTAGAGACTTACACAAAACAGTTGGTGTGCCACAGTTCACCGTTGGAGTTGACAATCTTCTCGTTTGTTTCGAAGCCGTCTCCGCAGCGGGTACAAAACATATTGTCCAAAGACATCGTTGCTAATCTGAAAAATATATACACACTAGCAGCGCTCCGCGGTTTCACCCGCGTAACTCCCGATCCCGTGGGAATATCAAAATAAAATGTAGCCTATAGCCTTCCTTGATAAATGGACTATCTGACACAAAAATATTTTTTAAATTCGAACCAGCAGTTCCTGAGATTAGCGCGTTCAAACAAACAAACTCTTCAGCTTTAGAATATTACTAGCAGCGCTCCGCGGTTTCACCCGCGTAATTCCCGATCCCGTGGAAAAATCAAAATAAAATGTAGCCTATAGCCTTCCTCGATAAATGGACTATCAAACACAAAAATATTTTTTTAATTCGAACCAGTAGTTCCTGAGATAAGCGCGTTAAAACAAACAAACAAACTCTTCAGCTTTTCTTAATATATATAAATCTCGTGTCACAATGTTTGTCCTCAATGGACTCCTAAACCACTTAACCGATTATAATAAAATTCGCACACCATGTGCAGTTCGATCCAACTTGAGAGATAGGATAGTTTACATCTTAATTTATCCCGATATTCTCACGGGATCGGGAGTTATGCGGGTGAAACCGCGGAGCGCAGCTAGTAATATTAGTATAGATTTGTATCAAACTTAAAAAAGGAGATTTTCATTTCGTCATATTTTTTTATGTATTTTCACCGAATTTTGTAATAATTTAAAGAGGCAACCAGGGCGGAGTTTATTTTCTTTTTTTCATTTTTCATAGGTACTGGAATTAATCTGGAATTCGTAAACTTTTTTTTAAGAGAGTTACGTATCGCCTTTTTTAAGGTTCCATACCCAAAGGGTAAAAACTGGAAACTTATTACTGACTTCACTAGATCTGTCACCGGGCTTTTTTTGCAAAATCAACAGTTTCGATTTCTAGCTAGGGTAATGACTTTTTCAAAAATCGAATGATGATGTTTTAGATTTTGTCAAAATCGGGCACGCAACTCCTTTCAGCATTTTTCGCTATCTCTTATAGTTTAGGATATAGCCCTGAAGGCCCAAATAAAAAAATCGCCCTGTATACTTTTAATACATAGAAACAACCAGACCACAGACAAATATCTAAGCATAAATACTTGTCTGAGGCGGGAATCGAACCCGCACCCTGTGTTTGTCGATCCGGCATGGAGATAGTGGTCTAACGCTGAACTATAATATAATAATGTACAGGGGGTCTTCAAGTCGCGAGTGAATAGGTATCTTCTAGGAAGGCGTGTTACATCTTAGACCACGTCGTCACCTACATCAGGCAGGTGTGATAGTGGTCAACCGCTGACCTATCATATGTACAAAAAAAAAATATAAAAAAAATAGAACTACCCTCTTAAATTCAATTCTCACAAAATGTAGCTTAACTTTATATTATTATTTTTAGTATGTACATGTAATATTATAGTTTTTAATAAGGAAAAATGTATATTTTTTAGACAGAATAACAGGAAAATTTATGACTAAGTAGCCGAGTTACTTTACAATGATGATGAATATGTGACTAATCTATTAATACAAAATTCCTGAGTGACTGCTATATCAACTCAAACCTAAGGATTGATCAGGCTATTTGGCATTAACAGGATGAAGTTTTTAAATGGGCCTTCAGGGCTATTTCCTAAACTAATAAGGGATAGCTAAAAATGCTGAAAAGATTGCGTGCCCGATTTTGACCAAAACTGCATCATTCGATTTTCTGAGACGTCAGATGATTTGAACATCTTTCTTTCTGGACACAAAAATGTAGAATTTGTCACCTAAGTAAGGTGATCATCACTATCATCACTACATAGTATAAAATAAAGTCACTTTTCACCGTCCCTATGTCCCTTTGTATGCTTAAATCTTTAAAACTACGCAACGGATTTTGATGTGGTTTTATTTAATAGATAGAGTGATTCAAGAGGAAGGTTTATATGTATAATACATGCATAATATAGCCGTGTGAAGCGGGAGCGGGCCGCTATAGTGGAATAAACCCCTAGCCAGGAATCAAACCTGTTAATTTCGAAAAAAATTAATAACCCTATATTTTTACACAGATCGATAGTGTTGCCAATAGAGATAAATTCTTGGAAACAAACATAGTATGGTAAATCAATGGAAATTGCTCAATTTTGTAGTTTTCTGCAATTTTCATACTACTGTAACTGAAAAAAAAAAATGCAGCGTGGTGCTACGGCCTTTGACGTAACAAACTGTTGTGCAAAAGTTATTTTTGGTAAAAACGAAATCCCTTTACTAAGATTCCACTCTCTGTCTGTCAACAGGCTGTATCTCATCAACAGTGATAGCTAGACAGTTTTTTTCACAGATTATGTATTTCTGTTGCAGCTATAACAACAAATACTAAAAACAGATTATAATAATACGGAACCCTTTGTGCGAGTGTCCAACTCGCACTTGGCCAGTTTTTATTTTAATTTAAGCCAACAAATCACTACATAGTATAAAACAAAGTAGCTTTCTCTGTCCCTATATCCCTATGTATGCTTAAATCTTTAAAACTACGCAACGGATTTTGATGCGGTTTTTTTTTATAGATAGAGTGATTCAAGAGGAAGGTTTATATGTATAAAACATGCATAATATAACCATGCGAAGCCGGAGCGGGTCGCTAGTAGGAGATAAATGGTTCTGTTTTAGATGGATTAGGTGTTAAGGAGTGCAATGCAATGAAAGGTTTGCTATAAATATATTTGAAAATACAACATCTATGGTAAGGATTACCAGATTAAACATATTGTCAGTACTTAAATGCTTTGTTATATTTTGCCTTGAATGAGTATTGATATGAATGAATCTATTTAGAAAATGAATGCCATGATGTAATAGCCTTAAGGTGCATATAAGGGTCAAACACATAGCATAAAAAATTGAGTGAACAGAAGTGTATATGCCTCAAGTCTGGTAAGATTTGGTTTCTTTCGTCAGTATGTATGAATGTTGGTTATCTACCAGAGGTTGTATTTTACAACAAATCTGAGCAAAACTTGGTAGGTAATTAGGTTTTTTTTATAGTTTTATATTATACCTAGTTTCTTTTATAGATCAGGAATAGAATAGAATATAATTTATTCGAACAAACACACAACATAATTTAGAAACAAATAAGAAACAGTAAGAGATAGTGACATTTTTTATTGGTTCTTTTAAGGATTATTTTTCCAAAAATGGGGCAAAATGTCAGTGGGTGTTTGGCCACCATTAAAAATATTGCCTGTAGTGCTTAGGACATGTGTATTAGATCAGACTATGTCCAGCACTACTACCCTCTCAGCTTAGTCGACCAGAAGAATTAACTCGTCAATATGCCTGGAGACAACTAAGCCGTGGGCCAATGGATTTTTTTTCTTAATTTCCTCTCAGCTTAGTTAACTTACAGCTTAGCTGAGCTTAGTCGACCAGAGGAATGAACTTATCAATCTGGAGACAACTAAGCCAAAAGGTTTTATCACAACAGGCCTTTATCATTATAAAAATTATATCATGACCGTGGACTAATGGGTTTTTTACAAAATTTTCTCTCAGTTGTCAAAACGTCAACTAAGCCGCGGTCATTAAGGTGAAAGGGTACCTGCGCACTCTCCATACAAACGTAGTCGACTGTTTCCTCCCTGGATAATGACACTAGCACAAATATTTTTGTGCCATAAAACCTATAACTGCCATGACTATGCCTATGGCAGTTATAAGTTTTATGCACCAAAAATATTTGCTCTAGTGTCATTATCTAGGGAGAAAACAGTCGACTACGTTTGTAATAGTTTGTATAGAGAAAGCCCCCGGTACCCTTTCCTCTTAAGACCGTGCACCATGTGCGCTAATTACCATTGCTTTCGGTTTGGCCCCTTTAAGCACCATAAATGGCCATATTTGTGAGTAATCTTGCTCTAAGTAGGTTAGACCACTCCCACATTACAGATGTTGGGTTTACTTGCTTACCCTGGCATTTCGTCACGAAAATGAACAAGTAGGTACTCTAAAACACAATTTTGTACTCTTCCCTCTTAAATTCTGTCGAAAAGAAAAGATATATACGTAGATACAGGCCTAAATACCAAGGAATATGGTCAAACTAAAGTAAACTATGATGTAATACAACAAAAATAGATTCGTAAAGTGTTCATGTAAATTGAATTATGAATTAAAACTTACCCGTGCACGAACTTTGATGAAAAAAACGAAATACAAATTGATAATATTTATGTTTCACTGAACTGACAAAAACAAATACGATTTATTGAAGGAATTACAAGGAATTAGGATTTACTGTTGGATGAATTAAAAAACTGCACAACAAAACAACTCTCGCCATCTAAGCTACATCTCTCGCTCACTCACTTGTCAAGAAATGATATGCGCCTATGTTCACATCGATATTTTCTTTATGGATTTCGTGGTGTGAGTATAGCTGCATAGCGTTCATTGACAGCTGAGCGAGACTCGCTATCTCGCTTATTCAAGGGTTCTGTCAAAATCGTAGGTCAAAATGGTGGCGCTAGTGGAGAGCAAATGTTACCAGCTGCTTTTAATAAAAGTTACAATTACACAGATCTCCAAAAAAAGAGGTCAAAGACTTAGGAAAAAAGCTTTCCCTAAAAAATAAATGATAGAATGCGATACAACATTGCGTCTTATTGCACCATCTATCCCGGCTGTTTCTCAGAATAGAGTCCTCAGCTGAACAAGACTCGCTATCTCGCTTAATCAAGGGTTCTGTCAAAATGAGGGCGCTAGTGTAGCGTAAATGTTGCCAGCTACTTATAAATTAAAGTTACAATTTCACAGATCTCCATAAAAAGAGGTCAAAGACCTGGGGAAAAGCTGTCCATTTATAATAAATTTTAAAATGCGATTCAACATTGCGCCTTATTGCATCATCTATCCCAGCTGTTTCTCAGAATTTAGAGTCCTAAAATGTACGTCCACTCGTCGTCCCCTCAAGACCGCGGTCCTTAGAGCGCCCGCACCGTTACAGTATGGACGTAGTAGAGTAGTCAGACTTTCGTTATTTTATGAAAAGTTTACAATTTCTCAGCGCATGCCCCAAACACAGTTATATACGATGTGCAATTATAAAGTTTAGACCATATAGGGGCTTGAAGAGTCATTAGAGGTAGACCTGTTAATTTTGCAAAGAAATACGTTGCTTTTAAAAAACACCATGCGTCATGAAGCCTGCTTGCGGCCACGCGAGCATGACGATCGCTCACGCGCCCCTTATTTCCACCTGGGTGATATCACTAAAGTGGGATTTTGCACCAACTTCAAAAACTCTGCTTTCAATAACCTATAAATCCTAGTGAAACAGGTCTTAATTACAGGAAAAAGTACACAAAAATAAAACACGCAACTATAATTTATCCATAAAGGCCTATATTTATTTATTTATATGACATATTCCGTGTGCCCGTTTAAACATTCATTGCGAAAACGCCCAGCGACGCGTCGTCACGTTCTCCGACAAAAATGTCACGCATTTGACGCGAGTGTCACGTTTTCTGACGCTAAAGTCGCGGTTTCTGACAAAAAAGTCACGCTAGCCGACGCAAGTGTCAGGTTTTTTACAAAAATGTTACGATATTTTGATGCAAGTGTCAGGTTTTTGACTAAAATGTTTGGATTTTTGATTAGGCTATTTTACAATGTCTGACCAAATGTCGCGAAGCCGACGTAAGTGTCAGAATTTTGACAAGAATGTCAAATTATTTGACGAAAGTGTCAGATTGGTCAGCGGCAAAGGAATTTTTTACAAATTTGAATAGGTTATAGATGAATTAAAGAAGAAAAATATTAAAGAAAATAAGTAAGCAAGTACAAAATAAAGTATTAGTTGATGATCAACTGGTAGGTCATAGAGGAACTGCAAAGTGGGTCAAAAACATATGCATAAAATTATTAAAGAAAATCGACTTTTTTAGATACAAAAAATTCAGAAAAAATGTTTGATTTTTAATTCTTGTCAGTTTTACCTATTCAATTGACTTTTTCCCATTCGATAACTGCAAAAAGCATAGTTAAACTGAGAACAAAATTTCCCACTAGTTTTCATAGTTTAACCATTGACAATATTTACCAGTTAAAGACTAACATTGCATTCATACAAAATGGTTCACGATTAACGGCCAACGGCCCCCTGTCAATTTTAAATTAAATTATTTTTATTTATGTGGCGCTAATTTATAATAAATTCGAAAGGTCAAAATAGCTTACGCATCTGTTGCAAATCTAATTAACTTTTGAAAACTTGTAACACAACACACAACTAAGAATTTGACGACCTCTGTGGCGCGTCGGGCGAACACCCGACTGCGACGCAGAAGGTTGCGGGTTCGATTCCCGCCGGGAACAAGTATTTATGCTGACCATAAATTCTTGTTTCTGGTTCTGGGTGTTTCCTATATGTATAATATGTATAAATTTACAAAAAAAAAGTATATATGTAGTTTATCCGTTATCTGGCACCCATAACACAAGCATTAAGTTGCTTAGCTTGGGGCTGGATGGCGATGTGTAATATGTCCTGAAATATTTATTTATTTAAGAATTTCTCTGTTTAAAATTAATATTTACCTTTAATATTTTTAACAGGAACTGAACTTATTTATTCTTAAAATAAATAAGTTAATAAGAAAAATTGCGGCGTATAAAACTAGAAATAACGGGATTTTTGTGTGACGATTTTTGTTTATGCAGTCCATTTTTGGTAATATTTAGTCAATGGGTAAACCAATGAGCGGAATTCACAATTTTCACCGCCTTACAGAAAAATCCTGTAAATAAAATAAAACAATATTTTAAATAGTGCCAAAACCGGCACAAAAACTGTACCAACAATTTGCTATTAGATTTATCTATTAAACCGACTTCAAACAAGGAGGTTCGTTATTTGACTGTATATATTTTTTATGTATAATCAGGCACAATTTGTCTATGAACCGTTTTATAATTATCTTTATGTTGTACCACAAAAGTACCATTTTAGCCTAATTGGTAAAGGAACTTATTGAAGTCAGTTTTTTTTCTTATTTACAAAATGTTTTTCAATACCACTGAGGTACAATTACCATAGACAATAAAACCCGACACTTGCTGATAAAGTGCTCATCATATAAGTCTGCATGGGGGCGCTAGTGTGGCGAAATGTTGCCAGCTTATAGAAAAAAAAGTTACAAATTCTTTCTAAAGCAGTGTTTTTTGCAAGTTGGATGTTTTTATTAATTACATAAATTGTTGCTATGTAATGATGATATTTAAGAGGATTTACTTGTTAAAGTTCAAGATTAATAAAAAAGTATAAACATTTTTTTTACAAAATCAATAAAATGACATGTAGATGTTTTTCTTTAGGAAATCAGCTAAAAATCATCGCTTTATGCTGAATTGATACCCTTTTTGTAGCCACATATGCTTGTGTAAAATTAGTTTGTTTATGGTTACAAATAAACCTTTCTATTTTAATTTTAGTTTAGGAGTTGTCTCTGTATGCGTGCACCATTTTGTTTAGCGCTTTATGCTGAGTCGATTTCCTTTTGTAGTCACTGTAATATGTTGCCACATATTCTAATGTAAAATGAGTTTGTTTATAGTTACAAATAAACCTATTTTCTTTCTATCTTCTTGTCTCTGTATGCCACGATTAGAGAAAACCCAAAAAAGCTGGCAACATTTGCGTCCCATCCACTCTTTTCAAATTTTAAATACGTGCAGACTTATATGAAAATCACTATTGCTTAAACACTATATCTCTGCCAAACAAGACATCAAACCCGACACTCGCTCATAGATTTGTCTTTTATCATTCAATAGAACAGATGTTGTCAGTGGTTAGCAGGCGGTGTCTTGGCAGGTGAGGCCGGAGGCGGCGCGCTCCATTCGACCGCGTCGCCCTCGTACTGTGTGTTCTCTAGGCGAGTTATCAGTCGTTCGTCTTCGTCGCCGAACTCGCCGCCCATTAGAGATGGCTCGCCTACTACCATTACATCCTAGGGAGAAAAGATAGGAAAAATTAGTTGTGCGTTATGAATTTTCCTTCGTATAGGTGCAAACTAAAGTCCACAGTGTCTGCTGCTGAAAATCAACGTTGTATCACTACATAGTATAAAACAAAGTCGCTTTTTGTGTCCCTATTTCCCTTTGACTGCTTAAATCTTTAAAACTACGCAACGGATTTTGATGCGGTTTTTTTAATAGATAGACTGTTTCAAGAGGAAGGTTTTTATGTACAATACATGCATAATACAGCCGTGCGAAGCCGGGACGGGTCGCTAGTCACCACATAGTATAAAACAAAGTAACTTTCCACTGTCTGTCCTTTTGTATGCTTAGATCTTTAAAACTACGCAACGGATTTTGATGCGGTTTTTTTTTTAATAGAAAGTGATTCAAGAGGAAGGTTTATATGTATAATACAGCCGTGCGAAGCCGGGGCGGGTCGCTAGTAATAATTGGTAAAGTACCAGGCGTTTATAAATATCAAGGAGGTATTAACAAACCTGAGAAGCAAGACTGAAGTTAGGTCCGGGTGATCGTTTCTTAGTTGGCGCAGGGGGTGCTGCGTTGGCCCCCGCACTGCCTTTACGCTTACGTCGCTTGCTGGGCGGCCTTTGTGATTCTGAAATATAATAAACAAATACTTAGTTGGTGACATTTTTAATATGTTTTAGCTATCAGTCAGTCGATAGATAAATAATGATAGCAAGCATAATTATTTTACACCTTTTTTAAACCTTGCAGGACATTCCACACATCGCCATCTAGCCCCAAGCTAAGTAACTACACTTGTGTTATGGGTGCTAGACAACGGATATACTACTTATATACTTTTCTTTTGTAAATATGTACGTATAATACATAGAAACAACCAGAGCACGGACAAATATCTAAGCATAAATACTTGTCTGAGGCGGGAATCGAACCCGCAACCATGTGTTTGGCAGTCTGGTATGGTGACCTTTGCGCCAACTAGGTCGTCAAAATAAAATATTAGATGATATTATTTAGATCTTCTTCTCGTATAGTGGTGTGACTCACCTATTGCTAGAGTTCCTCTAACTTGACCTAACGACTGCTACTAGAGGTAGCAACCGAGACCAACGGCTAACGTGCCTTCCGAAGCACGGAGGGGCTCACGAAAACACATTTTTGCCACACTGTTAATTGGTCACCCATCGAAGTAATGACCAGGCGTCACTTAACCCGCACGACCGTAAACGATCAGCGAGGGTCGCTTAGCTGTGACCCTCCTCGTTAGATTAGGGATAGATGGCGCTGCATACAATGCCGTGCAACATTGATTATTTATTGACAAAGTACCAGGCAAGTATAACTCACCAGGAGGTGCGACCATTCTCTGCCACTTCTGGAACAACGTCGTCTTGAGACAGTCCCGCGGTGAGAGCGCGTACGCCTTATGCCGGGACATTAACTCTTGCATTGGTTCCAATATAACACATAACTGTCAACAAATTGTATTATATTAGTATTAACAAAGGCTTTAGAACGTTGAACATCATTGCAAGGGTGATGAAATGGTGTATGGGCTATGGCCCCTCTATATGATGGCCCAGCACTGGACCAGCGAGATGGCCATGTGATGGTTGAAATGCATCTACACGATGGCCACCTTCAGCCATCGTTGCCCACTTCCTTTGATGTGCGACCGAAACAAAAAGCTTAGTGCGGACATCTGGTATAAAATTGGAAATCTGTAGAATTGGGAACAAATCTTTCCACCATGAATCAGTGCCGTATATCAGTTTGCCTGGTTGTATGACGAAAGAAGGGAGATGACAAAATTAGGTCGAGTAGTTCTGTTGCATACTCCCCGAAATGTATCCGATAAACAAGCTCGCCACCTTGCGACGATGTTCAAGACTGAAGCCTTTTGTTGTCAAGGCGTTCGGAAAACAGCCTCTATACAAGTACAAGTTTGTTATAGGGAATAGTCGGAGATCCCTTTAAAAACGACCTTCATCAAGCTGTAATGGATGAAAAGTATTTTATATCAAATTAAATAGGTCAATATAAATATATTGCAAATAGGATGCCTAAAAAATTTCAGTCCAGAATATGATTAATGAACAATTGATTTTTTTAAACCTTTCACTGGTTTGTTTATGAGACAAATTCCATATCAATTGAAAGTATGAAGCCTATAGAAATATGTTTAGGTTGAGTATTTTTCTCGTTACAATTCTTGGGTAGGCAGGTAAATCGAAACAAATCATTTACGCTGATCTGGTAAATGAATTAAAGTAAAGTTAAAATAAAGATTATGTATTTAATTGGCACGGAATTTGTCCATTGACCAAACCAGTAAAAAGTCTAAAGACAAAAAAAAAACATTCTAACCCATTTGCAATATATTTATTGACTTACTAGCTTTTGCCCGCGACTTCGTTCGCGTATAAGTCAAAAATTTAAAGTAGATTAGACCAAGGAATCACGTTCCCATATAAACTTTTCCCCCCTCTTTCACCCCCTTAGGAGTAGAATTTCGGAAAATCCTTTCTTATCGGAAGCCTACGTCATACAAAGAACACACCCTCCAAGTTTCAGGTCTGTACAATCAGCGGTTTAAGCTGTGCGTTGATCCGTCAGTCAGTCAGGACAAAGGATTTTTTAAGTATAGAAGATTTGAATTGATATTATTTTTCATCCATTAAACACCTCGATGAAGATCGTTTTTGAAGGGATCCCGTACTAGAATTAAATACCTAAAAGCACTCACCCTGAGATAATTAAGCGTTGAATTAGTGATCCCCTGCCTGGTAATATTCTTAGCTAGTTGGTCTAACGGCGCGTGTTCCGGAGGATGTACAGCTTGACGAGGGATCAGTTCTCGATGCGCACGCACGGCCATATGCCACGACTTTATGCGCATAAGGTCGTCGAATGTGAATTCTAAGATTAGACGTCCTTCTGTGCATACCTGGAATGTGAAAAATTAAGGGTTTTTAACAGGTTTTTAATGGTCTTTGGACTCTGGAAGGACCATGGAGAGAACGAGAATGCAGGAGAGAAGGACACAGATGGTCGCGGGTTCGATTCCCGCCTCAGACAAGTATTTATGCTTAGATATTTGTCTGTGGTCTGATTGTTTCTATGTATTATAAGGATATATTATTATTTACAAAATAAAATTATGTAAGTATTATATCCGTTGTCTAGCACCCATAAAACAAGTGTAGTTACTTAGTTTGGGGCTAGATGGCGATGTGGGAAATGTTCTGCAATATTTATTTATGTTAATATACGCTTTGCATAAAATCCTGGATCCATTCTTGGATACGTATATTTTTTCCTTTATATAAATCTTCTATTCGTCACTC
The DNA here is from genome assembly GCA_907269075.1 of Idaea aversata. Lineage (NCBI taxonomy): Eukaryota > Metazoa > Arthropoda > Insecta > Lepidoptera > Geometridae > Idaea > Idaea aversata. Next base: position 5,426,808 of record OU026112.1, on the reverse strand, counting down.
GTCACCATAACACAAGCCCAAATGAGCGATATTATTATTAAACAATATAAAACAAACATGAGACGCGTGACGTTTACCATGATGACGCCGTCATAGTAACGGAACATGACGCATGACGTCATCTTTTTGTGAATGCAGATGATAAGACGTTATCACTTCAAAAATCCTGGATCCAGGAATAAACTGGATATATCAAAAAGATACATCAATGGATCTTTATAGTGAATTTTAGTAAAGTCCTGAAAAATATACTTTGGAACAAAATCCTGGATCAAGCAATAAAGTGGACATAAAAGTGCAAAAAAAGATCAATTGATGCATATTTTCAGTGGATTTTAGGGGATATCGCCGTTTTTATTATGACGCCCTCTCAGAGAAAATACTTGTTTGTTTGCATTGAAAAGGCTCCGAAACTACTGGGCCGATTTTGATAAAACTTGGTATGAAGATACATTGATTCATTGGGATTGTCATAGGCTACTTTTAATCCCGATATTCCCACGGGATCGGGAGTTATGAGGGTGAAACCGTGGAGCGGAGTTTTATTTATAAACTTACTTTAGTGAACATTGGTTTCCCGTGATGCGTGACCATGGTGCAGTGATCACAGTCTAGGGTTATGCTCGTGTTGTGGAACGACTCCTTGGGCTGTCTCATCGTGTAATACAGTGCCTTTATTCACTAAGGTTCAAGTCGTCGGGCACGCGTGATTAGGACGAGATTTCCATACAAAAACCGCCCTTCCTCCGCCCCTAATCACGCGCGCCCAACGACTTGAACCTTAGTGAATATAGGCCCAGCTCTGAGACTCCGCCCTCGTATATGCTACTGAAGTGAGTCGCTAGTCTAGATATAAACTTACTTTAGTGAACATTGGTTTCCCGTGATGCGTGACCATGGTGCAGTGATCACAGTCTAGGGTTATGCTCGTGTAGTGGAACGACACCTTGGGCTGTCTCATTGTGTAATACAGCTCTGAGACTCCGCCCTCGTATATGCTACTGAAGTGAGTCGCTAGTCTAGATATAAACTTACTTTAGTGAACATTGGTTTCCCGTGATGCGTGACCATGGTGCAGTGATCACAGTCTAGGGTTATGCTCGTGTTGTGGAACGACTCCTTGGGCTGTCTCATCGTGTAATACAGCTCTGAGACTCCGCCCTCGTATATGCTTCTAAAGTAGCGAGGTATCAATGTCCTGCCTATCGCTGGAATCAGAAATATAAATATATCAGAGACTAGCTTTTGTTCGCGTAAAAGTCGAAAATGAATAAAAAATCACGTTGTCCCATACAAACTTTGGCCCCCTTTTTCAACCCATAAGGGGTAGAATTTCGGAAAATTCTTTCTTATCGGATGCCTACGTCATAAAAGAACACACCCTAAAAGTTTCAGTGCCTTTATTCACTAAGTTTCAAGTCGTTGGGCGCGCGTGATTAGGGCGAGATTGCCATACAAAAACCTCTCCCCCTCCGCCCCTAATCACGCGCGCCCAACGACTTGAACCTTAGTGAATAATGGTACAGGTCTCTACGATCAGCAGTTTAGGTTGTGCGTTGGTCCGTCAGTCAGTCAGGACAAAGAATTTTATATGTATAGAATCTATATCAATAATTTGTAGGAACTGTCAGCAACAAACTCCCACCATTTCTTAAATTGCTATTATTGGCATGGTTTAAACTTTTACCAAGCAGGGCCTGTAATTTCTGCTTAAGAGTGATAAAAGAAATTAACTTTCTAGGTCCACCAGTTCCTGAGAAAATTGGTGGTGACAAACGGACTGAGAGACAAACGGACAAGAGAGTGATCTTATAAGGGATATAAATAAAAATAAATAAATAAATATTTCAGGACATATTACACATCGCCATCCAGCCCCAAGCTAAGCAACTTAATGCTTGTGTTATGGGTGCCAGATAACGGATAAACTACTTATATACTTTTTTTTTGTAAATATATTATTATACATATAGGAAACACCCAGAACCAGAAACAAGAATTTATGGTCAGCATAAATACTTGTTCCCGGCGGGAATCGAACCCGCAACCTTCTGCGTCGCAGTCGGGTGTTCGCCCGACGCGCCACAGAGGTCGTCAAAATTATATATTAACCTTTTGAGGTATGAAACCCTAAATAACAAGGTACACAATGTTAAACCATTTTATTTACTTCACTTTAAATTCTAAATTTAAGTTTTACACATTTAAAAACTTTTTAGTATCAAAAACACCCCCGTCTTTTATCCCCCATAACTTTCAGACGGCTGAACAGATTTCGATCAAAGATAGGACTAAGAACAATGCCACAGACAGACCTACAGATACACAGACACGTCAAATTTTTAACACACCGTCGTTGTTGTTGTTTTTTAAAAATATTAAAATGTTTTGATTTTCCAACAAACACATACATAACTGAGACTTATTAAGACTAATTAATAAACCGTTTTCAGGCAAAAGCTTCATTACTTTGTGGCTTCAATGTCTGAGGACTGAGGGAGAATCGAATTCTCCAATTCTATATCTTATCCTATCCTCTGTCAGTCATTTTTTTTGCAATTTACTGGGGTCCGTTTGGGGCATCCCGCGAGAAACCCCGCGACATCGAGGGGGGGTGAGTAAAATAGCGATAACAGTGAAGTTATTCTGGCGTCAGTTAAAAATAGACAAACTTACTGTATCTTTTGGGTCCATCTTCTAAACAGAATGTGAGGGTGAGCGTCGCGTCGTCTTCAAAGAATTCCGTCGCGAACGCATCCCACCAGAGGTTGTCCGAGTCCTGGAATTTTTAAATATATCACTATATAACTATATCACTATATATATATATCACTATATCACATAGTATAAAACAAAGTCGCTTCTGTCCTTATGTCCCTATATCCCTATGTATGCTTAAATCTTTAAAACTATGCAACATTTTGATGCAGTTTTTTTAATAGATAGAGTGATTCAAGAGGAAGGTTAAATGTATAATACATCCATAATATAGCCGTGCGAAGCCGGGGCGGGTCGCTAGTTATTATATAAAAATCAATGTCACTTTTCGTTGTAATTTTATAACTCAAGAACGGGCTCACCTATCCTAACCAAATGTTTAAGCTTTGTTCGGACTATTTAGTAGATTGTTTATGTGAAGTTTGCACAAAATCGGTCGAACGATTCTATCACATTTTTTTGTAACAAATGAATTCAATAAATGGCGGATCATTTTGTTAATAGGGTTTTCGATATTTTATATGGCAAAACAACGTTTGCCGGGACAGTAAGTCTAGTATAAATTTCAACTTGCTAGGTCTATCTGTTCTTGAGAAAATCAGTGGTGACACATGAACAAACAGACGGACAAGAGAGTGAACTTATAAGGGGTACTTCTTTACGTTTTGATAACGCCTAGCTAAGCATAGAACTTGTACTTGTATACAGGCTGTTTCTCCACAGTCCTTTTTGCGTGAAGATTGAGTAGGCGTGCCCAGCACCTACTATCTCTATCTCTCCTCTGGACATGGTCGACTAAGCTGAGAGGGAGCTTAGTCGACCATGTCCAGAGGAGAGAACTTGTCAATACATCTGGAGCCAACTAAGCCGCGGGTTTCATCACGATGTTTTCCTTCACCGTAAGAGCAATGTCAATAAGCGCACATAAATTTTTGTTAAGAAAAATACATTGGTGCACGGCCGACCTGGATTCGAACCCACGACCTTCAGAATGAAAGTCGAGGTATCTACCACTAAGCCAACACTGCTCATAGGACTTAATGTGGGTGAAACCTCGGGGTTCGGCTAGTCCTAATATAAAGTTTTTTATTTATTTGTTTGATTTCTCTTCACAGTCAAATGAGTGGACCGATTAAGATGAAAATCAGCGTAATTGTAGTTTAGGAGATAGAAAAGGACATAGGATACTTTTGAATTCGAAATTCCCGCGTGATCGGGTCTAACGTGAAACCATAGAGAACAGTTAAATTATATATCACTAGCTACGCTCCGCAGTTTCATCCGCGTAAGTCCCGATCCCGTAGGAATATCAAAATAAAAAGTAGCCTATAGCCTTCCTCGATAAATGGACTATCCAACACAGATTAGCGCGTTCAAAGAAACAAACCAACACTTCAGTTTTATAATGTTAGTATAGATTTACCAAAAAATATTGACGACACTATCTGTGTTCAATACTTTGAAAGGTCTCTAAGTTATTGTCTAAGAATGAATGCACTTCATTATGTAGTTTCTAAGAAAAACAGCCAAATATTCGTACCTACGTTTAAGATTTTTTTTTTCAACTGATTAGAAGCATTATTCAACTTCCACAGTCTTCAAACTCTATCTCATGCATTTTTACGATATTATTTCTTAGTATTTCTACTATTTTAATCGAAAAAACATCGTAAAACCAAACAAATTCATTAAAAATACCGCCCACGAAAAACAGTAAACAAACTTTTTTGACGTAAATGTGACGTTTCTATCACTTCCGGTAGTGCAGTGCACGATTCGATTATTATAAATCGTTTTTAATCGTAGTTTAATCGTTATTTAATCGTATTTTAGTCGATTGTTATAAAACATTTTAGTTTACTTTGTTTTCGCATTCACGATAAGAGATGGCGCTACTAGGGAGTAGATTGAAAAAGTCGGCTGCGCGCGCATGGATTGGGGTGCATTTTACGCTTTGTAACCATGTATGTCAATTTCTAGACTGCACAGCCTCTGAGGTTAGGCCGGTATTTTACTAGCACTTTCATTTTTGACTTGGTTTTTATTTATTTAGGTTTTTAAACGTTGTTTATATTGTTGTTTTTTTTAATACTTATTAGTTTTATATTGAGTTAAATATTTTATAATTCTTGTTTTTCCATCGACATCTATAGTTAGATGAAAATTAATTTAACACCCTTTGTACACTTTGTTTGTATAATTCTAATGCTACAAACTACTTAACTGTGAAAAAAAAATTATTTATATTTCAATTTTAATTGTACTTTTATTACATATTGTTTTTCCCTATATTTGGTCTTATTAAAATATTTATATCCTATTTCCATTTTTTCATTTTTCTACTGCTGAGTAAAGACATTTTCCATCTTTTTCCAAAGTAGTAAAAAGTATTTTTCTGTACACGTTTATTCTACTTATATTTAATAAAAATACATAAATATTTACCTCTGTCCTCTGTTGTAACCGTTTATTGAGTTCGTAAACTCTGTAGTCTGGTTGGCCAAAATATGGCGCGTGCCGCCTGAAATTTAGAAAAAATACATTTAATTACACAATGAAACCATTCAATCATAAAAAATTACAATTTATATTTAGAAAGTTTTACGACTTCGGATTATAGACATTTCATAGAAAGGAAGAGATATTAAAATACGATAGTTTCAGTCAAACTTTCACTCTGCCTCTGCAGAATAATTTTACGTTCGTGAATTTAGCATAGCTTTTAGTGCAAATAATAGATTAATATCATGATCCTTAATAAGGGGTTATTTAAAAATGGATTTATACGATTTGTTTGTTATTTTAGGTATACAGTCGCTTCTAACCATCAAGATCTACCAGCAAACTTTAGTCTCGTAAAAATTACGCTTGTAACAGCACCAAAATATCGAGCCCCAAAAAATATGAACAAAAATAATTGAAAATATCATATTTTAAATAACTTTAGTGGTGAAAATAGTTTAAAATCCTATAATATTTTGTAAAAAAATCATAATAGGTACCTACATAGATTCTAACTCGTATTAACATAGGTTCGTAATAAAACTTGGACATAATTATCTCTCATAATATGGTATTTTTTGTGTAAAATGAAATGGCATCAATTGAATGAATCGTCGTTTGATGCTGATTTTGAATTATGAATTTTTCCAAAAAAAAAACTAGGTAATTATAATACAGATCCATATCCAATCTATGATTATGATTATATCATAAATGAGGGATACCTAATGATAGCTTAATAAATAATAATAATTGTCGATAAAATTTAAAATAATTAACCTTTGGTCTGAATGAAGTGAAAAACTATTCTGTATACAGACTAGTTCTTATTTTTTTTTTAGCTTTTATAGCAAATCGTTTTGAAGTAAATGTATGCCAAATCTTTTGTTTAATATTTCGGCACTGATCTCGTGAATATAGAGCTTGTAAAAGTGCCGAAAGATCGAAATCCACCCAATAAAAATACATATCCTATTTTAACTTTAGATTGAAAAAAGTTGTCAAATTATTAGTTAGCGTGATTGAGGTGAAACAATGGACCAAAATAAGCACACGTACTGTACAAATAACAATCAATTTAAATTGTAAGATTTGTTTGGGTGCTGAAATGGCGCAGATGAGATGGATACTGTTTAATGATAAATTAGGTGATTTCTTAGTTATTTTTACCTAAAATAAGGATCCGGTATAGTATGGTAAATCGGCGGCGGCGGCGGCGGCGCATACTCGTGGTACTGTACGTGCGGCGAATGCAACGGGTATTGGTGGCCGTACTCGCCCTCGCCGCCGAGCGAGCCCAGCGCCACAGGCATGTAGGCCACTTTGTCACCGACACATCGCTTTCAGTTCAATTGTTTAACAGTTATGAACTCCTGGTAGCTTTACAAATTTATTTGCGAATCCTGGTTGTAAAAACGTCCGGTTTTATCTAGTTTTCACGATAATTCCTTCAAAATTATAGACTAGTTTTATTTAAGATTTCTTTGAGATAGACTGCCTGTTGCTTCTGAAGCCTTGAGCTGCTAGTACACTTTTCTAAAACTATTTTCCTGATACTCTTTCAAAACACTCTTTAGGAATCCAAAAGAATATTTTTTTCAATTATTAAACTACTTAATTTTAATAAATAAACACTTTTCAATTATATAACAAGTAAATTTTGCTTAAACTCCACTAATATTGCACAAAAAACTTTGGTCACTTTGGTAAGTCAATTCACTGCCATCACTAGAGAACGTTTAAAAAAAAGAAAATAAGCCACAGAACGTCACCGCGTAGCCATCGCGACATGACTGATAAAAAGCAATTCGAATTTTTCGCGCGGGAAGTATCGTTTTGTATCCGAAACGTAGTAAGCGCTTATATACTTTGCGATGTCACGCGATTTTAGCTCTAACGGTATCGTGTTAGGGGCGATAAGCTTCTAGATACCGTTCTAAAGCCGACGAGCTGGCAACGTCGCGTCAGCTGGCCTGAGTAGTACCGAGGCGCACGGAAAGGTCAACATCGGTTACTATTTTTTCTATACCTTCATCTATTTTCGTTGGCGTTGTTTGTTTTTTTATCACTGATAAAATATTACCTATATTGATTTTTCAAGAATGTTTAAAATGTCCATAGTGCTCATCTAAATTGCCGGATTATAACAATTAATAATTTTACATTACCTACTAGGTAAGTACTTAAGTACTTGCATTGCATTACCTACATAGAGCTTTGTTTTTGATAAAAATATTTGAATTCGTAAAAATGTTCAACTGATGTGTAAAGACAATGCCTTATTAATATTCACTACGTTAAATATTCAAAAGGTTTGAATAATCGCCGTATTAATTATATTCAAAAAATATGATCATCTCAAAATGACTATTGTTTTCACTGAGGCGAGGCCTCAGAACGCACGCGACGTTGCCGCTCCGTGCGTTCGCGCCATACTTTTTACTGTTTCTTAGCACATAGAGCGCTCATTACGCTGGCACTCACACAGAGACACGTATATTGTTATATCCGCCGTACATACTGTGTCTACATAGTGCAAGATGTACATTATATACATTCCACGAGCACCGAGCAGATATGTAGGTAAACTACGACGTTTCTACGTACACAAATCAAATATCTATAAATAAATTAAATGCGTCGAATGTTCTACGTTTGAATTTGGCGCCGTTAAGTGATGTGATGTATACATTTTCTAATTCTTCAATTAGTCGAGTCGTTGATTGTTGGAATGCGTGAGGTGAAATTTTTCATTTGGCAATTTCACACACACTTTGTTTTTATGACAATGAAATCGCGTTGTTTATAATGTAACATGAATACATTAAAATTTATAATCTGAACTATTGTATTACACTATTATTTCATTACTGAACGTGGTAATTTTTTTGTTTCTAAAAGCCTAAATAAGTAAAACATTTTCAGTTGTATCCGTCACTGAAAAAACTTGAGCAAAAAATGCACTTAACACAGAGTCGACTACGCGGAAACGTTAGTTTTAGCTAGACGAAGGAAACTTCCTTATCACAGATAATGAAAACAATACCCGTCAATACACTAACGATAAATTAGACACTACAATCGCGAGACAAAAAATGATCGAGTGCCGACGTGCCGGCTTGCCGAAGCGGAATGTGTGTCATGCCGTCGTGTCAATGACTTCGTACTTAGCTAGTCGCGATGTACCGAGCTAGGTAAACAAGTACACGTGCGGGGAAACTGGAAAACTCTCAACCCCCGACGAAAAAAAAGCGATCGGACCGGCCGACACCTGACCTCAAACTACATCCGCTGCATCGCACAATCGCACGTACAAATAACGGCTATCGCACGAATCGATATTAAAAAAAAAATCACCAGTATTCTCGACCTATTCTGAATAAATAGTTCTGAAAAGAGAACGCTAGATTTGCCGGCGCGACGCGTATACTGCACCTATGTAATCAAATACATAGGAGAAGTGTGCCGCGCTCTGACGAGTGACGAACTGTCAGCCACTCGGCTAACATCGGCTAACATCGTGTAATTCCGACGAGTTCGAATATATTGCACGATTAGATAGATTATGTCAGAATGATTAATAGTAAAAACCGGTTATTGTGTTAGGTCAATCACATCTACAATAGACGAAATCTCGTTTGGGATCAACTCTCTGATCAAGTGTCCGCGTGGTTTATGATAAATATCACAGCCAAATGTCAGCACTAAACGCTATAAATTAGTTGTAATATTCGTTGGCTCTTGTTTCAAGGTCGTGATGTGTCTACATGTTGCTTTTCCAGTTTGATGGATTGTTTTGTTAGTAATTGTACATTATACGAAATATTAATCGAAAACTAAGATAAGAGGGCAGATTTTTCAGCTGAATCAGTAATATCAGTAAGATGAATGGACTATGGGAGACAGAATGTGAATTAATGACTGTTAATATTAAACCTTGACCTTGTTTCATCTAATCTAGATGATTTTATACAGCGCTAGCAACTTTAGTGCATGCTCTATTTAGGGCGCAGTAGTTCTTGGAACGTGTATTAGATGGAGTAAACTTGCACAGCACCTATACCACCCTCTCAGCTTAGTCCAGCATGTCCAGAGAAAAGAACTTGTCAATACGCCTGGAGACCACTATGCCGCGGATTTCATCAGGATTTTTCCTTCACTATAAAAGCAAGGCGAAGCGCACATAAGTTTTTTGTAAGAAATATCCATCGGTGCGTTGGCGATCGGGATTCGAACCTTCGACCTTCGGAATGAAAGTCGAGATATCTACGACTAGGCCAAAACCGCTCTCGAATATACGGCTTAAATATGAGAATAGAAAATTGATACGAAGGCAGGATGAAGAAAGCAGCAGTACTAGTAAAACATCTGTCGGCCGTATTTTTTGTGACTCTAAAATCTTAGAACTTCATTATCTCTAGAACTGACGTAAGCCACACAAAGACAAAACATCAAAAGACTTATCTTATTTTAATCCCTTGCCTACGACAAAACAAAGGAATTACGAAAAAAAAGTCGTAGGCGTAGTCTCAGAAATCAGCATCCATTTAAATAAATCAATAAGTACCCATGGTTTATTATGGTGATGCAGTAAATTTCCACTTACAGGGCGAGATGACCTAAGAAGGTCACAGGAAGCCGTAGAATCTACACGGAACGATGGAAAACTTTATGAAATGTCGACATACAAATCAAGCTTTATAAAAGTTTCTATATAGGGCTTCATTCAACCGCGTAGTTACCTACAAGGTACTCTGAGATGAAATATATTTTAATGGCTTCGCGTAATTCCCGATGCCATGGGAATATCGGGATAAAAAAGTAGTCTATATTATGCCAATTCAGGTTTCTAAATCATAAATCAACGAACTATTTTTTTTAATTAAAATCAGAGCTATCCTCTAGATTATTGTTTGTTTATTTATGATAGGGTCATAACTCGTGCATGTCCAACGAAATGAGGGCAAAAACAACCACAGACTGGGTTCAAAACAGCAGGCAACTCTGTGGCAGGCCAAGAAGTAGATGGTGGTTTGAGTTTGCATTAGACAGGGAAAAAGGGATAAATACCTTTGCCCTAAAGTGGGACATAAAAAAATATAGGTTAAACATAAATAATTAATTTTTAATTGCATCATCTTAGATACGCCTTTCTCACCACAAAGACTTCGCTTCACTCAGTCAAATAAAGAGAGCAAAAGCTACCAGTCAATCACTATTGTATGTAACGTAATACATATAGAATTGTCCATACATTAGACAATTGTCTGAGAGAAAGTTTGTGAAAGCAGCTTACAGACGTCGTTGGAAATTTGACGCGTGAATGGCGGATGATGGACTGTAGCTACTAATAAACCCCTTAGCTTCACCAGATTTCATGGGAATATCGGGATTAAAATTAGCTTATAATATGTTATTTCAGGAGTCCACCGAACTACATACTACATCCAAATAGATATAAAATACAGTTGTTTTTACGTCACTGAGTAAAACTTGAGATACAAACACACTGTCATAGGTACTTTCATTTTTCATAATTACTAGCTGTGCCCACGGTTTCACTCCCCATAAGTCCCAATACCATGGGTATACCTAAACTACCACTATGCCGATTTTTATCTAAATCGGTTTAGTCGTTTGACCGTGAAGAGGAAACAAACTAATAAATATACAAATCAATAAATAACTAAACAATCTTTAGGATTTTTAATATTAGTTAGGATTAGTAGGACACTTAGGTAGGTACCGTGATATATGTATATTTTTTATAGCATATAGATTACCGTTCGACCACTTATCTCACTCGAAATGACAATGCGGTCTAAGATGCAGCACGCTTACCTAGAAGATACCAAAGAAGACCCCTTAAATCAACGGAGGCCTTCAAGGGACGCAGTGACGCAGGAAAAGATAAAACGTAGTGAAACGAGAATTGATCCGACCCGTCCTCGATAGGTGAAATGAATAAGGAAGCTGGGAGAGCCATTGCCCAGTAGTGGGACATCATGGCCTAATAAGATAAGATGACAATAAAGTGTAGGTAAAAAACGCAATGAATTTAGAAACCTCCGTATTTTGAAGACGGTTAAAAATAACAGAACGTGCAGACAGTACAAATAATGCAAAACTACTCCCCGATTAAGCTAGTTAGCGAGTCTCGCTCAGCTGTCCAATAAACGGTATGCGGTGATGTTCACACCACAAAATCCTATAAGAAATGACAGTATGAACAATGAACATCGCTACCTCATAAGCTCGAATGCGTGCTTAGTCTCTATAATGCAGAAGCAGGTTTTGACTCGTACAATAAATGTATCGCTAGCAATGCCATCTGTTATTTGTTAATTGTAAAATAGTTAAATTATTCATAATAATATTAAATAACAATGTTTTTATTGAACTTTTGGAATATAATAGTCAATATTATTGAATAAAAAGTTATTACCAATAACATAAGACGATTACTATCAATAAAAATATCGTTTTAAAAGAATAGAATGTAAATTATCGCGAATGATCGGAATATTAATCGACTAATTTCAGTTTTTCGATTTGCACTTCACTAAGCCGGAACTTCACCGGAAGTGGGTCGTTGGCGCCGCTATTTGAATTTTGAACTTTTCTTTTTTTTCTCCGTTCGCCAAGTTATTTTCTTTTTTATTTAAATTCGTTTCAGTTTTCTTTCTGATGAAGTAAGTAACTATTACTTTGACCTTCATTCAGCCAGACGAATTTTAAATGGAATATTAGACCTTTATTTAATCAATAAGTGAGTAAAATGCAAGGAACATGGATTTCTATGGTATAAAATGAGATATAGCTAGTAGAATATGTTTGAGAAATAAAGTAGGTACCTACCTGCTTTAGGTAGGTAAATATTTTGGTGGTGAATAATAGGGCCTTTTTTCATTCCAAAGTAAAAAGCGCTGTTTTGTTTTGAATTCTTTTCGTAGTAGGTAAGTAGGTACTATAAATCTAGTTTTAATTTCTTCAAAAAAATGTAAACATAGTAGATTAAATACAACTATAAAAAGACATCTCTTTATCGCAATAAATATAACCAAAAATACACGAAAAACAGGTGGAATGAAGCGAACCACCATTGCCGATAAATATTAGAAAAAAAAATCAAATTCCTATTTCGAATATCGAGAGAGAGCACGAGTTGATTCGATTCATTAGAGCGACAAGGACGGAGCGATGCGCGTGCGATAGAGATAGATAGATGCGTGGTGTAGTTGTGTGAATGGGTCGGGGTAGCGTAGTGTTGGGACTACACTTTTTAGGCATTATGTTGGTTATTTTGGTCATAAATAAAAAATATGTTTACAGTTTTTGTATTCTGTTAATCTAGTTCCATTATGCTTCCATAGATGGCGCTTTTCAGAAGGGAAATTAACAAACTGAAAGATTTTAATTTCCGTTTTCAAAGAAAACTACTGAATTTTCGTAATTTAGGGTTAATTTTAATACATGAGAGCGGTGTTGGCTTAGTGGTAGATACCTCGACTTTCATTCTGAAGGTCGTGGGTTCGAATCCAGGCCGGCCGTGCACCAATGTATTTTTCTTAAGAAAAAATTATGTGCGCTAATTGACATTGCTCTTACGGTGAAGGAAAACATCATGATGAAACCCGCGGCTTAGTTGGCTCCAGAAGTATTGACAAGTTCTCTCCTCTGGACATGGTCGACTAAGCTGAGAGGGTAGGTTCTGGGCAAGCCTACTCCATCTTCACGCAAAAAGGACCCAATTAAAAAGGGTCTAATCGTCCGTAAACCGACTTTACAGACATCCATTTGTTTAATTTTGAGGTTTAATCTACTGTTCTAAATGAATGACCTTTGTTTAAAAAAATCAGCTGATTTTCAAAACAACCAAAAAAAATGGTTGTCTGTAAAGTCTGTTTCCGGACGATAATTTTACGTGATAACGTCATAAGAAAACATTGATGGTAACCATGGCAACGATAAAACGTTGCTATAGTTACCTTGTCAATAACATGAGGCGTTCCAGTAACGACGCGTGACGTCACACTTTTTTGAGATTGCAGGTGTTCACCAATTTATAAAACGTTATCACGTCAAAAATTTGATCGAATTTCCAAAAGTCGTAGAGCAAAATTTGTTTTTTTTAGGTGCACAGAAGTGGCCATCAACCGCTTGCTAACATGATTACCTACGAACAAACCAAAAAACATTAAATAGAGTTTTTCAGATTTGGACATTGACTATTTCACATTTTAGATTCGGAAAAAGCAACCTTAAGTTAGGAAGGATAACAAAAATATTTTATGAATAGGTAACATCCCAAAATTATGCTACAAATACCATAAATAACGTCTCGTTTCCCAGCCCTAGTCACCGGCGTGCGAGCGAGACAGATAGATTTATAATTAGTGTGTTAGAAAGAGACGGTAGCGTTGACGTAGTAGTAGATGAGATAAGGGCCTATCAGCTGGGGGAGCGTTTGTTTGCAAGTGAGTACTTGAATGCAGTTGATTTAGGGTTAAGTGGTAAGTAGAGTATTCTTGCCGCTAATAAAAATGGCGTGTCCTTCTTGGATTTTGTTTTTAAGCTATTGCATAGCTTTTATCGCGGGCGTTGAGCGCGGCGACGGAATCAAGAAATTCCGTAACGAAAATAAAACCTAACACCCCCCACTCCGCCTACCATGTAGCTCGGCTGAGCGTTCGCTATGCAATAGCTTTACCGCGGCAGTCCCCGAGTGCCACACTTTTTTTATTTTATAAACTAGCGACCCGCTCCGGCTTCACACGGCTATATTATGCATGTATTGTACATATAAAACTTCCTCTTGAATCACTCTATCTATTAAAAAAAACCGCATCAAAATCCGTTGCGTAGTTTTAAAGATCTTAGCATACAAAGGGAAATAGTGACTTTATTTTACACTATGTAGTGATATCTTAAAAAACCGCCGTGGAGTGAAAGTTTTTTTAAGTTAATGACATTAATGTTTACTTGTAAAAGTAACACGAATCTCAAGGCATAATAATATTTGGAAGTTCGATGGAGCTTGTTCGTTAATTCTTGTGTCTCTAAATAAGTTTTTTCTGGATGTCAGCTGACGATTAGAACTTTTTTTTTTTTTTTTTCAAAAATTTAGAAATTTTCGTTAAAATCGATACGTAGGTATTTGTAAAAAATATCTGATCTTGGTAATTTTTTGCTTTCCATTTAGTCACTCTTCTGAGCCTCAGAGGAATGAAAATAAAATGAAATTATTGTATTTTTCACATGAATCGCTCGGTACATGGCTTGCTCTATTAGCATAATAAATGCTTTGCCAGATAAATGAAAAACTAGAATGTTTACTTATCATTACAAAATGGATTTTACTGGTCAAATCATCTGGACATTTTTTAGTTTTTATTATTTAGTAGCTAGTGGTGCTGGTGTTCATCGAGGCTTATGGAACTAAGTCTTTTTTTTCCAACAAATGCGAAGCCAAAAGGGAGGGTTATGTTTACATCTGTTTCTCCGCATATCTCCTAAACCTATCATAATTTAACAAATTTTAATGAGGTATCGTAAGAGGTCTTGATCATCTGCTGGTTATTTAAAACAGACTTTAAAAAAGGGGAGGCAATGGCCGCGGGGCTCAGCCAGTATCTTACAACTCCTTATCCACATCTTAAAACTGATTGCCAAGTACTGCAAAATTTTCAGAGGTAATTAATAAGTAATGGAAATATGAAAGTTATTAATTGGCACTACTTTCTTTCTTTTACATCCAGCCAGGCCCAGGGTCTTCAGAAACGGACCCAGTCTCATTTCCAGTTTTAGAAATTTATCTATACTAATATTATAAAGAAATAAAGTTTGTTACTTGGGTTAATCTCCAGTTTACCAATTTGGATTAAATATTGCACAGGGATAGTTTGGGGATAGTTGAGTTTCATAGACTATTTTTATCCCCAAAATCTCATGGAATCAGGATTTACGCGAGTGAAACCACTAGTTTTTTAATAAAGCTGAAATAAAGGTTGAATCGTTTAAAAACCGTTTAATTTGGAACTCATTTTACCTTAATCTGGATTAATTTAGCATGGCTCTTATTCTTTATTTAAGTTTCCAGTTTTTTTACTACTTGTGTTTTGGTTTTATGGTGTAATTAAGCGTTTATTTATCTATATAATCGGGGGGATGGATAGTTAAGTTAACCGGGCAAGTACCTCGCTATCTATATGGGAGCAGACAGTTAACCAGGCAAGTAGCTCGCCCACCTCCACAAGTAAAGTAAACGAGGCACAACCCACACAATCGCACTCTGTTACCAACCTACCTGCACACATATACAAATTATTACCGACGCGACTACGAAGCGGTGTGTAAGTGAAAATAATATTATTTTTTATTATACATTGAGTTTTTTTTTAAATAAATTTTATCAACGTCCCTGTTGGCACAATGGTCACCATGCCGGACTGCCAAACACAGGGTTGCGGGTTCGATTCCCGTCTCAGACATACTATATTTATGCTTAGATATTTCTCTGTGGGGTTGTTTCTATGTATTATTAGAAGTATTTTACAAAAGAAAAGTATATAAGTAGTAAGTATATCAGTTGTCTAGCACCCATAACACAAGTGTAGTTACTTAGCTTGGGGCTAGATGGCGATGTGTGGAATGTCCTGCAATATTATAGAATCGTCGCAAACTCAGGTAGTGGTAGCAACTCGTCTAAGCAGCGGATGGTCTAATCTAAAGCTGTCATGTCGTTATAAATGCAGGTGGTCTTAATTTCTATTTCGCTTTTCTATACTTATAATAACTCCCGATCCTGTGGGATAATCGGGATAAATAGTAGCCCATGATACTGTCAATGAATCAATGTATCCTCATACCAAGTTTCATCAAAATCCTTCCAGTAGTTTCGGAGCCTAATTGTTACAAACAAACAAACACGCCTTTAACCTGCAGTGAGACGGAATGGTCAAAAAATAAATAAATAAAATAATAACTTTTACACTGCAATTAAGATGTCTTGGTATTTTTTTTTAACTTTGACAATTCCATAATTTTTTATTGATTTTGAGGGGCCTTTATCAAAAAATACTGCGAGCAAAGTGTTTTGATCATTGTATTGATAGCTTAGAACACTTCCAATGAATCAATGTATCCTCAAACCAAGTTCAATCAAAATCGGTCCAGTAGTTTTCGAGCCTATTCAATGCAAACAAACAATGAAATAATTCATCTTTAATATATTATTAGTAATAGTATAGATTTATTATTTTCATAACACAAGCCTAGTTACTTAGCTTGGGGCTATATAGATGGCGCTATGAAAAGTGTCCTGAAATATTGATTAATTTTACCTTTATTTTAAAAAATCCAGCTGATTTTCGAATTCATATACTTAACTTAAAAAATTCCAAAATAAATCTATTTTTATTAGTCGTAGGACAAAAATTGATCAGGTGCACAAAAGTAAGTCTTCAACGGCTTTCTTATGTAACTATCTGCGCTCTACGGTTTCACCTGCGTATCTCCTGATTCCGTGCGAATATCGGAATAAAAAGTATGTTATCTCCAATTAATCATGTATCCTTCCCTCATACATGTATTTGGAAGCACAAAACAAAAAACAGTAAGAAAGGATTTTCCGAAATTCTAAGGGGGCGAAAGAGGGGGACAAAGTTTTTGACAAGGTGATTCGTTGGTCCAACCTACTAATTCTACGCGGATGAAGTCACGGGTAAATGCTAGTAACCCTATATAGAAGGTAGTGAAGGTACCTATTCTAAAATATTGACGAATTTCTCAAAATGTGTCAAAAGGGGGAGAATTCAACCCCAATAATAAATAACACTGTCTCTATCACACGAATGATTGAGACGTATTGCTTTCTCGTTTGACGGGATGCAAATTAAAAATCAATGCGTGCAATGAGGCTTTATTAATGTAAATGCTAGTATAGATGGCGCTGTTTAGAAGAGTAACTAAAGAAACTGCTATAAACACTAAAAAAACCGGCCAAGTGCGAGTCAGACTAGCACGAAGGGTACCGTGCCATTTAGACATTTACACGAAGAACCGAAAAAAAACAGAAGACTACAAAAATTTGCTATTTCCTTTGATTTACCATACTATATTTGTTTCCAAGAATTGATCTCTATCAGCAACACTATCGATTGATATAAAAATATAGATATTTTTTTTTTTTTGCAAAATCAACAGGTTCATTTCCTGGCTAGGGATGACTTTTTCAAAAATCTAATGATGTAATTTAAGTTTTTGTCAAAATCGGGCACGTAACTCCTTTCAGCTTTTTTAATAAATAAATAAATATTGCAGGACATTCCACACATCGCCATCTAGCCCCAAGCTAAGTAACTAGACTTGTGTTATGGGTGCTAGACAACGGATATACTACTAATATACTTATCTTTTGTAAATATATACTTATAATACATAGAAACAACCAGACCACAGACAAATATCTAAGCATAAATACATGTCTGAGGCGGGAATCGAACTTCGCAACCCTATGTTTGGCAGTCCGGCACGTTGACCATTGTGCCAACTGAATGGTGACCATTGTGCTTTTCGCTATCTCTTATAGTTTATGATATAGCCCATGTAAAAAAATTATCCTGTATATGCAAAAGAATTAAGAACCTCTTTTTTTGAAGTCCGTTTAAAACTAATGTTCAAACAACTCGCCACTTCGATCTGCATAGATCTTTATAATTTCTAGGTACATATTTTGGCCTACGTAGCTACAAATATCTACCTACGTTATAATAAAAATTTATTTTTTCTCTGTTCCACGTTTTTGCTGACGCTACTCGAGGTTACGAGCGAGGGGGTGACTTTTACAGGAATAACGTGCCTTGATACTTTACTAATTATTAATTAATTTAACTGTAGATTAAACATTTAAAAATATTGCGATCGAAAGAAACTATCAGGGGGTTACTCCAAAACGAGGTTTAAGGATAGTCCGAGAAGTGGAAACCTTAGATTTACTCGATTTAAACCTTAGATTTAGACACAGATTTACTCCTTTAGATTATATAGGGATAGTGTTTAGACTATAGTTCCCAATAAAATCTATAGGGATAAGAATATAGTTCATGAGTAAATCTGTGTCTAAATCTTTTAATCCACATCTCGGACTGTCCTTAAACCTCGTTTTGGAATAAGCAAAGTTTAGAGAAATGGCATGTGTACAGCAGAGCCTTACGATGATTAAAAAAACTGGTTGCCTGTAAAGTCGGTATACGGGCGAAAGTTTTACGTGACAACAACTGTGCTCGAGTGGAAGGGACGCGTGCCTTTCACTTTTTATGTCTGTCTCTCTCGCTCTTAGGCGGGCTAACCATGCCCGAGTGGAAGGGACGCGTGCCTCTCACTCGCTCTCATTGTGAGCGCATAACGTCAGCGGAGCGTAACGCAGTTTCTTGAAGTGTCACCCGGCAAACCAATTTATAAAACGTTGTCACGTCAATAAGAAGCAAAGAAGAAGAAGCGAAGTAATAATAAGCAATGTTTTTTTTAAGGTTTAGACCGATTATTCTAATCCTAACTATATTATAAATCCTAAAGTTTATTTGTTTGTTGTTTTTTAGTAGAATTGACTTAAACTATTAGGTAAAAGGTAAATAATAAGGTAAAGGTAATAGGTAAAGATTAATGGTACATCTAGAATCACCTTCTCATCACAACCTCCTCAATGAATTACGATTACGCTTAACAATTTGAAGAACTTTTTTAGGGTTTCGTGCCCAAAGGGCAAAACGGGACCCCATTATTAAGACTTCATTGTCCGTTTGTCTGTCACCAGGCTGTATCTCATGAACCATGACAGACAGCTAGAGAGTTAAAATTATCACAGATTCTGTACCTATTTCAGCTGCCACTATAGCAACAAATACTAAAGACATAAACAAAATTATTAAAAACTAGCTGCGCCCCGCGGTTCCACCCGCGTAAGTCCGATGTTTCTCACCGTTTAAACCTTCCCTGGACTACGACAAACATGTCAAAACCAAAATCATATAAATCGGTTCAGCCATTCTCGAGTTTTAGCGAGACTAACGAACAGCAATTGATTTTTATATATAGAGAAGATAATATTCTATTTAATTTTATTTATTTAATACTTATTTTCCAACACAACGTGGTATGTAACCCTTCGTTCGCAAGTCCGACTCGCACTTAGACGGTATTGTTTTTTTTGTCACTTTAAAATGTCCAGAACAATAAAACGAAACTAAAACAACTCGCTACAAAGTCTATAAAGTATCAAAGCGCGTCGCTCGCGTCACAACCACCCCGGCCACGTGCTCGCCACCCCAACACAACCACCTAGCTATGTATATATGTATACCAAGTAGAAATATAGGTTAAACTGTCTGTCACGCCGAGCGCCGAGCGCCGCGCCGTACCAACCGCAGTCACAATCGTTGATTTTGATAATAGAATAATACCTATGTTTTTCTTGATTATGATTATTTTAACCAGTGTGTCTTCTTTGCGGGTCCCAAAGACAACTTAACTTAGTTTTTATGATGGTTTTAAGTGTATAAAGAAATTTTGACTTTGATCGGGTTTTATTCCATCACTGTCAGAGCAATGTTGATTGGTGCATGGTGTAGAAAACATCTCATAATGTAACTTGCGGCTAAATTGGCTAAGGACATTTTGACGAATTCTTTCCTCTGAACAACGTCGACTAAGCTAAGTGGGTGGTAAAGGTGCTGGGCATAGTCTACTCCATCTTCACGCAACAAGGATTTAACTGAAGAGGTCCAGTCGCAGAAAACCAGCCGATATATAAGTACATATCTTGACCGCAAGGTATAACTGGCCCTTAGTGATAATTCCCCATAAAGATTTCGCTTTCTTTTGCGTGATTTGGAACGAATTTAGAAAAATCCTTTGGTGCACGGCCGGAATTCGAACCTACAACCTTTGGAATGAAAGTTGGAGTATCTACCACTAGGCCAACACCGCACCTTAGTCATGAGATAAAAAGAATTAACCTGACTAACTAAATTCTAAAAATTACTTGTACAATTACAGACTATAAACTGATGAATTCCAATTGTATATGTCATTTCAATGTGATATTGACAGCAAAGTCACATTGTCAAACATTCGAACCAAGTTATTTATTCAGTTGACAGCGGCGCTAGTCTAAAAACTATTCCAAACAGTTTGGTAAATTGTCTAAGCAGATTTCTAGTTCTTATTTTTACCACCAGAATACGTAACTTTGTGGCTAGGCTATGCAGCCTTGAAAAGAATTGGTCTTTGAATTGAAATAAAATGCATAATCAAATTGTGCTTTCAGTTCACAACTTTAGTATGAATCTGTGAGAAAAACTCATCCTCAGAGAAAATCAAGAAGAAACGACAAGTGCTACGAGGCTGAATCTTCGCATGGGGTTTTTTTCAAGGACGTCAGCGAGCACTAAGAAAGAATTTTTGGAAATTTGACTTCTAATGAGGAAAAAATAGGGATGATAAAATTTGTTGATCGTAGTAACTATTATGTTTTCTGTATTTATAGGAAATCAATCTTCACTCTGAGATACTAACGCGTGTAAAACCGCGGGTTGCAGCTAGTTATTAATAATACATTAGAATCTTTTTTTTTAAATTACATCTCTGATGTAGCTTGGTGTTCGGATATTAGCTAATTGTGGTGTACTTATGTTGGTGAGTGACTGAGAGATCTTACTTATTGAGGGACAGAATTCATGCGAATTTAGAGTTTTTGAAACATTATTTTGTCCAAACATGCTGAGAAGAATCCTTCTTCCTTGGCGCAGTGGTAAATACACTTGTAGTTAATTCACGGGTTTGGGTTAAGCAGAACAATTTTTATGTATATTTCTATACATTTACACCATAACATAAGCCTGGTTGCTTAGGTTGGGGCTAGATGGCGCTGTGTGTGTAGAGTGTCAAGATTATTTTATTTTTTATTTAGGTTCCTTTAATACTACTTACTCTTATTTTTAACTGTCACACTCAGAAACGTCACTTCGAGTATTTTAAAAATAATTTGCATTGCTTTGGGTGATATTATTTTAGTTAAAACGCGTAAAAACTGTAATTAAC
Organism: Idaea aversata; assembly: GCA_907269075.1. Taxonomy (NCBI): domain Eukaryota; kingdom Metazoa; phylum Arthropoda; class Insecta; order Lepidoptera; family Geometridae; genus Idaea; species Idaea aversata. The sequence continues at coordinate 5,405,490 of OU026112.1, read as the reverse complement.
TATTCATCGAGTAATGTTTGCAACGATAAAAATTATAGATCTATACTAATATTATAAAGCTGAAGAGTTTGTTTGTTTGTTTGTTTGTTTGTTTGAACGCGCTAATCTCAGGAACTGCTGGTTCGAATTGAAAAATTATTTTTGTGTTGGATAGTCCATTTATCGAGGAAGGTACTTAGGTATAGGATACTTTTTATCCCGATATTCCCACGGGATCGGGAGTTACGCAGGTGAAACCGCGGAGCGCAGCTTGTAAGTAATAAGTACACTAAGCATTAAATTCTAAAGCTCATTAAAAAAAAAGTCAAAATATATTCATTCCAAAAAAATTTTTCGAAACATTTCGATCTGGGGAGACGACACTCATACCTTCTTAAATACCAACGACCAGCTAACTTAGCACTTTTACCCCGCTAGTTACACAAGCAAGTACAGACCTAGATTTAATGGTCAATGTATAACAACCGACCAGTTAATACAGAACTTTTAAATGTTACCACACCTCGCTGTTAGCTCCGGTGAGTACGGATCAAGATACATCGGTGGCAATCTACCCGTGGCCAGTTTACGTGAACCTGTCAAATACGAGGCGAGTACGAAAAGCGTGCGGTACGCGATATATCAAGTTATGCCGGTCGTAGTATGCCAGTGTCCGGTATAAATTGGCCTATGAGATGTCAGCGTGTACCGCTAGATGTCGCTAGTAGCGCGGGACGTCGAAGATCAAGATATATTGGTCGGAGTATACGGTTGTATTTTGTTCGGCGGGGTGTGGTACGGTCCGCAGATGCGTTCATCGGTTAATTATTAATTTTGTTTGTTTTTGTTAGGTTTTGTGTTAGGTTAGTTTAAATTATTTATTTTTTTCGGGTTGTTGACGGGAAAGTGTTGGAAAGTTGAACTTTCTAATTTATCAACGGAGAATTTTTAATAAGGTAAAAACACCTTTATGGAAGATTAATTACTGTGCAAATATAACGCAAATATTCAGTGACAAGACCTTAACTCTCATTGCTCTACTTTTTGACGTGGTAACGTTTAACACCTGCATTCACAATAAATATGACGCCACGCATCATGTTCCGGGAACATGACATCATGCGTCATGTTCTGGGAACGCGTCATGTTATTGACAAGGTAACCATAGCAACGTATTATGTTTTCTTATGACGTTATCACGAAAAATTATTGTCCGTAAATCGACTTTACGTTAAAGGGTATAAACGGGACCCTATTACTAAAACTTCGCTGTCCGTCTGTCTGTCTGTCACCAGGCTGTATCTCATGAACCGTGATAGCTAGACAGTTGAAATTTTCACAGATGATGTATTTCTGTAGCCGCTATAACAACAAATACAATATGATACGGAACACTTGGCCGGTTTTGACGTGAAAACGTTTTATAAAATGGTGAACACCTGCAATCTCAAAAAAGTGTGACGTCACGCGTCGTTACTGGAACGCCTCATGTTATTGACAAGGTAACTATAGCAACGTTTTATCGTTGCCATGGTTACCATCATGACGTTATCACGTAAAATTATCGTCCGTAAACCGACTTTACAGACAACCATTTTTTTTGTAAAACGACGACCGGTATGGCGTGTCGGGCGAACGTCCGTCTGTGACGCAGGAGGTTGTGGGTTCGATTCCCGCCTCAAACAAATATGTATGTACAGTTTAGGTATTTTAAATGAATAGGCGGAGTAGGGGTGTTAGGTTTTATTTTCGTTACGGACTTTCTTGATTCGTCTCCGCGCTCGAAGCCCGCGATAAAACTAAATTTTTTATCGTTTATCGTCCGTAAATCGACTTTACAGACAAACATTTTTATTAATTAGTATTTTTGATTTAGATGTTTTTCTGCCATCAGTACCACAATATACCTAGCTATTCACCTACATTTATTTGTACACCCACACATACACAGTTTTATAGCCTACACACACAGACAGACAAGACAGACATAGGTACAAGTGGATGATTCTCTCTCTATATTATTTTATTTTAAAAACATTATTTTACTGATAATATGGAGGATTTTAATTATTTAATTTTGTGGGATCTGATCACAATAACACAAGCAATTAGGCTTGTGTTATTGTGATCAGACAAAGCTTCAGACAACGTCTTAAATACTAAGTTTATAGTTTTCTTTTTTAAATACACTAGCGACCCGGCCAGGCTTCGCACGGCTATATTATGCATGTATTATACATATAAACCTTCCTCTTGAATCACTCTATCTATTAAAAAAACCGCATCAAAATCCGTTGCGTAGTTTTAAAGATTTAAGTATACATAGGGATATAGGGGCAGAGAAAGCGACTTTGTTTTATACTATGTAGTGATAGTGATACATTGATTCATACATAAATAGATAATAATAAATATTGCAGGATATTCCACACATCGCCATCTAGCCCCAAGCTAAGTAACTAGACTTGTGTTGTGGGTGCTAGACAACGGATATACTACTTATATACTTTTCTTTTGTAAATATATACTTATTATACATAGAAACAACCAGACCACAGACAAATATCTAAACATAAACACATGTCTGAGGCGGGAATCGAACCCTATGTTTGGCAGTCCAGCGGTGGCCATTGTGACAACGCGACGAATTGAGAACCTCCTCCTTTTTTGAAGTTGGTTAAATATGAAAGTTTCCGGTACATAGCAGATAAGTATTACAATTTTGGCGTAATTACATAAATCGTAAAAAAAAAATACAATTATACTCTGAACTTTCGACTGCTGATAAAAAAATAGTTCGATTTCTTACAATTAAATTTTTATTATGTCTACTGTAGATAAGTAACTGAGTCGTAGTTTATTTTAAGGTGAAAGGGTACCGGCGCTCTCTCCATACAAACGTAGTCGACCGACAGGTTTCCTCTCTGGATAATGAGACTAGGCAAATATTTTTTTGTATAAAACTTATAACTGCCATGACCATGCCCCTATGTTTTAAAACATAGGGGCATAGTCATGGCAGTTACAGGTTTTATGCAACAAAAATATTTTTGCTAGTGTCATTATCCAGGGAGGAACCAGTCGACTACGTTTGTATGGAGAGAGAGCCGGTACCCTTTCACCTTAAAAGGCATTACGCGAGAACATCTTTCTCCCGCGAATTCGGAGTTGCCTGGAAGAGATCGCTTTGAGTGATAAGGCCGTTTTAAGTAGTATTAAAGGTTAACTTACATAACAAAAATTAAAAGCATATTAGGCCATATACATGCAAAGTGTCAAACTGAATAAAGAGGGTTTTTTTTAGGGTTCCGTTCCGTACCCAAAGGGTAACAACGGGACCCTATTACTAAGACTTCGCTGTCCGTCCGTCTGTCCATCTGTCTGTCTGTCACCAGGCTGTATCTCATGAACCGTGATAGCTAGACAGTTGAAATTTCTACAGATGATGTATTTCTGTTGCCGCTATAACAACAAAGTACTAAAAACAGAAAAAAGTAAATATTTTTTGAGTATGTTTTTAAGAATTTAAGATCGTTTTTTTTTTTGAAAAATCTTTTTTACAAATTATACTCCCAAAAGGGCAGGCAAAAGAGTTTTAACCTATACAGCGTCGTCTGACATACAATATTTTTAGGGTTTTTTGCTCGATAATTCAATTATTAATCTTAATGGTACGGAACCCTTCGTGCGCGAGTCCGACTCGCACTTGGCCGGTTTTTTTTAAAGTGCGCAAATTGTCATTGGTCTCTCGATGGTGCGGAAAACTTGATGAAACCCGTGGCTTAGTTGTCTCCAGAGGTATTGACGACTTCTTTCTTTTGGACGCGGTTGACTAAGCTGAGAGGGTGGTATAGATCAGGGTTCGAAAAAATCCGATATTTATAATACCTAAATATCAAAATATCAGATTTTTTTGATATATATCCGATATATGACGACCCAGTTGGCACAATGGTCACCATGCCGGACTGCCAAACATAGGGTTGCGGGTGAGATTCCCGCCTCAGACATGTATTTATGCTTAGATATTTGTCTGTGGTCTGGTTGTTTCTATGTATTATAAGTATATATTTACAAAAAAAAGTATATATGTAGTATATCCGTTGTCTAGCACCCATAACACAAGTCTAGTTACTTAGCTTGGGGCTAGATGGCGATGTGTGGAATGTCCTGCAATATTTATTATATTTATTTATTACTAAGACTTCGCTGTCCGTCCGTCTGTCCATCTGTCTGTCTGTCACCAGGCTGTATCTCATGTACCGTGATAGCTAGACAGTTGAAATTTTCACAGATGATTTATTTCTGTTGCCGCTATAACAATAAATATAATAAAAACAGAAAAAAGTAAATATTTTTTGAGTATGTTTTTAAGCATTTTCCCCCTTATTCCAAAACAAGGTTTAAGAATAGTCTGAGATGTAGATTTAAACCTTAGATTTCGACACTGATTTACTGTATATATTTTTATACTCTCAAAAGGGCAGGCAAAAGAGTTTTAACCTATACAGCGTCGTCTGACATACAATATGTTTTAGGGTTTTTTGCTCGATAATTCAATCTTAATGGAACCCTTCGTGCGCGAGTCCGACTCGCACTTGGCCGGTTTTTTTTAAAGGGCTCAAATTGTCATTGGTCTCTCGATGGTGCGGAAAACTTGATGAAACCCGTGGCTTAGTTGTCTCCAGAGGTATTGACGACTTCTTTCTTTTGGACGCGGTTGACTAAGGTAAGAGGGTGGTATAGGTAGTATAGATTGCTCTATCCTGACGCAAAAAGGACCCAAATAAAGAGGACTAGTTGCGTATTGTGAGCATGATCGTAAAAAACCCCTATGAGTTTGTAGTGCCTTCTTTTCATTGGTGGGCGCGTTCCAACGGCACGCATCATAATTAAGTTGTTAAGACTATTCAAAGTTAACCCATGCACTGTAAATGAACAAAAAATATGGTTGTCTGTAAAGTCGGTTTACGGACGATTTTACGTGATAACGTCATAAGAAAACATTGATGGTAACCATAGCAACCGATAATACGTTGCTATGGTTACCTTGTCAATAACGTTGCTATAGTTACATGTCAATAACGTTGCCATGGTTACCTACTTGTCAATAACGCATGACGTCACACTTTTTTATGAGTGCAGGTGTTAATCGATTTATACAGGGTTATTGGTAATTATACTAGCAAGCCGTTGAGGGCTACTTCTGTGCACCTAAACAAACAACTTTTGTTTACAGACTTTTGGAAATTCTAAAAAAAAATTAAAATTTTGAGGTTATGTAAATTCTAAAAACAGCAGATTTTTTTAAAACCAAGGTCATTCAGACCAGTACAGTAGATAAAACATAAAAAATAAGTAAAATTTTAAGGTTACTGACCTCTCCGTGTAAGGAACAGCTGATTTTCAGCTTTAGGTAAACCTAACCTCAAAATTTTCGAAAAAATGTTCGAATTTCCAAAAGTCGTAGAACAAAACTTGTTTGTTAAGGTGCACCGAAGTGAGCCTCAACGGCTTGCTAGTATAATTTCCAATAACCCGTATAAGACCTTATCACGTCAAAATTTGACTTAGACTTCAGACAAGTAAAATAAATAGAAATAAACTAACCTGTCAACAGGCGGCGGTAAAGGAGCCATCATGTGCGGATGCGGCGGCATGGGGGGGTGTGGCGCGTGCGGGTGGAAGGGGGACCCGGGCGGAGCGAACCCGGGTCCAGGGAAGTGTTGCTGCGGCGGTGGACCCGGGGGGAACCCGCCGCCGGACCCGGGCCGCGCTGACGGGCTGCCGAACGGACCTGGCGCCGCATATGGAGGGCCTGAAATGTAACACATAATTAACACATTCCCACGACCTGGTCTTTGACTGAACATCAAAAGTCCAGACTTGAGGTTTGTCAAAGAGTTATGAGACGCAATATTATTATGCTCGGTGTAATACGCATTACAATACGCGACTCCCCGTGTTCGACGAAATACCAGTCTTCGCTCGAACACGGGGATAGGCGATGTAGGGAGTAAAATGCTGTCAATCTCCAGTGCAATTGGGTGGGTCACTTGAATCGAATGCATCCTAACGGTTGGACTAAGGTCATCACGCATTGAGTGCCGGAAGACGGACGTCGGTATCGAGGCAGACGTTGGAAACGATGGATATAAGGAGAAAGGAGAGTAAACGTGGATAGGAAATAGAGTGGAATATTGGAGAAGAATGACATGTTGTGCCAAGCCTAAATAGTGGATGATCAGAGGATTGAATTAGTAAGAATATGGAATAAGCGCGGACTTGACGGGGAATAGGTGGAGTGGAGAAGGACACCGTGTTGTACCGACTTATCGACCCCACATAGGGGGAAAAGGGAACAAAGAAGTGGATGATCGCGTATCGGGAGAGGAAGGGAATGGATGCCAAAACAGAGGTGGAAGGATTGCATTAGAGGATATTATAGGAGAAGGGTAGTAAACGTGGACTTGACAGGGAACAGAGTGGAGTGGAGAATCGAGAAGGATGACATATTGTGCGCAGGCTCCGCATATTGTTAAAGAGGAAGCAAGAAGTTCTGGATCCAATGAGAAATACATATCTCATCAGATCCGTGATGGATCTAAGAATCGTTCAACTAAGAAAGACAAATCTCAGTAGATCCACAATTTGATATCTGGATCCAACAAGAAAAAAATATCTCAATAATCCATCCTGGATCTGGCCAAGGATCTTCTAATGGTAAGATTTGTGACATTATTCGCCGGGTTTGTGTTGGAACGATAGTTCCTTATCGCGCGTTGTGAAAGGGGGGCTAGACGGAAAAAATTCTCACGAAAAGTTGTAACGACACTTTTTGCTATAGTAAGCTATCTTAAGCCATGCGGCGTGCGCATTTTTCTCTGTCTGTCTCTCTCTCTCTCTTATAGAAAGCAAGCCAGATATTTTAAAAAAAAAATTTAAAAAAAAAATTACAATTTACAATTCCTTCACTAAATAATCGAAAGGAACTTCGTTCCATCCGGCCGGACACCTCTCAAGTTTTTTTCTCGTTTCTTGTGTCCTGGAGCACCCGATGGCCAAACGGCCTGATGGAGTGTAATTATCATCAATAATTATTCACTCATTCATTTATTTTTCTTAAATTTAGGTTTTTACAAAAACAAACTGAATACAAAATATATACATCACTATATAAACTTATAAAAAAATTCCATCTAAGCACTTACATACTAGGTACCTAAATAAAATTAAATTTACAAGTCTTAACAATATACAAACGAACAAACAAACGTATAAATTTTGTATATAAAATAGTAAATTAGTATAAAAACCTAAACCTAGAAGACCGTCGGCAGCGAAGCAAGGCCCAGGCTACCGATGGTTAGGGCTGCAAAGACAGAAACCTTCTTACGATACGTGCCGTATCCAGAACGACTGCCTTTTGAATCTGACCCTTGACCCAACCATCCAGCGAGAGCCTCTTCAGGTGTTGATCAAGGCTCTTCGCTATCAGTCCGTTTGCCGATACAACTATCGGAACAATACTCGTCAATAATATTATTATGTGTACCTGTAAAACCCGGGCCCGGCGTGGAGGGCGCGGGCGAGGCCGCGAACGCCGGGCCCGCGGGCGAGCCAGCCGGCGGGGCGAACGACGGGAAAGGAGGCTCCGAGTTGCCGGTCTTCCACGCCGGGGGCACGCCCGCCGCGTCATCCAACGCCGGCACGCGCCGTTGTAGCCCCACCGACATCTGTGGGGTTAACATAATAAATAATAATAATAAATATTTCAGGACATATTACACATCGCCATCCAGCCCCAAGCTAAGCAACTTAATGCTTGTGTTATGGGTGCCAGATAACGGATAAACTACTTATATACTTTTTTTTTTTTTTGTAAATATATACATATTATACATATAGGAAACACCCAGAACCAGAAACAAGAATTTATGGTCAGCATAAATACTTGTTCCCGGCGGGAATCGAACCCGCAACCTTCTGCGTCGCAGTCGGGTGTTCGCCCGACGCGCCACAGAGGTCGTCAACATATACATTTTAAACATAATATTGCTTAAAATTCGATCTCTAAACGGGTAAAAAAAGTGTTAATTTTTGTAGTTCATGTAACTACTAATTCTGACGACCCAGTTGGCACAATGGTCACCATGCCGGACTGCCAAACACAGAGTTGTAGGCTCGATTCCCGCCTGAGACAAGTATTTATGCTTAGATATTTTGTCTGTGGTCTGGTTGTATTTAAGTAGGTATTATCTATACTAATATTATAAAGCTGAAGAGTTTGTTTGTTTGTTTGTTTAAACGCGCTAATCTCAAGAACTACTTGTTCAAATTGAATAAATATTTTTTAAGAAAAGTATATAAGTAGTATATCCGTTGTCTAGCACCCATAACACAAGTGTAGTTACTTAGCTTGGGGCTAGATGGCGATGTGTGGAATGTCCTGCAATACCTATTTATTTAATTCTAAGTATACCTAGACTTATTGTAGGAAATCTATATGAACGAAAACCGGCACTATTCGCGGTGCCCCGTGGTAGGACGAACCTAGTCAAAAAATCACCAATCACGCGGGTTTTACACACACTAAATTTAGTTGCCGAGCAAATTGACGTATTTACATGCAGGAAGAGTGAATTCCAAAAAGTATCTTTATGGATTATTTGTTATAATTAATTTAAATTTATTTTAACTACGCTATTGCATTGGGGAATCCTGTAATGATAGATGTAGTTTTTCTGATAAATAAATAAATAAAAATAAAATAAATAAATAAAAATATATCTATACTATTACTTATTATAAAGCTGAAGAGTTTGTTTATTTGAACGCGCTAATCTCAGGAACTACTGGTTCGAATTGAAAAATTATTTCTGTGTTGGATAGTCCATTTATCGAGGAAGGCTATAGGCTACTTTTCATTTTGATATTCCCACGGGATCGGTACTTACTTAGATTAGATTAGCTTAGATTAGCGCGTTCAAACAAACAAACTCTTCAGCTTTATTATATTGGTATAGAGTAGCTGTCCCGGCAAACGTTAAAAATAGATAGTAGCCGATTCTACACTGAAAAAAATAAATAACAAAACTACTTCAGTTAATTCACTTTTAACCATAAATTGGTTATTAGGCATCAAAGTTTGATTGAAATAATAAAAGAGGAGTATTTACTAAACACAAAACTGGTTGTGTTATTTTCAGTTTGCTTATTTAAAGCCAAACTTTGAGTAATTATTAACCATAATTATTTAAACAAACCGAAGTGGTAATATGTAACAAAATCGGTTAATTCAATGTATACTATTTGAGTGACTATATGTTACTAAAACATTGCTTTGCTAGTAGACAATCATTTTTGTTGAGTTAAAGTTTTGTGTTAACAAAAGTTTTGCTACTTATACCTAATAAAGTTTGACTATTTTAAAAGAATTATTCTAACAAATTAGCCAATTTTTTAGCTACTTACGACAAACAGGAATTCTGTTATTGCTAACAAAGCTAACCTTTGAGCACTAACCAAACGTTCTCTTAAGGCAGTCATATTTCGTTTATATAAAATCTTAATGTTTGTTTATGCGTAGTCTAACTACCCTCCTCCCCAAGCCCCGCATCTTGCCTCGTGTTTTAGTTGGCACACGTTCGTCGTCGCCTAGATTCCTGTCCACTTTCTTACTTGCTAGATTGACGGATGCTTACGCGCTTTGAAGATAAAACGAGCGTGACTCCTTTACATGGTGTTTGTGAAACTGTTAAAAGACTCCAGGGCAAAAGGAATGGTTACATAGCCCGCTACCGCTCAGGAACCCCCAGATCCTCTGGTAGATTCAAAGGTAAGTGCCTAATTAGTTTTTATTTATTTTTTAACAGGAAAACAAACATACCTACTGAATCAAGAGTTAATTTTATGATGAGTTTTAACCGGAAACATTTCTTTAATTTATAGTACTAGGTAGGTATGAAATCAAAACCTTTATTGTACCTAACTATGATCTATTTTTTCAGAACAAGCTTTAAAGACGCTTCCAATGCGTTGGGAAAAACTCGGCTCTAAACAATGGCTCTAAAATAAATTTTAAGCAACATAGAAAACGGTAAGTTTACATACTCTAACTAATTATTTTGTAAGCTTTGTAGGTTATTATATTTTTTTATTTTAGTTGTGTTTTATATTTTTTACAGATAGCGAGGAAATTCTCAATGTGGTTTTATGACCTTGCCATTTTTGATGACAACTTCAATTATCAAAAATGAAAAAACAAATATTCAATGGATACCATCTAAATATGAAGATCTACAGAGCTTTCTGTCACTTGAACAGTGCAACAGAAATAGAAGAAACTATACAAAGATGCAAAGCAAAGCTGGAAGAACTTGATATGACTCTTCAATCCTTTATTGTTGTGGTAGTAAGTAATTTAGTTTAAGATGGGATTTTTTAATTTGAATTAAATACATTTTTGTGTATAAGTGAATTTTATTTTCTACCGTTTTTATAGCTACTAGTAACTAAAAATGTGATGAACACAACATAACAGATTAGCTACATACAACAAAACTAATGGCACCATTTAATCAAACAAGTGCAGCTTAAATAAGCAATAAGTTTTGTTAATATTACAAAAGTATAGGGTTGTAAGGAAAATAAGAATCTGGTTATTCAATACCAAGTTAATTGATCAACGTTAACAAAACAGATTGACTAAATTAAATTACAGCAAAAAGTTAGCTTACTAGCAACATAGTAAGAAATTTGACAATAACTAAAAGTTGAGAAAGAAGTAACAAAAATAAGCTCGGCTACAACCAAACACGTTTGTCAAACTTAGACTAAATAGTTTTGAGATTATTACAAAACATTTTCGGTTATAAAATTAACTGAACTACTTTTTGTTACGTATTGCCATAGTTTTGTAGTCACTTTTTTTATGTTACGCATAAACAAAAGTTCAGCTACACACAACAAGTTATTTTTTTCAGTGTAAGGTCCGTATTAATAAACCGAACTCAATATCGATTTCAATCTTGAGTTTGCTCTTGAGTTGTTGCGCTGATTAATAAACCTATCTTAAGACGCGATTAAAGAGCGACGTATCACTTGAGTCATACCGTATTAATAAATCAAACTCAGCTCTCAAGATATGTCTCAAGATGTAGTTTCGCGAACTCGAGTCTGATTGCGGGTCATACAAATGTTACATTTTGTAAAATATTTTCACATTAAAACAAGTTGACAGCAAAATATGACGACCATAGGGTAAGAACATATCATTCAAGGTAAGAACAAAGCGTTACTGTCATTCAAGGTCGCTCTCAAGATCAGTCTCAAATCTCAGGAGCGATATCAGCTTGGTTAAAACTTGAGTTTTATCTATTAATTAACGCCTAACTTGAGATAGTGACCACATCTCAAGACTCACTCGATTGATACGCACTCAAGATCGATATTGAGAGCGATTTATTAATACGGGCCTTAGACCTACTGAATCATCATCATCATCATCATGGCGTATGGCATTCATCCTGCGTGGATCAAACCTCTATATCCAAGTTTTTCAGCCAGCTTGCGGCGGCAGTTGTAAGTTTATGAACTTCCGACATTCCACCGGGAAAACGGCGAAGTGGGCATTCGTTTACCACATGGGAAAGGGTTTGGTCAGGTGCTCCGCAGTCGCACTGTGGTGACTCCCTTAGTCCCCATTTATGGAGGGCCAAGCCGTTCGGAGGAGTAACTAACATTGTGACACGAGAATTTTATATATCAGACACTAACGCAGGCAAAGCCGCGGGTCGCAGCTATGAGGTCGCGTGCTATCTTGCCCTATTCTTAGCTAGAAGTTGCGGCTTTAAGAGGAAAGGGTACCGGGGGCTCTTTACATACAAACTATTACAAACGTAGTCGACTGTTTTCTCCATGAATAATGACACTAGAGCAAATATTTTTTTGACGACCCAGTTGGCACAATGGTCACTATGCCGGACTACCAAACACAGGGTTGCGGGTTCGATTCCCGCCTCAGACAAGTATTTATGCTTAGATATTTGTCTGTGGTCTGGTTGTTTCTATGTATTATAAGTATAATATATTTACAAAAGAAAAGTATATAAGTAGTATATCCGTTGTCTAGAACCCATAACACAAGTGTAGTTACTTAGCTTGGGGCTAGATGGCGATGTGTGTAATGTCCTGCAATATTTATTTATTTATTTATTTTTGGTGCATAAAACTTATAACTGCCATAACCATGCCCACCCTATTTTTTATTTTTTTAATCTTAATTTCTATGATAATTATAAAATGAAAAATAACCAAAACATAGGGGCATAGTCATGGCAGTTATAGGTTTTGTGGCACAAAAATATTTGTGCTAGTGTCATTATCTAGGGAGGAAACAGTCGACTACGTTTGTATGGAGAGAGCGCCGGTACCCTTTCACCTAAAGTTTGCGTGCTACCACGGTGCCGCCACGCCGCGAGCCTACGACAGACGCACGGAGTTGATCGTGTTTAGGATAGCAACGGTTATGTTGAGTCTTTGATAATAGCACAACATAGGCAGTTAGGTCATAGAATTAAAATTTTAAGCTATTGCATAGCTTTTATCGCGGGCTTTAGCCCGGCGACCGAATCAAGAAATTCCGTAACGAAAATAAAACCTAACACTCCCCACTCCGCCTACCATGTAGCTCGCACGATGCAATAGCTTTACCGCGGCAGTACCCGAGTGCCATTTTTAAAGTGGCTTCTTTTAGCGCGGTCCGCATATTTTTAGATGAGATAAAATCTCTGTACTCGTGACACCGTTACGAGACGCAGCTACAGTGTCTGTCTTACTACACTTAGTGGCTATTTCCAAGGGGAACCTGGCATTTATAAACAGTTATATAATAAACTAGCTGTCCCGGCAAACGTTGTTTTGCTATTTACAAAAAAAAAAAAACAAAAAAAAAAATAGATGTTGGCCGATTCTCAGACCTACTGAATATGCTCACAAAATTTCATGAGAATCGGTCGAGGCGTTTCGGAGGAGTTCAAGTTCGAACCCCGTGACACGAGAATTTTATATAGACTAGCTGTCCCGGCAAACGTTGTTTTGCTATTTAGAAAAAAAAACAAAAAAAAAAATAAATTAAAATTTTAAAAACCGACTTCAAAAAACCTGAAAACAAAAACTAAAAAAAAGTTGAAAAAAAAATCCTGATAACAAAAACTAAAAAAACCTGAAAAAGAAACCTGAAAACAAAAACTAGAAAAAACTGAAAAAAAAAAAACTAAAAAGTGAAAAATAATCCATTTCGGGTCACTAAAACAGCAGATAACTTAAACATACTTGGAAGTCGGACTGGGTTAGATTGAATGTTGAGAGATATAATATAGGAAACATGGTGTCACCCAGTCCGACTTCCAAGTATGTTTAAGTTATCTGCTGTTTTAGTGACCCGAAATGGATTATTTTTCACTTTTTAGTTTTTTTTTTTCAGTTTTTTCTAGTTTTTGTTTTCAGGTTTCTTTTTCAGGTTTTTTTAGTTTTTGTTATCATGATTTTTTTTTCAACTTTTTTTTAGTTTTTGTTTTCAGGTTTTTTGAAGTCGGTTTTTAAAATTTTAATTTATTTTTTTATTTAACCATTTTTAGTGCCGCTGACACTGAAAATTCTACTCCATGAGGCGAAAGCGACTATTTCTTAAAATTGCAACCTGTTCCTAATCGTAACTCATTGAAGAGTTTGGTGATGAGAAGGTTCAGATGCTCCATTCGTCGATAGGTACCTATTAGTGTATGGGCCAATTCTACTAGTGGTAATGGAAAATTGAGCAATTTGCTGAACCTCGCTGTGCAGATCTGTTCATCACTCCAAAGATCCTCATCAGATCTTCATTTAGGATAGGGTTCTCTATCAACATTCATACAAGCCCAGTCCGGCGACTAAATTCGACTAAATTCTTCAAATTGTAACCTGTAATCGTAACCGATTGAAGAGTTTTCTGATGAGAAGGTGGTTTCAGATATTCCATTTATCGGTAACTATTAGTTTATGGCCCAATTCTACTGGTGGAAATCGAAAATAGAGCAATTTCCTGCACTCTCGAGGTGCAATGCTTTTCATCACTCCGAAGACCCTCATCAGATCTTCATTGAAGATAGGGTTTTCTGTCAACATTCATACAAACCCAGTCCGGCGACTAAATTCGACTAAATTCTTCAAATTGTAACCTGTAATCGTAACCGATTGAAGAGTTTTCTGATGAGAAGGTGGTTTCAGATATTCCATTTATCGGTAACTATTAGTTTATGGCCCAATTCTACTGGTGGAAAACGAAAACTGAGCAATTTGCTGCACTCTCGAGGTGCAATTCTGTTCATCACTCCGAAGATCCTCATCAGATCTTCATTCAGTTTTTATGGGACCACCTCTGAGTTATCCCCTTTCATACAAAAAAAGATTTTTCCAAATCGGTCCAGGCGTTTTCGAGTAACCGGCGAACATACATAAAAAAAAAAAATATATATATATACGCGACGAATTGAGAACCTCCTCCTTTTTTGAAGTCGGTTAAAAAAATAGATGTTGGCCGATTCTCAGACCTACTGAATATGCTCACAAAATTTCATGAGAATCGGTCGAGCCGTTTCGGAGGAGTTCAAGTTCGAACCCCGTGCCACGAGAATTTTATATACATATATAGAGAAGATATTGCAGGACATTCCACACATCGCCATCTAGCCCCAAGCTAAGTAACTACACTTGTGTTATGGGTGCTAGACAACGGATATACTACTTATATACCTTTCTTTTGTAAATATATACTTATTATACATAGAAACAACCAGATCACAGACAAATATCTAAGCATAAATATATGTCTGAGGCGGGAATCGAACCCGCAACCCTGTGTTTGGCAATCCGGCATGGTGACCATTGTGTGACATATACTCCCAAAAGGCTAGGCAAAAGACTTTAAACCTATACAGCCTCGTCTGACATACAATATTTTAAGGGGATTTTGCATTTGTTTTTGCGTCGGAGGTTAAAAACAGAATATAATGGTACGGAATCCTACATCCACGAGTTCGACTCGCACTTGGCCGGTTTTTTTATTCTGATACAAGCGACCCGCCCCGGCTTCGCACGGCTATATTATGCATGTATTATACTTACATATAAACCTTCCACTTGACTCACTCTATCTATTAAAAAAACCGCATCAAAATCCGTTGCGTAGTTTTAAAGATTTAAGCATACAAAGGGAAATAGGGACAGAAAAAGCGACTTTTGTTTTATACTATGTAGTGATTTCCACGGGATCGGATGGAGAGGAAGAGGACGTAGAAGAAAAGATGGATGGACTGCGTGAGACAAGACATGAGAGAGATGAATGTGAACGATGAGATGACGACTAATAGGAGTGAATGGAAGAAGACATACTGCGCCGACCCCAAATAAACTGGGATAAGGGCAGGAAGATGATGATGATTTCCACGGGATCAGGACTTACGCGGGTGAAACCCGGGGGGCGCAGCTAGTTATTCCACCTGACATTTGAATTAATGCAGTTAGGTATATTAAGACATCTAGCCAAAACAAATAGACTATCATGACCTAAAACTATGTATGTAGCAATAATTTTGTTAAAACTTGGCAAAAATCATCTTTATTATAATATTAGCGTAGATAAAATACGAGTAACCCTTTATATGCCATGTGCATAGTGTTACCAAAAAACTGCACGTAATCGAAGAATTTTGATAGGTAACGAAAAAAAGAATTTAATGTTTCTTAATTTAAAATAATTATTATTGCCTGATAATGATTCATTTGTAAAATATTATCAATTTAAAATGCAAAATCAATGTCGCCCGATGATTCATTTGAAAAAAAAAACGAATTTTTACTAGAAAGGGATTTTAAATTTATCGGCTGCATTTATCTTTAGCTGACAAATGATTAATCTGCCTGCCTAGCATGAAGACCAAAACACAATACGATAAAGCTATATCACGCGATATAACTACATCAACTCTCAAAATATGATAGATAAAGCCGCCATGTTGAATTTTTATTATAAATTGCGATAAAAATTATGATAAAAATTCAACATGGCGGCTTTATCTATCATATTTTGAGAGTTGATGTAGTTATATCGCTTTATCGTATCGTGTTTTGGCCTTCATGCTAGGCTAGCTGATTAGGATTACCTACGTATCATTAGATTTTCAGTGAGACTGCTTGGCTAGCACTAATCCGATAGCAATGGCGAAGGAAGAGAGGTTAGGAATTTTAAAAGATATTATGACCTTTGTGGCCCGTCTGCGACACAGAAGGTTGCGGGTTCGATTCCCGCCTCAAAAAATATTTTTGTACAATATTTGTTCATAGTAATTATTTTCCTGGGTCTTAATCGTGTATCTTTTATTTTTATTATTCTTACTTCATCGAGTATTTGTTTCTGGGTGTTTCTGCATGTACTAATATTAAAATAAATATTTACAAAAAACAATGACATGACGTTGCTATAAATAATTATTGTAAGTAACAAATTTTCCTAAATTAAACTTATGTATGCATATCTTCGTCCGTGTGTCACTTGCGGCTCCTGCTGAAAATCAGCGCTACAGTCATCTGTAGCATAATACCCATAACACAAGTCTAGGTACTTAGCTTGGGGCTAGATGGCGATGTGTGGAATGTCCATTAATCCTACATCCACGAGTTCGACTCGCACTTGGCCGGTTTTTTTATTCTGATACAAGCGACCCGCCCCGGCTTCGCACGGCTATATTATGCATGTATTATACTTACATATAAACCTTCCACTTGACTCACTCTATCTATTAAAAAAACCGCATCAAAATCCGTTGCGTAGTTTTAAAGATTTAAGCATACAAAGGGAAATAGGGACAGAAAAAGCGACTTTTGTTTTATACTATGTAGTGATTTCCACGGGATCGGATGGAGAGGAAGAGGACGTAGAAGAAAAGATGGATGGACTGCGTGAGACAAGACATGAGAGAGATGAATGTGAACGATGAGATGACGACTAATAGGAGTGAATGGAAGAAGACATACTGCGCCGACCCCAAATAAACTGGGATAAGGGCAGGAAGATGATGATGATTTCCACGGGATCAGGACTTACGCGGGTGAAACCCGGGGGGCGCAGCTAGTTATTCCACCTGACATTTGAATTAATGCAGATAGGTATATTAAGACATCTAGCCAAAACAAATAGACTATCATAACCTAAAACTATGTATATAGCAATAATTTTGTTAAAACTTGGCACCGACTCAGTTTTACAAAGGCACAGCGCGATATCATTTACTTTTTTGCCTAGACCTAGATTTATTATACTTAAAAATTTATGAGAATAATAATTAATCAAAGTACCTACCTAAGGGCCATTAAAAGATTTTTTTTAAAACCTTGTTATTAGTGACAAAATAGTAAGAAAAAAACTTGAGAGGTATCAAGGGACACCCGGATGGAACGAAGTTCCTTTCGATTAATTAGTGAAGGAATTGTAATTTTTTTTGTAAATAATCATCGCGACACATTCAATGCGAAATAGAAAGACGAAACGAAAAAAACACGCGCACGCCCTCGCCGCCCGCCCGGCTTACAACTACAGCAAAAAGTGTCGTTACAACTTTTGGTCTTAAAAAGTGTCGTTACAACTTTTGGTTTTATTTTTTTCCGTCTAGCCCCCTTTCCAACGCGCGATAAGGAACTATCATTCCAATAAGCAATGAAATGTTTTTCAGGTTGACAAATAAAGCAAATATTAACTTAGATAATGACTTGTTTTTAATAAAAGTATAGTAGTTTTTCCTTATTTTTAAGAAATATTTCGCCCACTACTCGCTGAGCTATTTATTATTTTAAAGAAGTTCCTTGCTATTGCCGCTATAACAACAAATATCTATTCCACAAAGAACAACAACAAATAACGAATATATTGGAACGATAGTTCCTTATCGCGCGTTGCGACGGAAAAAAATAAGACCAAAAGTTGTAACGACACTTTTAATACCAAAAGTTGTAACGACACTTTTTGCATAGAAAGCAAGCCTGTTATTTTCGTTTCGTCTTTCTATTTCGCATTAAAAAGTGTAGTGTCGCGACGATTAAAAAAAATTACAATTCCTTCACTAATTAATCAAAAGGAACTTCGTTCCATCGCGGTGTCCCTTGACACCTCTCAAGTTTTTTTTTCTTTAAATACTTAAGTAAAACCATAGTAAAACAGAATATTTTCTATTGGCTTTCATTTAACCCAAGTGTTTAAATGTAAGATTTTCTAATAATTATTAATCTGTAATAGGTCGATTCATACATTTTCCAAGCAGCGCCATCTGTCTGCAAGTTGATGAATTAAATACTCTCCGGTGTATTAAAGATTAAGTGCGACGAGTAACTGTATTACGCACTAGCAGCGCTCGGTGGTTTCACCCACGTTACTCACGATCCCGTAGGAATATTAGGATAAAAAGTAGCCTATATTATTCCCAATGAATCAATGTATCCTCATACCAAGTTTCATCAAAATCGGCCCAGTAGTTTCGGAGCCTTTCCGTTACAAACAATATACCAAAAAAATCATCTTTATTATAATATTAGCGTAGATAAAATACGAGTAACCCTTTATATGCCATGTGCATAGTGTTACCAAAAAACTGCACGTAATCGAAGAATTTTGATAGGTAACGAAAAAAATAATTTAATGTTTCTTAATTTAAAATAATTATTATTGCCTGATAATGATTCATTTGTAAAATATTATCAATTTAAAATGCAAAATCAATGTCGCCCGATGATTCATTTGAAAAAAAAACGAATTTTTACTAGAAAGGGATTTTAAATTTATCGGCTGCATTTATCTTTAGCTGACAAATGATTAATCTGCCTGCCTAGCATGAAGACCAAAACACGATACGATAAAGCTATATCACGCGATATAACTACATCAACTCTCAAAATATGATAGATAAAGCCGCCATGTTGAATTTTTATTATAAATTGCGATAAAAATTATGATAAAAATTCAACATGGCGGCTTTATCTATCATATTTTGAGAGTTGATGTAGTTATATCGCTTTATCGTATCGTGTTTTGGCCTTCATGCTAGGCTAGCTGATTAGGATTACCTACGTATCATTAGATTTTCAGTGAGACTGCTTGGCTAGCACTAATCCGATAGCAATGGCGAAGGAAGAGAGGTTAGGAATTTTAAAAGATATTATGACCTTTGTGGCCCGTCTGCGACACAGAAGGTTGCGGGTTCGATTCCTGCCTCAAAAAATATTTTTGTACAATATTTGTTCATAGTAATTATTTTCCTGGGTCTTAATCGTGTATCTTTTATTTTTATTATTCTTACTTTATCGAGTATTTGTTTCTGGGTGTTTCTGCATGTACTAATATTAAAATAAATATTTACAAAAACTGGTTGCCTGTAAAGTCGGTATACGGGCGAAAGTTTTACGTGACAACAACTGTGCTCGAGTGGAAGGGACGCGTGCCTTTCACTTTTTATGTCTGTCTCTCTCGCTCTTAGGCGGGCTAACCATGCCCGCGTGCCTCTCACTCGCTCTCATTGTGAGCGCATAACGTCAGCGGAGCGTAACGCAGTTTCTTGAAGTGTCACCCGGCAAACCAATTTATAAAACGTTGTCACGTCAAAACAATGACATGACGTTGCTATAAATAATTATTGTAAGTAACAAATTTTACTAAATTAAACTTATGTATGCATATCTTCGTCCGTGTGTCACTTGCGGCTCCTGCTGAAAATCAGCGCTACAGTCATCTGTAGCATAATACCCATAACACAAGTCTAGGTACTTAGCTTGGGGCTAGATGGCGATGTGTGGAATGTCCATTAAAAAAAAAATAGCTGAGCTTGAGCCTTTTCGTGACAGAATTGTATACGCACATCAAGTTTTGTATTTAGTTGTAGGTATAGTTAAGTATTTAAGGTTATTCTGTGTGTGTGTGTATCTTTTTTCTGGCATGAATAAACTTATTTCTATTCTATTCTATATAGTTACTTGTCATTAACGTTACTATATCGATAACATGACGCATGACGTCAGACTTTTTTGTGAGTGCAGGTGTTCATTGATTTAAAAGACGTTATCAGATTAAAAAGTACCTACATATATCAGTATTATATCCGTTGTCTGGCCATTTTAACACAAGCCTAGTTGCTTAGCTTGGGGCTAGATGGCGCTGTGTGAAATGTCCTATAATTTATTGTCCTACGTGACTGGGTGTCCTAATTTTCAGGGTTCTAATGACGCGTTCCAATTAAACCTAAAAGTCCCGCTTTTTCACCAACGTCTATAATTTTTAAATCTACTAAGTACTAGCATTAACTTTGCTATATTGCATAAAACAAATGTCGTTTTATCAATTACTAGCGACCCGCTCCGGCTTCACACGGCTATATTATGTATGTATTATACATATAAACCTTCCTCTTGAATCACTCTATCTATTAAAAAAACCGCATCAAAATCCGTTGCGTAGTTTTAAAGATTTAAGCATACATAGGGAATAGGGACAGAGAAAGCGACTTTGTTTTATACTATGTAGTGATACTGAAAACTTTCGTTTAAAATTCAGAGTCACGCTTGAAAAACCGTACCGATTATTTTAATATCATGTCCTGATTTTTCACAAAGTTCACCTGGCAACACTATAGTATCCCAAGGCAAAGGCCCCTTCTATCGCGATCTTCCGCGACGGATTGTGTCTCAAACTTGTCTAGGTCATCTCGCTACTTTCGACGGGGTCTGCCCAGTCTGCCGTTAATATTTTGCTCTTGGTGGGGATCCGAAAAGTAGATTGGATCAACTTTGAAGGTTAGAAATGAAAAGTAGATTGCGCGCCAAATATGTGTGCACGTAGTTTAAAATCAACTTCGATTCTTTCAAACGCTACACCTGTCCACATACATTTTGCGCCAAACTTCATATACAAGGTTATTGGAAATTATACTAGCAAGCCGTTAACAACTTTAGTTCTACGCCTTTTGGAAATTCCAAAAAAAAAATAAAATTTTGAGGTTATGTAAATTCGAAAAACAGCTGATTTTTTAAAACAAAGGTCATTCAGACTAAGAAAGACTATTATTACTAAGACTACTTATTTTTAAGTTTTATCTACTGTAGATAAAACTTAAAAATAAGTAACATTTTAAGGTTAATGACCTCTCCGTGTAAGGAACAGCTGATTTTCAGGTAAAGTAACCTCAAAATTTTCGAAAAAATGTTCGAATTTCCGAAAGTCGTAGAACAAATTTTAATGTTGTTAGTTAAGGTGCACAGAAGTAGCCCTTAACGGCTTGCTAGTATAATTTCCAATAACCCTGTATTATTATGTAGTTTGAAAATTAAAATGACAGCAATCTTGAACTATTCTTAAACCTCGTTTTGGAATAAGGGGTAATGTCTAACACACTGGTTGGATTGGTAGACTGTTTGTCCCTAATCCAACCTAATCACACACTCCCGACGACTAAAACCTTAGTGAATCGAGGCACATGTGAGGTTGGCTGAGGTCCTTCAGGTGTTAAGCGAAGTCAAATGCATTCCACCCGATGCCAATGGGCTAAGTGTCTCACGCATTGGGTGATTAGGGCAAGATTGTTATATAAAAACTGAAGTTATCGAACCCTAATCACCCACTCCCGACGGCTAAAACCTTAGTAAATCGAGGCACATGTGAGGTTGGCTGGGGTCCTTAAGGTGTTAAGCGAATTCAAATGCATTCCACCCGATGCCAATGGGCTAAGTGTCTCACGCATTGGGTGATTAGGGCACGATTGTTATATAAAAACTGAAGTTATCGAACCCTAATCACCCACTCCTGACGACTAAAACCTTAGTGAATCGAGGCACAGGTGAGGTTGGCTGGGGTCCTTAAGGTGTTAAGCGAAGTCAAATGCATTCCACCCGATGCCAATGGGCTAAGTGTCTCACGCATTGGGTGATTAGGGCACGATTGTTATATAAAAACTGAAGTTATCGAACCCTAATCACCCACTCCCGACGGCTAAAACCTTAGTGAATCGAGGCACATGTGAGGTTGGCTGGGGTCCTTAAGGTGTTAAGCGAAGTCAAATGCATTCCACCCGATGCCAATGGGCTAAGTGTCTCACGCATTGGGTGATTAGGGCACGATTGTTATATAAAAACTGAAGTTATCGAACCCTAATCACCCACTCCTGACGACTAAAACCTTAGTGAATCGAGGCACAGGTGAGGTTGGCTGAGGTCCCAAGGTGTTAAGCGTAGTCAAATGCATTCCACCCGATGCCAATGGACTAATTTAAGTGTCTCACGCATTGGGTGATTAGGGCGCGATTGTTATATAAAAACTGAAGTTATCGAACCCTAATCACCCACTCCCGACGGCTAAAACCTTAGTAAATCGAGGCACATGTGAGGTTGGCTGGGGTCCTTAAGGTGTTAAGCGAATTCAAATGCATTCCACCCGATGCCAATGGGCTAAGTGTCTCACGCATTGGGTGATTAGGGCACGATTGTTATATAAAAACTGAAGTTATCGAACCCTAATCACCCACTCCTGACGACTAAAACCTTAGTGAATCGAGGCACAGGTGAGGTTGGCTGGGGTCCTTAAGGTGTTAAGCGAAGTCAAATGCATTCCACCCGATGCCAATGGGCTAAGTGTCTCACGCATTGGGTGATTAGGGCACGATTGTTATATAAAAACTGAAGTTATCGAACCCTAATCACCCACTCCCGACGGCTAAAACCTTAGTGAATCGAGGCACATGTGAGGTTGGCTGGGGTCCTTAAGGTGTTAAGCGAAGTCAAATGCATTCCACCCGATGCCAATGGGCTAAGTGTCTCACGCATTGGGTGATTAGGGCACGATTGTTATATAAAAACTGAAGTTATCGAACCCTAATCACCCACTCCTGACGACTAAAACCTTAGTGAATCGAGGCACAGGTGAGGTTGGCTGAGGTCCCAAGGTGTTAAGCGTACTCAAATGCATTCCACCCGATGCCAATGGACTAATTTAAGTGTCTCACGCATTGGGTGATTAGGGCGCGATTGTTATATAAAAACTGAAGTTATCGAACCCTAATCACCCACTCCCGACGGCTAAAACCTTAGTAAATCGAGGCACATGTGAGGTTGGCTGGGGTCCTTAAGGTGTTAAGCGAATTCAAATGCATTCCACCCGATGCCAATGGGCTAAGTGTCTCACGCATTGGGTGATTAGGGCACGATTGTTATATAAAAACTGAAGTTATCGAACCCTAATCACCCACTCCCGACGGCTAAAACCTTAGTAAATCGAGGCACATGTGAGGTTGGCTGGGGTCCTTAAGGTGTTAAGCGAATTCAAATGCATTCCACCCGATGCCAATGGGCTAAGTGTCTCACGCATTGGGTGATTAGGGCACGATTGTTATATAAAAACTGAAGTTATCGAACCCTAATCACCCACTCCCGACGGCTAAAACCTTAGTAAATCGAGGCACATGTGAGGTTGGCTGGGGTCCTTAACGTGTTAAGCGAATTCAAATGCATTCCACCCGATGCCAATGGGCTAAGTGTCTCACGCATTGGGTGATTAGGGCACGATTGTTATATAAAAACTGAAGTTATCGAACCCTAATCACCCACTCCCGACGGCTAAAACCTTAGTAAATCGAGGCACATGTGAGGTTGGCTGGGGTCCTTAAGGTGTTAAGCGAAGTCAAATGCATTCCACCCGATGCCAATGGGCTAAGTGTCTCACGCATTGGGTGATTAGGGCACGATTGTTATATAAAAACTGAAGTTATCGAACCCTAATCACCCACTCCTGACGACTAAAACCTTAGTGAATCGAGGCACAGGTGAGGTTGGCTGAGGTCCCAAGGTGTTAAGCGTAGTCAAATGCATTCCACCCGATGCCAATGGACTAATTTAAGTGTCTCACGCATTGGGTGATTAGGGCGCGATTGTTATATAAAAACTGAAGTTATCGAACCCTAATCACCCACTCCCGACGGCTAAAACCTTAGTAAATCGAGGCACATGTGAGGTTGGCTGGGGTCCTTAAGGTGTTAAGCGAATTCAAATGCATTCCACCCGATGCCAATGGGCTAAGTGTCTCACGCATTGGGTGATTAGGGCACGATTGTTATATAAAAACTGAAGTTATCGAACCCTAATCACCCACTCCCGACGGCTAAAACCTTAGTAAATCGAGGCACATGTGAGGTTGGCTGGGGTCCTTAACGTGTTAAGCGAATTCAAATGCATTCCACCCGATGCCAATGGGCTAAGTGTCTCACGCATTGGGTGATTAGGGCACGATTGTTATATAAAAACTGAAGTTATCGAACCCTAATCACCCACTCCCGACGGCTAAAACCTTAGTAAATCGAGGCACATGTGAGGTTGGCTGGGGTCCTTAAGGTGTTAAGCGAAGTCAAATGCATTCCACCCGATGCCAATGGGCTAAGTGTCTCACGCATTGGGTGATTAGGGCACGATTGTTATATAAAAACTGAAGTTATCGAACCCTAATCACCCACTCCTGACGACTAAAACCTTAGTGAATCGAGGCACAGGTGAGGTTGGCTGAGGTCCCAAGGTGTTAAGCGTAGTCAAATGCATTCCACCCGATGCCAATGGACTAATTTAAGTGTCTCACGCATTGGGTGATTAGGGCGCGATTGTTATATAAAAACTGAAGTTATCGAACCCTAATCACCCACTCCCGACGGCTAAAACCTTAGTAAATCGAGGCACATGTGAGGTTGGCTGGGGTCCTTAAGGTGTTAAGCGAATTCAAATGCATTCCACCCGATGCCAATGGGCTAAGTGTCTCACGCATTGGGTGATTAGGGCACGATTGTTATATAAAAACTGAAGTTATCGAACCCTAATCACCCACTCCCGACGGCTAAAACCTTAGTAAATCGAGGCACATGTGAGGTTGGCTGGGGTCCTTAACGTGTTAAGCGAATTCAAATGCATTCCACCCGATGCCAATGGGCTAAGTGTCTCACGCATTGGGTGATTAGGGCACGATTGTTATATAAAAACTGAAGTTATCGAACCCTAATCACCCACTCCCGACGGCTAAAACCTTAGTAAATCGAGGCACATGTGAGGTTGGCTGGGGTCCTTAAGGTGTTAAGCGAAGTCAAATGCATTCCACCCGATGCCAATGGGCTAAGTGTCTCACGCATTGGGTGATTAGGGCACGATTGTTATATAAAAACTGAAGTTATCGAACCCTAATCACCCACTCCCGACGGCTAAAACCTTAGTAAATCGAGGCACAGGTGAGGTTGGCTGAGGTCCCAAGGTGTTAAGCGTAGTCAAATGCATTCCACCCGATGCCAATGGACTAATTTAAGTGTCTCACGCATTGGGTGATTAGGGCGCGATTGTTATATAAAAACTGAAGTTATCGAACCCTAATCACCCACTCCCGACGGCTAAAACCTTAGTAAATCGAGGCACATGTGAGGTTGGCTGGGGTCCTTAAGGTGTTAAGCGAATTCAAATGCATTCCACCCGATGCCAATGGGCTAAGTGTCTCACGCATTGGGTGATTAGGGCACGATTGTTATATAAAAACTGAAGTTATCGAACCCTAATCACCCACTCCCGACGGCTAAAACCTTAGTAAATCGAGGCACATGTGAGGTTGGCTGGGGTCCTTAAGGTGTTAAGCGAATTCAAATGCATTCCACCCGATGCCAATGGGCTAAGTGTCTCACGCATTGGGTGATTAGGGCACGATTGTTATATAAAAACTGAAGTTATCGAACCCTAATCACCCACTCCCGACGGCTAAAACCTTAGTAAATCGAGGCACATGTGAGGTTGGCTGGGGTCCTTAAGGTGTTAAGCGAAGTCAAATGCATTCCACCCGATGCCAATGGGCTAAGTGTCTCACGCATTGGGTGATTAGGGCACGATTGTTATATAAAAACTGAAGTTATCGAACCCTAATCACCCACTCCCGACGGCTAAAACCTTAGTGAATCGAGGCACAGGTGAGGTTGGCTGAGGTCCCAAGGTGTTAAGCGTAGTCAAATGCATTCCACCCGATGCCAATGGACTAATTTAAGTGTCTCACGCATTGGGTGATTAGGGCACGATTGTTATATAAAAACTGAAGTTATCGAACCCTAATCACCCACTCCCGACGGCTAAAACCTTAGTAAATCGAGGCACATGTGAGGTTGGCTGGGGTCCTTAAGGTGTTAAGCGAATTCAAATGCATTCCACCCGATGCCAATGGGCTAAGTGTCTCACGCATTGGGTGATTAGGGCACGATTGTTATATAAAAACTGAAGTTATCGAACCCTAATCACCCACTCCCGACGGCTAAAACCTTAGTAAATCGAGGCACATGTGAGGTTGGCTGGGGTCCTTAACGTGTTAAGCGAATTCAAATGCATTCCACCCGATGCCAATGGGCTAAGTGTCTCACGCATTGGGTGATTAGGGCACGATTGTTATATAAAAACTGAAGTTATCGAACCCTAATCACCCACTCCCGACGGCTAAAACCTTAGTAAATCGAGGCACATGTGAGGTTGGCTGGGGTCCTTAAGGTGTTAAGCGAAGTCAAATGCATTGCGACCTATGATTCCAACCGATGGGCTAAGGTCCTCACGCATTGGGTGCTGGAAGACGGGGGTCGGAATCGAGGCAGACGTCTAGAAGATCTCCAATAATCTCAATGCATTTGACACAGACTAGCTAAACCTAGCTTTATGCAGATACATATACTATATTTATTTATTTTTCTATTGTTTTTGTAGTGTCAAGAGCGGAGGGGGTGCTATTTAAATCTAGCTGGCTAGCTAGATGGCTAGCTCTAGCTAGATGGGTCTGGCCGGAAGACCAGGCAGCGCTGCAGCTAAGCATGCTTGGCTGCAGTTTTTAGCTGAGGTCGACCCATTTGGGTCAGCACACGACTCCTCATATATGTTGTTTTTTCTACACCACTTTCTTTGTTTTGTAATTAATTCTCATTGTCATGTTCATTTCTTCATTCCTGTGTTTGTTGTGTATTTGTACTCAATAAATGGTTTTCTTTCTTTCTTTTTCTTTCTTTCTAAACCTAGGCCAGGACCGAACTGCTTGGGAAGATGTTAGGGAGGCCGTTGCCCAGCAGTGGGATCATATAGCAAAAATAATCATGTCTGATTACCAATTACCTAAGCAGATGTATTGTATAAGTCGCTTAGACTCAAAAGTCAGAAACTCTTCTTAATTTTTTTCGTTTTTTTTTTCTATACGAATATCAAACCGCTGCACCCTTTGGATACCCCAGGTAATTACGTTTTCAGGTATATTTATCTCGTAAAAGGATGTTGCTGGCTCCACAATAGCACAGATAGTACATATAGCCAATAGTTTGACTGTCTGTTTATACACATAAATATAAACGGACTCATCAAGAAAGCTCTGAAACTACAAGAGCTACGAGTCTACGAGTCACAATACCTATCGTGAGCGCAACAAAACAGGCGCGCAACGTGGAATGGTTTAGGTGCGCAAAATTAGGCGCGCTTAAAAATGGGTGCGCAATAAGGAATACCTCCCTTTTAGGACGTATAAAGGAGCACTGAAAAAGGATTTTTGGAAATTTCAACTTAAACGGGCTAAGAGAGAGCTGTTAAAGTTTGTGGTTCGTAGTTATTTAGACCACCTGCAAGTATGACGACATTAGTTTTATTAATGCTTGGACGAGTTGCTACTTTTGACGACCTGAGTTTGCGACGATTTGATACTAATTTAATAAATATTTCAGGACATATTACACATCGCCATCCAGCCCCAAGCTAAGCAACTTAATGCTTGTGTTATGGGTGCCAGATAACGGATAAACTACTTATATACTTTTTTTTTTGTAAATATATACATATTATACATATAGGAAACACCCAGAACCAGAAACAAGAATTTATGGTCAGCATAAATACTTGTTCCCGGCGGGAATCGAACCCGCAACCTTCTGCGTCGCAGTCGGGTGTTCGCCCGACGCGCCACAGAGGTCGTTGAGGTCGTCAATTCCTATTATTCTGTGCTTGTAGGAAATCAATATGACTTTTAAAGATACTAACGCAGGTAAAACCGCATGGCGCAATATAACTGTATTTTATACTTACTGCGGCCCCGCGGTTTTATCCGCGTAATTCCCGATCCCGTGGGAATATCAAAACGAAAAGTAGCCTATAGCCTTCCTCGATAAATGGACTATCCAACACAAAATCAATTTTTCAATTCGAACCAGTAGTTCCTGAGATTTCCGCGTTTAAACAAACAAACAAACAAACTCTTCAGCTTTATAATATTAGTATAGACTAGCGAAACGCCCCGGCTTCGCACGGCTATATTATGCATGTATTATACATAAAAACCTTCCTCTTGAATCACTCTATTTAAAAAAAACCGCATCAAAATCCGTTGCGTAGTTTTAAAGATTTAAGCATACAAAGGGAAATAGGGACAGAGAAAGCGACTTTGTTTTATACTATGTAGTGATAGTGAAGTATATAGATAGTAAATCATTCTAATTTAGTCCTTGCAAATCTCAAGGTCCACTATTTTTTATGTGTCTGTCGGCGAGCGATAATGACTATTTTACATATATTATTTAAGTAATTATTTACAACTTATCTAGTGCTAGTGCTAGCAACTTTAACTTATGCTATTCTGGGCGTTGTAGTGCCTGAGACATATTGTAGATGGACTAGGCTTGCCTTTTTTTATCGATGGGAAAATGCATAATTGCATCCTCCCACCACCCTGAGGGGAAGGGGCGACGGAAGTATGTGGGACTCCCTTCAGCCTGAGGATGGTAGGCTGCCGGAGACTTACCCACTAAAAACCCATCGATGTTCCGCCAACAGTCCAGCCCCCTTAGAAAAGATGGCTTTCTATAGCGACATTTTCTTTGTTTTTTTTTTTGTATGAAATTGACACAAACCAACGAAAAGTCACGTAGCTTTGCGTTAGAGAAAAAAATCTATACTAATATTATAAAGCTGAAGAGTGTGTTTGTTTGTTTGAACGCGCTAATCTCAGAAACTACTGGTTCGAATTGAAAAAATATTTTTGTGTTGGATAGTCCATTTATCGAGGAAGGCTATAGGCTACTTTTTATCCCGATATTCCCACGGGATCGGGAGTTACGCGGGTGAAACCGCGCGGCGCAGCTAGTGGTGGATAAGTTCCATCTTATGCTAATTTTATACAATGTTTTATGTCAATTTCATACAAATAAATCTATCGATTGGCAATATCGCTAATAGAAAGCAATCTTGTCTAAGGGGGCAGGTCCGACGGAGTACAGGACTAAGCTTGCCTATAGCATTTATACCACTAATGCTATAGCTAATTTTGGTTTCCTTTCATTTCCTTTTATAAAAGTGAATAAAGTAAACTTAAAAGTAAGTTTAATGCACACATGTGATTAAATTTTATTTTATTTTACTAAAAGTGTATTTAATGCACTGATTAAATTTTACTAAAAGTGTATTTAATGCGCTGATAAAATTTTACTAAAAGTATACTTAATGCACTGATTAAATTTTACTAAAAGTGTATATAATGCACTGATTGACGGACAAGCTGATGAAGTCGCAGAACCTAAACTTGACAACCCAGGATCGTACGACCTGGCGCAAAAATACGAGGAGGCCCGACCCTGGATGAGCTGGGATAAGGGAAAGAAGAAGAAGTATTTAATGCACTGATTAAATTTTACTAAAAGTGTATTTAATGCACTGATTAAATTTTACTAAAAGGGTATTTAATGCACTGATTAAATTTTACTAAAAGTGTATTTAATGCAACGATTAAATTTTACTAAAAGTGTGTTTAATGCAATGGTTAAATTTTACTAAAAGTGTATTTAATGCACTGATTAAATTTTACTGAAAGTGTGTTTAATGCACTGATTAAATTTTACTAAAAGTGTATTTAATGCATTGATTAAATTTTACTAAAAGTGTATTTAATGCACTGATTAAAAGCTAAAAGTGTATTTAATGCACCTAGGTGAATTAGCATAAGTGAATTAAGTTTACGACGTCAACTTAGTTGGGTCCTTTTTACGTCAGGATGGAGTAGGATGGCTCAGTATCTATACAAACCTCTTAGATCGAGCGTGTTTAGAGGAAATAACTCATCTTCTTCTTCTCGTATAGTGGTGTGGCTCTCCTATTGTTAGAGTTTTTAGATCGCCTTAAAGCCTCTAACTTGACCTAACGACTGCTACTAGAGTTAGCAACCGAGAACAACGGCTTAACGTGCCTTCCGAAGCACGGAGGGGCTCACGAAAACACACTTTTGCCACACTACTAATTGGCCACCCATCGAAGTAATGACCGCGCCAGGCGTCGCTTTACCCGCACGACCGTAAACGATCAGCGAGCGTCGCTTAGCTGTAAACTAATAAGAACTCGTCAATACGTCTGTACACAACTAAGCGGGTTTCATCACGATGGTTTCCTTCAACGTAATAGCCATGTCAATTCAAATTACACACATTTTTTTCGTAAAAAAGATCCAATGGTTCACTGCTGGTCGGTATTCGAATACGATCTTCGGAATGAAAGTCGAGGTATGTACCACTAGGCCAACATCCCTCTTACAGACATGCTATCAACTAAATCGTCTATTGCAGCGTTCGCTACGTTTAGAGCCAACTAAGCGGGTTTCATCACGATGTTTTACTTCACCGTAAGAGCCATGTGAATAAACACGAAAAATCAATTGGTTCGATTCGCTTTTTCTCAGTAGTTTAATTGGGGGAGACAACTGAACTTTTGAGTCTATTTCGTCCAAGAAGTCCGGTAGGTCGGACTACTGCAACTTTACAGTGTTGTTATAGCACATGAGTAAAGAGTGGTTATAGGTCCGGTTGGAACAGAAACAAAATGTGACCGAAAAAATAAAACTATGACCATCGGAGCTTCGTTTTTTTTTCTAGTATTTTATAACTTGTGTTTGCAAGGACGTCTTTAACCTATTAGAGGCCTTGGGCATATTAGGACTTCGACATACCACCTTTTTCTTATTTATTCCAATTTTTACAGGTATTTAAAATATAGGTAATACGTAAGTTGTAATAATAAAAATTTGGTGTTGTAGTCGGTAATTTAGATTCGATTTGTTCCAATTGAAAAAGTTTTTCAATCACTACATAGTATAAATAAAGTCACTTCTCGCCGTCCCTATTTCCCTTTGTACGCTTAGATCTTTAAAACTAGGTACGCATTTGATGCGGTTTTTGAAGTGAACACTTCTTATGGCGCGTTGGGCACTTTTGTGGGTGAGCATTTTCAGCCGTTCTCGCGACAGACGACAGATTTTCTCGCGACAGATGAGATTTTACACAGATATACAGTTTTTTAATTTGACTGTGAGTGTATTAAGACGTACCTACATATGGTATTTTTTAACGGACGACTATTTGTCGGACGACAAATGTCGGACGACTATTTGTTGGACGACAATCGGATGTCGGATTTTTTTTTTTCATCTAAAACTCTTTTTGCGTATGTTCTCGCGACAGATGATATTTTACACAGATATACAGTTATCACTTTTTTTAATACATAGTGATTTAAGAGGAAGGTTTATATGTATTATACATGCATAATATAGCCGTGCGAAGCCGGAGCGGGTCGCTAGTCCCTATATATATAAAATTCTCGTGTCACGGGGTTCGAACTTGAACTCCTCCGAAACGGCTTGACCGATTCTCATGAAATTTTGTGAGCATATTCAGTAGGTCTGAGAATCGGCCAACATCTATTTTTTATTTTGTTTCTTTCAGTTTTTTTTTTTTGTAAACGGCAAAACAACGTTTGCCGGGACAGCTAGTAATATATAAAATATCGTTTAGTGATCTGGTAGAAATGAAGTGCCCTGCCTGGGCACTTCCCCAGAGTGCCCAGAGGGTATGCAATAGAGCGATCTATCTATATTCAGAATGAAAGTAGAAGTATCTACCACTAGGCCAACAGATACGCCATCAACAAAGTATATTGCAGCAGTAACCTTTCAATGATAACATCGTACGATGTCTGTATCATTATTAATGGCCTTTTAACTAAACCTTGTGCCATTTTCAACTCTACTCTCCTAATCTCAACAAGTTCGAATCTAAAAACATTATGAAAAAAAATTGTTTTTGATATATTATTTATTTTATTTTTGACGATGATACGTCTTTAAATTTGCGTCCCATTGGAAGCAATTAAAAAAACCGATTGTTAGCAAAATCAGGGAATACAGTTTAGTGTTGCAGCTACTTATCTGTCATCCCCATCCAAATTTCAATTATACCACTGGATAACTAAAGAATCAAAGTATTTCTTACGTTGAGTAAGGACTGTAACACATCGCGCGCGGCGGAGATGGAAGTCCCGCCATTTTTAAAGTCCATAGCATCTTAAAGTGGAATTGGGTTGGCCATGTAAGCCGCAAGCCTAATGAACTTTGGGCTACAATAACAACTTTTAGGTATTTATTATTATCCTCCTTAAATCCATATCACGTTATAAACAACCCACCCATCCCCTTCTTCAAATCTTGTCCATCCAAAGGTTCCTGCCATGCCTGGAAGAGATCGCTTTTAGCGATAAGGCCGCCCATTGTGCCATAATTTTTCATTTTTAGTTTCTTATATAGTCTAATTTTTATTTAACTATTTTTTTTTGTTTTAATATCATGTAAGTACTTTGTTAGAATTAATTTTGTGTTTTGTTTTTATGGTACAATAAAGTGTTTATCTATCTATTTTTTGGACTCCAACCAACGAACGTTTACCTATGTTTATAATGTCCAAATCCCGAAACGTCCAAAGGGTGCAAATTGTCCACATACCCGAAGGGAAGACGACTACCCGGCAGACCACGTTGAAGGTGGCGAGATGACTTGGACAAACAGGCAGATTGTCAATCCGTCGCACAAGATCGCCATCAGTGGAGGGGAGGGTAGAGGCTTTTGCCCTGCAGTGGGACATCACAGGCTCATAAGAATAAAGGCTCCACGCACGCCTTCCAAAGGTCCAGAGCTCCATAGCTCTGTGATATGGGACACATAACAGACAAAAAACAAAAGTAGTATCTTAAGATTCCCGTAATTCTTCTTCTTTTCATTTCAAAGGTTCAGGTAAATTAAATTGTTGTGAGACCAATAGCTTGCAACAGCGATGGCAGCATCATTTGGCCTCGTAAAGATCGTCCAAAATTTGGACGGACATTAGGAACATATTTTTACAATTACATTCGCCTTCTGCAATTTAAGCTCATTCTTGAGGGTCAAAAATATGCTAACTAACTTCGTAGTTTATTTGTATACCCAAGACAGAACGAGGTTTTGACCAAACGTATATTTAGACGAAATTCTCCTTTGGCCAAACGAGCACTTTGACCAAACACACCCTTGAACAACCGCCCCAAAATCTATTGTTTTGGCAATTTAAGCCTTATTTAGTCCAACCCCCTTACTTTTCTGTCAAAATTTTGTTTCATATTAAATTGTTCGAATCCTTTTGTAACATCCAAGATACAAATTCATTTGTAGTTTAAAAATTCTACGTAGGTTAATTTAACGTTCAAAATTTCGATATATTATGGTAAAAATAATTCTTTTTTTTATTTGATTAGTTGCCAGAAAATCAACACCTTTATTTAAGCTCTCTTTTTCAGGTGAGTTCAGAGTTTAGGATTGGATTCTACTAGATCTCAAATATTTAAATTCAATGTTGACGCTTGAAAATACTAGACGAGATTGAACGTTTTTTTAGCAGATATCTCAGGACTCTAAATATGGCAAAGATTTTATCCCTATATATATAAAATTCTCGTGTCACGGGGTTCGAAGTTGAACTCCTCCGAAACGGCTCGACCGAATCTCATGAAATTTTGTGAGCATATTCAGTAGGTCTGAGAATCGGCCAACATCTATTTTTTATTTTGTTTCCTTTAGGTTTTTTTTTAATGGCAAAACAACGTTTGCCGGGACAGCTAGTACTAGTATAAAATCTTTGAAATATGGTGATGAAATATTTCATTTTCTGATGCAATTTTTGTACCTACTAAGTTTCAGTTTTCGTTTGAGGATCTCTTTAGAATGTTATCTATGGTCCTAAGTTATGATTTGTCTTTGGAATCTGTTGATTGTCATTTCTAATCGTTATCTTTTGACTTTTGTTTTCTAACCAATTTCGGTTTTACAGCATTTCTTTTCTAATATTTGAAGTATTTTGCGAAAACCGTCCTGTCAAGGTCGTTCCAATCAACATGAACTTATTAAAATTGCAGCGTCGACGTTCTAGGAATTGGCACGCTGTGAACAACTCCCATAAAATTGGTTTGGGATTCCCTTAAACTTCCAGTTACTTTTGCCATGTTGGTATTTCAGGTACTACCAACACAACATACGTGATAAATACGAGTTTGTTTTTGTTTATACAACAAAACAATTTTTGTCGAGTTTTAGTTCTCAATTGGAACATTGCTGTGTTTGCCGTTTCAACATAAGACAGCAAAACAAGTTTTAAGGTTACCTAAACATTTCGTTCTAATTTTTTTGCACGTATCATTCTTGTTCGCAATGATCGTTGATTGGACAAAACTTAACTATACCTACCTACTTTTATGATTCATTTATTATTTGTAGCGGCCAAACTGTGTGTTTATCTCCGTTTACAGTAGGTACTAGGCGCTCATAACCACATACAAGTCAATCGATCGAGGTTCCCTCCAAAAAAATGCGATACAAAAAAGGGGTTACGATAAAGACCTGCTCTGTTGTTAACAAAAAAAACAGTGAGAATACGAGGGTTATACTGTGATAGTCCTCCGTACCTCCGAAGTTCGATCAGCGGGCGCCCCACTCGGCTAAATCTCCGTAAAGGGCGAGTTACCCCACATTTTTGACACAACAGAAATAACACTGTACACATTCACTTACAATGTTCCGGTTGCTTTTCTTCCTCATACGATCATCGCACGGCGTTTATCCATTTAACTATTTTAAAACTACACTACACTGACACAAGAATTCTCTCGCTCACTGACATCGAGATTTTAGTTTTTTTTTGGAAGCGTTGTCGCGTGCAGCGTCTGCCGGCCGGCGGTTTTTACCGACACACGAGAGTCTGCAGACGCGCAATGGCGTGTACGGGCACTAGATAAGTATATTTATTACATTATTTCACTGATAAAATGAGGAAAATTGTATTGTTCGTCTCATAACAGCGACGGTACGTGCATTATATCGTCTGGGGTAGGTACGCGCGGCTTGGTCGCTCGATCGCACTGGCGTTCGGACGACGAGGGGAGTGTAGGAGCGCGCCGCCGCGGGGGGAGCGCCGCGCTGCTCCATCGACGCGGGCGGTGAGCGCCCTCTGCTGCAC
The DNA here is from genome assembly GCA_907269075.1 of Idaea aversata. Taxonomy (NCBI): domain Eukaryota; kingdom Metazoa; phylum Arthropoda; class Insecta; order Lepidoptera; family Geometridae; genus Idaea; species Idaea aversata. The sequence goes on along the minus strand of OU026112.1, from coordinate 5,370,067 downwards.
CGACGTGAACAGCGGACAGGTGCCGACCGGTTTTGATGCTCACTTTACGCTTCAAGCGATGGATTAAAAGCAATGTAGATTATCCTCGAGATCAAGGCGATCACTAAACAATACAGATAAAACATTCATAAATAAGTACTAAAATCATTCTCATAATATTATGACTATGTGAAAAATAAAACACTACTTTGGCATAATTATGGTATCCTCATATTTGATTTACTACCTATCACTAAGATTACACAATTAAAATTAATGTAAGTACCTAACTAAAAAATAAGTCTTTCCAAAAAATTAATTAAATAAGAGTTAAAAAATCAGTCGACAGTGAAAGGGTTAATTTTTATTGACTTACTATTTTACTTTGTTATTAAAAAACACAAGAATTATTTGTTTGATTAATAATTAAAACGGCTTAATTAAATACGTACTTAGTGATATTAAAACACTCAATTACATAATTATTTTGATTTTATTGAATTTATTTTTGCAAAAAAAAAAAACAAAGAACACGTCATGAGAAAACCGTCAAAAGTGTTTTTTTTTTCTTTCTTTGTTTAAAATTGGCATCGCATGACAACATGTAGGTATGCATTTTCTGGTTTATAAAAACACTCAAAATAAAAATTTGATTCGAAACGTTCAAATCTATTATCTTGGGCGTACTTTTAACCACTACTACCTAGTCAAAAGTTGCTTTAAAACCGCTTGAAGCGCTTTTTTGTTGAATTTTACAACTTGAGATGCGTCGACTGTCAAGTCAATGTACCACAACGATCTCTATCTAACTATACCTATTTATTTATATGGTAGGTAGGTATAGCATAGGCTAACTACGTTGTATTTGTGAGCTAGAACTGCTGTGGCTTAGTGGTTAATTAGCCTACATTGAATCAGTATTTGTTACGCTGAGGATGATATTAATTAAGATTAATTAAATTAAAAAATACAAGCATTGAAAGTATTATATTTCATCAACAGAAAGATAGGTTTAAAATATAGGTATTTTTATAATAATTTTTCAAGATAAAAGACCAGTAACACCATCTAGTATCATGTTTTTAAACTGGTGTAAACAAAAATTCTGAATGCATCCATAAAATAAAATTGAACGCGATTTGAAAGAAAGTGGCATTTTGGCCACACGTCACACACGTCATCGACTGGCCGCTGACGTTTAAACTTGCGTTTAAATACTATAATTTTTCAAATTTTAAATTAACTATAATCATTAAAATTATTATATTATTTATGTAATTAAGTCATAATCATCATTTAAGTTTATCACTGGAATGTGTTTTAGAAAAATATGACACGATTTACTACAGAGATTACTAACATAAGACTTAAATAAAAAATAAGAGAAAGTAAACGACAAAAAAAATTGAATCAAGTATCCGAACGCATTAATACGTGGAGTGCAAAAGAGAGTGACCGCAGATTTATCAAAATCAAGTTTTTAAATTAAAACTGTACTTCTAAGTCGTGATACACAGCAAAATGGTCACAAAAATGGTGTTTTCGCTGTTCGCTTTAGGTTTAATAGTAGGTTCCTTCGCTGAGAGCTGCCAAAACCCGAAAGTCGAGGCTTCCTCCTTCACAAGTTTAGATGCTACAGTAGTTAGTCAAATAGCGTATATTACTGAGTTTACGCTAAAATGTGATAATTCTCTGCCTCCGAACTACGCTCTGTACGCTGAAGTTGATGGGAAACCTTTGATTGCTGCTCGTGTTGGTGAAAATAGGTATCAGGTGAGTTTGACCTAACCTTTCTAATTGGTTAATAAACTTCTAAAAGGTCCGGTTTGTTTAAACGAAGATTTATCGTGTAGTGCCTGTGTGCCTAAAGATACAAAAAAAAAAAAATTGAAGTAATAAAAATTATAAATAAATTTTCCAAAAACCTATAATCGTCATCTATAAAAGTCAGGACAAAATAATATGTTTCGAAAACCACTTTCCTAGCTGTATTTGTAACACAGATTTACCTTCATTCAGATTCATAAGTAAGTAGAAGAAATAACAAAAATAATGGATAAAAACTCTTTGCTTTCCTCTTCAGATGAATAAACAAAAAAAAATAGCATTCAACCAGTATCTTTTGATAAAATGTTTTATGTTTAATCTTCAGGTATCATGGACAGAAGAGCCAGCGAAGGCTCGCTCTGGAGTCCACGAGGTACACATCTTAGATGAGGAAGGCTGGGCGTCACTGAGACGCGCACGTCGGTCCGACCCCGCTGCATCCCTCGCTCCTTTGCTGGCTATTCAACTACACCATCCTGGTAGTAAGTATCATTTACTGCGCCCACCAAACTCAAAACATCTTTATTAAATATATATATTTAAATTCCTTGTCATTATAATCCTAACTTTTTTAGTCTCCATCTTTGGGACATTAAACAGTAGAGGTGTGGCATTTTTGTTATGGCATGATAGGCAAACTTCCTAATTGATAATACCAACTAATTCCGACTTCCTCACTAATCCCAACTTCCTCACTAATCCTAACTTCCTCACTAATCCCGACTTCCTCACTAATCCCGACTTCCTCACTAATCCCAACTTCCTCACTAATCCCGACTTCCTCACTAATCCGAACTTCCTCACTAATCCCAACTTCCTCACTAATCCCAACTTTTTCACTAATCCCAACTTCCTCACTAATCCCAACTTCCTCACTAATCCCAACTTCCTCACTATTTCCAATTTCCTCACTAATCCTACCTTCCTCACTAATCTCGACTTCGTTACTAATCCCGACTTCCTCACTAATCCCAACTTTTTCACTAATCCCAACTTCCTCACTAATCCCAACTTCCTCACTAATCCCAACTTCCTCACTAATCCCTACTTCCTCACTAATCCCGACTTCCTCACTAATCCCGACTTCCTCACTAATCCCAACTTCCTTACTAATCCCTTCCTCACTTATCCCAAATTCCTTACCAATCCCAACTTCCTCACTAATCCCGACTTCCTCACTAATCCCAACTTCCTCACTAATCCCAACTTTCTCTCTAATCCCAACTTCCTCACTAATCCCAACTTCCTCACTAATCCTAACTTCCTCACTAATCCGAACTTTGTAACTAATATTATAAATTGTTTGTTAATAGTTTGTTTCTTCTTCATGGTCAAGCAATCAATCAACTGGATAGGTTTAGATGAAAATTGGCATAGTGGTAAATCACAGAATGCACCTGCGATTTTACCCACGTAAGTCCCGATCCCGCAAAAAATTCGAGATCAAAAGTGGTATCCAATCCTTCTCTATCCCGGAGATTACTACTATGCCGATTTTCCTTATTATTTTTGAAGACAAACAAATAGATTAATAAACTTTTGGATTTATACAATTAGGTAGGGTCGATCTATGTGTCCTTTCTTCTGTAAGTAACTATGATTATTAATAAATAAGTATTGCAGGACATTCAACGCATCGCCATCTAATCTAAGCCAAGCTAAGTAACTAGACTTGTGTTATGGGTGCTAGACAATGGATATACTACTTATATACTTTTCTTTTGTAAATATATACTTACTAGCGACCCGCCCCGGCTTCGCACGGCTATATTATGCTTGTATTATACATATAAACCTTCCTCTTGAATCACTCTATCTATTAAAAAAAATGTGAGCCGTCACGGGACGCCCTGGCAGATGTGAAACATCGACATTATTTTGTAAAAGTAATATGCAGAAAAGAACTGATTGTGATAGAATCGCACAGTCGATTACGGTGTGCACACCGTACACACTACTGCATATAGACTGTATATATATACCATCATATAGCATGGCGACGCGTCGCCACGGCATGCGTCGCCACGCCAGAAATCGGTTTTACGTGCGGCTAGAGATGTTCCACATCAAAAATTTACAGAATAGTTTAGCTTCGTTTTAATGAGCTCTAACATGCATCGAAAAACATCCCTATGTCCATCATTTGCAGTTTCGACCCACTGTGCGTCGCCACGGCATGCGTCGCCACGCCAGAAATCGGTTTTACGTGCGGCTATAGTGAGCCTTAACGATCTGCATCGAAAAACAGCCCTATGTCCATCATTTGCAGTTTCGACCCACTGTGCGTCGTCACGGCATGCGTCGCCACGCCAGAAATCGGTTTTACGTGCGGCTATAGTGAGCCTTAACGATCTGCATCGAAAAACAGCCCTATGTCCATCATTTGCAGTTTCGACCCACTGTGCGTCGCCACGGCAGAAATCGTTTTACGTGCGGCTATAGATGTTTCACATCAAAAAACCGCATCAAAATCCGTTGCGTAGTTTTAAAGATATAAGCATACATAGGGATATAGGGACAGAGAAAGCGACTTTGTTTTATTTCGATTTTAGTTGCTTAGTTTGCGAACTAGATGGCGCTGTATGCAACGTACTACAATATGTTATCTTTTCTAGGTTATTCCGGCCCCTGGATCAACTCTGAAGTCCTAGCCACTATCCTATCCATCGTGGTGGCTTACACGGCGCTCCGTAACAAGACTAAAATATTGGCTTAGATATTTTATTGTTAACTTGTAGATTACTATTTGAATAAATTATTTTTTATTATGGAACTGTTTGATTTAAGGTTTAGGTTTAAAGAATTTATTTACTTTTATAAGACATAAGTCCAGTTACAATTACAAAGTACCAGCTATTTTAAGCAAATCTGAGCGTAAGGTTACGTAAATATAAAGGCACTTATCATCAGAACATATTTTAATCATATATATTATGCATTATTTTACCACAACGCTTAATCCACTCACTGAACGGTATTAAACTAATTAACTCAAATAAATGGTACGACCATAAAAAGGTTCGGACATCATGAAGCTACTGCGACAGACTGAACCACGTTCTGTCATTTTATTCCTATTTAAAGACACAAAACAGTAGTCAAGATGGCGGCGCCCTGACGTATACATCAAATGAAGCACTGTATTGTTGACTTCCTTCAGTCGTTTTCGTTTTGTTACTGACACAATGAGTATAAAGGTGGTCGCAGATTGATCAGAGCCGAACGAATCGAATTTTTGCCGTCCACGGGAAAATGTACCTTATTGTAATAGAGATAAGGTACCTACATTTATATTTCCGATGACGTCATCAGATTCGACCGCATCGTCAGAAATAAATCTGTCGTCTGAAATATAAATGTACCTTATCTCTATTACAATAAGGTATTTTTTCCCGTGGACGGCAAAAATTCGATTCGTTCGGCTCTGATCAATCTGCGACCACCTTTAGTAAGTCCTTATCATTAGGTTAGTTCAACTTTCAGAGATCATTTATCAAAATATCTTATCTATAATATATTCTCTAAGTTTGTTTTTATAATAAAAACTAGCTGTCCCGGCAAACGTTGTTTTGCTATTTAAAAAAAAAAAAATAGATGTTGGCCGATTCTCAGACCTACTGAATATGCTCACAAAATTTCATGAGAATCGGTCGAGCCGTTTCGGAGGAGTTCAACTTCGAACCCCGTGACACGAGAATTTTATATATATAGGGATATTGTAGGACATTCCACATATCTCCATCTAGCCCCAAGCGAAGTAACTACACTTGTGTTATGGGTGCTAGACAACGGATATACTACTTATATACTTTTCTTTTGTAAATATATACTTTACATAGAAACAACCAGACCACAGACAAATATCTAAGCATAAATACTTGTCTGAGGCGGGAATCGAACCCGCAACCCTGTCTTTGGCAGTCCGGCATGGTAACCATTCCATTGTGCCAACTGGGTCGTCGTCGTATATTTATTAACTGTTTCACATCGTTTTATCTCTGTAGGTAAGTCATTATGCATCTTCGCATTTTGCGTCGAAAACCAGATGTGGTAAACAGAGGCGACTCTAGCCCATGTAGCGCCCGTGTGCAATCTTTACCCTAGCGCAGGGGTTGGCAACCTGCGGCTCGCAAGTCGCAAGCGGCTCTTTGGATGTGACTGTGGCTCTTTAGTTCCATAATCAAATATTATATACTAGCACGCGGGTGAAAACGCGGGGGTTTCACACTTATAAAAACTTACTTTCATACTTATAAAAACATAATACGGTCCAGTAGTTTCGGGGCCTATTCAATGCAAACACTAAGCGCTTTGCTTCGTCATTCCTTATTCGTACTGCAAGGGAATGGAATCGGTTGCCTGCGTCTATCTTTCCTGACGTGTACAATTTGGGAGTCTTCAAGTACCTAGCGAGTGAATAGGTATCTTCAAGGAAAGCGTGCTACATCTTAGGCCGCATCGTTACCTACCATCAGGCAGGTGTGATAGTGGTCAAACGCTGACCTATCTTAGGTAAAAAAAAAACAATCAAATCTTTCCTGTGTGTATTATACACACAGGAAAGATTTGATTGTTTTTTTTTTAGTTCTTTTAGTTTTTATTAGTATAGATTTTAAGAGGAAATAGGGTTATTAGTAGCGTAGCGAGGGAGGGGCGGACTGCCCTGGGCACCACAATAGGAGTGCGGCAAAAAAAAAATTGTGTGGTCACTGGCAATTTTTTTTTCATATTGTTGCGACCTTCTCACAAACACCAACATTATTATTTTTATGACGTCAAAAGGGCAGCAAATTGAAAAAAATATTATTTTTATGACGTCAAAGTGCGGCAAATTGACAACATTATTATTTTTATGACGTCAAAAGGGCGGAAAATGATGACTCCGCCCCGGGTGACCCACGCTACGCCACTGAGGGTTATTAAAATAAAAAAAGGGCAACTTAATAAAAATATTTCTATTTATTTAACAGGTAAAACATCCCCCCAATTACTAGACCTAGCACATCTATACGTAACCTGATCATATTTACCTTTAGAAAATATAATCTCCTTCAATTCCCCCTCCTTAGTACACAATCTACAGATAGTATGTCCAGACCTTACTATCGGAGCTCGAACAATCCTAGGGTACTGAGGATCATCCTTCGGCCTGGGGGATTTCTTTAGGATGATATAGGAGAAGAGTTCGGCATGGACTTCAGCCTTTTGTGAGTATGGTAGAGTTTCATATCTCATAAGGAAATTGCACGGCGTCGCTTGTTCTAAGTACCTGGGAATAATGAAAGTTTTGTTTATAAATAAACTAGCGACCCGCTCCGGCTTCGCACGGCTATATTATACATGCGTATTATACATATAAACCTTCCTCTTGAATCACTCTATCTATTAAAAAAAACCGCATCAAAATCCGTTGCGTAGTTTCAAAGATATAAGCATACAAAGTGAAAAAGGGACATAGGGACGGCGAAGAGGGACTCCATTTTATACTATGTAGTGATATTGCAGGACATTCCACACATCTCCATCTAGCTCCAAGCTTAGTAACTGACTTGTATTATGGGTGCTTAATGATAGAAATAATTTTAAAGGCAAATGCATCTTTAAAAAGCACTATGACAAGATTCAAACTCGGGACCTTCCGCTCACCATGCAGATGTGATAAACACTGCAGCACAGGGTCAAGTAATGTTGCAAGTAAAATCCGGATAACTTGGTCTTTTTCAAATTAAGGTTCATTTAGGCACCTGGAGATGCATTTTTATTTATTTTATTTATTGAAAATATTTCCGAATAACTTGTGCTGGCTGCACTTTCAATAATAATTAATTATTATAATTGTAGACAGAGAATAAATATGGACCCGCTGCTAAAATAATAATAATTACTAGAGTGAGAAGGATTGAATGTCAAATGAGTAAGTGGGAGCAAGACCAAGTATAAGTTTTCTCTATTTTTGCGTATTGGTTTTTTTGTTTGCCATCAATGTCATTGGTGGCAAACAAGCGTTTGGTGTCTAACAAGGTTTTGTTTTCTTATCCTTTTAGACTATAATTTGTGTTACTTGTGACTTATAAGATATTAAAAAGGAGTACTGTTTAGTGGCGATTTGACAACTATTTACTTATGGATATGTTGAATATTCGCTGTCTCACACTGTATAAGCTGGTAGCTTGTCTATATTTATTCTCTGTCTACGATTATAATATTAGTTCAGAAGTGGGATTAGTAGTAAGTAACTAAGACAGTATACAAACCTCGGACAAACATTGTCATTGGGGCACGGTGCGAAAGCATAGCCTTTCTGTTCATCAGGCAAATTCAAAACGAATTCTCTAGCTTCATTAACTATTTGAAATCCAGCATTCGAGCCTTGTTCAACGATAATTAAATAGTCCTCAGTCTTATTCCAAAGTCTTTGTATTGTTTCCATTCTGGCTTTCATATCAGGAAGCTCGAATAGAGTAAATGCTGATAACACGATGCTGTATTTAAGTTCTGTTGAAGCCGGTAAGAATTGTCTTTGAAAATATGCTTTGTATGGTAATTCTACATTGTCTTTGCCTTGGCAGAGAATTAATCTAGCTACATCATGCATATCTGGGGAGGTGTCCACACAGAAGTATTCAAAAATATCTTCTTTCCAAAAAGAATTTACTGCCCATGTACCTGTGCCAACTCCAGAGCCAAAGTCGAAGAAACTTCGCGGTTTGTAGTCTGGGTATGCCTTTTTTATCTCATCTAATATTCTTATAAGAATAGAATAATCTGGAGCTGCCCGTGACATTAAATATTGCATACAAGTAGGCTTATCATAATTTATATTTCCCCATCGGTATATATTCTTTTTAAGCGCATTGAATACCTTAGTTTTGACCTTAGTTTCTTGAATTTCGAGCTCTGCTTGAGTTGTTTCATCGTTGATTTTTGAAAGTAATTTTTTCGTGATTGCACTGTGGATTTTCGCCGCTTTTGCGTCGATATCTTTGTCTTCTGGCGGTAGTAACCTTGAGCGAATGTAGTTGCTGAGTTTAATACTCTCTCCGTGTAGAGATTTGGCCTTATTGTCTTCTAGAATTATTCTTATAGCCTTCTGAATATCGGGTGGGATTGAAGCAACTTTGATGCGGTTTGTGCCTGGATGTTTCCGTGGTTTGAACTCTTTGGTCTCAAATTGTGGCTTCAAACTGGGGTCTATAGCCACTCTGGTCGAATAGTGCGTGTTTAATAGCGAGAAATAGCGAATATTTAGTTTTGTAAACATTTTCACTTATATTAAATCAAAGTAACCTCAAAAATCGCGAAATGGATGAAATTGTTTTGACGTTTCAATGTGTTTTCAAAATTCTGTCAGTGTCAACTTAATTACGATTAATGACAATGACGTTTAAAAATCAACGTTATCAACGTCAAAACAGCTGTTTCTAATTTTTAGGTTATTAGTTCTTTCAAAAAGTTTGACGCTGAAATAAAAAGGGAAATAATGACCGTGAAACCTCGTGAAAAAGAACCAGAAGGAGACGATCCGGTCGAGAACATGCTGAAGAGGACAGGCTGCATAGAATTACATTACAAAATTCAGGTTTGTTTACAAAGCCGTACGTAACTTTTGTATTGCTTTCCCGCATCTTTTCCCGTGTAAATTTCCCAAAAATCCCGTTTTAGTGGTCAGTTACGATAGTTAAGGAAACCCTGTACAAAATTCCGTGTACGTAGACCTCAGAAAAAGGAGGAAGACCCAGTAGTTTTGGCTGTATGTAGACTGACAGGAGTGTCCGTCCTATTATTGAAATGTCACTACTTTTTTTTTTACAATTGATAGGTCAGCGTTTGACCACTACTATCCACTATCACAACTGCCTCATGGTAGGTGACGATGCGGCCTAAATCTGGGGACATATTGTTCGGACGCATCCGCCGACGCGTCCGACTGCTGCGACTGATAAGTGTGCACGGTCGTTTGGCATCCATCGGCCCAGATCGCTCTAGGACGCCCGCGGACGTCCGAACGCTCAAGGTCACGTCCGCGACTTACGTCTGATAGTGTGCACAGTTACATACATTTTAATTACACAGATGCCTATAAGTCACGACTGTCGGACGCGTCCGTAAGCCGCGTCCGATAATATGTAACACGCCTTCCTAGAAGATACCTATTCACTCGCGACTTACTTCGTAACAGTTTTAGGTAAAGAGGATCTTCTATAATTTTCTATGGTTTCAGGAATGTATCGCCGAGACAAAAGACTGGAGAAAATGTCAGACGGAAGTAAATGATTTCAGAGAATGCATTAGCAAACACAAACAAGAAGAAATGGCTAAATCTAATAGATAAATTTTTAATCATATTATATTTTATTGATGTTATATTTAATAGCAGTGCTCCACGGTTTCACCCGCGTAACTCCCGATCTCGTGGGAATATCGGGATAAAAAGTAGCAGTTACGGTTATATTTAACATACACCCATACACTTTATATTTTTAAACAAGTACCTAGTTTACCTACACAAAAAAATTGGAGTTAATTAACAGGGTCAAATATTATGAACCCACTGCGACAGGATGAACCAGGTTCTGTCACTTTTAAACAAGTACCTAGTTTACCTACACAAAAAAATTGGAGTTAATTAACAGGGTCAAATATCATGAACCCACTGCGACAGGATGAACCAGGTTCTGTCACTTTTTGTACACTTTTCTCCTATTGCTAAATGATTTCACACTATACCGCATGCAAGCATTTAATTTCATTCATATAGTAGATACTCTAGGTACCTACAATAACATGTTACGATAGGCATACGAGTTTACGTAGTCCTAAGTCACTCCCAATGAATCAAGGTATCTTCATACCAAGTTTCATTAAATCAGTCCAGTAGGACCGGGCCTATTCAACACAGACAGACAGACAGTGGAGTCTTAGTAAAAGTGTCACGTTTTTACTTTGAGTACGGAACCCTGAAATATCTTATTATATTAGGTTAATGACCAAATTTAGAGCTACATATGAACTTAGTTTTAAATGCATATATTGTATGGTTTATTTATTAGGTATCTAGTAAAATAAAAATTGATAAAAGTGAATATTTTTCATTAGATTTATTTTAAAATATATCAATATCATCCACCCACAGAAGTCGTCAATTTATCTAATTAAAGTGTATTAATAATCTATACTAATTTAACACTACATAGTATAAAATAAAGTCGCTTTCTCTGTCCCTATTTCCCTTGTATGCTTAAATCTTTAAAATTACGCAACGGATTTGAATGCGGTTTTTTTAATAGATAGAGTGATTAAAGAGCTAGGTTTTTAGATATAATACATGCATAATACAGCCGTGCGAAGCAGGGGCGGGTCGCTAGTAATATTATAAAGCTGAAGAGTTTGTTTGTTTGTTTGAACGCGCTAATCTCAGGAACTACTGGTTCCAATTGAAAAATTATTTTTGTGTTGGATAGTACATTTATCGAGGAAGGTAATAGGCTACTTTTTATCCCGATATTCCCACCGGGATCGGGAGTTACGCGGGTGAAACCGCGGGTGCAGGTAGTTAAATAATATAAAATAACATAGTAGGCCATTTCTCACAGCGCCATCTAGCCCCAAGCTAAGTAACTAGGCTGTATCATATAAACAGTTGATCAACATCAAGACGCAGCTTGTTCAATCCACTAACATTGTCAATAAACTGGTGGTAGCTGCAGCAGAAGCTGTGGAAGCCGTCGTTGTCTTTCCAACGGAGCCAGGTTATCTGAAGACAAATGATTTTATTAGATACTAGCAGCCACGGACGTATATAAGGGGGGGGGGGGGTTTGGGGGTCCGGACTAGGGTCGCCAACTTTTTTTTGTACTAATAAACTAGGTATATTGGTTGGTATATAGAAAAAATAAAGTAGGTATTATACACTGTATGGAAATAAAGTATTATTTATTTTTTACCATTGCTACTTGAAAAGGTCACAATAATCTATACTAATATTATAAAGAGGAAAGATTTTTTGTTTATTTGTAACGTATATTTTTTTTACCGAAATTACCTATAATTTCGGAGCCTATTCGTTAGTAGTAGGCCTACTGGTAGTAAATAATTACGTAATAATAAAAAAAAAACAAGGGATCCGAAGGGGATCCGAAGGGATCCGAATCCCTTGACACCCGAAGGAACTTCGTTCCATCCGGGTGTCAAGGGACACCCGGATGGAACGAAGTTCCTTTCGGCTTTTTTAAGACCAAAAGTTGTAACGACACTTTTAAGACCAAAAGTTGTAACGACACTTTTAAGACCAAAAGTTGTAACGACACTTTTAAGACCAAAAGTTGTAACGACATTTTTAAGACCAAAAGTTGTAACGACACTTTTAAGACCAAAGTTTCAACTTTTCGTAAGAATTTTTTCCGTCTAGCCCTCATTCACAACGCGCGATAAGGAACTATCGTTCCAACAAGACCTATCACTTCTGCAAAGAAACCATATGCCTAGGATCGATAGATTCCGAGATATAGCTGTTTGAAGTTTGACAGCTGTCACCCAAAATGTAGATCTTAGCAAGACCTATCACTTCTGCAAAGAAACCATGTGCCCAGGATCAATGGTTTCCGAGATATAGCTGTTTTAAGTTTGACAGCTGTCACCCAAAATGTAGATCTTGACAAGACCTATCACTTCTGCAAAGAAACCATGTGCCTAGGATCAATAGATTCCAAGATATAGCTGTTTAAAGTTTGACAGCTGTCAGTCAAATTGAAGTCCTCGATGAGACCTATCACTTCTGCAAAGAAACCATGTGCCTGGGATCAATAGTTTCCAAGATATAGCTGTTTGAAGTTTGACAGCTGTCACCCAAAATGTAGATCTTAATAAGACCTATCACTTCTGCAAAGAAACCATGTGCCTAGGATTAATAGTTTCCAAGATATAGCTGTTTAAAGTTTGACAGCTGTCACCCAAAATGTAGATCTTAACAAGACCTATCACTTCTACAAAGAAACCATATGCCTAGGATCAATAGATTCCGAGATATAGCTGTTTAAAGTTTGACAGCTGTCAACCAAAATGTAGACCTTAAGGTTGAATGTTTCGTATCGCTAAGCAAAGTATTCCGCTAGATGGCGCTTGTTTTCCCCGAAAGTATTGTTTTATTTTATTTTGCTATAATTGACGTGGAATTAAAGTATTTGTATATATATTGCCTGTTTTCTAGTTTGCTCTGAACATATTTCAAACATAATTTAATTTTTTGGAAGTCACATTTTAATGTATTTCCAAAGTACAATTTTTAACTCTTGTCACGATATAAATGACACGCACACATACAAAACAATAAACTGTAGCAACTATAGACTATATTTGACGTAGTCCTACAGATACCGATTGGTGTAGTCATTTAGAGCGGCGGGGTAGTGTTCTGAAGAGCCCCGGTTCAAATCTCGATACAAATAGAATTTTTTTTTGAAAATATATTTTTGAATAAATTTTCTAAAACAGGATCAATTTTATGGTAGGTACTGTTAGTAATCTTTTTTTTTTAACTAGGACGAATTCTGAACGATGCAAATTGTACTAGGTCTGAATGGAAAGAGAAAAATAAAGACAAAGTAATGTACAAAAAGGTTTATTTATTTAAAATTAGTTCTATCTTATCATCTTATATCGGGGACTGACATAGCCAGCAACACTTCGACCCCTTGGGATCGATTAACGCAGTGATCCCACTAAGAGGAAAAATCCTATGTTTTTCGGTTTGGGATATAGTTTCTCTGACATCACCGCAGGTTCTGCAGTCAATATTAGAAGTTATCTTCATTTTTAAAAGCATGGTTTTGTAAAGCCATGTCAAGGCACCAATCACAGCTCGTGCTTTGCTTTTTCCGTTATTCAATATAAATTTAGAAGCCCCTCTGGGCCTGCTACCTATGAATTTCTTCGAATGTAGTAGCCCTTCACTGATTTCCCACTCTTGCGTGTGTTTCTTATCAACGTAATCCTTTACGGCCTTTGTGATTGTGCATGCTGGCAGGCCCGTACATGGTTCTGGTCCAAGCATAGCACTTGCCGATCCTGTTCTTGCAGCTCATCAGTCTTCTCATTTCCTGCTATTCCTTCATGGCCTGGGACCCAGAGTAGTCGTAGTTTGTTCCTACGGCCCAACTTGTGTGGATAGGTTACCCACCTTGAGGGGTATACTTGTGAAATAATTCAATCACTTACAAGACACTAAAATTCCCTCAAGGTTTATTTTCAGTAGGTGCTCAGATGGATGATACTTTAAACACAATAGTAGGAATATATTAAATGATTATAATATTTTATTTTTGGTTTTTCTATTTACTGACTACTTGACATCTCTGTTGACTCTCCGTTGCCTAGGTAACAAGCGCGCATCTAGTGCGAGGCAAAGTATCGACTGGGTGTATGTTACCAGTGTGTACAACAAACAGTATCAAAAAAACAACAAGACTGCTTGGTTTGTTTCTCACGAATTACTATACTTCATTTATATTTTATTATATTTTTATACTATTAATTAAATGCAAACAAGTACAAATGTTTATTTATTTATTATATACGTAAAGTGATAATTTGATAAGTCTATCAAAATAATGTATAATTCAAGTATCAAAAGTGACGCGACAGTGCCAAAAGTTACATAAAATCTTGCAGGTGTAGGTCTGGCAGCACTGAGTTGAATATCATGCAATTGAAATTATTTTGATTTTTTATTAGACAGATTAGACGGAGAGGCAACGTCGCCCTTATCCAGCAAACTGTATTGCGGCTCTGCTCTAGCGTAATTGCGTGTTCCTGCTTCCACACACAACGCGACAACGTCGCGTGTTTCCACACATCTATGCGTCACCTCACACTATGACCATACGTCAATATAACCATGTACTACCACATACGTAAAATTGGTCTCTTTTTTCACGCTGAAACAGAGTACTTCCTGGATGTTAAACAGTGATATTTTTGGTCTGCCCCTACAATAGCTTAAATTAGGCCTACTTTAAGTCATAATAAGTTAAATATCTCAGTATAAAACGTAGGAATCTCTAAAACATTTAGTAGGGAAAACGTACCACCTTAATAAGACCTATCACTTCTGCAACGAAACCATGTGCCTAGGATCAATAGTTTCCGAGATATAGCAGTTTAAAGTTTGACAGCTGTCACCCAAAATGTAGACCTTAATGAGACCTATTACTTCTGCGAAGAAACCATGTGCCCAGGATCAATAGTTTCCAAGATATAGCTGTTTAAAGTTTGACAGCTGTCAGTTAAATTGAAGTCCTCGATGAGACCTATCACTTCTGCAAAGAAACTATGTGCCTAGGATCGATAGTTTCCGAGATATAGCTGTTTAAAGTTTGACAGCTGTCATTTGGAATGGACAAAGTTGTAACGACACTTTTAAGACCAAAAGTTGTAACGACATTTTTAAGACCAAAAGTTGTAACGACACTTTTAAGACCAAAAGTTGTAACGACACTTTTAAGACTAAAAGTTGTAACGACACTTTTAAGACCAAAAGTTGTAACGCCACTTTTAAGACCAAAAGTTGTAACGACATTTCTAAGACCAAAAGTTGTAACGACACTTTTAAGACCAAAAGTTGTAACGACACTTTTAAGACCAAAAGTTGTAACGACACTTTTAAGACTAAATGTTGTAACGACACTTTTAAGGCCAAAAGTTGTAACGCCACTTTTAAGACCAAAAGTTGTAACGACATTTTTAAGACCAAAAGTTGTAACGACACTTTTAAGACCAAAAGTTGTAACGACATTTTTAAGACCAAAAGTTGTAACGACACTTTTAAGACCAAAAGTTGTAACGACACTTTTAAGACCAAAGTTGTAACGACATTTTTAATGAGTCGCGACACCACACTGTTCAATGCGAAATAGAAATGAAAATATCTGGCTTGCTTTCTATAAGAGAGAGAGAGACAGACAGAGAAACATGCGACGCCGCACAGCTTACAATAGCTTACTATAGCAAAAAGTGTCGTGACAACTTTTTCGTAAGAATTTTTTCCGTCTAGCCCTCATTCACAACGCGCGATAAGGAACTATCGTTCCATACTATACCTACCTACTTACTACTATTTACAAACTATGTGAAACAAAGTATTTTCGTGTAGGTAGGTACTTTATTTTCTGTTTTTTTTTACTTTGACAAGGAGGAGGAGATCGCCCCCTATAGCTGCGTCCGTGCTAGCAGCGCCCCGCGGTTTCACCCGCGTAACTCCCGATCCCGTGGGAATATCAGGATAAAAAGTATCCTATATTGCTGTCCCCATACACTTTATTTTCTTAAACAAGTACCTAGTTTACCTTTACAAAAAAAATTGGAGTTAATTAAAAGGGTCAAGTATCATGAACCCACTGCGACAGGATGAACCAGGTTCTGTCACTTTTTGTACACTTTTTTCTCCTATTGCTAAATGATTTCACACTACACCGCGTGCAAGCATTTCATTTCATTCATATAGTAGATACTCTAGGTACAATAACATGTTACAATAGGCCTGAGCAATAGGCATACAAGTTCACGTATGGGCAGTCTGCCGGGCATTGCAATTGCGTGCGGCGACATACCTATAGTAAGAAAAGCCTCGGTTCTTACTATAGGTATACAAATGAACTTATAATAAAATAATAATAATAATTTATTTATTTCAGACATAGTCCATAATTTTGTCAGTAAAACTTAAATTATAAGGTTAGTACCTACTTAATAATATATTTATACCTCCGTCCTAAATTCTAAATGAATCAATTATTAAAAAGTAAGAATTTTCCATTGGCAATTAGCGATGTAAATTCTATGTTCCATAAATAATGCATGTAGGGTCTAACTAAATGTCCCAGTGTTAATAAGATTAAAAGACAAAACGTTATTGTGAAATAATGCATCAAGGTCTAAATAAGTATGTTACCTCTGAACAGACATCATCACAAAACTCTAGCTGGTCCACGTTGCGGTAGTAAGGCGAGTTGATGGTCACGAACGCGGTCGCTGAGCGGGTCGCACTGTCGTGGACTAACTGTAATTATAATAAAAACACTATATGTATTTTACCTGTGGTATACACTAATCGAACTTAAGAGCAGTGTACCCAGTAGTAGATCGACTTTCATCGCAAAGGTCGTGGGTTCGAATTCGACCGTGTACCAATGGATTTTCCTTAGGATTTTATTATTTGTAACATCACAGAAAATAAAAGAAGGAAATAATACAAAGTTTGGTTACTTAAATAAAAACAAATTTACCTATAAGCGATTAAAAAAAAAACTTTGAAAAAATATCGAAAGTAATTTTTGTTTGAAGCTTATTTAATCTGTACTTTACCTTGTAAAAATATTTAGGAACTGGTAAAATTCCATTGTTATTAACATCTTTGTCTAAATATATGAATTGTTGTTGTCCATTTGTATCCGGTAACGTCATGACGTCATGCGTACCGGTGTAAACTGTCACTTCACGTCCGAGCTGGTGGATGTGACGCCGGAGACCCTGGAGCAAATTTAAATTACAATATTAAACAAGGTGATTTTTTACATAAGCCTTCAATATAACTTCCCATCTATGCTTTATACGCTATTATTTTTCCAGAGACGGAAAGATGATGAAAATTGTAGAAAACTACAAAAACGAGCTATTCCCTTTGATTAACCATACCACGTTTGTTTCCAGGAATTAATCTCTATCAACCACACTATCGATTTGGTATAAAAATATAGGATGATTATTATTTTTATTGCAAAATCGACAGGTTCAATTCCTGGCTTGGGTAATGACTTTCAAAAATCTAATGATGCAGTAACCATGGCAACGATAAAACGTTGCTATAGTTACCTTGTCAATAACATGAGGCGTTCCAGTAACGACGCGTGACGTCACACTTTTTTGAGATTGCAGGTGTTCACCAATTTATAAAACGTTATCACGTCAAAAATTATCCATGTACCTAATTATTTTTTAAACAAAAATGAGCGTTGGTTATGTATATATCTAAGGGCACTTACTAGCGCATCCCCAGATAGAATGACATTTACATTACCTATCAGAACATTCTATCAGAACTTTATAGGTATTATACAAATTAACGCAGATAATTGGGGGACCATGAGAAGGTTCGGGTATCATAAAGCCACTGGGACAGAATGAACCACGTTTTTTTTTAAATTTCTATTTATAGACATGAAATATTACAGTAAACAAGATGGTAACAAATAATTGGCTTTGTTTTATCAGTCAGGCTCAGTCAGTCAGGTTATATTCTCATCACGCCTCCTACACGTAGAATTAATAGAAGAACGCCCCACCGTGGCAGTTTACTTACAATTTGACAAAGCCAGTTCTTTGTTCGCACTTACTAAGGAACAAACCATTGGTTTTCGAAAAGATGGAATGTACATTTTGTTTGGCAACTTACATCCTCCAGCATTCTCCAATCGCCAGAGTTCTCTCTCGCCCATTGCGGAGCAACGTTTATGTAATGAAATGTTGCTCTTATTTCGGCTGACAGCGTGAAATCAGCGCGAGGTGCTAAGTGACCTCGATTTAGAACCTGTAATTGAATTTTAATGAGATTTTTAATTAGTTTTAAGGTTCCGTACACGAAGGGTAAAAACGGGACCCTATTACTAAGACTGCACTGTCTGTCTGTCCATCTGTTTGTCACCCAGGCTGTATCTCATAGACCGTGATAGCTAGACAGTTCATGAGATACAGCCTGGTGACAGACAGACAATGGAATCTTAATAATAGGTTCCTGCTTTAACCTTTTGGGTACGCAACCCTGAAAATTGAGAAAATCCTATAAATCCTACCTGATGTTTAGTTATGTAAGATTCTGAAGAGTTCGTTCCTAAAATATCTTCCAATCTCTTCTTCTGGTTTTCCAGTTTATACAATTGTGACATTTGAACTTTGCCAAACAGATCGCCTTCTGTAAGTTAGAAACGAGTAAATTAATGAGAAATTCTGGACGAGTAGTTCCATTATGCATTGACAGGTGGCGCTGATCAGGTGATGGACATGGTAAACAAACAAACTATAAACAATTGCGGGTCATGTAAAAATGGTGCTTGAAATAGCATCAAACACATATAATATCCCGTTTTAAATAAATAGTAAAAATAACCAAGAGTAGGCTGTTTAAAATTCTTGATTATAATATTGCAGGACATTCCACACATCGCCATTTTGCCCCAAGCTAAGTAACTTAACTAGACTTGTGTTAGACAACAGATATACTACTCATATACTTTTCTAGGTATCGCAGGGAAAGCACCGGGAGATTCGCTAGGAACAATTCGGTGCGCCAGTTTAGTTACTTTTCTTTCGTAAATATATACCTATACTTATAATACGTAGAAACAACCAGACTACAGACAAATATCTAAGCATAAATACTTGCCTGAAGCGGGAATCGAACCCGCAACCCTGTGTTTGGCAGTCCGGCATGGTGACTATTGTGCCAACTGGGTCGTCCGATAATGACTGATAATGTTTCCGAATTATCAGTGAAGTCTATTTCTGCCATAAGTTTCTTGTGCCGTCTTCGAAGGTTTCAAAGGCACACATCCTAATATAATATTTAAGACGATTTAATATGATATCACATCATACAAATTGTATGATTCCAAATAAATAAAAAACATTGTATTTGACTTTGACTTTTACCTTGAAAATAAGGTCTTTTTTCCTGTTGCGTCTGCTTGCTAGGCCTCAGTATATGCTTCACATAATATGTTACAAGTAAATCTTCGTTAAAACAAGCCTCGTACACAGAGTGGAACTTCGTTTTTAACTTGTACCCTATCCTGGAAATAAGATAGACAAGTGTCAATGAATGGGGCATAATTGGGGGAGAAAATTTTAACGGGAGAATTTTTTTTTTAAAATTTAACTATTACGGTTCATGAGATACAGCCTGGTGACAGACAGAACGGGCCGTGGAGGCTTAAAAGGGTTCTTTTTTTACTTTTTGGGTATGGAACCCTAATAATAAGCACAAGTTATGTAGGGGTACTTACTATTAGCCCATCTTTCAAAAATTAATACCCTTCACTACCTAATCTACACTATTCATTCTTAAACAAATTACCACAAATAATTCGGGACACAACTAAACGGTTCAAGGAACCATTAAGCCACTGACGACGGAATGAACCACGTTCCGTCATTTCATCTGCACTAATATTATAAAGAGAAAAGATTTTTAGATTTTTGTTTGTTTGTAACGAATATGCTCTTAAAACTACTAGATCGATTTTGATAAAACTTGGTGTGAGGATACATTGATTCATTGGGAGTGTTATAGGCTAATTTTTACCACGGGATCGGGAGTTACGCGGATGAAACCGCGGAGCGCTGTTAGTTCTATTTACAGACACATGAAATGTATTAACTTACTGATAGATTTTCCCATCTCTATGGCAACTTTTATTCAAAGGCACAGACAAGAACGTTGGTTTTCTAATACATTTGATATCTTTGAACGAAACGATCTTTCTCTCCACACGAAAAGTCTTGTTATTAATGCAATGGGCATCCTGAAATATAATTAAATAATTTATTTAAATTATACGGTAAGGCGTAGGTAGATACTATGATACCTACGTTGTTTCACCTTAATGATAAGAATTATAGATAAATATGTTTATTCCTCCGAGATAAGGACCCATGGACACGACTTTAATTGCTCCATTTCAAATTTACCTTCAAAAATATTTGAAAACTTACCACAACATCATATCCTAAAGTAACATTATTAATGGCCACACTATTCCCTTTACCCACACAACCTAGGGTGACAACATCGGACCGTTTCATTCGGAATATACCGTCAGGATCAGAATTGAAGAAGTTACCATCTTTTACGTAAACTGGAGACGGACGCCCGAAATCTTCTATTGATATTGTACAATCTGAAAAAAAAACTGTAGTTAATATAGTTCATAGTGCGAGGCGGTCTTAGGGCCAACACTGCGTTACGCAGGCCCCGCGACGGGTTCATACAAAAGTGCTCCGTCGCGTGGGCTACTTCTATCTACACTTTATATCATTAAAGTAGTTACAAATAATTTGGGACACAACAAAACGGTTCAAATACCATACAAGCCACTGCGAGAGAATGAACCAAGTTCCATGATTTTATTCTATAAATAGATTCTCGAAGTGGGAATTCGTTTACCTTAAGGTGCTCCGCAATCGACTTGTGGTGACCAATCATAAAAAACAGTTGCAACAACAGCCTGCATCTGTCTTTCCTGACGTGTACAACTTGGGGGTCTTCAAGTCGCGAGTGAATAGGTATCTTCTAGGAAGGCATGTTACATCTTAGGCCGCGTCGTCACCTACCATCAGGCAGGTGTGATAGTGGTCAAACGCTCACTTATCACTACCTATCACTATCACTACATAGTATAAATAGAGTAAAGTCACTTTTCGCCCTCCCTATGTATGCTTAGATCTTTAAAACTACTACGCAACTGATTTTGATGCGGTTTTTTTTAATACATAGAGTGATTAAAGAGAAAGGTTTTTAGATATAATACATGCATAATACAGCCGTGCGAAGCCGGGGCGGGCGCTAGTCATATATAAAAAAAACACCAGAAAACTACTGAACGAATTTTCTTCTACCCGTGCCACATAACATAATAAGTACAATACGAAGGTACGAAGAAGTACTTAAGAAAATAAACTCAGACTAATCCACAAAGCAATAAGATCATGGTCAATTGGTCCTATCATAATAATTTGTATAGGTAGTAGGTAGGTATGTTTAGGTATTGTAGGTACCAACCATTCCTTTGTTGAAATATAATATATTTTGTATCATCATTCATTAGTAATTAGTCATGAACTAATTATTATTAACTATCACCTATCTCCACGGTTTGCCTGCGTTATTCTGTAGGAAAATCCGGATAAATAGCCGAAGAGTGGATTCTCGTAAGCCTTCCTACATTAATAAAAAAAAGAAAGAACAAATAAAAAGTTTAAAGATGAATTACTTATCAATTTCAGGATTCCGTAAACCTTATAATTAGATACTGATTTACTCGTGAACTATAGTCTAAACATTATCCCTATCTTTAAAACTACGCAACGGATTTTGATGCGTTTTTTTTAATAGATAGAGTGGATTCAAGAGGAAGATTTATAGGTATGTATAATACATACATGCATATATAGCCGTGCGAAGCCGTTTAGACTCTAGTTCCGCATGGTAATCAATAGGGATAGTGTTTAGACTATAGTTCACGAGTAAATCTGTGTCTAAAACTGAGGTTTAAATCCACATCTCGGACTATTATTAAACCTCGTTTTGGAATGAAGCCCATTTTGTCTACTGCCCATTTTGAAAATAAATTATTCTTTATCGCCCGCATTTTTTCACCTATTTTAAACCACTATAACATAAAAATTGAATTAATTATTGTGAGCTATATTAGCCGAGATTAAACATTAATACTAAACGAGACTTTTACTATAACCGGCAAGATTTAACTTTGGGAATGGCTGCCTTATAAGATCACTGTCTTGTCCGTCTGTCTATCCGTATGTAACCACCATAGAGAAGATGAAATTTATACCAGACTAGCGACCCGCCCCGGCTTCGCACGGCTATATTATGCATGTATTATACATATAAACCTTCCTCTTGAATCACTCTATCTATTAAAAAAAACCCCATCAAAATCCGTTGCGTAGTTTTAAAAATTTAAGCAGTCAAAGGGAAATAGGGACAGAAAAAGCGACTTTGTTTTATACTATGTAGTGATGATAGTGATACTGAGGTCTTTATTTTTTTATTTGCTACTGTTGCTGCTGACTTTTTGTTCTTTTATTATTTAGAAGTAGATCAAGTAGAGATCACAGTAGGATAAATGTCTGCGTCCATACGATTTTATGATACGGTGCAGTGGGCGCAGAACTTTAAGAATGTTTAGTAAGCAAAGTAAGCATGGAATCAAGATTAGAATAATGTATAATTTCAGTTAAACATGGGAATATCGGGCTGTATGAATACGACACTTACCACAATCCACGTCCAATATTTTAAAAATGAACAAAAGAAAAAACAAAACGCACTTTGGCGCGAATATTTTCACAGCCGCCATTTTGGATACACGGAAATAATCATAACACTAAAATATTACACTTTGTAACCTTTTTGTTAATGTATTCTATTAAAAAGCATTTTTGTATACAAATTACGTCATGGTAAAGTCACGTGCGTGTTGGATCGTGGTTTTCACTTTACTAACGGTAAATCAATGCACGTAATCAACCAGCTTAATTAGTTAGGCGGAGAAAATGTGAACTAATAATCTAGTAAGAGAATTCATGCATTTACATAGACACTAGCGCCATTATAAACATTACAGACACGTTGGTTAGGTCACCAACCACCGTGCAGGTGGCCAAAAAAAGTTAACTAAAGAATTTAAGTTTCGTACAAAGACGGTGGCGCCATCACTTACTGCAAAATATCTTGGTTTTCATACAGCCAACTTATTTGTTTAGGCGGAAAAAATTGGAACTTAAATTTTGTAAGAGAATTTATTCGACCGCATAGAAGCTGGCGCCACTGTCCATTCAACTGACAAATTGGTTTGTTATCACTATGATAAATACCGCAAATTAGCTTGTTTACGGTTTTTTGTTGGGGTTTTACTCAATTAATCATGTTTTCAACCAAAATCAACAGTTATCATCACTACAATATAATATAATCTATACTTATCTATACTAATATTATAAAGAAGTAAAGTTTGTTAAATTGTAAGGGGGTAATCTCGGGATCTACTGAAACGATTTTAAAAATTCTTTCACCAATAGAAAGCCACATTATTGCTGAGTGTCATAGGTTAGGGTAGGGTGGGCATCAATGAACCACCCAAAGTTTGAAGAGGTGTAACTCACTTTTTTCAAGACTTTTCCTAATATTATTATATAAAGATTGTAAAAAATATATCTAGAAATCATTTGGCTTTAAAGAATTTAACGTCAATTTATTAGTTTTCAAGATATACATCATTTAAAAAAAAATGGGAAATGGTTCATTGTGTACCACCCGGGGTACTATGTGATCCTAGGGGTGGTACTGTTTAAACCGTATGGTACTAAATGAATCATAGTTCTATTTTTTAGTTGATTAGTATAATTGAATGAAAGAATGGAAATAAAATATAAATAAAAGAATGAAAATGTGTTTAAGTCATTTTTTAGTGAAAAAATCATCAGAAACTAAATACCACTAACCTACACGAATATTAATCAACAAAACCCAAGGAACATTATGATAAAATCCCTAATCAACAGAAACATTCAGTATCACAAACAACCAACTTACCTAATGTTGACAACCAAATATCTCTTCTTCCAATGTTAAATTTATCAGTCTACCATATTGCCAACGCTCAGAACTAATTTCTTCGAAGTTTTTACCCTGTTTTGGTTCAAATTCATCAAATTCATTTTAAATTATTTAATGCATTCTGGAGATTTTTTAAGTTAAAAGTATCCCTAAATCTGGTGAAATTTCAGATCAAAACTAGTGAAAAAAAAATCTACAAGGTGGCAACACTGCGTGAATGCGCGTCAGTTCCTTACTTCAGTCGACCTTCACTTCACGTCACTTTTAGTGCGATATTGAAGTATTTTTTTGTTTATTGTAGAAAAAAGAATGCCTGGGTAAGTTATCTTCATAGTAGTAGGTAACTTCATTTTGTGTTTTTATTCCTTTTAAAAGTAGAAAATTGTTTTTACCCAGCCGACATTTTTTGTACATACAACGCTTCGGAATTTCATATTTTATGCATAAATTTTTCGTTTGCCGGTGGTACCGAGTTAAAAATAAGTGTAATTGTTTTAAACCTACACTAATCTACAGTATTACAATAGTAAAATGAGAAATAAGGAGGAATATTTTCAATATTATCATCATCATTGGCCTTTATCATCTTCGAAAGATGTTTTTAACAGCGTCGTGTGTGGCGGCATTTGTTCTCATGGCTCAAGAGACCTATACGAGAGAGACAGCGACGTCCGCACAGTTGGCAAATATACGAACCACGAGAAGGTAAATAAAAGTCGGATCAAAAACAAAAACGGTGGCTGAAAAATGAACTAAAGTTGCTTGCCATACTTCTATACAAATAAGGTTCTAATTCGGTTGAATTGTTGGATTAGTAAGGACACTAGCGCCCTCGCTTGAGGATGCAAATGCGGCGTGGGTTTTATGATTGTTTGATGATCTGTAAAAACTAGATGTGGCATTTTATGTAGGTATGTAAACATTTCGTTATTTTGACGTGACAACGTTTTATAAATTGGTTTGCCGGGTGACACTTCAAGAAACTGCGTTACGCTCCGCTGACGTTATGCGCTCACAATGAGAGCGAGTGAGAGGCACGCGGGCATGGTTAGCCCGCCTAAGAGCGAGAGAGACAGACATAAAAAGTGAAAGGCACGCGTCCCTTCCACTCGAGCACAGTTGTTGTCACGTAAAACTTTCGCCCGTATACCGACTTTACAGGCAACCAGTTTTTTTTCATTTATTTTTAGGGATTGTTATTCAATATATTTTTTTAAAACGTATTAATAAACGTGGTGTTTAATTCTGTAAAATTTATAGTTTGCAAAAAGTGTTTATTTTGTGTAAAAAATTTTATTAAAAAAAAACATTTAGTTCAGTCTAGAAACCCCATATTATACATACTAAAATTAAAATTACCTACATGTCATGATTTAAAAATATTATAATTGAAATTACTAAATTAATTTACGCCCACAAAGAAATATAATACTTATTAGGTACAGATGCATCGGGTGAAGCTGATGCAAGTTTTGTACATAAATTCTAAAAAAAAACTGGTTGCCTGTAAAGTCGGTATACGGGCGAAAGTTTTACGTGACAACAACTGTGCTCGAGTGGAAGGGACGCGTGCCTTTCACTTTTTATGTCTGTCTCTCTCGCTCTTAGGCGGGCTAACCATGCCCGCGTGCCTCTCACTCGCTCTCATTGTGAGCGCATAACGTCAGCGGAGCGTAACGCAGTTTCTTGAAGTGTCACCCGGCAAACCAATTTATAAAACGTTGTCACGTCAACAAGTCAGAGTCATGTGTAAGACCGAGGACTCCTCTTAGGTTTACAAACATGAAGAGCTATAACGACACAGAATATCATAAATCATTTATTATTATTAAAGGACATCATTCAAATCGTACCCAAAAATTAAGGTGCCGGCCAGAAGAAAAAAATGTTTCTATCTTGTAGAGAATAACATTTTAAACAATGTTTACTAAGGCAACAAAGAGCTATGATTAACCATCGTTGAGTTATTTTACATTGAAAACCCAAAAAATTGCATTTTATAGAGATCCGTTTGACCACTTTTAAGATATTACTACAGAAAAAATATAAAAATAAGTAGTAAATGGATAAGCTTTGTGCTGTTTTTATTATATTTATACACTTGTATATCCAATTTTATTGTATATGGTAGGTACTATACTATCATAGTAGGTAGGTACTAATTATAAACTGCTAATCCCACTAAAACTTCTGAAAGGGTTATTGGATATACCTATGTATATAGATATAATAAAAACAGACAAAGCTTATCCATTTACTACTTATGTTTATATTTTTTCTGTAGTAATATCATAAAAGTGGTCA
The DNA here is from genome assembly GCA_907269075.1 of Idaea aversata. Lineage (NCBI taxonomy): Eukaryota > Metazoa > Arthropoda > Insecta > Lepidoptera > Geometridae > Idaea > Idaea aversata. The sequence goes on along the minus strand of OU026112.1, from coordinate 5,343,552 downwards.
AACGGATCTCTATAAAATGCATTTTTTTGGGTTTTCAATGTAAAATAACTCGACGATGGTTGATCGTAGCTCTTTGTTGCCTTAGTAAACATTGTTTAAAATGTTATTCTCTACAAGATAGAAACAATTTTTATTACTGGCCGGCTTTTTTTTTTTTTTGGGTATATTTGCGCATGTTTTTTTCGCTTTTTAAGTGCACGCACGCGAGGTGGCATGGGGACAATGGGGACAGGGGTGCGAACCCGCGGTGGTGTTGGCCGCGGTGCTGGTGTTGGCCGCGGAACAGGCGCGCAGCGCCCTATTCCCGGAATTGAGTAATATTTTATTCGTACATTTTTCTAATATTTTTAGGGTTTCGTAGCCAAATGGCAAAAAACGGAACCCTTATAGATTCGTCATGTCTGTCTGTCTGCCGTATGTCACAGCCACTTTTTTTTCGAAACTATAAGAACTATACTGTTGAAACTCTGTGAACCGCATTAGGATTTTCACACAAAAATAGAAAAAAACTATAAATTTTAGGGGTTCCCCATACTTAGAACTGAAACTCAAAGTTTTTTTTTTCTTCAAACCCCTACGTGCGGGGTATCTATGGATAGGTCTTAAATAATATTGAGGTTTCTAATATCATATTTTTAACTGAATAGTTTGAATAAGTTGTAAAAAGTGTGTGTCCCCCCCCCCTGTAACTTCTAAAATAAGAGAATGGTAAAACTAAAAAAAATATATGATTTACATTACCATGCAAACTTTCACCTAAAATTGGTTTGAATGAGATCTGAGGGCCAATTCTCGTAAATAACATTGTTCAAATTACATTTCAATATCATTTCGATTGCATTTCGATCACAAATAATACCATCAAAGTAGCTCAAAACACCCTCAAAGTTAGCTTTTTGTAAAAAAAAACTGAAATGGAAGTATTTGTAGAAGTTGCTCCTTGAGCCTTCCACCGCAGATAGTAAGTACGCAGCGTTGATTGAGGTTAGGTAGGTCACGATGTCGGCAAATGAAACCATGTAATGTCGCATAAACACTCTGCAGTATATTTACCAAAATATAAGGGCGTTTATCTATAGTCAAATGTAAGATGAATTACGATGAAATAATATAAAATGGCAAACAATATGATACACACACATTAGACCGGGCAGTTCGAGCAGAGAGAGAGTGTTGCCACACATTAAAAGGAAAGGAAGTAACAAAAGTGACATGCAACCGGTGTTGCCAATATAATGAATAAAAGGGGCATATACACGTTCCAACACTTCCCCTTATATGCTCCTTACAATGTACATAATCTCTATTCCAAGTATACATTAACTCTACATTGACTTTATATTAACATACAAAAAACAAAAGTAGTTAAAAATTCAACATCTTTACATTCATACTCTTTGTGAATTCAACATGCTTACAGCTACCTAGTGGCTTTGTGAGTACATCTGCTATCATTTTATCTGTACTTAAGTATTTAATAGACACAATGTTATTTTGTACTAATTCTTTGACATAGTGATACCTTATGTCTATGTGTTTGGTTCGCCTGTGACAGTACTCTTTAACTTGTAACAACTTATGAGCGCTCTGATTATCATTGAATACTATCACATGCAAATCCTTACATAAAATTTCAGTCACGAAATTTCTTATGAAGCATATATCTTTACATACGTCACTTATCGCTACATATTCGGATTCAGTGCTAGATAAAGCAACACAACGTTGCTTGCGAGATTCCCAGTTTATAGTATTATGCCCTAGTTTAATAACAAACCCAGTATATGACTTTCTATCAACGGGATCATTGGCCCAATCTGCGTCAGTAAATGCAAATAAATCCAATTTACCACCTTTATAGAAACATAAAGAATAGTTAATTGTTCCTGCCAAATAACGCAATATTCTTTTAGCTGCCTGCCAATGGCTCATTTCAAAACTGTTATTAAATTGACTAAGCTGACTACAGGCAAATGAAATGTCAGGCCTGGTGCATACTGATAAATACATAAGACATCCTAACAATTGCCTGTAGTGATATTTTTCATCACACAATGAATCCAATTCAGACTTTACTAATTTACAATTTACTGGCATGGGAGTAGAGACAGGTTTACAATTCTCCATGCCAAAACGGATAAGTAACCTTTTAATATATTCTGATTGATCCAATTTTAAAATTCCTTTTACATTATCACGAGTAACTCTCATGCCCAGACAACTTTTTAGTTCACCTAAATTCTTAACACTAAAATTACATTCTAACAAAGGCAATAATTCATTATTATTAGAATAGAATACATAAAAATCATCAACATAGAGTGCTACCAATACTATATTATCTTTACCCTTCTTTATGTAGACACAGGGCTCACATTTGCTTTGAATATAAGAATTTTCTGACAACAAAGTATGGACTCTATGATTCCATATTCTACTAGCCTGTTTAAGGCCATAAATACCTTTTAACAATAAACAAACTTTGTTCTTATCGTTACAAAAACCTGGAGGCTGCTCCATTAATATTGTTTCCTCTAAGTCTCCATTTAAGAAAGCTGTATTAACATCAATGTGATCAATGTTTAAATTTAATTCATTAGCTAGGGAAAACAATATTCGCAAAGTAGAGTGCCTAACCACTGGCGAAAAAGTTTCATTGTAATTTACGCCTTTTGTTTGTGTAAAACCTCTGGCAACCAACCTAGCCTTAAATCTATCAAAATGACCAGATGAATCATGTTTCTTTTTATAGACCCACTTACATTTTACAATATGTTTATCCTTTGGACGATCCACCAATCGCCATACTTTATTTGTTAGGAGAGAATCGAACTCTTCCTTCATAGCAGCCTGCCATTCATGACTCTCAGAGCATGTGGTAGCTTCCTCATACGTTTGAGGTTCTTCAAATGGGGATGTCGCATCCACCAACATAGAATAATCAAGATCATAATCATTATACCTCGATGGTAGCTTTGAGCGAGTATTACGAACCGGCCGCTGGGGAGCGGTAACAGGAGGCACGGAAATACCTTCCCCTCCAGCTGACACGTCGTCACACGGTGACGTCACACACTCATGGTGCGCGTCGATCGTTGGCGAAGTCGCAGAGGTTGCCTCGAGCTCACCCTCGCCGTCGTCGCCCAACTCATCAGCCGCATCTGTAAAAACAGAAGATTTACTTCTATAAGAGACATCTTGATTTTCATTAAGACTTAAATCATTACTAGAATTCAGTAAACTACTACTAGGACTAGAATTCAGTAAAATGTCAGTTTCATTTAAAATCATTTCATTACTAGAATTTATTTCAACATTAGAACTAATTTTACTTTCATTCAAATTATTCATATTTTTATTATTATCAAAATTATAAGAAATAAATTCATTATTACAATTATTATCACAGTCAGTTTCTCTCTCTTTAAAATAAAAACGATTCTCCAGAAATGCCACATTTCTAGCAATAAGCACATTACGGGGATTCAAGGGATCCATCAACCTATAGCCCTTAGTAGTTTCACTGTACCCCACAAACACATAAGGTTTAGATTTAGCATCAAGTTTTTGACGTTTTTGTTCTGGTACCAAAGCATAGGCAATGCATCCATAGACACGAAGGTGACTGAGGTCTGGCCGGGACCCAGTCCACAATGTCTCCGGGGTTTGGCCTGAAAGAGCCGATGAGGGGCACCTATTCTTTAGGTATATAGCAGCCATGACAGCCTCTCCCCAATACCGCTCACAGAGTCCTGCACCCCGCATCATGCACCTAGCTTTCTCAACAATAGTCCTATTTAACCGCTCTGAAACACCATTTTGTTGTGGACAGTATGCTACACTGGTTTGATGAATAATCCCCTCCCTCTTTAAATATGCAGAGAACTTCGTATTACAATACTCACCGCCATTATCAGACCGAAACTTCTTTATAGGCATACCCAATTGCTTTTCAACTAAATTTTTAAATAAAATAAATTTAGACATTACCTCGGACTTGCTTCTAATTAAATATCCAAAGGTCCTCCTAGTGTAGTCATCAGTAAACAAAACAAAGTACTTTGCCCCTGCAAAGCTGCACTCTTGCATAGGTCCACAAACATCCGAATGTATGAGCTCCAATGGTTGTGATGCGCGTAATGCCTGGCCTACTGGACACGGCTTAGCTGGCATCTTTCCTTCCAGGCAGGGAATACATTCACCAACAGCTGCATTATCAGCCTGAAACAGAACACCATAAGCACTACCACCCCTAAGAGCACACATACTTCTGAAATTCAGGTGACCTAACCTTTTATGCCAAATATCTACTGGCACAGATGAGGCAGCAACCAGAGCACTCGGTGTCTTCTGTCTATCACACAGAAGCAAAGAGTCCTCAAATGGCAAAGACTCGACAGACGTACACTTTACACATAACCTATACATACCTTTATACATAGAAGCCTCACATATTGGTTTGCCAGAAATTCTACAGTCTGAATCATAAATCTTGCATCCGTCCTTACAAAAACACACAATGAAACCTTTCTCAACCAAACAACTTACAGACAAAAGATTACAGGATAATTGAGGAACATATAGTACATTTTTAATTATTCTTACCAAATTATTATTTGTTTCTAAACTTATGTCACCATATCCTAAGCAATCTAGTTTTTGACTATTTGCAACTGTTACACTGCTTTTATTTGAGCATTCTTTTAATTTGACAAACATTCTCTTATCATTACACATATGTGCCGTACAACCGGAGTCTACGATGAACTTGAATTCCTGTGTTGCGAGATAGGCCGAAGCGGAGAACGTGGTGGCGTCCTGCCTCTTTTTCTCCCTCTTCAATTTATAACATTTAGACTTCACATGACCAGGTTTCTTGCAGTGATGACATACTATCGTTTTTCTTTCCTTAGAAATGAAAGCCTGGTTAAGATTTTCAGTCCTATTAGAATTTCTTCGAAACTCCTCCTGCAATAATCTTGTACGCACAAGCTCGCTTGTGAGCGTTGATGTAATGTTGGCTGTCTCTAGAGTAGATACAACATTATCGTACTCCTCGGGTAATCCACTAAGTAACAGTTCAGCAATTTCGTTGTCCTCAACGTTCCGTCCGATATCAACTAACTGTTGTGAGACAGTCATGATGGACTCAATGTATTCTGACATGTTCGAGAACTGGTTAAATGTAGTGCTGTGCAACTTTCGCAGAAGAAGAACACGTCGGTAGAAGCCTCTGTCTTCAAATACCGATGCAAGTTTATTCCAAGCCTCTTTAGCCGTAGCGATATTATGCACGTATTGGTAACAGCACGGTTTAATAGATAGGCATATCCGTGCAAGAGCTTTTTCATCTTTACCTGTGTCTGCACCTTCTGCAGGGGTGGTGATAACACATGACCAAAGTCCTTCCAGCGTCAACAAGTTTTTCATGCAGAATTTCCATTGAAGATAATTAGTCACTCCTTCGAGTTTTTCCACTTGAAACATCTGCATGCCGCCGACATTACCTCCCTCACGACTCGGTTCGATTGGCATGGTACTTTACTCGCGCCAATCTGGGCCCATAACCTGTAGAAGTTGCTCCTTGAGCCTTCCACCGCAGATAGTAAGTACGCAGCGTTGATTGAGGTTAGGTAGGTCACGATGTCGGCAAATGAAACCATGTAATGTCGCATAAACACTCTGCAGTATATTTACCAAAATATAAGGGCGTTTATCTATAGTCAAATGTAAGATGAATTACGATGAAATAATATAAAATGGCAAACAATATGATACACACACATTAGACCGGGCAGTTCGAGCAGAGAGAGAGTGTTGCCACACATTAAAAGGAAAGGAAGTAACAAAAGTGACATGCAACCGGTGTTGCCAATATAATGAATAAAAGGGGCATATACACGTTCCAACAGTATTAATATTTAGTTTTTAGCTCCGAGCCTAGTGCCAAAACACGAAATGCAATGAGCACCGCCCTCCCGCCCACTTGAAGAGGCACGCAATGAGGACAAGCAAAAGTTAGTATTAGTATTAGTGACACCATTCATAAACCACTAAAAACTAAATATTAATACTTCCATTGCAGATATTATGGTGTTCCGAAAAGTAACGCCGGATTCAATCAACTAAAAAAAACTGACTTTGAAGGTATCTTTTCCAATCGAAATGCAATCGGGATGATATTGAAATGTAATTTAAAAAATATTATTTACGAGAATTGGCCTTCTCTGGTCAGTAATTTTGTTTTAATACGTCATAGACCGTAAACCGCCACTTACCCTTCACTCGTGTATTTTTATGATGATATTGTTACGGAACTACGGAACCCTTCGTGCGCGAAGGGTTCCGTAGTTCGCACTTCGACTCGCACTTGACCGGTTTTTTACAAAAACATTTGTAAACTTTTTAAACTCACACGATTTGTATTCATAGTAGTATTTTCCCGGGTCTTAATCGCGTATTTTTTGTTTTTTATTTCTCTTACCTCGACGTTTCGTCTATGTTACAATAGTCATGGTCGCGGGGGTCTCCTCGCGACCATGACTATTGTAACATAGTCGAAACGTCGAGGTAAGAGGAAATACGCGATTAAGACCCGGGAAAAGAATTACTATAAAAACATTTGTATTTTTACAGCATCAACTTAGGGCAGATAGATGACCTGCGAGCTGGCAGCCCCCTAGAAGGCCCTCATGGGTAAGTAAAACACATTTACCTGTTTTTAGTTGGAATTATTCATGTGTACCCAAATATTTTTCTTGTTATTGCAGATATTGGCATGACGCGATGCAGGAAGCAGGTCGCGGCGTTGCGGGACCTACGCCTGGCCCTTCTGGGTATGTAATAGTACATTGGTATCCTAGGTGTGAAAGTCGCTCATTAAAGTTTCGAGACGGACTTTGGTCCCAACCTTTTAAGAGGATCAGGTTGTATGGAGTCTCTCATTCACTCTCGTTGTTAGGAAGAATTTTATGTATTATTCGTAATGAAAAGCACAGTGTTTACCTCGGGTAAAAGACTCATTTATTCCCTCGAACTATTGGGTCGGTAGGCTTTGTGGCCCGGGACCGCGGTCCCCAAAGCCTCCTTTATTAAAATTATGAATTTGGGGTAGGCTTTGTGGCCCGCAAAGAAATGGTAAGTACTACTTTTTCCTTAAAAGTACAGTTAACAGATAAAGATGTTAGCAAATTAAAATTAAACTGTTTCTAAGTAAGAGGTGACATCATGTGGATTAAAGTCCAACACAACGCATTATCTATACAAAAAACGAAGAATTGGTATGTGAAGAATTAATAATTCAGTTTAACGGGTAAGTGCATTTTATTATACATACATATTAGTAAAATAATTAAACTGTTAGAAATAAATGTGACAATTCCAGTCATTAAATCACACTCAAGAGTGTATACTGTATATACCTATACCTTCTTACAAAAAAAGTTACTATAGGGATGATAATACCACATTTTAGAGCCCGGAATCGGTAAGTAATTCGAAAAAATAGGGAAAATTACTTAAAATTATTTCTTTATGTAAATATTTGCTTTATTGAAAATTTGGAAAACCATACATTTGTTTATTTTCTTATTATTTTGTCACTTATATCAAGGTTTTAAAAAACCTTCTAGTGGCTCTTATTACATTACGGTGATTTAATAAGGGTCACCTTAAAAAATCTAAGAGAATAATTAACATAAAATACATACAACCGAATTGAGAACCTCCTCCTTTTTTTAAAGTCGGTTAAAAATAAACATTTTCCAGATCGTTTTAGCTTGAAAAATTATTAAGCCAAAAATGACGTTTTACTGTAAACATTTAGAGATAAAAATAGGGGGTGGCCCTCATGAAATATATGGAATCTAAAAATAGTAAAAAAATAAGGTGTTATGACTTAAGACCAACCAAACAATTATATTTATTTAAAAGCATTGATATCGAATAAAACTTGACAATTTCCAAAATAGAAACAACGTATTAAACAACAATAAATAAGTTTCTCTTGTTAGACTTACGAAATCTTATGTGACCCTTATTACACTCCCACGTTATTTATTACGGATTTCCATATTATTTAATTGTCAGTTTTTAATGAAAGTACTAACTTTATCTCAATATGGCAACACTAATATCCACGTTTAACGTTAATGTTGCAAGAAGTTCAAAAAATAATCCATTTAAGGCAGAATTTAATAGTTTTGTAGCTTAATGAGCGACGCAGTTCAAGTCGCTAATCTGAATCTCCCTACTGACAAGATGGCGGATCTTTATTTATTTATTTATGTTAGCTTTTCTAATGGTTCTTTTTCTAGAAAAAGTTAGATTTTGAAGTAATATTATGTACTAAGTAATTTTTATGATTTAAGTAAAGTCGCAATTTTTTTGACTGATTTATGTAATTATGTTTATTTCTAATTGTTTACTTTTTATTTTTATATGTATGTTGATTTTATAATCATTTCTACAAAAATAGCGCACAATTTAAACAAGTACATTACGTAAGACTGATTTATACATTATTATGTAGGTATGAAGGTAAAATGATTGATAATGATTATGCACGTTTTTGAAAAGTAAGTGTCAAATAAGTACTACTACCATTTTTTTTAATTTTAATTTATCATTTATTGTTTAATATAAATGTTTTTAATGAAATTATCTTAGTTTTATTTCACTTCTTTCTCTGACTGTACTTTCTTATAAATTATAAAATACCTAGGTACTTACTTGTGGGCCCCAAAGCCTACCCCAAATTCATAATTCATAATAAAAAGGAGGCTTTGGGGACCGCGGTCCCGGGCCACAAAGCCTACCGACCCGAACTATTAGCGACCAAACTCCGTCTCGGGACTTAATGAGTGACTTTCACACCTAGGGTAACAATGTACAGTCACATTACCAATTAGCTGAACCCCACGTGACCTAGAGAGCTTACTCGCAAATCTTGTAAAATAACGTTACCAGTTTCTGTTTTTTTAAACAAAATATTAAACAAAACAAAATATAATATTAAAAAATTACGAAATAGGTAAATATACTATATTTTTTACAGATTTGCGAGTGAGCCCTGGATCACGTGGGGTTCAGCTAATTGGTAATGTGACTGTACTATTACCCGTTTTTAGTTAAGATTAATAATATGTACCTACTCTAGTATTTAACAGTTACCACGCCTGCCCCTTCTGGGTCCACCTTTATTGACCCACCTTTTCTGGCCGTGTAAGTAAAATAACGTATCTATAAGGATTTTAATGAAACAATACAACTATTGTTTAAGGCTGCTTATGTTGCCAAACGCAACGCGCCAGAAATACTCGTCGCTTACGCGGGGTAATTTTGAGGGAAAAATTATTTGTCGTTTCAAAGCTAGACTAGTTTTAATTCCTAATTTTAGGATAGCTTTAAAACTATAGGAAATGTTTGGCTGAAAATCACACCAAAATGTCGGTAAACATTTCACCTACAATTCCATCTCAGCACTTTTGAGAAAAACAAAACATATTCGTAACAATCAACAATGTTCACCAACGAAGGCGACCGGTGCAAGTAGTAACTATTTAGTAGCCTGTGTACCAAGGTCGTTGGCGTATGAACCCCCCTTAAGGTGAAAGGGTACCTGCGCGCTCTCCATACAAACGTAGTCGCATGTTTTCTCCCTGGATAATGACACTAGCACAAATATTTTTGTGCCATAAAACCTATAACTGCCATGACTATGCCCCTATGTTTTGGTTTTTTTCATTTTCTAATTATCATAGAAATTAAGATTATAAAAATAAAAAAAAATAAAAAATAGGGGCATGGTCATGGCAGTTATAATTTTAATGCAGCAAAAATATTTGCTCTAGTGTCATTATCCAGGGAGAAAACAGTCGACTACGTTTGTAATAGTTTGTATGGAAAAATCCCCAGGTACCCTTTCCTCTTAAACAATATATTATTTCAGCCACGTCAAGTGTCCGGCGGAGAGCAAGCCGGGGGCGCTCGCCAAGACTCAACGTCGTCGTCGTCCACGTGATCGTCAATATGGTTAGTAAATTTTTATCACACTATTTTTTATACATAGTTACATGGCTGATAATGAAGAAAATTAACTAATTTTGAATATTAGCTAATGATGATGATGTTATCAATATTCATTGTCAAAAATAAAAAATCTATGAAGATCTGAAGAGTTTGTTTGTTTGTTTGTTTGAACGCGCTAATCTCAGAAACTGCTGGTTCGAATTGAAAAATTCTTTTTGTGTTGGATAGTCCATTTATCGAGGAAGGCTACTTTTTATCCCGATATTCCCACGGGATCGAGAGTTACGCGGGTGAAACCGCGGAGCGCAGCTAGTAAAAGTATAAATGACCAGCTATTTTAACCAAATCTGAGTGTAGGTTACGTAAATATAAAGGCACTTATCATCAGAACATATTTTAATCATATAAATTACATACCCATCGGCATTATTTTACCACAACGCTTAATCCACTCACTGAACGGTATTAAACTAATTAACTCAAATAAATGGTACGACCATATAAAGGTTCGGACATCATGAAGCTACTCCGACAGAATGAACCACGTTCCGTTATTTTATTCCTATTTATAGACACAAAACAGTAGTCAAGATGGCGGCGCCCTGACGTATACATCAAATGAAGCACTGTATTGTTGACTTTCCTTCAGTCGTTTTCGTTTTGTTACTGTCACAAGTGAAAGAACTTCGATACGTCAATTCGTTTCCGATTTATAGAAGTAAACTAAGCGGAGCGGTATACAATGACGTCACACGCGGTCACGTGACTGTTAGCGAGACTAGATATTTATCGTAAGTTTAAATGCCTGTAAAATCAAAACGAATGGGTATTTTTGTATACAACAAAAACTAGTGTATTTAAACCATTTATTTTACACTAGCGACCCGCTCCGGCTTCACACGGCTATAGTATGCATGTATTATACATATAAACCTTCCTCTTGAATCACTCTATCTATTAAAAAAAACCGCATCAAAATCAGTTGCGTAGTTTTAAAGATTTAAGCAGTCAAAGGGAAATAGGGACAGAGAAAGCGACTTTATACTAGCGACCCGCCCCGGCTTCGCACGGCTATAGTATGCATGTATTATACATATAAACCTTCCTCTTGAATCACTCTATCTATTAAAAAAACCCCATCAAAATCCGTTGCGTAGTTAGATTTAAGCGTTCAAAGGGAAATAGGGACAGAGAAAGCGACTTTATTTTATACTAGCGACCCGCTCCGGCTTCGCACGGCTATAGTATGCATGTATTATACATATAAACCTTCCTCTTGAATCACTCTATCTATTTAAAAAAAACCCATCAAAATCCGTTGCGTAGTTTTAAAGATTTAAGCGTTCAAAGGGAAATAGGGACAGAAAAAGCGACTTTGTTTTATACTATGTAGTAATAACACAACACATATACTATACATAAAATAGATTACATTATATAAGTCATTAAACAACAAGATAATATGTGCGTGCATTGGAGGGTGCAGTCTCAGTAATATGCTGTGAAATGTGTGACCATTCCACCGCTACTGTTTTTCAGCCTGCCCCTCACAAGAGCTCTACATAGCATGTAGCCGGTTTAAACCTATTATATTTGTATACATACAAGCTTTACTGTAACAAACTTTCAACCGATTTGGCATACCTATTAACATTCTTCATTATTTCTTTGTCCATAGGGAGCGAAGAAGAGGACGATTGCGGAGACGACGACAATGAGCCGATGGTGCCCCGCTCACTGCGGATGTTCTTCGAGCCAGACACGGACACTGCCGATGAGGCCGAAGCAGCTGGACGCGTCGAAGTGACTCCCTCATCGGAAGCAATAGCTGACGACAGTGAGGAAGTGCCACATGGGCCCACATCTTTATTTAACTTTGAATGGGACAATTTCCCTACCGACCCCATTCCACCCCAAAAGCGACGCGAAGTATTTGTTGGCAACAGTGGCCCCGTGATGGAACCTACAACAAATCCTTATGATATCTTCACAAGGATTTGGGATTCGTCTATCATGGAGCACATTGTTGCTCATACAAATTTGTATGCTCAGGAGGTTGCGGGTCAGTATCTCGATTCCGGGCTGATGGGACCGTACAGCCGTATCGCCTCCTGGGTGGACACTAATGTCGACGAGATGTACGTGTATTTTGCGATCATTTTAGCGATGGGGGTTGTCGTTAAATCATGTATGGAGGAGTATTGGGGTAAAGATCGCAACATCTTTCAGACACCTTATTTCTCGTTTCATATGAGTCTGAAGAGATTTCAGCTGCTGAATAGATGTATTCATTTTAATGATAATTCACGTCTTACTGGTGACATGCCCCCTAGAGAGGCAAAAATATTTAAAGTGGCACCGGTGGTAGACCACTTAAATTCCAAGTTTTCTTCCTTGTATAATCTCCACCAGAACGTCGCACTAGATGAGTCACTCACGCAATGGAAGGGGTGGCTTAATATAAAACAGTATATGCCCAACAAAAAATCTGCTGTCGGAATCAAAACCTATGAGGTTTGTGATTCCCGCACTGGTTATTTGTGGAGATTTGAGGTTCATGCGGGTACTGAACACCATCCCGATAATGAAGGAATTATAAACGGGGCAATCCCTAACTTGGTTTTGCGTTTGTTGCGGGGACTTGAACACAGTGGACGTACCATTTGGATGGATAATTATTATAACTCCCCATCTTTAGCCCGTGTCTTAAAAACGCTTGGTCTTGACTGCGTCGGGACTTTGCGGACCAACCGGCAATTTGTACCACATCAAATTGCCGATTTAAAGAAGGGGGACATGAGAGTTGACCAAGTATGTGGATGCACTGCCGGGGACGTCGATCTGATTGTGTGGCGAGATCAGAACCAGGTGGCGATGATTTCGACATACCATGGGATCGCGGTCGCTGATGGTAAGCCCATAGTCGTCAAAGATTATAACGTTTGTATGGGTGGCGTGGACCGCAAAGATAAATTGCTGTCTATGTACCCCATTGAAAGAAAACGGACATCAATTTGGTATAATAAGTTCTTCAAAAAACTTCTTAATGTAAGCGTCCTCAACTCTTACATAATATGCAAAGCATTTGATCCAAATTTAGAGCACCGGGATTTTAGGCAAAACCTTATCCTGGAGATCTTACAAAGACATCACACAATTCGCCAGCCCATCGCCAAGCCTTCCAAGCTAATCCAACCACAATCTGATACTCGGCCAAATTTGTCGCGCACTATCATCGTCCATTTCCCGACGGAGCTCCCAGAGCTACGTGGTGGTGAGACCGGTCACAAACAGAAAAAAAGACGCGCGTGTTTTGTTTGCAAAAGACGTACCTTCCATTTTTGTAAACAGTGCGCCAAGTCGTTGTGTTTTGGTAAAGGGTCTACGTGTTACATCGATTACCATCGCGAGTGAATGTTTTATAATGGATTGGGGAGTTGTTAGCTGAACCCCACGTGTCCCAGAGCTCACTCGTAAATATGTAAAAAATATAGTATTTATATATTTTGTTATTTTTTTATATTGTGTTTTGTATTGTATAGTATATTGTTTAAAAAAAACGGAATCAGGTAACACTACTTTACAACCATACAGATTCGCGAGTGAGCTCTAGGTCACGTGGGGTTCAGCTAATTGGTAATGTGACTGTACATTGGTACATCCATTTTGATCATGTTTCTGTCTTTACGTAAATGCTACGTATAATGCTAAGCTAATTAGGGTGTCCTACGTTTATAAAGTCCTACGTTACATCCTGTCCTTGTTTTATATTAAGTTGCCCCCAGCCCTTGCAGCGACGATTCGTCTTTGTCTTGCCTTAGTTGGCTGGTCGAAGTGCACAATGACGTTCATACTTTATTGCGTTCCTTTTGCCTCTTTACTATAATTTCCTTAGCTAATTTAGTTGTCTCACTTCGGCTTGCCTTAGTTGGCTGATCGAAGTGAATTCTCGCGCTCTTTTTTCGAATTATCGTTAAAATTAATACATCTACTGACGACCCAGTTTGCACAATGGTCTCCATGCCGGACTGCCAATCACAGGGTTGCGGGTTCGATTCCCGCCTCAGACAAGTATTTATGCTTAGATATTTGTCTGTGGTCTGGTTGTTTCTGTGTATTATAAGTATATATTTACAAAAGAAAATTATATACTTAAGTAGTATATTCCTTGTCTAGCACCCATAACACAAGTCTAGTTACTTAGCTTGGGGCTAGATGGCGATGTGTGGAATGTCCTGCAATATATATTATTTATTTTATTTATCTAGTGTTGCCCTCCCCAAATGGTGTCCCCCACACGTATGCAACAGACTAGGTTGCCTCCACCTTGCCTTAATTGGCTGGTCGAAGTGAACACTGACACTCATCCTTTAAGTAATTACGTTTCTGTTGCTTCGACTGTTTTTACTTTTGGACTGCATTCTGCAATCATAAAAATACTGTGATTTTTACATTAAATGTAAGTGTAAGTTAGGACATTGCAGGCAAATCAGCCGACAATTGTCACTTTTAATTAAACTGCATTCTGCAATTATAAAAACAATCCCCCTTATTCCAAAACGTGGTTTAGGGATAGTCCGAGATGTGGATTTAAACCTTAGATTTAGACACAGATTTACTCGTGAACTATAGTCTATATACTATCCCTATCTTGACGACCCAGTTGGCACAATGGTCACCATGCCGGACTGCCAAACACAGGGTCGCGGGTTCGATTCCCGCCTCAGACAATTATTTATGCTTAGATATTTGTCTGTGGTCTGGGTGTCTGTATGTATATTAAGTATATATTTACAAAAGAAAAGTATATAAGTAGTATATACGTTGTCTAGCACCCATAACACAAGTCTAGTTACTTAGCTTGGGGCTAGATGGCGATGTGTGGAATGTCCTGCAATATTTATTTATTTATCTATACTTCTATACTAATATTATACAGAAGTAAAGTTTGTGTGTTTGTATATTTGTTAAATTGTAAGGGGTAATCTCGGGATCTACTGAACCGATTTTAAAAAAATTTTCACCAATAGAAAGCCACATTATTGCTGAGTGTCATAGGTCATATAAAAAACCGAAAAATAAAAAGGCTTTTACGTGGTAGTCCGTTTTGCAAAGTGAATCGGAGAAAAAACGGTCGAATGAAAGCGTTTCTTACGAACGCTGCCTTAACTATGAAATATATATTTTTGAGTTCTAGAGAAAATATGTGGAGCTTGAAAATGCCTACAAAAAAGTCAACGACATCATATGTCTAACTTTTATATTTAAGCTACAAAAAGTATTTTTTTTAATATTAGTAAGTATAGATAATTTAATTTATTAACATTATGCCCAACGAAGTGGGCACGGGTCAGCTAGTACAATATATAGGGATAGTGTTTAGACTATAGTTCACAAGTAAATCTGTGTCTAAATCTAAGGTTTAAATCCACATCTCGGACTATCCTTAAACCTCGTTTTGGAATTAGGGGGACTGTGTTTTTACATTACTTAATGTAAACTGAATCCTATCTATAATTTGCTCAACTAAACAAACCCCAATTTTGCGTTTCTGTTAACTAAACAACCCCCAATTTTGCGTTTCTGTTAACTAAACAACCCCCAATTTTGCGTTTCTGTTAACTAAACAACCCCCAATTTTGCGTTTCTGTTACCTCCTGTCTATAATTTGCTCAGCTAAACAACCCCCTTTGCAAAATACACGTTACGATCTCGTCGTTATTCTATTGTTGCCTTGTCTCGCTTTTGGGGTGGTAATGGTGTTGGTGGTGCTACAGACTAGGTCGCCTCTGCCTAGTCTTAAGAGGAAAGGGTACCGGGGGCTCTCTCCATACAAACGTAGTCGACTGTTTTCTCCCTGGATAATTTTATTTATTTTATTTTATTCTCAATGGAAAACAAACAGTAAAATTATCAACTTAAATATTTCAGTGGTTAAAAATACACCATTTAAATATTTTCACATATAGATAAATACGCTTGTTTGCTAGAGACGTAGAAGAAAATTTAACAACAAAAAGAAGGAAAAAGAGTTACAACTGATAGCTCAAGAGTATTTTACTTTCCCGACAGATCGGGAACCAACCAGCTTGAGTTAAATTGCATTTTAATAATGACACTAGAGCAAATATTTTTGGCGCATAAAACTTATAACTGCCATGACCATGCCCCTATTTTTTGTTTTTTTATTTTTTTTAATTGTAAAATTAAAAAAGGTTAAGTATAGGTTTTATGGCACAAAAATATTTGTATTAGTGTCATCCAGGGAGGAAATTACAGTCGACTACGTTTGTATGGAGAGAGCGCAGGTACCCTATCACCTTAATTGGCTGGTCGAAGTGAACACTGACACTCATCCTTTAACTAACTGCGTTTCTGTTGCTTCGACGATATTTACTTTTGAACTGCATTCTGCAATTATAAAAACACTATGACTATGATTTATACTGTAAGTTAAAGTTAGGATTTTTAACTGATAACGTTTCCCTTTTTTTTACTAACTTAATTTTTAAGATGTTTCAATGTGATTTCATGATTCCAAATTAATAACGTCAAGATGAGTTTGATTTTGAAATCGGTACGTTTAAAAAATATTCAAATTAACTAAATTTTTTTATGGCCGACTCACGCTTGGCCACATGAAATGAGTAATGTCAAAATTTATTTCTTAGTTGTAAGTTTATTTTAAGTCTCCGCTAGGAGTAAAAGTGTTCGGTGATTTTAAGTCTTCATGTATTAAAAATGTAAGTTAAAGTTAAGATATTTAACTGATAGCGTTTCACGTTTTTTTTCCTGACTTTTTTTTTAAGAAGTTTCAATGTGATTTCGTGTAAATTGTACGATTCCAAATAAATAGACTTTGACTTTGAAATCGGTAGGTACGTTTATAAAATTATATAATTTAACTAATTTTTATGGCCGACTCACGCTTAGCCACACGAAATAAGTATGCCGATTCCTTAGTTTAAGTTTATTTTAAGTCACCTAAAATACAAAATACTCCATGGATTTTTGATTGTGCATAATGCCGTATCCAGTCCGAACCACTCTTTGTAGGAAAAAATGGCGGGTGATTTAAAAAAAATGTAAACAGATTCTTTTGTTTTGTTTTAATTGATAAAATGCCGCCAACAACGGGTCAATTTTAGACAACGCTTTGTTAAATCAATTAAGTATGTAATTAATTATTATAAAGGTAATAAAACAATGTTTAACTAAACAGTTTTTTATTTGAGAATTTAGCCCGATTAAAGGGCGCTGCATACATGACGGGATTATTCCCATGCCGGACGGAACGTCAACATTACATAGTATTAAAATAAATTCACTTTCCGCTGTCTGTCCCTATGTATGTTTAGATCTTTAAAACTACGCAACGGATTTTGATGCGGTTTTTTATGCAAATTTGTATGAATGTATGAGTCACGGGCCTTCAGAGAAGACGAGATGCGTCACAGGCCACCAGTAGTAGTAAAAAAAACAAAAATGCCTGTCATGGGCACTGGATGCGTAGAGTGATTCAAGAGGAGGGTTTAAATGTATTATAATACATGCATAATATAGCCGGAGCGCCTCCGACGTGTCGTGGCAGACTGGGTAGACCCAAGAAGTGCTGGCTTGACGTCGTAAAGGGTGATATGCGTGCAAATGGCCTTACTAACCAGGATGCCGAAGATCGTGCAAAGTGGAGGCGTAAAAGTAGGAAAGCGAACCCCGGGCTCCGCGAGAGGGATGCAACCGGGAACATCGCTCGGATGATGATGAATATAGCCGGAGCGGGTTGCTAGTTTTTATATGAAACGCTGACAAGAAATTGTTACCTCCGGCACGGGAAAAATCACGTTACGTATGTTTAAAGACCACTAACACTTTATGAACTACTAGCGACCCGCTCCGGCTTCGCACGGCTATATTATGCATGTATTATACATATAAACCTTCCTCTTGAATCACTCTATCTATTTAAAGAAACCGCATCAAAATCCGTTGCGAAGTTTTTAAGATCTAAGCATATTAGGGACATAGGGATTTAGGGACGGCGAAAAGTTTATTTTATACTAAGTATGTAGTGATTGTGATGCACGTCAAGTCCCCGTCCCGTCCGAGGTTTTATCCCGTTACGTATGCAACGACCTAAAGTTTAGAGGAACTTGACAATTTTGACTTAACACTTAGTACTCACATTATTTAAGTACTAAAATATTTAAATTAAATAAACTAAATAAGAAATTTCCTATATAATTCAGAAAGGTATCAATGTTATGAATTAGGTAGTTAAACCAAAATTAGGATAAATGTAATTCAAGACTGCACCCCGTGAGCGCTTAAGGTGAAAGGGTACCAGCACTCTCTCCATACAAACGTAGTCAACTGTTTCCTCCCTGGATAATGACACTAGCGCAAATATTTTTGTTGTATAAAACCTATAACTGCCATGAATAGGCCCCTATGTCTTGGTTTTTTTCAATTTCTATAAACAAAATATAGGGGCATGGTCATGGCAGTTATAAGTTTTATTCAACAAAAATATTTGCTCTAGTGTCATTATCCAGGGAAAAAACAGTCGACTACGTTTTTATGGAGAGAGCCCCTGGTACTCTTTCCTCTTAATGGCCGGCGCGCTCACTGCCGGCACGACACGGCGTGTCATGGCAAAGGATTTTATTACTTATCAAGTTATTTTGAATCTTATTTCTATTGATACTACGATGCCGCGGCATGAGGCGACGTGCCGCGGCGGGATGCGGGTCATGCCGTTTCATTCCACAGGCTGTGGGTCATTTTGTGTCGAGGAATTATGATTGCTAAGCTAATTGAAATAAGGTTGACTTGAAACTTGTGCAGTAGTCATTTTGGTTAATGGGGCGTAGTCCGGGCAACCATCTTCGAAGGCGCGGAGCAAAACTTGATGTCAGAGTGACTGAGCTTTAGCAGAATGCCACGGCATGCAGGATGCCACAGTACAACTTGCCGTGCCATGCTGGCAGTGAGCGCCGACCCTAAGTCAGCCATCTTTTTTTGCGACCTCGCCAGTCTGGAGTATAGAGACAAGTCCTGCTAGCTGAGAAGATACCGTGCATTGAGAACTTAGCTAGTTTTTTTTTTCAAATATCAAACCTTACGACTCGTAACAAAAACTGTACATAATTAACTGTACTTACTTATAATTAATGTCTTTATTTTAATATTATTACATTTCTAACACATATGCTTAAAGTAACTTAAAAATATAGACTGGAACGCACTTGTGACAGAAAGTTCCTATTGTCACCGACAGGGGCGCCACTGGCGCGGTTGTGACAACTGGCATGCATCTCCATTTTATTTAGCTTCAGTTTTATTTATATAAACTTTATTAGTAACAATTTTTCCGATGTGAATTTGATTTTTCCGATTTTATTTTTCTATCACAGATGCTTATACTAACTTTGAATATAGACTGTGACGCACTTGTGACAGAAAGTTCCAATTGTCACCGACAGGGGCGCCACTGGCGCGGTTGTGACAACTGGCAAACACGTCCATTTTATTTAGCTTCAGTTTTATTTACATAAACTTTAATTAATAACAATTTTTCCGACGTGAATTTGATTTTTCCGAATTTATTTTTCTAACACAGATGCTTATAGCAACTTAAAAATATAGACTGTGACAAAAAGTTCCAATTGTCACCAATAGGGGCGCTACTGGCGCGACGGGAAAAGTGGGAAGCACCTCCATTTTGTTACCTTTAGTTTTATTTATTTAGAAATTAATAAAGATTTGTGCAAATTATCACTAACGGATTAAATAATTTTTGAACAGTTAACGCGTTATGTAACATTTTTATATCACTGCATCCTGACAACGATTTTTTTTTTTTTTTCGATTATGTATTTTTTTATTTCGACGTCCATATTTCTCATAACCTTCGAAAAAGGAGATTTTTAATCTTTTGTTGCGATGTTAGTTTAATTTCCGACCGTTTTCCGACGTCTAATTGTTATAATATATATTATTATTTGTTTTTTCAATGATTTCTCGACTGGTTTATTAGACATCGAAATCTTTTTGCGATGTTATTTTAATTTTTCACATGTTTATTTGAGTTTTTCGACGCTAATCAGATTTTTCCAAGGTTATTTGATTTTTTCCTTATTTAATTTTATTCATTTAATTTTCTCAATAATTTCTCGACTGATTTTGAATTATTATTAGTTGTCGAAATCTTTTTGCGATGTTATTTTGATTCATCACATGTTTATCTGATATTTATTTGATTTTCTCGACGCTAATTTGATTTTTCCGACATTTATATGATTTTTTCTTGATATTAATTTTATTATTTAATTTATTGTATAAATTTATTGTTAATATGATTTTTCCGGGGATTGCCCTTATGAATAAAAACTAAGTGTTTTCCCTCTCTTTACCTTCAATTAAGCTAATCAAAGCCTGCCTATCTTTCTTATTCTCACAAGCACAAGCCACTAAAGCCAACAATTGTTTATTAGAATACTCAGTATGCTCCAACACGAATTCCTCAAGTCCTTTCCTCGGCAAATAATACGCTTTCACATATCTATCAACATAATCTTGATAAGGCATAGGTTTAATTAATGATATCTTTTCAAATTTCTCGAATAATTGCCTGTAATCCAACTGCATGAGACCGCGTCCTGCGTTAGTACATTTCGAAGCATTAGAATATCCTTCTACAAGTAAATGAATTATGTACTTTGCTAGGGAACCCCATATTGCGGTTAAAACGTCTTTACTTAGTGAGATTCTGGTTGCAATTATCTCTAAACGCAAAGCGAAGACTTGGATTTTTCGCACTATTATGTCTACGTATGGGCTGTTTTCAATTGCTACTGCTTTCACATCCCATTTAACTTGGGACATAGCGATTAATGTAGATCTAGCATCAATAGATTTTGATGCGGAACACATGAAAATCGGTAGCCGTAATTCTGGGACGATAGACAAAGTATTATCTTTAAAATGGTCTATTATCATGCGTTGCGGTTGTGCAATTATAGATTCTAAGTAAGGATGTAAAAGTTCAAATTGCTTCGCTAAGAATATTACGCTTTCAACAGCGACTATCCTTTCTGATAATCCGTGTAATTGCTCTTCAGATTTTAAATCTATATGCGGGATATCCGGATATGGAATTTTTTTATCATTATTCAAATTATTAGTGATTCTCTTCAAAATTGAATTTAATTTTGCACTGTAAAGTGAAGAAGAAGACACTTCCAAGTCTGTCGTGAAGAAATAATGAATAGAAAATAGATAGTAGTCAAATAATTGGTACATTAGCATTATAACTTCTAAAGAAATCTGAGGCAGGTATCGACAGATTTGCAAATATTGGCCACAATTCCTCAGTACTGATAGAGTAGTGTTCGCAACGATTATAGTATTTCTAACTCTATTGCTTGTAGCTTTAGGGTTGATAGTTGTGTATTCAGAATCGTTTTCATCGACGTAATCTCTTTTAAGTTCTTCCGGTTCGTCTTCACTTTCGTCGCTTTGCGTTTCGAGTCCGAAAATATCGTCTGTCGAAGCGTTTTCGTTTTTGAAAATGTCAAACGGCGTATGTTTAGTGTTTTCATTGAAATATTTACTAATATAAACGCTATCGTCTTGTGAATTCACTGATGATGCTGTTTCCGATTGATTTTTAATAACACCATCAGTCCGATTTATATATTTCTTAAACTGTTTAAATTCTTGTAGATTTAATATATTAAAACTCGATTTTACAGGACATATTTCCCAGCCTTCGTTCTCTAAAAACAACTTCAGCTCCTCCATCCTTCCTTTATGATAATTCTTTATATAAACCACGCTATTATTCTTAATAAAATCTTGTAGAACATCAGATTTATCGCCGCAGAAAACTTCAGCGACTTGCGTTAATTTCCTTAAAATTCCCAAGATTAAAATAAACTTTTCGAACGGACAGTCTTCTAAATTAGCACTTTTCAAGAACGTAGACACTTTAGCTTGAACATCGTGCCAGATTCTTAAAAGACCAGCGTTTAGTTTCTGCCTTATATATTCCCGACTAACATTTCTTTCAATATCAAAAACTGTGCTATCCCCTTGTACTTCGTCTTCATCATATTTGGAATGCCAATTCACTAATAAATAATAACTTCTCATAATCAAGAATAGATTCTCAGCTAACTTTAAAAGGCAATATGGCGCTTGATTCGCCGGGACACTAGTACACAAATCTTGAAATTTCACATCACTTTCTTTAGCGAACGACTTCAAAGCTTGTATAGAAGATTCGTTAACAGCTGATGAATAATACATATGCAACTGCTCCATAGCAGCTTGGGTTTTCCCTAGCAAAGCATGAGCTCTCCGTAACTTTCTAAAAGTTTTCTCATCAAAATTATAACACATCCTAGACAAAACCAAGTCTAATTTCTCTTCAGTAATGTCCAACGTGTCCTGTAATCTTGCTGACAAGTCTGCAATACAAGTAAACTCCTTATGCATAGCTGCAGCTTTTCGACTTTTTAATATCAATTCTATAGCATCATAATATTCTTTTTTATTTATCAATTCAGCTACATCTTTCTCCACACAACGTAAACTTCTTAGTAATTCCAATGATTTGAGAACATTTTTTATGATCTGTCTTTTGCGAAAATTTGCCAGAATTACGAAGGTGGATATGGTTAGATGGTTGGACGCGTTTCGCAGACTATCGCGCGCTTTTTGACAGGTGTGTAGAGTTTCTGTGAGTTGATCTTTTATCAATTGTATTTCGGAGAATTCGCGGTCGCAATTGTCTCTTTGTTGGGAGATTAGATGGAGTGCTTTTCCGGATACTACCTACGAAAGATACATTTTACATTATTTTTAAGAAATTAGAAATATTAATACATACTATCCCAAAGTTGTCCATTACAAGGTAAGGTAAATCATTAATATAAACTAAGAATAGAAAAGGTACTAATATGGACCCCTGTGGAACCCCCATTATTACACGCTCCAACCAAGCTCAAATCGCTCAATTATAAATGCGAAAGTTTATATGTATGATTGTCACACCTTCACGCAAAAACTACTAAACCGATTGCGATGAAACTTGACATGTAGACTGCTGAAGACCTGGATTAACAAATAGGCTTTTTATCCCGATATTCACAGAGGATTAATACTTATCAGGTGTTGATTTTCCTACCTGTTGCTGTCGCTTCAGCTTAGCGAACATGAGTGAGATGTCATCACAGGAGAGCGGCGCCGGCGCATGCTCCAGCACATACCTCGCCGCGTCGAACTCACTCGGCGGTGAGAAGTATACATGTTCTATTTCACGTAGCACCTGAAATATTAAGGGAGATTTATATAGCGAAACTGTACATCTATTTGTGGTATATTTTAGGATTTCATCCAAAGGGTTAAAACGGAACCCAATTACTAATACTCTACTGTCCGCTCATCAGTCTGTCTGTCTGTCACTAGCCTGTATGTGATAGATAGACAGTTAAAATTTAAACCGATAATGTATTTCTGTTACCGCTATAACAACAACGTTTCTCAATATTGGATGTTCAGCTACATAGACTTTCTGATCATTAGACGTTTTAAACTGTTGGCTATTTGCTACTTAGACTTCCTGAATTAGAAGGCAAACTAAAATGGATAGAACTGAAGAAAACCTGAATTTTCAACAGGATTGAGAATAGTTGACCGAACGAGCGAAGCGAGAGAGGTCTAGTGGCGAGACGGTCGGTCGGCTGTACCTATGTATCTATGTATGTTTGTTCGACGATAACTCGAGTACCGTTGCTCTGATCTTCATGATTTTTGGTATACGAGTAGTTGAGGCCCATAGAATTTTTAAGTTCTAACATGAGAGGGATCGGTTAGGGGGCTACGGAGGTAGGGGGTGCAAAAGGGGATCTACCTTTATAAAAGGCAAATAATTAAAAACTTCTTTTGAATTTTAACTTCAAAAATGACAACAAAGAGAATATAAAACATAGATAAAACTCTCTAAAACTACGTAAGAAATGACAATGTCAGGTTTTTATTCTGTCATTATTGAAAAGAATATGATTCTCAGAACCATAGAAACCTTCTCAAAAAATCTTCAATATCTTCGTGATATTTTAATTGAAATATGATCCATATTATATTTGGTCATCCCAAATAAATTCAAATATTCGCGTAAAAGTTGATAGTGTAAAGTTATGCACGGAAGGTGTAATTTTACTTCTATAATCCTATAAAGAAGCGAATGCTGGAACCAGCTATTGATCAGCTGAAAGGAAACCAAGGCGATAACTGGGCAACCCTACTATGGTTGACGTCGTCTAGGCCACTCAAGTTGTAGGTATCAACGATCGTAATGTACTACGGGATGTACCTTGTGCGAAGACATGCTGAAGACTGTGGTTTTTATAAAGTTTCTATTCTACTTTCTCCTAAATTCGACCTCTGTTTGCTTCAGTGCTAGCCGACACAAAGACTTTAAATAATAAGCTTGTCTTTTTATTATTTTTATTTACTTATAACAGGACATAAGTCTCAAACTTCTCTAATATATTTGTATTGAAGCGTGTCTCCTTTTTTTCTTTTTCGTTTTAAGATCACGATGAGTAGGTACATAGGTATTAAATAATTGAGTGTTTAGTCTGATTATAAAAACCCTGATGAGAAAGGTAACCATATTAAGAACTTATCTTCCGAGCAAGATATTAATATCTTGTTGAACTCGTATAAATCACATTAAAAAGTTGATACTCTTGGTACTGAAGAATCATCTGATTTCTGGAATTAGGTGATAGAACACAGAACCGGAGTAAGGGCCTTACCTCACCGGGACGCCGAGTGGCGACGTCGTTGGCTACGTACCTATTCATGGCTAAACTTCTATTAACCCTAGGTCGGTAAAATATACATTTTACTGGCTACTGTGGCTACGTCAGGACGCCATCGCGCTAGAGTATCCGAGTAAGTGAGTACTCTTGTATCTAGAGTACCTAGAGTAGGTACTCTAGGTACTGAAAAATAAGCTGATATCTTTGGTCTGGTGATAAAGCCGGAAGAAGGCTATAGTAACCTAAGTCCTAGACAGGATAGGCCTATTGCGTTAGGACTCATTAAAGTCGTCTTGAGGATTAAGTACTCTAGGTGTCTACTGAAGAATCAGCTGATATTTGGTTTCTGGTGATAGAGCTATAGGAACTCGTATTCTACGCAAGATGTGGGTTATTTCCGTTTCGACAGATTTTCGTTCCGTCAGTTATTTGTGTCGACAGCATAAATTCCGACGAAACGGCATGCGACAGTTCCTAGATGTGATAAGTCTATAAGTAAGATAGGCCTATCGCGTATGGACTCGTTAAAATCGTCTAGATGAGTAGGTAATATAGGTACTGATAATCTGGCGATATAGCCAGAAAGAGGCATAGGAGCTTTTTAAACTCACACAATTTGTATTTCAAGTTGTTATTGTCCCGATAAAAACGTGAAATAAAAAAATACGCGATTGAGATGATAGGCACCTATCATTTAAATTAGATAGACCTATCGTATTTTGAATCTTTCGACGTTATATCATTTAAGTAGCGGTCGAAAAAAAAACTCGTGAGGTCTCAGTTCGGGGCGAACTACTAGTTATTATAGTTTAGTTCTGCGGGACTGTTTCAGCACTTAGCCTCTTCATTTGGACCATTGGTGCGTGTTAGAACATCCTACTTGTCACTCCAACCATTCCAGGTCCTTCCAGAAGTCTAGCAGCCTTTTCAGGTTGCTACAGGCCTCCGGAAGAGAAGTCAGCGATTGAAGAGACCAGGTCCGTTGATCTGCCATGCTACTGCACTCCATGAGTATGTGCTGTGGGTTTTCCTCCGCCTCCATGCATGCTCTGGATCTCAAGGATCGAGACTAAACTAAGCTATTGATAACTAACCTCAAGATCAGCAGCGGAATGTGCAACGCTGAGAGACCTGGAGTTGACTCCGGGAGGAACGTGCCGGTTCTCAACTGTGTCTTCAGATAACATTTTCTGTAATAAAGAATAACTTAAGTGATTTTTGGATAAGACAGTCCCAATACCTGAGCGACCCATCATAGAGACTCTCAATTTGATTAAGTACATTTTGTTTTATTATATTTTCTACTAGCTGTGCTCCTCGGTTTTACTTGCGTAACTTCCGATCCCGTGGGTATATCGGGATAAAAAGTAGCCTATGTCACTCACAATTAATCAATGTATCCTCATACTAAGTTCCATCTAAATCAGTCCAGTAGTTTTGGAGCCTTTTCGTTACAAACAAAACAATCTTTCTTCTTTTTAATAATAATATAGGTACCTATATTGTTTTCAACTTTCACTTTTAACACAATAAAAATAGTAGTTCTTTTGGTGCTAAATGTAATAGCACTTTTGTCATATAGTCGAAATTTGAATTAATTTGTAATGTTCCGATGTATTGGTTAGAATGTGCGTGAGGTGTTCCAAGGTGTTTTACGCATTTTTTTGTGTTAATAAAGCACATAGTGTGCAAATTAGGAACATTTTCCAATTATTATTAAGGAAGATAGATAAATTTTCAACATGTTAGCTATGTGTTTAGTTGTGTGAGTGGTATAAGCCGGCACCCGCTACACCAACTGACGTGGGTTCGATCCACAGGTTACGTTGTTATAATGTTCAAATAGTGCTGCACAGGATTGTAAACGTTACAGTGGGCAGACTTTTAACCGTTGATTGTACATTTTGAATTTCATTGATATAATATTAGTCAGTCAGTCAATATGTAATGTAGGTATAATAGGTATGTATGTTTGTCACTCTTTCACACTGCGGGAGTCATGCAAAAACTAATAAAACAATTGCAATGTAAGTTAATATTATGTATACAGCTGTAATCTATATTCTATATATATAAAAGAAAGTCGTGTTAGTTACACTATTTATAACTCGAGAACGGCTGAACCGATTTGGCTGAAAATTGATGGAGAGGTCAGAGGTAGCTTAGAACCAGGAGAAGGACATAGGATACTTACTTTTTTATTTTATTTTTTGACCCTTTTTTTGATTTGCTGTATTATATAGAAATCAATGCCACTTTTCGTTGTAATTTTATAACTTAAGAACGGGCTCACCTATCCAAACCAACCAACCAACCACGGGATCGGGAGTTACGCGGGTGAAACCGCGGGGCGCTGCTAGTCTATACTAATATTATAAAGCTGAAGAGTTTGTTTGTTAGAATGCGTAATCTCAGTAACTACTGGTTCGAATTGTAAGATTATTTTGTGTTGAATAGTCCATTTATCGAGGAAGGCTTTAGGCTACTTTTCATTTTGATATTCCCAGTGGTGCAGCTAGTATTATAATAAAAACTAGCTTCTGATCACTTACACGCCATTTCACACTCTTAGGAGTGGAATTTCGAGAAACCTTTTCTTAGTGTAGTGTTCTAGACTCACAAAGAACACCCTCCTTTCATGCCTCTAGGACTGCGGTTAAAGCTGACCGTTGATATTTTAATCAGTCAGTCACGACTTTAATTTCATATTTATAGATTTGTATGTATGTTTGCAACTTCTTCACGCTGCGGGAATCACGCAAAAACTAATAAAACGATTGCAATATAAATTAATATGTAGACATTTGAAATCCTAGAATAACACTGGCAGGCTGTTTCTTTTGTGATATTCCCAAAGTCAGGAGTTTAATTTCTTATTTATAGATTTGTATGTACTTGTACTTGTATACGGGCTGTTTTCCGCAATCAGACCTCTTTAGTTGGGTCCCCTTTGCGTAAGGTTCTACTTGTCAGGGGGAGAACCAGCCCAGCTCTTCCATAAATTTTGCCACAAGATGTGGTTTTTCAAAAATCTTTGGAAGGCTTTTGATGTCACCTAAAGTCCTGAGTCTAATCTCCGTTAGTACCGTGCAGTCCAGCAGCACATGCGCGGTATTTGTATATAGATTTGTATGTATGTTTGTAACTTCTTCACGATGCGGGAATCACGCAAAAACTAATAAAACTATTGCAATATGCAATTAAATATGTAGACATTTGGAATCCTAGAATAATACTGGCAGGCTGTTTCTTTTGTGATATTCCCACAGGATCGCGACTTTTAGAGGTAAAACCGCGGAGCACAGCTAGTTATAATAAATCAATAATCCCGTTACGCACAACTGTTACAAAGTTAACTGTTAAACAGTAACGCACAGTCATAAAAACAGTAAGTTAAAAATAGGCTACTTACAATTTAAATTATTAATGCTATCGTATGTTAAAAATTGGAAAATTCTAAGGGATTTAATAGTCGATACAATTTTCCATGCGTTACATAAACTAAGATAAAGTAAATATGTACTGACCACTAATTATTTACAAAAGATTGCGTAGGTAGAAGTTTAACGAAAATAAGGAAGTAAACATCGCTTTTTCTTCAAATTATGCCGCTTTGGACATTTGTTACACGTTTATAACTAACTTTAATCATTTTAATTCACTTTTTGTTATATTTCAATAGTAATTAACGAGGAAAATAATATTATTAAAATAATTTCTTCGATTTTCGCGTTCGGACCGTGTTCGGACAACAAAAAGATGTTTCCACTTTGACATTGACTTTGACAATCTGAAACTTTTGATGACGAAAAAGCAGGTGAAGGAAGGAATAATAGTGATTGACCTATGTCATCAACTCTGAGTCGATCGATTATTCATTGGTAAGATAGAGGTAGAAATAGAACTTCTAGTACTTGTTTGAACATTAAACATATTGCTCTGTGACATAAATTGAGACTTAAAAATATTATTGTATTAGGTAAGCTGGCACAAGTGTCACAGTATTACATTGGACGATAGTTTCATTTTGATTCTGCTTGTGCTTGAGGAAAATAAATAGAAATAAACGGCATGGCCCTTTTTTACTAACAAAGTCTCTGGCTTGAGGTCAAGATTTAAATTATTTATCCAATCGGTTAGCCCAAATCTAAAATTACCCATTTACCTACCAAGATCCAAGATTAATCCGTAAAGACCTATGGTAAAGAGGTTAAAATTAATAAACTCTCGTTTAGTTCTACAATTTTTTTGACGTGACAACGTTTTATAAATTGGTTTTTGACGTGACAACGTTTTATAAATTGGTTTTTGACGTGACAACGTTTTATAAATTGGTTTGCCGGGTGACACTTCAAGAAACTGCGTTACGCTCCGCTGACGTTATGCGCTCACAATGAGAGCGAGTGAGAGGCACGCGGGCATGGTTAGCCCGCCTAAGAGCGAGAGAGACAGACATAAAAAGTGAAAGGCACGCGTCCCTTCCACTCGAGCACAGTTGTTGTCACGTAAAACTTTCGCCCGTATACCGACTTTACAGGCAACCACTTTTTTCCTCACCTATCTATAAATCCATCGAGTAGTTTGGAAGATATGACGGAATAAAGAATATTACAAACATACAAGATAGTCGCGAAAAAGTAAAAACATAACCCTTTCCTTGCAGTCGGGTAGAAACTTAATAGGTATTTAGTTAATTTGTCTGCCTCCTTCTCGAGTTAATTAGAATTTCGACTCGAGTTGACTCAAGTCGAGTTTTTCCGAGTCGACATCACTAATTCAAATCGCAGACAGCCAGTCACAAAAAAAAAATACGATTGCTTGACGTCATGCGAAAGATGAGTTTCTAGCGATTGTGAATTTATTTAATTTTGTGGTGATTTTAGTGAACAATTATTGATGTTACTTGTGATATAGTTAAAATGGAGACTGAGAGGATGATAGAAGATACTTTACCGCCTCAGGTAAGCGTGAAAACTGGAAGTGGAACAAGCTTCGTAATGTCATGGTAGCTCCGCCATCTTTCCTTGGTATAATTCGGATTATTTTGTGTTTTTTGAGTCCTTTCTTCGAAATCTTAACCCAATTTCTTAAAGACAAAGACTTGTTACGTGTTCATACACAACACACGCTCAACAAAACAGTTATCTATCAGTTCCCCGTTGCATGGCATCCTTTTGAAATTATTTGGTTGTCTTCCGTGTGTAAGTCCAAAAAAACTGTAGTATTTCCTTCATCATCGTCAACTTACTGAGTCACACCACCTTTCTACTTAACAATTAAACCATACGCCACTCAAAAATAACCAAACAAGCACTACCAAACTCAGAACAACTGTAAAAATCAGGAATCCTATTAGGCATCTTTCTATCCCGGAAAAACATAGAAAAAATCTAACTGGACCCTCAAAAAGCAGTTTAATATGGTTAATACATGTTCCACTACATAAGTACAGCTATAAAACCCGCTTTTTTCTAGTAATATAACGTCAAAGGTGGTGTGCTACTTATCGTAAAATTTCGTAAGTTACGTGACGAACTGGCAGTATACAAAAACTTAGTTAGGTAAGATAACGTGTTTTTACTTCTTTGTAATACAATGCAAGAGAATTTATGGACAAACTTAAGCAGACTTGTCCGTGTTCCGATTGAAGCCACAAAAGAGGTGGAAGGGTTAAAAAAAAGTTTTTATTCCACTGCAGTCTTCCTACCTTCACTCGCGTCCCTCGAAGGCCTTTGTTTATTTGTGGGTCTTTGAGTCACGAGCGTATAGATATCTTCTAGGAAACCGTGGTACATTTTAGACTGCATCGTCACTTAATATTGTGTGAGATAGTGGTCAACTGCGACCTATTATAAAAATAAAGTGGTGATAGGTATCTTCTTGATGCGCAATGTGCATGCATCTTAAACCGCATCGTCACCTACCATCGTGTGAGGTAATGTTCAAACTCTGACCTGTTTATTATAAAAAAACATATGCCCTTTAAGAAGGAATGTTTTGTCTTACACTTGTGGCTGACAGTCCTAAAGAATTCCTGTTCCATTTTATAGGAATATCGGGATAAAATGTAGCCTATGTTACTGTCAATGAATCAATGTATCCTCATACCAAGTTTCATCAAAGTCGGGCCAGTAGTTTCAGAGCCTATTCAATGCAAACAAACGTTCCATGAAATCTTTCCTCGTTATAATATTAGTATAGATAAATATATATAAAAAGAAGCCTATGTTACTCTCAACGAATCAAAGTATCCTCATACCAAGTTTTATCAAAATTGGTCCAGTAGTTTCATAGCCTTTTTAACGCAAACAAACAAATCAAATTTTTCCTTATTATTATAACATTAAAATAGATATTTTATAGATAACATAGACACGGGCACAATGTATTGAAAATACCAAAACCTGAAATCTGAATATGTAGATTACATTAATTTGTAATTCAAATATATGAACTGTTTTTGATTTACAATAGAATAGGTACAAGGATAAACATTATAATAAATATTAATATTTATTTATAGGCTGTATTCAGTAAATTTTCTTAAGGTGAAGTAGGATCTGAAAACCCCTAGCCTATCCCACGCGCGTGCCGCGCGATGACTCTATCCCTTTCCCCCGCGCGCCCCGAATTGGCCATTTTAACTGTTTTATGTAATTACTAGCTGCGCCCCGCGGTTTCACCCGCGTAAGTCCCGGTCCCGTGGGAATATCGGGATAAAAAGTAGCCTATGTGTTAATCCGGGTCTCCAGCTACCTAGATACCGAGTTCGGAATCGCAATTGGTCCAGTAGTTTTTGCGTGAAGGAGTAACAAACATACATACACACACACACACACTCACACACACAAACTTTCACATTTATAATATTAAGTAGGAAGTAGGAAAATACTATTTTAGTGAAAAACCATCTGTACTATCTTATGGGATTTGATGTAAAGATTATGAAAATATAAATCTTGTATGTACTTGTTTTTTCTTTACAATCGCCGTAAAATTGAAAAAGCTCAAAAAAAATTACGATTTTAAAGGATTTTCACGATTTTTTTCTATTGACGCAAATCACTCTAATCGTGTTTCGAAGTGTATGACAATACAAAGCATTTCTTCACTTTACGACAGTAGGAATATCATTCTACGGATTTTAGTGGTTGACACCCAAAAACTGTTTCTAAGACACCTCTATCGGTCATACCACTTCGTCTTAAGTTACTGATTGGATCTACAGACCATACAAGCATATGTGACCACTATTACCTCTCTCTTAGGTGTCAACATTGTATTGTCTTAGATACAAAATCTAACATCAATATTGTCTTAGATACAAAATCTAAGACAATATTGATGTGAACATCTGTTGTGATCAGATGTGGTCTGAAGTTTTCCTGTATTTGGTTATCCAGTTTTCCAGACTTTGTCCAGTTGACAGCTCATCGAATTTGATGTAGTAAGAGAGTTATATCAAAAAAGAAAATGTTTCAAATTGGTCTATTGTCCAGGGTTTAGGAAATGTTTTGGAATTACAGTACCTGAACTGAAACGAGGATTTTGATGTGAACTTTTATAAATGCTGCAACATCTATTGTATCTACTTAAGGCTGCTTATGTTGCCAAACGCAACGCACCAGAAATACCCGTCGCTTACAACTAGTATTGTTGATTGTAACGAATGTGTTTTGTTTTTCTCAAAAGTGCTGAGATAGAATTGTAGGTGATATTTTTACCGATATTTTGGGGTAATTTTGAGGGGAAAATTCTTTGTCATTTCACAGCTAGACTAGTTTTAATTCCTAATTTTAGGATAGCTTCAAAACTATAGGAAATGTTTGGCTCAAAATCACACCAAAATGTCGGTAAGAATCGCACCTACAATTCCATCTCAGCAGTTTTGAGAAAAACAAAACACATTAGTAACAATCAACAATGTTCACCAACGAAGGCGACCGGTGCCGGTAGTAACTATTTAGTAGGCTGTGTACCAAGGTCGTTGGCGTATGGACCCCCCTTAATAAATGAAATGAAAAACTCTTGGAGTTTTCGGCCATAAGACCATCATTATCATCATCATAAGAGCGGTGTTGGCTTAGTGGTAAATACCTCGACTTTCATTCTGAAGGTCGTGGGTTCAAATCCCAGCCATGCACCAATGGATTTTTCTTAAGAAAAATGTATGTGCACTAATTGACATTGCTCTTACGGTGAAGGAAAACATCGTAATGAAACCCGCGGCTTAGTTGGCTCCAGAAGTATTGACAAGTTCTCTCCTCTGGTGCTGGGCAAGCCTACTCCATCCTCACGCAAAAAGGACCCAATTAAAAAGAGTCTTATTGCGGAAAACAGCCCGTATACAAGTACACATACAAGATCTACCAAATAAATTAAATGAAAACTCTTGGAGTTTTCGGCCATAATCTTTACCATCATCATATCAGCTACAAGAAGTCCACTGCAGAACAGTGAACATAGGCCTCCCCAGAGCGATCAATCACATGCTCTCTGCGTTCAACGACTTACCGTAATAAGACCTTACTATGCTCAATCAATAATATATGTTTGTATTACAGCAGCAAGTGACACCGATAACATGCCTAGACACGGGCGTGCGACCGATGCCAAGCAGCCCGGCGTACGCGGCAGAGAGGGACGCCTGCTTGAACTACTTCGCGAGGTGGAACGAGACAGACCAGGTAAGGAGACTATGATACCGATCATATGGCTGGAGACACACAGCTACGTGACGCTCGCTGATCGTTTACTGTCGTGCGGGCTAAGCGACGCCTGGTCATTACTTCGATGGGTGGCCAATTAGTAGTGTGGCAAAAATGTGTTTTCGTGAGCCCCTCCGTGCTTCGGAAGGCACGTTAAGCCGTTGGTCCCGGTTGATCTGAAAACTCTAACAATAGGTGAGCCACACCACTATACGAGAAGAAGAAGATATGACTGGAGACAGTCCGACTTGTAGAAGCAGTAATCTTGTACAGCAGCTGCCTCTAATGGAAATCCCCACCCTCAGAACCTAACAACTGGTGCCAGAGATAGCCAACCATTGGCTTAAGATACTTTTCAAGGCATAAAGGGCTCCGGAAAGCCAATTTTCTAGACTTTCAATCACGTATCTCACCTATAACCGCGCCATAAGTTGCTTAACTTCCAATTTAGACTGTATGTTTTTGTATTAAAGGTGGAATTCGTGGAGCAGTTATTAGCGCGGATGTGCCACTATCAACATGGGCACATCAACTCGTACCTTAAGCCGATGCTGCAGAGGGATTTTATCAGTATGCTGCCTAGTAAGTATTTAACAAGTATAGTTAGACTTTTGACAGAACCTTCAACCTGAAACATCTGTGATTTTTAGGGTTCCAAACCGCAAAAGATATAAAAAGAAACCCTTAAAAGATCACTCTCTTGTCTGTATTTTTATACAAAATCAATATTTTCTAAAAGTTGAAAATATGCCTAAGTATTGTTAGACATTGATTTTTATGGAAAATCTTATGATTTTTATGTAAAATCAACATTTTCGAGTTAAGGCTATGCTTATGCACAATTAAGACATTGATTTTTATGCAAAATCAATATTGTCTCATAGTTGAAAATAAGCCTAAGCATTTAGACAGTTATTTTTATAAAAAATCTATGATAATTATGCTTAATAAATATTTTCTCATAGTTGAAAACATGCCTAAAACTAAGCATAGTTGGACATTGATTTTTATGTTAAATCGTATGATTTTTATGTTAAATCGTATGATTTTTATGTTAAATCGTATGATTTTTATGTTAAATCCTATGATTTTTATGTTAAATCCTATGATTTTTATGTAAAATCAATATTTTTAATATCAATCTTTGACAGACTTTAATCAGTATTGTTACGTGTGATATATGGCGCAGTGGGCCTTTGTCAGTGCTTTCTTCACATTCACAAATAAAACAGCTTTTAGAATAGAAATTATTTTTCATGTTATTGCCACCAGGACCTACCTGCGTAGCATGAAGACCAAAACACGATACGATAAAGCGATATAACTACATCAACTCTCAAAATATGATAGATAAAGCCGCCATGTTGAATTTTGATTATAAATTGCGGTAAAAATTATGAAAAAAAATTCAACAACGCGGCTTTATCACTATCACTACAAAGTATAAAATAATGTCACTTTTCGCCGTCCCTATGTCCCTTTGTATGCTTAGATCTTTAAAACTCTACGCAACGAATTTTGATGAGGTTTTTTTTAATAGATAGTGTGATTCAAGAGGAAGGTTTTTCGATATAATACATGCATGATACAGCCGTGCGAAGCCGGGGCGGGTCGCTAGTCTATCATATTTTGAGAGTTGATGTAGTTATATCGCTTTATCGTATCGTGTTTTGGTCTTCATGCTAGGCATACTAAGGTAGATAGGGACCAAAACCATAATTTGTTTCGCTTATCACTAAAATATTAATATTTTTAATTATTATTCATGGTGGAAATCCCAGACACCTGCACTAAGCGTTTTCCTTCGTCATTCCTTATTCAAACATCAAGGGAATGGAATCAGTCGCCTGCGTCTGTCTTTCCTGACGTGTAAGGGTCTTCCAAGTCGCGAGTGAACAGGTATCTTCTAGGAAACCAGTCACAAGCGTATAGGTATGTTCTTAACACGCTTGCTACACCTTCTTAGACCGCATCGTCACCTACTGTGACGCGTTCGGTCACGGTTTTATGTTGTTTCAGGTTCTTTGCTTCGGTGATTATCGTAGAATTAATTAGTGAATAATACTCAACACATTTTTTTTGTCCACTGAACGACATTATATTTTTTCCTAAGTGACTTAAGTGACATTAACAGATAGTAACAAAAATAGCGCGTTCGGATACATAGAGTTACGTTCGGATATTTAACACCTACCATCAGGCAGAGAACGGTGTTGGCTTAGTGGTAGATACCTCGACTTTCATTCTGAAGGTCGTGGGTTCGAATCCAGGCCGGCCGAGCACCAATGTATTTTTCTTAAGAAATTTTTATGTGCGCTAATTGACATTGCTCTTACGGTGAAGGAAAACATCGTGTTGAAACCCGCGGCTTAGTTGGCTCCAGTAGTATTGACAAGTTCTCTCCTCTGGACATGGTCGACTAAGCTGAGAGGGTAGTAGGTGCTGGGCAAGCCTACTCCATCCTCACGCAAAAAGGACCCAATTAAAAAGGGTCTAATCGCGGAAAACAGCCCTTATACAAGTATACAACTACAAGATCTGTCAAACGTTGCAACTCAGTTCTCTAAATATTTTCTTTCTTTTTCTTTAGAAAAAGGTCTAGACCACGTTGCGGAGAACATTCTATCGTACCTAGACGCCAGTTCGCTGTGCGCAGCCGAGCTGGTCTGCCGTGAGTGGCAGCGGGTCATATCCGAGGGTATGCTGTGGAAGAAACTTGTAGAACGGAAGGTCCGGACGGATTCCTTGTGGCGGGGGTTGGCTGAGAGACGCGGCTGGTAAGTCAATTTATGTAGCACTAGCGACCCTCTCCGGCTTCGCACGGCTATATTATTCATGTATTATACATATAAACCTTCCTCTTGAATCACTCTATCTATAAAAAAAAACCGCATCAAAATCCGTTACGTAGTTTTAAAGATCTAAGCATACATAGGAATAGACAGCGGAAAGTGACTTTGTTTTATACTATGTAATGATATGTGTGATAATTGCCATGTAGAATAGTTGCTAGAACTTGTAGCTAAGTAATGAAGCTGTGCAATTTTCTCAGTTTTTTTGACGTGATAACGTTTTATAAATTGGTGAACACCTGCAATCTCAAAAAAGTGTGACGTCACGCGTCGTTACTGGAACGCCTCATGTTATTGACAAGGTAACTATAGCAACGTTTTATCGTTGCCATGGTTACCATCAATGTTTTCTTATGACGTTATCACGTAAAATTATCGTCCGGAAACAGACTTTACAGACAACAATTTTTTTTAGACTAATAAATTACTTTTGTTTGAAACAGGATTAGATATCTATTCAAACCGAAGCCAGGCTGCCAGCATCCATCACATTCTTTCTACAGACAATTATATCCGAAGATAATAAAGGACATACAATCTATTGAAGACAATTGGAGAATGGGGAAACATAATTTACAAGTAAGGGAAAAAATTGTCAGACTATGGTTAAGAATCTATTTTTTACGAGGGTAAATGCGCCTAAAGGTCGTAAGCACATAAATCAACTCGGAAACGGATCGTCACCGTATCGCCTCGCCGTCAACCTAACGTAAGCGTGATGCCAAGCGATCAGCAGCTCCGAATCAACTCGGCTACGGCTAGGCGGGGTGTCGCCGCGCGGTTAGTCAGTATCCGAACGTGAAGTGTAGACGAAGAAACGCAAGCTAAGATACGGAGAGTCGTAAGATAGCTTACGGTGAGACGTAAGCGCGGGAACGGCAAGTCGACCACGCATCGTACCGCGGTTTGTGAGCTTGTCCCGAGGCGAGGCGATTATGTTACGATTCCGATTAGTGTGCGTTGCAATAGGGAGTTTCATACAAAGAATACTGAACTGCTCGAGTTGATACGTTTACGAGTTGATATGTGTGCTACGATCTTTATGCACTGTCCCACCGTTCCGGGGGGGTTCCCCCGGAACGGTGGGGTCAGCATGGGGTTCCCTGCTGGCCCAAGACAGACAGACAGTCAAGTAATATTGCCCCGTTTTTACCCTTTGGGTATGGAACCCTAAAAACCATTGATTTTTATTGAAATAATGAAAATATTGAACAATGCGATATAATCGCTACTCTAAAGGTCGCTGTATACGTAAAGTGAAACGATGTCAAGAAATTGTCACGTTCCGTCTGTGATGACAAAAATCACGTTACGTATGTTTAAAGACCACGGACACTTTATGAAGAACTAGCGACCCGCTCCGGCTTCGCACGGCTATATTATACATGTTTTATACATATAAACCTTCCTCTTGAATTACTCTATCTATTAAAAAAAACCGCATCAAAATCCGTTGCGTAGTTTTAAAGATCTAAGCATACATAGGGATATAGGGACAGACAGCGGAAAGTGACTTTGTTCCGTTACGTTTGCAGGGACCTTTACATAGTCAAGAAAAAAGTGTTGCCGTAGTTAAACATATGACGACCCAGTTGGCACAATGGTCACCATGCCGGACTGCCAAACACAGGGTTGCGGGTTTTTTTCCCGCCTCAGACAAGTATTTATGCTTAGATATTTGTCTGTGGTCTAGTTGTTTCTATGTATTATATGTATATGTTTACAAAAGAAAAAGTATATGTATAAGTTCCGTTGTCTAGCACCCATAACACAAGTCTAGTTACTTAGCTTGGGGCTAGATGGCGAACCCATGGATGTGACTTTAGTTGCTCCATTTCAAATAATACTTTCAAATATTTGTAATATTGACCTTTGTGAGCGTGATCACATTAAAAAAAACCCCCATGAGTTTCTTGTCCCTTCTCATTGGTGGGCGCGTTCCGAAGGCACACATCCTAACTTAGTTTTTAAGACGTTTCAATGTGATCTATGTACAAAATATACATAAGCATTCAAATGAACAAATAATTTCGACTTTGATGTGTGGAATGCAATATTTATTTATTTATATTTATTTACATTTTCGACAGTACCTAAAACATGTAATCTTCATTTTCAGAGGATAAACTGCAGATCGGAAAATTCAAAAGGTGTATATTGTCTACAATATGACGATAACAAAATAGTATCCGGTCTAAGGGATAACACTATCAAAATATGGGATAGGAAAACTTTACAGTGCGTACGAGTGAGTATAATTTATACTATTACAAATATGTTACCCTCCCTTAAGACTTACGTAAGAGCATATTTTTACTTAAGAAGTGATGTAATCAATAAAGTACCCTTCTGGTAGTCTATACTAACAAAGCTGAAGAGTTTGTTTGTTTGAACGAGCTAATCTCAGGAACTACTGGTTCGAATTGAAAAATTCTGTGTTGGATAGTCCATTTATCGAGGAAGGCTATAAGCTACTTTTCATTTTGATATTCCCACGGGATCGGGACTTACGCGGGTGAAATCGCAGGCCCAGCTAGTAAACAATATTCAGTGAAAGTGAATCGTGTTTTCACTACATATTACTTTGTATCTTCAGGAACTACAAGGACACACAGGCTCAGTCCTCTGCCTACAGTACGACGAGAGAGCCATAATCTCAGGGTCATCAGACAGCACCGTCCGAGTATGGGACGTCAACACGGGAGCCATGCTCAACACACTCATCCATCATTGTGAAGCTGTACTGCATCTGAGGTTTTGTAACGGGATGATGGTTACATGTAGTAAGGTATGTTATAGTTACTGCACATGCTGGATCACTCCTGTGCTCTGGGGCTCTACTTTTTAATTGTTCCCCCCCGTGTCGAGCACTCAATGATATTCGTTAGACATCGGAAATTCGCTATTTTTTAATCGCTTGATCGAGGTGAGTGGTACAATAAACGTTAAACAATCATAGTTAAACATTCTGAAACGATCTTTAAAAAGTATTTTCATTACTGATACTCCGAAAGTAGGTCTAAATATGCCTGAAGAGCATGTAGAAAATAAAACTTCCAGCCCTAGGGCTTTTCGCTTTCACTGACAGCTGTCATGTCAAATTATGGCTTCGCACGACTTGTGCAATGTGCATATAGCCAGTATCAGTATCATTATACATTAGGAACATCAAAACCTAACCTCCTTGCTTTAGGTAGCACCACAGAATAACACTACATGTATATAACCTCTTTGGTCCCAACCTTGTAAGAGGATCAGGTAGTATGGAGTCTCTCATTCACTCTCGTTGTTAGGAAGAATTTTATGTATTATTCGTAATGAAAAGCACAGTGTTTACCTCGGGTGAAAGACTCATTAAGTCCCTCGAACTATTAGCGCCCTCGCTACGCTCGGGTGCCAAACTCCGTCTCGAGACTTGTGATGAGTGACTTTCACACCTAGGATAACAATGTACTATTATATCTTTTGGGATTATTTCGGATTACCGGTTTTCAATTTACTGCGTATAATGAATAAAAAATTGACATTTCAAATTTCGCGTAAAAAAATTACAGAAAATTGTTGTCATGCAACTTGGAAGTCGAGCATGATTTGTAGGCGAATACGACGACGCTATGTCAGACGAGCGAAAATAGAAATAGAAAATAGAGCCCCAGTGCTGCGCCATAATACTTGATACATACAGGGTGAATTTTTTATGTGGGCCTTCAGGGCTACATCCTAAACTATAAGAGATAGCGAAAAATGCTGAAAGGAGTTGCGTGCCCGATTTTGATAAAAACTCAAACGGATTATAAGATTTTTGAAAAAGTCATTACCCCAGGCCGCCAGGAATCGAACCTGTTGATTTTGCAAAAAAATAATCATCCTATATTTTTATACCAATCGATAGTGTTGCTGACAGAGGTTAATTCCTGGAAACAAACCTTGTATGTCAAATCAAAGGAAATAGCATTTTTTTTGTAGTTTTCATTAATTTTCATCTTTCCGTCTCTGGCAAAATAATAGCATTGAGATTGATTAAAATTTTCTCGCAACATAGTGTTACATAAGCGGAATATATGCTACAAAATTGCTCAGTTGAAATATGCTCACCTCTGTGCAATACATGCCCACTATTATGCTCACAAACTCAGTCCTGTACAATACAATGCTCTGTATGCTCTGGGTCATTATGTTCACACATGTGCAACATTTGCTCACTCCTGTGCAATATGTGCTCACTCCGGTACCACTACAACTTTACCCTTGTTTCCAGGATCGATCAATAGCCGTATGGGACATGACGTCGACGACTGAGATAATGTTGCGTCGAGTATTGGTCGGACATCGCGCCGCTGTCAACGTGGTTGATTTTGATGAGAAATATATTGTCTCCGCCAGCGGGGATCGTACTATTAAGGTAATTTTGTCGCTGTTCCAACCTTATTTGTCTCTTTCTTTTGATAATATTGGGATAAAAATTATGAAGAATTAGCTCTAAAACGACTGGTCCGATTTTGATGAAGGTTGGTATGAGAGTATTTTAAAATCTGAGTTGTAACGTAGGCTAGTTTCTATCTAGCTAGATGTTCCCACGGGATCGTGACTTACGAGGGTACAACCGGGGATTCGTAAAGAAGTGTCTTGTTTTAGTTTTAACGAGGCAGTCTCAGGGCCGCGCCGCGCTAAGTGCGTCGGCTTCAAGCCTCTGTGATATCAGAATTGTAGTTCGACATTCTTAAATAATTAAATGTCGAATCCCACTTCTGAAATTAAAGTTGTAAATTAAAGGGTGTCCCTATACATACATAGTTAAACCAATTTAACTTGACCATTTCCTTGATTCTTCAACAGGTGTGGAACACATCGTCGTGTGAATTCGTCCGGACATTAAACGGTCATAAACGAGGCATAGCCTGCCTCCAATACAGAGACAGGCTGGTCGTGTCAGGGTCATCGGATAATACTATCAGATTGTGGGACATTGAATGTGGACAGTGTATTCGAGTGTTGGAAGGTCATGAGGAACTGGTGCGGTGTATACGGTATGATTGATTGATTGATTTCGTTAGTGTGATTCCATTAGGGTAGGCATAGGCCGAGGAAAATTATGTCCACCCGTTTTGTCCTCTGTCAAGGGAGAAAATTGTTGAAACGAAGTTCCTTATCGCGCGTTGCGAAAGGGGGCGGAAAAAATTAATTTTTTTTTAAAGTTTTAATTAAATTTAAATAAAATTTTAATTAAGGGACCAAAAGTTGTAACGAAGCAAGCCAGTTATTTTCGTTTCGTCTTTCTATTTCGTATTGAACAGTGTGGTGTCGCGACGATTTATAAAAAAAACCCGTAATTAGTTTTTATTTTTTTACTTTTTATTTTTTACATAATATTTTTAACACGCTTTTATTAGTTTCACCTGTATGTTTTTATCTGGTTTCCGATCCCTGCAGCAAATCTAAACCGCCAAAACTTCTCACGCAGAATTCCTTCATGTTTGTTTGTTATCTGTTCCAGGTTTGACAACAAGCGTATAGTAAGCGGCGCATACGACGGTAAAATTAAAGTCTGGGATCTACCCGCCGCGTTAGACGTACGCACACCGCACCAGGACTTGTGTCTTAGAACATTAGTGGTAAATATACATCCTATCCTTTATAAAATACGGCCAAGTGCGAGTCTGACTCAAAGGGTTCCATATCATTCTGTTTTAGTATTTGTTGTTATAGCCACAGATAATCTGTGAAAATTTCAACTGTCTAGCTAATAGGGATTCATCACTATCACTACATAGTATAAAACAAAGTCGCTTTCTCTGTCCCTATATCCCTTTGTATGCTTAAATCTTTAAAACTACGCAACGGATTTTGATGCGGTTTTTTTTAATAGATAGAGTGATTCAAGAGGAAGGTTTATATGTATAATACATGCATAATATAGCCGTGCGAAGCCGGGGCGGGTCGCTAGTCTATACATATAAAATCCTTTGTCCTGACTGACTGACGGATCAACGCACCGCCTAAACCGCTGATCGTAGAGACCTGAAACTTGGAGGGTGTGTTCTTTATATGACATAGGCATCCGATAAGAAAGGATTTTCCAAAATTCTACTCCTAAGGAGGTGAAAACGGGGAGCAAATTTTGTATGGAACAATGTGATTCCTTGGTCCAATCTACGTCAAATTTTCTCGACTTTTATGCGGACGAAATCGCGGAAAAAAGCTAGTTTTTATAAATATAGATAATCATAATAAATCAAATAAATCATCATAAGTCACAGAGTGTCAATAGATGGCGCTACTACCACCAAAAATTACTTTGTTTTTGGGGGCGAAAGACAAGCATCAGTTTTAAGGTGAAAGGGTACCTGCGCTCTCTCCATACAAACGTAGTCGACTGTTTCCTCTCTGGATACAATTTTTTTTGTGCCATAAAACCTATAACTGTCATGACTATGCCCTATGTTTTGGTTTTTTCATTTTCTAATTATCATATCATATCATGAAATTAAGATTAAAAAATCAAAAAATAGGGGCATGGTCATGGCAGTTATAGGTTTTATGCACCAAAAAATATTTTTTCTAGTGTCATTATCCAGGGAGAAAACAGTCGACTACGTTTGTAATAGTTTGTATGGAAAGAGCCTTGTATGGAAGAGGGGGGAACAAATGTTCTGCCATGGCGCCTCCGCCGGGTCGTGGCAGACTGGGTAGACCCAAGAAGTGCTGGCTTGACGTCGTAAAGGGTGATATGCGTGCAAACGGCCTTATAACCAGGATGCCGAAGATCGTGCGAAGTGGAGGCGTAAAAGTAGGAAAGCGGACCCCGGGCTCCCGAGAGGGATGCAACCGGGAACATCGAGCCTTCTGTACCCTTTCATCTTAAGGTCAATTGAAAATTAATTTAATTGTTTTTCACTAGGAGCACACAGGGCGTGTATTCAGACTACAATTCGACGAGTTCCAGATCGTGTCTTCGTCACACGATGACACGATATTAGTGTGGGACTTCCTCAACTACGGCGGTGGTTCACCGTCTACTGCGCCCGCGCAACCGAGACCACAACACGATAATGATTTCGAAGACTTTTTTGATTAGGTAAGTCTTAAGAGAATCATGAGTTTACGATACGCGGCGCGAGTAGGTATTTTCAAAAATGACCCGTATCGTACGATAGAGAGAGCTTATCTTATATGTATATTGGGGGCTGACAAATTGCCAGCAACACTTCGACCCAATGGGATTTTTTGTGTTTACCCCTACCTTGATGTTTCTTACTCTTTGAAGAAGTGGTCGATTAATGCGGTGATCCCACCGAGAGGAAGAAACCTATATTCCTCCGGTTTGGGATACGCATTCCCAAGGAGGCTCATACGCTTTGCTGCATCGCATTAGCGAGATTAGCGCGTAGAGAGAGTTTAAGTTCGGACGTAATTGCCTTCATTTTGCTTTCAAATAATGTTGCGGGCCGTAACGTTTTTACCCCCTTTATCCTTCACAAAATGAAATAAATTTGGTCTCATTTAATTCACTGCATCTTATTCTAGGTTTATACGTTTTTCTTTTTTTGGTAATTCAGTTTAGTCTATTAAAACAATTGAAACGCTCGATGAAGTTTTTAAGTCAAAAATATAGATATTCAGATACTAATAACTTTTATCTGAGGCAATATTTCTTTAAAATAAAAACGGTTAAACCTAGTTTTCCATTAGATCTAGAACATTTTTAAAAATTATCAAAATCGGACTTCGTTTATGGGGGGGGGGGGGGAACGTTACCGCTTTTTGTATGGAAATTTACAGCCTCATACTGGTCTTAAGTATTCTATTCGTTATAACTCAAATAAACCACATTACAAAAGCAAGTATAATGTGTATTCTATCCGTTATCTGACCACCATAACACAAGCCTAGTTGCTTAGCTTGTAGTCCATTGAGTTAAAAAAATTTTGGCTTAGGGAGCAATTTGTTAGAGAACGCAATTCAGTTTAAAGTTAAGTCAAAGTTTGTAAATTCCAGTTTCCCCTTGCCGCCATCTTGGAAGGAGGGATTCAAATGGTTTTTATGGTTTATCTGACGAACTAGAGGTCTCATAAAAAAAAAATGTTAATATTTTTAGTTGCAAATAAGATTATCTTCAACTTTTGTTACGTAACTTTTAGTCATAGAACCAAAAATTTAAAAGTTATAAGAGAAAATCCATGAAAATTTTTGAAATTATTTCTATGGTTGCAACCCCATAGACTGATATCTAAATTATAAACCGGGGGGTTTATTGTTTAGATATCAGATATGTAAAAAAATAAATCGCACCCTCTGACAAATGCAACTCCAGATGTAACTTTTCAATGGCCTATTGGGGCTAGATGGCGTTGTGTGTAAATGTTCTATAATATTTATTTATTAATGTCTTTTATT
Organism: Idaea aversata; assembly: GCA_907269075.1. Classification (NCBI taxonomy): domain Eukaryota; kingdom Metazoa; phylum Arthropoda; class Insecta; order Lepidoptera; family Geometridae; genus Idaea; species Idaea aversata. The sequence continues at coordinate 5,298,738 of OU026112.1, read as the reverse complement.
TCAAATTTTCAGGTAATATTAAGTAAGAAAATCAATGAGTATAAAGTTATATCAAAACGCTGCTATCTGCGGTAAGCGAAATGTAAACTATTAATTATAAGACGATAGTTGTAATGTCGATTAGAATCGAATTGATTTGACTGCACTAAACTGATCAACCAATCGCGTTGAAGCGTTTGGGATAGCGACCAATGGGAAGGCGGAACATCAATTGATCAACCAATCATAATAAAGCGCCCAGGAAAATCGAGCAATGGGAAGGCGGAACATCAATTGATCAACCAATCCTATTAAAGCGTCCGGGAAAATCGACCAATGGAAAGGCGGAACGTCAACTGTACAACCAATCGTGTTAAAGCTTCCGGGATAGCAACTAATAGGAAGCGAAACATCAACTGATCTACCAATCGCGTCGAAGCGTCGCGGATAAATCGACCAATGGGAAGGCGGAACATCAAAGGATCAACCAAACACGCTGAAGTATCCGAGATAGCAGAATGCTGAACATAATTTGAAGACCAATCTCGTTGAAGCGTCCGGTATAATCGATTAATAGCTAGCAACTGATCAACCAATCGCGTTAAAGCGTTTGGGATAATCGACTAATTGCTAGCAATTGATCAATCAATCATGGTGAAGCGTCTGGGATAATAGACTAATGGCAAGCGCAATCAGTTGATGTTAACTGATCAACCAATCGCGTTGAAGTGTCCGGGATAGCGACCAATAGGAAGCGTGCTAAATCTGAGTAAGCGATTCCCTCGGCTGTCGACCAATGGAAAGCAGAATATAAACTGTTCAACCGATCAACCAATCGCGGTGCAGCGTCTAGGATAATCGACTAATAGCTAGCAACTGATCAACCAATCGCATTGAAGCGTCCGGGATAGCGACCAATGGGAAGCGTGCTAAATCCGAGTAAGCGAGTCTTCGGTTGTTAAAAATCGGTATGCGCCTATGTCCACACTACAAACCCTAATCCTGTACGACCGTAGTTCTATTATGCCTCGATGGTGCTGATTGGTGCTACACAGGGACAAAAAAAAGATGTCTATGATTAAAAAAAAACGACAACTTAACAGAAACACATTCGGACTTAAATAGCGCTAAAAACAATTGCTGTGTAATTCAGAACTAGTGTAAAAAATCCATTAAAAATATCGATGTTTTGGCGGGAACTAGCCAAGATGCTGTAAGGTCGTCACCAGCCAAGAACATGTCGTTCTGCAGTTTCATTTTCATAAAACTTTAATCTGAATTGAATTGTTATTTCGGGTGGAATATTCAATTTGGCTTCGTGACAATGCAAAAGTAAAATCATTGTCGAAAAAGTAAAAATCATGAACTTTTCTCGTTGCCTCCAAAACCTCCTACAAGGTTGTGGTAAAGTTGCCACCGTTTTACTATAGCCCCTAAGTTTCACTTTGAGTCCGATTCCTGAAAATTGGGCCATGATTTGATTAAAAATATAATTTGACATTGGCTATCAAAAGCCGTGCGAAGCCTTAAAGAATCGATCTGAACATAGGCGCATATCCTTCGATGACAGCTACGCTGCGATGGTCAGAGAATGATGTGTAGAGTGAGAGTCAATGACGTCACTAGCTCATCGTTGAACGCTCACTCCATGAAAATTATGTATTTTTTTCCGGTAATTTATACTGCAGGTTGTATGGTGACGTCAAAATTATGTTTTCTCCAAATTTTAATTGGGAAAAATACAATAATTTGAATTGTAAGACCAGTCGTTGACGTCATTAGCTCATATTTAAACACTCACTCCTTGAAGATTTTGTATTTTTTCCATTAAAATGTACTGCAGGTTGTGTGGTGATGCCACAATTATCTTTTTTCTAAAATTTTATTGGAAAAAATATATTTTCTACATTAATTTGAACTGTTGACAACAGTTAATGACGTCATCAGCTCATCTTTGAAGCCTCAGTCCATGAAGGTTTTGTATTTTTTCCATTAAAATGTACTGCAGGTTGTGTTCTGACGTCACAACCGTTACCGTCGCGTTTTGTGTCTTGTAATCAACAGAGAATGAATCGTTTAATTTTGCAATAATAAAACACTTGCAACATATCTTAATGCAAAAAAATGTATTGTATAGTTATTGTTAACGTAATAGTTAATAAAGCCCGAGCCATATATTAAATATCCCAGGCACTACAGCGCCCTAAATAACGCCCTAATAAATGAGGGTGCGTTTCCACTGACGCGGAGTGGAGAGGAGCGTCCGTGAATTGGCCAATCACAGTGCTTTAAATCTCCGCTCCGTATCAGTGAGCACTGTTGATTGGCCAGTTCGTGGTCCGCTTCTCTCCACTCCGCCCACCTCCGCGTCAATGGAAACGCACCCTTAGGCTGCCTGTCTACTGGAGCGGAGCGAGGTAGCGGAGGGGAGCGAGGTAAAAATCCACCAATAGAAGTTTTTTCTACCCCAATATAAACTGACGTCACATAAATTGCATGAAGTTCAGGATAACTTTCAAATGACATATAAATTACCAGAATTTTATTCACGAATTAAAATTGCAAAAATAAAAAACAAATTACATATTAACCAAAAATTAGTCAAAAGCATAAGTTAAAATCACTGCACATAGTATAAAATAAAGTCGCTTTCTCTGTCCCTATATCCCTTTGTATGCTTAGATCTTTAAAACTACGCAACAGATTTTGTTGCGGTTTTTTAATAGATAGAGTGATTCAAGAGGAAGGTTTATATGTATAATACATGCATAATATAACCGTGCAAGGCCGGGACGGGTCGCTAGTATTTTAATAAATATGCAAACCATTCCAGTTGACGACCCAGTTGGCACAATGGTCACCATGTCGGACTGCCAAACACAGGGTTGCGGGATAGATTCCCGCCTCAGACGTGTATTTACGCTTAGATATTTGTCTGTGGTCTGGTTGTTTCTATGTATTATAAGTATATATTTACGTATACAAGTAGTATATCCGTTGTCTAGCACCCGTAACACAAGTGTAGTTACTTAGCTTTGGGCTAGCTGACGACGCAATGTGTGGAATGTCCTGCAATATTTATTCATACAAATTTAAATATAATCTTTTGTTGAGTTAAAAATCATAGACGACTTTGTAATAAATATATTTTTATTTCATTGTCTTCTTGTGCTATGATGTAGATTATGTGTCCGTCAGTGTTTAAAATTCTATTGGTGGATTTTACCTCGCACATCGCTTCGCTTCCTCGCTCGGCTACCTCGCTCCGCTCCAGTAGACAGGCAGCCTGATGTAAAGGCCATTATTATTATTACTGCCAAGTACAGAAATGTCAAAGGATGCAGATTCGAATCCAGCTGAGGCATATAACGTTTGCTTCCATTTGTAAAATAATTAGACCAAAATTCAATTCGCTTCAAAAGTGATATAATTATAGAAAATATATTCTAAATAATGGAAATAGGAAAGGGGAATACGTTTCGGAAATTCGCCGATGCGCGAATTGAACGCGCGACCCTTTGTTTGGATCGGTATTTCGAAAAAGCGATAACAGGTTGTGATCGCTTTCGGAACCTTTGGAATGTAGTTTAGTCCCTAAATTAAGTCGAAATTAAAATAATTTATTCATTTGGATTCATTTACATTATTATTAATTGTTTTGATTTCCTAGATAATTACGACCCAGTTGGCACAATGGTCACCATGCCGGACTGCCAAACACAGGGTTGCGGGCTCGATTCCCGCCATAGACAAGTATTTATGCTTAGATATTTGTCTGTGGTCTGGTTGTTTCTATGTATTATAAGTAAATATTTACAAAAGTAAAGTATTTAAGTAGTAATATCCGTTGTTTAGCACCCATAACACAAGTCTAGTTAACTTAGCTTGGGGCTAGATGGCGATGTGTGGAATGTCCTGAAATATTTATTTATTTTATTATTTATTCTAAAGATTCCAAGCGCAATTGACGATCTGTCAACGCTTTTTTTTTAAATAAAATTAAGGGTCCAGGCAAAAGTTCATGTACTGAGGGACCCCAGAGTGCGGCGAATTTAAGAAACGGTTTCTTTATACAAATAGATTTTAAAATGATCACTGCCCTTTACAAATTAGTGGCACTTATTTTTCTTTTTTTAATCATGGCAACATTGAATTCAATTGTTCGATGATTTATTTAGTAAAGTTTCTTAAGGTGAAAGGGTACCTGTGCTCTCTCCATACAAACGTAGTCGACTGTTTCCTCCCTGGATAATGACACTAGCACAAATATTTTTGTGCCATAAAACCTATAACTGCCATGACTATACCCCTATGTTTTGATTTTTTTATTTTTCTAATTATCATAGAAATTAAAATAAAAAAAATAATAAAAAATAGGGGCATGGTCATGGCAGTTATAAGTTTTATGCACCAAAAATATTTGCTCTAGTGTGATTATTCAGGGAGAAAACAGTCGATTACGTTTGTAATAGTTTGTATGGAGAAAACCCCCGGTACCCTTTCCTTCTTAAACCCGATTGCGGTTTCACACTCTCTCTCTTCACAGCCAAAAAGCTTGGCCGATTTGGATGAAAATTGGCATAGTGGTAGAACGGAGATCGAGAAGTACATTGGATACTTTTGATTCCGTAATCCCCGCGGGATCGGGACTTACGCGGGTGAAACCGCTAAGCGCTAGTTGTCTTATAAACTTCGAACATTTTGAATCTATATTTTTGGCTCTTATTATGTGGAAGTGTAGATAAACATAATTTTATTAGAGTAATTGACCTCTGTGGCGTGGTAGGAGCATACCCGTCTTCGGCGCAGGAGGTCGCAGGTTCGATTCTCGTCGTGGAAGTATTTATAAAATAGAGAAATATACGTTACGAAGAACCTCTTTTCTTTTTTTAGGCCTCTAAAAAACAGCTATAATCATATTACAAGCGTAGTTGCTTAGTTTGGAAGCTAGATGTCGCTGTGTGTAACGTTGTAGTATTTATTTACACTTTCATGTGATCAGTGCCAAACATTCATCGTAATCTTATAATAATATAATTAAACGAATCATGCGATTTTTAGTAAATAGATCTAATTTATCAACTAGATCTCAGTTATTAGGGGTTTTAGGTTTATAGCTGGTAGCAGAAGAGAATTTTAACATTGAAAATGCGAATCAATTTTCTACAAATAACCCATTTCCGAGTCGCTTTAGGTTTGGTGTGAAGGCATTATTTGTTCGACGTATTGCCCTCTATCGATTGGTATGGGTCTCAAAATGCAAAACGCAAAAACCACTATGCCAAGCTTCCATACTAAATGTCCGGACACCTTTGGAATCTGATATGACACGAGACTATGCACACATTAAAACGTTTATAATTTTTAACATTTTTAAAAAGGTAGAGGCTGAAAATTTTCTCTTTACCTATGAACTGTGCTATGAACTATGTACAGTCACATTACCAATTAGCTAAACCCCACGTGGCCCAGAGCTCAATCGCATATCTGTAAAAAATATAGTATTTACCTATTTTGTTATTTTTTTTATATTGTATTGTTTAGTATAAAGGGTTATTGGAAATTATACTAGCAAGCCGTTGAGGGCTACTTCTGTGCACCTTAACAAACAACTTTTGTTCTACGACTTTTGGAAATTCGAACATTTTTTCGAAAATTTTGAGGATAGGTTTACCTGAAAATCAGCTGATGCTGGCACGGAGAGGTCATTAACCTTAAAATTTTACTTATTATATAAGTTTTATCTACTGTTCTTAGTCTGAATTACCTTTGTTTTACAAAATCAGCTGTTTTTCGAATTTACATAATCTCAAAATTTTCATTTATTTTTTCGAATTTCCAAAAGTCGTAGAACAAAAGTTGTTTGTTAAGGTGCACAGAAGTAGCCCTCAACCGCTTGCTAGTATAATTTCCAATAACCCTGTATTGTTTAAAAAACAGAATCAGGTAACATTACTTTACAATCTTACAGATGTGCGAGTGAGCTCTAGGTCTCGTGGGGTTCAGCTAATTGGTAATGTGACTGTACAGTTAGGTTTAAGAACATTTCAAGAATAATTATTCTGTAAACTATGGCAAGCTTGATCTATAAAAAAATTGGTGCATCCATCCTTCCTTTAAAGTTTTATGCTTGACGCTTGATATAATATCATGTAAAAAATAAATATGCCCCGGAATTTATTTTGAAAACTCTCTTCTGCTGCCAGATCGTGTGCTAGAATTCGAATTAAAGAAGATGATGACTGAATGCTTATGCTGCCTAAAGTATGAGTCCTGTTACCATGGTTACTGCAATAATAGATTTGGTTGCCATGGAAACAGGATTTGAAACAATAAAAACAGAAGTACAGATCTGTTCACTCACGAAGGCGCGCCCCTCCAGGGTAAATTTTCCCAGTGTGCATTAATATGAGTGTCGCACGTGCTAACAAGATGTCTTCATGTGTGTGTGAAGACTATCAGTAGAGACAGCATACAACAGAGATATAATTATATTAGGCATGGAAATGAATGCTATTTTTAAATCATTGCTAATGTGACAAATGATTTTATTTTTACAGTGTGAATGCTAATGCTATTGCTAATGCTATTTTTCACATCTGAGTGAAAAATAGCTTTCACACGGGTGACAATTATTTTTCGCAATTTGTCATGGTCTGCTATTTGTGCTAATGTAAATGATTTTTTACTTTGTAATTATTAGCGATTTCAATGAACTTTAAAAGCATAACGCCATTGAAAATAAGATTCAGTTTTACTTAGAGGCTTGCCGCTAGTCTCATGTTGAGTTGAGCAACAAGCAAATAAAATCTTAACACGGTTAAAATACGATTCAATTTCACTTAAACACTTTCAAATCAAGCAAATCACATCTTAAACGCGTTGACAATAAGTTTCAATTTAATTTGACAACCCGCGCCCGCTGTACATTAACAGTAGTCGAGCTACCCAAGATGGTGATTGCGAAAAAAATAGCATTAGCAGTCCAAGTGATTTTATTAGCATCTGCTAATTGCGATTATTTTTTCACAGTGTGAAATATCGAGTGACATGCTATTTTTGCCATGACTAAATTATATACAGATTATGTTTACAACAACATTCATAAGGTGTGGAAGGGCGCGCCTTTGTGAGTGAACAGATCTGTATTTGCGGTCCAGTGTAGACTATAGGATTTCTAATACAAAAAGGGTTATTCTAGACGTATACTAGGCGACCAACTTTTGTACTACGAATTTTGGAAAATCAAACTTTAAATTTTGAGATTTTTTATACTGGAAAATCAATTGTTTTTGACAATAAAGACCAATAATGTTTAAAAATGTAACTAAATCCTATCCTACTAATACCGCAAAAACTACGTAACCGATTGCTATAAAACTCGGTATGTAGATAGCGGGAGACCTGTATTTCCACATAGGCTAATTTTTATCCCGATATTCCCACGGGATCGGAAGTTACGCGGGTAACAAACAGAAGTCAAAGGTCAATAACCTCTAACTCTAAGAAACAGCTGACTGTTCAGTAGTAACCTCAAAATTTTCGAAAAACTTAGAATTTTCAAAAGTAGTAGAACAAAAATTGTTCGTCTAGACGTCTTAAACACCCCCTTATGGATTAGAAAACCTTTAACAAGTTTTATGATTATTTTTTTAAACCGTGAGCACAATGCAATGAATATAAATGTCAATTATTTAACTATCATGATTTTTAATGTACAGAGGCCTTAAGGTGAAAGGGTACCTGCGCTCTCTCCATACAAACGTAGTCAACTATTTCCTCCCTGGATAATGACACTAGCACAAATATTTTTGTGCCATAAAACTTATAACTGCCATGACTATGCCCCTATTTTTTTTTTTATTTATCATAGAAATTACGATTAAAAAATAAATAAATAGGGCCATGGCAGTTATAAGTTTTATGCACCAAAAATATTTGCTCTAGTGTCAATATCCAGGGAGAAAACAGTCGACTACGTTTGTAATAGTTTGTATGGAGAGAGCCCCCGGTACCCTTTCCTCTTAACACGAGTTTACGCACTTGGTCAAACGTAGGTATTAGATTTGGTTAATACGTGAGCGGAAATAGCTTAAAACTCACTGTTTGGGTGATTAAATACTATTTTGTTTAGATAGCTAGTTTAGTAGCAGACGGAACCCAAAAGCCGCTATATGAAAGTGGAACTAAGCAGGCTACTGCCAGACGCATGCCGGATTCACTTTGGGCTAAAACAACAAAGTCAAGTCATTCAGTCAAAAGTCAATACAATTTGCATGAAATTTAAAACTTAAGTTAGGATGTGTGCCTTAGGAAGGCGCTCAGCAATAAGAAGAAGACAGTCATGGGTTGTTTTTGTCTTCATCTTTTTGGACACCAACCAACGGAAGACGACTATCCGGCAGATCCCGTCAAAGGTGGCGAGATGAATTGGGCAAATTGGCAGATTGGCAATCCATCGCACAAACTTGCGATCAGTGTAAGCTGAGTAGAGAGGTGGCAGTGACGTTGCCCTGCCTTAAAACTATAGGTTCATAATAATAGGTAAAAAAAAATGTTTCTTCCTGTCTAGAACGCACTTGGCTTCGTCTCGTAAAGACACCTCTTAAAAAGAGAGAAGAAAACTAAAAATAAACGTATAATAATAATGAAATATAAGGCACAATAGAGACAGATATACTGTTTTAAGCTATCTCTTTCTGATATTGACTGATTCTACTTTTAAAACATGGTAAAATACTCAATATTGCATTTTTGATCGAGTGTGGCAACTCGTGCTAGGAATACAGGATAAAATAAGCTATTCTTGCCATATGGCCGGAATGGCCAACCAATCGCGTGCTTCCTTCCAACTGGGATAGCTGGTTCTATTACCGGTCCAGGAATTATATTTCGATTTTTGTTTTGGTAATTATATGAGAAAGCGGTTTTAGGGCTATTACTGTGCACCTTAACTATTGTTTTGCTACGACTTTTGGAAATTTGAAATTTTTGAGGTTATGTTTACTTGAAAATCAGCTGTTGCTTACACGGAGAGGTCATTAACCTTATTATGATTATTTGTTTTAAGTTTTATCGACTGATCTAAGTCTGAATAACCTTTATTTAAAAAAAACAGCTGATTAAAAAATCAAGATAAAATTTTAATGATTTTGAAATTACATAGTTACATACAGGTCGACCTAATAAAAGGCGTGTTAAAAATGTTCGAATTTTCAAAAGTCGTAAAATAAAAGTCGTTTGTTACGGTGCACAGAAAAAATACCGGTTTCTTTTATATTTACCAATAGCCCTGTATTAACAAAAAAATGTGTGAAAATCATGTAATTTACAAAATAGACACCCCCTAGCTTTTAATACTTCGTGTCTCTCTGGAATTTTAACTAATTTTGAAAATATTTTCGGTCTATGTATTAAAAAGATACGCGGGTGTTCCTTTCTCCATACAAATAAATAATTAGGCATTACTTGAATACAAAAAAAAAAACTGGTTGCCTGTAAAGTCGGTATACGGGCGAAAGTTTTACGTGACAACAACTGTGCTCGAGTGGAAGGGACGCGTGCCTTTCACTTTTTATGTCTGTCTCTCTCGCTCTTAGGCGGGCTAACCATGCCCGCGTGCCTCTCACTCGCTCTCATTGTGAGCGCATAACGTCAGCGGAGCGTAACGCAGTTTCTTGAAGTGTCACCCGGCAAACCAATTTATAAAACGTTGTCACGTCAAAATAGAAAAAAATATGATAAAATTAAAAATAAGCTTTTAAAGTCACGTGTTTTTTCATTTACTTCATCAGCATCTGACGCCATTACACATATAGGAACTTCGAGAACCTAACCTCTTTGCAAACAATGTTGGAAGTTTTGCCATCATTCTTGAATAACACCTTCTACTATTAATTTCTAAGCGTTATTTAGGAAGGAAATCTCCACCGAAATCCTTTCTAAATAAAGCCTTTACATTTGTATGGAGAAACTACTCGCATACCCATAATTCTGTTATTGTGCTTACCTACTGATAAATATTAAATTAATAGTCTGGTCAGAAAAACATAGAAAAAATAACAAAAAAAATTAGACTTGCCGGAATAACTTTTTATTTTCGACGATTTTTTGGAATGCCTCAATATATTATTGGCGTGTTAATAAAAAATATCCTAATTAATATTATAATCCCAAAGGTTTGTTTTGACTGAACGGATTTATATAAAAATCGCTCCAGGCGGGGATGGAGAAGGAAGGATACTTTTGATCCCGAAATTTCTGCTGGATCGGGACTTCGGGGCGCAGCTAGTACCTAAATAAGTATGTTCATATTTACTTTGTGCCTATTTGCCAAGATGTCGCTGTGCAAAATGGTCCACAATGTTTATCACTATTTATTAAAAACACATATGAAACAGAAGAAAAAAGATCGAAAAGCTAAAAAAAATATTGTTTTTTTTTTATTTTTCTGACCAGTCTATACTTAAAGGGTTATTGGATATTAATTGTCGAATGCAAGGCAAACGTTCGAAGTATGGTTCGAGTAATAAAAATAGTGAATGCTCGATGTATCTCTGTAAAAAAGACTTCCAATTAATTTCCAATGACCCTGTATACTTTGTATATACAGAAAAAAAATGTATACATGATGTAGAATTTGGTTTTTTATTATTATTTTTAACTTAATTGCTAGACTTAATAGATGTCGCATACATAACAAATCATTCATAAAAACCTATACTTGCTGTTGTTCAAAATTGCATTATACTTGGACGTGTCTGCAGCACCAAGCCACATCTACTGAAAGAAAACCTTTTTTTTTGGATGTCTATGTAAAAATCAATTGACCGCTAACCCGTGATAAAGAACTTCGATTCAAAAAGCATTAATCTAGTTTTCCCAATGGCATTGTCGATATTATCATGATCGTAACCCATAAATATCAACCCTATATGAGATTGCATAGTGCGCGCTAACGCATAGAGCCACAAATAAGACGCTGATTCGCTAAAGTGAAAAGAGCAGCGAGCATAAAATTGACCAATCATAGGGCCGCATTTAACGCAGTGCGTAGGACTCGTATACATGAACGAATTCATTAAATGATTCTGAAGTAGAGCATGTATGTGTGTAATGCATCAGTTGTTTTATATGCGGCATCTAATAGGCTCTGTGACTTTTAAATGTGTGAGAGGGTGCCCTGTATAAAGCTTAGGTTAGGTATTGAATTGTAATGATAAAGTTTTAAAATTAAGTTTATAAATAATTAATTGTAAAGGACATTGGCGTTGGCATAGTCCGATGTCTTTTTTTTTAAACTCTCGGATGTTTTTTTTTTTCTATAGGTCTCATCGTGTGAAAAGAGGTTTTAATAAATTAAGATCGGATTATGTGAATACCTAACGAAGCCATTACTTTGTAAAATTAGATAAGTAAATATAATTATAAAATTAGTTATAAATAATTATAAATAGTTTTTTGTATGGTGCAGATGCGTTTTTTTTTTGCTTATTTGTATTGTAATATAAAGAGCTTTTTTATTATTTTTTATTCTTTTTATTTCTACCTCGAAACCCAATTTTTTTGATCCCATTTTTTTAAAATTAGGTACCTAATAGGGTTTTTTTGGTAGGTTGAATAAGTTTTTAAAAAGGCGCATCTGTACTGTTGAATTGCCTTGCCCGAAATGTAGTTATTAAAAAAAAGTGTCATTAGTTTAGTATTCCCCAAGTATTAAGAAAGTAAGTAAAAAATATTTATTGAAAACTTTTATTTTTTCATACAAATTCGCGGCATAGACTTGGGAATGGACCAAGCAATGGTAAAAATATTGCAATTATGTACTCACAAAAAAAACACCAATTTTGTTTTTAGGGTTGATAGAAAATAGTTTTATAAAATTATTTTATTTAGACGTCCCCGCTTTATGAATTTAAATTATCGCGCTAAATTGCGGCCATTATCCCCCTTATTCCAAAACGAGGTTTAAGGATGGTCCGAGATGTGGATTTAAACCTTACATTTAGATACAGATTTACTCGTGAACTATAGTCTAAACACTATCCCTATAGATTACATAGGGAACTCTAGTCTAAACACTATCCCTGTAGATTATATACGGATAGTGTTTAGACTATAGTTAACGAGTAGGTAAATCTGTATCTAAGGCCCGTATTAATAAATCGCTTTCAATTTCGATCTTGAGTGCGTATCAATCGAGTGAGTCTTGAGATGTGGTCACTATCTTAAGTTAGGCGTTAATTAATAGATAAAACTCAGGCTGATATCGCTCTTGAGATTTGAGACTGATCTTGAGAGCGACCTTGAATGACAGTAACGCTTTGTTCTTACCTTGAATGATATGTCCTTACCCTATGGTAGCTAGTGTCGTCATATTTTGCTGTCAACTTGTTTTAATGTGAAAATATTTTACAAAATGTAACATTTGTATGACCCGCAATCAGACTTGAGTTCACGAAACTACATCTTGAGACATATCTTGAGAGCTGAGTTTGATTTATAAATACAGTTTGACTTAAGTGATACGTCGCTCTTTAATCGCGTCTTAAGATAGGTTTATTAATCAGCGCAACAACTCAAGAGCAAACTCAAGATTGAAATCGATATTGAGTTCGGTTTATTAATACGGACCTTGATCTAAGGTTTAATCTACATCTCGGACTATTCCTAAACCTCGTTTTGGTTTGAGTTTAATGTTTCAGATTTTTGTGTCAACATTGAGTTTGTTAAGCATACACAAGGAGCTCCCATTTTTCTGAGCATAGGTACGGTTGGAGTCAGAAATTGCAGACCCCATGTAGAGTTGTAAAATATTTTATTGGAATGTTTTTCTACTAAAAATTTTATTTAATAAATTTAAATGTTGAAAACTTGAGCAAATCCTTAGAATTTCGCTTGAGTTTAGACCATTCTATTAATAACAGTTTTGGAGCTCTACGGTGGGTTTGCAATTCTAACTCCGACCTCATTGGAAAAAAAATGTTTTTCTTTATACACAGACGAGATTTTTTTAATCGGAAATTATTTGTTTTTGGGATAAATAATCCTAAAGTTCAAATGTTAGCATTTCCCATGACTTTAATTAAAAAATAAGGTTTAAATCATTAGATAAATACTTAATAATGAAAGTAAATAGACTGCTTTTTGTTCGTTAAAGTTCGATATTGTTAATATAATAATTACGTTAATGAAGAATTTAAATTGTAAGAAATGTAAATACGAGAATTTTCCCTATTTAATAAATAAATGTCTATTGTATGTGTTGTTTTCTTTATTCTTGGAAGCATTAAGACAATTGGAATTAAATACCTAAGTCACGATATCAATCCAGTCCTTAGCTACCTACTTACATACCGAGTTTCATCGCAATCCGTTAGCAAACACACACTAACAGTAACACACAAACTTTCAAGAAACTGTCACATTTATAATATTAGTAAGGGGTTGGCGATCCGCGCATTGACGTGGGGGCAATAACATCCCAGTCGCCAACGGAGGCAACTGGGACTTTTAGTCCCGATTGCCACCGGGTGGCAATCCATGTGGTGGCGACTGGGATTATACGGTAGATTAGGGATTACTATGCTAATAGATGTATTAGCATAGTAGGATAACTGAAAACTCAATTATTCCTACTAATAGTACCTACTTCCTATTAATGTGAAAATAAACTTAACATAAAAAAACATATAGTATGTAATGTAATTTACGTGATGACGTCTTAGGAAAACATTAGGAAACTATAGCAACGATAATACGTTGCTATGGTTACCTTGTCAATAACATGACGCATTCCCGGAACATAACGCAATGTTTTTTTGTAAAAACAGTGTTCATCAAATTATTAGACGTTATCACGTGTCTGTTATTTCTTTTCTTTACGCAAAAACAATTGAATCTGGATTAACATTTACGCGGGACGCAGGTGAAACCACAAGGCGCAACTGCTAATTTTTAACTTTTGATCGTCATGCTCTAAATCTGAGCCCAAGTGATTATTATCCTCTTTGGCAAGTCTTTGGCTGAGTGGGCTATAAGCATGGACCTAGAAAAAGTAGAAAAAAGAGGAAAAACTGCTGGGATTCTTGTTTGTTTGATTATGAGTTTTAAAGCGCTGCATTTACTTACTTATTTATCATGGACGTATTAATAGTTATTTATTCACAGAACGTATCTATCAAAACTTGATTTTAAAGAAACCAGTAAAAATATTTACCTAAACAAAAAATAAGGTTTGACAAGGCTGTATAGGTTAAAAGCTTATTGCATTGCCTCTACTTTTGGGCTCTAACATAAAAAAACTGCCGAAATAGGTTAGGAATTAGTGAAAATATTGATTTTATTTGAAAAGATAGTGAATAAGGAATACAATTTTAATAAAAACAATGTCAGAAACAGAGGAACCTCCAGCGAAAGTGCTGAAAATCGATGTAAGTCATCAAGATCACCATCTTCTGTTTTACAAATAAAAAACGATAGTCATAACAACTTGAAATTTGACTAAAAAGTAAATGTTTTTGTTCAATGTTTGTCTAATAAATTCCCGAGTTGAAAGACTTTAAACTTCAACTCAAGCAGGACCTTAGGATCTTGCTTGAGTTTGAGCAAAAAGCTTTGTTGCTGCTGTTTAGTGAAATCAATAATCTACTCACCAACTATGTACCAAGGGAGTGACTCTTTTGGACAGTTTTGCCATAAGTAGTAAAGATTTCAGAAAAAACCGGCCAAGTGCGAGTCGGACTCACGCACGAAGGGTTCCAAAGGCCGTACAACAAGGCCCTACTTCATTTTTTAATATTTGTCGTTATAACAGCAACAGAAATACATAATCTGTGAAAATTTCAACTGTCTAGCTATCACGGTTCATGAGATACAGCCTGGTGACAGACAGACAGATAGACGGAAGGACAGCAAAGTCTTAGTAATTATTTAATCGACCTATAATCCTAGTAATTATATGACGACCTCTGTGGCGCGTCGGGCGTACACCCGACTGCGACGCAGAAGGTTGCGGGTTCGATTCCCGCCGGGAACAAGTATTTATGCTGACCATAAATTCTTGTTTCTGGTTCTGGGTGTTTCCTATATGTATAATATGTATATATTTACAAAAAAAAAAAAAAAAAAAGTATATAAGTAGTTTATCCGTTATCTGGCACCCATAACACAAGCATTAAGTTGCTTAGCTTGGGGCTGGATGGCGATGTGTAATATTATGTCCTGAAATATTTTATGAAATATTTATAATCTTTTGTTTAACTTCCACTGTTCGTATTTTACTGTACATAGTTTATTTTGATGTTGCAACTTTAGACTATCCTGTGTTTAGATGAAACTAAATTGTATACAACCTGAGATTGATGATGAAAACTTTGTTTAGACTACTATTTAGACAAAATTGAAGTGAAGACCACCTGCATTTATGACAAAATCAGCTTTAAGACCATCCGCTGCTAAAAGAGTTGCTACTTAGGTCCGTATTAATAAACCAAACTCAATATCGATTTCAATCTTGAGTTTGCTCTTGAGTTGTTGCGCTGATTAATAAACCTATCTTAAGACGCGATTAAAGAGCGACGTATCACTTGAGTCATACCGTATTAATAAATCAAACTCAGCTCTCAAGATATGTCTCAAGATGTAGTTTCATGCACTCAAGTCTGATTGCGGGCCATACAAATCTTTTTTTTAAATATTTTCACATTAAAAACAAGTTGACAGCAAAATATGACGACACTACCTACCATAGGGTAAGAACATATCATTTAAGGTAAGAACAAAGCGTTATATTCAAAGTCGCTCTCAAGATCAGTCTCAAATCTCAAGAGCAATATCAGCCTGGTTAAAACTTGAGTTTTATCTATTAATTAACACCTAACTTAAGATAGTGACCACATCTCAAGACTCACTCGACTGATACGCACTCAAGACCGATATTGAGAGCGATTTATTAATACGGGCCTTAGACTACCTGCATATGCAACAATTCAATACTAACTTGAAACCCAAAAATGACTTTTGAACTCCCGGTAGCTGGTGAAATACATTATTGAGGTTGACCACAATCATCTATATAAATATAAAATCAATTACTGTTTGATTGTCTCGCTAAAATTCGAGAACGGCTGGTCCGATTTAGATGATTTCAGTTTTGAAATGTTTGTCGTAGTCCAGGGAAGGTTTAAACGGTGAGAAAGATTGAACTTACGCGGGTGAAACCGCGGGGCGCAGCTAGTACCTACTTGTACTTGAATACAAGCTGTTTTTCCGCAATTAGACTCTTTTTAATTGGGTCCTTTTTGCATGAGGATGGAGTAGGCTTGCCCAGCACCTACTACCCTCTCAGCTTAGTCGACCATGTCCAGAGGAGAGAACTTGTTAATACTTCTGGAGCCAACTGAGCCGCAGGTTTCATCACGATGTTTTCCTTCACCGTAAGAGCAATGTCAATTACGCACATAATTTTTTCTTAAGAAAAATACATTGGTTCACGACGGGCCTGGATTCAAAGCCACGACCTTCTCAGGCAACACCGCTCCGGCGCAACTATGAATAGATGTAAAGGCTTATACTAAAACAATTAATTGATAATATATTTTAATCTACCTAACAGAGCTTTCTCCTTCAGAACTTTGAACAAGAACTCTCCATACCAGATATAGAACCAATCGGAAATGGCTCGACCATACCTGATGGTCTTGGAGACGCAGCATCAGTTGTCGATGGAGAGGTACCTGATAGGCTGCAAGCTGGTGATGAGGATGCTGATGTCACTGGTGGTAAGCAGCATATCAATAATTACGACCCACTATAAATGACGACCCAGTTGGCACAATGGTCACCATGCCGGACTGCCAAACACAGGGTTAAGGGTTCGATTCCCATCTCAGACAAGTATTTATGCTCAGATATTTGTCTATGGTCTGGTTGTTTCCATGTATTATAAGTATATATTTACAAAAGACAAGTATATAAGTAATATCCGTTGTCTAGCACCCATAATACAAGTCTAGTTACTTAGCTTGGTGCAAGATGGCGATGTACGTACTGTCGTGCAATATTTATTTATGTAGTTAACACATAAAAAAACGAAACAAAGTAATAATAGAGTGATACCAATAATTGAAAAGAAATAAAAACAAGATTTAAGGATCCGTATGCTCGAACGAATAGAGCCGCAAATAAGACGCTAATTCGCTAGAGAGGCCGCATTTAGCGCAGTGCATTCACTCATCCAAGAGCAACTTAAGTACTGTTTATGTATACGGGCGTCAGTCTCTTCATTCGGACCACTGTGTGAAAAAAAAAACTAATAATATGATTATCTAATATCTATACACATATAAAATGCTTTGTCCTGACTGACTGACTGACGGATCAACGCACAACCTAAACCGTGATCGTAGAGACCTGAAACTTGGAGGGTGTGTTCTTTGTATGTAGGAGGCATCCGATAAGAAAGGATTTTCCGAAATTTTAAATATTAGAGAATGAAAAAGTGGATTAAAATTTGTATGGGACAACTTGATTCTTTAGTCCATTTTCAACTTCTTTGCGGACGATGTCGCGGGCATAGGCTAGTGTAAAATAATGAAAAAAAAACTAATAATTTGATAATGTAAAATAATTTTGCTTCCTTACAGAACTAGCTGACAACGACTTAACTGACGCTGAAGACAAAGAATCCGATCAATACACCACAGACCCAGACCACACAGATAAACCTGAACAAGACATCACGGACATTGCTGCACAACTCACAGGCGACATTCTAGATCAGGATAATGAAGCCACTGAACAGGAACTAGACAATGATCAGGAAACAGATAAATCTGGTCAGGACATGGAAAATCTTGATCAAGAAACAGATAAATCTGGTCAGGATATAGAAAATCTTGATCTGAGTTTAGAAAAACTTAAGGAAACAGATAAAAGTGATCAGGACGAGGATAAACTTGATCATGTTGCAGATAAACTTGATCAAGATGCAGATATACCTGATCATAATGGAGGTAAACTTGATAAAGATGCAGATAAAGCTGATCAAGATGCAGATAAAGCTGATCAAAGTGTAGTTACTGATCAAGACGCGTCAGGATCTCAGGAAGAAGTGGAAGGTCACGAGGAATGGCTTAGTGAAGGAATTCTCACTGATGATGATCTTAATGCTAATGTAAGTTTAAAGGTTTTGACGTGATAACGTTTTATAAATTGGTGAACACCTGCAATCTCAAAAAAGTGTGACGTCACGCGTCGTTACTGGAACGCCTCATGTTATTGACAAGGTAACTATAGCAACGTTTTATCGTTGCCACGGTTACCATCAATGTTTTCTTATGACGTTATCACGTAAAATTATCGTTCGTAAACCGACTTTACAGACAACCATTTTTTTTTGACTTGTAAATGTATTACAAATCGGACTTGCGGGTTATTTGCATCATTTGCACCAAAGTAATGTTTGACGACCCAGTTGGCACAATGATCACTATTCTGGACTGCCAAACACAGGGTTGCGGGATCGATTCCCGCCTCAGACAAGTATGTATGCTTAGATATTTGTCTGTGGTCTGGTTGTTTCTATGTATTAGTTAGTATTGTTTCTGTGTGTATAGTAGTATATCCGTTGTCTAGCACACAAGTCTAGTTACTTTGCTTGGGGCTAGATGGCGATGTGTGGAATGACCTACAATATTTTATTTATTTAGTTATTATTTAATGAACGTCGGTAATCCAACCTTATTGGGCTAAGTTTATTATTTATTTATTTGCTTAGAATATGGTTAATTAATAATTTAAATTCTTAGAAACAAAGGTAATCAATAGGTAATACAATAAGTCTATATGGAATACACACAGATGATAAGCACCATTAGCTGTAATTAGTTAGTAAGTAAAACACCATAGCGCATATTTGATATCAATAAAATAGATATTCGTATTTTTAAGAAAACCATAACCTTAAGTTAATACAAGGTATTCACACCATATGGGAAATCATCCCTTCTGTACTCCGCAATTATGACAGACTGTGAATATAAAATTGTAGGTAAATGTTAAAAGATATTGGGACTGTACCCAAACCTAAACCGACAGGCAAAAGCCAGAATCTATTAAAAAAAGGAAAGTCTAAAATGAAATGGAAAAAGCAAAGTCTCCGACACAAATCGGGGGGCAATGTGTTCTAAAAAAAAAAAAAAATACAAAAAGTCTAAATTGTATAGGTACAGTCGGCTGCATAATTGCAGCGCTCGGTAGAGTTTGAAAATTACTATTATTGGAATGTTTCCATTCTAATAATTTTTGTTTGATTAATTGATGAGTTAGAAGACTTTAAACTTCACCTAAAGCAGGTGTCTAGAATCTTGCTCCTGTTGAAAAAATTCTTATAACAGCCGTTTCAGAGCTCTACGGTGGGTCTGCAATTATGCAGCCGACCATAAATAATAATCGAATATTTTTTGTAGTAAAAATAAATCGGAAAATATTTAACAGGCTTCAACCAATCAGAGTGAAGATGACAAACCGTTGCACAAACTTGTGGAACAGAACATCGAGGAGACACTCAACCACCTGGATGGGTCTACGAGTATGGAGCAGGATGGAGCTGATGATGGAATTATAGACAAGTACGTATATATTTAGTGGAAAATTTAAGACCACTGTGAAGCTGTAAATTTCCATACAAAAAGCGGTAACGTTTTCCCCCCCATAAACGAAGACAGATTTTGATAATTTTTGTAAATGTTCTAGATCTAATGGAAAACTAGGTTTAACCGTTTTTATTTTTAAAGAAATATTGCCTAAGATAAAAGTTATTAGTTACTGAATATCTATATGTTTGTCTTAAAAACTTCATCGAGTGTTTGAATTATTTTTTAATAGACTAAACTGAATTACCAAAAAAGAAAAACGTATAAACCTAGAATAAGATGCAGTGAATTAAATGAGACCAAATTTATTTTATTTTGTGAAGGATAAAGGGGCTAAAAACGTTACGGCCCGCAACATTATTTGAAAAGCAAAATGTGGGCAATTACGTCCGAACTTAAACCCTCTCTATCGCACGATACGGGTCATTTTTGAAAATACCTACTCACGCCGCGTATCGAGAGCTCACGATTCTCTTAACTAGCTGTTGCCCGCGACTTCGTACACTTGGTAGTTTTAAATACTCTTGAATCACTCCATCTACTTCTACTAATATATAAAATTCTCGTGTCACGGGGTTCGAACTTGAACTCCTCCGAAACGGCTCGACCGATTCTCATGAAATTTTGTGAGCATATTCAGTAGGTCTGAGAATCGGCCAACATCTATTTTTTATTTTGTTTCCTTTAGTTTTTTTTTTAATGGCAAAACAACGTTTGCCGGGACAGCTAGTATATGTATAAAAAAATATCACATGAAAATCCGTTGCGTAGTTTTAAAGATCTAAGCATACGTAGGGACAGACAGACAGCGGGAAGCGGTTTTGTTTTATACTATATTAGTAAAATAATAAATATTGCAGGACATATTATCATCGCCATCTAGCCCCAAGCTAAGTAACTAGACTTGTGTTATGGGTGCTAGACTAACAGATATACTATTTAAATACTTTTCTTTTGTAAATACAGGGTTATTGGAAATTAATTGACTCGGCGTTAAGGGCTTCTTCTGTGCACCTTAACAAACAACTTTTGTTCTACGACTTTTGTCGAAACTTAATACATATCCCAAAAAAAATATTTAAGTGTTTCTCGTACTGTCTGTTAATTTTCTATGTCTATGCGGCAAGTGCGCGCGCGCGCGATCGGCACGGGGCGCACTGCGTGCGACCCGATCGGGTTGTACCATACCTACTATGATTGATTCTGTGACGTAGACGTAGAGTTGAGTATTATTTGAATTGTTGGATTTAATTTTTTATTTTTGTATGGAATATTTTTTATAATGAATTTCCAAAAGTCGTAGAACAAAAGTTGATCGTTAAGGTGCACAGAAGAAGCCCTTAACGCCGTGTCAATTAATTTCCAATAACCCTGTATATCTCTATAATACACAGACAAATATCTATTTCTAAGACGAGAATCGAACACGCAACCCTGTCTTTGGCAGTCTGGGATGGTGACCATTGTGCCAACTGGGTCGTCCGCGTCGTATTAAGCGATTGTAGTGTCCCATTGCAGGCCTCTACTCCCCCTCCAAAGTTTACAATAATTTATTAGTATTAATATTAACTAGCGAATCGCTCCGGCTTCGCACGGCTATATTATGTATGTATCATAAATATAAAAATCAATGCCACTTTTCGTTGTAATTTTATAACTCAAGAACGGGCTCACCTATCCAAACCAAATGTTTAAGCTTTGTTTGGAATATTTAGTAGATGGTTTATGTGAAGTTTGCACTAAATTGGTCGAGCGGTTCTTCATTTATAACTTTTTTTTAATGGCAAAACAACGTTTGTCGGGACAGTTAATATTTTTATATTTTTTCTGTAATAATATCTTAAAAGTGGTCAATTTGGATCTCTATAAAATGCATTTTTTTGGTTTACCAATGTAAAATAACTCAAGGATGGTTGATCGTAGCTCTTTGTTGAATGTTATTCTCTACAAGATAATTTTTTTTTACTGATCGGCACCTTAATTTTTTGGTACGATTTGAATGATGTCCTTTCCTAGGAATCACTACATAGTATAAAACAAAGTCGCTTTCTCTGTCCCTATATCCCTATGTATGCTTAAATCTTTAAAACTACGAAACGGATTTTGATGCGGTTTTTTTTAATAGATAGAGTGATTCAAGAGGAAGGTTTTTAGATATAAAACATGCATAATACAGCCGTGCGAAGCTGGGGCGGGTCGCTAGTCCTATCCTACTTTTCTACTATAATATTATAAATGTGAAAGTTTGTGTGTGTGTATGTATGTATGTTTGTTACTCCTGCACGCTAAAACTACTGGACCGATTGCAATGAAATTCGGTATGTAGATAGTTAGAGACCTGGATTAACACATAGGCTGCTTTTTATCCCGATATTCCCACGGGATCGGGACTTACGCGGGTGAAACCGCGGGGCGCAGCTAGTTTTTATATATTTTACATAGATTAATGAACACTTACAGCAAATCCGACAAGAACCCTACAATAAAACAAGAGGCTCCAACGAAGGAGGAACCTGACGACGGTAACGACACCGATGACTTGCTGAGGATGCTCGGAGAGGATGACAGTAAGAAGTCCAAGAAGAAACTTACTAAAACCGTCAAGGATCTACGGAATGCTATGAAAAATGCTATCCAAGGTAGCGATGATGAGGAATTCGAATATGATGTAAGTACACACATCAATAAAGACTAAGGCCCGTATTAATAAATCGCTCTCAATATCGATCTTGAGTGCGTATCAATCGAGTGAGTCTTGAGATGTGGTCACTATCTTAAGTTAGGCGTTAATTAATAGATAAAACTCAAGTTTTAACCAGGCTGATCTTGAATGACAGTAACGCTTTGTTCTTACCTTGAATGATATGTTGTTACCCTATGGTAGGTAGTGTCGTCATATTTTGCTGTCAACTTGTTTTTAATGTGAAAATATTTAAAAAAATGTAAGATTTGTATGACCCGCAATCAGACTTGAGTTCACGAAACTACATCTTGAGACATATCTTGAGAGCTGAGTTTGATTTATTAATACGGTATGACTTAAGTGATACGTCGCTCTTTAATCGCGTCTTAAGATATGTTTATTAATCAGCGCAACAACTCAAGAGCAAACTCAAGATTGAAATCGATATTGAGTTCGGTTTATTAATACGGACCTAAGGAACAAGGGGAGTTTTGGCGGGAACGAGCCAACAACATGTCGTGCTGCAGTTTTATTTACACGAAACTTAGTTGTAAACCGAGTTAAATTGTATAATTCTGGTGGAAAGTTATCTAATTTAGTTCCGTGAAAGTGCACAAGTGTAGTGAAAGTAAAAATCAGTGTCAAACATGGACTTTTCTCGTTGCCTCCAAAATCTCCTACAAGGTTATAGTAAAGTAGCCACCGCTTTACTATGACCCCTGACTTGACAAACTGTGACTTGACGTACTTGACCATCTTGAAACACTTTGAGCCCGATTTCTGTAAATCGGGCCATAACTTGATGCAAAATATTACTTGATACTGGCTATATGCACAAACCGTGCGAAGCCATAACTGAAGAAAAAAAAAAGAACAAGGGCAAATAGTGTTATTTTAGTGGCAACATAGGTTTTTAGAAGCGGATTTTTTTAACTCTTTTTATTGTTTTAAAGATTAGCTGCGCTCCGCATTTTCACCCGCGTTGGTCCCGATCCCGTGGGAATATAAAAAAAAAGTAGCCTTCCTCGCAAAATGGACTATCAAACACAAAAATATTTTTTTATCACAGTTGCTCATAAAGTGGATCTTATTAAACGGTTTTTAAGCTCATAATCCAACGTATTATGCACGATATGAATGTAAAACGCATGCGTTTTACATTACCATGATACAACTAGTGCTGTAATAAGTTATCCTGATAAGTTAAATACGTATCTATCTTACTGCTAATTACATGCTATGTAGATAAAACATTCTTAATTTATCTGGGTTTTCTTTTGAAAAGAAAACCTAGAGAAGATAAAGGTATGTCAAAGAGGCATAGAAAGAAGTCTTTTAAACATAAAACTAAAAGACAAAGTAAGAAACAGCACTATTAGAGAAAGAACAAAAGCTAAAGACGTAGCACAAAAAGTTATGCACCTACAGTGGAAATGGGCAGGCCACGTCCAACGACAACGACGATAGATGGTCAAAAACAATCCTTAACTGGTACCCTTTAGACAAAAAGAGAAGGAGAGGAAGACCATGCAAAAGATGGAGTGACGACATAACAAAGACGGCGGGCCAGACATGGAGTAGAGTCGCTAGAGATAGATTGAGATGGAGACAGATGGAGGAGGCTTTTACCGCGACAGCGGTCCCTACACAAAACTAACAAATACTAACCTAACCTAATAAATACATAAATTTAATAAACATACCAATAAAAACTAACAAACAACACTAACATTTTATTACTAAACTTACCCACACACAGCACTAAATAAACAACTCCTAGAAAAATAAACATACCTAAAGTTAAAATACTTTACATAAGTTAGATATAAGTAGGTTCATACGAATATTGTGTAAGGGAACAATAAAGCTATTTTATTTTATTTTTATTTTATTTATTATTATTTATCTGGGTTATGTTTTGTTACGTTTACTGTTTTGATGTATAAAAAAAAGGATGGTACCAACAAAGAGTTTTTTAGCCAGCAAAAATGGTTGTCTTTAAAGTCGGTTTACGAACGATAATTTTACGTGATAACGTCCTAAAAACGATTAAAAATTGAATTTTTTTTTTGTTTTTTCTTTACATAAATATAATTTATTCCATACCATTATATTCTGTAAATTTAACTCTCGAAAATAAATGGAAAAAACCCTAAAAAATATTGAATGTCAGACGAGGCGGCTGTATAGGTTAAAAGTGTTTTGCCTGGCCTTTCGGGAGTATAATTAACTCTGTGGTAAATATAGACGGTTACATATCATAATAACTAAGTTCAATATAACTATGTTCGAAATAACTACGGTCATAATACCTACTGTTTAAAATACCTAATGGTTGTTTCACATATTTTTGTAATAACTAATGAACGAAATACCTAATGTACGAAACAACTACGGTTAATTGAACTATGTTCATTATAACTATGTTCGAAATAACTACAGTCATAATCCTTACTGTTTAAAATACCTAATGGACGAAACACCTACAGTTCATATAACAACAATAAATTCACCTACGGTTTATTCAACTACAAAATAATTCATCTATGGTTTTTAACATACGGTTTAAAAAAAAATCAAATTTATAAAATACACGCTCCCTAACCAAGTGAAATAGGCAGAATTAGTTTCTAGCACTCGCCGGCCGCTACCGCGGCACCGCTCGCTTCGCTCGCTCGGTTCGTGCGTTGTGGTCTTTGATTAGGGCAGCATATAAAGGTCCACCCGGAAAACTCCCTACCCAGAACCGACATAGATAGGTTAGGTTTAAGTTAAAACTGCGACCACAACGCACGAGCCGAGCGGTGCAAGCGGTGCCGCGGCAGCGGCCGGCGAGTGCTAGAAACGAATTCTACCTATTTCACTTGGTTAGGGAAGGTTTATTTTATAAAATTGGATTTGTTTTTAACCGTAGGTGTTTCGTACATTAGATCAATCGTTCGTTAGCTCAATTAATTTTAGTTGAATCAAACTTAGGTATATTAAACGTAGTTGAATCGACCGTTAGGTATTATGAACATATGTCAATTGACCGTAGTTATTTCGAACATAGTTATATTGAACTTAGTTATTATAATATGTAACCTTATAGACTGATCACAAATATTTTGTTATTTATTATTTTCTTTTCTTTTCAAGTCTTTTCTTTTATTCGCAACTGTGATAAAAAACAACGTCGTACGCGTACGATACACGTGTGGATATTGATCATTCCATCTCGGCTTTTGACCCGCCTCTATGTAATGATCAATTTTCCACACTTATAACGTAATGTACTATTTTAATTCGAACCAGTAGTTCCTGAGATTAGCGCGTTCAAACAAACAAACAAACCAACAAACTCTTCAGCTTTATAATATAAGTATAGATGTTAAGGCGTTCTTTAAGGATATTTTTTACACTTAGAATTGTTATTTTTTTCTTAAGATACTTATATCTTTTAAAATTTAATTGAATAATTTCAGGAAACATCAATAAGAAAGTTGAAAGTAACAAAGAATGCAATATCCAAGAAGGCTCCACCGAAAGCAGTTCCTGAGGACTTGGATGATGGAGACGATGATACGGATCAGGTGAGAATTGGATGTAGAAAAAGAAAAAAAAGCATTTATTCATTTTTGTCATGTTCATTTCTTTTTAGGGTTACGTAGAAAAGGAACCCTGCCGTTGAGGGCTACTTCTTTGCACCTTAACAAGGTTACATATCAAAATAACTAAGTTCGTTATAACTATGTTCGAAATAACTACGGTCATAATGCCTACTGTTCACAATACCTAATGGTTGTTTCACATATTTTTGAAATAACTAATGAACGAAATACCTAATGGACGAAATACCTACGGTTAATTTACCTACGTTCATTATAACTATGTTCGAAATAACTACGGTCATAATACCTACAGTTTAAAATACCTAATGGACGAAACACCTACGTTTAATTTAACTACAATTAATTCAACTACGGTTTTTCACCTGCGGTTTAAAAAAACAATTTTATAAAATACCCTAACCAAATAAAATGGGTAGAATTCGCTTCTAGCACTCGCCGGCCGCTGCCGCGGCACCGCTCGCTTCGCTCGCTCGGCTCGTGCATTGTGGTCGCAGTTCTAACATAAACCTAACCTATCCATGTCGGTTCTGGGTAGGGGGTGTTCCAGATGGGTCTTTATATGCTGCCCTAATCAAGTAAAATAGGTAAAATTCGTCTCTAGTTGCGTGACAAAGGCAGTATATAAAGACCCACCCGGAAAACTCCCTACTCAGAACCGACATGGATAGGTTAGGTTTATGTTAGAACTGCGACCACAACGCACGAGCCAAACGAGCGAAGCGAGCGGTGCCGCGGCAGCGGCCGGCGAGTGCTAGAAGCGAATTCTACCCATTTTACTTGGTTAGGGTATTTTATAAAATTGATTTTTTTAAACAGCAGGTGAAAAACCGTAGTTGAATTAATTGTAGTTAAATTAACCGTAGGTGTTTCGTCCATTAGGTATTTCGACCATTAGGTATTTTAAACTGTAGGTATTATGACCGTTAGTTATTTCGAACATAGTTATATTGAACTTAGTTATTATAATGTGTAGCCCAATCGACCGTTAGGTATTATGAACTTATGTGAATCGACCGTAGTTATTTCGAACATAGTTATATTAAACTTAGTTATTATGATATGTAACCCTTAACAAACATCTTTTGTTCTACGACTTATGGAAATTCGAGGATTTTTTTGGATTTTTTTTAGGTTAGGTTTACTTGAAAATCAGCTGTTTCTTACCAGGAGAGGTCATTAACCTTAAAATTTGACTTATATTTTAAGTTTTATTTACTGCTCTTAGTCTGGTGACTTTTGTTTTAAAAAATCAGCTGTTTTTCGTATTTACATTACCTCCAAATTTTCATTTTATTTTTTGAATTTCCAAAAGTCGTAGAACAAAAGTTGTTGTTTAGGTGCACAGAAGTAGCCCTCAACTGCTTGTTAGTATAATTACCAATAACCCTGTATATCCATTTTGTATGACAGTCATATTATTATTTTATAGTATTATTTATGTACACTGTTTGCATACCTATGTTAAATGTACAAAATAAATTATTTAAAACAAAACCAGAAAAATCAATTAAAAACATAAAATCATAAACTACATCAGGAAAAATCGACTCAAAAAGATAAAATCTTCTTATAAATTCCAATCAGTCAATGGCTTCATTAATATTCTGAATACCTACACTAATACTTATAACGTTTTGGAGCATAAGGTCAAAAGCGCAAAATGACAAACGATTGCAAATTGTCAAAAGAGCAGAATGTCAAAAGCGCACATAGTCAAAAGCGCAGATTGTCAAAGGCGCAGAATGTCAAAAGCGCACATAGTCATAATACCTAAACTTTAAACGATAATACCTAAACTTACTATTAGCGAGTATGTTTAAACTCTACTCCAACGCCATCTACATTTCCAAAGAAGAACTCAACCAGTTGCCAAAGACGATAGATTTTTCTCGATTGGTACAAAAATATAGCCGATTTTTTTTTGCAAAATTAACAGATTCGATTCTTGGCTTTGCTATCTGCTAACTCTCCAAGCCACTATAGTCTGAACTTCATAATTGCACATCGTTCTTAACTGTGTTGGAGACATGCGCTGAGAAAGTCTCAGCTTTTATAAAATCACGAAGGTCTGGTTATTAGCGGGATCTTGGTCTATCAGCGGTCGCGAGTTCGAATCTCGCCGCGGTGATCAATTTTGGAAATGCATTTTTCATTGAAAAATTATATGGTAGATGGGATATTAACACTCTGCACTAATATTATAAAAAGGTTTTTTTTTTAATTTTGTTTTTATGTTTGTAACGAATAAGCTCCGAACCTACTGGACCGATTTAGATGAAACTTGGTATGAGGATACATTGATTCATTGACAGTAACATAGGGTACTTTTTATCCCGATATTCCCACGGGATCGGGAGTCACGCGGGTGAAACCGCACAACGCCGTTAGTTTTTAACCATATAATTTTCATTCCAGTCATCTGACGAAGCTCTGGCCCCAATAAAGAAAACATTCAACGTAAAAAAGACAAACATACTATCAAAGAAGCTACCTAGAGAATCAGAGAACTTAGTAGTCGTCAAAAAGGCATCGACAAACAAACAGCCAAAGGTTGTTAGTAGACGTGATATTGTCTCTGGTAAGTAAATAAATAAAATTAATTAAATATTGCAGGACATTCCACACATCGCCATCTAGCCCCAAGCTAAGTAACTACACTTGTGTTATGGGTGCTAGATAACGAATATACTACGTATATACTTTTCTTTTGTAAAAATATACTTATAATACATAGAAACAACCAGACCACAGACAAATATCTAAGCATAAGTACATGTCTGAGGCGGGAATCGAACCCGCAACACTGTGTTTGGCAGTCCGGCATGGTGACCATTGTGCCAACTGGGTCGTCTCTTTACATAGTATAAAACAAAGTCACTTTCCGCTGTCTGTCCCTATGTATGCTTAGATCTTCAAAACTACGCAACGGATTTTGATGCGGTTTTTTTTAATAGATAGAGTGATTCAAGAGGAAGGTTTATATGTATAGATAGATAGATAACTTTATTTGTACAACACAGAAAGAAACAAAACACGAAGTAAAGTAATAGCTAGAAAGTACAAGTTGCACAAATGGGCGGCTTTATCGGTGAAAGCGATTTATTCCAGGCAACCTTTGGATGGAAAAGAACTGATAGAATGGTTACATATCGACAAAAATAACTATGTTCGAAATAACTACGGTCGATTCACATATGTTCATAATACCTAACGGTCGATTCAACTACTGTTTAATATACCTAAGTTTGATTCAACTAAAATTAATTGAGCTAACGAACGATTGATCTAATGTACGAAACACCTACGGTTTAAAAACAAATCCAATTTTATAAAATACACGCTCCCTAACCAAGTGAAATAGGTAGAATTCGTTTCTAGCACTCGCCGGCCGCCGTCGAGTGCTAGAAACGAATTGATTATGACGTCATTCTAACTCTTTAAATGTGAAAATCCAAAATCCCTTAAGAGGAAAGGGTACCTGGGGCTTTCTCCATACAAACTATTACAAACGTAGTCGACTGTTTTCTCCCTGGATAATGACACTAGAGCAAATATTTTTGGTGCATAAAACTTATAACAGCCATGACCATGCCCCTAATTTTTGTTTTTTTTTTAATTTATTATTTTTTTTAATTTTAATTTCCTTGATAATTAGAAAATGAAAAAAACCAAAACATAGGGGCATAGTCATAGCAGTTATAGGAATTATGGCACAAAAATATTTGTGCTAGTGTCATTATTCAGGGAGGAAACAGTCGACTACGTTTGTATGGAGAGCGCGCAGGTACCCTTTCACCTTAAACACTTCCTTTCTAGGGTTCCGTACCCAAAGGGTAAAAACGGAACCACATTACTAAGACTTCTCTGTCTGTCTGTCTGTCACCAGGCTGTATCTCATGAACCGTGATAGCTAGACCGTTGAAATTTTCACAGATTACGTATTTCTGTTGCCGCCATAACAACAAATTACTTAAAAAAGAAAAAAAGTAAAAAAAAAATGGAGTATGTTTTTAAGAATTTTAGCTTATTCTACAAATATTTTTGCCAATTTTTTTGTTAATTATACTCCCAAAACGGCAGGCAAAAGA
The DNA here is from genome assembly GCA_907269075.1 of Idaea aversata. Classification (NCBI taxonomy): domain Eukaryota; kingdom Metazoa; phylum Arthropoda; class Insecta; order Lepidoptera; family Geometridae; genus Idaea; species Idaea aversata. Next base: position 5,268,722 of record OU026112.1, on the reverse strand, counting down.
CTTTTAACCTATACAGCCTCGTCTGACATACAATATTTTTAAGGTTAAATGAAAGAAAGAAAGAAAGAAAGAAAGAAAAATATTTATTTGGTACAGGCACACGACAACTTTTAAATTAACACACACAAAGAAATAGGTAACATATAGAACGAAGAGAAAAAAGGAAAAAACACAGGTACATTAAAGTTAAGCATATGACGGCGGAAGCACTAATATGAAGTTGCGGCAGACAGTTACGACAGGCAACCAATAGATGCCGTTACACTTCACCGTCCACGTCAGTGGTTCATGTTGGAACCTTTTTATCTTGGTACCCGTTATTTGTGCACCTTCATTTAGTGGGTTTAGCTTCCGATTCCTAAATTGTTTAATTAATACTATTGGATCAAACTCGGCTAAACTCCGACACATATTTAAGAAGCCATGTGCTGCCCAAATGGGTCGACCTCAGCTGCAATGCATTTGTTTTTGCATCGGGGTTAAAAACAGAAACGGAACCGTTCGTGCGCGAGTCCGACTCGCACTTGGCCGATTTTTTTTTGACGTGACAACGTTTTATAAATTGGTTTGCCGGGTGACACTTCAAGAAACTGCGTTACGCTCCGCTGACGTTATGCGCTCACAGTGAGAGCGAGTGAGAGGCACGCGTCCCTTCCACTCGGGCATGGTTAGCCCGCCTAAGAGCGAGAGAGACAGACATAAAAAGTGAAAGGCACGCGTCCCTTCCACTCGAGCACAGTTGTTGTCACGTAAAACTTTCGCCCGTATACCGACTTTACAGGCAACCAGTTTTTTCCTTTATTTTAGTCATCTACTCGTCACTCGTGACCATAACAAAAGCCCAGATGAGCGATATTATTATTAAATACTCTGTTTCACAATGTTACCATGACGCTTGACGTCATACGATACTTCACTTCATCATCACTTTCATCGTCACTTTTTTTTTTTAAGTATTGCTATCATTATTTAGCTAAATTCTACCATTAATTTTACATTTTCAGAGAAACCACTAGAAAAGAAGTCTAATTCACAAATAAAGCCATCAACTCGTTCAATATTGAAGACATCGACTCCCGCCAAAATGTTAGCTTCGAAACCTAACACGGACAAATCCAGGTAACTAACCCCCAAATACTAAAGGCTACTTAATATTAAGTGGCGTTTAAATTGACGTTAAGTCTATGCTTTCTATTGAAGTCTACACTTGAATTTCAATTTAAACGCTACTTAAGAGAATCATGAGTTTTCGATACGCGGCGCGACTAGGTATTTTCAAAAATGACCCGTATCGTGTGATAGAGAGAGTTTTAGTTCGGACGTAATTGCCTTCATTTTGCTTTCAAATAATGTTGCGGGCCGTAACGTTTTTACACCCTTTATCCTTCACAAAATGTAATAAATTTGGTCTCATTTAATTCACTGCATCTTATTCGAGGTTTATACGTTTTTCTTTTTTGGTAATTCAGTTTAGTCTATTAAAAAAACAATTGAAACGCTCGATGAAGTTTTTAAGTCAAAAATATAGATATTCAGATACTAATAACTTTTATCTTAGGCAATATTTCTTTAAAATAAAAACGGTTAAACCTAGTTTTCCATTAGATCTAGAACATTTTCTTAAATTATCAAAATCGGACTTCGTTTATGGGGGGGAAAACGTTACCGCTTTTTGTATGGAAATTTACAGCTTCACAGTGGTCTTAAGAATAAGTAGACTTTCAGTATTCGGGGGTAAATCCTACTATCCTACTTAATATCACTACATAGTATAAAACAAAGTCGCTTTTTCTGTCCCTATTTCCCTTTGACCGGGGCGGGACGCTAGTAATATTATAAACTAGCGACTATATTACGGCTATAACGGCTATATTATACATTAAACCTTCCCCTTGAATCACTCTATCTATTGAAAAAAACCGCATCAAAATCCGTTTCGTAGTTTTAAAGATTTAAGCATACATAGGAATATAGGGACAGAGAAAGCGACTTTGTTTTATACTATGTAGTGATGTGATAGTTTGTGTGTGTGTGTGTATGTTTGTTACTCTTTCACGAAAAAACTACTGGACCGATTGCGATGAAACTCGGTATATAGATAGCTAGAGACCTGGATTAACCGATATTCCCACGGGATCGGGACATACGATAGGTACACAACACAAACAACGGGTAAATAACATGATAAAACGGTTCCAACATAAACCACTGACGTGGACGGCAAACCGAACCACCCTTCACCTTTTATTACTAAATTAACAACTATTTCGAATATTAGCAACAACTGTTAATAGACTAGACAAGAATACACTGTATCAAAAATATGGAATAGTCTTACTTTATACATCGTCGAACCCAACCACCTTACCGACGGACGACTGAGCAGCAAAAGATCCCATTATCGCCTCAGCTCTTGCTATTATAGGCGGTGGTGGGGATCGGCAATGTCCACAACAAGTTTGGACGGACGTGACGTCACTTTTCTGCTAACAGTATCATTATTGTCCTAAAAGTACTTTCTTTAAAATCTAAATAATTAATTAAGGGCTCAACAAAAAAAAGACGACCTCTGTGGCGCGTCGGGCGAACACCCGACTGCGACGCAGAAGGTTGCGGGTTCGATTCCCGCCGGGAACAAGTATTTATGCTGACCATAAATTCTTGTTTCTGGTTCTGGGTGTTTCCTATATGTATATATTTACAAAAAAAAAGTATATAAGTAGTTTATCCGTTATCTGGCACCCATAACACAAGCATTAAGTTGCTTAGCTTGGGGCTGGATGGCGATGTGTAATATGTCCTGAAATATTTATTTATTATTATTATTAATTGTAATTAATAAACTTTTAAAATTAAAAATAAATTATTTCAATCATTTTGATAGGAATTTTTAAACATTTAACCGTAAAATAAAAGTAATCGAATTGATTTGGTAAACAAAATCTTTGCCATAGTCAATCTAGCAACTTGAAATAACGTTTCTCTATTAACAAAATAACATTAAAATCAATATAATCGCTATCATATATATTTTCGCTTCCAGAATAGAATTCAAACCGCCTACAAATATAAAGACAGCGACACCATTCCGTCCTGGATCGCTTTTGAAAACTATAGAAATCAAAAAGGAAGAAATGGAAGATGAATGTTTCGAAGAAGACGACTATGCAATGAACGATGTAAGTGTTTTTAACAATGACTTGAAATCAGTACAAAATATACGGAGACAGCTTTTACGGTTCCGTATCCAAAGGGTAAAAAGGGGACCCTATTACCAAGACTTCACTGTCTGTCTGTCTGTCACCAGGCTGTATCTCATGAACCGTGATAACTAGACAGTTGAAATTTTCACAGATGTTGTATTTTATATTATTACTAGCGATCCGCCCCGGCTTCGCACGGCTATATTATGCATGTATTATACACATAAAAACCGCATCAAAATCCGTTGCGTAGTTTTAAAGATCTAAGCATACATAGGGACATAGGGAAATAGGGACATAGGGACGGCGAAATATGACTTTATTTTATACTATGTAGTGATTATGGTGACGACCCAGTTGGCACAATGGTCACCATGCCGGACTGCCAAACACAGGGTCGCGGGTTCGATTCCCGCCTCAGACAAGTATTTATGCTTAGATATTTGTCTGTGGTCTGGTTGTTTCTATGTATAACTATCACTATAATATAAAACAAAGTCGCTTTCTCTGTCCCTATGTATGCTTAAATCTTTAAAACTACGCAACGGATTTTGATGCGGTTTTTTTTAATAGATAGATAGAGTAATTCAAGAGTAAGGTTGATATGTATAATACATGCATAATATAGCCGTGCGAAGCCGGGGCGGGTCGCTAGTTATAAGTATATATTTACAAAAGAAAAGTATATAAGTAGTATATCCGTTGTCTAGCACCCATAACACTAGTGTAGTTACTTAGCTTGGGGCTAGATGGCGATGTGTGGAATGTCCTGCAATATTTAAATAATGTGGGACACACCTGCGGTTCAAGTATCATAAAGCCACGGTGACAGAATGAACCACGTTCCGTCATTTTATTCTAGTTGTTGCTTACCTTGGGGCTAGATGACATTGCGATTGCCCCGAAATATTTATTATTTCTCACCAAAACACACAAACTAATAATTTCACTGTATTTTTCTTTAGGACTTCGATTCGGACAATGACGAAGATCTAAAAAGTCATCAACGTATAATGAAACCCGAACGTATGGACGAAGAGATCCCGAGCGATGGAGACAGCTGCGACGAAGACGGGAGCTTATATGATGTACGTACGTTACAGTAGCGTTAGACTGTTAGAGTACCGTTAGACTGTTAGAGTACCTTAAGACTGCTTGAGTAGCGTTAGAGTCCCGTTAGACTGTTAGAGTACCGTTAGACTGTTAGAGTACCTTAAGACTGCTTGAGTAGCGTTAGAGTCCCGTTAGACTGTTAGAGTACCGTTAGACTGTTAGAGTACCTTAAGACTGCTTGAGTAGCGTTAGAGTACCGTTAGACTGTTAGAGTAGCGTTAGACTGTTAGAGTACCTTAAGACTGCTTGAGTAGCGTTAGAGTCCCGTTAGACTGTTAGAGTACCTTAAGACTGCTTGAGTAGCGTTAGAGTCCCGTTAGACTGTTAGAGTACCTTAAGACTGCTTGAGTAGCGTTAGAGTCCCGTTAGACTGTTAGAGTACCCTTAGACTGTTAGAGTACCTTAAGACTGCTTGAGTAGCGTTAGAGTCCCGTTAGACTGTTAGAGTACCGGAGTACCTTAAGACTGCTTGAGTAGCGTTAGAGTCCCGTTAGACTGTTAGAGTACCGTTAGAGTACCTTAAGACTGCTTGAGTAGCGTTAGAGTCCCGTTAGACTGTTAGAGAACCGTTAGACTGTTAGAGTACCTTAAGACTGCTTGAGTAGCGTTAGAGTCCCGTTAGACTGTTAGAGTACCGTTAGACTGTTAGAGTACCTTAAGACTGCTTGAGTAGCGTTAGAGTCCCGTTAGACTGTTAGAGTACCGTTAGACTGTTAGAGTACCTTAAGACTGCTTGAGTAGCGTTAGAGTCCCGTTAGACTGTTAGAGTACCGTTAGACTGTTAGAGTACCTTAAGACTGCTTGAGTAGCGTTAGAGTCCCGTTAGACTGTTAGAGTACCGTTAGACTGTTAGAGTACCTTAAGACTGCTTGAGTAGCGTTAGAGTCCCGTTAGACTGTTAGAGTACCTTAAGACTGCTTGAGTAGCGTTAGAGTCCCGTTAGACTGTTAGAGTACCGTTAGAATGTTAGAGTACCTTAAGACTGCTTGAGTAGCGTTAGAGTCCCGTTAGACTGTTAGAGTACCGTTAGACTGTTAGAGTACCTTAAGACTGCTTGAGTAGCGTTAGAGTCCCGTTAGACTGTTAGAGTACCGTTAGACTGTTAGAATACCTTAAGACTGCTTGAGTAGCGTTAGAGTCCCGTTAGACTGTTAGAGTAGCGTTAGAGTACTTTTAGACTGTTAGAGAAGCGTTAGAATATCGTAAGAGAAGCGTTAGGGTACTGTTAAACTGTAAGAGTTTCGTTAAAGTACTATTAGACTGTTATAATATCGTTAAAGTACTATTATAGTAGCGTTAGAGTACTGTTAGGCTGTTAGAGAAGCGTTAGAATATCGTAAGAGTAGCGTTAGATTGTTAGAGGAGCGTTAGAGTCCCGTTAGACTGTTTCAGAGTACCTTTCTAGTAGCGTTAGGGTACCATTAGATTGTTAGAGTAGTGTTAGACTGTTAGAGAAGCGTTAGACTGTTGGAGAAGCGTTAGAATATCATAAGAGTAGAGTTACAGTTCAGTTAAACTGTTAGAGTACTGTTAGAATATTGCTAGAGGACCGTTAGACTGTTAGAGAAGCGTTAAAATATCATTAGAGTGATGTTAGAGTAGCGTTAGAGATTCGTGAGTCGGTTAGAGAAGCGTAAGAATATCGTTAGACTGTTAGAGAAGTGTTAGAATATCGTTAGAGTACAGTTAGACTGTCAGAGAAGCGTTAGTTAGACGATTGAAAAGCGTTAGAGTCCTTCAGAGTAGCAGTGGAATCTGCCCTTTAACCACAAGTAAATAATGCTTATTTTACCTATTCCAGGAGCTACCGTCTTCGGAATCGGACGACATGGACGATTGGTTCCATATTGACATCAGAGCGGAGCGAGCGAGCGATTATATACCTTTACTTGGTGAGAATGTGATATTTTGCTCACTAAACCTATCATTATTTAGTTTATTTTTTCTTATACCATAAATATAATTAATTTTCTGAAGGCCAATTCTCGTAAATGACATTGTTCAAATTGCAATATAATTCCGATTACATTTCGATAAGCTGACTTTGAGGGTATTTTGAGCTACTTTGAGGGTATTTTAAGCAACTTTAAGGGTTTTTTTTTTGTAATGGAAATGCAATCGGAATGATATTGCAATGTAATTTACGAGAATTGGCCTTCTGATAATAAGAAAGATAACAATTAAATAATAAAACTGTATTTTTGCAGGATCACAAGCCAAAGAGCTGCTAACACAAGAAAAGAAACGCTCATCGGTTCGAGTAGCAAATCTCAGGCAAAGTTTGTCGGCGCTCACTGAAAGTGGTAAAAAACAGGCGGAGGAGCTGAGGAAAGCAACAATGGCGCTCGCTGAATTAGACGATTTGCTAAAAGCTTCATAAATATGTAATAAATATGTAGAAACATCTAAAGATGGCTTTTATTTTGACAAAAAACAAGATATATGGGCGGCCATTTTGAAAAATCTACATAAGGAAAATCAACTATGGCGCTTACTGACTTAGAGAGCATGTTAAAAGCTACCTAAATATGCTTTAAACTTATCAAAATATGCAAAGATTGCTTTTATTTTAGCAAAAAATAAGATAAATAGTCGGCCATCTTAAAAATCTACTTATGGAAAAGCAACTATGGCGCTTGCTGAATTAGACAGCATGTTAAAAGCTACCTAAATATGCTTTAAATTTATTAAAATATACAAAGATTGCTTTTATTTTAGCAAAAAATAAGATAAATAGTCGGCCATCTTAAAAATCTACTTATGGAAAAGCAACTATGGCGCTTGCTGAATTAGACAGCATGTTAAAAGCTACTTAAATAAGCTTTAAATTTATAAAAATATACAAAGGTGGTTTTTATTTTAGCAAAAATAAGATAATTAGTCGGCCATTTTGAAAAATCTAGTTCAGGAAAACCAACTACGAGTATGTTGTTAAACGTTTCGTAATACCTAATGTATTAAATATGTAGAAATGTGTAAAGATTGCTTTTATTGTTAGCAAAAAATAAGAGAAATAGTCAGCCATTAAAAAAAAGAAATGTTAAAAGCTATTATGAAGCTTTCATAATTAGAATAAAGTTACCTAAATATGCTTTAAAATGAAAATATACAAAGATGGCTTTTGTTTTAACAAAAATAAGATAAATAGTCGGCCATTTTGAAAATCTACGTAAGGAAAAGCAAACATGGCGCTTGCTGAATTAGGACGTTCAATTAAAAGTTTCGTAATAATGTAATAAATATTTAAAGTTAGCCTTTATTTTAGCAAAAAAACAAGATAAATAATCGGCCATTTCATATTTGCCAGGTAATTATAATTAAAAAGACGCGATCAAATCAGCCACAATCGCGTATAGATTCTGGCACGGAGTCTATTACTGCTCTTCTAGCTGCTCTTCCAACTGCTGTTGTTCCTCCTGAAGCATCGGTGCAGGCGATACTTCCCCGGTGATGGTCGGTTCTGCGTCTGTCGTGTCTGTTTACAATAAAATTAGAATACACTAGCTGTCCTGGCAAACGTGTTGCCATATAAAAAAAATGAAAAAATGAAGAACCACTCGACCGATTTTGTGCAAACTTCCCATAAACCATCTACCCAATATTCCGAACAAAGCTTAAACATTTGGTTTGGATAGGTGCCCGTTCTTGAGTTATAAAATTACAACGAAAAGTGGCATTGATTTTTATATATACACGGTGTAACAAGGGGGGTGGATCATCGGTTGCTAGGGGGTGGGGGACCTCAGTACCTATCGATTTAACCCCCCTGTATGTTCTGCCATATTTAGTGGTTCAAAAGTTATTTGGACTTAAGTGAAATTTTAGTCAAAATCAGATTTCACCCTGAACTTCGCAATTACTGCCAAACTATCAGGTCTGCGATTCTGCCTTTTTTTGTGAATCAAGTTCAATAGTGGACCTTTTTTACCCCTACACCAATCAGTCTTAGATTTAAAAAAACTCGAAATAAAACCATTAAAGTATTTTTTTTCTAAATCTAATGTTTACATTATCTTTGTATGGTTCTAAAAAAATATTTCACAGAATATTTTTTTCTGCAACTATCTTAAAAACTACTGGCTTTCATGAAGAATAAACCCTAAAAGTTTCAATCCGCTAGAGCTAGGGCATCTTGTTGAAACATGTAATTGATGGTCCAAAAAGTGAAAATAAATCTAAAGCCTTCCTCGATAAATGGACTATCCAAGACAAAAAAGGCTTTTAATTTTATATTCATCCAATGAATTTGCCACAGGCCTCGAGCGGTATTGTGACGCCACTGGCAGAGACTTTTGACCGTTGATTGTACGTGTAAAACTTACCCAATGGGCTTGTAGATGGGGTGTCGTTGTCACACTTGCAACGTTTCATATCGTTCAGGATACGTAGAGCTGAAGGAAGGAGAGCGTTCCCTGGCTCTTCCGTCGCGGGCGCTGGAATATTACAATACAACATAACATCGTATAAAACAAAGCCGCTGTCTGTCCATAAGTATGCTTATATCTTTAAGACTACGCAACGGATTTTGATGCGGTTTTTTTAATAGATAGAGTGATTCAAGAGGAAAGTTTATGTGTAAAGCATAATATAGCCGTGTGAAGCCGGGGCGGGTTGCTAGTTTAATATAAATATATATTTCAGGACAATCTAGTCCCAAGCTAAGTAACTAGACATGTATTATGGGTACTAGACAACTGATATATATATATATACTTTTCTTTTGTTATACTTATAATATACTAGCGACCCGCACCGGCTTCGCACGGCTATATTATGCATGTATTATACATATAAACCTTCCTCTTGAATACAAATACACAAATACTACAAATAGCTAAGCATAAATACTTGTCTAAGGCGGGAATCGAACCCGCAACCCTGTGTTTGGCAGTCCGGTATGGTGACCATTGTGACAACTGGGTCGTCATAACTCCCTACAACATTAAAATTTCATCTAAAGAAAAGATTTTTTTGTTTGTTTGTTGGTGACAAATAGGCTCCGAAACTACTGGACCGATATAAATGAAACTTTAGATGGACGGATGATGGATGGATGGATGGATGTTTTTTTTTTTTTTTTTTTTTTTTTATAATTCGAAATGGAGCAATTAAAGTCACATGGGTTCTTATCATTAAGGTACGACGAAGTATCATATGCTTTATATTTTGTTTAAGAGTTAATTAAATAAAACTAACAAGATTGTATTGGTTCATCCGTAATGAGACACTGGCAAGCTCCGTCAGCCAACGCTGCGATCTCTTCATCATGGCGGCGACGGATTGCAGACGGAAGCTCATGAGGACCTGTACCAACAGCAAAGTTGTCAGTGGCAAAACGAAAACGACTGAAGGGTACCGGGCGCTCTCACCATACAAACGTAGTCAACTGTTTCCTCCCTGGATAACGACACTAGAGCATATATATGTTTGTTGCATAAAACCTATAACTGCCAACACTATGCCCATATGTCTTGGGTTTTTTCATTTTCTAATTATCATATAAATTAAGATTTAAAAAACAAAATACACGTTAAGCGAACGCTCGGCCGAGCTACATGGTAAGCGGAGTGGGGGGTGTTAGGTTTTATTTTCGTTACGGAATTTCTGGATTAGGTCGCCGCGTTTAAAGCCCGCGATAAAAGCTATGCAATAGCTTAAAAAAAAACATAGGGGCATGGTCATGGCAGTTATAAGTTTTATGCAACGAAAATATTTGCTCTAGTGTTATTATCAGAGGGATCTCCGACTATAACTAAAGATAGACTTACAAGCGCAAGTAGGATACGGTTCAGTCCGTCCCAGTGCGTCTGCAACGCTTCGGTAGCTGATATGTCTATAATCATGGCGTTCTCTCTCAGGGGCTTGGGTCTTGCCTGTAGCTCTGTCCAACACTGTAAACAGGTAAAAAATATATTAAGGGGAAAGTCTGTTTGATTAGGGTTAGTTTATTATTTATTTTTGTTTAAGGCTGCTTATGCAGCCAAACGTAACGCGCCAGAAATACCCGTCGCTTACAACTAATATTGTTGATTGTAACGAATGTATTTTGTTTTTCTCAAAAGTGCTCTGAGGTGGAATTGTAGGTGAGAATTTTACCGATATTTTGGGGTAATTTTGAGGTGAAAATTCTTTGTCATTTCAAAGCTAGACTAGTTTTAATTTCTAATTTTAGGATAGCTTCAAAACTATAAGAAATGTTTGGCTCAAAATCACACCAAAATGTCGGTAAAATTCTCACCTACAATTCCATCTCAGCACTTTTGAGAAAAACAAAACACATTAGTAACAATCAACAATGTTTACCAACGAAGGCGATCGGTGCCGGTAGCGTATGGACCCCCTTAAGTACATAATTCATAGCGGAAAAATGGAAAAAAATAGCATTAGTTAAAAATGTTGCGCAGTGGAAATTCTGCATAATTGAAAAAATGTTGCATAACAGAGAACATGTTGTAAGACGGAAAAAATAATGAGCAAAGGAGGTATTCTGGCATAACTTACATAGTTCAATCAACTCGTTAACTTCAATAGTTCGTTCAAGTTGCTCACGTAGCTGGCGTTTGTAATCGAGCGCCATCTTGCAGGTGTCAGTGCGAGCTTTGCGGGACTCTTGAACAGCTGGAACATGGAGTATTTTAATAAATATTGTGGGACAATTTACACAGCGCCATCTGGCCATAAGCTGCTGGGTTACTTCTATACAGGCTGTTTTCCGCGATTAGACCCTTTTTAATTGGGTCCTTTTTGCGTGAAGATGGAGTAGGCTTGCCCAGCACCTACTACCCTCTCAGCTTAGTCGACCATATCCAGAGGAGAGAACTTGTCAATACTTCTGGAGCCAACTAAGCCGCGGGTTTCATCACGATGTTTTCCTTCACCGTAAGAGCAATGTCAATTAGCGCAATGTCAATTAGCTGGATTCGAACTCACGACCTTCAGAATGAAAGTCGAGGTATCTACCACTAGGCCAACACCGCTCTCAGCTCTCTCGCTCAGGCTTGGGTTATGGGTGCCAGATAACTAAGCATAGAATATATAATATAGATAAAGAAGCATAGAATACTTCTTCTTAGGGTGCCTCTCCAACTAGTGGAGGTTGGCAGTTAGCTCAGAATTGTTGATCCGATCTCTTGCTATCCCTGTCCACTCTCTTTTATTTCACAACCAGGATTTTTTTCTACGACCGACTTTTCTCTTTCCAGCAACTTTGCCCGTCATTATCAATTGCAGGAGTTCATATCTCGGATTCCTCAAAAGGTGTCCTAAATAAGCAACTTTCCTTTGTTTGATAGAATACTTATACTGGTGAATTTTTACATGCGGACCTTCAGAGCTATATCCTAAACTGTAAGAGATAGTTGCTGCTGCTGGAAAAATGCTGCAAGGAGTTGCATTCCCGATTTTGACAAAAACTGAAACTGCATCATTTGATTTTGGAAAAAGTCGTTATCCTACCCAGGAATCAAAACCTGTTAATTTTGGAAAAAAATAATAATCACTACATAGTATAAAACAAAGTCGCTTTCTCTGTCCCTATATCCCTATGTATGCTTAAATCTTTAAAACTACGCAATGGATTTTGATGCGGTTTTTTTAATAGATAGAGTGATTCAAGAGGAAGGTTTAGGTATATGTATAATACATGCATAATATAGCCGTGCGAAGCCGGCGCGGGTCGCTTGTTATCCTACATTTTTATATCAATCGATAGTGTTGCTCATAGAGATCAATTGCTGGAAACAAACATAGAATGGCTAATCAAAGGAAATAGCCCCATTTTGTGGTTTTCTACCAAACAAAAATAACTTTCTGATTTATAATATTACTAGCTGTCGTTTCATCCTGCAGTTTCACCCAGTAGTAAACGACGATTCTACAACATCGGTTGTTTCCTTCATAATCCCGATATACTTTAGTTATGTATTTAGGATAAGATTTAAAACCAAATGGCGTCGTCCTTCTGTAATACGTACCTTCATCGACAAGTGTACCGAGCATGTATCTGAACTCATGCGCAGGCGGAATTCTCTCGCCGATCGGCTTCTCAGGAGTTTTTGGACGCACTGAAAACAAAAACAGATACGTGTGTGAAGAACACCCTTTAAGAGGAAAGGCTTCTATAAACTTTGTCGACTATTTATTTCCTGGATAATGACACTAGAGCCAATATGTAGCATAAAACCTATATGGCCTGGCCACTTGCCCAGAGTAAGTGCCCAGAGGGGTCTGTAAAGCCCTAAGGGTGAGATCTGTTAATAAGAAGAGCTAAATAAATAAATAAATATTACAAGATATTACACATCGCCATCTAGCCCCAAGCTAAGTAACTACACTTGTGTTATGGGTGCTAGACAACGGATACTATACTACTTATATAGTTTTCTTTTGTATATATACTTATAATACATAGAAACAACCAGACCACGGACAAATATCTAAGCATAAATACTTGTCTAATCGCACCCGCAACCCTGTGTTTGGCAGTCCGGCATGGTGACCATTGTGCCAACTGGGTCGTCAAAATAAATAAGTATACATGATTTTAAACTTACCTACTTCTAGTAGTGACCATTGTGCCAACTGGGTCGTCAAAATAAATATGTTGATATGATTTTAAACTTACTTCTAGCATATTTCCACCTGTAGTCGTCCCTCGATATGGTCTCAGTTAGTTTCTGTTCGAGTCGACAGTTGGTACAGCGGCATAATTCGTCCAACGGGCATCCGCATTGCGTGCAATATTCTATAACACAAACATATTATTATTATTACTAGCGACCCAAACCGGCTTCGTATACGGGTGACATAGCATATACGCTTTGTCATCTATTCGTGAAAACCGTATGTAAATTCTGTTCAGTAGTTTTTGAGTTAATCGCATTCAAACAGACAGACATACCTACTGACGCGGCGAGGGTACATTATTTTAAAATATGTGTAGATAAATATTGATAAAATTAAAAAAAAAATTCGTTGAGTGTACAAGTTATAACAATGGAAAAATGCGTATAATGGAAACTTTAGTGCATAATGGAAAAAACTGCAAAATATTGTGCAAGACGGTAATATTATTGGGAAATTTAAAAAAAATACTCACGAACTACAATTCTACAAGTGATTTAAGTTAACAATGGAAAAAATGACCATAATAGATAATTTTGTGCATAATGGAAAAATCTACAAAATATCGTGGAAAATGGTAATGTTATTGTGAAATATGGCAAAATACTCACTGTCTCTAATCTCGGCGTCATCCAACACTCCGAATACAAAGTCCCTGACCGTATCCGCTCTGGCAGCCTGTATGTTAATAATTCCATATTAACACTTTGATGTTTTCTATGTTTTGGGCTGGGTAGGTAAAATTTTTTGTAGTTTTAGTTTTTTATATAATAAACGACCCGTCCCGGCTTCGCACGGCTATATTATGCATGTATTATACATATAAACCTTCCTCTTGAATCACTCTATCTATTAAAAAAACCGCATCAAAATCCGTTGCGTAGTTTTAAAGATTTAAGCATACAAAGGGATATAGGGACAGAGAAAGCGATGTTTTATACTATGTAGTGACTATCAGGGCTCCGCGGTTTCACCCATGTAACTCCCGATCCCGTGGGGATATCGGGATAAAAAATAGCCTATGAAACTTCCAATTAATCAACGTATCCTCATGCCAAATTTCATCAAAATAGGTTCATTCGTTTCGGAGTGTATTCAATTCAAACAAAAAACAACTCTTTTCTTTAAAAAATATTAGTATTGATATAGATAGGTCATCGTTTAACCGGTATCGTCATACGATGGTAAGTGACGATGCGGTGTAAGATGTAGCACGCGGTGTCTAGAAGATACCTATACGCTCGTCACTCAAACACCATCAAATAAACGGGGACCTTTAAGAGACATGCAAAAAAAATGATAAAATTTTCCGTTTTTCTAGATTACAATGAAATTGATAGTATTTCGTGAACTAGATGTAGGAAAAAAGATATAAGCATTTAAAGTCACGGGTTTTTCATTATCTTCATCAGCATCTGACGCCATTACACATATAGGAACTTTAAGAACCCTAACCTCCTTGCAAACATGTATTTTTTGTTCGAAGTTTACCCATTATTAATAAATATTGCAGAACATTCCACACATCGCCATCTAGCCCCAAGCTAAGTAACTAGACTTGAGTTATGTGTGATAGACAACGGATAATTATCTTTTATAGATACCTATAATACATGGAAACAACGAGACCACAGACAAATATCTAAGCATAAATACTTGTCTGTGGCGGGAATCGCAACCCGCAACCCTGTGTTTGGCAGTCCGGCATGGTGTCCATTGTGCCAACTGGGTCATATTCTTTGACTATGGAGAATCACTCACCTGAGCCATAGCCAGTCGTTGCCTCGCAGCCGCTCGAGGAGCACCTCCCACAATGCATTGCCACACTAACTCTGCAACCAACTCGTGCTGTTCTGCTGTCGATCTGAAAAGTACTTTGTTCGTTATGTGATACTCAATTGGCTTATCTTCTTTCAAGCTAGTTATAAATTCTTTAAAAGATGGCGGAAAATATGTTTTAATTGGAAGATTTTGCAAAATGGAAAGTAATAATCCAAATAAAGATTGTGCAAAATGGAAAAAATGAGAGTAATTTGTGCATATAGGAAAACAATGGAAAAAAATGCGCAGTGGAAAAAATACCGAAATGTATATTATTCCAAACTAAAGCAAAATGTATACAGGGTTATTGACATTTTTTTTATTACTTTTATCTGCTGTTGTTGTTGTTGTTGTTGTTTGTTGTTGTTGTTGTTGCTGTTGTCTGAATGACTTTGTTATAAAAAACAACTGATTTTTGAACTTACATAAACTTATAATTTTCAAAAAATTGTTTGAATTTCCAAAAGTCGTAGAACAAAATGGTGCACAAAAATGGGCCTTAAGGTTGATCGTTTCGTATCGCTAAGCAAAGTATTCCGCTAGAAGGCGCTTGTTTTCCCGAAAGTATATTTTTATTTTATTTTGCTATAATTGACGTGGAATTAAAGTATTTGTATATATGTTGCCTGTTTTCTAGTTTGCTCTGAACATATTTCAAACATAATTTAATTTTTTGGAAGTCACATTTTAATGTATTTCCAGAGTACAATTTTTAACTCTTGTCACGATATAAATGACACGCACACATACAAAACAATAAACTGTAGCAACTATAGACTATATTTGACATAGTCCTACAGATACCGATTGGTGTAGTCATTTAGAGCGGCGGGGTAGTGTTCTGAAGAGCCCCGGTTCAAATCTCGATACAAATATATTTTTTTTATGAAAATATATTTTTGAATAAATTTTCTAAAACAGGATCAATTTTATGGTAGGTACTGTTAGTAATCTTTTTTTTTTAAACTAGGACGAATTCTGAACTATGCAAATTGTACTAGGTCTGAATGAAAAGAGAAAAATAAAGACAAAGTAATGTACAAAAAGGTTTATTTATTTAAAATTAGTTCTATCTTATCTTATATCGGGGGCTGACATAGCCAGCAACACTTCGACCCCTTGGGATCGATTAACGCAGCGATCCCACTAAGAGGAAAAATCCTATGTTCCTCCGGTTTGGGATATGCATTCCCAAGGAGGCCCATGGGTCTCCTTCGCTTCGACACTAAGACGGCGCATTCACACAGGATGTGCTCCATAGTTTCTCTGACATCACCGCAGGTTCTGCAGTCAATATTAGAAGTTATCTTCATTTTTAAAAGCATGTCATTGGTTTTGTAAAGCCATGTCAAGGCACCAATCACAGCTCGTGCTTTGCTTTTTCCGTTGTTCAATATAAATTTAGAAGCCCCTCTGGTGCTGCTACCTATGAATTTCTTCGAATGTAGTAGCCCTTCACTGATTTCCCACTCTTGCGTGTGTTTCTTATCAACGTAATCCTTTACGGCCTTTGTGATTGTGCATGCTGGCAGGCCCGTACATGGTTCTGGTCCAAGCATAGCACTTGCCG
Source organism: Idaea aversata (assembly GCA_907269075.1). Lineage (NCBI taxonomy): Eukaryota > Metazoa > Arthropoda > Insecta > Lepidoptera > Geometridae > Idaea > Idaea aversata. The sequence continues at coordinate 5,252,393 of OU026112.1, read as the reverse complement.
ATCCTGTTCTTGCAGCTCATCAGCCTTCTCATTTCCTGCTATTCCTTCATGGCCTGGGACCCAGAGTAGTCGTAGTTTGTTCCTACGGCCCAACTTGTGTTTAATAATTCAATCACTTACAAGACACTAAAATTCCCTCAAGGTTTATTTTCAGTAGGTGCTCAGATGGATGACACTTTAAACACAATAGTAGGAATATAATAAATGATTATAATATTTTATTTTTGGTTTTTCTATTTATTGACTACTTGACATCTCTGTTGACTCTCCGTTACCTAGGTAACAAGCGCGCATCTAGTGCGAGGCAAAGTATCGACTGGGTGTATGTTGCCAGTGTGTACAACAAACAGTACCAAAAAAACAACAAAACTGCTTGGTTTTTTTTCTCGCGAATTACTATACTTCATTTATATTTTATTATATTTTTATACTATTAATTAAATGCAAACAAGTATAAATGCTTATTTATTTATTATATACGTAAAGTGATAATTTGATAAGTCTATCAAAATAATGTATAATTCAAGTATCAAAAGTGACGCGACAGTGCCAAAAGTTACATAAAATCTTGCAGGTGTAGGTCTGGCAGCACTGAGTTGAATATCATGCAATTGAAAATATTTTGATTTTTATTAGACAGATTAGACGGAGAGGCAACGTCGCCCTTATCCAGCAAACTGTATTGCGGCTCTGCTCTAGCGTAATTGCGTGTTCCTGCTTCCACACACAACGCGACAACGTCGCGTGTTTCCACACATCTATGCGTCACTCACACTATGACCATATGTCAATATAACCGTGCACCACCACATACGTAAAATTGGTCTCTTTTTTCACGCTGAAACAGAGTACTTCCTGGATGTTAAACAGTGATATTTTTGGTCTGCCCCTACAATAGCTTAAATTAGACCTACTTTAAGTCACAATAAGTTAAATATCTCAGTATAAAACGTAGGAATCTCTAAAACATTTAGTAGGGAAAACGTATAACCTTAACAGCTTATACAACAGATAAATGGACTATCCAACACAAAAATATTTTTTCAATTCGAACCAGTAGTTCCTGAGATATGCGCTTACAAACAAACAATAGAAGCCCTCAAAGATGAATAATTTTCCCCTTTTTTTCCACATTTCCCACTGATTCTTCGGTCCTATTGGTCGCAGCGTGATATATACATATAGCCTAACTAAAGCCTTCCTCGATTAATGGACTATCCAACACAAAAATAATTTTTCTTCAGCTTTATAATATTAGTAACTAGCGACCCGTTCCGGCTTCGCATGGCTATATTATGCATGTATTATACATATAAACCTTCCTCTTGAATCACTCTATCTATTTAAAAAAACGCATCAAAATCCGTTGCGTAGTTTTAAAGATTTAAGCATACAAAGGGAAATAGGGACAGAGAAAGCGACTTTATTTTATACTATGTAGTGATAGTGAAGATATAGGGTAACAAGTACATACTGCGATGCGTTGTAGTTCATTGAATCGTCAATCTTCTCGGCCTCCGCTCTGGCAACTTTAACTGCGTCCTCTTCCGCCGCGAGCTCAACTCCCTCCTTTAGTATCTCGTTCAGATATTCATCTACTGTCTCTTGAGTTACGCCTAGCACCTTAACCATAAAAAAGTTGAAAATTAAGGTAAATGTTACTTGCAAGTTTTCGCGAAAATGAAAATTGACAAAATATTTTTATCGTGTTGACCTTGATTTTAATACACCTATTAGGGACTATAGACCTCAGTATAAATAAATAAATATTACAGGACACTCCACACATCGCCATCTAGCCCCAAGCTAAGTAACTAGACTTGTGGTCTGGGTGCTAGACAACGGATATACTACTTATATACTTTTCTTTTGTAAATATATACTTATAATACATAGTAACCACCAGACCACAGACAAATATCTAAGCATAAATACATGTCTGAGGCGGGAATCGAACCCGCGACCCTGTGTTTGGCAGTCCGGCATGGTGACCATTGTGCCAACTGGGTCGTCAGTATCTGGTATTATTTCACAAAGGTCAGCATTTCACCACCGTCACACCTGCCTGATGACGGTCAAAGATGAAACACGCGGTGTCTAGAAGATACCTGTTCACTCGCGACTTAAAGAGCCTCTGTATACGTCAGAAAAGACAGACGCAGGCAACTAATTCCATTCCTTTGTTGCTGCATGAATAAAGAATAACGAAGGAAAACGCTCAGAAAGCCTATTCTCGTAAATAATATTGTTTAAATTACATTTCAATATCACCCCGATTGCATTTCGATTGCAAAAGATACACTTAAAGTCAGTTTTTTTTTTTACAAAAAGCTAATTTTGAGGGTATTATGAGCTACTTTGAAGGTATAATTTATGATCAAAATGCAATCGAAATGATATTGAAATGTAATTTGAACAATTTTATTTACGAGAATTGGCCTTCAGTGCAAGTGAATCCACCGTCCTTCCACTATGAATCAGTGTCGCATATCGCGGATCCCTCTTCCTTCTGTCTCCTGCCAGCTTCAGCCGCTTCCCTCATCGTCTTCTCACGTACTGACAACCACAAACAAACAACTAGTTGTATCTATACCTGTTTGAACATCTCGTCATGTTCCCGTCTCCTGTGCTCCTCCTTCTGTCTCCTGCCAGCTTTAGCCGCTTCCCTCATCGTCTTCTCACGTACTGACAACCACAAACAAACAACTAGTTGTATCTATACCTGTTTGAACATCTCGTCATGTTCCCGTCTCCTGTGCTCCTCCTTCTGTCTCCTGCCAGCTTTAGCCGCTTCCCTCATCGTCTTCTCACGTACTGACAACCACAAACAAACAACTAGTTGTATCTATACCTGTTTGAACATCTCGTCATGTTCCCGTCTCCTGTGCTCCTCCTTCTGTCTCCTGCCAGCTTTAGCCGCTTCCCTCATCGTCTTCTCACGTACTGACAACCACAAACAAACAAAGAAACAAACAAACAGCTAGTTGTATCTATACCTGTTTGAACATCTCGTCATGTTCCCGTCTCCTGTGCTCCTCCTTCTGTCTCCTGCCAGCTTCAGCCGCTTCCCTCATCGTCTTCTCACGTACTGACAACCACAAACAAACACCTAGTTGTATCTATACCTGTTTGAACATCTCGTCATGTTCCCGTCTCCTGTGCTCCTCCTTCTGTCTCCTGCCAGCTTCAGCCGCTTCCCTCATCGTCTTCTCACGTACTGACAACCACAAACAAACAACTAGTTGTATCTATACCTGTTTGAACATCTCGTCATGTTCCCGTCTCCTGTGCTCCTCCTTCTGTCTCCTGCCAGCTTCAGCCGCTTCCCTCATCGTCTTCTCACGTACTGACAACCACAAACAAACACCTAGTTGTATCTATACCTGTTTGAACATCTCGTCATGTTCCCGTCTCCTGTGCTCCTCCTTCTGTCTCCTGCCAGCTTCAGCCGCTTCCCTCATCGTCTTCTCACGTACTGACAACCACAAACAATACTTTCATAAACAAATATTTAATTTTTGTAGTATTACTTTATTTAAGTATCTTTCAGATCAGAAGTGGGAACTGACATTTAATTTAAAAATGTCGAACTATGAAAAGGTATTAAAATAAAAGTACAAGCCAACCAAACAGCAATCCTGTACATCGATTTGCGATATTTTTTCTAAATGAGCACTCCGTACGTTGGCACTATCTGATAGTTGGTCGTTTTGCTACATAGACCTCTAGCTAATTTTGCATACAGGTCATTAGACTCAAGAGATCGCAATGTCGGACTTAGGGGCCGGCCATTAAGCACGTGGTTTTTTTTTTACATTTTTTAAACCCCCTCACCATTGGTGACACGTGGGGAGGTTTCTTAAAATGATTTAGAATATTATTATCTTAAAATACAGGTATGAAGTATAATCTTATTTTATTTTTAAATTAAGGACCATGACAAACAATGTCTAGACAGAAAGATTGCAGGTTGTTTTAACTGTTTTACTTGATGCCGCTTTTCGGTTTGGAAATTGCGCGTTTGACGAAAAAATAAATATCGTAGTTGTTATTCCAAAACGAGGTTTAAGGATAGTCCGAGATGTGGTTTTAAACCTTACATTTAGACACAGATTTACTCGTGAACTATCGTCTTAACACTACCCCTATAGATATAGAGAACTATAGTCTATACACTATCTGTATAGATTATTTAAGGATAGTGTTTAGGCTATAAGTTCACGAGTAATTCGGTGGCTAAATCTAAGGTTTAAATCCACATCTCGGACTATCCTTATACCTCGTTTTAGAATAAGGGGGCGTGAGTTTTGCTAATCTTTCAAGCCTCACGTGATACATGAACGGCATCTTAGGCCCGTCTTAATAAATCGCTCTCAATATCGATCTTGAATGCGTATCAATTGAGTGAGTCTTGAGATGCGGTCACTATCTTAAGTTAGGCGTTAATTAATAGATAAAACTCAAGTTTTAACCAGGCTGATATCGCTCTTGAGATTTGAAACTGATCTTGAGAGCGACATTGAATGACAGTAACGCTTTGTTCTTACCTTGAATGGTATGTTTTTACCGGTAGGTAGTGTCGTCATATTTTGCTGTCAACTTGTTTTTAATGTGAATTTTTTTACAAAATGTAAGATTTTACTACTAAATAATTATTTAAATGCGAATGATTTGTTCAAAAAGTCATTAGCATAAAATATCATCATAATAATTGATTTCTGACAAAATTTGTTCTAGCTCATATTTCTAGCTCCATGTTCCTGAACTACAAAACTAACGAAACAGCTAACTTATGTCATGTATGACCCGCAATCAGACTTGAGTTCACGAAACTACATCTTGAGACATATCTTGAGAGCTGAGTTTGATTTATTAATACGGTATTACTCAAGTGATACGTCGCTCTTTAATCGCGTCTTAAGATAGGTTTATTAATCAGCGCAACAACTCAAGAGCAAACTCAAGATTGAAATCGATATTGAGTTCGGTTTATTAATACGGACCTTAGACTTTCTAGTCGTTAGACATTTCGCACTGTTGGACGTTTTGTTACTTAGAAAAAGGAGACATTATGATTAAACTCACTGGCAACAAGTAGGAAAGCGTGTTGTCTCCTTTCCTCTTTCAACCTTCGCAGTTCCTTCTCCAGGAAGTCGAGAGCCGCGGACACAGCACCGCCGCACAGTTCGTCTACTAACGCTGATATTGCATTCTCCTATAACCAATTGTATTAAAACTAGCGACCCGTCCTGGCTTCGCACGGCTATATTATGCATGTATTATACATATAAACCTTCCTCTTGAATCACTCTATCTATTAAAAAAAAACCGCATCAAAATCAAAGATTTAAGCGTTCAAAGGGAAATAGGGACAGAGAAAGCGACTTTGTTTTATACTATGTAGTGATAGTGAAGTGATAAATGATGAAAAATAAGCGTGAAGGCTCTATATCGCGAATGTGTCCCAAGTCGCCTGGTTATATAAAGTCCTATAGTTAGGGGATTTTCAAAAGACTCGAAACAAATCTACTATATAAAAATAAGTCGGGTTTTCCTTCCTGACGCTATAACTCCAGAACGCACGAACCGATTTCCACGGTTTTGCATTCGTTGGAAAGGTCTCGGGCTTCGTGAGGTTTATAGCAAAGAAAAATTTCAACAGAAAAGCGGGAAAATTGGCGAAACGGAGTTCGCCGGGTTTGCTAGTGGCATTATATAAACTGGACTTAGACCATTAAAAAAACTTTATTGCCGCCTTACACACAAACTTTTATTATTTTAACAAGTCTTTTACTCGCAACTGTGATAAAAACGTCGTACGATATGCGTGTGGATTATTGATCATTGCATCTCGGTTTTTTAACGCGCTCGCGTCCGCTCGCGCGTGATAAGCCACCTATATGCAATGATCAATTTACCACACTTGTATCGCAATGTACTATTTGTACTGTACCTAATATGTAGATCTTTATTCTGGTTCTGATATCCGGAAATAACTGCTTTGTTACTTTTATTTAGTTACTAGTTATTGTGACCGACGTGACTTGCTTGACATTAAAAAAAAAAATTTTGACGTGACAACGTTTTATAAATTGGTTTGCCGGGTGACACTTCAAGAAACTGCGTTACGCTCCGCTGACGTTATGCGCTCACAATGAGAGCGAGTGAGAGGCACGCGTCCCTTCCACTCGGGCATGGTTAGCCCGCCTAAGAGCGAGAGAGACAGACATAAAAAGTGAAAGGCACGCGTCCCTTCCACTCGAGCACAGTTGTTGTCACGTAAAACTTTCGCCCGTATTTACAGGCAACCAGTTTTTTTTATACATTTTATTTTATTTTTTATTATTTTTTATTGTGGATACTTACCCGTTATTGGCCATCTGATTTGTAAGTTTCTAGTTTAGTTAGCTGTGGGGTTCCTAAGATAATAAAATAAATAAATAACATAATTTATTAACCTCCGACGCAAAAACGACGGGGTGTTATAAGTTTGACGTGTCTGTGTGTGTGTGTGTGTCTGTCTGTGGCATCGTAGCTCCCGAACGGATGAACCGATTTTGATTTAGTCTTTTTTGTTTGAAAGGTAAATTAGTCGGGAGTGTTCTTAGCTATGTTTGATCGAAGTCGGTTTAGCCGTCTGAAAGTTATGGGGGATAAAAGTCAGGATCAAAATCGAATGTGAGTAGATATGCTCGAGTGGGGTATCAAATGAAAGAGTATAATTTGTACATTACAAATAGCTATGTTTATCAAACCTTTTGTTCAGTCTGCGTCCTGACGACATTGTATTCTCTCGCCTTAGTCTCCTCCTTAGCTATTCTAATTCTGTCTTCCTTCTGAAGACCGTGCGTCGTCTTCATCTCTTCCGTCAATTCAGCGGCTCGGGTACGACCTTCGTACATCTGGGAACGTTCAGGATATTTATATTTATATTTAAAAATAAATATGCAGAAAAGAACAGATTGTGATAGAATCGCACAGGCGACGCGTCGCCACACCGTACACACTACTGCATATAGACTGTATATATGTATATATACCATCATAGAGCGTGGCGACGTCGCCATATGATGGTATATATATACAGTCTTTAGGCAGTAGTCACTACTGCCTAAAGACTACTGCCTACTGGCTTAAGACTGTATATATATATACCATCATATAGCGAGGCGACGCGTCACCACGGCATGCGTCGCCACGCCAGAAATCGGTTTTACGTGCGCCTACAGATGTTTCACATCAAAAAAACTAAAGGAAACATAATAAAAAATAGATAGTAGCCGATTCTCAGACCTACTGAACATGCATAATATACAATTTCATAAAAATCGGTAAAGCCGTTTCGAGAACGAATTGCCAAGATTGTGGAAGGTTTGTAAATTGAATATATTATTACTAGCGAAACGCCCCGGCTTTGCACGGCTATATTATGCATATATTATACATATAAACCTTCCTCTTGAATCACTCTATCTATTAAAAAAAACCGCATCAAAATCTGTTGCGTAGTTTTAAAGATTGAAGCATACATAGGGAATAGGGACAGAGATAGCGACTTTGTTTTATACTATGTAGTTTTTTTGTGTATAATTGGCTAGTAATTGATGTATTGGAATAATATCTGTTTGTAATATAGGTATGTCTTGTTTAATTTGATGAATACTGAGAGGTTCCCTACATAAGGGTTAGGTACTTTTTGGAACGATAGTTCCTTATCGCGCGTTGCGAAAGGGGACTAGACGGAAAAAATTAAGACCAAAAGTTGTAACGACACTTTTTGCTATAGCTGTAAGCCGTGCGGGCGTGCGCGTGTTTCTCTGTCTGTCTCCCTCTCTCTTATAGAAAACAAGCCATTTTATTTTCGTTTCGTCTTTCTATTTCGCATTGACGACCCAGTTGGCGCAATGGTCACCATGCCGGACTGCCAATCACAGGGTTGCGGGTTCGATTCCCGCCTCAGACAAGTATTTATGCTTAGATATTTGTCTGTGGTCTGGTTGTTTCTATGTATTATAAGTATATATTTACAAAAGAAAAGTATATGTATAAGTATATCCGTTGTCTAGCACCCATAACACAAGTCTAGTTACTTAGTATGGGGCTAGATGGCGATGTGTGGAATGTCCTGTAATAATTTTTAATTAATTTTATTTTTAATTTTATTATTGATAACAGTGTGGTGTCGCGACGATTACAAAAAGAAATTTAATAATATTAAAAAAAAGTTTTTATGACAATTCCTTCACTAATTATTTTTTACCTTTTGACGTACGGAATCCTAAAAAAAAACGTGTGGCACTCGGGGACTGCCGCGGTAAAGCTATTGCGTCGTGCGAGCTTCGTACAGTCGTACCATATACATACATACATACATACACGTTAAGCGAACGCTTGGCCGAGCTACATGATAGGCGGAGTGGACTCCCCACTCCGCCTATCATGTAGCTCGGCCGTTAGGTTTTATTTTCGTTACGGAATTTCTTGATTGGGTCGGATTGATAGAAGAATTATATACTTATAGAAAAAAAAAAAAAGTCGTCCGCCATTTGTCGTCCGACATTTGTCGTCGGTCAATAGTCGTCCGTTAATAATCGTCCGTCATTTGTCGGGGGTGTTAGGTTTTTTTCGTTACGGAATTTCTTGATTCGCCCCCCAAGGCCCGCGATAAAATCTATGCAATAGCTTAAAAAACAGTCCGTATACTGACCAAATTGTGCACGGCCCGACCGCGAACAGCTCGCTGTAGGACGAGCGCGGCTTGATGCGCCGACTCATCCCAGTCGTCGACCGAGGCGACGCACGGGGTGACCGGTCGCGGAGTCACTGGGACGTGTCGCGGCTTGATCACGTGCAGGGGGCCGAGGGAGCCTGTCGCTGCGGCTCCGAGGCGGGCCTCTGAGGAACAAGATAGATAAACATAATCATCATTTGTTTTAGTGAAGTGGCATGTGCAGTGGAAAAACGCAATAAGGAAACTGTTTACCGACACCCTCTGCATAACCACGAAACGCCACAGAGCGGCGCCTTTAACAGCCGTAAGAGCTTTCTGCGGCTTACAATCCCTCTGGGCTGTACCCCTGCTGAGGCCAAAAAGCAATTGTGGGCTGCCAAATTCCCCCCTCCACCAGACTTAAGAGGAAAGGGAACCGGCGCTATCTCCATACAAACGTAGTCGACTGTTTCCTCCCTGGATATAGCAAATATTTTGGTAGCATCAGACTGCCATGACCAATGACCATGCCCCTATGTTTTGCTTTTTTTCATATTCTAATTAACGTAGGAAATAAGCGTCTTTGAAAACTAGAAAATTGCCTAAATTTTTCATGCATTTTCAGACACTCACCCAAAAAAAATTACGCATATTTACGAGAAAAGGAGAAAATACAGGCATAGCTGAAGGTTTTATTTAGTTATAAAAAAAAACTAAAACAAAAAAAGCATGTTTTAGGGGTGTAAACAGTCGACTACGAAAGGCTGTTTTCGTCAATAATTATGTACCTAAAACGGTCTGAGCTGCAGTTGTCCCTTTCTTGCTGTTTGGGGAGAGGTCTGGGGGAGGGAAGGGTCGCAGTCATACGTATACTGCCAGCGAAGTGATGCCCCATAGTCGATAATTATATCGATACACTAGTGATGTAATTGTTCTTCGATATTTACTCAAATTCTTTGGATTTTAATATAAGTGAAGTTCGTCGGATACGTATTGTAATTATTTGGATATTGTAAGTAGGAATAACATCTGCATAAATAAAACGAAATAATCTACCCCTTCATACAATAAAACCGATTTCCATTGTTACTTTGTGGCATGCCTGGGGTAACAAAGTGTTTGTTTCATCTAAATTACCTAACATTATAAAAAGATAATTTAAATATGTAATACTGTGCATTTTTCGTTTTACTAATGATTAAGACTACTATACAAATTATTACAGAGGCAAAGGAGTAGGTAGGAGGATGGATGGACAGACACAGGGACAAGAAGGAAAACTAAATAGAGGTTCAAAATTTTAAAAGAAAAAGGATTTATTAAGTTTAAATAAGTATAGAGTCCAGTAAACACAATCCGAGTCAAAATATTAAGTAAGTACCAGTGACTAACAAGAGCCGGCGAGTAACAAGGCCCACTATCTAAAAACACACTTCTAACAGTTTTTTTTTTCATTTTTCTTACGCACAATTATAAAGAACTATTAAAAAAGATAACACAAATAAAAATTAATAAATATTCGCCACCTGAAGGTTCCGTACCTCAAAAGTTGAAAAGGAACCCTTATTAGATCACTTTCTTATCCTTCTGTATGTCTGTCTGTCGGTCCGTGTGTCACCACCGTTTTGCTCAGGAACGGGTAGATCTAGCAAGTTGAAATTCACACCAGATACTGAAGACTATAGTCCCTATTAGGTGTATAAAAATCAAGGTCCTAAGGCAATAAAAAGATATGGGCAAATTTACAGTTTCATAAAAACTTGTAGGTACCAAAGTTTACCTTAATTTTCAACTTTTTTAAATATATCGGATATGTCCCTTTACAAGACCTAGTTTTTAACCAAAATTGACAATTCCAGGTCAACCGGATATACCCTATAAGTTTTGGGTCGAAAACCTATATGGATGGTAGTTTCCGTTGACCTAGAATCACAAAATGGTAGGTTTATATCTAATTTTGTGATTCTAGGTGCTACCAGCACAAATAAAGGAAAAATTGCAAAAAAATATAAAAAAAAGTTGAAAATTAAAGGGTGTTATCATACATACATAGTTAAACCAATTCAACTTGACCCTTACATTGTATAGGCGCCCAAACGAAATAGAGATCAAGTTAATTTAGTACCAACCATACTACTGCATGGGTAGAAAAAAAGAGAGTTGAAACTAATGTACGGAACCCTCGGCGCGCAAGTACGACTCGCACTTGACCGGTTTTTTTTAAGGTAGCTCTTGTTAAATCACCGTGATTTAACAAGTGCCACTAGGTTTTTTAAAAACCTCGATATTAGTGACAAAATAACAAAAAAAAACATATTATTTTATATGGTTTTTCAGATTATCAATTTATCAATATCAATTAAGCCAATATTTATAAATAACTAGCTGTCCCGGCAAACGTTGTTTTGCCATTTACTAAAAAAAATATAAAGGTAAAAAAAAATGTTCGATTCTCAGACCTAACGAATTTACACAAAAAAATCATACAAATCGGTTCAGCCGTTTAGGTGGACTTTTTACGAAATATTTCGTTTTCAATTAAGGTGACCCTTCTTTGTCGCCGGTACCTTACTATTAGAAATCTAATAAACGTAAGCCAATTCACAAGGAAGCAGAACAAATTCAATACCACAAGCCAAATTCATAAAAAAGAGATCACTCTGCGCTATAATAACAAATGCGAAAACTAACAACAATGATTTCGTTCGGCGCACGCACACTAACTCCACGACACCCACACTTAGACAAAGCAGAGCGGGGATGGAGCGGGGCACGCGGCGGCATGCATCGAGACAGAAACATTTTATTCAAATACCTATTTTTCAAAAGTCTCACACACACACGGAATCCCTGCCTGCTGGCGGTGATCTGCAGTGGCCAACCTGGAAATCCATAAATCGCCTGCGGACCCAGGTTGGCCGCTGCAAAGAGAATGTTCTCTTTGCAGCGGAGAAACCCCACCTAGCCATGTGGCTAGGTGGGGTTTCTCCGGTTCGGACACTCTGTGTGAGTGTCGGAGGGCCGCCCAAACGATGGCGCACTTGACGGCTTGCTCTCTCTGCCCTGTTAGCTGCTCTGTAGACGACCTCAACAGGGCAACAGATAATGCCTTTGCCGGGGCTAAGTTTTGGGCGGGAGTGCTTTAATTAAGGTGCATTGCATTGGTCGCCGTTGACACGAAGAATAAGATAACTACTGGACCGATTGCGATGAAACTCCGTATGTAGATAGCTGGAGACCTGGATTAACATATAGGCGTTTTATCCCGATATTCCCACGGGATCGGGACTTATGCGGGTAAAACCGAGGCGTACCGGCGCTCTCTCCATACAAACGTAGTCGACTGTTTCCTCCCTGGATAATGACACTAGCACAAATATTTTTGTTGCAAAAAACTTATAACTGCCAAGACTATGTTTTGGTTTTTTTCATATTATAATTATCATAGAAAGTAAGAGTTAAAAAAAACTAAATATACTTATATAAAAAATAAGACATAGGGGCATGGTCATGGCAGTTATAAGTTAAACACCGAAAGTATTTGCTGTAGTGTCATTTTCCAGTGAGGAAACAGTCGACTACGTTTGTATGGAAAGAGCCCCCGGAGCGCAGGCACGCTATCACCTTAATGATTATTATTGTGAGTGAGAAAATGTGTGTGAAAATGTGTGTGTGTGTGTGTGTGTGTGTGTGTGGGACGCCTGGCAGATGTGAAACATCTTGTAAAAGTAATTTGCAGAAAAGAACAGATTGTGATAGGAACTAAATATGTCATAATGATAAAATAAAATATTACGATTTTTTTTCCAGATAACGATGACCATTGCGACGCAACGCATGCCGTGGCGACGCGTTGCGACGACATGCGTCGCTACGCCAGAAATCGGTTTTACGTGCGGCTATAGATGTTCCACATCAAAAATTGCTGGTGAAACACGGACAGACAGACAGGCAAGAAAAGGATCATAGAAAAGTTCCTTTTTTTACCTTTTGAGGTACGGAACCCTAAAAATGAGAACTTACTTCTCAAATCATTATGTAGTTTAGCCAAGAACTCCTCGCTCCACTTGGACTGCCTTTCGCAGAGTTGCGTGGGGTCCCGCGGGAGATGGTGCCCGGAACATGTCCGCTTGAGGTTCTGTCCGCAGGAGGTCAGCCATTCGGGAGGTTCCGCTATCGCTCGGTGGTCTTCTAGAGCTTCAATAGAATACGGAATAAACTTATGATTTTTGGTTTGTTTGTAACGAATAGGCTCCGAAACTACTGGACCGATTTAGATGAAACTTGGTATGAGGATACATTGATTCACTGGAAGTGACATAGGCTACTTTTTATCTCGATATTCCCACGGGATCGGGAGTTACGCGGGTGGAAACCGAAAACTAGCAACGCCCCTCGTGTTGCTAGCTTTTTTTGAGTTATCATTTTTAGGGTTTCCTAAAAAAGGAATCCTTTAAGATCATTTTCTTGTCTGTCTGTCCGTGTGTCACCATCAATTTTCTCAGGAACGGGTGGACCTAGCAAGTTGAAATTCATACCAGATACTGAGGTCTAATAATAGTCCCTACTAAGTGTATAAAAATCAAGGTCATAAGTCAACATGATAAAAAGATATGGGCAAATTTACATTTTCGCAAAAACTTGTTTTTATCTACACACATCAACAAAGTCTAGGGAACACGGGTAATATAGTGCTTTTAGGGGAAAAATTGTGTGTATTTGGGTTTTTTGTTTCGAGTGTCGCATGGCAATAGAAGCGGAATTTTATACTCTTTTTAACCGACTTTAAAAAAGGAGGAGGTTGAGAGATTTAATAGGACACCAACATGGTGTCCTGATGGTGTCCTGATTGAATGTTGAGAGATAAAATAGGAAACATCCTATTATATCTCTCAACATTCAATGTAACCCAGTCCGACTTCCAAGTATGTTTAAGTTATCTGCTGTTTTAATGACCCGAAATGGATTATTTTTACTTTTTAGTTTTTTTTTCAGGTTTTTTTAGTTGTTTTCAGGTTTCTTTTTCAGGTTTATTTTAGTTTTTGTTTCCGGGATTTTTGATGCTGTAGTGTAATTAAAGATTAATGGCAACCCTTTAATTAAATCACAGCATTAAAGAGAGTATAAAATTCTGCTTCTATCGACATACGACACTCAAAACAAAAAACTCAAAAAAAAACTAATTCCCCAAAAAACACTATTTTACACGTGTTCCCTAGACTTTGTTGATGTGTGTATTTTAGTAAAAACTACAATCAATAACTTACAAAGTAACCCAGGGTCGTATGTAATTTCAGCATGCCTCCTCCTCGCCTGGTAGCCATGCCTTGCGAGTGGGGCATGCAGTTCGGACGCAGGGTCTTGTGCGGCGTTCGTCATACTGCCGCCGCCGCGGGCTGCGCGCATCCGGCCCACGAGTCCAGGGCGTCCGCCCCCACTGTGTAGGGCTGTTAGCTTACGTAGCTCTGGATAACAGAAAACGTGTGGCACTCGGGGACTGCCGCGGTAAAGCTATTGCATAGTATTTTTTATTTATGCAGTATTTTTTTTCTTTGATATTAATTCAAGTACAGTCACATTACCAATTAGCTGAACCCCACGTGACCCAGAGCTCATTCGCATATCTGTAAAATATATAGAATTTACCTATTTTGGTTTTTTTTAAATATTGTATACTAGCGACCCGTCCCGGCTTCGCACGGCTATATTATGCATGTATTATACATATAAACCTTTCTCTTGAATCACTCTATCTATTAAAAAAAACCGCATCAAAATCCGTTACGTAGTTTTAAAGATTTAAGCATACAAAGGGAAATAGGGACAGAAAAAGCGACTTTGTTTTATACTTTTTTTTTGTACTTTTTTCGTTTTGTTTTTATGTAGTGATTGTATTGTATGTATAGTATATTGTATAAAAAAAACAGAATCAGTTAACATTACTTTACCACCTTACAGGTTTGCAAGTGAGTTGTAGGTCACGTGGGGTTCAGATAATTGGTAATGTGACTGTACCTATATACTTTCTCACAAACAGCTGCTTACGACGTTAAGCGAACGCTCGGCCGAGCTACATGGTAGGCAGAGTGGGGGGGTGTTAGGTTTTATTGTCGTTACGGAATTTCTTGATTCGGTCGCCGCGCTCAAAGCCCACGATAAAAGCTATCCAATAGCTTAAAATATCCCGAGGTAAACACTGTGCTTTTCATTATGAATAATACATAAAATTCTTCCTAATAACGAGAGTGGATGAAAGACTCCATACTACCAGATCCTCTTACAAGGTTGGGACCAAAGAGGATATATACATGTAGTGTTCTTTTTTGGTGTTACTTAAAGCAAGGAGGTTAGGTTTTTGTAGTTCATAATGTGTAATGATACGGATACTGGCTACATGCACATTGCACAAGCCGTGCGAAGCCATAATTTGACATGACAGCTGTCAGTGAAAGCGATTTTCCCTAGGGCTGAAAGTTTTATTTTCTACACGCTCTTCAGGCATCTTTAGACCTACTTTCGGAGTATGAGTAATGAAAAAATATTTACTTAACAACTATAAAATATATCTACATGCATAATGCATATATGCACACACTGTAGCTGCGTCTCGTAACGGTGTCGCGAGTTCAGAGCTTTCATCTTATGTTTAAAGTTTTCACAAAAGACAGGCTATTAAAAGAATACAATATGGTACAAAAAAGATATAATGACAGAAAATGGACTTAATGGAAAATGGAATTAATGGACCACTTCCTGCAAGTATACCATACCTCGATCCCTAGAATTTTCTGTCATGACATGTTTTATTTTTTTCGTTTTAATCACATTTTTTTATTTTTTTTATTTTAAACTTTTGTTTTAGGTTAGTGCTTTTATGTTCGTTACTACTTTTCTGATTATCTTATGTCGTGTGCTTGTCCAAATATATATGTTTTTCTTCTTTCTCTAGGATACCATACCTCGATCCCTAGAATGTCTGATATTATCAATTTTCCTCTCCATCTCTGACTTCTTAGAGGCCCACAGCTGCGCCAGCTTCTTGCTTGTCTTGTTGTTCTTCGCCTTGCGTAGATCAGCTTGCATTCGATGGAGCAGTTCTAGGCGGATCTCTTGAAGTTCATCGATTTCCTATTAGAAGTAATAATTATTTTTTAGCATTATCTATACCTACATATAAAATGCTTTGTCCTGACTGACTGACGGATCAACGCAAAGCCTAAACCGCTGATTATAGATACCTGAAACTTGTTAATTATAAAAATCACTACATAGTATAAAATAAAGTCGCTTTCTCTGTCCCTATATCCCTTTGTATGCTTAAATCTTTAAAACTACGCAACGGATTTTGATGCGGTTTTTTTAATAGATAGAGTGATTCAAGAGTAAGGTTTATATGTATAATACATGCATAATATAGCCGTGCGAAGCCGGGACGGGTCGCTAGTAATAAATAAATATTAAATATTGCAGGACATTCCACACATCGCCATCTAGCCCCAAGCTAAGTAACTACACTTGTGTTATGGGTGCTAGACAACGGATATACTATCTACTTATATACTTTTCTTTTGTAAAATTTTCTTCTAAGTCCACTGAGGAGTTCAAGCATAAATAAATAAATAAATATTGCAGGACATTCCACACATCGCCATCTAGCCCCAAGCTAAGTAACTACACTTGTGTTATGGGTGCTAGACAACGGATATATTGACTCACGTAAATAAAAGAAGGGACTTTAATTTATTAGTTGATTCTTATATACTACTTATATACCTACTTTTCTTTTGTAAATATAAACTTTTAACATTCGGGGTTTAGTATAATCTGAGTAAACTTACAGCTTCCCTAAATATCCAATCCTTTGTCTCCACATCGCATATGATGGAGTCTCTCTTCTTCATCCACCTTGGGAACTGCGCCTTCTCCACCAGATCGGTCCATGTTCGAGCGTGACGCATCCTGCGGTAACATAAGACTAAGGTGCTTAATGGGCCAAATGCCGAATGCCTAATATTTTAAGGTTCTTTTTGTAAGATAACTATAGTTTAAGTAGTTAGATAAAAGGACTTGTTAATTACTTCCGTTGTATAAACTTACTTGTTAATTATTTCCGTTGTATAAACTTACTCGTTAATTATTTCCGTTGTATAAACTTACCCCGTAAATTACTTCTGTTGTATAAATTTCTTAATATTTCCTTGTATTAACTTACTCGTTAATTATTTCCGTTGTATAGACTTACTTGTTAATTATTTTCGTTATATAAACTTACACGTAAATTTTTCCGTTGTATAAACTTACTTGTTAATTATTCCCGTTGTATAAACTTGTTATTTATTTCCGTCGTATAAACTTAATTGTTAATTATTTCCATTGCATAAACTTGTTAAAATTTATTTCCGTTGCTTACTTGTTAATTTTTTCTGTTGCATAAACTTGTTAATTATGTCCGTTGAATAAACTTACTTGTTAATTATTTCCGTTGTATGAAAGTCAGCTGGAAGATCACCTAATCTGTATGGTTTTCCAGGACCTGAAACAAAAAAACATAATTTTGAAAACATTTTCAGTTGCCAATTCGCAATCACAATTAGGCAAATCTGCTCTACTGCTAATCTGGGATTTAGCTATTCGGTGGTTTTGCTTATCTGTCCTTTTGCTGGAGAGACTTTAAAAAGTTTGAAAAAAGTATCAAATTGCACTGAAACAGACCCCACTCCAGCTTATCAAGGTATAAGACTTCAGGGGTCTCCTCGCAGATCGTAGCCGCTTTGCCATCTGGCTGCCAAGGCACTGTCTGAGCTGATGATTCTCTGGAAAACGTAACGTAAATTCAATGGCTAGTTAACAATGGTTTCGTTTCTCTCTCTTGGGTGATGACAGAATATCAGTGTTCACTGGCTAGAGTGAAACTTCACAGTGAGTCATGGCCATTTTGTACTGCTGCAACAAACACATGTTGTTTTTACTTTGATTGGAGAGAAAATGTTGTAATAATTAGATTAAGTCCTTTTGTATAGCAATATGTGTGTTTTGGAGAACAAATAAACGTTATATCTATCTATCTAACAAGCAGAATGAGTTGCGACAGTGCTAAAGTCGTCTGGTATAATTTTATAATTATACCAGACGACTTTATAATAACCCTTTATACAAGGTTATTGGTAATTATAGTAGCAAGCCGTTGAGGGCTACTTCTGTGCACCTAACTAAACAAACAACTTTTGTTCTACGACTTTTCTAAATTCGAACATTTATTTTGAAAATTTTGAGGTTAGGTTTACCTGAAAATCAGCTGTTCCATACACGGAGAGGTCATTAACCTTAAAATTTTACTTATTTTTTAAGTTTTATCTACTGTTCTTTAGTCTGAATGGCCTTTGTTTTAAAAAATCAGCTGTTTTTCGAATTTCTCAAAATTTTCATATATTTTTCGATTTTCCAAAAGTCGTAGAACAAAAGTTGTTTGTTAAGGTGCACAGAAGTAGTGCTCAACGGTTTGCTAGTATAATTACCAATAACCCTGTATATTACCTGAATAGACTCTGTGTGCCCCTGTTCCTTGGTCTGGTAGGTCCAAGTGGCACCAATGATGGAGTCGGAGGATGGAAGTCAGGAGTCGTCGTGTTCACTGGCAGCACCTTCTTTGGGCTATATTAGTTGTAAACATTAGTAAAAAGACTTGTTACAAGATTTTTATCACAGTTGCTCGTATAGTGCATCTTATTAAACGGATTTTAGGCTCATATTCCAATGTATTATGCACGCGTGCGTTTTACATTACCATGATACACTAGTGCTTTAATAAATTATCCCGATAAGTTAAATACGTATCTTACTGCTAATTACATGTTATGTAGATGAAACATTAATTTAACTGGGTTATCGCGAGCGTATTCAAAATGCCGAAATGCAATGATCAATTTACCACACTTATATCGTAATGTACTTACTATTAGTACATATTTCAAAATTGTTTTAGACAGCGGATAAACATCGTCATCCAATAATGTAACGTAACAGTCAGTCTTTTGGGCTCCTAGGGACTTTTAATTTAAAATCAAGTAAACTATTTAATATTTTAGACGGATTTTTCTTCACGGATTTCAAATAGTTTTAATGAGGCTAATCAAAACTTAAAAATAGATAATTGGTAAAAATATAATAAGTTTTTAGTAAGAATTACACATTTTATTAGTGTTTTTTACAAGTGTCTAATAATTTTGACTATAAGTTTGTAGAAAATTTTATGGTAAATTAAAAACTATTAAAAACTTGTAATTAAAGTTATAATACTTGTAAATATTACCAATAAAGTGTGTAGGTACTTACTTAATCGTTACTAAAAATGTTTTAAAAAAAATATTTATTGTTTTTTCAAATGTCTATAGAGCAACTTGTAAAAGTAACTAGAAATTTAATCCATTTGGAATGGCTCTAAAAACTTGTAAAGATAAACTTGTAAGATAAGATTGTATTATAAACTTTGTAAAAAGTTTGTAAAGATCACTAAAATCTTGCTCCCGCGAGTATAAACTTTGTAAAAGTGTAAAAAGTTATCAATTTCACTAAAACCGTGGTAGATAACTATATTAAAAACCTTGCACTCTACGTAGTTCAACAAATTACTGAAAGTAAGTATGCAAAAATTACAAAAAAAAACATTTTCAAAGTCAAAGTCGAAATTCTTTATTCATTTGTAATTCTAATAATATTATGAATGTGAAAGTTTGTGTGTTAGTAGGTATGAGTGTGTGTTTTTATGTTTGTTTTCTTCAGGCAAAAACTCGAACTAAGCGGTTTGCATCCACTATTATTGTGCGCACTGCAAAGTTATGGAACTCCTTGCCTGACTCCCTGTTCCCCACGAACTACAATCTAGCGATCTTCAAAGCGAGAGTGAATCGGTTCCTACTGGGTAAGCACGCTCCATCGTAGGCCATAATGATGCTTACCATCAGGCATATTATGATCAAGTGCAAACCCATTCCTAATAAAATAAAATAAAACTACTGAACTGATTGAGTCATACCATTTCCATAAAATCACCTTGAAACATCTTAAAAGCTAAGCTAAAGAAAAACTAAGCTATGTATTTAATATATTGAACTTACACGGCAGCGAACAAGTACCGATCCTTACCGCCGAGACAGGGCTGCGGTAAATCCTTGTTCTGTAGCGTACGTTCGACATACCCGTCGTATGTACGATCTATGTGATGTGGGAGACGGCAGTTACCGTGGTATACTATAACAAAATAAGGACTTTTCACACAGCACTTCACTGCATAGTATAAAACAAAGTCGCTTTCTCTGTCCCTATATCCCTATGTATGCTTAAATCTTTCAAACTACGCAACGGATTTTGATACGGGTTTTTTAAATAGATAAAGTGAGTCAAGAGGAAGGTTTATATGTATAATACATGCATAATATAGCCGTGCGACGCCGGGACGGGTCGCTAGTTAATCATAAATTAAAGCCTTATGAATCACAAATTATGGAAATAAACGATTAGGAATTATTATTAGGAAGACGACAGTGAAACAAAATGTTTCCGACCAATCCTCCTTTTGTTGTTCGACCAATTTGATTGTACTTACCAACTTTCATCCTCGGAAACTTTCTAAGCTCAGAAAACATGGCGTTGTAGACTGGTTGAATATTCTGCGGAAATATTAATAATTTGTCATTAAAATCTGTTCATAAACAAAGAAGTCACCCGCAGGTAGGGCTACCAGACGATAGGAATTTTCCGGACAAGTCCGAATTTTATCTCTTTCAAGGAAACAGGGAAAATTTGAAATTGTCAGGAATTTATAGATAAAAAGAGAAAAACAAGATAATAAGGTAAAATATTTATTAAATGTATAAGAAAATAATAATACAGAAATCGAATGTCAACAATTAAATCAAAGTAATTTAATAAAATTTAGGGAAGGAAAAGGGGAATCATTAACCAGTAAATAAATCTATTATACTAATATTATAAAGCTCTTTGTTTGTTTGTTTGAACGCGCAAATCTCATGAACCACTGCTTTGAATTGAAAAAATATTTTTGTGTTGGATAGTCCATTTATCAAGTAAGGCTTTAGGCTACTTTATATTTTGATATTTCCACGGGATCGGGACTTACGCGGGTGAAACCGCAAGGTGCAGCTAGTTGGTTCTATTACTAAAGATTGTGTTTTGTGATTGTGATTAATCACGTGTGTGTGAAAAGAAGAAAATGTATGTCAGGAAATATATATACCTGTACATGCAAAGTCAGGGATTTTGTCAGAAAATTTCATTTTTGGATCTGGTAACCCTACCCGTTGGTACCTTTTTAGTTAGGACTAGCAGTGCTCCGTGATTTAACCCGCGTAACTCCTGATCCCGTGGGAATATCGAAATATAAAATAACCTATAGCCTTCCTCGATAAATGGACCATCCAACAAAAAAATAATTTATCAATTCGAACCAGTCGTTTCTGAGATAAGCGCGTTCAAACAAACAACGGAAGCCCTCAAAGTTTAATAATTGTCCCCGTTTTTTCCACAGTTCCCACTGATTCTTCGCTTCTATTGGTCGCAGCGTGATATCATATAGCCTAAAGCCTTTCTTAATAAATTGACTAACCAACAAAATAATTTTTCAATTCGAACCAGTAGTTTCTGAGATAACCGCGTTCAAACAAACAAACAAACTCTTCATCTTTTCTTTTCTTTCTTCTTTTTTTTTAAATATTAGTATACTTAGATTTGCGAGTTTTTAATTCCCTATCTACTGAAAAACTTTCAAGAAGACAATTTATAATGTACATACGACTTGCGCTGAAGCCATGGCTGCTCTAAAGGCTGTCCTGGCATAGTCTCTGGCTCCGGACACTATGTATGCGGGATCTGAACAAATCATACATCATCATTACATAGCATAAAACAAAGTCACTTTCCGCTGTCTGTCCCTATGCTTAGATCATTAAAACTACGCAACGGATTTTGATGTGGTTTTTGAAGTGAAAACTTCTTTAGCGGCGTTGAGCACTTTTTCTGTAATGGGTATAAAATCTTAAACTCGCGTCAGGACACGTGACCTGATCGAAAAAGCGTAAGACGGATGGAGAGTAGACAGCTATCCCCTCTCTACGGCGCGGCGAAAATGTATGCCTGGGCCTACTGTTTTTAATTTGGCTGTGAGTGTATTAAGACGTACATATGGTATTTTTTAACGGACGACTATTGACGGACGACAAATGTCGGACGACAATTTGTTGGACGACAAATGTCGGACGACTATTTGTCGTCCGACGTTTTTTTTTTTTCATCTAAAACTCTTTTTGCGTATGTTCTCGCGACATATGAGATTTTACACAGATATACAGTTTTCACTTCTGCCTGCACTCCCGGAGTGCGCTGTTTTTTTTTTTAATAGATAGAGTGATTCAAGAGGAAGGTTTATATGTATAACTAGCTGACCCGTGCCCACTTCGTTGGGTTCGTTGGGTACCTTACTCATAGATCTAAACTCCCCTCCCGCACGCGCACCCCCCCCTTGGTGACGCCCACTTCGCAACGGGCCGTGCAGCAGAAATCGTAATATTTTAATTTCGCCATAACTTCAAAACCAAACGTCCAATTTTAATCATTCAAAGACCAAATATTATCTCCATAAACTGTTCTTAGTGATGAAATCATTTATTTTGATAAGGATTAATAGCATGAGTAAAATAAACGCGTTTAAATGTAGTCCAAAAAAAATTCAAGATTTTTAAATAAAAAAATGGTTGCTGTGCCTCACTCGACATAGATGGGTATAGTGTGTCGCGGACTTTTTGTAGATATTTATAAGATCTACAATTAATTAGAACATTTTATGGTTCTATCTTTTATAGTTTAGGCAGCGTACGCAAAATAAGTAACTTTTCTGGTTGATTTTTTACACCTTGTGTCCGAAAAACCCAAATATCTTACGGAACCCTATTTTTTTCCAAAATAAAATATAGCCTATGTTACTCGTGGATAATGTAGCTTTCGAATGGTGAAAGAATTTTTAAAATCGGTCCAGTAGTTTTTGAGCCTATTCAGTACAAACAAACAAACATACAAACAAAGTTTTCCTCTTTATAATATTAGTGTAGATACATGCACCATATAGCCGTGCGAAGCCGGGACGGGTCGCTAGTTATTAGAGAAAGGAGTTACGGTGGGGGCGATAGAAAAATAAATAGTTTTCCGTACAGAATTAGCTAAAAAAATTAGGTGGTTAGAAATCTTCTAGTAATTTTTAAGCTATTAACTAAGACTGAGCTATCTGTCTGTTACCAGGCTGTATCTCATGTATCGTGATAGCTAGACAGTTGAAATTTTCACAGATTACGTATTTCTGTTGCCGCTATAACAACAAATACTAAAAACATTACCCTTTCCTTGCAGTCGGGTAAAAACAGAAAAAATAATTAGTGGGGCTCGCCGGCTCCCATGCAAACATGACGCGGAACCCTTCGTGCGGGAGTCAGACTCACACTCGTTTTTCACTCGCACAGTAGCGAGTAGGTAGGTACTTTAGCTACTAAATTACTCGCTACTCGACTAAAATACTAGCTTAATGCGAATTAGGCTTTACGTTAGGTTGACGGCGAGGCGATACGGTGACGATTCTTTTCCGAGTTGATATAATAATGTTACCTTTAAATAAATAAATAAATATTTCAGGACATATTACACATCGCCATCCAGCCCCAAGCTAAGCAACTTAATGCTTGTGTTCTGGGTGCCAGATAACGGATAAACTACTTACTATATACTTTTTTTTTTTTGTAAATATAGGTATAAGTACATATTATATATATAGGAAACACCCAGAACCAGAAACAAGAATTTATGGTCAGCATAAATACTTGTTCCCGGCGGGAATCGAACCCGCAACCTTCTGCGTCGCAGTCGGGTGTTCGCCCGACGCGCCACAAAGGTCGTCAAATCCTTTATCCTCTATCCGTTGTCCGAGATAGAATTTTAAGCCAGCCCTTTGGTCATCCAAAAAACTAGTAAAACTTACCATATAAATAGTCGTGTACTCTAACTTTCATAACATTCTGCTTGTGAGGTGTCGCGTAAAGCGTATCTCCGCTCATTTTTCTTTGAAATACTTTCGCTACAAAAACAACAAAAAGCTTTGGTCTGTTTACACAAAATAATGTCAAAATGATTGTAGCATTGATTAGCTGAAATGCCGTTGCTAGGCAACTATCGTTATCAACTTAAGGCACATGAGTAACTAATTCTCACTAATTCTCTACTCATGTGCTTAAGGGGCGAGTCCCTAAGATACGAGCAAAACGTCATTTACTATTTTAGAAATGTTGAAGAACTCCCTGCATTATAAGACACTAAAAAGAAATCTCATTAGCTTATTAGATGAGTCTACAGTTTCACCATCAGATATTTTGAAAATAATCCATAGTTTTTGAAAAAACAATTATTAAATTTGATGAAAAACATCGAAATCGACCTTTTCTATTTTAAGTATCTGTGCTACTTCGTTGTTATATTTGAAAATATTTTTGGTGTACAGTAAGGGTCATAAATAAATGATCAGTTTGCTACAATAATACTATCAACAAGTATTGGACTTACGACCTTCTTCTAATAGACGTTATACACAAACCTAAATACTTGAATTAAAAGTACTCAGTGTGATTATTATTTTCAAAATTTTAGCTAAGTCTTTAGTTGTGTGAGTGGTATAAGGGGCCACCCGCTACACCAACCGACGTGGGTTCGATCCGGGTTACGGGATCCAGGTTACGTTGTTATAATGTTCAAATAGTGCTGCAAAGGATTGTCGACGTAACGGTGCGCGGTGGGCAGAGACTTTTGACCGTGGATTGTACCTAAGTCTGTCTACAAAAGGGTTCCTGACATTTTGGGAGCTTGGCATCGTGTTTTTTTACGCGTTGCACTTTGAGATTCATACCCATTGATAGAGAGCATTAGGAGAACAAATAATGCAGCCTTCACATATCCTCCTATAATGCGTATCTTTACTTGTATACGGGCTGTTTGCCCAACTAGACTTCTTTAGTAATAATAATAAAAAACACATAAATAAATATTGCAGGACATTCCACACATCGCCATCTAGCCCCAAGCTAAGTAACTACACTTGTGTTATGGGTGCTAGACAACGGATATACTACTTATATACTTTTCTTTTGTAAATACATACTTACTAGCGACCCGCCCCGGCTTCGCATGGCTATATTATGCATGTATTATACATATAAACCTTCCTCTTGAATCTATTAAAAAACCGCATCAAAATCGGTTGCGTAGTTTTAAAGATTTAAGCATACATAGGGATATAGGGACATAGGGACAGATAAAGCGACTTTGTTTTATACGCTATGTAGTGATAATACATAGAAACAACCAGACCACAGACAAATATCTAAGCACAAAATACTTGTCTGAGGCGGGAATCGAACCCGCAACCCTGTGTTTGGCAGTCCGGCATGGTGACCATTGTGACAACTGGGTCGTCATCAAGTTGAGTCCTCTTTGCGTGAGGACCATGTCGACCATGTCCAGAGGAGAGAACTTGGCAATACTTCTGGAGACAACTAAGCCGCGGGTTTCATCACGATGTTTTCTTTAACACCACGGTATGTGTCCAAAGGCCTTTGGATAGGTTTTGAAGAATCTATTTAAGGCTGCTTATTCTGCCAAACGCAACGCGCCAGAAATACCCGTCGTCGCTAACAACTAGTATTGTTAATTGTAACAAATATGTTTTGTTTTTCTCAAAAGTGCTGAGATAGAATTGTAGGTGAAATTTTTATCGATATTTTGGGGTAATTTTGAGGAGAAAATTCTTTGTCGTGTCAATGCTAGACTAGTTTTAATTTCTAATTTTAGGATAGCTTCAAAACTATAGGAAATGTTTGGCTCAAAGTCACACTAAAATGTCGGTAAAAATCTCACCTACAATTCTATCTCAGCACTTTTGAGAAAAACAAAACCCATACGTAACAATCAACAATGTTCACCAACGAAGGCGACCGGTGCTAGTAGTAACTATTTAGTAGGCTGTGTACCAAGGTCGTTGACGTATGGACCCCCTTAAGTTAATTTTATTACCTATCTTAGTTTCTCCAAAACTACTGGACCGATTTAGACGAAACTTGGTATGAGGATACATTGATTCATTGACAATAACATAGGTTAATTTTTATCCCGATATTCCTACGGGATCGGGAGTTACGCGGGTGAAACCGCTGAGCGCTGAAAGTCTTTAAATAAAAAAAATGTTTGCATTGTAAAACTTGGATTTGCCTTTATTTTTCAATATATTTACAATCATTATTTAAGTACATACACATTAATTGATATATTTTATTTAGTGCTTAAGAACTATAGACTAAGATACAGTTTACAGTGTGTAAAGAGAACCTTCCTTAAGAGGAAAGGGTACCGGGGGCTCTTTCCATACAAACTATTACAAACGTAGTCGACTGTTTCCTCCCTGGATAATGATAATGATATAACTGCCATGACCATGCCCCTTTTTTTGTTTTTTTTTTATTTTATTTTTTATTTTTTAAATCTTAATTTCTATGATACTTAATTAGAAAATGAAAAAACCAAAACATAGGGGCATAGTCATGGCAGTTATAGGTGTTATGGCACAAAAATATTTGTGCTAGTGTCAATATCCAGGGAGGAAACAGTCGACTACGTTTGTATGGAGAGAGGGCAGGTACCCTTTCACCTTAAAAACATGTGTAAGTATACAATTTTTTACCTTATCTAAAAGTTCAGGGGTATTGTGGGTTTTTTTACACACTGTATAAAAAGTCAGAAAAAATTAGGCACAGCTTAATACTTTATTGTATAGTGACTAAAAGTAGAATATTAAAGTTGCCAGTACAGCCGGCAACAAAAGTGCAGACCCACCGTAGACTTCTAATAAATGAAGGTCAAAGGACTATAGAAGCAAAAGATCTTCATCAAAGCCTCACCATTTTTTTATGGGATCACTACTGAGGTATCCCTTTTATAGCATAAAAAGAATCATCTCAATCGGTTGAGTCGTCTTCGAGTAATATATAAAAAATATACAGGGTTATTGGAAATTATACTAGCAAGCCGTTGATGGCTACTTCTGTGCACCTTAACAAACAACTTTTGTTCTACGACTTTTGGAAATTCGATAAAAAAATGGTAGGAAAAAGTGTTTAAAAAAAGCTGCCGTTTTTTCGAATTACATAAATTCGAAAAAACGGCAGCTTTTTTAAAACAAAGTTCATTCAGACTAAGAAAATTAAGTACATAAAACTTAAAAAAAATAAGTAAACTTGTAAGGTTAATGACCTCTCCGTGTAAGGAACAGCTGATTTTCAGATAAACCTAAACTCAAAATTTTTGAAAAAATGTTTTAATTTCCAAAAGTCGTAGAACAAAAGTTGTTTGTTTAGGTGCACAGAAGTAGCCCTCAACGGCTTGCTAGTATAATTACCAATAACCCTGTAGAATATGATGAATTCAGAATCTCACCTTTTTTAACTGACTTCAAAAAGGAGGAGATTCTGAATCTATATTTTTATGTATGTTCGACGATTACTCGAAAACGCCTGGACCGATTTGGAAAATTCTTTTTTAAGTCTGTTAAAACGGGACGGGTCGTTAATGTTTATGTACCACTGCCATCTTTCTACCTTCACTCGCGTCCCTCGAAAGCCCACGTTTATTTGTTGGTGTTTGAGTGACGAGCGTATAGGTATCTTCTAGACACCGGCACCGCGTGCTACATCTTACACCGCATCGTCACTTACCATCGTGTGACGATACTGGTCAAACGTTGACCTATCACGACATAGTAAAAAAAAAACAAAGTCGCTTCCAGCTGTCTGTCCCTATGTATGCTTAGATCTTTAAAACTACGCAACAGATTTTGATGCAGTTTTTTTATTGATTGAATCATTCCAGAGAAAGGTTTTTAGTTAGTTTAAAACAAAACTACCACGTGTACGAAGTCGCAGGCAACAGTTAGTTATAAAATATAAAAAATTGGAGATCTACGTTGGGTCTGCACTTTTGTTGTCTGACTGTACTACATAGAAAATTTTATAAAAAAGACTTAAGTAATAGAAATTGGAATAGCAAATAAAATTAGATTTTTTTTGCAATCGAAATAGAATTCCAATTGCTAAACACATTTTGATATGCCAAAAATATTTAAGTATCTTAAAATCATTGTACCTACCTATAAAATTTGTATTTGTAGCCAAATGATTGATGACTTCACAACTCCAACCTTTTTAGGTTATAAAAAATTGCATTGAAATGAAAACTCTTTGGTATAAACGAGACGTTTTTACGTCTCTACTGCAGCTGCAATTCTGATACAACCGATTTTTTTTAAATATTTATCTAAAGTATCTGCGGGCTACAAGGGCCACTGAAAGTTTTTTTTTATATTTGTGGCAAAATAACAAGAAACAAATGATTTTTTTTTCCGATTGACATAAAAACAATAAATATTTATCTAATCGTAATTTTTAAGTAGTTTTCCCTTTATTACGAAATATTTCCCACAAGTACCCCATTCCCACGGGTTTGGGACTTACGCGGGTGAAACCGCGGGGCGTAGCTTTATATAATAATTTGGTGCTCTTATATAAAGTTGTGATGACTTATATAAATAGTTAGGTACACTTATTTATTATTAAATGCAGTGAAAATGTATTTTAATAGGATCACAAAGATTAGGTATTTGTAAGTAAATGCACTCAAAAGGTATCGGATATGGATAGAGTTATTTATTTCGACTATACAGGGTTTTTGGTACATAACAAGGGTTATTAATAATTATATAGGGTTATTGTATTGGTAATCATATCATATTAGCAAGGGTAGAGGGCTACTACTTTGCACCTTAAGGTGAAAGGGTACCTGCGCTCTCTCCATACAAACGTAGTCGACTGTTCTCTCCGTGGACACTAGCACAAATATTTTTGTGCCATAATACATGCCCCTATGTTTTAGTTTTTTTGATTTTCTTATTATCATAAAAATTAAAATTAGGTATAACAAAATAAAATAATAAAAAAAAAACAAAAAATAGGGGCATGGTCATTGGTCATGGCAGTTATAAGTTTTATGCACCAAAAAAATTTGCTCTAGTGTCATTATCCAGGGAGAAAACAGTATGTTTGTAATAGTTTGTATGGAGGCAGCCCCCGGTACTCCGGTACCCTTTCCTCATAACAATCAACTTTTGTTCTAACTACGACTTTTGGAAATTCGACAATTTATTGAAAATGTGGAGGTTAAGCAAATTCGATGAATTGAATTGGCAAATATTTGCCTGGAGATCTGTTTTGGACAAACTAGTTTGATCAGAAAGTTTGATCAGCAGGAAGGTACCGTTTTGAATTGATGGAACACCTGCATTCACAAAAAAGTGTCTGACGAAATATTGTGTGACGCGTTCGTTCCCGTTAGAAACAGAGTATTGAAAAATAATATCGCTCATCTGGGCTTGTGTTATGGTGACGAGTGACGAATAGAGAGTGATATAAAAGAGTTATATAAAGGAAAAAAATATAAACGCAATTTTTTTTTATAATGGAATACCTATCATCTTTTTTTTATTTTTCATCGTTTTCTTATGATGTTATCACGTAAAATTATCGTCCGTAAACCGACTTTACAGACAAACCATTTTTATGTAAAGTAATTTTCATTATTTTTACGAGATATTTAGTTTTTAATTTGACGACCCAGTTGGCACAATGGTCACCATGCCGGACTGCCAAACACCGGGTCGCGGGTTCGATTCCCGCCTCAGACATGTATTTATGCTTAGATATTTGTCTGTGGTTTGGTTGTTTCTATGTATTATAAGTATATATTTATAAAAGAAAAGTATATAAGTTGTATATTCGTTGTCTAGCACCCATAACACAAGTCTAGTTACTTAGCTTGGGGCTAGATGGCGATGTGTGGAATGTCCTGCAATATAAAAAAAATATAAAAAAATTAAGGTGGCCCTTTTTATCCCCAGATACCTTATAATTACCAATAACCCTGTATGTCTTTGGTTATGACATACAATGAGCTTAGGCCCTTAAATATATGTTATAAAATTCGTGTTAGCTCCTAAACACAATAGATATAATGTGATATGCAATTATAGTGATTGTTGTGAGATACGGTCTCAGTTGTTTTGAACCGTTACAAGCGTCCGCGTCGTTGCAGCTTTGCAGGCAGCCGTGTACGTATCTGAGAAAAATATTTATAATTAAAATGGCACTCGGGGATTGCCGCGGTAAAGCTATTGCATCCTGCGAGCTTCGTAAATTCGTACCATATGCATACACGTTAAGCGAACGCTCGGCCGAGCTACATGGTAGGCGGAGTAGGGGGTGTTAGGTTTTATTTTCGTTACGGAATTTCTTGGTTCGGTCGCCGCGCTCAATGCCCGCGATAAAAGCTATGCAATAGCCTTAAATAACCCTGACTTTTATCCATAACTTTCAGATGAATGAACCGATTAAACATAGCTAAGAACACTAAATTCACCTTTCAAACAAAAGAAACCAAATTAAAATTCCGATTCAACCGTTCCGGAGCTACGGTGTCACAGACAGACACACACACAGACACGACAAACTTATAACACCCAATTGTTTTTGTGTCGGGGGTTCAAAGCAATAATAAATGAAAATAATATGGTCTGTCGCAGTGGCTTCATGATTCTTGAACCGTTTAGTTGATTCCCAATTTAGACTACTAGTACTATTGTTAGTAGGTATTGTTAGTAGGTATAGTAGTAAACTCAAATTTAAAAAAAAAAAATATCAACAGTCGTTTGGAACAAAAATTGTTTGCCTAGACGTGTAGAATCACCACCTTGCGTATTAAAAATTTGTTGAGAAAAATTTAATATTTTGTGGAAAATATAACTTTAAAAAAATATACAGTATACTTATTCACGACGAATTGAGAACGTCCTCCTTTTTTTTAAATCGGTTAAAAATAACATAAAATATTTGTAAACAAAACCTAAACATAGAATTAATTATAATCTCTATATACATGGTTATTGGTAATTATACTAGCAAGCCGTTGAGGGCTACTTCTGTGCACCTTAACAAACAACTTTTGTTCAACGACTTTTAGAAATTCGAAAAAAAAAAAAAAAATTTAAGGTTATGTAAATTCGAAAAACAGCTGAGTTTTCAAAATAAAGGTAATTCAGACTAAGAACAGTAGATAAAACTTAAAAAATAAGCAAAATTTTAAGGTTAATGACCTCTTCGTGTAAGGAACAACTGATTTTCAGGTTAACCTAATCTCAAAATTTATGAAAAAATATTCGAATTTCCAAAAGTCGTTGAACAAAAGTTGTTTGTTTAGGTACACAGAAGTAGCCCTCAATGGCTTGCCAGTATAATTACCAATAGCCCTGTATATAAAATTCTCGTGTCGTGGTGCTAGTTACCAAACTCCACCTAAACGGCTGAACCGATTTGTATGACATTTTTTGTGTATATTCGTTAGGTCTGACAATCGAACAACATCTATTTTTTTTTTACCTAATTTTTGACTTAATTTTTTATTGCCGGGACAGCTTATGTATAATGGACGAAGTTCAGCAGAAAGAACCCAACCCTACATTGAAGTGATAATGCTTAATCACCTGTCATTGTAATAAAATCGTCCGCAATGTGACATCCTAATGATCTCAGTGTCGGTTGTTGCAGTACCGGAGTCGAGGCCGCAGCCTCTTACTGTTATAGATTCTCCTGTGTCATCTGGAAGTTAAAAATAAATACGTCTTATTAATAGTGTAGGCGAGTGTACGGACAACTTTTTTGTAATTAAATAAAAATAAATAAATATTTCAGGACATATTACACATCGTCATCCAGCCCCAAGCTAAGCAACTTAATGCTTGTGTTATGGGTGCCAGATAACGGATAAACTACTTATATACTTTTTTTTTTGTAAATATATACATATTATACATATAGGAAACACCCAGAACCAGAAACAAGAATTTATGGTCAGCATAAATACTTGTTCCCGGCGGGAATCGAACCCGCAACCTTCTGCGTCGCAGTCGGGTGTTCGCCCGACGCGCCACAGAGGTCGTCAGGTAATTTTCATACTACTATTCTTAAAAAAAGCAATAATAAAGGGTTATTGGTAACCATATCAGCAAGCAGTTGAGGGCCACTTCTGTGCACCTAAACAAACAACTTTTGTTCTACGACTTTAGAAAATTTGAACATTTTTGACGTGACAACGTTTTATAAATTGGTTTGCCGGGTGACACTTCAAGAAACTGCGTTACGCTCCGCTGACGTTATGCGCTCACAATGAGAGCGAGTGAGAGGCACGCGGGCATGGTTAGCCCGCCTAAGAGCGAGAGAGACAGACATAAAAAGTGAAAGGCACGCGTCCCTTCCACTCGAGCACAGTTGTTGTCACGTAAAACTTTCGCCCGTATACCGACTTTACAGGCAACCAGTTTTTTTGATAATTTTGAGAATATTATGTACCTATTTTATACAGACTTATAGCAGTTGGTAAACTCAAAAAATAAGTATAATCTTAAGGTTAATGAACTCTCCGTGTAAGGAAAGGCTAATTTTCAGGTAAGTAGGTACAACATTTAAAAAAAACGTAGAACAAAAATTGTTTGTTTAGGTGCACTGAAGTAGCCTCAAGTGGCCCCAACCGCTTGCTAATATAGTTACCAATAACCCTATATAGTTTTATTGCAAAAATTAACAGGTTAATATTCTGAAAATAAGGTACTTAATGACTTTTCCAAAAATCTAATGATGCAGTTTAAGTTTTGGTCGAAATCGAGCATTAGACTCCTATCAGCATTTATGGCCTGAAGGCCCATTTAAAAAAAAACAATAAATGATGTTGGTTACCTTTAATTGTACTATTTTCTAAAAAGTAAAATTAAATCAAAGAAAATAGAATGAATCTCGACTCAAGTCAGCTAGACATGTGCCTAGATAAAATCTCTACTTGAGCATGGATTGTCACTCAAGTGTCATATTATTTTCACGGGTCGGAAAAGATCCTGTAATTGGCTTTCTGTTGGTACACTGTATAAACTAAAGCTATTGGATCTCTAAATAAATAAATAAAGAAATTAGAGATAGACACAACTAGATTTAAGTCGAGATTTTTTAGAACGTCACTTAAGAAGCAAAGCTTAAATTTGAACTCAGCAGAGTATTGCTCAGCTGAATACTCTGCTGAGTTCAGATTTAAGCTTTGCTTCTCAAGTGACGTTCTAAAAAATCTCGACATAAATCTAGTTTCAAAACGAGATCAATTACTAAATTACAGATCAGATGAAACTTAAAATCACCCTCTTTTTACACAGACATAAGCAAGTGTGTATGTATGTGAAAATTGCCCAGTTAAACATTAGTTAATTGATGAAACAATGTCACAACATATGAGCCGTTCCCAATGTCTATAATTGACATTTTCGTTAATTGATCATATGTTTGCCGACACCAACAGTTGTACAGTTGTGGTCAGAAGTGCAGAAACAAAAAAAAATATTATAAAGCTTTTTTTTATCATGTTTTTGGAACGAAGATTTTTACCGCGGGTTGGCGAGGGAACCTAGGCGAGGAAAAATGGTACGCGTTACCTAGGCGAGGAAAAATGGTACGCGTTACAAAAACGTGAAACGAAAAACAGCAAGAAAAAAACTGACAATAGAAAAAAAAGGTAAAGGGACATCCTTCGAAACACCTGTACCGCGACAAGTTAATTTTTTTTAAAGAGCGGTGTTAGCTTAGTTGTATATTCCTCTACTTTAATTCTGAAAGTCGTGGGTTGAATCCTGGTAGGCAGATTTATGCAGTGACTGCATTTAATACATGCCTTAAAGAACACTACTATGTCCAGAACCCATACCACCCCATACCACTTAGCTAAGTCGACCAATATACCATGTTCAGAAGAAAAAGTAAGGAGCGAAGCTCATTTGAAATAAGTATATTAGCCTTATTGATTAAAATGCAAACACCCTGCAATCCGTTTTACAAGCTGTAAAACAAATAAAGTTAATTATATAAATTTTTTAAAATTTGGAATTTGGGTTATCGTTTATTGGGTTTTCAGGAGTATTAATTCATTTTGTTGTGGCTTTGAACGACGTGTCCATGCAGCCAGTCACTTACCAAAGACGCCAGCTATTTTAATACAGGATGTAGCCGGGAACAGGCCGTCCCTTCCTTTCCTCCCGCCCATGCACGGCGACTCCAACATCTGAAGTGAATGGTTGTTGTGGAAGGGATCATCGCAAGCTGAGAAACGGCCATTCATTGATACGCATTTGAAGCAGTCGATGGCTTGCGCTGAAATATAAAAAAAATAGAATTGTGTCTTGAATACTAGCAGCGCTCCCGATTCTGTGGGAAAATCGGGATAAAAAGTAGGTATCCTATGTTACTGTCAATGAATCAATGTATCCTCATACCAAGTTTCATCTAAATCGGTACATTAGTTTTGGAGCCTATTCGTTACAAAAAACGAAAAAAAAACTTTCCTCATTATTAGTCTATGTAATAGATTAATTATTGTATATTAGCGACCCGCCCCGGCTTTGCACAGCCATATTATGCATGTATTATACATATAAACCTTCCTCTTGAATCACTCTATCTATTAAAAGAACCGCATCAAAATCCGTTGCGTAGTTTTAAAGATTTAAGCGTACGTATAGGGATATAGGGACAGAGAAAGCGACTTTTTTTTATACCACGTAGTGATTTTTTTTATTTGCTCCCAAGTACAAACTTTTCGTCTTCTCCTTCATTATTATAAGTAAGACATTAAGAATGATTGCTTGGCTTAGTGATGTTTTGGTGCGGAGCATTGCAACCATCAATTTTTCTATTCCAATAATAATAATTTTAGAACTCTACGGTGGGCCTACACTTTTGTTGCCTTACCTGTACTTATCCAACACAAAAATGTTGCAATTGATATGAAAATCATCATAGTCTTCCGTGATGATTCCATGACCTAGAACAAAAATAAAAAAAATCTTTAAAAAATAAACAATTCAATTGACAACCTCTGAGGCACGGAAGACGAACACTAGCCTGCCACACAGAACGCTGTGGGTTCGATTACCGTCTCAAACAGATCTGTCCATTTTTAGAATAAAACCAACGACCCACCCCGGCTTCGCACGGCTATATTAAACATGTATTATACATATAAACCTCCTCTTGAATCACTCCATCTACTATTTAAAAACCGCATCAAGATACGTTACGTAGTTTAAATATCTAAGCATACATACATAGGGACATAGAGCTTATAGTGATGACTAAACATGATTCATTCTGTCGCAGTGGCTTCATAATACTTGAACCGTTTAGTTGATTCCCAATCATTTGTGAAACCATAGAGAACTGCTAGTTTAAAATATTATAAAATAGATATTATTAATATGAGATGCTCTTGCGCACGTTTATCTCTCAGCTAGAAGCGTTATGTTTATCAACAATTCAGCTTCATAACTACATAGTATAAAACAAAGTCGCTTCCCGCTGTCGCTTCCTGCTGTCCCTGTGTATGCTTAGATATTTAAAACTACGCAACGGATTTTGATGCGATTTTTTTATAGATAGAGTTATTCAAGAGGAAGGTTTGAGTATATAAAACAAAACTACCACGCGTACGAAGTCGCGGGCAACAGCTAGTTTATAATATTAGATAGGATTAGGAAGTTAGGATTAACGACCTCTGAGGCGCGGTTGACGAACAACCGCCAGCGACACAGAAGATCTGTCATATTTCATGTGTGTATTTTTTTTTTACCAAACATGGTTCATTCTGTCGCAGTGGCTTTATGGTACTTGAACCGTTTATTTAATTCCCAATCATTTGTGAAACCATAGGGCACTGCTAGTTCAAAATATTAAAAAATAGATATTATTAATATGAGATGCTCTTGCGCACGTTAATCTTTCAGCTGGATGTATAAACAATTCAGTACTAAGATAAAAGCAAGGTACCTATGATTGATAGATTTTTATGATACCATTAAACTCTAGATTGGAGAGTTCACGGCTGCGCGCAATAATACAGATAAAATGTTAAATATGTTGTATAAATAGTAGCTGGTCAAACAGTAGCGCAGCGAGGGGGGCGGAGGGGCGGACCGCCCCGGGAGGGCGGCAAAATTGGTGAAAAAATCTTTTGTGCGATATTTTTTCAGTTTTTTTCATATTGTTACGTATTTTCACACCAACACCAACTTTATTGTTTTTTTGTCGTCATAAGGGCGGAAAATGTTCAACATTATTATTTTTATGACGTCAAAAGAGCGGTAAAATGCCAATTTTATGTTTTTAATAACGTCAAACGGGCGGAAAATTTTCAACATTATAATTTTTATGACATCAAAAGAGCGGAAACTAACCAATATTATATTTTATGACGTTAAAAGGGCGGCAAGTTGCCAACATGAATATTTTTATGACGTCAAAAGGGCGGCAAATTATGACTCCGCCCCGGGCGACAGTGATGCTACGCCACTGTGGTCAAATAAAGATTATTCAATAACTATCTGCGCCGCTCGGTTTCACCCGCGTAACTCCCGATCCCGTGGGAATATCGGGATAAAAAGTAGCCTATGTTACTGTCAATGAATCATGATTCTAGGCCTATTCTCTATCCAGTGGCTAACTCGGTGGACATCAATTTGATAAGCACTTTGCAGTACATTGCTGCTATGACGTAACGTGGTAATTACCATCATTTTAGGAAAACAGCAATGTACTGCAAAGTGCATATCAAATTGATGTCCACCGAGTTAGCCACTGGATAGAGAATAAAAATAAAAAAATCTCTCTGAAATGTCCTATTGGCAATCAGTCTAATGGCGAAACGATTGTCGGAAAACGCGGGGACTTTCCCAAAAGTGTTAGAACAAAAGTTGAAATAAAAAGCCTTTTTTTATAATTACCAATAACCCTGAATATGCTTTGAATTGAGAACCTCCTCCTCTTAAGGGTTCCGTATCCAAAGGTTAAAAATGGGACCCTATTACTAAGACTGTCTGTCTGTCACCAGGCTGTATATCATGAACCGTGATAGCTAGACAGTTGAAATTTTCACAGATTATGTATATCTGTTGCCGCAAACACTAAAAATAGAAAAAAAAAACAATGCACTCCGGGAGTGCCGACAGAAGTAAAATTTTTAACTTAAAAAAAATTAAACTTATTTACTAAACAACTCAAAATATATGTATACCTACATATACACGCAGATTATATGCACTCACTGTAGTTGCGTCTCGTAACGGTGTCGCGAGTTCAGAGATGTTATCTCATCTAAAAATATGCTTATCGTGCTAAAAGAAGTTTTCACTTTAAAATAATTAGTACGGGTACAGAACCCTTCGTGCGCAAGTCCGATTCGCACTTGGCCGTTTTTTGAAGTCGGATAAAAATCGTAATGGATAAACTATGCCAATTTAACCATCCATGTAAACAAAGAATTAAATCAAAGATTACATTTGTTTACGAAATCCAGTAACAAATCAAATAATATTAAGGCCAGGCTGTGAGGCTGTCAATTTCTATACAAAAAGCGGTAACGTTTTCCCCCCCATAAACGAAGACAGATTTCGATAATTTTCGAAAATGTTCTAGATCTAATGGAAAACTAGGTTTAACCGTTTTTGACGTGACAACGTTTTATAAATTGGTTTGCCGGGTGACACTTCAAGAAACTGCGTTACGCTCCGCTCACGTTATGCGCTCACAATGAGAGCGAGTGAGAGGCACGCGTCCCTTCCACTCGGGCATGGTTAGCCCGCCTAAGAGCGAGAGAGACAGACATAAAAAGTGAAAGGCACGCGTCCCTTTCACTCGAGCACAGTTGTTGTCACGTAAAACTTTCGCCCGTATACCGACTTTACAGGCAACCAGTTTTTTTATTTTAAAGAAATATTGCCTAAGATAAAAGTTATTAGTATCTGAATATCTATATTTTTGACTTAAAAACTTCATCGAGCGTTTCAATTGTTTTTTACTAGACTAAACTGAATTACCAAAAAAGAAAAATGTATAAACCTAGAATAAGATGCAGTGAATTAAATGAGACTAAATTTATTCTATTTTGTGAAGGATAAAGGGGGTAAAAACGTTACGGCCCGCAACATTATTTGAAAGCAAAATGAAGGCAATTACGGCCGAACTTAAACTCTCTCTATCGCACGATATACGGGTCATTTTTGAAAATACCTACTCGCGCCGCGTATCGAAAACTCATGATCCTCTTAAAATCGACTTTAAAATCTTTAGAAATTACTGCAAACTACTAACTTTACCATCATTTTTCATCCCCTTAGAGGTTGAATTTCCAAAAACCCTTTTTTCAGGGCTGCCCTACGTATTAAAAGGAACTTACATGCTAAGTTTCAGCTTTTCAGCTTTCGTAGTTTCAAAGATTTCTTAATGAGTCTTTTTTTTATATTCAAGAACTAGCGACCCGCTCCGGTTTCGCACGGCTATATTATGCATGTATTATACATATAAACCTTCATCTTGAATCACTCTATCTATTAAAAAAAACCGCATCAAAATTCGTTGCGTAGTTTCAAAAATCTAAGCGGTCAAAGGGAAATAGAGACAGAAAAAGCGACTTTGTTTTATATTATGTAGTGATGATAAGGTTCAAATTACAAAAGCAGTATTTTCGAAAAGCGAGTGTTGCAAGGTAAGGTAATATAAACAAACAAAACGCGTTTATTTGGCAATCAATCAGCAGTGTTTCGTTTTAGAATTTAATAAAAGTGTTTAAGAATTTCATATGTTTCTATTTGTGTGTGTTGGTTTGTTGCGGGGTTGTTGCAATCTATACTTAATATTATAAAGCTGAAGAGTTTGTTTGTTTGTTTGTTTGTTTGAACGCGCTAATCTCAGGAACTGCTGGTTCGAATTGAAAAATTCTTTTTGTGTTGGATAGTCCATTTATCGAGGAAGGTTATAGGCTACTTTTTATCCCGATATTCCCACGGGATCGAGAGTTACGCGGGTGAAACCGCGAAACGCAGTTAGTTTAAAATAAGAATATCTGAATGTTCTTTTGATCATCTTTTTAGGGTTCCGTAGGTACCTCAAAAGGTAAAAAAAAGGAGTAGGTAATTATAAGATCACTTTGACGACCCAGTTGGCACAATGGTCCCCATGCCGGACTGCCAAACACAGGGTTGCGGGTTTGATCCCCGCCTCAGGCATGTATTTATGCTTAAATATTTTGTCTGTGGTCTGGTTGTTTCTGGTCGTGTAAGGTAGGTAGGTACATTCGATCGGTTTTTAACCGACTTCAAAAAAGGAGGAGGTTCTCAATTCGTCTGTATGTTTTTTTGTATGGTTTGATCGTCCTTTGTTTTTGTTTCGATACAGATAATCGTCAATAAAGATAAAGTTCTAATCAGACACTTCAAACAATTAACGTAAGCACTGATTAAAATAATATCTAAGTTAATTTGCGTTTGTTTGTTTTTTTTTATGGTCAAAAGGTTTGACTGACTTTGGTAAGAAGTACCTACCTATAGGTATGGAGAACAGGATAGTGGGCAACCAGACAATTTAAAAGTACATATTATAATATACTAGCGACCCGCTCCGGCTTCGCACGGCTATATTATGCATGTATTATACATAAAAACCTTCCTCTTGAATCACTCTATCTATTAAAAAAAACCGCATCAAAATCCGTTGCGCAGTTTTAAAGATCTAAGCATAGGACAATAGGTACTATTAGGTACATAGGGACGGCGAAAAGTGACTTTATTTTATACTATTGTAGTGATTAAACGTAGTGATGATGCTTACCATCAGGCACATTATGGTCAAGTGCAAACCCATTCCTAATAAAAAAAAAAAAAAAAAAAAAAAAAAAAAAACATTGTTTTTATCTTGGACAAATAAATATATAAAATATATAAATATTGCAGGACATTCCACACATCGCCATCTAGCCCCAAGCTAAGTAACTAGACTTGTGTTATGGGTGATAGACAACGGATATACTAAGTACTTATATACTTTTCTTTTTTTGTAAATATATACTTAATATACATACAGACACCCAGACCACAGACAAATATCTAAGCATAAATACTTGTCTGTGGCGGGAATTGAACCCGCAACCCTGTGTTTAGTAGTCCAGCATGGTGACCATTGTGCCAACTGGGTCGTCAATAAAAAAATGTTTTGATGTTTTTTTTTAAGTACCTACCTACATACCTACTTATGCTTTGCCAAAGTCAGAGAAATGCAAACTTTAAAGGCACTTGTGATTTCTATGGCCAAAGTGTATAGTGAAAGTATGGTTTCATCGCATATCTGTGACCAAAAACGCAAATAACAAAATTTTTTGGCGTATCGCGAATTTAGATTCGTCAATTCGTGAATGTCCATGATAGTGAATTACCAAAAACGCAATAGGAAAAGACGTAGGTACATTTATGGCGTATCGCGTATTTAGATTCGTCAATTCGTGAATGACCATGTTAGTAAATTACCGAAAACGCAAAAGGAAAAGACATAGGAACATTATTAGCGTATCGCTTATTTAAATTCGTCAATTCGTGAATGTCCATGATAGTGAATTACCAAAAACGCAAAAGGAAAAGACGTAGGTACATTTATGGCGTATCGCGTATTTAGATTCGTCAATTCGTGAATGACCATGTTAGTAAATTACCAAAAACGCAATAGGAAAAGACGTAGGTAAATTTTTGGTGTATCGCGTATTTAGATTCGTCAATTCGTGAATGACCATGTTAGTAATAGTAGATTACCAAAGATAATAGGTAGGTACAAGTAGGTAAACATACTTTTTTAATTATTCTATCTAAACAAAACCGCAAAAATCCGTTGCGTAGTTTTAAAGATTTAAGCATAAATAGGGACAGACAGCGGAAAGTGACTTTGTTTTATACTATGTAATGCTGTACCACGGCCGGAGTAGAACTTACGACCTTCTATTTAGAGTTAAAAGCTTGTACTATAATTATATAACTTACCTTCAAAAATTACCGTAGCGTAAATCAATCAATACATTGTAATCAAAAACACCATTATTTTAGTCTAAATTTAGGCCAAATAATAATACGTACCTATCACCACTTTTAAAAACCCAAGCAATATTTTTAATTATTACAACCGAATTGTGATAGTTAGATTAGTAAATTGAGTTTTTTATTGTATAAAATATTAAAAAAGATATTTTTTGTAAGCGTGCAGTGTAGTTTGGTGGAAATATCGACTGAAATTGTTATGTAGGACGATCCCGCTGAAAGCTTGGTGTTGCCAGTTTAAGAGAGCTTTTCTTTGCTTGATTTTTGGGAGTTTTTTTTCGATAAGTATAGATTTTATACAATTATAGCTGTTCTCATACAGATTTTACACAGATTTTTTCACTTATCGATACAGATTTGTCGAATTGAAATGTGGCAACACTGATGTCGGACCCGACCAAATCGGGACGTGTGTATAAGCCCTTAGAGTGCTGACTATCTTCAAATTATACTTTACTAGCGACCCGCTCCGGCTTCGCAAGGCTATATTATGCATGTATTATATTATACATATAAACGTTCCTCTTGAATCACTCTATCCATTAAAAAAACCACATCAAAATCCGTTGCGTAGTTTTAAAGATCTAAGCATACAAAGGGACATAGGGATATAGGGACGGCGAAAAGTGACTTTATTTTATAAACTATGTAGTGATTTACGCAAGTAGGTAGGTACTATTTATTGTTGGCAAAAAATAATTGTGCTTCTTTAAAAAATTTGAAATATTATAAATTGTAATTTTCAACTTTATAGAAATTCTAATGATGCAGCTTTAGTTTTGTCAAAATCAGACACGGACCTCCTTGTGACGTGATAACGTTTTATAAATTGGTGAACACCTGCAATCTCAAAAAAGTGTGACGTCACGCGTCGTTACTGGAACGCCTCATGTTATTGACAAGGTAACTATAGCAACGTTTTATCGTTGCCATGGTTACCATCAATGTTTTCTTATGACGTTATCACGTAAAATTATCGTCCGGAAACAGACTTTACAGACAACCATTTTTCGCTATCTCAAGTTTAGTTAGGATAATATGTAGCCTTGAAGGAAGGCCCATGTAATAAATTCATATATTGGTAAGGTGACACAAAAAAGTGATAACTTTCAGTAACTAGGTATATAATTTCATTTAACATTTTACATCAAGTGATATAGGTAAAACAATCAAACTTGCTGACATTAATAATTAATTTACAGTCATTTATATCTAAAATTTTATAAGGTTTATACAATTTTATACCACTGTCTTCAGTTATTGGGTCTTTAATATTACTACTATGTATTAATAAATAATAGCAGTCTCCATTTTCATTTGACATCTGTAAAAAATGGCAGCCATAATTTATTTCAACTTTTTGAATTCGGAACATTTGGAATTCTTCTTTCGGTATTATGAAACTTGTGGTAGCGGCCAGGAACTTTTCGTGCTGCCATATTGCCAGTCTGCTGTTTTGTTTTTTTACTAAATCGTTTAGGCGGGAAACTAGACCGCCTTTTTTGTAGCGCTTTTTTCTTTTTTTAATGTTGCTATCTTCGGGGCTAGATAAATCTTCTTTTTTTGATATTGTTGGTAAAGTTTCGCTTTTGCATGTCAATATTATTTCTTCGGAACTGCTTTTTGAATTTTTTGGAGTAGAATTATCGCTTATTATAGTCTGACTGGCTTGAGAGTTCTCCGAGCTGAAATTGCTATCGAAGAATGAACTAACTCTTTTTATCAAATCTAGTTTAGCTTTTGTCTTATTCTCTATGGTTTTGGTAACTTTTTCTATTATATCTTGATCATCTGTACAATTTTCTGGCTCCTTTTTAATTGATTCTTCTGTTTTTAGCTCTTCATTTTTCTCTACCTCAAATAATTTTTTCCTCACTCTCGCTGAAGTCTGTGGTGATCTTTTCGATACTAAAACCGGACTTTTTAGTCGAAAAGTCTTTGAGGACGTCAAAATCGGGGAGTTGGCAACATTTTTAGGCGCTAAAATGGATGATTGACAAAATTTTTTTTGGTTAGTTTTCGTAATTAAAATTGGCGATTTTCCCATAGATTTCTTACTTATACTGTGTTTGGATGTATCTAAGATAGTTATACTTAAATTAGAAAGGTTCTTTGGCGGGTTTCTCTTGCGTTTTCTATTGCAATTGA
This sequence comes from Idaea aversata, assembly GCA_907269075.1. NCBI lineage: Eukaryota > Metazoa > Arthropoda > Insecta > Lepidoptera > Geometridae > Idaea > Idaea aversata. Next base: position 5,209,395 of record OU026112.1, on the reverse strand, counting down.
GGTAAGATAACTTTATATTTTTTTCATTCGTATCTTCGTAGCCACTAGACTCACTCGATGACCAATTTATATCTTCTACATGTTGTTGCGAGCTGAGTATTTTAAACTTCTCTTGGAAAGCGTTTTCTTTTTGTCTAGACATTGTTTTTGTACAAAATTATTCAATTTATCGGCAAGTAAACACAAATGTCTCACATTTTTTGACAGGTCAGCTATTAGGGTATGACTTTGACAAACATGTGACTTGTGACACCTTGATAAAACTATGGTGATGGTAGACGATCATTCTTGTGATTTTTTTATATCTATGTTTATTATTTTCACTCATTCATTTATTTTTCTTAAAGGATATTGCCTCATTTAGTATGGACGCTGTCCCAAACAAATCGCTGCGATGTGTCGTGCCTCATTTGAAAGGCCTTAATGTGTACTCCATTTTATATTAAGGCAGCAAAAAAATCCCACCCAGTGGAACCGAGATATTTCGTCATCAATACAACGTCTCGTACTATGAAAGTTATAGGACTCGCATAGCCATTACTGTTTAATTAAACGTGTAACACCTTCATGTGGTAGCTCAAATGAAAGGCCTTAACTAGGACAACATTTTTGTTCTACATTACAAAAAAATCCCATCAGGAGGAAAAGATATATTTCATCTTCAATACAACGTCTCGTACTATGAAAGTTATAGAACACGCATAGCCATTACTGTTTAATAAATTATGTAAGTAACACCTTCATGTGGGGTAGCTCAAATAAAAGAGCTTAACTAAGACTTCATTTTTGTTCTACATTACAAAAAAATCCCATCAGCAGGAACCAAGATATTTCGTCTTCAATACTACGTCTCGTAGTAAGAAAGTAATGAATCTCGCATAGCCATTACTATTTAAACGTTAAACACCTTCATTAGGTACCTTAAATGAAAGGTCTTAACTAAGACTACATTTTTGTTCTACATTACAAAAACCCACCAGATGGAACCGAGATAAATAATAGTATTTAGCTTTAAAAAGGTAATTGTTTTTTATCACTGTTGCTCATAAGGTGGATCTTATTAAACCGCTTTTAGGCTCATAATGCAACGTATTATACACGCGTGCGATAAAAAAGTATCCAACTAGTTCTAAAATAATATGTTATGCCGATAAGTTAATTACGTATCTTACTACTAATTACATGTCAGGTAGATGAAACATTTTTAAGTTATCTGGGTTATACTGTTTTGATGTATAGAAAAAAGGTACCAACAAAGAGTTTTTAAGCCTTGCTGGCGTCAAAACTCTTTGTTGGTACCTTTTTTCTACTTTTCAAAAGGATGCCTCTAAGTCTGATAGCGAACGATAATTTTACGTGATAACGTCTTTGAAAACAATTAAAAAATTGAGTTTTGTTTTTATTTCGTTTTTCTTTAGGTACATAAATATATTTTTCCTTACCATTATATTCTATTTTTAACTCCCGAAGCAAAAACAAATGGAAAAAACCCTAAAAAAATATTGTATGTCATACGAGGCTGTATAAGTTAAAAGTCTTTTGCGTATACTTTCTGGAGTGTAATTAACAAAAAAAAGTAAACCTAACCTAAAATTCTTAAAAACTTTTTATAACTTTAACAAGTTTTTTTTTTATTCGCAAGTGATAAAAAACGTCGTACGATACACGTGTGGATTGATCTTTGTATCTCGGCTTTTTAAACGCCCTCGCATACCGCTCGCGTGTGTTAAACTGCCTCTATGCAAAGATCAATTTTCCACACTTGTTTCGCAATGTAATATAATAATCGACTTTCAACAATTCCATCTTGTGGAACCTTATTTGTTACCTTACTGGTCTAGTTGCGGAAAATAGCTATCTCATAATTATAACTATATTTTAAGTGTTCAAAATACCACCAAATGGATGTCACACAGGTGCAGGTGCAGGTTGACCAGCGCTGTAACCGCGTCATGCAGTGGTAGCTAATGGTGAGGCAGATCCTGGTTAGCGGCACACGACTCCTAAGACTACCTACCTTAATAGGTTTTTTGTGTTACTGATTATTATTATTTTTTTGTTTTATGTTGTTCATTGTTTTTCTCGTTATAACGTCGTGTGCTTATATAATAAGCGTTTTCTTTTTTTTCTTTCTTTCAGATTATTTAATATGAAATCGATTAGGCCAAGGCTTTATTTATAACATCGCGCGTCTTGTGCAAGAAGACGACTTACTCGTATGTTTTTAAATTATTTTTATCACAGTTGCTCTTATAGTAAATCGAATTAAACCGATATTAGGCTCATAATACAACGTATTACGCACGCGTGCGTTTTACTTTACCATAACGCACAAGTGCTGTTAAGTTATCCCGATAAGTTAAATTAGTATCTTATTGCTAAAGTCATGTTATGTAGATCAGATGTAGCTAATCCTACCTCTCTGTTAGAACCTTCTACACAATTCTGGCGGATATGGCTAATTCAACCTATCTGTTAGAATAGAACCTTCCACACCATTCTGACAGATGTAGCTAATCCAACCTAGAATTATGCAGACAGTTTTAACAGAGAGGTTGGATTAGCTACATCCGTCGTCATTTGAGGTACCACATGAAGGTGTTAAACGTTTAAATAGTAATGGCTATGCGAGATTCATTACTTTCTTACTACGAGACGTAGTATTGAAGACGAAATATCTTGGTTCCTCCTGATGGGATTTTTTTGTGATGTAGAACAAAAATGTAGTCCTAGTTAAGTTCTTTTATTTGAGCTACCCCACATGAAGGTGTTACTTACACATTTTATTAAACAGTAATGGCTATGCGTGTTCTATAACTTTCATAGTACGAGACGTTGTATTGAAGACGATATATATCTATTCCTCCTGATGGGATTTTTTTGTAATGTAAAACAAAAATGTAGTCCTAGTTATGGCCTTTCATTTGAGCTACCACATGAAGGTGTTACACGTCTAATTAAACAGTAATGGCTATGCGAGTTCTATAACTTTCATAGTACGAGACGTTGTATTGATGACGAAATATCTCGGTTCCACTGGGTGGGATTTTTTTGCTGCCTTAATATAAAATGGAGTACACATTAAGGCCTTTCAAATGAGGCACGACACATCGCAGCGATTTGTTTGGGACGCTAAGCGGCATTATCCTTTAGGTTTTTACACAAACAAACTGAATACAAAATATATACATCACTATATAAACTTATAAAAAAAAAACAGCGCACTCCGGGAGTGCAGGCAGAAGTGAAAACAATAAACTTGTTATTTCTCATAGAATATTTCTTAAAACGATCTGCTACTGCCATCTATTAGCACTCACTTAAACAAATATAGTTTATTTTTTATTCGCTAGATGGCAGTAAAAAATTTAAATCAGCGCCATCTACATTCGAATAGCGGTCTTTCTAGAAACTAAGTTTCTCAATTTGTGTAATAGATGGCAGTATAAGTTAAACAAAAAGACTAACACAAATAAAATCTCATCTGTCGCGTCAAAATCTGTCGCGAGAACGGCTGAAAATGCTCACCCACAAAAGTGCCCATTGCGCCATAAGAAGATGGCAGTAGCAGATCGTTTCAAGAAATATTCTATGAGAAATAACAAGTTTATTGTTTTCACTTCTGCCTGCACTCCCGGAGTGCGCTGTTTTTTTTATTATTATATTTCATTCAAAGTATTCTTCAATAAAAAGTACCTATCTTGATTAACATAAACTTCAAGAGTGGTGAAGCTTCCTTGGGTGAAACTACTTCTCATGCGTATGCTAGTCTTTCTTTGCACAGAAGTTCACAGAAGTCTTAAAAGAGAAATAGCAGTGTAGAAAAACCCTAATCGCACTTTATAATGGTAACATATTAAGTTTATTAAACTAGCAACACTGTTATTTGATTGTCATGTTGGCAAAAATGACAACAACACAACTGTCGTGTTGGCACTACTGACGCCGCCATGTTATTTTGCTAACTTCATGCCGGTGTGCTCTCAAAACAAATACGTGCGCCTTCGATAGCGTTGTTTATCAATATTCTCTCCAATAATAATCCAATTTGATTACAAAACTGTTTCTGTCCACTAAGAAACTATTAAAAACGAACAATTGATAGGTTTTGTATTGTTTTCGTCGCGTTTTCGTTAGTTAACCGGTCGGTCTACCACTGCAATGGAAGTCGAACGCGTTGCTTCCGACTCTGAAAACGTGGCGGTGGATGTCGACAAGTTGATCCAGGACGAAGGCGCCGGGGACGCCGCAACGGCCCTTCCGGAGCGCCTTCGCCGTAAGAACAAGAAATACGCCCGTACTAATAGCAAAGACGGTAGCGGTAGCGTAGCTCCGGTGACTCCGTTGCCCAAATATCGCAGCTGGAAAAACAGCCGGCGACCGCGTAACGGGCATGGAAGAGGCCTACCTAAGAAAGGTAAATTAACACATTCGTATTTACAATATCATTCACCGGGGAATATTCTCGAAATTGAGCAGTGTGAATGCAGTCACTTTACGTAACCTTTGTTTACTACGCAATAGATTTGGTGATCACATTGTTGTCTTTCAATATTGAACACAAAAACACACCTCTAAGCACGTTATTTTAGCGTCTCCTTGCTAAACTAATCATAATTATGAACCTGGGTATTATGTACCTACACAAATAGGCAGTAACTTGCATTTAGATAAATAAAATCTTCGTGATAGCAACAGTATAAGTTGGTCAATACCATAGGTTGAATGACTCATTATGCAATATTGCTAGTAAACAACTTTCAATAGTTACGAAGGTTATTTTAGTCATATCGTCGCGTAGGGCAACAATCCTAATCTACACTTTAAAGCTGAAGAGTTTGTTTGTTTGAACGCGCTAATCTCAGGAACTACTGGTTCGAATTGAAAAATTATTTTTGTGTTGGGTAGTCCATTTATCGAGGAAGGCTATAAGCTACTTTTCATTTTGATATTCCCACGGGATCGGGACTTACGCGGGTGAAACCGAGGGGCGCAGCTAGGCTTTATCTATCTACTAGCGACCCGTTCCGGCTTCGCACGGCTATATTATGCATGTATTATACATATAAACCTTCCTCTTGAATCACTTTATCTATTAAAAAAAACCGCATCAAAATTCGTTGCGTAGTTTTAAAGATCTAAGCATACAAAGGGATATAGGGACAGTGAAAAGGGACTTTATTATATACTATGTAGTGATTAGCAGCGCTCCGCGGTTACTCCCACGTAACTCCCGATCCCGTGGGATATCGGGATAAAAAATGGCCTATGTCACTCCCAATGAAACAATGTATTCTCATACCAAGCTTCATTAAAATCGGTCCAGTAGTTTCAAAGCCTATTCGATTCAAACAAATGAAATCTTTCCACTTTATAATATTAGTAAAAATAGCTGCGCTCCGCGGTTTCACCTGCATAAGTCCAGATCCCGTGGTAATATTGGGATAAAATGTAGCCAATAGCCTTCCTCGATAAATGGACTATCCAACACAAAAATATTTTTTCAATTCGAACCAGTAGTTCCTGAGATTAGCGCGTTCAAACAAACTCTTTAGCTTTATAATATTAGTATAAAATAGATATAAAAATTAATCCCTATTTCACTGTCACGGCGTCACGCGTGAACGGCTAGACCAATTTCTTAATTTTTTTTGTTGTCCTAATTGTTACAAACTTACAAACAAAAAAATCTTTCATCTATACTAATACTAGCGACCCGGCTTCGCACGACTATATTATGCATGTATTATACATATAAACCTTCCTCTTGAATCACTATCTATTAAAAAAAACCCCATCAAAATCCGTTGCGTAGTTTTAAAGATTTAAGCAGTCAAAGGGAAATAGGGACAGAAAAAGCGACCTTGTTTTATACTATGTAGTGATTATAAAGCTGAATAGTTTGTTTGTTTGTTTGAACGCGCTAATCTCAGGAACTGCTTATTCGAATTGAAAAATTATTTTTGTGTTGGATAGTCCATTTATCGAGGAAGGTTATAGGCTACTTTTTATCCCGATATTCCCACGGGATCGGGAGTTACGCGGGTGAAACTGCGGAGCGCAGCTAGTCTTTAAAATATTAGAGTAGATTAAACCCTGTATACCTACCAAGTTTCATCCAGATCGGTTGTAAAATACGATCTGTAAAGGACAACCTACATACATACTGACAAAAAAAGCTTTGCCAAACTTGAGTTAGTAATGCTTCAATCGCTCAGTCAGTACTTCACTATCATCATTACTACATAGTATAAAACAAAGTCGCTTTCTCTGTCCCTATATCCCTATGTATGCTTAAATCTTTAAAACTACGCAACGGATTTTGATGCGGTTTAATAGATAGAGTGATTCAAGAGGAAGGTTTATATGTATAATACATGCATAATATAGCCGTGCGAAGCCGGGGCGGGTCACTAGTACCCTAACAATATCAACATTTTGATAATGTATATTTTTTATTTTTAAACAACAAGGTTTTAGGTATTAATAGATAAGATAAATGCATGAATTATGTTATTTAATAAATATTAAATTTTGTAATTTTTTGATAAAAACCAGAGAGAGATAAACTAAATTACACGGTTCGCTATTATAATATACTAGCGACCCGCCCTGGCTTCGCACGGCTATATTATGCATGTATTATACATAATATATACCTTCCTCTTGAATCACTCTATCTATTAAAAAAAACCGCATCAAAATCCGTTGCGTAGTTTTAAAGATTTAAGCATACATAGGGATATAGGGACAGAGAAAGCGACTTTGTTTTATACTATGTAGTGAAGTGACTAGCGACCCGCCCCGGCTTCGCACGGCTGTATTATGCATGTATTATATCTAAAAACCTTCCTCTTTAATCACTCTATCTATTTAAAATAACCGCATCAAAATCCGTTGCGTAGTTTTAAAGATCTAAGCATACATAGGGACATAGGGACGGCGAAAAGTGACTTTATTTTATACTATGTAGTGATTCTAATATTATAAAGCTGAAAAGTTTGTTTGTTTGAATGCACTTCTCTCAAGAACTACTGGTTTGAATTGAAAAATTATTTTTGTATCAGATAGTCCATTTATCAAGAAAGGCTTTAGGCTATATATATAACATCACGCTGCGACCAATAGAAGCGAAGAATCAGTGGGAAATGTGGAAAAAGCTGTAAAAATAATTGATCTTTGAGGGCTTCCGTTGTTTGTTTTAACGCGCTAATCTCAGGAACTACTGGTTTGAATTGAAAAATTCCTTTTTTGTTGGATAGTCCATTTATCGAGGAAGGATATAGGCTACTTTTGATCCCGATATTCCCACGGGTGAAACCGCGGAGCGCAGCTAGTGACATATAAAATGCTTTTTTCTGAGTGACTGACTGACTGACCGATCAACGCACAGCCTAAACCACTGATCATAGAGACCTGAAACTTGGAGGGTGTGTTCTTTGTATGACGTAGGCATCCGATAAGAAAGGATTTTCCGAAATTTCTACCCCTTAGGGGGTGAAAAAGGAGGGCAAAGTTTGTACGGTTCGTAAAAAACAAATAAAATCCTATTAGAACCATTTTCGATTTCTACGTGGACGCAATGTCGCAGCAAACGCTAGTAAATTATAAACGTACATTATGAAAAATCCACTTGTAACTCCTGGTCCCATGGGAACATCGGGATAAGAACTAGCCTATGTTATTATAGGATTTCAGCTACTTGTCTATACTTCCACACTTATCATTACATAGTATAAAACAAAGTCACTTTCCGCTATGTATACTTAGATCTTTAAAACTACGCAACGGATTTTGATGCGGTGTTTTTTAATAGATAGAGTGATTCAAGAGGAAGGTTTATACGTATAATACATGCATAATATAGCCGTGCGAAGCCGAAGCGGGTCGCTAGTAAAATAAAATAGAAAGGAATTTGTTTGTTTGAATTGAAGAGGCTCCTTAACTACTGGACAGATTTAGATGAAACTTGGTATGAGGATACATTGATTCATTGACAGTGACATAGGCTACTTTTTATCCCGATATTCCCACGGGATCGGGAGTTACGTGGGTGAAACCGCATAGTCTTACAATATATTTAATTTTTAACCCAGGTGGGGCAGGCGGGAAGGGAGTCTGGGGTCTACCAGGGTCTGAGGTCCTGGAAGAGTACGAGGAGGACGCCAACGACCCCAACTACGATTCGGAGGCCGTCACCAATGGAGATGTTGAGTTCAAGCAGGTTATCATTGAGGCGGAACCTGAAGAGATTATGGTGAGTGCATTAGTTAATAACAAGGGCGTCTGGGGCAACTGGGGGTGTTTGGGGTCAACAGAAACAGAGGTGTGTAGATCAACTGGGGTGTAGTAATTATTTTTTCGGGTTTCGGGTAAAATCGTGGGTCGGTACTCGACCTACTCTCGGTTACTACCCTCAACTATCAGCATGAGAGGACAACGCTCGCCGCTGCTCCAGTCTCCTCGCGATCATGACTGGTCAATAGTTGTTACAATGTTACAATAACATAGTTTACCCTAGCCTTAGCATAGTTACTGGAATTTGAAATAAGGCTTGATGTGTATTAGGTACTAATCATGTTTTAGATTTTTGGAAAAATATACTCTTCTCAGATTTTTTATTAGATTTTATGTAAGTATTTCTTTCTTTTGTAAATTTAGCCAATATGTTATTTGTTATAATATTGTTTTTATGTCTGTATTTTTTTATTATTGATTTGTAGAAATTCATTTGACGACCTCTGTGGCGCGTCGGGCGAACACCCGACTGCGACGCAGAAGGTTGCGGGTTCGATTCCCGCCGGGAACAAGTATTTATGCTGACCATAAATTATTGTTTCTGGTTCTGGGTGTTTCCTATATGTATAATATGTATATATTTACAAAAAAAAAAGTATATAAGTAGTTTATCCGTTATCTGGCACCCATAACACAAGCATTAAGTTGCTTAGCTTGGGGCTGGATGGCGATGTGTAATATGTCCTGAAATATTTATTTATTTATTCTTTAACACTATAATATATTTTCCTGTAACCTATATTATAGATCATTTATTAAATAAATTTAATTAGTTGTTTTATAACATAGTCGAAACGCCGAAGTAAGAGAAATAAAAATACGCGATTAACGCCCGAATACTGAAATGCTACTTATCTTAAGTGGCGATTAAATTGATATTGAAGTGTATGCTTCAATAGGATAGGATCGTCTGAAATATTTAGGGGACCCCTAAACATTTCAGATTTGTTGGAGTATTCGGGCATAAGACCCGAGAAAATAATTACTACAAATCGTGGGAGTTTAAAAAGTTTATCAACTGGGGTGTGTGGATCAACAGAAGTCCTCTGATGACCCCAACACCCCTTTTGGCCCCAAATACCTCTGTTCAACAGCAGTGTCTGGGGTCAACAGAGGTGTTTGAGACAAACAGGGGTGTCTGGGGTCAACAAGGACGTGTGCGATCAAGAATAGCTTCTTGGGTCTATAACTGACGTCCTGGGAGAGTATGAGGAGGACGCTTATGGCCTCAACTACGACTTGAAGGCGTTTAGGTTCAAAATGTCCAAATCCCAAAATGTCCAGAGGGTGCAAATTGTCCATATCCCAGAATGTCCATATCCCAAAATGTCCAAATCCCATAATGTCCATATCCCAAAATGTCCATATCCCAGAATGTCCATATCCCAGAAAGTCCAAATCCCAAAATGTCCATGTCCCAAATTGTCCATATCCCAGAATGTCCATATTCATACCAGAGTTTATATCTTACTTTATTGAAACAACATTATATGGTGGATTAAAAAAAAAACTTATGCTATACTTAGTATTTTAATCAAAAGAACAAGCAAAAGATATATAATTATGTATGTTAAATATATTTTTTTTAGCACCTAATATAATTCGGTATGTCAAGAAAATGAAATGTAATTAATATGTAATTCGGATATAAAAAAAACCTACCTATATCAAGAAAATACAATGTTACTATAATATTGACATCTTCCAAAAAACTTTACATAGGTACCCAATTGAACAGAAATTCGGATTTTTTATAGTGTCGAACTGTCGACGCTATGTTTGTTCGAAAAATAATGAAAAGTTTGCTTTTTTTGGAGATAAAGACCAATAATGTTTAAAATAGTCCAAACTCAATAAAAAAAATAAAGACCATCGACCATCGCATCGGTTAAAATACTATAATGATTGGCAACAGCTGTTTTTTTTAATCCACCGTATTATTTTGGTTCAATAAAGTAAAATATAAACTCTGGTATGAATATGGACATTCTGGGATGTAGACAATATGGGACATGGACATTCTGGGATTAGGACTTTCTGGTCTATGGACATTCTGGTCTATGGACATTCTGGGATATGGACATTTTGGGATATGGACAATATGGGACATGGACATTCTGGGATTTGGACTTTCTGGTCTATGGACATTCTGGGATATGGACATTCTGGGATATGGACATTCTGGGATATGGACATTTTGGGATATGGACATTATGGGATTTGGACATTTTGGGATATGGACAATTTGCACCCTCTGGACATTTTGGGATTTGGACATTTTGAACCTAAACGCTTGAAGGCTGTCACTAGAGATGTTAAGTTCGAGCGCGTCTTGGACCTGGGGTCAATAGGGTTGTCTGGGGATAAAAAAAAATGTACAATCAAACGCAAAATTACTTTCTAGCAGTACAGACTACTGAAAAAATAAATCGAACGTTTTACGCAGCGCCATCTACCTAAGCTAAACTAGGTTTTATCTACACAGATAACGTATATATTTTTATAATTTTCTTTTGTAAATCCTTCATATTAAACATACAAACACAAGACAACAAATATCTGTACATAAAAACTTGTCTGAGGCGGAAATCGAACCCGCAATCTGCGTCGCAGGCAAATAACGTTACATTCTAATTTTACCAAAAAAAAATCGCCACGTAGAATCACAATGTCTATAATAAACAAAAGATAATATTGTGAAGCCATATTTGTAAATAAAACCACCCACCAATTACGCGAATAAGCGACTCGCAAACAGCTGTTACGCGGCGATGTTCACACCATAGAATAAAACCACCCACCAATTACGCGAATAAGCGACTCGCAAACAGCTGTTACGCGGCGATGTTCACACCATAGAATAAAACCACCCACCAATTACGCGAATAAGCGACTCGCAAACAGCTGTTACGCGGCGATGTTCACACCATAGAATAAAACCACCCACCAATTACGCGAATAAGCGACTCGCAAACAGCTGTTACGCGGCGATGTTCACACCATAGAATAAAACCACCCACCAATTACGCGAATAAGCGACTCGCAAACAGCTGTTACGCGGCGATGTTCACACCATAGAATCCTATACGAAAATATCGATCTAAACATAGGCTTAAACCGTTTGTTTACAGTTGAGAGAGAGGTTTAGCTATTGCGATAGGAAAGCGTGATTGGCGATGTTTACACCAAAGAATCCTATAAACGAAAATATCGATCTGAACATAGGCGTCAGTTGAGACTCTCAAGTTGAGAGAGAGGTTTAGCGATTGCGAGAGAGAAAGTGTGATTGACGATGTTCACACTAAAGAATCCAATACGAAAATATAGATCTGAACATAGGCGTCAGTTGAGAGAGAGGGTTAGAGATTGCGAGAGAGAAAGCGTGATTCGGTTGAGCTATCTGCGTAGAGATGATGTAATTTTCAATGTCAAGGTTACAAGGCGAGCTCGGTGAAAATCGATAGGTTCTACTTGTGGTATGACAGTCTTTGTCTAGTTCATCTAGGTAGGTTTTAGAAGGTTTCTTTGTCTACTACGCTTGCTGATCGATCGTGCGAGGTTTTGTGGGTTAAGCAACGCTTGTCAGAGTTATTTCTCTGATGGGTGACCTATTTGGCGACGACCCAGTTGGCACAATGGTCACCATGCCCGACTGCCAAACACAGGGTTGCGGGTTCGATTCCCGCCTCAGACATGTATTTATGCTTAGATATTCGTCTGTGGTCTGGGTGTCTGTATGTATATTAGGTATATATTTACAAAAAAAAGGTATATAAGTAGTATATCCGTTGTCTAGCACCCATAACACAAGTCTAGTTACTTAGCTTGGGGCTTGTTACGTCACGCCGCTGTAGGCACATAGCATGTTGCAATGAAGACCGGCCAAAAATGCTGACTCGCTATGACCTCGATCGCAGTAGCCGCGTGCCGTCATATTTCAGCATTCCTATACCTAACATCGGATCAGGGACCGAAATGGTATCTCAATAAGCGGTTTTGATCGGTATTTTTAAGTGATACTCGAACGCTTACTTTGCATTTTAAGTACCACAAATAATGATATCTATAAATTGCGGTACCACTAGTTTCGGGTACCCAAAATCGTAAGCGGATACCCGAATATTAAACCCTAAAAGTGTCTTCTTGCGCGTTGCCAATTCTACGCGAAAATCCTTTCTCTCTTTTACATATGTCATTAGAAAGGGTTAAACGTAATCTCTGCCGTGCACGTGTATGTTTGTTTATTAATTGTCAATTTCATAGTCTAGGTCGTTTTTAATACAGAAATTTTAAAAATAACTATTCAGAATAATGTTTTCATCATTAAAAATTCAACTTTAAGAAACGGTAAACTATTTCTTTGTTTCTGAAAAAACTGTCAATCCTAGCAGCACCACTTTGGAATCAAATTGAAGGTGATTTTAGTATCTACAAATGTATTTCTAATAGTTTTTCCTATAGGACTATTACTTCTCCTATAGGACTAGTTTTCTCAGAAACAAAGAAATAGTTTACGGTTTCTTAAAGTTGAATTTTGTTTAATGATGAAAACATTATTCTGAATAGTTATTTTTAAAATTTCTGTATTAAAAACGACCTAGACTATGAAATTGACAATTAACTTCTCAACTGGCCTACAAACCCCCGAGCGATTTTCTTTTCGGAGCAGAAAGTAGCCGTTGACTGGCCAAGTCGAAAAAAAATGGCCGCTTGAAGGGGGCAGACCCGTTTATGCATATAAATTAATTTTGGTTTGACTAATTCATAACATTGATACCTTTCTGCATTCAGAATGAAATTTCCTATTTAGATGACATAGTTTAAATATTAGTACTTGAACAAATAATGTGAGTAATTGCAGAGTGAAGTGCAAATTTGCAAAATGCACTTGCAAAAAAATTGCAAAAAAAATTCCTAAAGAAACTAATATCTCCTGCGAAATTTATGAGTTAATAATACAAAGTGAGGTGATCTAGTTACTCAGGCGTTGTTTTATCACAAAACACAACACATAAAACAAATGAAAACAATATTAATTAAGTCGAAACGCGCACTGTCCAAAACAAAAACAAACAAACATGGCCGTCAAAGGCAATTGATCGAAGTGACATTGACATTGAACGATTATAACCTTACCAAATTAAGTAGTATGGTTTTATATGCAACTCATGTACATCCCAGAATAGGTTGGCTATACTTGATCTTGACATACATTCATTCATTAGACGTAAAAAACATCAAAATACGCCCGAAACCCCCGAGCGGTTTTGGCCAGTGTAGCGTTTCGGCCGAAAAACCGCTCGGGGGTTTGTAGGCCAGTTGAGAAGTTAATAAACAAACATATAAAACAAACATACCTGGAAAACGCTTTCAAGGGGTAGTTTTTCCTAAAAAACTAAAACACGTGCCAGATAGCACCATAGGAGAAGCCCAGGGTTTTCAAGGATGACAACTCAGGAATAGACTACTCTCGGAGGGTCTAATAACATATTAAAATTTTTTTTTTTTTTCGATGTATAGCGTTTTTGTGTCCATTTTTACTGACCGAATTGAAAGAAAAGTAAGCATATTTCGAAAATTATAAGTCCGATCAACATACTTCCAAGACAATTATTATAGAGAATTTAATGAAGAACAAATTGGTCATTGACAGTTTTGATGTGGCTTTAATCGTTTTTATAATAAAATCAAAAAACTCATTAGGGTTGATACAAAACAGGGTCGAGGGGGCGTTAAAATCACTTACAGCTTCTAAACTATAAGTCCGATCTACATACTTCCAAGGAGATTGTTGTAGTGAGTTTAATGAGGATCATATTGCTCATTGACAGTTTGGTTGTAGTTTGAACCGTTTTCATACAAAATGCAAAAAACTCTAATTTGGCACAAAAAGGGGGGGGAAAGGGGGGAAACAATAATTTCTCGACGTGCTTCCATATCGAAATTGAAGCACATATATGACAGCTACGTTCATGCCAAGTTTCATGCTTTCTTTACGATGGGACCATAAAACTGATTTTTGTTAGGACTGGGAGCTGCACTAGATGTAAATTGCTAGATTCAGTCGAACGAAAAAGCGACGTTGCCATTTTTACAAACATCTCAAAAATACTGTTCATGAACGGTTCATAAACCATTTATTTTTAGATACCAAAATTTTGCGATATCATTATTTTTGGGTACCGTAATTCTATTTTAAATTAAGATATCTTTGCATAGGGGTATCTGAATTTCAAGTATCCTAAAATATCGGTTTTTCGGTCCCTGCATCGGATAGGTCTCACCTTAGGTTAATTATTTCTAAGTATTAATGTAAGATATTTTTAGTTTTAACTCAATAAATGAGTTATGAATCATTTCTCGGTTTCCTTTCGATCCTCCGACTGCCGCTAACGTAATTGGCGCAGTCGGTAGGATGCTCGCTCGTGCGGTTTGCGAGTCCGAGAATCGCTCTCGAGATTGCGAATCGCCTTGGAGGCTTTCTAGCCCATCTTCGAGTATCCGAATCTACAAACCAGCAGCAGCCCCGGAGGAGAATCTGACAATCGATTCACGAAAGAACCAGAAATGAAACTGTAAGTACACTTGAATCGTTCTCGTGTTGCTTCCTTTTTTTAGTCCTAAACCTTATCATAAACTTCAAGAATGATCCTTGAGCCCATAGTCTAGAGTTTCCGGCAGTCTGAATCGACAGGCTTGCTGTATAGATTCTCTAACTAAGCATAACTAGTAAATAATAGTAGATTAATTTATTAGATTAAAAATTATTTTTAATAGTTTAGATTCATTTCGTTTTTAATTTTTTGTGAGAAAATATGACTGTGTACGGCACATAGCTTGCTATAGATTTAAAACATATAAAACCTTGGTCATATTACATAGACGAGTAAATAGTTTTCATTTAATATTTAATAAATTTCTGAAATAAAATTTAATTTAATTTAATTTTCATAAGAATTAAAAGTCTCTTCCTTATCCCAACCCAACCCTTTATTGCAACTAACGAGGTTACATTCAAGTGCATAGAGACAGAATGTCCGAAGCCCAACGGAAACTGGTTTCTTTGTGAGAAGGAAGCTAATCATCAACTGCTTAACTACGCACCAAGTCCGATGGAATCCAGCAGCTAATCACGAACAAGTTCCTGCAAAGGTCCAGTCAATTCACCGTGGTTATCATGATAGAGGAAGCAAGGGAAAAACTTGACGATCTACATTACGCCTTTCTAGTCTACCACATCCTATCTTATTCATCTGAACTCCGTGAATCTACGTGATTTATTCAGCATCCAGGACCTTAAGTGTTCCAGCAACCGAGAACTGATAACTGTTCTTACTACGTCGTTCTACTTTGTAGTACCTAATCTACGTGATCAGTTTACTTCTAGAAAATATAAAATTAAGAGGTGCAGCAAACCATTGAAAAGCCCGACTCAACCTCTAGCCACAGCAGCCCTGTAGATCCAAGAAGAACTGGCAAGGATTCCGGCAACATTTTCTCACAACGTGATAAAAATAGTTGCCGTTCTAAGGACGGAGGTGTTACGTCACGCCGCTGTAGGCACATAGCATGTTGCAATGAAGACCGGCCAAAAATGCTGACTCGCTATGACCTCGATCGCAGTAGACGCGTGCCGTCATATTTCAGCATTCCTATACCTAACATCGGATAGGTCTCACCTTAGGTTAATTATTTCTAAGTAATAATGTAAGATATTTTTAGTTTTAACTCAATAAATGAGTTATGAATCATTTCTCGGTTTCCTTTCGATCCTCCGACTGCCGCTAACGTAATTGGCTAGATGGCGATGTGTGGAATGTCCTGCAATATTTATTTATTTATACAGGGTTATTGGCAATCATATTACATTATAGCAAGGGGTCACCTGTGCAGCTAAACAAACTTTTGTTCTACGACTTTTGAAAATTAAAACAATTTTTTTATATTTTTTATCGTTATGTTTACACAGCCTGTTTCTTACACACACGGCGAGGTGATTAACCTAAAGTTTAATCTACTCTTCTAAGTCAGAAAATCAACTGGTTTTAAAATATCGGCTGATTTACGAATTTTACAACCTCAAAGTTAAAAAAAAAGAATTCGTATTTCCAAAAGTCGTATTAACAAAACTTGTTTGTTTAGCTGCACAGAAGTGACCCCTCAACCGTTAGCTAATATGATTCCTTTAGACGCATAACACCACATACGCGAAACACCACCTTTACGCAAAACGCATAACTCGCAAAATACCAACTAAGCACAACACCAACTTCGATATTAGCAAAATACCAACTACGCATAACACCAACTTTGATATACTTAAGCAAAATACCAACTACGCATAACACCAGCTTTGATTTTTACATATAACCCTGTATTGTATTGTCAGCGTTTGCCTAAATAATCTGCGAGGCGAGTGAAGGTAGGAAGAGTGCATCCCATCGACCCCGGTGGTCCCGCCCCGGTAACGGGGCCGTTGGGAAAAATTGTTTCATCGACCCCGGTAGTGCCGACCCCGTCGTTTACCGGGGTAGATGGCACAAATCAAGTGTCATCTACCCCGGTGTGTTTTAAATGAAAAGCGCTTTAAAACGTAGTAATGTTTAAAGCGGGGAGAATAGAGTATTATTGTGTGACCAAAAAATACGTTTAATAATTAAAAAAGGCATTCAACGTGAAAATGTCTTATCACCAGACCGATAACAACGTGAGCAAAGCTAACGTAATAATAAAAAATCAAAATATTTTCAGTAGTTCGTCCATCGCTCAATATTTATGACATATCAAACAACAATAGGCACTTAGACGAGTCAAGTTTGAAACGGTACCTAACGAACAAAATAAAATAGTCTATCCATAACTATCTTTCAACCAGTGCCAGACAATTCCAGACAGTGACAGACATTAACAGACAGTGCCAGACAGTTCCAGACAGTTCCAGACAGTACCAGACAGTACCAGACAGTTCCAGACAGTTCCAGACAGTTCCAGACGGGCGGACGGACAGACAGACAGACAGGTATAAAAAAATTAAAAAAAGTTAAGTGGATCTCCCACAACATGGTACGGAACCCTTCGTGTGCTAGTCCGACTCGCACTTGGCCGGGTTTTTTAATACTCAACATTATTGTAAATGTAGTTAAAAAGTAATCGAGTAATCGTGATTGCAACTACAATTATTAGTTAGTAATCAAATTGTTTAACTACTTTTTACGATTATTTTAGGTAGTTAAACATTTTGATTACTAACTACTTAAAGTAATCGTAGTTAGTAATCAGTAGTTAGATTACATATTGCCCTGTTTTTAACCGACTTCAAAAAAGGAGGAGGTTCTCAATTCGTCGCATACACAAGTATAATATATTATGTATATTTTAATTATGTTCATAAGTGTACATGATAAAAAACTGACGATTTCCTATATAGACGTTTTGATATATAGACCTCTTGATAGTTAGACGTTTTGCTACATGGGCGATTAGCTAACTAGGCAGATTGCTCACTAGACTTTTCGCTTTGTTTGACGTTTTGCTACTTAGACTTTCTGATCGTGAGCCATATTTTATGGTATGTTCGCCGATTACTCGAAAACACCTGGACCGATTTAGAAAATTATTTATTAGTTTGAAATGGGATAACTCATTATAAATGTTAGAGATGGTAGGCCGGTAGAGCAACTTGGAATTCTTCATCCATTTTTTATCCTGCAACTCAAAAATTTAGAATTCCTACACATGTTTAGAATCACTCACATCTACTAATAATAGTTAAAAAAAACTATAAAAACACACTTTAATAAAAAAACTAAAAAATAGAAAATAAAATTTAATAAATTTGAATTGAGAATAGTGTAAATTAGAAATAAATAAATAAATAAATAAATATTTCAGGACATATTACACATCGCCATCCAGCCCCAAGCTAAGCAACTTAATGCTTGTGTTATGGGTGCCAGATAACGGATAAACTACTTATATACTTTTTTTTTTTGTAAATATATACATATTATACATATAGGAAACACCCAGAACCAGAAACAAGAATTTATGGTCAGCATAAATACTTGTTCCCGGCGGGAATCGAACCCGCAACCTTCTGCGTCGCAGTCGGGTGTTCGCCCGACGCGCCACAGAGGTCGTCGAAATAAATGTATATTATTGTAAAAAAAGCGTGCTTTTTATATATATATATTTTTTTTAATATTATTAATATGATAAGCCTTTTACTCATATCTGTCAATAAAACATTTATAACTATTGACACTATGCACCTACGCTTTTTTTTTACAATAATATACATTTATTTCTAATTTACACTATTCTCAGTTTATTTATTATTTCTATTTTTTAAACTATTACTTATTTTTCATTTTTTAGTTGAATTTTCTATAAAATCGTGTTTTAGTTTTTAAAGAGTTTATTTTTCGCTTTTTAGTAAGAACATTGTGATAGAGTCTATATTTGTAGCGGTGCGCAAGCGGTACCCGCGCATCGCCGTTTCATACAAAATGTGACGCGGGCGTATACAGATATAGACTCTATCCCAATGGATTTACGGTTTCCAATCGTCTGTTCTGCGCCTGAGTCTGGAACTGCGCGCATGCGTATGCAAAGGATACGGAAAGAAATTGATGAATCTTGGCGAAACTAATCAGGATAATCGGATTGTTTAATCGAATAATTGCATTAAATTGTCATCGGTCTTTGACGGGTGTGCAAAGTTTGAATAAAATCTGATCGTTCTAAGTAGAACAAAATCGAGCCTGAAAGAGTCGGTTACATACAAGCAAGCAAATATACAGGTGAAACTAATAAAATCGTGTTCAAAATACATTGTCTCACATTTAATAAGAATAGTATTTAAATCACTTCACTTACCTAGTCACATTAAGACACCACACGACTTTGATCGCTTTAAAGCGACTGACTGCCTGACGTCACTGGACAATGCATTTGTGAATCGCTTTCTATTGGTTGAAAGATAGTTATGGATAGACTATTTTATTTTGTTCGTTAGGTACCGTTTCAAACTTGACTCGTCTAAGTGCCTATTGTTGTTTGATATGTCATAAATATTGAGTGATGGACGAACTACTATAAATATTTTGATTTATTATTATTACGTTAGCTTTGGTCACGTTGTTATCGGTCTGGTAATAAGACATTTTCACGTTGAATACCTTTTTTAATTATAAAACGTATTTTTGAAGTTATACTTCTTTAGGCGCGTTATGAAAAAATGATGAGAGTGAAATTTTACGATGCGCGCGCACAGCGTCACACAAAATTCTCACGGGAGAAGTTGTTTAAATCTAAATTGAACTTTATTGATTGTGTTGACAATCCTTTTCCAGTCCTTTTATTGTAATTAATTATTTGCATGCAATTAAAAACTATTTTTTAATAATGCCAAAGAAGTATAACTTCTCACGCGCGTACATAAGTACACGCACCCATTTTTTGGTCACACAATAATACTCTATTCTCCCCGCTTTAAACATTACTACGTTTTAAAGCGCTTTTCATTTAAAAACACAGATGGGTAGAGCACCGGGGTAGATGACACTTGATTTGTGCCATCTACCCCGGTAAACGACAGGGTCGGCACTACCGGGGTCGATGAAACAATTTTTCCCAACGGCCCCGTTACCGGGGCTGGACCACCGGGGTCGATGGGATGCACCCGGTAGGAAGACGTGGAACGAATACTTCTGTCTTCCTAAACTGAATCGGGCTATTTTTTTCCGCAACAATACCTCTTTGGGTCCTTTTTGCGCGAGAATGGAGTAGACTTGCTACTTAGTCGACCATGTCCAGAGGAGAGAACTTGTCAATACTTCTGGAGCCAACTAAGCCGCGGGTTTCATCACGATGTTTTCCTTTACCGGACCAATGTCAATTAGCGCACATAATTGTTTTAAAAAATTCATTGGTGCACGGCCGGGATTTGAATCTACGACCTTCGGAATAAAAGTCTATATCTACCACTCGAAAAGAATACATACAACCGAATGGAGAACCTCCTCCTTTTTTTAAAGTCGGTTAAAAATGGTTCTAGTAGGATTGGACCAAGGAATCACGTTGTCCCATATAAAATTTGCCCTAAACTAAAGGGTAGAATTTCAAAAAAATATTTCTTATCTGATGCCTACATCACACAAAGAACACACCCTCCAAGTTTCAGGTCTCTACGATCAGCGGTTTAGGCTGTGCGTTGATCCGTCAGTCAGTCGGGAAAAAGCATTTTATATGGTAGACTAGCTTTGTCCGCGTAGGTATATAGTAGTCGAAAATGGACCAAGGAATCACGTTGTCCTATACAAACTTTGCCCCCCTTTTTCACCCCCTAAGGGGTTGAATTTCGGGAAATCCTTTCTTCTCGGATGCCTACATCATACAAAGAACACACCCTCCAAGTTTCAGGTCTCTACGATCAGCGGTTTAGGCTCTGCGTTGATCCGTCAGTCAGTCAGGAAAAAGCATTTTATGTGTATAGATCTTGGTTACTCTTATCGTACGTAATTAATTTACTTTTACTAAAGAATTGGTATTTAAAAACATCGGAATCGAGGCCAAAGCCACAGTATAAATAATAGATACTATGAAACAAGTGCGCAGAAAAAACGCGTTATATTTTAGTCGATCGTGTTACCAAGGTCAGTTTTATAATAACAAGTATGAAGTTAGGCAATTGTTATGTCATTACTGCCTGGGTAAGGAAAACCCGCGAAATACGAAAACCGGTCAAGTGCGAGTCGGAATCGTGCACGAAGGGTTCCGTAGTATTAGCTGACGACCCAGTTGGCACAATAGTCACCATGCCGGACTGCCAAACACAGGGTTGCTGGTGTGATTATGACAAAGTATTTATGCTTAGATATTTGTCTGTGGTCTGGTTGTTTCTATGTATTAGTATATATTTAGAAAAGAAAAGTATGGAGTGAATCCGTTGTCTAGCACCCATAACACAAGTCTAGTTAGCGTGGGGGCTAGATGGCGATGTGTGGAATGTCTTGCAAATTTATATATTATACTAGCGACCCGCCCCGGCTTCGCACGGCTGTATTATGTATGTATTATATCTAAAAACCTTCATCTTTAATCACTCTATCTATTTAAAAAAACCGCATCGAAATCCGTTGCGTAGTTTTAAAGATCTAAGCATACAAAGGGACATAGGGACGGCGAAAAGTGACTTTATTTTATACTATGTAGTGATTCTGTATTTAACCTTTTTGCGTCGGGGCGCGGGGGCGCCCCGACGCAAAAACGGTGTTATAAGTTTGACGTGTCTGTGTGTGTCTCTGTGGCATCGTAGCTCTCAAACGGAGGAACCGATTTTGATTTTGTTTCTTTTGTTTGAAAGGTAAATTAGTCGGGAGTATTCTTAGCTATGTTTGATCGAAGTCGGTTCAGCCGTCTGAAAGTTATGGGGGATAAAAGTCGGGGTTTATTAAAGACGGCAATAGAAATACATCAATCTGTGAAAATTTCAACTGTCTAGAATAGAATAGAATAGAAAAACATTTATTTGGACATAGACCAGGGTAGAAGCCTTTAAAAATAATAAAAAGTGAAAAAAAATATAGTACGACGTAATTCAACGAACAGAAAGCATACCAACTTTTTGAAAAAAGCTGATAATTTGACGGGTGAATTTTCGATTAACAATTAGGGTGCTTTTTCGATATTAATTCAAAATAAGGTGAAAAAAATATTATTTCTAATCAAATAAATTAAGTACAGCGTTTTTGGGACATAAAAAGGTAAGTTTTCACCTTTTTTTTTCACGTAAAGTTTGAGGAAGTTTGATTTTTTTTTCATATAAAGTTTGAGGTTATGTGAAAAAGTGTCAATGCAAAAGTTTTAGATCTTTTTATTACCTACAACTTTGCCATTTGACTTTATTCCATAGGACTTTTAGTTTTACCGGAAATCGAGATAAACCGTTTTTACCCTTAAAAACTCACCCCCATCCCCTTACCGACCTCAGATCGCCCGTAAATTATTTTGCTTTCATTTTTATAATATTCCACTCCTTTTCTAATGGGTTTCATCCTACTATTTTTTTTTTTGGTTTTATAAATTATCGACCCTGGTCTAACAAGCACACGACAAAAATAAATATTTAGGACAATTTAAGAGATGTTGACAAGCAACCATAATACAGAAAATGAAAAAGAATAAGTATTAGAGAACAAAAAAGCATAAAATAGAAAGACAAAAAAATCAGAGAATAAGAACAGCAGAAAAAAATATATTTTAAAAATAAGATCTAAGAAGCCGTGTGCCTCCAAAAAGGCTCTGCCTCAGCAAAAATAGCTGTAACAACAATATGTTGCTACAGCAGCTGGTCTTCCGGCAGGACCCTTTGCGGATGACGCTTCGCACCGCGAGTAGAGCTGCTAGCTATCACCTTTCATGAGATACAGCCTGGTGACAGATAGACAGTGAAGTCTTAGTAATAACCCTATTATTAAGACTTCACTGTCTGTCTGTCCCGTTTTTACCCGACTACGGCGAAGCCAAAAGGGAGGTTTATGTTTTTGACCTGTATGTTCATCTGTTCCCACCTAACTTCAAACTACTTATTATAATTTAACAATTGAGGTATCGTTAGAAGCGTATCAATGGTCCGCTGGTTATAGGCTATGTGACGTCACAATACATTAAATGTGGCGCCCTCTAGAGTACATAGTCATGAATTAAAAAATAAAAATAGTTAAAATATACCGTGTGGGGTATCAAATGAAAGGGCTTAATTAGCACATTTCAAAAATATATATATTGCACTAGCTGTTGCTCACTGATTTGCTCGCATTCACTCGATAATGGTGTTATTACGTTTGTTTGTTACTTCTTCATGCAAAAACTATTGACCGGATAACAATAAAACTCGGTAAGTAAATAGCTGAGATCCTGGATTAGTACATAGACCTATAAGAATCCCTTAGTACTGTTGCATTGCAAGGTGGCATCCGACGACGGCTATCCACTGAACGACACGAGACACGACACTTTGAGATTGCCTACAGAATTAGCTCTCTGTATTTTTCTTGTTTCATACTTTTTTTACCGGTTAGCTACGGACGGAACCCTAAAAAGGCAATATTCTACCACAGTCAGTATAATAAATAAAACCCTCCAGCCGAGTTTTAAATCTTATCAATAGTACAACTAAAAAGTATACGTAATCTAATCTTACAAGGTTTAAGCTTGAAGCCGTGGCTAATTTCATTTAAAGTAGGTATTTTACCTATCTCAAATACCTAACATATATACCAGAGTTAGTAAACAAAGCTATCGTGGGTGATATAAAACGTGACCATAATTTCCCATCGATAGAGCGGGACAAATAAAGAATCTGTCAAATAAATTGTGTGTTAGATTTTGAAACAAATATCTAAGAAAAAATATTGTGATATTTGTGGGAATCATATACCAATTGAATTGTCGGAATAGTACATTGCGATACAAGTGTGGAAAGTTGATCATTCCATAGAGGCGGTTTATGACGCGCGAGCGGAACGCGAGCGTGGCAAAAGCCGAGATGGAATGATCAATCCACACGTGTATCGTACGACGTTTTTTATCACAGTTGCGAATAAAAAAAAGACTTGTTATAATAATAAAAAGTTTTTAAGAATTTTAGGTTATGTTTACTATTTTTTGTTAATTACACTCCCGAAAGGCTAGGCAAAAGACTTTTAACCTATACAACTTCGTCTGACATACAATATTTTTTTAGGGTTTTTTCCATTTGTTTTTGCGTCGGCGGTTAAAAACAGAATATAATGGTAAAGAAAAAATATAATTATGAACCTAAAGAAAAACTAAATAAAAACAAAAATCAATTTTTAATTATTTTCAAAGACGTTATCACGTAAAATTATCGTTCGTTATCAGACTTTAGAGACAACCTTTTGAAAAGAAGAAAAAAGGTACCAACAAAGAGCAAAAAAACTCTTTGATGGTACCTTTTTTCTATACATCAAAACAGTATAACCTGATAAATTAAGAATGTTTCATCTGCATAATATGTCATTAGCATTATGATACGTATATGACTTATCGGGATAGCGTATTATTTTAGCACTAGTTGGATTTTTTTTATCGCACGCGTGTATAATACGTTGCATTATGAGCCTAAAAGCGGTTTAATAAGATCCACTTTATGAGCAACTGTGATAAAAATTATGTTACTTATTAGCTTGGAAAGTGGACACACTTGAACATAGCGAGCGCCAAATAATTTATGTAAAAAAAACTGGTTGCCTGTAAAGTCGGTATACGGGCGAAAGTTTTACGTGACAACAACTGTGCTCGAGTGGAAGGGACGCGTGCCTTTCACTTTTTATGTCTGTCTCTCTCGCTCTTAGGCGGGCTAACCATGCCCGCGTGCCTCTCACTCGCTCTCATTGTGAGCGCATAACGTCAGCGGAGCGTAACGCAGTTTCTTGAAGTGTCACCCGGCAAACCAATTTATAAAACGTTGTCACGTCAACAACGGATAAAATAGGTGTAGATTGTCACTGTTTTATTGACTTCTTTGATAGTAATCACAACTTTTAAAAACACTTTACTTGAATACTAGCGACCCGTACCGGCTTCGCACGGCTATATTATGGGACAGAGAAAGCGACTTTGTTTTATATACTACTAGCTGTCCCGGCAAACGTTGTTTTGCTATTTACAAAAAAATAAATAAAAAATAAGTAAAAATAAAATTGATGTTGGCCGATTCTCAAACCTACTGAATATGCTCACAAAATTTCATGAGAATCGGTCGAGCCGTTTCGGAGGAGTTCAAGTTCAAACCCCGTGACACGAGAATTTTATATATATACTAGCTGCCCTCCGCGGTTTCACCCGCGTAACTCCCGATCCCGTGGGAATATCGGGATGTAGGCTATCCTATCTCTCAAGTTGGATCGAACTGCACATGGTGTGCGAATTTTATTATAATCGGTTAAGTGGTTTAGGAGTCCATTGAGGACAAACATTGTGACACGAGATTTATATATATTAAGACTAGCTGTCCCGGCAAACGTTGTTTTGCTATTTACAAAAAGAAAAATAAAAAATAAATAAAAAAAAAAAGTAAAAAATAAAATAAAAATAAAATTGATGTTGGCCGATTCTCAAACCTACTGAATATGCTCACAAAATTTCATGAGAATCGGTCGAGCCGTTTCGGAGGAGTTCAAGTTCGAACCCCGTGACACGAGAATATTATATATATACTAGCTGCCCTCCGCGGTTTCACCCGCGTAACTCCCGATCCCGTGGGAATATCGGGATATAAGCTATCCTATCTCTCAAGTTGGATCGAACTGCACATGGTGTGCGAATTTTATTATAATCGGTTAAGTGGTTTAGGAGTCCATTGAGGACAAACATTGTGACACGAGATTTATATATATTAAGATAGATAGACTAGCGACCCGTCCCGGCTTCGCACGGCTATATTGTGCATATATTATACATATGAACCTTCCTCTTGAATCACTCTATCTATTAAAAAAACCGCATCAAAATCCGTTGCGTATTTTTTAAGATTTAAGCATACATAGGGATATAGGGACATGGGGACAGAGAAAGCGACTTTGTTTTATACTATGTAGTGATAGAGGAGTTCTGCGCATACCCCTTCTATATTTCCATCCCCAAATAAATAAATATAGCAGGACATTCCACACATCGCCATCTAGCCCCCAGCTAAGTAACTACACTTGTGTTATGGGTGCTAGACAACGGATATACTACTTATATACCTTTCTTTTGTAAATATATACTTACTAGCTGCGCTCCGCGGTTTCACCCGCGTAACTCCCGATCCCGTGGGAATATCGGGATAAATTAAAATGTAAGCTATCCTATCTTTCAAGTTGGATTAAACTGCACACGGTGTGCAAATTTGATTAAAATCGGTTAAGTAGTTTGGGAGTCCATCGCGCACAAACAACGTGACACGTAATTTAAATATATTAGATAATACACATAGGAACAACCAGACGACAGACAAATATCTAAGAATAAATACATGTCTGAGGCGGGAATCTAACCCGCAACCCTGTGTTTGGCAGTCCGGCATGGTGACCATTGTGCTTTTTGGGTGACAACGACTACTCAGACGACCCAGTGGTCGTCTGAGTAGTCGTTGTCACCCAAAAAGCTGCCACACTGAAGTGAGATTGGGCCGGCCATAATATTTTGGACCCAATGGAAAAAGATTATCCGGCAGACCCAATCGAAGGTGACGAGACTATTTGGACAAAAAACAGATTTGCAATCCGTCGCAGAAGATCGCGAGCTTTGGAAGTAGAGAGGCACTACAGGGTCTTAATCTAGGTACCCTAATATTATAAGGAGGAAAGATTTTTTAGTTTGTTTGCATTGAATATGCTCCGAAACTACTGGACCGATTTAGATGAAACTTGGCATGAGGATACATTAATTCATTGACAGTAACAAAGGCTAATTTTTATCCCGATATTCCCACGGGATCGGGAGTTACGCGGGTGAAACCGCGGAGTGGCGCTAATAAATAAATAATCATTGTTGCATGTGATTGCAATTCAAACAATGAACCTCGATCGTTGACTGATAAATAAATGCAGGATTCGTGCCAAAACCTTACTCTGTTCACATCAACTTGTATTTATGTTTGTACCACAACGGTTATTTGACAATACATTCTTTACTTTGTTGTAAAAGTTGTTTTGGAATTGTGTAGGCAAAAATATCTATAAAATATTTGTAACTAGCGGTCCAGGTCTAATGTCAGTACTGCATGGGCTAATGTGCCAAATATGGGAAACGGAAGACATGCCTACCGAATGGGACCTGGGTGTGATATGCCCTTTGCACAAAAAAGGGGACACTCTCGACTGCCAGAACTACAGAGGTATAACATTACTGAATACTACGTATAAAGTGCTGGCGAACATCATATTCCGCAGATTACAGCCATATGTAGAAAGAAGTCTTGGTCAGTATCAAAGCGGATTTCGCCCGGGTAGATCGACAACAGACCAAATTTTCTCGCTGCGACAGGTACTTGAGAAAATGAGCGAGTTTAATATTCCTACATACCATCTCTTTGTAGATTTCAAAGCAGCATATGACAGCGTACTGCGTCCAAAACTATATAGCGCAATGAGTGAGATGGGCATTCCTAGAAAATTGGTTAGACTGGTAAAAATGACTATGAGACGTACACAAAACTGCGTTAAAGTCCAAAATGAAATGTCACCAATCTTCACAACACTATCTGGCTTAAGACAGGGTGATGCTTTGGCCTGTCTTCTTTTTAACATAGCCCTTGAGAAATGCGTCAGAGACGCAAAACTGGAGACAACAGGCACGATCTTCTACAAGTCTAACTAGCTTCTGGGATATGCTGATGACTTGGACCTGATCTCACGTTCCAAAACCCAATTGAGTAGCTCTTTTCTGGATCTTAAAAACGCGTCTGCCCAAATGGGGCTAGCAGTCAATAACAACAAGACTAAATATCTTCACACACCGAAAAACCTAACTACGGAGCCGTTAGTAATAGAAGAGGCTAGTTTTGAGAAGTGCGAAGAGTTCGTTTATTTGGGATCAATGATCACTAGTGACAACGACGTGACTGTTGAAATCTATAGGCGGATAGTGCTCGCGAACCGATGCTGCTTCGGGCTAACCAAACACCTTAAGTCCCGACTTTTGAGCAAGAGTACAAAGCTGACACTGTACAAAACTCTTATACGACCTGTGCTAACTTACGGTTCTGAGACGTGGGTTCTCAGTAAAAAAGACGAAAATGCTCTGTTGATCTTTGAACGAAAAATACTGAGGAGGATTTTTGGCCCTGTTTGTGAAGATGGCGTATGGCGAATACTGTACAACCATGAAGTCTACGATCTATACAAGGACCCCAACATCATTCAAGTCATAAAAACGAATAGACTGTCTTGGCTTGGCCATGTACACCGAATGGAATCAAACAGGGTACCTAAACGTTTGCTTGAGTCCAACCCAGATGGTAAGCGCAGGATTGGAAGACCTAAGCTTAGATGGTTGGATGGAGCTACCCAAGACCTAAAAACCATCGGCTTAAAAAATTGGAAGAGAGCGGCGTTAGACAGAGAAGGATGGAAGAAGGCGCTGAAGGAGGCTCAGGCCCATAGAGGGCTGTTTAGCCATTGATGATGATGATGATTTGTAACTAGCGACCCGCCCCGGCTTCGCACGGCTGTATTATGCATGTTTTATATCTAAAAACCTTCCTCTTTAATCACTATATCTATTAAAAACCGCATCAAAATCCGTTGCGTAGTTTTAAAGATCTAAGCATACATAGGGACGGCGAAAAGTGACTTTATTTTATACTATGTAGTGATATTGACCTTTGTGAGAAAAAACCCCCATGAGTTTCTTGTGCCTTCTTCTCATTGGTGGGCGCGTTCCGAAGGCACACATCCTAACTTAGTTTTTAAGACGTTTCTAAGTGATATATGTACAAAATATACATAAGCATCGAAGTGAATAAAGAAATTTTACGTTGACTTTATCCTTTTTTCCGTACCCAAAGGGACCCTATTACTAAGACTGTCCGTCTGTCTGTCTGTCACCAGGCTGTATCTCATGAACCGTGATAGCTAGACCGTTGAAATTTTCACAGATGATGTATTTCTGTTGCCGCTATAACAACAAATACTAACAAACTTTTAACAGCTCGTCGTTTTTTTGTTTAAAAACTAGATATAATAGTACGGAACCCTTTGTGTTCGAGTCCGACTCGCACTTGGCCGGTTTTTCTTTAATCTTTAAGCGGATGCCTACATCATAATAGCTTGTCAGCAGTCTGATTCACAAACCATCGGAAGGCTACCGAAACGAATAAAACTGAAAAGACAAGGATGATAACACATCAAAAGTCGCGGGAGTGAAAGAGAAGCAAAAATTTTTATCGTTTCGGGTGTTTTCCGACGGTTTGTGAATCAGGGGGCTGGATTCCTTTGACAAGTTTTTTTTCAATGGGAGTTTTATATGGTGTTTTTGCTCTGTTTCTGAGACGCGCTTTAAAAGCCTTTTGTAACCGTGGTACACCCAGTAGTACCACTAGTGGTACTACGGTTACTTTTTCATTACCGTGGTACCCCAGTAGCACATGAGTAGAGATGACCAGAGACTAAGGTTGTTCGGAGCTGTCAAAATGAATACGTAATTGTGACATAATCATGTAGGGTTGGCACAGGTGGATTATATTAAATAAAAAAAACTTGAGAGGTGTCAAGGGACACTCGGATAGAACGAAGTTCCTTTCGAATAATTAGTTAAGGAGTTGTAATAAAATAAAGTTTTTTGTTTTTTAATTTTTTTTTATATCCCTTTTTTTTGTAAATAATCGTCGCGACACCACAATGTTCAATGCGAAATAGAAAGACGAAACGAAAATAACTGGCTTGCTTTCTATGCAAAAAGTGTCGTTACATCTTTTGGTCTTAATATTTTCCGTCTCTTTTTTCGCAACGCGCGATAAGGAACTTCGTTCCAAAAAAAATGTGTATCAGTGTCTTTTATTATGGGCGTTTATTTTAACACGGTAACAATGTAATCTGAATTTTGATGATTAATCTATACTAATATTATGAAGCTGAAGAGTTTGTTTGTTTGTTTGAACTCAGGAACTACTGGTTCGAATTGAAAAAAATATTTTTGTGTTGGTCAGTCCATTTTTTTAGAAGGCTACTTTTTATTTTGATATTTCCACTGGATCGAGACTTACGCGAGTAAAACCGGGGGGTGCAGCTAGTAAGTAAATAAATGAATGATGAACATAATACATAATAAGAATTTTTTATGGCTTTCCGGGAAACTTTGATGTCACAGATTCGAACGTTAAATAGATAAACGTTGACATAATATACTAGAATTCACAAGTAGTATGTTATACATACATATAACTATGCTTTCCGTCGTGTCTAGTCAATATAACACAAGCCTAGTTGCTTAGACTGCAGCACTCACTCACTAAATCGTTTTCATCCTTCCTCCCTCCCTCTCTATAAAAGAAAATCTTCTATCCGTGGTCTGGTCACGATAGCACAAGTCTAGCTGCTTAGGTTGGGGCACTCACGCACTTAATTCCCACCCAGTAAAGGTACATATTTATAACTATTATATCCGTCGCGTCTAGTCACTATAACACAAGCCTAGTTGCTTAGACTGGAGCACACGCTCACTCACTCACTCAATCGTTCCCACCCTTCCTTCGAAAGAAAGAAAATTATTTAAGTCTTTTATTTCGTCACTCGACGTCACCATAACACAAGAATGGTCCACACTCACTCCCTCCCTACTTAAGAACAAATTAATAACAATATATTAATAACAACTCTGTTCGTACTGGGCATGGTTGGGTACACCAAGTTGGAAACAAGAAGGGACTTGGCGCTGGCAAGTTATATTTTGGAGGTGTTAAGAGGTAACATATGTAATCCAACCATACTGGAATCGGTCAAACTATATGTTCCGAATCAGTACCTAAAGCGGCGCCATACACGAAAACCGGCACTATTCGCGGTGCCCCGTGGTAGGACGAACCTAGTCAAAAAATCACCAATCACGCGGGTTTTACACACACTAAATTTAGTTGCCGAGCAAATTGACGTATTTACATGCGGGAAGAGTGAATTCCAAAAAGTATCTTTATGGATTATTTGTTATAATTAATTTAAATTTATTTTAACTACGCTATTGCATTGGGGAATCCTGTAATGATAGATGTAGTTTTTCTGATAAATAAATAAATAAATAAAAATAAAATTTTATTAAACAATATGAAACAAACATGCGACGCGTGATGTTTACCGCTCGCATGCGAGTGTGGTAGCCCTGAACTCGGGCACTGGCCGAGCCAGTATATACCGGTTTCTCTCCGTACGTGACGTGCCGCCAGTGCTCACGCACACACGCGCGTCAAGCTTGTAGTAGTGGACTTGTCAGAGAGCCTTGTATGGCACATTAGTCTCTGGTTGTATTCTTTACTCATGTGCCAGTAGTACCTCTGGTGGTACCACAGTTATAAAAAAATAACCGTAGTACCACAGGTGGTAAAGTAGTACCAGGGTAATAACCGTGTTACCACTCAGTTTTACTCTTACTTTGAGTAGGACCAAGATAATTATTTTCAACCACTTTTTATTATTTAGTAAACTAGAATAGAATTTCCAAGGAAAACAAAAGACGATTTTAAAAGTGGTGTAAAAGCATTACTTATTCGTCGTCATGCCCTCTATCGATAAGTATGGGTCTGAAAATGCGTCTTTTGGTAAATCACAGTGCACTATGTTTGGTTAAATATCCCGTTTTCGAGACATTTTAGAGGTTTGGTGTAAAGGCATTTTTTGGTCGCCGTAATGCTCTCTATCGATAGGTATAGGCTTCAAGATGCCCCGCGAAAAAAAAGCACTGCCAAGCTCCCATACTAAACTTCCGGAACCCCTTTTTATACTAACATCTAGCCATATAAGTTCTATTTTTAACCGACTTCAAAAAAAGGAGGAGGTTCTCAATTCGGTTGTATGCGTGTTTTTTTTTTTAATGGATTGTTTCCGCATATCTTCTTTGTTTATCAACATATCAACCGATTTTGATGAATCTTTTTTATTTTTATACATTTTTGTTTATTTTTTTCTTTCTATTGTATTCTCTGAATTTTCTGTCATTCTATCTTATACTTTTTGCACCTTTTATTCTTTTAACTTCCTGTCTTTTCATCTTATTCTTTTGTTTCTTATTTTTTTACATTCTAATGGTTTCTTTTGTCAACAACTCTTCTGTTTTCTGTTCAACTGTGATCCACGGATGCCCCTTAAACTGAAGGGTAAAATCTATAAAACCGTGATAAGACCTGTCGTCATGTATGGATCAGAATGCTGGGCCGTGAAGAAGAAGGATGAGAGAAGATTGCATGCAGCGGAGATGAGAATGTTGAGATGGATGTGTGGAGTAACGAGGATGGATAAAATAAGGAATGAGTATATTAGAGGAAGCCTGAAAGTAGCACCGATTACTGAAAAAGTAAAAGGGAACCGTTTAAGTTGGTATGGACATGTGATGAGAAGAGAGGAGACGCATGTAACTAGAAGAGTGATGAGTATGAATGTAGAGGGATGGAGAGGAAGAGGACGACCGAAGAAAAGATGGATGGACTGCGTGAGACAGGACATGAGAGAGATGAATGTGAACGATGAGATGACGACTAATAGGAGTAAATGGAAGAAAAAGACATACTGCGCCGACCCCAAATAAATTGGGATAAGGGCAGGAAGATGATGATGTTCTGTTTTGTTTGTTGTTTTGTTTTAAACTGTTTTGTTTTTTCAATGTTTTGTCGTGTGCTTGTCCGAATAAATGATTTTCTATTCTATTTATTTATCGTCTTTCGTTTTTGTTTTTATGGTGGGTCCGTCAAATAGAAAAAATATGATAATAATCTTCGTTTTATTAGATTAAATTGTAATTGATAGTCTTTTTTGAACTAGATGTGGGAAAAAGTTACAAGCATTTAAAGTGACGTATTTTTCATTATCTTCATCAACATCTGAAGCCATTACACATATAGGAACTTCCATAACCTAACCTCCTTGCAAACATGTAATTTTTGTAAATATTTGTCGACAGCACAAAGCGGAGCCAGTTATCCTGGAGTACTTCGAACATGCAGAGACCAATGCCGCTACAGAGGACTTCCTCGAGTTTATCACACCCAAGCGGAGTCACTTGGTAACTTATATTTTATACTAGCGACCCGCCCCGGCTTCGCACGGCTATACTATGCATGTATTATACATATAAACGTTCATCTTGAATCACTCTATCTATTAAAAAAAACCGCATCAAAATCCGTTGCGTAGTTTTAAAGATTTAAGCATACATAGGGATATAGGGACAGAGAAAGCGACTTTGTTTTATACTATGTAGTGATAGTGATTAGCTGTCCCGGCAAACGTTGTTTTGCCATATACAAAAAAAAGATGTTGACCTAACGAATATACATAAAAAAATTCATAAGAATTGGTCAAGCTGTTTCAGAAGAGTTTGGTACATATAAATATAAATATTGCAGGACATTCCACACATCGCCATCTAGCCCCAAGCTAAGTAACTAGACTTGTGTTATGGGTGCTAGACAACTTATATACTACTTATATACTTTTCTTTTGTAAATATATACTTATAATACATAGAAACAACCAGACCACAGACAAATATCTAAGCATAAATACATGTCTGTGGCGGGAATCGAACCCGTGACCCTGTGTTTGGCAGTCCGGCATGGTGACCATTGTGACAACTGGGTCGTCAAAATAACACCGCGACACGAAAATTATATATTTATATATTTAATTAGAACGATCGTAACCAATTACACGAATTCATTATTTAAAGAAAAGTACATAACAAAAATAATAAGAAAAACAATATTAACAATACTTATATAAATCTATACTAATTTTATAAAGCTGAATTCGTCTGTCTGTATATGTATTTATATTTAAAAAAAAACTAATAAACGGGACGGCCTACGGCGCGGCGGTGACGCGTAGTGTTCCATCTATAAATTAAAAAAAGAGTATAATTTGGCGGGATTTAAAAAAAAAGAGTATTATTAAATACCAAGTTAGTTTAAAATTTTATATGTATGTTTACAGATAATAGAAACAATAGTTGAGATTGCATTGGACCACAAACCCTCTCACTGCGAGATGGCTTCTGTACTTATATCTGATCTTTATGGACGTATTGCTTCGGCGAGGGACATTGCACTTGGTATGTCCTAGGCTATAATATCAAATACGATAGACTGCCAAAATTATTGCAGGACATTCCACACATCGCCATCTAGCCCCAAGCTAAGTAACTACACTTGTGTTGTGGGTGCTAGACAACGGATATACTACTTATATTCTTTAAATTGTAAATATATACTTATAAAACATAGAAACAACCAGACCACAGACAAATTTCTAAGCATAAATACATGTTTGAGGAGGGAATCGAACTCGCAATCCTGTGTGTCTGTGGCAGTCCGGCATGGTGACCATTGTGCCAACTGTGTCGTCTTTGAAGGACTGTTGAAGGAACCTAATGTAACTATTAATTTCCTTTCCAGCGTTTGAGCACCTGCTGGACAAGCTGCCAGACCTTGTACTAGACACGCCGGACGCGGCGGTACTGCTGTCGAACTTCATAGCCCGCTGTATCGCCGACGACTGTCTCCCGCCCAAGTTCGTGGCCATACAGGCAGCTAGGGACCTCAATGCACACGCCAAGTAAGCTGCGCTCACTCTAGACATAGCCTGCTATATCTTCATATCAGCCACAACACGTCCAGTCCACTGGTGAACATAGGCCCCCAAAGACTTCCAGAGCGATCGGTCACATGCCCTCTGCATCCAACGACTTCCCGCGACCTTAATTAAGTCCTCCGTCTTCTACCTAGTCGGAGACCATCCAATGCACTTTCCGGTACACGTGGTCTCCAATCTAGAACTTTTCGGCCCCAACGGCCATCAGTTCTACGAGCCACATGCCCTGCCCATTACCACTTCAGCTTACTAATCCTTTGGGCTATGTCGGTAACTTTAGTTCGCCTACAAATCTCCTAATTTCTCTCCCTCGCCCTCTCCATAGCACGCTGAGCGACCCTTAGCTTGGATGTATCTGAGCCACAAGTCAACACTGGCAACACACTCTCGAAGTTGGACATACCTAATTGGACTAGCTTCTGCTATTTATTTGACATCATTTTCGTCTTTTGTGCACAAATGAAACCCAGCTTAATACACGAATATTTTTTACAGACAGGCGATCCACCGAGCGGAGACGCTTCTCTCAATGAAGCAAGGTCTAGTCAGACTTGATAATATATGGGGTGTCGGCGGCGGTATCAGGTATGTTTATAGCCAGATAAATATTAAAGGTCGCGGCATACCTAACGGGATAAAACCTCGGACAGGACGGGGACGTGACGTGCATCGTTTATAAAGTGTTTGTGGTCTTTAAACATATGTAACGTGATTTTTCTCGTCCCGGACGGGATGTGACAATTTCTTGACATCGTTTCATATAAACTTTTTAAACTCACACGATTTGTATTCATAGTAATTATCTCCTCTCCTCCTTGTCTCCTCGCGACCATGACTATTGTAACATAGTCGAAACGTCGAGGTAAGAGAAATAAAAAACAAAAAATACGCGATTAAGACCCGGGAAAATAATTACTATCGTTTCATATAGATATTATTGTGGTTCTAATACTTAATGGTCGTGGTTCTTAGATCGGTGGACTGTATATGTTCGCTGGTTCGGTCAAATGAAAGAAGCTCGTTGTTTGTAGTTCGTGTTCGTTTATTGTTCCTTGGTCGGAGGCTCGTAGTGGAATGCGTGATGCGTCCCGGCCGGCCCGCGTTTTATAGGCGGCCGGATAACGGTGTATCCTGCCAGCCGGGGCGCATCTGGCTCCTTTGTTCTAATACCGACTCGTGGTATTTTATTTTACAAACATAGCTTACGTTCTAGAGTTCCTTAATTAACAGAGTTTAAACCTTATCACCTATATTAACACAATATGATCTTAAGACTAAAATTATTCAAAACCTTAGCCTAATGTAGCCGTCCGCAACAGATATATAGACAATATTACAAAGACATTCCGCCGTTCTATTGCAATTGCAAAACTACAACCTTGGAGTCTTCAAGTCTAGAGTGTATAGAGGTACCTTCTAGGCGAGCATGCTACATCTTCGACCTCATCTTCGCTTCCCATCAGGTGAGATGAGGTCAAATGCAAACCTATATTGTTTAAAAATTTTTTTAAAAAATTCAAACTTTGGCAAGTAGAAAACCTGCCACCGTAATAGGCAATAGGTTCTTCTTCTGGCACAAAGAAGTTCATATTGCAAGTTGCTTTAGGTGGAAGTTGGTAGTAACACTTAGTCAAGGCTTAGCCCCAGTGCTACGCTAGGTCAGGTTTAGCTACATCTTCGGCTGTAGTTCGTGTACAGAAGTAGGCAAGTGTTACACTATACAGGGTGAATTTTTTACATGGGACTTTAGGGCTATATTCTAAACTATAAGAGAGCGAAAAATGTTGAAAGAAGTTGCGTGACCAATTTTGATAAAAACTAAAACTGCATCATTAAATTTTTGGAAAAGTCATCGGCCATGCCTCCTCACTTTTTTTTCATGGATGGTTGTATGAGAATTGAAAAAAAAATACTAAAACGAGCTATTTCCTTTAATTTGCCATACAATGTTTGTTTCCAAGAATTTATATCTATCAGCAACACTTACGATTGGTTTAAAAAATATTCTTCTTGCTGTACCATATCCTAACGGATGGCGGCGACCATCTGTTTAAAAACTTTTCTATCCTGGGCTGCTCTGCTTAGAGCAGAATAAAAAAAAACCTATATTTTTCGTACGCTATTGTCTCATACGCTATTATTTTGCCAAAGACTGAAAGATGAAAATTGTAGAAAAATACAAAAATGAGCTATTTATTTTGCCATACAATGTTTGTTTCTAAGACTGTTTGCACTTTCGATTGGTATTAAAATATAGGTGATTATTTTTTTGCATAATCAACAGGTTCGATTACCGATGGGTAATGAATTAAAAAAAAAATCTAATGATGCAGTTTTTGTATTTGACAAAATCGGGCACGCAACTCCTTTCAGTATTTTTCGCTATCTCTTACAGTTTAGGATATAGCCCTGAAGGCTCATGTAAAAAAAATCAGTATTTTATATACTTTTTGTCCTATGTTTTCAGGCCAGTGAAGTCCCTGATCCGTCAGATCCAGTTACTCCTGAAGGAGTACCTGACATCGGGTGACCTCGCTGAGGCCATGAGATGTGTCAGGGAGTTGGAGGTGCCGCACTTTCATCATGAATTGGTTTATGAGGTTTGTATACTAGTGAGGGTGATAGGTATTTCTAAAACTTATAAAAAAAAGTGTGTCACTCGGTGACTGCCGCGGTATTGCATCGTGCGAGCTTCGTACAGTCGTGCCATATACATACACGTTAAGCGAACGCTCGGCCGAGCTACACGGCAGGCGGAGTGGGGGGTGTTAGGTTTTAGTCTTTACGGAATTTCTTGATTCGGTCGCCGCGCTCAAACCCCCGCGCCCCGATAAAAGCTATGCAATAGCTTAATAATAACCACCTCAATCATTTGAGCCATCTTTAAATGATAGCGTAACATATGTATATTCTGTTTTTGGTATTTGTTGTTATAGCGGCAACAGAAATACATCATCTGTTCAAATTTCAACTGTCTAGCTATCACGGTTCGTGAGATACAGCCTGGTGTGACAGACAGACACTGGAGTCTTAATAATAAGGTACCGTTTTTACACTTTGGGTGCGGAACCCTGAAAATAACCCCACCAACATAATTTGAATTCTGCAGTTTTACGTTTCATTTTGTAATTTGGCTGCCCATCTCCAACTTCAGATTTTAAAAAATAATAAATATTGCAGGACATTCCACACATCGCCATCTAGCCCCAAGCTAAGTAACTACACTTGTGTTATGGGCGCTAGACAATGGATATACTACTTATATACTTTTATTTTGTAAATATATACTTATAATACATAGAAACAACCAGACCACAGACAAATATTTAAGCATAAATACTTGGCTGTGGCGGGAATCGAACCCGCAACCCTGTGTTTGGCAGTCCGGCATGGTGACCATTGCGCCAACTGGGTCGTCGCTGAGTCGAAAGCTTTCAGGCAAACTTTGGATGGAAAAGAACTGATTTAGCGCAATTTTCATAAGATAATATATTTATAAATGTTATAATATTTTCCAGACGGTGTTACTGGCTGTGGAGACCATCAACTCAACAGTTGAGGAGCAGCTCTGTACCTTCCTATCTGAACTGAGGAGATGTGTCATAGTTTCACCTGATCAAATGGACAGGGTTAGTGATTATAGTTAAATAGTTGGTAATCACTACATAGTATAAAACATAGTCGCTTTCTCTGTCCCTATGTATGCTTAAATCTTTAAAACTACGCAACGGATTTTGATGCGGTTTTGACGTGACAACGTCTTATAAATTGGTTTGCCGGGTGACACTTCAAGAAACTGCGTTACGCTCCGCTCACGTTATGCGCTCACAATGAGAGCGAGTGAGAGGCACGCGGGCATGGTTAGCCCGCCTAAGAGCGAGAGAGACAGACATAAAAAGTGAAAGGCACGCGTCCCTTCCACTCGAGCACAGTTGTTGTCACGTAAAACTTTCGCCCGTATACCGACTTTTATTTTATTTTATTGAACCAAAATTATTGGTGGGTTAAAAAAAACAACTGTTGCCAATCATAGTATTTTAAGCGATGGTCATTGGTTTTTTTTTTAGTTTGGACTATTTTTAAACATTATTGATCGTTTTTAACCGATGGTCGATGGTCTTTGGGTTTTATTTTTTATTGAATTTGGACTATTTTAAACATTATTAAAATTTGTTCTTTATTTCCAATAAAAGCTAATTTTTGATTATTTTTCGAATAAACATAGCGTCGACACTATAGAAAAATCCGAATTTCTTAAAAACTTTTTCTGTTCTAAGGGGACTGAACTTCATAATTGCACATTGATTATAAGTGTGTTGGGAGGCATGCACTGAGTAATTCTCAGCTTTTGTAAAATCACGAAGGTCTGGCTATAGGCGGTATCTTACTCTATAACTCCCAAAACCACCAAAATAAAGATAAAAAATATGTTTTGTCATTTTCGCACTTTTAAAAATATGCGAAAGTGAAGAAACACATTTTAACTAACAAAGGCTTATGAAATGGTGTAAGAAAATAAATAAATAAATAAATATTTCAGGACATATTACACATCGCCATCCAGTCCCAAGCTAAACAACTTAATGCTTGTGTTATGGGTGCCAGATAACGGATAAACTACTTATATACTTTTTTTTTTGTAAATATATACATATTATACATATAGGAAACACCCAGAACCAGAAACAAGAATTTATGGTCAGCATAAATACTTGTTCCCGGCGGGAATCGAACCCGCAACCTTCTGCGTCGCAGTCGGGTGTTCGCCCGACGCGCCACAGAGGTCGTCTACGCGCCACAGAGGTAAAATACTATTTTACAAATGATTTTTATTTGTTTAAATTTCCAGGGTTTCATTCGAGTGTTGGAAGATATGTCAGACATAGTTTTAGACGTGCCGCTCGCGTATATAATGCTGGACCGTTTCCTGGAACGCTGCCAGCATCGTTTCCGGCTGGGCGACGCTGTTCTTAAACGAGTGCCTACCAGGTATGTATACAGGGTTATTGGTAATTATACTAGCAAGCTGTTGAGGGCTACTTCTGTGCACCTAAACTAACAACTTAAGTTCTACGACATTTGGAAATTCGAACATTTTTTTTGAAAATTTTGAGGTTAGATTTATCTGAAAATCAGCTGTTTTTACATGGAGAGGTCATTAACCTTAAAATTTTACTTAGTTTTAAAGTTTTATCTACTGTTCTTAGTCTGAATGACTTTTGTTTTCGAATTTACATAACCTCAAGATTTTCATTATTTTTTCGAATTTCCATAAGTCATAGAACAAAAGTTGTTTGTTAAGGTGCACAGAAGTAGCCCTCAATAGCTTGCTACTATAATTACCAATAACTCTATACATAGACATCATCATCATATCAGTCCATACACGTCCACTGCTGAACGTAAGCCCCATACGACGCTACAAACAGCGGTCCTGAGCCGCCTCCATCCACCGACTACCCGCGACCGCTACAATGTCGTCGGTCCACCGGGCAACTGGTCTCCCAACACTCCGTTTCACGTTGCATCGCGGCCGCCACTCGAGAACCTTAACTCCCTAGCGGTTGTCAGTTCTACGAGCTATATGACCTGCCCATGCCACTTCAGCTTACTAATCTGAGAGCTATGTCGGTGACTTTGGTTCTTCTACGGAGTTCCGTATTTCGGATTCTATCACGTAAATAAACTCCGAGCATAGCTCTCATAGGTATAGGTTAGGGCTTCTAATACCGTATGCTATTCGCGTTGCATCGCGGCCGCCACTCGAGAACCCTTACTCCCCAGCGGTTGTCAGTTAGACATAAGATACACTAATTAGAATGAAATATTTTGTTTGTTTGTAACGAATAGACTCCGAAACTACTCGACAGATTTTGAAACTTTTTTTAAGGATATATTAATTTATTGGGAGTAATATGGGCTACTTTTTATCCCGATATTCCCACACGATCGGGAGTTACGCGGGTTTTGTCTAACGTATTTTTTATCCTTTTAGGGTTTCATACCCAAAGGGTAAAGGACCTTTTTACTAACACTACTGTCCGTCTGTCTGTCACCAGGCTGTATCTCATGAACCGTGATAGCTAGACAGTTGAAATTTTCACAGATGTCTGTTGCCGCTATAACAACAAATACTGAAATAAAAAAAGTAAAGTTTTCAAGAATTTTAGGTTATTTTCATATTAAATACCTATTTTTAGGCAATATTTGATTTGTTAATTATACTCCTAAAGGGGCAGACAAAAGATTTTTAACCAATACAGCCTCTTCTGACATTCAATATCGTCTGATATACTGATGACCCAGTTGGCACAATGGTCACCATGCCGGACTGCCAAACACAGTGTTGCGGGTTCGGTTTCCGCCTCAGACAAGTATTTATGCTTAGATATTTGTCTGTGCTCTGGTTGTTTCTATGTATTATAAGTATATATTTACAAAATAAAAGTATATATGTAGTATATCCGTTGTCTAGCACCCATAACACAAGTGTAGTTACTTAGCTTGGGGCTAGATGGCGATGTGTGGAATGTCCTACAATATTTATTTATTTTCCTCCCCACAGAGGGCGTAAGAGGTTCGTGTCTGAAGGCGACGGTGGCGCCATCAAGGACCACGCGCTCAAACTGCGCGAGTAAACTGCTTCGTGTCGCTAGGTGTCGCTCCTATGGGAGTTACAGTAGGTACAGTACTCTAGACCAGGCAGATTCAAGGTCGTAGCACACATATCAACTCGTAAACGGAACATAAACGTATCAATTCGAGCAGTTCAGTATTCTTTGTATGAAACTCCCTACTGCAACGCACACTCATCGGAATCGTAACGTAATCGCCTCGCCTCGGGACAAGCTCACGAACCGCGGTAAGATGCGTGGTCGACTTGCCGTACCCGCGCTTACGTCTCACCGTAAGCTATCTTACGACTCTCCGTACCCTAGCTTGCGTTTCTTCGTCTACACTTCACGTTCGGATACTGACTAACCTCGCGGCGACACCCCGCCTAGCCGTAGCCGAGTTGATTCGGAGCTGATGATCGGTTGGCATCGCGCTTACGTTATGTTGACAGCGCGGTGACGATCCGTTTCCGAGTTGATATATGAGCTACGACCTTCAGACATCTTTTAATTTAGTTCTCTTTGGATCCGCTACCGCCTCAGAAAGCTAGATGGCATTACGGTCGGGAACGTCCACTAGATGGCATTACGGTCGGGAACGTTGAAAAATAAAAACATAGTAAATAATCCTGTTTTTTATAATAACTTTCATACTGAAAATAACCATGTTGGCTTAAAATCCTGTAAATTGACTGTAATTCTGACACTAAAGCGACGCGATGTAAAACAGTAAAGTACGATTTTTTTATTATTTTTGATTGAAAAAAAAAGCGTATTGAAAAATATTGGTTATTTTTTTAGTGTGTAACTGAGTAGGTAGTGAGTTCGAATCTTGTCGTGCATTTTGTTTTTTGGAAAATTAAACAGATTTATAATCTTTGCAAAGGTAGCGAGTTCGAGTCTTGTCGCTGTGTATTTTTTGGAAAGTTAAATAGATTTATAGAAATGAAAATATTATTCAAAAATGTCTCTTATTTTCGGCCCAAAGCAAGATCTGAACCTGCTACCTTGGATCATAAAGCCAATTACACACTAGAAAATATAACCAATCACAATATAAGATATATTTACATAATTATTAAGTCATATTAGTAATAAATCGTTGCAATTCTAACGATATTTTTTCACGCTTAGATGCGTTAGGTTATTGTAGGATTTAAATAGATTGTTTTTATTTGGGGGACAAGAAATTGCAATTTGAAAATCACAAATAATGGCAAGACTCAAAAATTACTTGTTCGCAAGGAGGTTACGTTCTTGAAGTTCCTATAAGTGTAATGACTTCAGATGCTGATGAAGAATATGAAGAACACGTCACTTTAAATGCTTATATCTTAGTTGTTTGAATCCGGCGTTACTTTTCGGAACTCCATATCTAAAAAAACATTAGGAAAAAACGTGTGGCACTCGGGGACTGTCGCGGTAAAGCTATTGCATCGTGCGAGCTTCGTACAGTCGTACCATATACATACACGTTAAGCGAACACTCGGCCGAGCTACATGGTTTATTTTCGTTACGGAATTTCTTGATTCGGTCGCCGCGATCCAAGCCCGCGATAAAGCTATGCAATAGCTGAAAAATCTGAGCAGTAGAAGTTTGTCAAATAATGATGGTAAGGCAATGGTTACATATCATAATAACTAAGTTCAATATAACTATGTTCGAAATAACTACGGTCGATTCACATAAGTTCATAATACCTAACGGTCGATTCAACTACTGTTTAATATACCTAAGTTTGATTCAACTAAAATTAATTGAGCTAACGAACGATTGATCTAATGTACGAAACACCTACGGTTTAAAAACAAATCCAATTTTATAAAATACACCCTCCCTAACCAAGTGAAATAGGTAGAAT
Organism: Idaea aversata; assembly: GCA_907269075.1. NCBI lineage: Eukaryota > Metazoa > Arthropoda > Insecta > Lepidoptera > Geometridae > Idaea > Idaea aversata. The sequence continues at coordinate 5,166,258 of OU026112.1, read as the reverse complement.
TCGTTTCCAGCACTCGCCGGCCACTGCCGCGGCACCGCTCGCTTCGCTCGCTCGGCTCGTGCGTTGTGGTCGCAGTTCTAACATAAACCTAACCTATCCATGTCGGTTCTGGGTAGGGAGTTTTCCGGGTGAACCTTTATATGCTGCCCTAACCAAGTAAAATAGGTAAAAATCGAGGCAAGAAACGAATTCGACCCATTTTACTTAGATAGGGAACGTGTTTTTTTAATTTTGAGTTTTTTAACCGTAGGTGAAATACCACAGATGAATTAATTTGTAGTTGAATAAACCGTAGGTGAATTGATTGTAGTTAAATTAACCGTAGGTGTTTCGTCCATTAGGTATTTTAAACAGTAGGTATTATGACCGTAGTTATTTCGAACATAGTTATAATGAACATAGAAAAATATAATAAAAAAAAAATATTACACTAATGTAATTTTTTTAAATAGAATTCTCCGTTTGTCTAGATTACAATGAAATTAATTTTGTGAACTAAATGTGTAAAAAAGATATAAGCATTTAAAGTCACGTGTTTTTCATATTCTCCATCAACATCTGACGCCATTACACATAAAGGAACTTCAAGAAACCTAACCTCCTTGGAAACATGTAACTTTTTGTTCGAAGTTTTGCCATTATTCTATGACTAACTTACTCAGATTTTTGACGTGATAACGTTTTATAAATTGGTGAACACCTGCAATCTCAAAAAGTGTGACGTCACGCGTCGTTACTGGAACGCCTCATGTTATTGACAAGGTAACTATAGCAACGTTTTATCGTTGCCATGGTTACCATCAATGTTTTCTTATGACGTTATCACGTAAAATTATCGTCCGGAAACAGACTTTACAGACAACCATTTTTTTTCTCTTCAAAGATGTAATGAAATGACACGTGAAACTGATCGATCAGCTTTGAAATTTTTCTTTATCAAACTTAGTAATTTTTATGACCATTTCGCGCTTGACCAAAAAAATAACTGCTTAAATTGTTTTCACAAAAAAAGAGTATTTTTTTGTGTTACTGTCCTTTGCTTGCAATTTTTTGTTGGTATAATCGGTAAACCCTTAATAAGTTTTTAAGGTCTTTAAGTTAAATTAACACATATTTTTTCTTTTTAACATGTTTTCTCAGCAAAAAAGTACAAAAATTAGACTTTTTAATTACCTACAGCAAAAAAAACCGAACAATTTCTTGTCTCTTCAAAAAAATACATTTTATGAGTATGAAAAGGATGTTTGGAGTTTTAAATTACTGCCTTAGTACTTCTGCATTTTGAAAAACTTTGGATAATTACTGCATTTTGGATAATAACCGCATTTTTATTTTATATAAAATCTGTATAAGGACGAAATATTTGAAAAGAATAATCGTACATAGAATTAAAATCAGTTTTTTTAAATCAAAAAGTCTTTTTGTAATTCCAAAAGCTTTTTTTTTTAATTAAATAAATACTTTCGCGGTTGTGATTATGTGCCGCGCCGGTCGCGCCCAACGTGTTATCGGTAAATTGGTTAAAGTGAAAAATGTTTATCGGTAATTTCGTTAAAACTTGCGAATAATTAACCAAATTACCGGTAACGACTACATTGTCATCATAACTACATTTAACTACAACAGCTTGACATGGATTTAAAATATACTATAGAAACACAAATCAAAGCCTTGCCATATAGCATTATGTGCTTATTCGTTTGAATATACTTATAAGCTCTATTCTTACGTGTTTATTACTAAACTTTATTATGCCACGGGCACGAACGCGTAATAGATAAATAACTATAAAAACTTTTTTTTTTTTGTAATATCTACTAGTTACTTAAATATTTTGTTCTGACCGAGTTACCCGCCGTGGTTACGGGAGGCTTTTTACACAACTAGTTGATATAACGCTATCACAATTTGTGTTTCAAATAGGACTACCGTTCTCACTTAAATTTCAAAAAACTTGTCAGGCTATTTACCGATAGCCGTTTGGCTGAAACCGGCGCGACGTAATAACGCGAATTGTCCTGCCTTAATTACGTTGTATGTATGAGAAGCAATGAGTAATAAGACTGTTTGTTGATTGGCTTACAAATATATTTTTTTAATTCTTGTGTATTGAACTGTTCTGCGGCTTTGAAAAAATCTGCGAACTCTGGCACCATAAAGAATTATTTACCATGTTGATATGTCGCCGCGCCGGCTTCAAACGATAGTCTTTCTCTGTGTAGTAACATGCCTTAATTACCGGTAATTTACCGCCATACCGACATAAATATAACTATTTTTATATTAAAAAGTACAAAATTAATTGTGCTGTTTTTCCTAGAATTCTATTTTTGTAAAAACAGAGCAGTTCAATAAATATGAATTGTTAAATAATAATATTATAAAGCAGTTAATATGAAGTACCTCCTAAGTGTTATTTTCTGTCAAATTTTACAGAATAATTAAATAAATTTGTATTAAGGCGCAAATAGGTATCGTCATAATCAAGATGCCCTTTCGCCTATAACTAATTTTGTTTATTAGTACATAGAATAGGTAGTGTGTAGGTAAAATATTTTCTTACATTTTGATATAATTTAAAGATGGAAGTACCTTGTCGTTTCTAAGCTTTTCTAAACTTAAGTTCGAAAAAAAACAGCATAGGTTTTTTCGACTTAAATTTGGATAGGCTAAGAAACGACAAGGAATTTACGTCTTTATAATAAACCAAAATGGAGGAAAAGAACTCGCCTACAAACGGTAAAAATTATTCATGCAATAATTAGGAATTTAACTATCAGCGACAGGCAACGTTTGGCCACGTTAAAAGAAAATATTATTAAAAAAAATCGATATTAGAATAAAACCTAGGTCATTGTGGCATCTTTAAATGGCATCCCTAAAACTCTTATCACTTTCATTCTGATATATTTCCTTGTAATTTATCCTTTTTATTTAGTTTTAAAACCTTTAGTTTTTTACTAGCCATAAACAAATTATATTTTTCGGGTCTAGCATGTTGAAAAAAGGGAGACAAGGGAGGGGTATAATATTAATTGCAAAATAATCAATTGCTTGCATGAATGAAAAAGCCCTTTTTTAAAGTTCTGTAATGACAATTCTCAAAATAAGAGCACTGAGCACAAAATAATCCAAGGTCTGTGTGGTCGGATCGCGAAAGTCAAGCATTCACGAGTCAGTTTATTCAGTTCCTTGGTCAGTGTGACGAGTAGTAACCAGCCCATTTGTTGACATGGGGGCAGACCCGAAAGAATATCATTTCTTTATGGCCAGTAAAAAAGGTTTTAAAATAGTACATTGCGATACAAGTGTGGAAAGTTGATCATTCCATAGAGGCGGTTTATGACGCGCGAGCGGAACGCGAGCGTGGCAAAAGCCGAGATGGAATGATCAATTCACACGTGTATCGTACGACGTTTTTTATCACAGTTGCGAATAAAAAAAAAGACTTGTTAAAATTTTAATAATAAAAAGTTTTTAAGAATTTTAGGTTATTTTTACTATTTTTTGTTAATTACACTACCGAAAGGCTAGGCAAGAGACTTTTAACCTATATAGCGTCTGACATACAATATTTTTTTAGGGTTTTTTTAATTCGTTTTTGCGTCGGCGGGTAAAAACAGAATATAATGGTAAGGAAAAAATATATTTATGTAATTACCTAAAGAAAAAACAAAACTCAATTTTTAATTATTTTCAAAAACGTCATCACGTAATATTATCGTTCGTTATCAGACTTTAGAGACAACCTTTTGAAAAGAAGAAAAAAGGTACCAACAAAGAGTTTTAAGCCAGCAAGGCTTAAAACCTCTTTGGATGGTACCTTTTTCTATACATCAAAACAGTATAACCCAGATAAAGGAGATCATTCATGTTTCTAACAAAAAATACCCACAAAAAAAAATGCCGGCCAGTAATAAAAATTGTTTCTATCTTGTAGAGAATAACATTTTTAACAATGTTTACTAAGTCAACAAAGAGCTACGATCAAAAATCGTTGAGTTATTTTACATTGAAAACCCAAAAAATGCATTTTATAGAGATCCGTTTGACCACTTAAGATCCCACTAAAACTTCTGAAAGGGTTATTGGATATACCTATTTATATAAATATAATAAAAACAGACAAAGCTTATCCATTTACTACTTATTTTTATATTTTTTCTGTAGTAATATCTTAAAAGTGGTCAAACGGATCTCTACAAAATGCATTTTTTTGGGTTTTCAATGTAAAATAACTCAACGATGGTTGATCGTAGCTCTTTGTTGCCGTAGTAAACATTGTTTAAAATGTTATTCTCTACAAGATAGAAACATTTTTTTTTCTGGCCGGCACCTTAAGTTTTGGGTACGATTTGAACGATGTCCTTAAGAATGTTTCATCTACTATATGTCATTAGCAGTAAGATACGTATTTGACATATCGGGATGACGTATTATTTTAGCACTAGTTGGATTTTTTTTATCGCACGCGTGTATAATACGTTGCATTATGAGCCTAAAAGCGGTTTAATAAGATCCACTTTATGAGCAACTGTGATAAAAATAAATAAATAGGATAAATTACAAGGAAATATATAAGAATGAAGGTGATAAGATGATGATATTTAGGGATGGCATTTAAAGATACCACATTATTTGGTTACCATTGTCTAGTACAGGCAAAGGACGCAGATTAAAATCCCGCCTCGGTAATGTGAATATTTTTGCAAATATTCATTCTGTAAATTTTGACTGAAAAACTTGAAAAATGACAAATTTTTATCTTCCATAAAATATAATTATGGTCAGCATTGCCATTATAAATTTTTGAAGTGCATTTTTTTTATTCATAAGGTTTTTTTTTCTTCTAAAAATGTTCATTGACTAACAATAAAAAAAACTAATATAATCCGTCTATTTTAAACGAGGGCGTTTTGGTACAAAAGTAGTAATATTTTTTCGAAATTAGGAAATTCCCAGTGTACTTTTTTTTAATTGTTAATCAATGATTATTTTTGTAGTTTCTTTATGTAACTATGTATAGAATGAAATAATATTTAAAAAATCAAATAATTGTTACTGAAAGCCATTTAATACCTTAAGAAATTGACTATTACTGACATAATAATAATGGTTTTAAACTACAAACACAACGTTTCGAAACCGGATATTTAAAGATTTAAAAAAGCAGTGTTTTCTTTTCAAGTTTGTTAGAAAATCATAGCCAATAATTAATTATGAAATGGTTATAATTTAGGACCACTTGTAGCAAAATTGCAAAAATATCAATTTCACTAAACTACTATGTGCTACTATTTAAAACAACTACATTTTCGACAGAGAGCTCTTTTTAACACAATTTAGATTCTCTGCTTTTAAATTGCGTTAAAAATGTGTGGACAATTCTTTAATAAAATCGTTTGCAATTTTGCAAGTGGCCCTTTAATAAAGAAATGCGGCGCACCGGTCGCACCAAACGTGTTATCGGTAAATTAATAAATATACAGCTTCCATTACCGGTAATTTCGTTAATATTAACTAAATTACCGGTACTGAAAGAAGTTATAGTTATTGAAATAACACTTAAAAACACCATAGCTAGAAAAACTAATTAAGATTTTTTTTAAAAGGTCCAGGTATATTGGCGATTTTTTCAAAATTATTTCATTCTATTACAAAGAAATTGTCTATATTTTTGATTTGCCTAGAGTAAGGAACGGAAGGTGTGTGTAAATACAACAAATTATGTTGCAAACATGTTTCAAATTTGAAATGTATGTGTTTTATTTATTTACCTACCTACTCAAAAATAGCTCATTCACCGCTCTGAAAGGAACCAAAAAATAATTTCAAAATTCTTAATTCATTTGGAATCATACAGTTTGTAAGAGATCGCATTGAAACGCCTTAAATACTAAGTTAGGATGTGTGCCTTTGGAAGGCTACCAGCAATGAGAAGAAGGCACAAGAAACTCGTGGGGATTTTTTTTGTGATCACGATCACAATATGTCAATATCACTACATAGTATTAAAATAAAGTCACTTTTCGCCGTCCATAATTCCCTTTGTATGCTTAGATCTTTAAAACTACGCAACGGATTTTGATGCGGTTTTTTAATAGAGTGATTCAAGAGGAAGGTTTATATGTAGGTATAATACATGCATAATATAGCCGTGCGAAGCCGGGGCGGGTCGCTAGTTACAAATATTTGAAAGCAATCAGAACTTAGTAGAAGGTATAAATCATACTTATTACATTATCTCTCTCTTTCTTCAATGGATGTCCATGAAAGGAATAATATATCCAACTAGCTGCGCTCCGCGGTTTCACCCGCGTAACTCCCGATCCCGTGGGAATATCGGGATAAAAAGTAGCCTATAACCTTCCTCGATAAATGGAATATCCAACACAAAAAGAATTATTCAATTCGAACCAGCAGTTCCAGAGATTCGCGCGTTCAAACAAACAAACTCTTCAGCAGTCAGCTTTATAATATTAGTATAGATTATCTCGAGCATGATTCACATTAGGTAGATGATTCCAGATAGTTTTTGTAGGGTACCTACCTTCTAATAAGTTCTGACTTCTGATAGCCTAGTACTTACGGACCAATAACTATCATACAATTATTATTATTATTAAAGAAACTGAAAGTGGTGGTGGCTCCCACAAAAGACGGGTTTTCCCTACATCTCATATGAAACGTAGCTTGTTGCAATGAACCACGAAAAGTGTTCCCTACGTCACACGATTTAATAGAATGTTTGTACTAGGCTGTAAGAACTCTGTAGGAGGTATACTGCTTCGTATAAGAGCAAGCCCGTACACACCACCACCACTTTCCGTGACTATTGGTCCGTAAGTACTAGGCTATCAGAACTCGGTAGAGGGTATCCCACAAAAAAACAATCCGTTAGTTAATGTGAAATATAAGCCATAACTACCTTGACATACGGTCCATATTAGAATGCGTAGTAGCTTTAGGGCGCTCCGATTACCGCGTGCGATATTATTCTAATAATGACCTTATGTCAAGGTGGTTAAGGTTCATATTAAATTGTCTTCAAATGCGATCCGCCGCGCCTCCAGCGGTGTGCGCTGGCGCTGGGCCATTGATTGCCATCACATTTTTCATCTCTAACAGGAGACAAATAGAAGAAAGAGAGAGATAATGTAGGTTGTAGGTAGGTAATAAATATGATTACACCTTCTACTACCTTCTGATTGCCTAGTACTTTTTACTGACCAATGACTAACTTTACACAAGAAAAAGTGGTGTTGGATTCGTGGTCGGTTGCAAATCAAATAATGCTTTTTTATTCACAATAACTGTGAGATGGGGTCTTTTCGTGGTTCGTTGCAACAAGCTACATCTCATGATGAGACGTAGAGAATAACCCGTTAATTTAATACTTACAAACAATACGTAGGTTGTAAACATAAGGGGAAGCTGTTGTACCTTGGTACCCCCATTTTTCAAACGATAATTAAAAAAAAACTGTGACAGATACGCTCATAAATTAAATTGCACCGTAAAGCCTTAACATTAAGGTTTAATATATAAACGATTGATAACCATAGACAAACGCCTTCTCGGCAAAAAAAGATTTAAAAAAAAAGTTCCCTTTGGACCAAGGTACAACAGGGGTGATGTACTTAGGACCACCCCCTGTTGTACCTTGGTCTTCCGTTGAAATCACTTAAATAAAACTACTTTTATTATATTAATCAAATGTTATTTTAATTAAATACTTATAGAAACATTATATAAACAGGTATTATCATTATTATTACAAAATTAACAGTACTTTAAATAGTATTCATAACAATTAACTTTAATTAGTCTTTTTGTGTCTCAAAAACAGTCTTATATATTTACTTATTATTATAGGAACAACGAATATTTCCCTTTTAGAATTTATTTTCTTCGGAGGCTTTGTCTTTTCTTTAATTTCTGACCATGCATATAAATTCAAATCATCCTTTTCGGGTATTTTAGGTGCCTTCTCAGTGTCGTTCGTGAAATAGCATACTGATTAGAAGCCTTCCTTAACGATTTTTTTTCTTTTGAAGTTTTACAACATTTGCAAGTTTTTCTTTATCTAAAGGCACTCTTTTAACATTGTTCTTACTGCGAGGAATTTTATCTAGAGCAAAATAAAAAATATATTTAACGAATAACAATGACTGTCAGTAAATTTCCGTGTGTTGTACCTCGGCCCACTGACCAAGGTACAACGACTTTTTGTGGGCCTAGGTACATCACCGCTAACCGTTGATGTAAATATTGATTTACTTTTATATAGGTTATGTTTTTTGAAAGTCAGTTCACTGCATTAAAATCAACATAAAACAACAAATTAATAAAGCTAGCATGTTAATCTCTAAGTTAAATGTACTTCACGTAATTAAAGAAATGACAACAACAGAAAAACTTACTTTTTCGCTGCAAAAACTTTGAAATCCTTGTTATTACAAAACGCCGGGCTATGGCCGTATGCAACATACTTCACATCGATCCGTATTGAATGAAGGTAATCTGACCACAGACAAACTGTTAAAAAATGAGCGGGAACATTTGTAAAAATGGATGGTAGCGAGGTACATCAGGGTCTCAAGGTACAACAGCTTCCCCAACATTATGTTAGCGACTCACCTGTTGTAAACATAATATAAGTATTCCACGTTTCAAAGTTGAACCACTCATTTCAGTTCTTGTTACAACTTGACGATATCCCCCATAATGGGAAAGCGTCAATGGGGACAACAGAAATAAATTTCGTTTTATTGAGTTCCGCTGTCCCCAATAAGAGTAGGTTTACCGTTAATTAATGGGGACAACAAGCATTAATTTTATATATTTTTATTGAGTTCCGTTAAAGGTTTTTACAGAGTAAAAGGGAGCAACGGGCATACATCCAAAAATGTAGTCGATTAGGTAAGTAATTAAGTCGAGTCGATCCATTTTTTATTGAACTTTATTACTTATAAGAAAAGATCCTAGAGTGGCACAAAGAGCGCCCTCTTCCAGGCAAACATAAGGATGGACGAGATTAACAAAAACATACGAAAAACTTTAATATAAGGAAATATCCTAGAGTAGCACAAAGAGTGCCCTCTCCCAGGCAAACATAAGGATGGACGAGACTAACAAAAACATACGAAAAACTTTAATATAAGGAAATATCCTAGAGTGGCACAAAGAGCGCCCTCTTCCAGGCAAACATAAGGATGGACGAGACTAACTAAAACATACGAAAAACTTTAATATAAGGAAAGATCCTAGAGTGGCACAAAGAGTGCACTCTCCCAGGCAAACATAAGGATGGACGAGACTAACAAAAACATACGAAAAACTTTAATATAAGGAAATATCCTAGAGTGGCACAAAGAGTGCACTCTCCCAGGCAAACATAAGGATGGACGAGACTAACAAAAACATACGAAAAACTTTAATATAAGGAAAGATCCTAGAGTGGCACAAAGAGCGTCCTCTTCCAGGAAAACATAAGGATGGACGAGACTAACAAAAACATACGAAAAACTTTAATATAAGGAAAGATTCTAGAGTGGCACAAAGAGCGCCCTCTTCCAGGAAAACATAAGGATGGAAAAGAGTTAAGAGGAAATGGTAGCGGGTGTGGCGGGGGCTTTCTCCATACAAACTATTACAAACGTAGTCGACTGTTTTCTCCCTGGATAATGACACTAGAGCAAATATTTTTGGTGCATAAAACTTAGAACTGCCATGACCATGCCCCTATTTTTTGTTTTTTTTTTTAATTTTAATTTTTATGATAATTAGAAAATTAAAAAAACCAAAACATAGGGGCATAGTCATGGCAGTTATAGGTTTTATGGCACAAAAATATTTGTGCTAGTGTCATTATCCAGGGAGGAAACAGTCGACTACGTTTGTATGGAGAGCGCGCAGGTACCCTTTCACCGTAAGGATAGCCGAGAAAGGTAGGGAAGGGGAAGGGTATAAGGAATAATAATAAAATAAAAAAACAACAAATAATTTTAGTAAGTAATTATTTATTTAATAGTTTAAAATTTGATTACATAGCTGTCAATATTACATTTTTTATAACATACTTTTTTTTAACTCCAACTTATTTTATATTACAAAATACCTACAAATTAGATTTCTAAGTACATAATGAATTTTTATCACAATAACTTTTTTTTAGGTGCCAATAGGAGCCAAAAGCAAAATGCCTTTCATGTGAATTATTGCATGGCGTTGGACTCATTTAGTGGGCAACAAAATATTTTTTTAACTTAAAAGAATTTTACACAAAAATAAAATAAATACTTATTGCGGGATACTTTACACAGCGCCAAGCTAAAATAATTATAATTTAAAGTTTAGAAAAATTACCCTAATTTACTGAACATTTTAAGATGTGGCAACACTTTTAACAACGATGGTGTTGTCACATTTTCAAAATTCTTCACAAATTTGTTAAATAACGAAAAAAATATTTTCCCGTGGCTGCTTAAGACGAAAAGGTACCTGCGATCTCTCCATACAAACGTAGTCGACTGTTTCCTCCGTGGATAATGACACTAGCACAAATATTTTTGTTGCATAAAACTTATAACTGCCATGACCATTATTGACCATGCCCCTATGTTTTGGGTTTTTTATTTTTTTGTTTTTAAATCTTAATTTCTATGATATTTAGAAAATGAAAAAAACTAAGACATAGATAGTCATGGCACTTATAGGTTTTATGCAACAAAAATATTTGTGCTATAGTGTCATTATAGAAGGAGGAAACATTCTACTACGTTTGTATGGAGAGAGCCCCCGGTAACCCTTTCACCTTAAGGGATTACATAATTTTATTTAAACACTGTATATAGTGCCGGCCCGCCAAAATTATTATTAGTGTAATATTATGAATAAAGATAATAATTTTCAAAGTATCCTCCTTAAAAATCAATTTAAAGCATGAAAAGTATGTATAATCAAAAAACAATATTTTTTAGGATAAAAAACGGTTCAAAAAACTTTAAAAAAGGGATTCTATGTTTTTGTCAACTCCGGTCGCGCATATTAGCTGCCACTCACATTTTTTTTGTGACAAATTACATTTATTTCGTATGAAAAATATGATCACCATTTTGTTCTAAATCTCAACATTAAACATGGCAAAAAATAGAAAATATTTTAAAAAACCACAATGAAAAAAAAAACATGTAGATGTCAAAGATTTTTGTGCAAAAGGCTATATTTTGTGCAATTTATTTCATCTATTCAATAGCATTGAATTTGTGAGTGCCTCTGCAGTGGCGTAGCGTGGATCACTGTCGGAGTCATAATTTCCCGCCCTTTCGACATCATGAAAATAATAATGTTGACAATTTGCCGCCCTGCAAGTGGGTAAACAAATCTCTTGAAAAACCGTCTGTCTGTCTTGTCTGATTGGCCGCCAAACGACTGCACATATTTTTTTTGCCCCAATTTGCCCCAATAATGCAAACAAAGGCAGGACCTTACCGTGTTAGCATATTGTGACTTGCATTTGAAGGGAAAGGGGCAGCAAGCTGTTACGAAAAAATGGGGGGGATGTGTCCCTTTCTAACAATCGCCAGGATATAGTTTAGAATAAGATGGAAACAAAAATGATGTTACCCCCTTGCAAGAGAGAATCTTGACATGTTTTCTTTGAAATGAAATCAATTTTATGACAAAATAAAAATTTGCGCAACTTATTGGCACGTTTTATTATGAACTAGCGACCCGCCCCGGCTTCGCACGGCTATATTATGCATGTATTATACATATAAACCATCCTTTTGAATCACTTTATCTATTTAAAAAAACCGCATCAAAATCCATTGCTTAGTTTTAAAGATTTAAGCATACAAAGGGATATAGGGACAGAGAAAGTGACTTTGTTTTATACTATGTAGTGACTATGGCAACATCGAAAAAAGATGGCGTAAATTTGGCGGTATTTGCAGTTATACGTATTACTCATAATTAAATGGTTTAAAATTGGTAAAAGATATGTAATAACTTCTGAAAATGGATCATTTTTACGTGATACACCTACACAAAAAAGTGTCTCGGTAATATTGTGTGAGAGTATTTAATAATAATATCGCTCATCTGGGCTTGTATTATGGTGACGAGTGACGGATTTTTTTTAAAGGAAATGTAAGAAAAATATAAAGGAATAACAAAAAAAAAACACAATTTTCATCGTTTTCACGATGCTATCGCGTAAAAATTAACGTCCGTAAACCGACTTTACAGACAAACATTTGTTTTTTCTTTTTAATATACCTATGCTGTTATTTGTCATTCGACATGATGTAAGCTTAGATAAAATGAAAATTAACAAAGTATTTGTTCAATTAACATTTTTTGGTTTGGTTCGTGTTTTAGGTCCGTATTAATAAACCGAACTCAATATCGATTTCAATCTTAAGTTTGCTCTTGAGTTGTTGCGCTGATTAATAAACCTATCTTAAGACGCGATTAAAGAGCGACGTATCACTTGAGTCATACCGTATTAATAAATCAAACTCAGCTCTCAAGATATGTCTCAAGATGTAGTTTCGTGAACTCAAGTCTGATTGCGGGTCATACAAATCTTACATTTTTTTAAAATATTTTCACATTTTAAACAAGTTGACAGCAAAATATGACGACACTACCTACCATAGGGTAAGAACATAACATTCAAGGTAAGAACAAAGCGTTACTGTCATTCAAGATCAGTTTCAAATCTCAAGAGCGATATCAGTAAAACTTGAGTTTTATCCATTAATTAACGCCTAACTTAAGATAGTGACCACATCTCAAGACTCACTCGATTGATACGCACTCAAGATCGATATTGAAAGCGATTTATTAATACGGGCCTTAGTGTCACGATTCATTTTATTACCAATGATTAAATTGCACGATATTGCCTTTCATGCACATTACATAAAAAATCTGTTAGCAAAACTTAAATATTTCATTAAAAAATATAATTATAATATAGACTAGTCAAAGCAGTCAATTAGTAAGCGACTTAAAAAAATTGCTTTCTTTTTTCGTTTATGTTTAATACAATATTTTTTAACTTTGTTCTAGATGTCTACGTGAATAACTTTTGTTCTACGATTTTCGAAAATTCGAAGATTTTTTCAGTTTACGATTTAGTGATATATCAGATATTTTATGAAATAAAGATGTTTAAAATGAAACACCGAGGTCATTTGCTGATTTTCGAGAAAATATACCCTAAAAAACATTCGATTTTTCAGAAGTCGTAGAACAACAGTTGAAGAAACAAACTTTTTAGTAAAATTAAGCGTTTTTTGAAGTCGCTTTTTAATGTATTAAATATTTAATTCTACTAATTATTCATATGTTAGTAATTTCCACTAATTAATAATTTTAAACAATTAATTTATTGCTATAGTACATTTTTACAAAGGGCTTCTTACATTTCTGGCATAGTAACGGTCAAAAGGTTAAAAAACCTGTCTTATCCCTACGGTACAATCAGACAGCAAAATGCAGACCCACTGTAGAGTTCTAAAACATTTATTATCTATATAATACTAGCTGCGCCCCGCGGTTTCACCAGCGTAAGTCCGATCTTTCTCACCGTTTAAACCTTCCCTGGACTACGACGAACATTTCAAAACCGAAATCATCTAAATCGGTTTAGCCATTCTCGAGTTTTAGCGAGACTAACGAACAGCAATTGATTTTTATTTATATAGATAATAAAGCTGAAGAGTTTGTTTGTTTGAACGCGCTAATCTCAGGAACTACTGGTTCGAATTGAAAAAATATTTTTGTGTTGGATAGTCCATTTATCGAGGAAGGCTTATAGGCTAGCACAAATAGTTTTGTTGCATAAAACCTATAACTGCCATGACTATGCCCCTTTGTCTTGTTTTTTTTTTTTCATTTTCTTATTAAGATTTAAAAAAAACATGGTCATGGCAGTTATAAGTTTTATGCAACAAAAATATTTGCTATAGTGTCATTATCCAAGGTTTCCTCTCTGGATAATTACACAATAGCAAATATTTTTGTCGACTACGTTTGTATGGAGAGAGAGCCAGTACCTTTTCCTCTTAAAGGTTTTTTTTTGTAATTGAAATGCAATCGGAATGATATTGAAATGTAATTTCAACAATTTTATTTACGAGAATTGGCCTTCAAATAGTATTATTTTCTAATAATAATAACAATTTTAGAACTCTACAGTGAGTCTGCATTCTTGTTTGACTGTACCAAAGCAATAACACGGTATTTTTTACGCAAAATATGCTTACAATTTCATCTTTACACTGTTTATTTTTTCCATCTTATTTTCTAATAAATTATAATAATTTCATTAAAAAGAATTGTGCCTTATGAGATTCGACTAATACAGGTTTGAAAAACCAAACTTTGAAAAAGATGTGTTATAGGGTCCAGCCCTTTTAGACCGTGTTCTTGATTTTTCGTTTTTCTGAAACAACATTGTCATCTTAGTCAAATAATGAGGACATGGCAACACTTGAGCATGTACAGTAAGGGTCATAAGTAAATTATCAGTTTGCTACAATAATACTATCAACAAGTATTGGAGTTACGACCTTCTTCTAATAGACGTTACACACAAACCTAAATACTTGAATTAAAAGTACTCAGTGTAATTATTATTTTCAACATGTTAGCTATGTGTTTAGTTTTGTGAGTGGTATAAGCCGCCACCCGCTACACCAACCGACGACGTGGGTTCGATCCACAGGTTACGTTGTTATAAAGTTCTAATAGTGCTGCACGAGATTATAAACGTAACGGTGGGCAGAGACTTTTGACCGTGGATTGTACACAAATAGAAAAAAATTAGATACAAATGTCAGTTTTTCTAGATTACAATGAAATTGATAGTATTTCGAGAACTAGATGTAGGAAAAAAGATATAAGCATTTCAAGTCACATGTCTTTCATTTGCTCCATCAGCATCTGACGCTATTACACATACTGACGCTAACCTCCTTGCAAACAATTTATTATTGTGCTAAGTTTAAAAATTAAAGAATATTAAAATTACGTGTCATTTTAGTTCCTTTTATTTTAAGTTAAGTTTCATTACACAGACAGTCAGCTGTCCGCTGTCAAGCGGAACGCACGAGATGGCGACGATGCGATCGCCTACCGGTGCGCGTACGAACAATGTAGTGACAACACACTGTTCTAAGTGTAGCAAAATCATTGTTAACGAGTTATTAGCGTTCATATGTAATAAAGTCGACACTTTACCGGAAACCGGCATCATTCAAATCTGTCTAAGCGCCTACAGCGAAGAAGAAATCGAAAATGCAAAAACATTAGTCTACAACCTGCTCGCGCCGAAGAAAAAAAATCTTAGAAAAAAGGAAGGTTCCGAACAGAAGAGTCTACAGGAAATTATCAAGATAATTAAAGAAGTCGAGCCGGACGACCTACCCACTTTTGTTGCGCATAATCTCAACAAGCTGCCACCGGTGACGTTTGATTATATCGACATCACGACATTCCTCAAAGAAATGATGACATTAAAAAATGACGTCGCCTACATTAAATCCAGGCCTAATAGAATTTATGACGATGCTACACCGTGTTCTGATATTACTCAACTAAAGAACGAAATCGATGAACTCAAAACTATGATCAAGGAGCTGCGTGTAACTCGCCCATCGAGCTGCGAATTTACAGAAGACCTATTTCTGAGACCTTATCGTGACGATAAGGATACGAGAAATAACCATGATAACTTAAAGAATACACAAACTACTGCCGCGGGCCCTAGCGAGTTGCCGCGCAGCGTAGCTAGCCGAGCGATCCCAGTGACTGAGACGAGTGTGCAAGCGCGCGGGGGTGCGCCGTCTACGCACTCACTGCTATCAAGTGCAGATGCACCGGCGCGGGCGGGGGCTGCCGCCGCCGCCGAGCCGCGCAAACAGCTGACTACCGACAATAACACGTTGTACGTACCTACGTATAGAGACATTGCTAGCGCGCCGCGCAGCGAAGTTGATAAGGTTGACGACGGGTTCACTATTGTAAATAGAAAAAAGACTATGCCGTATAGATATAGAAATACAAGGGGGACTTTACAAAACAATACCAAACTGCGAGCCGTGGAATCGTACGCGTATATTTATCTTTCGCGAGTGCAGAAGTCTATAACGGAGGATGATATTAAGGAATTCATTAAAGATACGAGTGAAGACTGTTCAGAGGTAGAGAAGCTAACTCAAACAAGACAGACTAATTTTAATTCGTTTAAAATAAAGATAAAATCGAGCAAATTAAGTACTTTTTTAAAAACTGACTTCTGGCCGGAAGGCTTAGTATTTAGAAAATATAGACAACCGCGCTCCCCTGTAGGGGACATATCCGCTTCTAACAAATAAGTATGGATGTACAACAAACTGACAACTTAAAACTTGTTTCTTTTAACTGCTACGGTATTAAGAGATGTATGACAGAGGTACGCGAGATGTGCAAAAACGTCGATGTGATATGTCTGCAGGAGCATTGGCTGATGCCGCACGACCTGGGCATTATTAACAAGATAGATAAAGATTTTACTTGCTGCAGCAAATCTTCTGTGGACACGTCGACGCTGCTCCGCGGTCGACCATACGGTGGGACGGCGATCTTATGGCGGTCTAGCCTGTTCTCGCGAGCTGATATTGTCCCGTGTGACAGTGATCGGGTGCTATGCGTGCGTCTGTCGCGCGACGACCGCAGCCTGCTGGTGTTCTGCGTGTACATGCCGTGTGACAGCGAGGACAACCTGCTCGAGTTCACCGAGTGCCTGGCGCTTGTTACCGCGGTCATCGACAGTGCCGATGTTGAGTGTGTTTTTGCTATGGGTGACTTTAATGCACACCCAGGTACTCTGTTTGGTAAAGAGTTAACAGACTATTGCTGTGAGAATTCTTTAGTGTGTGTAGACTCGGACAAGCTGGACACGGACACATACACGTACGTGAGCGGGGCGCACGGGTCGTGCCGCTGGCTCGACCACTGCCTCGCGACGGAGGCGGCGGCGCGCCTTGTTACCGCCGTAAGAGTCGAGCACATCACTACGTCCTCCGATCACTTCCCTCTAGTCATTGAATGTGATTTTGGTTCTATTAGTGGTAAAACTTACTGTGATAACGACTGCAATAGTGGTAAAAATATTAATAAGCATATATGGGGTACTAGGGACAGGGAGCAAATTTTATCTTATTCAGACTTATGTGATAATATTTTTGTTGATATAATGAATAACTATGACAATATTTTAAGCGAATTGACATGTATGAATAATGAGAATGAGTTTATGTGTAAAGATGAATGGCACCGTAAATATATTGATGATTTTTATACACTTACCGTTGGGGCGTTGCGGTCAGCGGCAGAACAAACTAATAAATGTGATTACTCTTTTAAACGTAGATCTAATAAAGTAATTGGCTGGAATTTTCACGTCAGACGCCATCATGTTAGGGCGAGAGAGATGTTTTTGTTGTGGGTGTCATGTGGTAGACCGCGCTCGGGGTATCACTACGATAATATGACTGCCTCACGCAGGGAGTTCAAGGCCGCGCTTAGGTATGTAATAAAAAATCAGGAGAAAATAAAAATGGAGGTGTTAGCGAGACATCGAGCTAGTTGTAATTTTGTAGAATTTTGGAAGGAAACAAAAAAATTAGATCACAAAAGTACTATCCCGGTAAGCATAGAAGGTGTAAAAAACAAAAAAGACATAGCCAATACTTTTCGTAACCATTTTAACGTTAACGTTAAGAACGTGCAAAATTATAAGCACTCGCCGAGGGCCAGTCAGGGCTCGGAGCCTCTCCGCACTAACATAACGCCGGAAAATATTAAAGTTATTTTGAAGGATATGAAGCGCGGGAAGTCTCCGGGCCATGACGGCCTCAGTGTCGAACATTTACAATTCGCAGGTAAATATATATGTGATGTGTTAGCGCGGCTTTTTAATCTCTGCGTGAGACACTGTTACTTGCCTGAGCAACTCATGCGTACGTTGGTTATACCTATACCTAAGAACAAGACGGGTGATATCTCGAGCGTGTCAAACTATAGACCTATTTCTTTGGCGACGATTGTGGCCAAGGTGCTGGAAAGAGTGATTTATTCTCATGTAGTGACACTTGACACTGACGATGGTCAGTTTGGTTTCCGACCGAAATTATCAACTGACATGGCTATTTTTTCATTGAAAGAGGTTGTTAAATATTACAAAGTAAATTCTACTACGGTCTATGCATGTTTTTTGGACTTGAGTCGTGCATTTGATACCCTCAATCACGACCTTCTTTGGACGAAAATGCACGGCTCTGGGGTCGCTCCTGAGGTTGTTGACCTGTTGTCGTTCTGGTACGGCAACCAGACCAACAGCGTCAGGTGGGACTCTGAAGTCTCAGATAGCTACCGGCTGTCCTGCGGGGTGAGGCAGGGTGGGGTGACCTCTCCTAATCTCTTTAACCACTATGTGAACGATCTGATCGTGGAGCTGAGCAGTACCCCGGTCGGGCTCAGGTTGGATGGCAGGTACGTCAACAACCTGAGTTACGCCGACGACATGGTGCTGCTCAGTCCCACGATCAAAGGACTTCGTAGGCTATTGAGTATCTGTGAGAGGTACGCTAAAGAACATGACCTGGTGTATAACAGTAAGAAGACGGAAATGCTTATATTCAAGTCGGGTAGAGGACCCCAATTTGTGCCGGACGTATATCTTAATGGTGAGACTGTTAGGGTCGTGGACAGCTTCAAGTACCTTGGCCACATCGTAACATCTAAACTGACGGACGATGAGGACATTGAACGCCAGAGGCGGGCTTTGTGTGTCGTTGGTAATATGATCGCTAGAAAGTTTAGGAGTGCTGCGTCTGACGTGAAGATAACCTTGTTTAAATCTTTTTGCCAGACTTTTTATACTTGCCAGCTTTGGACTGACTATACAAAGAAGTCGCACAGCACCATCAGAGTAGCCTACAACAACATCTTTAGGTATCTGATGGGGCTGTCGCGAAGCTGCAGCGCCTCCGGGATGTTTGCAGACGCGCGCGTTGATACTTTCAACGCCATCCAACGGAGGCGCATAGCGTCTTTCATGTACAGGGTTGGCGAGTGTAAAAATAATATTATAATAAGTCTTGCGGCTCGTCTGCCGCTGACTGCAACGTACCAAAAATGGTTGGCTATTGCCACCTAGGTTTTAATTTGTATGTATGTTTTTTATGTTTTATATGGATTTTTGTCTGAAATAAAGATATATTATTATTATTATTATTATGCTTTTTTTTTAAATTTTCTTCTCTCTTTTTAAGAGGTGATTTTAACACGGGCCGAAGCCAAGTGCGTTCTAAACTGGAAGAGACAAAAATTTCCTAACTATTCTGCATGTGTTTAAGATTACCGCTTTCTGTAGTAATATATACGTGGATTTAGGCAAATCAAGTGTAGTTAGGCTTGTGTGTAAGGTGTTGGGTACGACTCCAGTAGAGGATACTATGATTGGTATAGTTTTTACGTTTGTTGCATTCCATTGTGTTCTTAACTCTATAGATAGGTCTGTGTACTTAGCAATCTTTTCGGTGTGAGTGGTTAGGATGTTATGTGTGTTACAAACGGCTATGTCTATTAGATATACAGATTTAGTGGGTTTATGAAAGATTGTAATATCAGGGCGGTTAAAGTGGATCGTTTTGTCTGTGATAATGGTTCGATCCCAGTATAATCTGTACTCACTATTTTCAAGAACGGAGTTGGGTGTATACTTGTAATAGGGAACTTTTTCCTGGATAAATTTATATTTGTAAGCAAGATGTTGGTGAATTACTGCTGCAACCTGGTCGTGTCGGTGCTTGTAATCTGTTTGTGCTATTGAACGACAGGCACCTGTTATGTGCTGGATTGTTTCAGAACTGCTATGGCATCGGCGGCATAAATCTGTAGGTAAGTTTTGTAATCTAATGATGTGTTTTTGGTAGTTGCGTGTCTCAATAACCTGGTCTTGAATGGCTAACATGAAGCCCTCCGTCTCGGGGAACAATTCTCCTCGTTGCAGCCACGCGTTCGACGCAGTTTTGTCGACATGTGACTGCTGGAGGTCGTTGAAATGTCTCCCGTGAAGGCTCTTCTGTCGCCATTCCTCGATTTTAGTTTTCGGATCTTTAATGCGTTCATTACGTTGAGTGTTATGGTTTCGTAAATTTAATGGAGTAATGCGTCTATCTGCTTGGGCTATGGCGTTATGGATTGAAGAGTGTTCAGCGTGTGTATGGAAATACTTTCTGAGGCTTGAAATTATTCTATTGTGTAGGTTAACTATATCTATGATACCTCTTCCTCCTTCTTTTCTTGATAGTGTAAGTCTTTGTGTGCAAGATCTGGGGTGATGTTTCCGGTGTGCTGTCATTTTGGTGTTTATTGTGGTCTGCAATTTTTGTAAATCAGTTTGTGTCCAGTGTATGATTCCAAAGGAGTAAGTCAGAACGGGTATGGCATATGTATTGAGAGCTTTGATAAGGTTTCTTGAATTTAGTCGGGATCGGAGTATACTATTTATTCTATGTTTGTATCTTCTAATAAGGTCTGCTTTAGTAGTTTTGTGATCGATTTGGAGAGCTTGTTGAAATCCTAAATATTTATACAAATCACTCTCGGTCATGGCGTCAATGCGCTCACCTGATGTTAAGGTATAACTATGTTGTTGAAGCCTACCTTTTTCAACCGAGAATGTTTTGCATTTGTCGATGCCAAATTCCATCTGAATATCTTGTGAAAATATCTGTGTGGTATCTGCTAATTGGTGTAGTGTATCCTTTGAGTGGCTATAGAGTTTAATATCATCCATATACATGAGATGTGATAGTTGGGTGCGTTCAGTTTCGGTAGTTAACGGGATCCCATTTTGTGTAGAATTTAACATGATGGACAGCGGATTTAAGGCTAAACAAAACCAAAGAGGGCTGAGGGCGTCTCCTTGGAATATTCCTCGTCGGATCGGAATAGTGTCGGTTTGGATTTCGGTATTGCCTATGAGTCTTAAAGTAGTGTGCCAGTGTTGCATTGTGTCTTCTAGGAAAGCAACTATTGTCGGGTTGATTTTGTAGTGGCGTAAGACATGCAATAACCAGGAGTGGGGTACTGAATCATATGCTTTACGGTAATCTATGTACATAGTGTGTATATCTTTTTTATTGGAGTGTG
This sequence comes from Idaea aversata, assembly GCA_907269075.1. Classification (NCBI taxonomy): domain Eukaryota; kingdom Metazoa; phylum Arthropoda; class Insecta; order Lepidoptera; family Geometridae; genus Idaea; species Idaea aversata. Next base: position 5,145,039 of record OU026112.1, on the reverse strand, counting down.
TATGTTTCATGGTAACTGAATCTATAATTAATTGTTCTTTGCATCCTTGGGCATTTCTGCGACAACCTTTTTGTTCTTCAGCCAGAATATTATTAGTTGTTAAGTGTTCGAGAATGATTTCTGATAAGCAGCCAGTAAGTAATTTGTATATTGTTTGTAGACAAGTAATCGGTCTGTATTTAGCTGGGTTCAGACGGTCATTATCTTTTGGGATCATGTAAGTTATTATTATTACAATGCCTTTACTTCTACAAGACAAAATGGCCCACTTTGAGCCGTCTAGAAGACAGCGTAGCACACGTCAGGCTATCAAAAAAACTATATGGCTCACTTCAGGTCATTTAAAAGACTACGTAGCTCAAATCAAGACGTCTAAAATACTACATGGCTCACCTCGAGCCATCTAGAAGACTACATGGCTCACCTCGAGCCTTCTAAAAGACTTCATGGCTCACCTCGAGCCGTCTAAAAGACTACATGGCTCACCTCGAGCCGCCTAAAAGACTACATGGCTCACCTCGAACCTTCTTAAAGACTACATGGCTCACTTTGAGCCGCCTAAAAGACTACATGGCTCACCTCGAGCCTTCTAAAAGACTTCATGGCTCACCTCAAGCAGTTTTACGGCAGTTAGGGCAGGTCTGCTTCTCCTGTAGCCAGGGTAGGATGCAAGCCTGGTGGAAGCGGTGCGTGCAAGGTAGAGCCATCACCTCCTGCGTCTGGGTCATCATGTCGAAGCAGATTGAGCACTCTTCAGCAGTCCATGTGCGTTCACGGCTGGGGAAATTAAGACAGTTATAAAATAATATTGCAGGTCCCGTGGTTTCACCCGCGTAAGTCCCGATATACATCGGGATAAAAAGTCCAATGAATCAACGTATCCTCATACTAAATTACATCAAGATCGGTCCAGTAGTTTCGGAGCGTAGGTATTCGTTACAAACAAAAAACTCAGCTTTAGCGTAGATTTAAAATGCTAGTAACTTTTGAACGGCGTAGCAGATTTTGATAAAACTTAGCTGAAATACTCGCATAATATTCAGCTTTAGATAGTAGAACATTATTTCAAATCGGGTCAGTATTTTCGGAGCTATGATCTCATGCATGTAGAGGTCAAAATAACACCATTATTTTTCCTTCTCGGGTAACAACTTACAATTATTGTTAAACTAGCGACCCGCTCCGGCTTCGCACGGCTATATTATGCATGTATTATACATATAAACCTTCCTCTTGAATCACTCTATCCATTAAAAAAAACCGCATCAAAATCCGTTGCGTAGTTTTAAAGATCTAAGCATACAAAGGGACATAGGGATATAGGGACGGCGAAAAGTGACTTTATTTATACTATGTTATTAAATGAACCGATGTTGACCAAACATATTAAACTACAATACAACCAAAAGGAAGAAGTTGGGTTAGTATTAAAACAAGCATGCGAGCAAAAGATAAGCGAAGCAAGCGAGGTAATGATTGTAGAAGCTTTTAATTATAAGTTGGTTTAGTAATTAAAAAATAACCAATTGAAACGATTACATATACTAATAATTTAATCTAAATACATAAAAATACTAATCTAGCAAAAAATTAGTGCCTAGTTATCATGCAGTAAAATAAATGACAAGCCCCCTTATTCCAAAACGAGGTTTAAGGATAGTCCGACATGTGGATTTTAACCTTACATTTAGACACAGATTTACTCGTGAACTATAGTCAAAACACTATCCCTATCACTCAGGGTTCGAGGATATATATCAATGGATATATATCATGATATATATCCGATATATATCAAAGGGTTTTTTGTGATATATATTAATACAAAAATTGTTTAAAAAATTGATGAAAAAAAGTCATGTTTTGCAGTTTTCTACTGTAGTTCTCCATCCTAAATATAGATGGCGTTGGAGTAAAGTTAAAACATACTCCCTAAGGGATTATTCTCATTAGACCGGGCCGTGTCCGGAGCGTGCCGAGGCCGGGGCGGCAACGGGCCGGAGCTCGCCCGTGTTGTAGTATTTATATTACACCGTGTGTTAAACGGGCCCGTACGGGACACGGATTAATCACTGTGTAATATAAATTGCTTAATATAAAATGTATGTAACGTTTCAAATCCGTGCCCCGTCCGGGCCACGGATGCGGCACGCCCCGGACACGGCCCGGTCTAATGAGAATAATCCCTAATAGTAAGTTTAGGTATTAACGTTGAAAGTTTAGGTATATTTAAGTATTAGTGTAGGTATTCAGAAAATTAATGAAGCCATTGAATGATTGGAATTTATAAGATTTTATCTTTTGTGTTGATTTTACCTGATGTTGTTTATGATTTTAATTGATTTTTCTGATTTATAAGAAGATTATATGTTTTTGAGTTGATTTTTCTTTTATATGTTGTTTTTTTTTTTTAAATTATTTATTATATTTATAAAACATAGCTATGCAAACAGTAAGTATACATAAGTAATACAATAAAATTACAATATGGCTGTTATACAAAATGGATAAATATCATGTAAATATCACATTTTTGATATATATCGGATATATATAAAAAAATCCGATATTTTGATATTTATTATAAATATCGGATATTTTCGAACCCTGCTATCACTACATAGTATAAAATAAAGTCGCTTTCTCTGTCCCTATTTCCCTTTGTATGCTTAAATCTTTAAAACTACGCAACGGATTTTGATGCGGTTTTTTTTTTAATAGATAGAGTGATTCAAGAGGAATGTTTATATGCATAATATAGCCGTGCGAAGCCGGGACGGGTCGCTAGTATAATGTAAAGGGATAGTGCTTCGACTATAGTTCCCTAAATAATCTATAGGGACAGTGTTTAGTTAGACTATAGTTCACGAGTAAATCTGTGTCTAAATCTAAGGTTTAAATCTACATCTCGGACTATCCTTAAACCTCGTTTTGGAATAAGGAGGAAGGTGTTTCGATATCTACCAGGTTTTTTTTGACAAAAACCTACATTGTTTTTATTAAATTTCACATTACATCAGTACCTACTACTCCGTTAGTGATCGATTAAAAACCATGTTAGTTTTGAGAAAAAATAAAAAATCTTACAAAGCCTGTTCTCTAAGAATAGCCATCTGTTCTTCTTCCGTTCTGAAAAGTTTTATAAAAAAATGTTCAGCATTTCTATTTACTTACTCTTAGTGTAGTGTAAACAAAATAATAATTACAAATTATTGATATATTTTTAAGGATTATCGGTAAGCTACTTGCTATAAAAATGAAGTAATGAAAAATGAATTTGATTGATAAAATATGTTAGTTTTATTTCCTTCTATAATATTTATTATTTTAATAAAGTTATCTTTTAAGTGATTTAAAAAAACGTATAAAAAGGAGAAGAAATACACAGGAAACAAGAGTTTCTTGAACCAAGAAATAATCCTCGCTAGAATTATTTACGCTAGGGAAAAATATCTTGGTTTTAGTTAAAAATCTTAATATGATAAGCAGTATTCTTAATTTAGGAATATTGCTTTTATATAAAGAATACTGCTATAGATAGAGGAATATTTAATTTTTTTTATTTAAGAAATCTTTTCTTTCTGTGTACACTCCTAAATCCCTAAAAATAATTAAACTTTTACATTTTAAGTGATATAAAAAAATTAAAAGGAGAACTAAATATCCTATTAAATAAAATCCCTAATTAGTTACCCTTTAATCTCAAACTTACCTGTTCTTCTTAACTGTAGAGCTAGCTAAATTCATCACAGAGTTATTGGTGACAATCGCTTGAATAATTTTTATTCTAGACTTTATTATTGTATTTTAACTTTTAAGTGATTTAAACAAAATCCCCAATTAGTTATCCTTTAATCTCAAACTTACCTGTTCTTCTTAACTGTAGAGCTAGCAAAATTCATCACAGAGTTATTGGTGACAATCGCTTGAATAATTTTTATTCTAGACTTTATTATTGTATTTTAACTTTTAAGTGATTTAAACAAAATCCCCAATTAGTTATCCTTTAATCTCAAACTTACCTGTTCTTCCTAACTTTAAAGCTAGCTAAATTCATCACAAAGTTATTGATGTCAATTGCTTGAATAATTTGTTTGTAACTTTGTATATTAGGTTTTTTTTTTTTAACTTTTAAGTGATTTAAAGTAAATCCCCAATTAGTTATCCTTTAATACCAAACTTACCTATTCTTCTTAACTCTAGGGCTAGCTAAATTCATCACAATCACATTAATGTCAATTGCTTTAATAGTGAGGCCTAATTTTTTTTAAAAAACTATTAAGTGATTTATAGTAAATCCCCTATTAGTTATCCTTTAATACCAAACTTACCTGTTCTTCCTAATTCTAGGGCTAGCTAAATTCATAACGGTGTCAATAATCCTTCTAACTCCCCTTCCGCTGACGTTCCTTCTTGGATGGTATGGTATATCGAGAGATGAGGTCGTTACATCCCATTCTGTGTTCGTATCGGAATCTATTGAATATTCTCGAGTTACGTCTGAAGGGATAGAGGAATTTGATAATGTAACATCACATATTCCATTCTGTCTCGATAAATGGCAGACCTTTATACTTTTACTTGTATACGGGCTGTTTTCCGCGATTACTCTTTTTAATTGGGTCCTTTTTGCGTGAAGATGGAGTAGGCTTGCCCAGCACCTACTACCCTCTCATAAGTCGACCATGCCCAGAGGAGAAAACTTGTTAATACTTCTGGAGCAAACTAAGGCGCGGGTTTCATCACGATGTTTTCCTTCACCGTAAGAGCAATGTCAATTAGCGCACATAATTTTTTCTTAAGAAAAATGTATTGGTGCACGGCCGGCCTGGATTCGAACCCACGACCTTCAGAATGAAAGTCGAGGACTCTGCCACTAAGCCAACACCGCTCATGGCAGAACTTTGCTACAGGATTTAAAAAAATACTGAAAAACATGTACGCAAAATTTCAGCTCAATTGGTAACCGGGAAGTTAAATAAAATCTTTTAATATCTATGGCCAGTAAAGTAACGAGGCTGTATGAGCTAGTAATTAACACTTTGCCTTCCCTGAAAAGGCAGGATAGAAAAAAAAAGATGTTTGTTCTTGGAATTTTAACATTGGAATTATCTGGAATAAGATAATGTCTATGGCCTGTAAAATTGATGTAGTATTTAACAAGGGTGTATGGGCTCACTTAGCAGTCTTTGCCTTCCCTGACAGGGTAATTGAAAAAAAAACTCGATCAGAGACAACGGTGGCTAAAAGCCCGCCATCTATGGAGCAATTTGGAACTAATGTTACAAAAGATTATATATCCCTCATTTAAAAACTATTTCAAAGTGATGTTACATTTTCAAAAGTTGGCGTCGTGTCATTTGGCAACTGATAATTCGACGCCATTTTGACGACGTCTGTGCCGCGGTAGGCGAATACCAGCATGGGGCATGGGATCGATTCCCGCCGTTAAATATTTGTATGAACAAAAAAAGTATTTTCTAACATCAAATAAGAAGATTAAGTGTAGATTCTAGCTATTATCTGGCCACCATAATACAAGCTGAGTGGCTTAGTATTGGGGCTAGATGGTGCTGTCTACGATGTCCTGCATTATCGATTCACTTGCCAAGTTGGATGTCATCAAGTTTTTTTATACACTAGAGCAACTCTCCGCAGTTTCACCTGCGTAACTCCAGAAGGCCAATTCTCGTAAATAACATTGTTCAAATTACATTTCAATATCATTTCGATCACAAATAACACCCTCAAAGTAGCTCAAAACACACTCAAAGTTAGCTTTTTGTAAAAAAAAAACTGACTTTGAAGGTATCTTTTGCAATAGAAATGCAATCTGGATGATATTGAAATGTAATTTAAACAATATTATTTACGAGAATTGGCCTTCAGATCCCGTGGTAATATCGGGATAAAAAAGTAGTCAATGTTACTGTCAATAAATCAATGTATCCTCATACCAAGTTTCCTCTAAATTGGTCCAGTAGTTTCGGAGCCTATTCAATGCAAACAAACGTTCCATCAAATCTTTCCTTATCATAATATTAGTACAGATTAAAACTAATTGCAAGGCACAGCACAAACCATCATCTAACCTCAACACAAATTTGACGTTGAGAATCAAACCCACAACCTTCTGTAGGACTCTCCTACTGCACCACAAACGTCATAGGCAATACCTCTATTGAAAGATGAGTTATCACTAATCAAATGCAACGTCATATATCCAGTTTCAAACGACGTATCAGATTGCAAAGTTGGTTGGATAAATGATTCAGTTTCTCCATTCGACTCTACTCCAGTTAAAAAATCTTGATTATCATCTGTGAAGGATTCATTTGTATTTTGATCTGATGCTGTTTCGGTGCTGTCGTTCGATTCTGTCGAATGGCTGATGCTTGTCTCATTAAAGCTTGTCTCGTTAAAGCTTGTTTCGTTGAAGCTTGTTTCGTGAAAGCTTGTATCGTGAAAGCTTGTATCGTGAAAGCTTGTATCGTTAGAACTTGTATTGCTGCTGTCGTAAGAACTATTTGAAAACATGCTTGTGTCAGTCGTGCTGTGCTCTGATATGGTAGTGTAAGATGCATCTGATGACCTGATGGGATGATTGCATGGAAATTATATGAAATGATGTGGAAATTATATGAAATGATAATGTAAAGTCGGCTACATAATTGCAGACCCACTGTAGAGCTCCAAAAGGGCTGTTATAAGAAAGTTTTCAACACAAGTAAGATTCTAGGCACCTGCTTTAGTTGAAGTCTTTTAACTCAGGAATTTATCAACAAAAATTATTAGATAGAAAACATTCCAATTAGAACTCTACCGAGCGCTGCAATTAAGCAGCGGACCGTACAGTCGGCTGCATAATTGCAGACAAAAATAGGTTCAATTGAGGTTTTATTAATGTCAAAAATCATCAGTTTTAAAATAACATTTGTATAATCTAACGTTGTAAGCTACTTTTATTGAGTGCCCGACTGTTGATTCATAAATTATTATTAATTTACTTACAAAAAACTGTCCATTTTCCTTCTTTTAATCAAGAAAACACATAAAACATCAGTATAATTAACAAAAAATCACCAGTGAATTCGAAATATGAAATGTGATGTAATTTATAAATCTACCCTCTAATTATGCTAATGAAAAATGAGCGGAAAATAGTGCAATGCGAAAGTAGAAATCAACAAGGGCAAAGAATACAAGGCCAGCTTGAAATATGAGACTGGCTTTAGGCTCAAATGGAGCGAAGCCATTGTGAAAAGAAAATATTGGTTCTACTGGACTTTGTATTCCTTAATTAGTTTATCGAAAAGCAATTGAATTTGTGCTTTAATAAGTACTCACAAGGCATGTTCTCGCTCGCATCTCCACGAAGAAGTGGCTCCAGAGGAATCAGGGTCCTCGCGCTTGCTGAAGAAATAGTACAAAGCAGCACCGACACCTACGCCTATAGCCGCGGCCGCGATCCCGAGACCGCGGCTCGGGCAGTTTTTATTCTCATTGTCCTGACGAACACTCATTTTCAACAAAAATAGAATTGATATTGCGTATTTTCAACAATTTCGTCAGACAGTGACGTTAGTGCGAATTTTTTTCTCGCCTTTCAAAACAACTTTTGCTATTTCATATTTTCTTTACGATTAGAAAGAGATGCACGATACAATTTTATGCTTAAAATCTTTTCGCAGCTGTTAAACGTGGAACATTTATTTGTGATGGGAACTTTTTTCAATAAACTACCACCGTAATCGATCGACTTAACAATTTTTGTTCGTTTATTTGATCGATATTACGAAAATTACGTAAAATGGACCGTAAGGAAAATATTTTCACGTCTTCGCACACAAACAACACAGTGAAAAACTCGAAAATCAAGCAAAATAAATACGAAAACGAACGGTGCTAGTTGTTTTTATGTTATTTTTTATTAATTTGTTGATATTAAGATATTGTTGCTGTAATTCGTTCGCGAAAGAGAGACTGCAATAATAAATTACGCCCTAGAGATAAAGGCAACCGGAAGTAAGTGTTTTGTATATTAAGTAGACATCCTGTATATATTACCTATATATATAATGTACTCTGTGGTAGACATTTTGATTTCCATTTTGACATTAGTTTTTATTTTAGTAGCTGACTACGACTTGTTCATAAAGCCAGTGTCAAATAATTCTTAGTAATATTTGCATTGCGACTATTATCTCAACCCAACGCCTTATCTGCCAAAACTAGTTTGTTTGGTGAGATTGCAGTGTAATGAGGGATATTTGATTCGCTTTCATTTTCGTTAGTTCCGGATCATTCGATAGATGGCGGGCTTTATAGACACCATTGTCTCTGGTCAAGATAATATTATATTTTTAATTTTACCCAATCAGGGATGGCATTGACTGCTGAGTGAGCCCATACAGCCTTATCTTCCTTCGTCTAATTATTTATCTTTTTAAGCTATTGCATAGTTTTTATCGCGGGCTTTGAGCGCAGCGACCGAATCAAGTAATTCCGTAACGAAAATAAAACCTAACACCCCCCTTTCTGCCTACCATTTAACTCGGCCGAGCGTTCGCTTAACGTGTTTTAATTAATATAAGCTTAATTTATATTTCCAGATGGAGGTTTTAGTAAAAGGTATAATGATCAGTGCAGCTGTAGTGGTTGCAGTCGCAACAGTGGCGTACGAATGGTGGCAATATAGGAACGTGCCTCAAGCTTACTCGACCCACGGCGAAAGACGGGGACGGAGAGACTAGCTTTATGTTAAGAAAAGTTTCAGTAGTTGCGGAGCCTAGTCGTTATAAACAAAAAAAAACAATAAAAAAAATTTACTCTGAATAATATTAGTATAGAAAGTCACCAATAATTAGGCATAGATTTTATCACGAGCTTTTATAATATGCTTGAGAAGTATTTTTATTTTTTATAGCACGAAAAATCCAGGGAAATTAACTTAGTTTTAGAAAGTAAATTTAGAAAAATAAAAGCAATAACTTATTTTATTAATTTATAGTTATTAAAAAGTTTAAAAACTTTTCAAAAGGGTAATAAATAATTCACAGTATTGTAAAGCTAATTTTTAAAAGATGTTGCTAATCCAATGTATTTGGGTGGTCTTGTAAAAACCAAATAAGTATAATAAATAAATAATATTTCTTTTATAAATTATTTCGTATTATATAGGTACTTATTATTTTGTTCAGTGCAAAGTTCTAAATACGTTTTAATTTGTAAAAGATGTTGCTAATTCAGTGACTTAGGGTTATTAAGTTTATTCATTGGTTTAAAAAACGTGTGGCACTCGAGGACTGCCGCGGTAAAGCTATTGCATAAAAAGGTTTCTTGAAGCAAGAAGTAATACCCTTTTCCTATAGTTCCTTTAAACGCTCGAGAATAATTTCTTGTCTTAGTAAATGTTCTTATAAAATAATAAAAAATAAAAATAAATAAAAAATAGTCGTCCGACATTTGTCGTCCGCCATTTGTCGTCCGTCAATAGTCGTCCGTTAATAAACGTCCGTCATTTGTCGGGGGTGTTAGGTTTTTTCGTTACGGAATTTCTTGATTCGCCCCCCAAGGCCCGCGATAAAATCTATGCAATAGCTTAACAAAAAAAAAACTGGTTGCCTGTAAAGTCGGTATACGGGCGAAAGTTTTACGTGACAACAACTGTGCTCGAGTGGAAGGGACGCGTGCCTTTCACTTTTTATGTCTGTCTCTCTCGCTCTTAGGCGGGCTAACCATGCCCGCGTGCCTCTCACTCGCTCTCATTGTGAGCGCATAACGTCAGCGGAGCGTAACGCAGTTTCTTGAAGTGTCACCCGGCAAACCAATTTATAAGACGTTGTCACGTCAAAATATTCCCATTTTTTTATGTTTAAGCACTAAAACTGTGCTAAAACCCAGGGATATTATTTTAGCTTAAATAGAAAAGTATTAATTACCTTACACGTACATAATAACATGAGCAGTAATTTACTTATATTTTAAAGTTTATTTTTAAAATAATTTATAATCGTGTAGCTAGCTCATAAAAGGCAGAGTAGAGTGAACCTTTGGTCACGCATGTAACACAACGCTCACAATATGCAATAAATGAATTTATATTTAAAAAGTGTTATTTCTTATTAAAAAAAATAGAGGCTAATTCACGAACCGTCGGGGGGTGGATGCCGAAACGAATAAAACTGAAAAGACAAGGATGGCAACACGTCAAAGTCACAGGGATGAAAGAGCAGCAAAATTGTTTTAGTGGTTACAATAAACAAAGCAAGATCGCAAAGTGACATTTAAAAAATGTGAAAACTCACATTTTATAAAAATCTCGTTCGCGTTTCATGCCACACCTCTGTACGAAAAGATCCCTAATTTTTCATCCCTGCCAATTATTTAATTAATCTATACATAGAACCCAAACTTTAATAGACACCAAACGCTTGTTTGCCACCAACGACATTGGTGGCAAACAAAAAAAAAACCGATACGCAAATAGAGTCAAAAAAGTTATACTTCGTCTTGCTCCCACTTACTCATTTGACGTTAAATCCTTCTCACTCTAGTAATAATTATTATTTTAGCAGCGAGTCCATATTTATTCTCTGTCTACGTAATAACAATAGTTATTGTTCTGAGGTAATAATCGACGAAGTTTGTAATGAGGCTGTATGGGCTCACTCAGCAATCTTTGCCTTCCCTATGACGAGGAAAAAAATATATCATTCTCTTTAACCATAGACAATATAAAGCCCGCCAACTGTCGAGCGCTTACGAACTCAGCAAAAAATAAGCCATTGAGTATCCCTCATAAAAATAAAACAATTTTCAACAAAAATAAACCTTTATTATTCAACCAAACACTTAAATTATATTTAAAACATAACAATCCCTAAATAAAAATAAAATTATATTATTTATTAAAAAAACTTTTTCGTCAGAAATAAAAAAAACTTCTTTTAAAATAAAAATAGTCAATACCTCTTTGTACAGTTAGTGTCAAAAGTGCATTACCACTATTTCCTCCGCCTCGTAACAATTACCATTGCAACACATAAACGTCGAGGTAAGAAAAATAATAAGTACCTACCTACGCGATTAAGTCCCGGGAAAATTACTTAAAAATACTAGTACCTACCAATAATATGTTTTAAATGTGTCTTCAGAGCCATTTTCTAGATTATAAAAGATGGCGACAAATACTGAAAAGAGGTCTGTGCTCGATTTTGACAAAAAAAAAATAGGCGGAGTGGAGGGTGTTAGGTTTTATTTTCGTTACGGAATATCTTGATTCGGTTGCCGTGCTCAAAGCCCGCGCTATAAGCTATGCAATAACTTAATAAAAATATGTTTCCAGGAATTATTATTAATTACCATCGGCAACTCTATAGATTGAAACAAAAATATAGGGTGAGAAACAAAAACAAAGACGATCAAAAGGAGGCAAAAGACGATCGAAAGGAAACGAAGACGATCCAAAGGAAACTACGATCAATTTCGATCGTCGTTTCTGTTCCGAGAACAGTTGAACCCCTAACTCCGGACTCGATTATTTATTTGTATTAGGTTCTATTTTTGGCTAGGCTAATGCCATTCCCAAAAATGTTCCAAAGTTTTAGTTTTTAGTCAAAATCGGGCACGCAACTCCTTTCAGCATTTTCTCGCTATCTCTTTTAGTTTAACAATTAGGCCTATTAAAAAAAATCTGCCTCAAAAAAAAGTCTAGGACGTGTAAAGTGGTAATGCATTTCTGACTCCAACTTGTACTTAATAAACAAAAAAATAACAAAGCATGCAATTAATTTCTTTATTTAATTATATATCTAGTTGTAAATAGCCATATTGTGTTTTATACGGAGATGATGAGTCCAAGAATCTAAATCTTGAAAGTCCTGCGAATAAAAACAAGCTTTATTGTAGATGCGCCGCGGTTTCACCCGCGTAAGTCCCGATCCCGTGGGAATATCAGAATAAACAGTGACAGCACAGCCTATGTGTTAATTCAGGTCTCTAGCTATCTACATACAGAGTTTCATCGCAATCGGTCCATTAGTTTTTGCGTGAAGGAGTAACAAACATACGCACTAAAACTTTCACATTTATAATATTAAAGGACAAATAAATATTGCAGGACAGTGCCATTTTTTTATATAAATCGTGCATTCGCAACAACGCAAAACATATACCTATGTTATTTGACGTTATACCTATAGATAGATATGCACCTGTAAATTTTGTACCTACTACATGTGAGACTAGTTATCGGCCTCCTTCATTCTCTACGTCTCTTACGGTTTTTCATAACGCGTTAGTTCTTTTCTCGGCTAGGTCCCCTGCATTCACAAAAAAGTGGGACGTCATCGCTCATGTTATTAACAAGGTAATAGCAACGTCGTCGTTACGGGAACGTGAATGTTTTTGACAAGGTAACAATGTTAATGTTATCGTTGCTATGGTTACTATCAATCACGTAAAATGTAAAGTAGATTTACGGACTATAATTTTACGAAAATACGTTGCTATGGTTATCTACCATGCCAACAGAACGTGACACTTTTTTGTGAGTGCATACAATTTTTTTTAGTTACTAAGTTTTTCTAAACTTACCAAATCACAATACTGGCAAGGGAACAACTCGAGCGCATGCGTCGAACAGTGCTCCCTAAACTTGTCAGCGTCGCCGCACACTAGACCGCAAGTGTCACAGATCACCGCGTCTTCTATGGTAGCCTCCTTGACAATGTCTTGCATGTACGACGGCTCGAGCTTAGCCTTCTTGTTCTCGCGGGGCTCGAAGTATGGACACGCTGGGAGGGATAAGGTGGTGATAGGAGAGTGCCAAGGTTATGCCAAGGTAGTGCCAAGGTGTTGCCAAGGTTATGCCAAGGTAGTGCCAAGGTAGTGCCAAGGTATTGTCAAGGTATTGTCAAGGTATTGTCAAAGTAGTGCTAGGGTAAAAGACAACTTGTCAGCGTCACCGCACACTAGACCGCAAGTGTCACAGATCACAGCGTCTTCTACGGTAGCCTCCTTGACAATGTCTTGCATGTACGACGGCTCGAGCTTAGCCTTCTTGTTCTCGCGGGGCTCGAAGTACGGACACGCTGGGAGGGATAAGGGGATGTCAAGGTTGTGTCAAGGTAGTGCCAAGGTAGTGCCAAAGTAGCACCAAGGTAGTGCCAAGGTAATGTCAAGGTATTGTCAAAGTAGTGCTAGGGTAAGACAACTTGTCAGCGTCACCGCACACTAGACCGCAAGTGTCACAGATCACAGCGTCTTCTATGGTAGCCTCCTTGACAATGTCTTGCATGTACGACAGCTCGAGCTTAGCCTTCTTGTTCTCGCGAGGCTCGAAGTACGGACACGCTGGCACAAGTCAAAATGCCAAGGTAACAAGTTAGTGCCGAGCTAACAGGGTAGTGCCAAGCTAACAAGGTAGTATCGAGACAACAAGGTCAATGTGCCAAGGTAGTGTCAAGGTGCCAAGGTAGTGTCAAGGTGCCAAGGTAGTGTCAAGGTGTCAAGGTAGTGTCAAGGTGTCAAGGTAGTGTCAGGGTGTCAAGGTAGTGTCAAGGTAGTGTCAAGATGCCATGGTACTTACGTCCGTGTCCGACGTGCGTCTTATAGAACGTGACAAGTACATTATCCATAGTTTCAGTGACGATCATGTGAGCCGGACATGCTTTACCAGTTTTATATATTTGACGTTCAGGTGCCGGCCGCTTGCCTTTACCCTGGAACAAAATATAATTTATTTGGATGACGATGCAAAATTAAAAAAAAATGTTACTTTTTATATTTTTTTCCTTTATATAAGTCTTCTATTCGTCACTCGTCACCATAACACAAGCCCAGATGAGAGATATTATTATTAAATACTCCTGTTTTCTAAGTTACCATGACGCGTCATGGTCATATTACGCATGACGTCACACAATATTACCGTGACACTTTTCTGTGAATGCATGAATTCAGTGACTTTTGAATTACGGATTCGCGCGCATCCTAAAATTTCTCTGTCATATTTTTTTCATAACGCGCCTTAAGAGGAAAGGGTACCGGCTCTCTCTCCATACAAACGTAGTCGACTATTTCCTCACTGGATAATGACACTAGAGCAAATATATTTGTGCCATAAAACCTATAACTGCCATGACTTGGCCCCATGTTTTGTTTTTTTTTTCATTTTCTAATAATTATCATAGAAATTAGGTAAAAAAAAAAATGGCAGTTATAAGTTTTATGCACTAAAAATATTTGCTCTAGTGCTATTATCCAGGGAGAAAACAGTCGACTACGTTTGTAATAGTTTGTATGGAGAGAGCCCCCGGTACCCTTTCCTCTTAAGAAGTATAACTTCAAAAAGTGTAATTTGAAGTTAGCACCCCCGAAAACCTATTAAACGATATGCCTGTAAACTAACTTGATATACGTAAACTCCGGATTGGCTGCACATGTAATGTGAACGGACGCCCTCTATAGTTTGCTTGCTCGCCGTCGTTTTACGGAAACGGAACTTTGTCTCCTCTTGTATTGCACTTTTGAAAAGGAGAAAATCTGAAAATTAATAGTCGAAATCCATTTTAATGATTTTATTGTGCGTCAGACGCAGAATACATAACGCACCTCCGCTAAAATAGTGTCTTAGCTCAAAAAAATTAAAAAAAAGCTATTGCATTTTGCGAGCTTTGTACAGTCGTACCATATACATACACGTTAAGCGAACGCTCGACCGAGCTACGTGGTAGGCGGAGTTGGGGGTGTTAGATTTTATTTTCGTTACGGAATTTCTTAATTCGGTCGCCGCGCTCAAAGCCCGCGATAAAAGCTTTAAAAACGGTTTTATTGTACCATTAGATTCGTAATCCCTCAAAGTCTTATCTCCGTCACGTCTATAGTTTAATTGTTTGACCGTATAAGGCGCTAGTGTCATTATAATGTTAACCGAAAGCAATGACATGCCAAACACGAACAGTGTCACTTAAATGACTTACGCAAGGTAGTCGACTATCTAAATCTCATATAAAGTGTTGTTTGTCAGTTTATGACGGTGCATGTGACAAGATAGTTTTAAAACAATCTATGGATTTGCTTAATAAAAGTGTAGGATCTCGTTTGATAACACTTAAATTTCATATTATAACAAATAATATTTCATAACTTAATCGTTTTTCATCATACTTATATTTTTTTTTCATATTTTTAGGAAACCTAATATTATGTACACCGTTTTGTAAAGCTTAAAAAATCATTTAAACCTACTGAAAAGTTCATATCACTAATTCTATTAGTTTTCAAATTAAGACTAGAAAATCGAAAAAAATTAAGACTTTTACTTTAGACACCTTTCCTCGACATTTTCATTTTTTAACTTATGACATTATTTGAGCGGAGGTGCGATAAATAATGAGTTACTACGAACTTCAAACTTTAAAGCCTTTCTTAGTGCTCGCTCGCCTACGTCCTAAAAATTCGCATGGGGGGAACCTCGATGCGAAGTTTCAGACTAGTATTTCAATGTGATTTCATGAAAATTGCAATAACCCGTAAGTGTACAAGTAAGGTAACTGCTGGTAAAAGGGCCACTAAAAGGTTTAAACCTTGATATTAGTGACAAAATAACAAGAAAATTGTTTATTTTCTTATTAATTTATTGGTTTTCAGATTTATCTACTTAATTAATTTACTTAATTAGTTTTCTCTATTTTTACAAAAAAAAAAGTTTTAATTAAGTTGGTGGCCCTTATTACCATCTACTTGCCTTACAAATATGTGAGAAGTCTTATAAAACCTCTTACCATCCATACTAAGGAACTGCAACTGCTCAACATGCTCAGTGACACGATGTGCGTGGAGCAAGTGAGCGCTGAAGTGAGCGCCGTAGCTCACGCGCTCGGAACACAGCGGGCAGGTGAACGCTTTGCGTTTTTCCACCTGAGAGGGAAAGTTGTACATTGTGTCACTAGGGAGTATAGTGTCCTAGGTTGACTTGCACAACAAAAAAATGAAAGTGTCAAACAAAAAAAATAAAAATGAAAGGATTGGCGAGGGGGACCTAGCCGAGAAAAAATGTTACGCGTTATGAAAACGTGAAACGAAAAAAGCAAGCGCGTTTCTACACTTTTTTTTATCTAAATACATGTCTTCAGGGCTATATCCTAAACTATGAGAGATAGCGAAAAATGCTGAAAGGAGTTGCGTACCCGATTTTGACAAAAACAAAAACTGCATAATTAGTTTTTTTAAAAAGTCATTACCCTATCCGGGAATCGAACCTGTTGATTTTGCAAAAAAATAATCATCCTAAATTTTTATACCAATCGATAGTGTTGCTGATAGAGATCCATTCCTGGAAACAAACATAGTATGGCAAAACAAAGGAAATGGCTGAATTTTGTAGTTTTCTGTAATTTTTACCTTTCTGTCTCTGCCAAAACAATAGTGACCCCAAACGTGGAAGTTCTTAAAATCGCTCGGCATTGGCAAGTCATCAGCAGATTCTCAATTTAACTTCGATCTCAACTCTCTAAACTCCCAGTTTTCTCGTCCTCCTTATGTCCTTAGCAATCAGGTCAAATGTTCTACTCTTGATTTTCTTTCCTCTGTACCTAAACCTTCTTGTTCTCCGTTCTCTTTCCTGGAGGTTGCTGTTGGTGACGTAATGAAAATTCTCCTTTCGATTTCCACAAATGCCATTGGTTCAGACGGTATTTGTATTAAAATGATCCGTTTGATTCTGAGTGACCTCGCCCCTATTGTTACACACCTAGTTAACTTCTCTCTCTCCTCTAATAAATTTCCTTCCCCGTGGAAAAAGGCCCACGTTATCCCACTTCCTAAATCCTCTAATCCAGCCACTTTATCTCAATTTCGACCTATCTCTATCCTTCCAGTCCTGTCTAAAGTCTTGGAGAACGTAGTCCATAAGCAACTCAGTGACTTTCTTGACTGTCACAGGCTGCTTACTCCATTTCAGTCTGGCTTTCGACGGGGTCATAGCACTGTTTCTGCCTTAGTAAAGGTATCGGATGACATTCGTCTGGCTATGGAGAGGAAATTTGTGACTGTCTTGGTGTTGCTGGACTTTAGTAGCGCTTTCAACTCTGTGGACTTCGATATTCTTTTAAGCATCCTTCTTTCTCTTAATGCGTCACCGGCAGCGATCTCTTGGTTTGACTCTTACCTTCGGGGCCGCTCGCAGTGTGTCCGCCACGATGACTCCTTCTCCGACTGGTGTGATCTTGGTGCTGGTGTGCCCCAGGGTGGAGTTCTGTCTCCTCTTCTATTCTGTGTTTTTATCAACACTATCACTAATGTAATATCATCTAACTTTCACCTGTATGCTGATGACTTGCAAATTTACAGCCATTTTCCAGCTGATGACATCATCGAGCAAATTAGGTTAATAAACCGAGAGCTTGTATCCATCTCCGAATGGGCTAAATCTTTTGGCCTCCTTGTCAACCCCTCCAAATCACAAGCTCTAATAGTAGGTAACACTTATCATCACAACACCATCGACAGGGGTCCAATACCTGCTGTTGTGTATGATGATGTAGAGATTCCGTACACCGATTGTGCTAAAAATTTGGGCGTTATTTTTGATAATCGGCTTTCGTGGGAAAAACACGTCAATCTGATAAGCCGGAGAGTCTTTGCCACCTTTCACTCCCTCAGACATCTCCAGAATATCCTGCCCCTGGACACCAGGATCACTTTAGCTCAATCCCTCCTTCTTCCTCTCTTAGACTATGGCGACGTGTGTTTTCTGGATGCCACGGAAGTCCTCCTGAACAAACTCGAGAGACTGCAGAACGTTTGCATCCGATTTATATTCGGCCTGCGTAAGTTCGACCATGTCTCCGAGTTTCGTGCTAAGCTGAAGTGGCTCCCGATTCGCCGTCGTCATGATCTGCATGTTCTCTCATTTCTTTACTCTGTTCTTTTCAATCCCTCCTATCCCTCTTACCTCCATGAGCGCTTCAGTTTTTGTGCTCGAGGTGCGTCTAATAGAACAGCTCAGCAACTCATTCTGAACCATCCTCCTAACACCTCTTCCAAATACGGTGGCTCTTTTACAGTCCATGCAGTGAGGCTCTGGAACGACCTTCCTTACCATATTCGGGCTAGTGAATCTCTCAGCACATTTAAAAATAAACTAAAAGAGCATTATCTGTCCTGTGTGTAGTGTAGGTATATTATATAAGTATGTATAAGTATGAGTATATATTTATATATATATATATATACATCCAGGTATAGTTATTACGTCCATGCTAAGACACTGACTTACGGCGTCCACCACTTCCACTGGCATTATCGGCAAAGTTTATGTGAATGTTGTCTTCTTTATCACATGCCATATTCCTGTGCATCTTATATTTACAAAAAAGTAAGAAATTGTGGATATTCACATTCCTTTTATTCTGGTATACTTGGTACGTCATGTACATTTTCACGTCCTAGCGTATATTTTTTATATATGCTAATTAATAATGATGCTCTTATTGAGTCCTGGAGTACTTAATATTGATTGCGCGTCCTCAAATATACCTACTGACTTACGGCGTCCACTATTTCCACTGGCATTATCACCAAAGTTTATATTATAATTGAGGTAACAATACAATAGGGTATTACCGACCATGCAAAAGAACAACCATGCTAGAATAAAAGTATAATTTCATCATGAAAGACGGATTTGTAAAAGCAGAAAGTACAAACCAATCTTCCACGGATAAATACATTGATGGTGGCGAAATTTTCTCATGCAATCCCGATATCTGTTCTGCCGAATTGAGGAAAATGTTAAAATATCTATGTAAGTACTTATCGTATCAACTTATGTTTAAAAATAACAACACATTATGATTATTTTTTATGTTGCGATCGCTATCTAACCTAACCTATTACAATTAGTTTTCAGATCCGGATCCAGAAGGGAATCTTACAGAGATGACG
The DNA here is from genome assembly GCA_907269075.1 of Idaea aversata. Lineage (NCBI taxonomy): Eukaryota > Metazoa > Arthropoda > Insecta > Lepidoptera > Geometridae > Idaea > Idaea aversata. The sequence goes on along the minus strand of OU026112.1, from coordinate 5,126,088 downwards.
CTCTATTGGCTATGTGCAGCTCAAGCGGCATCAAAGCACATGCATCGTCAAGTGCACAATATGCCCCTGACACAAAGTGCGTTTTAAACTCTAACAGCCGTACTCAGAAACGTCAAAACTATACTTTACTTCCATTTGTGCCAAGTAGAAATGAAACTTCACTATGCTTAAGTTTCATTTTTACTTGGCAAAAATAAAACTTAAGGTTCCTCTGGTCGATCGTGTTTCTTATTTATTAAATTTATTAAATTAAAATATATATAATTTAATATAAATTAATTTAATATAAATAAATATAATTTGTCTATTTCGTCGCCTACATGGGCTAGATATAGACTTTTTATGTAGATTTAACTTTTGTTTTTTCAAATTCCATAAAGAATAAATGGATAACACTCTAAATTCATTTGTATGGAAAACACGATCGACCAGCGGAACCCTAAGTACAGTTTTGACGTCTCTGAGCACGGCTGTTAGTGCTATTGTCAACGAAAGCAGAAGAGACTGTTACCAGTGTTAGTTAAGTGCCACAACTGCCCCGCATCTAGTTTCTCTAGTGTAGTTATATAAGTGTCATATAGTTATATAATAACTTACATAATTAAACTTATAATAAAGGTTTTATTATATTTTTTATTTTAATTTTCTAACCCTAAAGTGTCATACCCCATTCTACACCCCTATGTCCGCAACCCCCCACCGATCAGACCGATGTTCTATTTGTGGCTTATTTTTTTCATATTTTTTATGCTTGTTTTAGGCTTTTTACGTTCATTCATACTACTTTATTATTTTGTGTAGAGGGTTTTTTAAATTTTTAATTTAATTTTTTATTTCATCCTTTTTGTTGGGTAGGACTTTTTAATTTTCGTATTTCATTTATTTTTTTCTTGCGATTTATGATTCAGGCTCTGGATTCAGGTAGATACTTAATTTGGTGTAAAAAAATAACAATGATTAATTTACAGTTAAATAATATTTTAATCTCAAAATTTAGGTGAAAAATTTAAAATTAATTTTTTAAAATAATTTAATTTAATATCAAAAAAGCACCCCAATTTTCAATCGAAAATTCTCGCGTCAAAATATCACCTTTTTAATTGAAAATTAGGGTGCTCTTCCGATATTAAGTTAAAATAAGGCGAAAAAATAAATATTTTAAATCAAATAAATTACGGTGTATTTGGGACATAATAAGGTAAGTTTTCACCAAATTTCGTAGAAAAAAAAAACATTTTTGAAAAAGATAAAAATAAAAAACCAAAAACTTGGTTATTTGAATTTTTCACCTAAATTTTGAGGTTATGTGAAAAAATTGTTAAAACAAAAGTTGTAGATCTTTTTATTACCTACAACTTTGCTATTCATTTTTTTTCCATAGGACTTGTAGTTTTGCCGGAAATCAAGATAAACCATTTTTTACCCTTAAACCCCTCCCCCCACTTCCCGAACTCGGATCGACCGTAATTTATTTTTCCTTTCATGTTTATCATATTCCGCTCCTTTTCTAATGGGTTTCATCCTACTGTGATTTTTTTTGGTTTCAAAAATTATCGACCCTGGTCTAAAGGAGGAGTGTTCTCGACGGCCAAGCGAGCAACTTCTGTTCTACGACTTTTAGAAATTTAACCTTTTTTTTTCGATAATTCCAAGGGAATTTTTACTCAAAAATCAGCTGTTTCATACAAAAACTACTAAATTTTTTTTCGAATTTCCAAAAGTCGCAGAACAAAAGCCGCCCACCCAGACGTCTAGAACACCCCATTTCGTATTAAAACCCTTTGCTGGAACACGTATTTGGCAAAACAATTCTGGAATGAAAACTTTAATTTTCGTAAACAATAAAATTATAAAATGGTCAACGCCTAGTTCTAAAATAACGTCAAGGTAACTAATGCTTTTATTTGGTAAAACAATAAAACTCTAGATTAAAACTTTAAGTTTAAGACAAAATTAAACAATAAAAATTATATCATAAGCAACGTCTTGTTCTAAAATAACGTCAAAGTAACTAACACTCATATTTGGTAAAACAATTCTGAATAAAAACTTTTCGCTAAAATTATCACACAGAAAAAAATCAGCTGTAGGTAGTATACATTTTGTCGAAGGTACACCACTCTAATCTATTCATTCTAGATTTTTTAGCGGCAAAATTTATAGTTGAGTTCTACTACTGCTATTTATACTTTAATGTGAGTACATTAAAACATACGACTCTCACGCCCCTCCCCCCTTGAAAAGTGTCCAGTTTTACAGTTTTTCTCAATTTTCAGGAAAACGATACAAGCCAGGTCAAAGTGGTCAAAGAGGAAATTATTTATTAATAAATTACCTATAAATAAGTACTAACATTAATTCTAATACGAGTTACGGTTTCCAAGCCATGACACGTCAAAGTCGACGAAAAAATTTTTTTTTTTGCTAATAATGATATTCATTCAACGTAACCAGCCCAGTATTTCCTGAGTTATTTTGCTAAGTGCTGATTTTTCGTCACCTTTGACGTATAACAGTTTGGAAACCATAACTCGCATCAAAATGAATGTTTGTACCCATTTATAGGTAATTTAACAATAAATAATTCTGTCCTTGACCACTTTGACCCAGCTTGCATCGCTTTCCCGAAAATTAAAAAAAAATGGAACTGTGTTGAAATAATCTTTACGTAACTCCATAATTCATCAGACGTCCTCTCAGTAGGTACTCCAGTAGGATGGTATATTCACGATATTCATCACAATTTAGTCTACGCAAAATTAGTCACATCCGTTCGTACAGGATACTACAGCGTCCGCAAAGTTCACGAGCAGAATGAAACGATGGCCGCGCGCGGCAAGCCTCATAGTCTCAACGGTCTAAGCGCCTGAGCGGCAACGTCGCATTTCTTTTGTTTCTAACCACACGCACTGCACGAAGTGGCAACAGCATATTTGGGAGTAGACGCAACATTATCGGCCAAATGTACGGAAAAATACACCCAGAAAATATACAGCGACGCAGCGCCGCTATCGGATAATTGGCGAACTATATTATACTCGTCCAGAGACTCTGGAAGTGAAAATGCGTCTCACTGATTTTTTTACTATAGATACCCAATACCTATAGCTATGTAATAGAGGTGAAATCAATCTTGCGTCCGTATACCGGACGCCGTAAGTCGGTGGACGCAATATTACTATGGGATTTTTTGAGGCTGGATGCAATAAGTATTGCAAGTTATAAATATATATGTTTTATAGTATATAATTGTATGTGTGTATATATTATGTACTTACCTATTTGTTTAAATATGTATGTATTTATGTATGTATGTAAGTTGCGTTATTTCTTCTATACATTATATATTTATAATTCAATGACTACTTTTCTCTTTGAAACTATTTGTACACCTTTTAATTACCTTCCGCTATATTATTTCCTTTCCCTAGAGGTCTGTCGGCAGAAAACTCTTAACAGGGTTAGACTCACCTTAGTCATAACTTTATAATGTATTTCTTTTTTTGATTGTTTCTTGTGTACTGAATATATTAAATAAAAAATAAATAAATAAAATAGTGTGAGACTTAAAGGACAAGTGATATTATTCTAAATATTATAAAATAAATTCTAAATGAAGTTCTTAACATAAAATTTGTAAAAACAGTTCATATTTTTAGTGTAAGCAGTTTGTTACGTCATTGGCCATACCTCCTCATTGCATTTTTTCCAGGGTTGTATGAAAATTAGAGAAGATTATAATGAGCTATTTCCTTTAATTTGCCAGTCTGGCAAATCGAACAAATCTGTTTGTTTCCAGGAATTGATCTCTATTAGCAACACTATCGATTGGTATAAAAATATAGGATGATTATTTTTTTGGAAAATGAACAGGTTCAATTCCCGGCTAGGGTAATAACTTTTTCAAAAATCTAATGATGCAGTTTTAGTTTTTGTCAAAATCGAGCACGCAGCTCCTTTCAGCATTTTTCGCTATCTCTTATGGTTTAGGATATAGCCTTGAAGGCCCACATAAAAAAGTCACCCTGTATACAGGGTTATTGCTAATTATACTGGCAAGCCGTTGAGGGCCACTTCTGTGCACCTTAACAAACAACTTTTGTTCTACGACAACGGCTTGCCAGTATAATTAAGAATACCCCTGTATTTAAACACACGCACACACAATATAATATGAAAAAAATATCAGTCTCCTTCATTCTCTCTTTCCCTTACAGTTTTTCGGACCCCATTTTCGTATCGCGTTACATTTTTTCTCGGCTAGGTACATTTTTCTCGGCTCTCCAAAACTGGCTATAAGGAACCTCGTTCCAATAAATTGATACCCTCGTTCCAATAAATTGATTTTTCGACCCTCGTACCAATTAAGTAATTGATTTTAATCATGATTAAAATCAATTACTTAATTGATCTGTATATCTGATTAATCTGTAATTTTTTTATTTTTTAACCGACTTCAAAAAAAGAAGGAGGTTCTCAATTCGGTTGTATTATTGTTTTTTTTTTTTTTTTTTTTTTTTTTTTTTATGGATACATACCTCAAGTCCATGTGCTTTCCACAGATGTTTGTTCAGTATCTGTTTTTGACTAAAATCTCTGTTACATAGATGGCATTTCTTGCGTTCCCTTTGCACATACTTCGGCGCTTGCTCCGTACATAATTTCACTGAATTTTATAAAAGAAAATAAAATTATTTTTATGACGCGATGTCTTATAAATCGATGAACACATGCACTCACAAAAAAGTGTGACGTCATGTCACTTTACCGTTATTGACAAGGTAACCATAGCAACGTATTAAAGTATGCAAAATGGGAATGTCAACGATACGAAAGAGTTCTTAAGACGTTATCTTGTTAAATAGTCCGTAAACCGAGTCTCTATGTAGAAAAAACATTTCAAAAAACAAAAAAAAACGAAAAAAAAATATCAGTAAGAAAATAAATAACTACGCAAAAAGCAATTTACGAGAAAAGGCTCTTTTATTATTTACTAAATAACTGCTAATATTTACGTGGATAAGCGAAAAAGAAAATTACGCCAAGTAGCCGTCATGCCAGAGGCCTATTGGCGAAAAGCCTTGTTATGCTGAAAGAGTTTTTGTAAGAATAAAATATGTGAAAAAGTAGTTATAAAAACAGGTCATCGTGATTTTTACGAGACTTTACGCTAAAAGGGGAAAAGGCTATTACACCAAAATGACGTTTCGTGAAAAACATATTAGGTACGTCAGAGTAAGTTGATGCCTCGGGACTTCCCAATATGTTTTTATTAACAGATTTTCTTTTAATTTTGTAAAAAAATTGCCCATTTATTTACATACTCATTGCTTTACACACAAAACATTAATAAAAAAGAAAAGGTTGCTTGGTAGAAATCGTTCTAAGCGCTAAGGAAATGAGATTTTGTGCCTTTTTCTCATGCCGGACAGCCAAACACAGGGTTGCGGGTTGCGATTCCCGCCTCAGACATGTATTTATGCTTAGATATTTGTCTGTGGTCTGGTTGTTTCCATGTATTATAAGTATATATTTACAAAAAAAAAGTTTATAAGTAGTATATCCATTGTCTAGCACCCATAACACAAGTCTAGTTACTAAGCTTGGGGCTAGATGGCGATGCGATTATTTAAATTGGTGGGTGCGTTCCAAAGGCATACAACCTAACTTAATGTTTAAGACGTTTCAATCCAACTATATAAATAACTTTGACTAAAAATTAGATACTTACGACCGTGTTTCATTCTCAAATGCGTGAAGCATGCCTTCTTGCTTATGTATACGTTTTCACAGAAATGGCACGGATATTTGCGACCGTCAGGATCCGATTTGGTGCCGTGGCATCTATGGATGAAATAGATAAGAATTTTCATATCGTACATGACATAATGTAAAAAGATTTAATGCATAATTACATTACACTTAATTAATTACATTTACATTAAATACAATTAATTACATTAAGTAAAATAAGTAATTTTGATCGTAACAAGATTAAACTGATTTGCTAGATAGACAGAGAGATAGATAAATAAATTCTTTATTGTAAACACCATTTTTTTTCTAGTAGTTAATTAAAACAAAATAAAATGGTAGGCGGAGTGGGGGGGTGTTAGGTTTTATTTTCGTTACGGAATTTCTTGATTCGGTCGCCGCGCTCATAGCACGCGATAAAAGCTATGCAATAGCTTAAAACAATTTTGTATGCACAGTTTGGTGAATTTTTAGGACTATTGTCAACTTTTGTACCCAAGCCGATATTGTGTACAAAAGTTGACAAAAAATGAGTAATATTTAGTCCGAAGTCTTAGGTATTGGTATAAAAACCCTAAGTCTGTAAATCTACGTGTTTAAATATGTTAATGAAATAAATTTTTTGTATTTTGTATTTGTACTAGCGACTCGCCCCAGCTTCGCACGGCTATATTATGCATGTATTATATCTAAAAACCTTCCTCTTTAATCACTCTTATCTATTAAAAAAACCGCATCAAAATCCGTTGCGTAGTTTTAAAGATCTAAGCATACATAGGGATATAGGGACGGCGAGAAAATAGGTAAAAATGGTGCATTAAAACACTTACCTTTCAATATGCTGTTCCAGATGAGCAACTGCTAAACCACAGATGTGACATTCAGTCAGACGTTGGTTCGAATACTCTGGATCGTCCACGTCTTCTGTAAATCAAACACGATGCCTAAATTATTAAATTTAAAACGGGACATTTGTTAAGTGTTTTGTTTATATTGTAAACTAAATACCTATACTAAATATGACGACCCAGTTGGCACATTGGTCACCATGCCGGACTGCCAAACTCAGGGTTGCGGGTTCGATTCCCGCTTCAGACATGTATTTATGCTTAGATATTGGAACGATAGTTCCTTATCGCGCGTTGCGAAAGGGGGCTAGAAGGAAAAAATTAAGACCAAAAGTTGTAACGACACTTTCTGCTATAGTTGTAAGCCATGCGGCGTGCGCGTGTTTCTGTCTGTCTCTCTCTCATAGAAAGCAAGCCAGTTATTTTCGTTTCGTCTTTCTATTTCGCATTGAGCAGTGTGGTGTCGCGACGATTATTTACAAAAAAAAATTTTTTTTTTTTATTACAATTCATTCACTAATTAATCGAAAGGATCTTCGTTCCATACGGGTGTATAAGTATATATTTACAAAAGAAAAGTATATAAGTAGTATATCCGTTGTCTGGCACCCATAACACAAGTGTGGTTACTTAGCTTGGGGCTAGATGGCAATGTGTGAAATGTCCTGCAATATTTATTATTATTAAAAAAAAGAATCCTGTTTTAAATACCTTTGATATTGAAAGTCGCCTAGTTAAAAAGCATGTTACGTGCAATAGTTTTACGCCAAACAGCTGTTACGCAAAAAGCAAGTAACAACAGGTCGTTACGCGTTTACTGTATTAGGCTAAAACATCCTAGTGCGGAAAGCGTGTTACGCTAAATAGCTGTTATGCGAAAAGCGTGTTACGTACGTACGCTAAATGGATGTTACGCCAAATGGCTGTCACGTCAAAAGTTCATTAGGTAAAAAGGTCTTCGCGAAAAAAAGCTGCAAGTACCTGAGAAGACTGAGTAAAATTAAGTAAAAAAAATAATATCATACCTTCATTTTCGAAATCCTCTCCAGATTTAGGCTCATCCTTCTCAACCTTCTCTTCAACTGGTGTCTCATCTTCTTCTAATATGGTCTCATCGAGATATTCTTCATCTAGGAATAAAAAGTTAACACGAAGGTCTGAGGAGTGAGCAATCAGGTGGCTCTAATCTCAACTTAAGAAAAAGACACTCCAAGAGTGGTAGCACGGTTCTTTGAGTGCGTAGATAACTTGTAGTCGGGGTGCAGACTTGGGGCGGAGTCATAATTTACCGCCCTTTTGACACCATAAAAAATAATGTTGGTGTTTGTGCATGAGAAAAAACGTAACGATACGGAAGAATATAGGGAAATATAGGGTTATTGGTAATTATACTAGCAAGCCGTTGAGTGCTACTTCTGAGCACCTAAACAAACAACTTTTGTTTTACGACTTTTGGAAACCCAAACATTTTTTCGAAAATTTTGAGGTTAGGTTACATGAAAATCAGCTGTTCCTTACTCGGAGAGGTCAGTAACCTAAGTAAAATTTTATTTTACTTATTTTTTAAGTTTCGTCCACTGTTCTTGGTCTGAATGACCTTTGTTGTAAAAATCAGCTGTTTTTGGAACTTACATAACCTCAAAATTTTCATTTTTTTTTTCGATTTTCCAAAACTCGTAGAACAAAAGTTGTATTAAGGTGTACAGAAGTAGCCCTCAACGGCTTGCTAGTATAATTTCCAATAACCCTGTATTTATTTCAAACCATGTAAGGATGCGGGGCGACTCGTGATTTCCAACAACTGTATTGGGTGGGAGGGACATTCAATATGTGCAAGTGGGTAAGAGCTAATTTCTTGAAAAAATAATTGTCTGATTGGACGCAAGCATATTTTTCCCAATTTTGCCGCCCCTAATAGTGGCGCCGTTACGCTACGCTACTGTATTGGCTTAGTGGTAGACTTTCATTCCAAAACTCGTGGGTACGTTTCCCGGCCGGTTCATCAATGGATTTTTTGTAAGAAAAAATTATGTGCGCTGATATTGCTCTTACGGTGAAGGAAAACACATCGTGATGAAACGCGCGGTTTGGTTGTCTCCAAACGTATTGAGACTACAGACTTCTGTGAAGAACACTCTATTAGTCCATTAAAATTTTACATTTTTTTGGGCTTAGCGTGCATTTGTCAGAGGACGCAATTTTATTATTTAAGTAGGTAATATCAAGAGGGGGCTTCTGAGCTTAAATCCAAGTTTGAGGGATTGTAGCTCTTGTCCCACGGCCGCCATCTTGGAAAAAGGGATTTAAACGGTTTTTATGGTTTATCTGACAAACTGTAGGTCTCACAAAAAATATTACTTAGCATTTTTTATTGCAAATAAGATTATCTACAACTTTTGTCTAGTAACTTTTAGTCGTAGAACAAAAAACAAAAGTTATAAGCTTAGACTAACCCCTTCTTGATATCTATAAAATAAAATTGCGTGCTCTGACAAATGCAACCCCAAGTGTAACTTTTCAGTGGACTAATGTAAATGGGTAAGTACGTACAATTTGGTGACTAAAGTGCAAGCCCAACGTAGAGCTCCAAAATTGCTAGAATATTTTTCAACTGGAGCAAGATTTAAGGCTCTGCTTGGGTTGAATTACTTGATTTTCAAACTCCATCTCATTAATTGATTAGACAAACAAAAGGTGCCGGCGGGTATTATAAGGGCGCTAAAAGGTTTTTTAACAAAAACATAACCCTCCCTTTTGGCTTCGCCGTAGTCGGGTAAAAACCTTCATAATAGTGACAAAATAACAAGAAAATAAACAAATGAATAGTTTTACAGATTGACAATAAAGCAAATATTAATATATCGACAAGTGGGGTTCTTTGAAACGCGGGGTACAATGAAACGATTCAACAAAATCTTCAATTTTTCAAATTATAGCCCTCTTTTTTCTCGACCAATCGCGTGCTTTGACGGGTTAATATTTTTTTATTTATTATCACTTATTGGTGTATTGCATAGGTTATAGCTGTTAGTTATCTATTAGGTACTTATTTAATAAGATATTTCATGTTACAGAAAAAGTGCACACTGGTGAGAAATAGGCAACGAAAAACTGATAAAAGACTACAAATAGTGAACAAAATATGCCATTTTGCACCAGTTCAACGGCCTCCCGTTGAACTGGTGCAAAAAGGCATGAGTCTCAGAAATGCATGAGTTTCGATTGTTATAAACGCACGATTCACTGAGCCCTATAGCGTTTCATCGCACCCCAAGGGTTGTTTCATTGTATCCCAGATCTGGGGTACATTGAAACAGAGAAATGGTTTCCGTAGACCGTAATAAAAATAGGGTTTAAGTTGATTTTTGATCTCATTTAAATGACTAATGATTAGTTTAATAAGCAAAGTTTCTAATAGTACAAAAATGAGATTGAGATAATAACTATTGATTAAAAAAAACTTAAAAATGCTTTTTTCGTTTCAACGTGCCCCACTTGTCCCTAATGCCCTGTTTTTAATTAGTTTATCCATATTTTTACGAAATATTTAGTTTTTAATTAAACTGGCAGGTGTGCCTTAACCTGCAGGTGGTTGTGTTAGGACCGTACGGTGGTTATGCACTTTTGTTAACAACTACCTTGTGAAGACGCCTCTTGCAATACGGCAACGCTTTTAGCAGTTTGTTCTTTGAACGCGAACGCCTTCTCCAACTGTTCAGCGCAGTCTGAGCAGATATACTTGACATTACCTGGTACCTATTAGGAAATAAAGAAAGAAACCATTTATTTTTACAAGCACACGACATAATAAGAAAAACGAAAAGTAGTAAAAAACATAAAAAAAACGTGTGTCACTCGGGGACTGCCGCGGTAAAGCTATTGCATCGTGCGAGCTTCGTACAGTCGTACCATATACATACATAAACGTTAAGCGAACGCTCGGCCGAGCTACATGATAGGCGGAGTGGGGGGTGTTAGGTTTTATTTTCGTTACGGAATTTCTGGATACAATCCAAAAAAATACTTACATAAAATCATTATTAGTAGAGAACTATAGCGACCCGCCTTGGCTTCGCACGGCTATATTATGCATGTAACATCACTACATAGTATAAAACAAAGTCGCTTCCGCTGTCTGTCTGTCCTTATGTATTCTTAAATCTTTAAAACTAGACAAGCGTTTGGTATACGAAAAAACTCGCACTACGAGTACTGAACAATCAGACGCGGGCTTAGAGTAAAAACAGACGGACAGACGGACAAGAAAGTGATCTCATAAGGGTTCTTTTTTTGCCTTTTGAGGCGGAACCGTAAAAAATACCTACTAGAGATATACAAAGAGTTATGTCGCTCGTTTAGTTGTCCATTAAGCCTAGTTCGCATTAGGCTAGTATTTTAGTCGAGTAGCGAGTAATTTAGTAGCTAAACGTGTCCGAACACCAAAAATTTAGTCGAGTTTTTTAGTAAGTAATTTAGTTGAGTCGATCCATTTTATTCTATTTTTATTAGGCGAGTGGCGAGTAGCACCCCTCCCCCACGCGTCCCTGCTCACTGGCTCACCGGCTAAACAAGTCCGAACCTCTCGAATTAGTCGAGTTGATTAGTTGCCGCCTCATAGTTGCATTGTTTTGTAGGATGTTCATCTTGGAATACACCACTCACTTGTAAACTGTGCTCGACCGAAGTGCGAACGGTTTTTGGGCAGTAGCGAGTATTTTAGCTACTAAGTTACTTGCTACTCGACTAAAATACTAGCTTAATGCGAACTAGGCTTTAGGCCGATCGTAAGCAGTTGTTTTGTTACAAATCGTACTTGTTTTTACGGAACCCTAAAAAAATTAATTGTTGCGCATTATTTTGCGTCTCGCTCTTTTGTATGCAATCCAAAAGAGACCGACCATTAGCTCCCGACAACGACGGACGCTTCGTGTCCCTCAAGATGGTAGGTGCCTACCATTATAGGTACTTAAGCCTCTTTCATCTCTCGTTTTTTATGTATTAATTAGATTCTTAATTGAGTAATCTACCATCACGGTAAGTGTATTTGAAAATAACCCCAAAGAGAATTTAAATACTACGTAAAATAACCCCGGGAAAAATGTGAAATGCTATAAGGAAATGAAAGAGTATTTCAGCAGTAAATACGTAAAAGTTTCTTACCGTAATATTAAAACAGGTTTCAAACATGCTAGCGTAGGTTTCTCCATTGTCCTCGTAAACAGAAAATAGGTTGTGTAGATCGTTAGAGCTCATGCAGCTGATGCAACCTAAAAATTCGTCCTCCTCCATCGCTATTGTGAACTATTTTCAATGAATATTTGTTGACTGACACGAAAGAGGGTCGCTTCGCTTTAAAACAAAAGACGTTCGCGCGTTTTGATTTATTTTTAATTTTTTTCGTTGTTTTTTTTTCTTTTAATTGATTGTGTTTTTCTTGCAGCAAATTGTTTTATTAATTTTTGATAAATTTTATAGAAGCTTAATTTTAATATAAAATTATAGATTTTACTATACAATCAACATTATTTACAATTTAATTAAACATAAATGTTTTTTAATATTCGATTGTAATCGATCGACTAATTTGGGACAGACTGCAGCACTAAAAACGTTCCATTTCACGCTACTTGCTTCAAACGTCAAATTTCGTGTAAAATGTTCTCCTGTCCTGTCACTGTCATAATAATTTTGATTCGCTCTGTCTCTTTTCCTCAATACCGATTAGAAAAAGTTAGCGATAGTAAACAGAGTTTGGAAAATAAACAAAGAACTTGATTTTTCACTTTGAATCGTCGATAAATTAATTTGAACTAGTTTTATAAAACCTCCGCTTGAATAACACGATTCAGCAGTTTAATTTACGACTCGGAATAATTTATTTCAATAAGCAAATGTGAATGTAGCGAGTTCAATGGAAAATTACTGACAGAAGAAAGGATTTTTGCAAGAGAAAGTACCTATCTTATAGCGATGTTTTGAAAAATTATATTTTTGACGAATAAAATGAAGATTCAATTGAATAAGAAATTGTTGCCTATAAAGGCGCATTTCTTCTTCTTTTTTGCTGGTAAGTTTAGTTTTAAACACTCTTCTATTGTTGAAAATTTGTTGGCAAAATTTCAAATTGAAACATCAGTTTTTTGATAATAATTCCTTACATAAATTTGAGAGCATTGCCCTATTGTGCCTCGGGACTAAAGTTACGTACCTATCTACCTATTATTTAATATAAATACTAACAGCGGTCCGCGATTTCACCCGCGCTACTAAATCTAATATATAAAATTCTCGTGTCACAATGTAAGTGTACCATATTCCTCCGAAACGGCTTGACCGATTTTTGCAAAATTTTATATGCATATTCAGTATCTCTGAGAATCGGGTACTATTTATTTTTTTATTTTGTTTCCATAGTTTTTTTTTTCGTAAATGGCAAAACAACGTAAGTAAGTAAGTTTTATTCGTCCAAGAATTCGGTAATTACAATGAGTCTTAATAATAATATAAGTACAAGCGAACTCGGCCATACAGATGGCGTTCAAATATTAATAGCTAGAGAACTTAATCTAATAGGACTAAACTATAATTTTAACTATAACTTTAAAAAACTAAATATTCTTGTACTGAATTAAACAATTTATTAATAACTAGCGACCCGCCCCGGCTTCGCACAGCTATATTATGCATGTATTATACATATAAACCTTCCTCTTGAATCACTCTATCTATTAAAAAAAACCGCATCAAAATCCATTGCGTAGTTTTAAAGATCTTTAGATCTTTAAAACTGTGATACATCTGATCTTAGATGTTTACATACAAAGGGAAATAGGGACAGAGAAAGCGACTTTGTTTCACACTATGTAGTGAAATATTCTTGAATAATAAATATTACGTTTACTGGGGCAGGTAGTTAATATAATATTGCTTCCAAGGATTCAACTTTATACCTACTAAGTTTCATTAAAAAAATTAATTGTCCAAGTGATGTACATTTAGGCTGGTATTACACTTATCAAATATCTTTGTCCAATGTACATTTGATCAAAGAAATTGGAAGACTTCATCAAATGCATTGGCAACACCGATATTTGACCAAATAATAATGACATTTAAATAAAAATGCAATGGCGACAAACAAAATATCGTGGACGATTCCAATGACTAAATTTTTAATAAATGCTTACGAAAGTAACGAGTGCCTTTACAACACCAAGCATCAACATTATAAAAACAAAACAAAACGTTCAGAGTTATATACAACTATAGCCAGACGACTCTACGAAGGTTTTGAAGTTTGGACACAGATATTGGACAAGTGGAATGGGCATCCTTCAAAGAATTTTGATCAAATATTTAATGCAAATTTGGACAAAGATATTTGATAAGTGTAATACCACCCTTAGATAAAATAATAATTAAGTGACAATCACTTACCCATTACAGGCATACAATATTTACAGTTTAATTATCTATCTATATAAATAGAACTTACTATCTAATAACTAACTACAGCTAATATTAGTTTATAGGTGTCTAATATTTATTTAAACTAGCAATTCTTGTATATATATGTGTAATCAGGATCTTGGAAACAGCTCCAATGATGTTCATGAAATTTAGTATGCGGGGGGTTTTGGGGGTGAGGTAAAAACGTAAAATAACCGAGGTACAAAAACATATTACTATCAAATAGATCATCAAAAATGTAGATAATTAACTAAAAACTCACAAGATTTGTATTCATAGTAATTATTTTCCCAGGTTTTAATCGCGTATTTTTATTTCTCTTACCTCGACGTTTCGACTATTTTACAATAGTCATGCTCACTCGGAGACTGTAGCAGCGGCGAGCGTTATCATCTCATGCTGATAGTTGAGGGTAGTAACCGAGGGTAGATCGAGCAAATTAGCTCAAGTTTAGTTTAGTAATACATGGCTGTTTCCGCATTAAGCCTCTTCATTTGGGACTGGTGTCATTTGCGACCCCAAAATGCCGGTTAAACTAAAGGGACAGGTCTATAAAACCATCATTAGACCTGTCCTTTTGTATGGTAGTGAGGCGTGGCCGGTGCTTGACCGACATAAGCAGGAGCTGCGTGTCACGGAGATGAAGATGTTGCGCTGGATGTGTGGAGTGACGCGAAAGGATCGCGTCAGGAACTCCTGCATCCGGGGCAGCCTTCATGTCCGAGACATTGCAGATAAATTGCAAGAATGTCGCCTACGCTGGTACGGTCACGTCTTGCGAAAACCGGCTAGTTACGTGGGGAACAAATGGCCGTGGCAGACTGGGTAGACCCAAGAAGTGCTGGCTTGACGTCGTAAAGGGTGATATGCGTGCAAATGGCCTTACTAACCATAATGCCGAAGATCGTGCGAAGTGGAGGCGTAAAAGTAGGAAAGCGGACCCCGGGCTCCCGAGAGGGATGCAACCGGGAACATCGCTCGGATGATGATGATGATTTGGGCCATTGTGCGTGTAAGAATATCCTACTTGTCACTCCAACCATCCCAGGTTCTTCCAGTAGGCTAGTAGCCTTTTCAGGCTGCTGCAGGCTTCCGGAAGAGATGCGAGCGTGGGTTCCTACGCGCGCCGCTTTAGCAGAGGCAGCATGGCATAAGCCATGCGCGCTTATGCGCGACATCGGGGCCTTATATTAGGCCGACGCCGTCGGGGTGTCATTTAGAAGAAATGCTCACGCATCCCAGCACCCCGACGATGCGTTGAGATAGAAAACCTGGTGGGGTTTTAGTGGTAAATTCCACATATCTGAATATATTGGATATGGATATAATGGATCTTTCCTCTTTATAATATTAGTATAGTTATAGATTTAAAAAAAGCTGATATTCTCACGCGATCTAAACATAAGCAGGTAAAACTGCAGAATATTGGTACTAAGCAAATAAAATTTATAGAATTTCCCACAATTCTCATTCAAAGCAAGATAATTGAAGTACATTTTATTACTTTCAAACATTAATTCGAGACAATACTATCTAAATTAATTTACGAGTGTTATCAAGTTAATTCGTTTGATAACAATTTGCCTGTATCTAAATTACATAAAACATCTAGTGTACGAGTGCTTAAGATGGCTGTAAATTAGATGTTTGGTTTTACCCTCGTAAGTCCTGATCCCGTGGGAACATCGGGATAAAGTTAGCCCATGTTTTAAACCATGACTCTAGCTATCCACATACCGAGTTTCATCAAAATCGGTTTGGCAGTTTTTGCGTGAAGGGCTTACAAAAATATACCTGCAAAACTTTCACATCTGTATAGATATTCCTTGTGATTTTAACCGTATAAGTCCCGATCCCGTGGGAACATCGGGATAAAGTTAGCCCATGTTTTAAACCAGGACTCTATCTATCTACATACCGATTTTCATCGTAATTGGTTTGGCAGTTTTTGCGTGAAGGAGTAACAAAATATACAAAAAATTTCACAACTGTAATATTAGCTATGCTTCATAATTTCACCCGTGTAAGTCCTGGTTCCGTTATTTATAGATTGCAGCTATCTACGTATCAAGTACTATAGCAATCGGTTCAGTAGTTTTTGCTTAAAGGAATAACTAAAATACACACTTCACTACATAGTATAAAATAAAGTCATTTTTCGCCGTCCCTATTTCCCTTTGTATGCTTAGATCTTTAAAACTACGCAACGGATTTTGATGCGGTTTTTTTAATAGATAGTGTGATTCAAGAGGAAGGTTTATATGTATAATACATGTATAATATAGCCGTGCGAAGCCGGAGCGGGTCGCTAGTTACTAATAAAAGAGGAAAGATTTTTGGTAACGAATCGACTCTAACTCTGAAACTACTGGACCGATTTTGAAGAAATTTGGTATGAGGATACATTGATTCATAGGGAGTAACATTTATACTTTTTATCCCGAAATTCCCACGGGATCGGGACTTACACCTGTATTTACAATCAACCCTATGATATTGCATAGTGCGCGCGACCGCATAAAGCTGCAATTCATATAAAAAGTGAAGAGCAGGACAAAATTGACCAATCAGAGGGCCGCATTTAGCGCTGTGCGTGTGAACGCACAGCGCTAAATGCGGCTAAATGAATAGTACTTAAGTTGCTCTTGGATAAGTGATTATCCAAGAGCAACTTAAGTACAGGAACAAATATCTGTAGATGAGATTAGTTCTCCGGCGGGAATCGAACCCGCATCAGTTCGCCCACCGCGTCACAGGTCGTCTTTAGTGAAATGACATTGGCATTGCTTCAATTGGCCTTATGTAAGTTGTGCAAAGTACTGATGGAAAATAAATTGTAATGGCATAAACGAAAGTTATTTAAAAAAGGATATTTCACATGATCTTTGTTTTTAGGGCTAACTGTTGGTCTGTCAGTCTGTCTATCACCAGACTGTATCTCATGAACCGTGATAGCTAGACAGTTGAAACAGCTGATTATGTATTTCTGTTGCCGCTAGTGCCCCGGGAGCCCCGGGGCAAATGCAACTAAAAAAAATAAAGTTCCAACTTTGATTTTGTGTAGTTTTATTTTTATTGTAGATTTTGTTTATTTGATTAATGTACACGATTCATAATTTCAGAGATATTATGTATAACTTAGTTCTTTATAGAAAGTCTCTGAGGAATTGAAGAAATCAAACAGTTTTCTATTAGAGGTAGTAAAAGTTGCATTCACCCCGAGAAGGGGTAAATGCAACTAACCTCAAATTTGCAATTACCCCGTTTTAGGTTATTATCCGGGGTAAATGTTACTAAGCACATATTATCTTGTTGAAACTTTAGAATCATTAAGAAAATTTAAGTTATAGTTCGTTACGGTTGTCAACTATGCGCTTCACTCAAAACACCGGCAATAAAACACTTAAAAACATTTATTTTATCAATTTATCTCACGTCGTGCGTTCGCATAAACTTGCATAAAAATGTTGGTTTCACAAATCAACGTGTGGAACCTTCATTTTTAGCTACCATCTATTATTTTATAGAACAATATGGTATGCTTTATAATCTATACCCACGACGACCTAGTTGGCACAATGGTCACCATGCCGGACTGCCAAACACAGGGTTGCGGGTTCGATTCCCGCCTCAGACAAGTATTTATGCATAGATATTTGTCTGTGGTCTGGTTGTTTCTATGTATTATAAGTATATATTTACAAAAAGAAAAGTATATACATATGTAGTATATCCGTTGTCTAGCACCCATAACACAAGTCTAGTTACTTAGCTTGGGGCTAGATGGCGATGTGTGGAATGTCCTAAAATATTTATTTATTTATTATTATTATATGGCGTTTATATTAAAAATCCTATAGTTACAGAGATATTTAAATAGGTTGCAATTACCCCGGTGTTGCATTTGCCCTGGGGCACCTTGTGTGAGAAACATCGGACTTATGCCCGGGATGCAGCTAGTAGTATATGATAGTTTGGAAATAGTAACTGGTTTCACCTGCATAAGTCCCGATCCCGTGGGAATATCAAAATGAAAAGTAGCCTATAGCCTTCCTCGATAAATAAATAAATAATAAATATAGCAGGACATCGCCATCTAGCCCCAAGCTAAGTTACTAGACTTGTGTAATGATATTTAAATTAGTTGCAATTACCCCGGTGTTGCATTGCCTTAACAAAAAAATTGTGGGGTTCCCATAAATTGGTACGAAACCGTTCGTGCGCGAGTTTGACTCGCACTTGGCCGGTTTTAACCCCCGACGCAAAAACGACGGGGTGTTATAAGTTTGACGTGTCTGTGAGTGTGTGTGATAGATAGATAGATAGATAACTTTATTTGTACAACACAAGAGTAAACAGAACACGATATACACAAAGTAAAGTAAGTGTCTGTCTGTGGCATCGTAGCTCCCGAACGGATGAACCGATTTTGATTTAGTTTTTTTTTGTTTGAAAGGTGAATTAGTCGGGAGTGTTCTTAGCTATGTTTGATCGAAATCGGTTTAGCTGTCTTAAAGTTATGGGGGATAAAAGTCACGATCAAAAATCGAATGTGAGTAGATATGCTCGAGTGGTGTTTCAAGTTAATTTGCGTCTTTTGGTTTCGTTTGTGTCTTTTTTACTTTTTCTCCCTAGTCCCAATTTTTGGGGTTCCGTAGCCAAATGGCAAAAAACGGAACCCTTATAGATTCGTCATGACTGTCTGTCTGCCGTATGTCACAGCCACTTTTTATTTACACCAAATTACCTGAATCATAAATGGCAAGAAAATAAAGAAATGAAATAAGAAAATTAAAAAGTCCTTCCCTACAAAAAGGTAGAAATAAAAAATTAAATTAAAAATTTAAAAAACCCCCGACACAAAATAATAAAAATAGTATGAACGTAAAAAGCCTTCAAAAAGGAAAAAAAAACTATTAAAAAAAAGCCACAAATAGAACAAAAAGAAAAAAATAACTTCGATATATTGTCCCCCGACGGGACAATATTTAATCAAAAAAATTCACATGTACTTACGTAGGGTCATAATTTCGAAGTTATTTTTCTTTTTGTAGGGCTTCACGTTTATACCTTTTTTGTTCTATTTGTGGCTTTTTTTAAATAGTTTTTTTTCCTTTTTGTAGGCTTTTTACGTTCATACTATTTTTATTATTTTGTGTCGGGGGTTTTTATTATTTTTAAAATTAAATTAATTGAGTTTCATGTGTTTTTGCGAACCGTACCCACAATGGTAGGGTACTTGACACTGTTCGTCACTCCAGGATGTGATCAGTGGAGTCCTTCACATTACACGTTTAGATCTCACCTCAACAACTCTACGTCATTATACGAAACATATTTGTCAAATCACTATCACTTCACTATCACTACATAGTATAAAATAAAGTCACTTTTCGCCGTCCCTATGTTCCTATGTCCCTATGTATGCTTAGATCTTTAAAACTACGCAACGGATTTTGATGCGGTTTTTTTAATAGATAGAGTGATTAAAAATTAAGGTTTTTAGATATAATACATGCATAATACAGCCGTGCGAAGCTGGGGCGGGTCGCTAGTCACTATCACTATCAGTACATAGTATAAAACAAAGTCGCTTTCTCTGTCCCTATTTCCCTATGTATGCTTAAATCTTTAAAACTACGCAACGGATGTTGATGCGGTTTTTTTAATAGATAGAGTGATTAAAGAGGAAGGTTTATATGTATAATACATGCATAATATAGCCGAGCGAAGCCGGAGCGGGTCGCTAGTAATAAATAAATATATATTGCAGGACATTCCACACATCGCCATCTAGCCCCAAGCTAAGTAACTAGACTTGTGTTGATAGGTGCTAGACAACATAATATATACTTTTCTTTTGTAAATATATATACTTACTTAGAAACAACCAGACTACAGACAAATATCAAAGCATAAATACATGTCTGAGGCGGGAATCGAACCCGAAACCCTGTGTTTGGCAGTCCGGCATGGTGACCATTGTGCCAACTGGGTCGTCAGGTTAGGGGCTCCGGTTTTCCGCACTCAGGCATAAGTCTGCCCATTGCGCGTGACTATGAACTGGGTCGTCACTGGACTATCCAACACAAAAATAATTTTTCAATTCGAACCAGTAGTTCCTGAGATTAGCGCGTTCAAACAAACAAACCCGGCTTCGCACGGCTATATTATGCATGTATTATACATATAATCCTTCCTCTTGAATCAGTCCATCTATTAAAAAAACCGCATCAAAATCCGTTGCGTAGTTTTAAAGATTTAAGCATACAAAGGGATATAGGGACAGACAAAGCGACTTTGTTTTATAATTTGTAGTGATAGTGAAGTACCTATATATTTTGTCGACACAATTCAAATTACAATTGGAAACATCAGAATTATGAAAAGATTAGCATCTATTATGTTTTAACAGGAACAAATAGCATATAAAGTTAATATTAGCTCATATTCATACAATTATGATCATTGTCTTCAAGGTAATTACCTACTTTGGTTAATCTCTCTTTACAATTTTTATCTCAAACCATTAGGTACTTAAAATAAGCTATGAGCATTTCATCATAGTAAAAGAATAAGAATACCTATTTCTTTTTTACGACCCAGTTGGCACAATAGTCACCATGAAACACATGGTTGCTTGGGCCTAAGTCTGCTAACACAATCGTGTTACAATAGTGTGTCGTAATAGAAATTTAATGTCAAAAATATGACATTACATGTCAAATTCGTATTCTCCTAACGTTGACTATTCTTTCGAGACACCACTGACACACCACTGACTCACTTTTGTATTTTGCGCTACAATGTCAAAACGGTATATTGCTTAGCAACATATACCATGTTGCTAGGCAACACCTGCAAGGTAAATATTACCATACCATTGAGACTCCATAGTGATTATATTGCGATGTTATTAAAACTTTAGCAGAATACCAAATAAAGTCACAATCTCGATATAATAACAATAGAGTCTCGATATAATGACAATGGTTGACCAAATAGCAGAATAAGGGTTGGATACCCGTCTCAGACATGTATTTATGCTAATATATTTGTCTGTGGTCTGGTTGTTTCTTTGTATTACATGTATACTAGCGACCCGCCTCGGCTTCGCACGTCTGTATTATGCATGTATTATATCTAAAAATCTACCTCTTTAATCACTCTATCTATTAAAAAAAACCGCATCAAAATCCGTTGCGTAGTTTTAAAGATTTAAGCATACATAGAGATATAGGGACATAGGGACGGCGAAAAGTGATTTTATTTTATACTATGTAGTGATATTTACAAATGAAAAGTATATAAGAAGTCTATCAGTTGTCTAGCACCCATAACACAAGTCTAGTTACATAGCTTGGGGCTAGATGGCGATGTGTGGAATGTCCTGCAATATTTATTTATCTATAATATAAAAATCAATTGCTGTTCGTTAGTCTGGCTAAAACTCGAGAACGGCTGGACCGATTTGGCCAATTCTTTTTTGTTGTGTTTGTCGTAGTCCAGGGAAGGTTTAAACGGTGAGAATTTAAAGATCGGTCTTACGCGGGTGAAACCGCGGGGCGCAGCTAGTTTATTTTATATATTTTGGGTACATCGCATCGTGGTTTCATTACAATAATAATGCACTAGCAGCGCTCCGCGGTTTCACCCGCGTAACTCCCGATCCCAATGTTTCCTCATATTAAGTTTCATCAAAATCGATGTAATGGTTTTGGAGCCTATTGGTTGCGTACATAACAACAAAAAATCTTTCTTATCAATCTTTTCATATTAGTTACTACTTTTTCTTAGTTCCCTAGATTCATTTTTAGGGTTTCATACTCAAAGGGTAAAAAGGACCCTATTATTGAGACTTCGCTGTCCGTCAGTCCGTCTGTCTGTCACCAGGCTGTATCTCATGAACCATGATAGCTAGAGAGTTGAAAGCACAGATTATGTATTTCTGTTGCCGCTATAATTTTTATTGCTTCCAGTGTTACCACTCCTCTAGGCCCTCGCTAAGCCACTATTATTATTCGTCATCGATTTCTTGCGGCTACTTTTTATCTCGATATCCACAACAACGGGACTTAGGTAGTCTGGAATAATATCTGATATGTTTTGACGATATGACGACCCAGTTAGCACAATGGCCACCAAGCAGGACTGCCAAACACAGGGTTGCGGGATAGATTCCCGCTTCAGACAAGTATTTATGCTTAGATATTTGTCTGTGGTCTGGGTGTTACTATGTATTATCACTTCATAGTATAAAACAAAGTCGCTTTCTCTGTCCCTATTTCCCTTTGACCGCCTTAATCTTTAAAACTACGCAACGGATTTTGATGCGGTTTTTTTTAATAGATAGAGTGATTCAAGAGGAAGGTTTATATGTATAATACATGCATAATATAGCCGTGCGAAGCCGGGGCGGGTCGCTACTAAGTATATATTTACAAAAGAAAAGTATACTATAAGTAGTACATCCGTTGTCTAGCACCCACAACGCAAGTATAGTTACTTGGCTTGGGGCTAGATGGCGATGTGTGGGATGTCCTGCTATATTTATATTTTCTTTAACTTTCCAGCCCTTGGTCCGATCCTACCCCAGCTGAATGTCTTCGGTCGTCAGCTGGGGGTGTCTCCAGCTGCCATGGGGATGGTAACAGCTGTGTTACCACTCCTTTGGGCCCTTGCTAAGCCACTGTTCGGATATGTCGTCGATTTTTGGCCGGTAAGTTGATCCTAGGACCGTGGGTTCGAATCGCAGCCGTGCGTATATTCTGATGGCTTCTGTAGCATATGGGCACAGGCCTGCCTGTGACGCAGCGGTTACCTACATGTTCGATTCCCGGCTCAAAGAAATAGTTGTAGCAAATATTTGTTTCAAGTCTGGACGTTTCTAGGACAGTGCACAAAATGCTACTTAGCTCCAAGCTAAGCAACTATGCTTGTGTTATGGTGATTATACAATAAATAGAAAACACATAATAAGTATGCGTTTTGTGCAATGTCCTCCAATATTAATTTGCCATCTGAGAAGGCAGCAACGCGTTATTTGTGCTGTAAAATTGCCAAGTCAACAGTAATTTGGCAATCGCACATCACAAAAAAAAATACAAATATAGAATAAAAGATGTCTAATATTATGTTTTTTAATGATTAATATTTTCCAATATCTCCTTTACAGACGCAAAGGAAACTGATCTTTATGTTCCTAATAACAACAATGTCTGGCTCGTACTGCTGCCTCTGGTTTCTACCGATGCCGGACCTCGAACCCCACACCCCGATCACGGAAAGCGTATATCTACTCAACGACACCATAAACTTGAAGGCTTACGATTCTAAAATCACTAACATAGACAAGTACGCTTGCCATTGGAACTGCAGTGACAGTGACAGCGACATGTCAGTGTCAGATCTGACGTATTTCGACGTGTATCTGTCAAATTTGACAGTTGTGAATACGGTTTACGTGGATGGAGTTGTGAGGAATTTGTCTTGTTCAGTTTTGGGTATGGAATTGGGTGGCTTTAGAGATGGAGAGGTGAGTTACTCTATCTATTTTTAATTAGCAATGCTTCGTGATTTTACTCGTGTAACTCCCGATCCCGTGGGGATATCGGGATACAAAGTACCCTATGTTACTGTCAATGAATCAATGTATCCTCATACCAAGTTTAATCTGAATCGGTCCAGTAGTTTCGGAGCCTATTCGTTCCAAAAAAGCAAAAAACCTCTCTATCATATTACTTGCACCGCTCCGCGGTTTCACCCGCGTAACTCCCGATCCCGTGGGAATATCGGGATAAAAAGTAGCCTATGTTACTGTCAATGAATCAATGTATCCTCATACCAAGTTTCATCTTAATCGGTCCAGTAGTTTTGGAGCCTATTCGTTACAAACAAAGTACTTATAGATATAGACTAGCCTTTGCCCGCGACTTCGTCCGCGTAGAATTAGTAGATTGGACCAAGGAATCACGTTGTCCCATACAAAGTTTGCCCCCCTTTTTCACCCCTAATGGGTAGAATTTCGGAAAATCCTGTCTTATCAGATGCCTACGTCATACAAAGAACACACCTTCTAAGTTTCAGGTCTCTACGATCAGCGGTTTAGGCTGTGCGTTGATCCGTCAGTCAGTCAGTCAGTCATTCATGACAAAGGATTTTATATATATAGATAATCAATATGTCATCGTTTGACCAGTATCGTCACACGATGGTAAGTGACGATGCGGTGTAAGATGTAGCACGCGGTGTCTAGAAGATACCTATACGCTCGTCACTCAAACACCACCAAATAATCGTGGGCCTTCGAGGGACGCGAGTGGAGGTAGGAAGACGACAATGGTACAAAAACTTTTCCTATAAACTATCTTAATAGAAATTCTTCCATTTGATTCCAGGTGATATGTTTGACAAAAGAAGGATGCAATTTATTGTGCTTCGAAGAGGATCTAAGAAGTAGAAGGGATTTAGATAATGTACTGAAAAGTACAACAGATGATGCACAAAAGTCTGCTAAAAATGATGTACTAAAGTCTACCAAAGATGGTGCACTAAAGTCTGCTAAAGATAATGTATTAAACACTAAGGATAATAAAGATGATAAAATGAAATCTGCTAAAAATGATGCACTAGAGTCTACTAAAGATAGTGCAATGAAGTCTGCAAAAGATAATGTTTTAAACACTAAAGATAATACACTAAAGATTAATATAGATGATGAACTAAAGTCTGCTAAAAATGATGCACAAGAGTCTACTAAAGAAAATGCACTAAACATTAATGATAATATGCAAAAGACTAATAGAGATGATGCACCAAAGTCTACTAAAAATGATGCACTAGAGTCTGCTAAAGATAATGTATTAAACACTAATGATAATATGCAAAAGACTGATAGAGATGATGCACCAAAGTCTTCTAAAGATGGTGCACTAGAGTCTGCCAAAGATAATGCAATAAACACTAATGATAATGTGGAAAAGACTAATAGAGAAGATACACTAAAGTCTTCCAAAGAAAACGCACTAGAGTCCACTAAAGATAGTGTACTTAGCACTAAGGATAATAGTAGTGAAAGTACAGTTGGGTTGAAAAGTGATAATTTTTATATGACAGCTACGTTTTGGGCGTTTGTCGTTTTAATGTGTATTGGTACGGTTGCGTTTAATGTAGCCAATTGTATAGGCGATGCAGTTTGTTTTGATGTTCTAGGTAAATAAAATACTAATTATCTTCTATAATATAATCGCTGAAGTGTTCCTAAGCTCAAATCTCGAGAAAGGCTGAACCAATTTCGCTGATTCTTTTTTTAGAATATTCCTTATGGTACGAGGATGGTTCTTACGGAGAGAATTTTTTTAAAAATTCCCTGTAAAAGTCTAAAATTAACACTTTTCTACATTCTTCCATACAAATTTTCTATGAAATAAACGTGGTGTTCCTAAGCGCATAACTCGAGAACGGGTGAACCGATTTCTATAATTTTTTTTTTAAATATTTCTTGAAGTACGAGTATGGTTCTTATGGAGAGAAAAATTCAAAATATTGCCTGAAAATGTCTGAAAACAACACTTTTCTATACTCTTAATTTCCATACAAACGATTCGTAATAATACTTAAAAGTCAATTTGCATTTAATACCTTAACATAAAGTTCAAGTTTTAATGGAGAGGTTTCGGGAAGGCAAAACAATTGAGTGAAGTATAAATATTGATATCAATCGTGTCGCGGTGTTAGTTGCCAAACTCCACATAAACGGCTGAACCGATTTGTATGAATTATTTTATACTAGCGACCCGCCCCGGCTTCGCACTGCTATATTATGCATGTATTATACATATAAACCTTCCTCTTGAATCACTCTATCTATTAAAAAAAACCGCATCAAAATCCGTTGCTTAGTTTTAAAGATTTAAGCATACAAAGGGATATAGGGACAGAGAAAGCGACTTTGTTTTATACTATGTAGTGATGGCAAAACAACGTTTGCCGGGACAGCTACTTATCTATATAAAGCATCACCTCGCGGTTTCACCCGCGTTAGTCCCGATCCCGTGGAAATATCGAGATAAACCTATGTCATTCCCAATGAATCAATGTATCCTCATACCAAGTTTCAACAAAATTGGTCCAGTAGTTTCGTTTATACAGGAAAAGTATTTTTGTAGTGCACAAATTTCGGTATGTTTTAAGCACATTAAAATAAAAAATACTGTTTTTTTTATTTTGGAGCTAACTCAAAAACTGTCAGAGCTATAACCATTTAAGTGTTTCTAACAAAACGACGAAGTTCATGGACACAATACTAGCGCCAGCGAGTTTAATAGCGCGCTCTAAATGAAGGTAGGTACCTACGTGTCACTGTGTGTATCAATACTGAGGTACCCAATAATTTAGAAATTGCAGGAAGTTTTTCACATTAAGTTTTGGTTTTTTTTTAATTTATTTTTTTGCGTAAATGTACTCCAGTGCCGACATATATTCAGCAGAAAAAAATGTGCACTACAAAAATACTTTTCCTGTATAGCCTATTCACATCAAACAAACAATGAAATATTTCTTATAATATTAGTATGGATATACAGGGTTGATGGTTATTATAAAAGAAATCTTTTGAAGGCTATCTGCGCACCTTAATAATCAACTTTTGAAATATCGAAAATTTTTTGGAAAATTTCGAGGTTGTGTTAATTTTTATTTTACAAATGACATATCAGCATTTTACCACTATCACACCTGCCTGGTGAGACTTTGAAAGTTTTTGTGTATGTTTTTTACTCCTTTGCGCAAACATATATATTTTTTTGTTTGTATATAGCTATTATATAAATATTATGTGTTTCAAGCAGCTATCATGGATAACACAGGTAAAACTTATAGAATTGCTAAAGTTTTAAGATAAATCCGCCAATAAATATAGAAAAACTTATAAATCCATCAAAAAAAAGAAGAAAACAACACTTATAAACCCGCTAATCAAGATAGCAATATTTATAAACCCACCAAAAAACCCACTCATAATCTCGCTAATAAATATAGCAATATTTATAAACCCACAAAAACCAACATTTATAAACGCGCTAATAAAAGTAGCAATATTTATAAACCCACCAAAACCCACTTTTAATCCCGCTTATAAATATAGCAATATATATAAACCCCTCAAAACAGATAGCAAGACTTATAAACCTGCCTAAATTATAGCAACTCATTACATTTTTACCTACAACTACATTTTTACCTTATTTTTAGAGGATAAAGGCTCAAAATACGGTACCCAACGTGCGTGGGGTACGGCAGGGTACGGTCTAACAGCGCTCGCTGGAGGATGGCTTATCTCGTGTCTGGGCATGATTATAAGAATTTTACACCGGCTTTTATAAATAGAACTTAAAAAATTATGCAATAGCTAAAGTTAGCAACACTTATAAACCCGTTAATAAAGATAGCAATATTTATAAACCCGCCGAAATTGTCAGATAACAACACAAAATCTTAAATTTCACTTATTTTAGGAGATGAAGGTAAAAAGTACCCAATGCTAAATAAAAATATGTCAATTACAAACCCGCCAAAACGACAGCAAAACTCATAAACCCGCTAAAAATATACTTAGCAAAAACTTATAAACTAGCCAAATTTATAATTTTTATCTGATTTAAGGAGACGAAGATTTAAAATACGGTAATAAAAATCTGCCATAAAAGATAGCAACACTTAAAACACGCCACAAAAAAAAGCAAACCAAAATTATAATTTTTACCTTAATTTTAGGGGATGAAGGTTCAAAATATGGTGCCCAACGTGCGTGGGGTACCGCAGGGTACGGTCTGACAGCGCTCGCTGGAGGATGGCTTATAGATCTCGTTTCTGGGCATGATATAAGAAATTTACACAAGAATTCTTCAATAGAACTTAGAAAATTATGAGATAGCTAAATTATAAGATAGCCACAATTATAAACCCGCCAAAATTGCTAGATAACAGAAGTTTTAACTTATTTCAAGGGATTCAAGTTAAAAATACGGTGCCCAAAGCCAAATAAAAACCTGCCAAAAACAGGTATCAATTATAAACCCGCCAAAAAAGATAGCACAAACTTATAAACCAGCTAAAATAATAATTTTTTCCTTATTTTTAGGGGATGAAGGTTCAAAATACGGTGCCCAACGTGCGTGGGGTACTGCAGGGTACGGTCTGACAGCGCTCGCTGGAGGATGGCTTATAGATCTCGTTTCTGGACATGATTATAAGAACTTTACACCGGCGTTTGTGATCGTTATAGTCGCTACTATAGTGGATCTGTACAGTTGTAGACGACTACATGTGAGTATTAAAAACAGACAGACGGACAAAAAAGTGATCTTATAAGGGTTCCTTTTTTATATTTTGAGGTACATCATAGTGTAAAACAAAGTCGCTTTCCGCTGTCTGTCCCTATGTATGCTCCGGCTTCGCACAGCTATATTATGCATGTCTCACTACATAGTATAAAACAAAGTAGCTTTCTCTGTCCCTATATCCCTTTGTATGCTTAAATCTTTAAAACTACGCAACGGATTTTGATGCGGTTTTTTTAATACATAGAGTGATTCAAGAGGAAGGTTTATATGTATAATACATGCATAATATAGCCGTGCGAAGCCGGGATGGGTCGCTAGTTTATTATATTTTTTTTTTCAGTTACCATCGCTGTCAAGTCCATCAGACTCTGGCAAGGCGCTGTGGGATGTTCTGAAGATACCAAGAGTAGTTGTCTTCATTATATTTGCAATAGTCGCCGGGACGTTTGATAGTTTTATCATTTATTATATGTTCTGGTAAGGATATATTTGTTATTTGCGTTCCGCGGTTTCACCCGCGTAACTCCCGGGAATATCGGGATAAAAAGTAGCCTATGTGTTAATCCAGGTCTCCAGCTATCTAGATACCGAGTTTCATCGCAATCGGTCCAGTAGTTTTTGCGTGAAGGAGTAACAAACATACACACATACTATCAAACTTTCACATTTATAATATTAGAAGAACTAGCTTATGCCCGCGATTTAGTCCGTGGGCATAGGTTTTTTTGCTGACTTAAGGTGAAAAGTACCCGGCGCTCTCTCCATACAAACGTAGTCGACTGTTTCCTCCCCGAATAATGACACTAGCACAAATATGTTGGTGCTATAAAACCTATAACTGCCATGACTATGACCCCTATATCTTTAATTTTCTAATTTGCTCTAGTGTCATTATCCAGGGAGGAAACAGTCGACTACGTTTGTATGGAGAGAGAGCCGGTACCCTTTCATCTTAAAATCGAATTGAGTTTTCAAACATGTATCAAAATGAAATGTAAATCAAAAGCATAGATATCAACTTCGGAGCAAAGTACGTCCAAAATAACTTTCTTCCCCTTTTTACTCCGTTAGGGGATGAATTTGCAATAAAATACGAAGCACGTCTATCATCAATTCTGTTAAAGAATGTTTATGCAAAATTTGAAGTAGATTGGACCAAGGAATCACGTCCCATACAAACTTTGCCCCCCTTTTTCACCCCCTAAGGGATATAATTTCGGAAAATCCTTTCTTATCGGATGCCTACAGAACACACCCTCCAAGTTTCAGGTCTCTACGATCAGCGGTTTAGGCTGTGCGTTGATCCGTCTGGACAAAGAAGTTTCTTCAAAGGATTAGTACATTGTTCTTAAATAACTACGGGCAGTTTGTATTTTTTTTTTGATCTTAATTTCTATAATAAATAGAAAATGAAAAAAAATAAAAATAGGGGCATAGTCACATGGCAGTTATAAGTTTTATGCAACAAAAATATTTGCTCTAGTGTCACTATCCAGGGAGAAAACAGTCGACTACGTTTGTAATAGTTTGTATGAAGAGAGCCCCCGGTACCCTTTCCTCTTAAGCTGAAGTTAATTATAATATATGATTGTAAACTTTATTAGGTTTCTAGAAGAACTTGCCGAAGAGACGGGTCATACCGGGAAAATAAAGCTGATAGAGGGCGTAGTGGTCGCCGCACAAAGTTTCATTGGAGAATTATTATTTTTCTTCTATTCCGGTAAGAAAATAACTTCATTAGTATAAATAATCACTACATAGTATAAAAGAAAGTCGCTTTCTCTGTCCCTATATCCCTATGTATGCTTAAATCTTTAAAACTACGCAACGGATTTTGATGCGGTTTTTTAATAGATAGAGTGATTCAAGAGGTTTATATGTATAATACATGCATAATATAGCCGTGCGAAGCCGGGGCGGGTCGCTAGTATATAATAAGATAGTATAGATGACACTCACTTTCATAGAAAAAGCTACAATTCAACACCTCATATATCAAAATCTAGATATCTAGTTACGTTAAAAACATTACCTTTTCGTGGCTCGGGTTAAATATTGCGCTCTGTGTGGAAACATTTGGGATTTTAAGGCTATTGCATAGCTTTTATTTCGGGCTTTGAGCGCGGCGACCGAATTAAGAAATTCCGTAACGAAAATAAAACCTAACACCCTCCACTCCGCCTACCATGTATCTCGGCCGAGAGTTCGCTTAACGTGTATGTATATGCTACGACTGTACGAAGCTCGCACGATGCAATAGCTTTACCGCGGCAGTCACCGAGTGCCACACGTTTTTGGTTTAAGTTATTGCATAGCTTTTATCGCGGGCTTTGAGCGCGGCGACCGAATCAAGAAATTCCGTAACGAAAATAAAATCTAACACTCCGCCTACCATGTAGCTCGGCCGAGCGTTCGCTTAACGTGTATGTATGTATAATGTATATGGTACGACTGTATGAAGCTCGCACTATGCAATTTTGTTTTATTTTTTCAGGTAAAATTATAAATCGTTGGGGCTATGGCACAACACTGACGTTTTCACTGTTCTGCTACGGAGTTAGGATGGCTCTTATATCACTAATACACGACCCCTGGCACCTTGTCTTTATTGAGGTAAGAGATAATAAACCTTTATACGACTATAGTTTTATAAAGGTCACTATTGGAACCTTTATGCAACTACATGCACCTAAAGAATATCAGTTCTGTTCTGCTACGGAGTTAGGAGGGATCTTATATCACTAATACACGACCTATGGCACCTTGTCTTTATTGAGGTAAGAAATAATATACTCTCACATGACTATAGTGTTATAAAGGTCACTATTAAAACCTTTATACAACTACATGAACCTAAAGATGATCAGTTCTGTTCTGCTACGGAGTTAGGATGGCTCTAATATCACTAATACACGACCCTGGCATCTCGTCTTCATCGAGGTAAGAAATAATAAAGTATATATGACTATAGTGTTATAATGGTCACCATTAGAACCTTTATGCAACTACATGAACCTAAAGAATATCAGTTCTGTTCTGCTACGGAGTTGGGATGGCTCTTATATCACTAATACACGACCCATGGCATCTCGTCTTTATTGAGGTAAGAAATATTTAAATCATAAACCCCTATAGTGTTATAAAGGTCACAATTGGAACCTTTATGCAACTACATGAACGTAAAGAATATCAGTTCTGTTCTGCTACGGAGTTAGGATGGCTCATTAATCACTAATACACGACCCATGGCATCTCGTCTACATCGAGGTAATAAATAATAAAGTATATATGACTATAGTGTTATAATGGTCACTATTAGAACCTTTATACGACTAAATTCAATTTTCTATAATTTAAAAAGTCCCCTAAGTTTATTACTTACATTTAAAAAGTACGCCTTTTTAGCAAGAACGCCATTGAGTGCAGCTCTAAACCTTTTAGTATCATTGAATTTAATTGTCTAATTGTCTAAGTGTCTAAATCTAATTGATTCTGGTATTTTATTAAAGATGATAGGTGCCATGCAGTTTACACTTATTCTCTTAAGAAGACCTTTGCACTTTATTAAGTCAATCTATTAAGTCAAACCAATCTATTGATTGGACCAAGAAATCACGTTACTTCAGACAAACTTTGCTCCACTTTTTCACCCCGGATAGAGTTTCGGAAAATCTTTTCTTTATAATAGGATGCCTACATCATACAAAGAACTCACCCTCCATGTTTCACGTCTCTACGATCAGCGGTTTAGGCTGTGCGTTAATCCATCAGTCAGGACAAAGCATTTTATATGTTAGATAGTGTTATAAAGGTCACTATTGGAACCCTTAAACGACTATAGTCTTATAGAAACTTTAGATTATTATATTATAGATTAAAACTTTTGGATTAAATAATGTTAATTAATTAAACTTAAGGCACAATGATAGACTATTTATACCTAACTTAAAATAAGCCTTATTTATTTATTAGGTACACCAACAGTAACACACACTAATACTAAGAATAAATAAAAACATTACCGAAATAATAATAAAGTGTGTTTACCAATAATAGGTATACACAACTTTGCCTTAACATATTCTAGTTTCTGGCATATTCTAGTTAGCCTTACACTCTTCAGGTCAATAACTTTGTTTTCTAGGGTATAATGCAGGGTCCGACGTACGCGCTATGCTACTCGACCATAGTGGGGTACGCGGCTCACGTCGCGCCGGAAGGGTACTCCGCTACTGTGCAGGGCATCGTGGCTGGGGTTGATGATGGATTAGGTGAGTAACAGGGCGTTATGGTGCTATAAGAGGGTCCTAGAACGCTTCTTTAGGGGCCTTGGGTGCTATGGTGTATAGTCCTAGTGATAAATAATATTATACCAATATTTTGTATATACTTTTAGCGTGGTACGCTTATTTTTAGATGAGATAAAATCTCTGAACTCGCGACACCGTTACGAGACGCAGCTACGGTGTGTACATATATTTTGTAGTTGTTTAGATAAATAAGTTTTTTTTTTAAGTTTTAAGTTTTTTTTATGCTTATAAGTTTTCACTTCTGTCAGCACACACTGAGTGCAACCTCTTTTTTTTTTTAAATGTACCCAGTAGCCATACCTAATATGGCTACGGAATATTTAGGTATGAAAGTATTATTTCAAACAATACTTTCAAATATTTGTAATATTAACCTTTGTGAGCGTGATCACATGAAAAAAAACCCCATGAGTTTCTTGTGCCTCCTTCTCATTGGTGGGCGCGTTCCGAAGGCACACATCCTAAGTTAGTTTTTAAGACGTTTCTATGTGATCTTTATACAAATGTATTAAGCATCCAAATGAATAAAATAAATTTGACTTTTTATGACTGTTGGTATTTCGGGTTTAGGTATTGTATTTTTATTTTGGTACTCTGGTTGATATAATATTTAGTTATTTAGGTTTCATTTTGTAATTTTTTTGTTTCCAGGATTCGCCATAGGTTCCCTGGTGGGTGGCCAGTTATATTCCTACTTCGGCGGTCGTGGTGCGTTCCGATTGTTCGCCATAGTGGCAGGTGTGGGGGCTTTACTCCATTGGATTCTCTTTAGATTGGTCACACGTAACGAATGTAAGTTTTGACCTTAAGGTGAAAGGGTACCGATGCTCTCTCCATACAAACGTAGTCGACTGTTTCCTCCCTGGATAATGACACTATACCTACCCAATATTTTTGTTGCATGAAACTTACAACTGCCATAACCATGCCCCTATGTTTTGTTTTTTATTTTTTTTAATCTTAATTTTTATTCATAATTTTTAATTTTTAGGGGCATAGTCATGGCAGTAATAGGTTTTATGCAACAAAAATATTTGTGCTAGTGTCATTATCCAGGGAGGAAACAGTCGACTACGTTTGTATGGAGAGAGCGCACTTACCCTTTCACCTTAAACATAGCGTTCTAAGCTTAGCGATAATAGTGGCAGATACCTCGATTTTGCAGCAATGAATTTTTCTTACGAAGAATTTATGCGTTAATAAACATTGCTCTTACGGTGAAGGAAAACATCGTGATGAAACCCGTGGCTTAGTTGGCTCCAGAAGTATTGACAAGTTCTCTCCTCTAGACATGGTCGACTAAGCTGTGAGGGTAGTTTATGTGCTGCAAGCCTTCTTCATATGATACCATGTCCCAGGCACTACAGAGTCTCGAATAGTATTTTCGCTTAGTTCAGACACAGATGTAACTTAATATTGTAACTATTTACTAAATAAACAATTTAATATATCATCACTACATTAGTACTAGTACTAGTATCACTACTACTAGTATAAAACAAAGTCGCTTTCTCTGTCCCTATGTCCCTATATCCCTTTGTATGCTTAAATCTTTAAAACTACGCAACGGATTTTGATGCGGTTTTTTTAATAGATAGAGTGATTCAAGAGGAAGGTTTATATGTATAATACATGCATAATATAGCCGTGCGAAGCCGGGGCGGGTAGCTAGTAATTTAATAAAATAAACAAAACAAATTGCAGGTTCGATTCCCGCCTCAGACATGTATTTATGCGTAGATATTTGTCTGTGGTCTGGTTGTTTCTATGTATTATATGTATATATTTACAAAAGAAAAGTATATAGGTAGTATATCCGTTGTCTAGCACCCATAACACAAGTGTAGTTACTTAGCTTGGGGCTAGATGGCGATGTGTGGAATGTCCTGCAGTATTTATTATTATTTATTATTTTATTTTTATTCTATACTTACTGTTTTATGAAAATCAGTCCAGCTAATATATATTTTTAATTTCTGCTTAATTTTCTTAATTTTTTCTTTCATAAGAACCTTCTCCTAACAATAACAAACACAACAAAAAAAGAATTTACCAAATTGGTCCAGGCGTTGTTGAGTTATGCGCTTACCAACACATTTTGCGATTCATTTTTATATATAAGATTTGTCTGACTAATAAATTATTTATTCACAGCAAAACCAAAAGAAAATCCAGAAATAGAAGAAGATGAGAAAATGTTGCCTGAAAACTATCAGGTGGTATACAGGGACACAGTTGAACCTATTAAGGATGATAGGTAACGTTTTGGTGATATAATACACTTTTATACAACCTTTATAGGACTATTGTACTTTTTTATCACTATCATAGGATTATATCGAACAAAAATAATTATAGGGAAAGTAAAATCTACATTTGGATATACAGGGTTATTGGTAATATGAGAAAGTAGTAAGAGTTACTTCTGTGCATTTTAACGAATAACTTTTTTTCACCGTCTTGTAGTTTGTTTTATTTTAAATATTCCACATCTATATAAATATATAAATTACGTGTCACGTTGTTTGTGCGCGATGGACTCCTAAACTACTTAACCGATTTTAATCAAATTTGCGCACCGTGTGCATTTTGATCTAACTTGAAAGATAGGATAGCTTACATCTTAATTTATCCCGAATTTATCACGGGATCGGGAGTTACGCGGGTAAAACCGCGGAGCGCAGCTAGTTTTAATATAAATACTTAAAAAAAAACGTTAGTAACACCAAAAATCGCTAATCGTTATCTGGGGTGCGAGTATGAAGGTTTCGAGACTGCTTGCAAAATTTTACAATAAAGATAGCAATTAAACAAGGTACGTCACACCACCCTATCACACTAGTGTGGTGGTAAGGAATTCTAAACTGTAACACTAGTGTGGTGGTTAGGAATTCTATTTCTTAACTGTCACACTAGTGTGGTGGTTAGGAATTCTATTTCTTAACTGTCACACTAGTGTGGTGGTTAGGAATTCTATTTCTTAACCGTCACACTAGTGTGGTGGTTAGGAATTCTATTTCTTAACTGTCACACTAGTGTGGTGGTTAGGAATTCTATTTCTTAACCGTCACACTAGTGTGGCAGGGTGGTGTGATGGTCAGTCTGGCCCCCGATAAATGAACTTTAATTCGAACAATTTCTTCAAGAGGGTTTATTACTACTTTAAGTTTATATCATATCTTCTTAATATATATAAATCTCGTGTCACAATGTTTGTCCTCAATGGACTCCTAAACCACTTAACCGATTATAATAAAATTCGCACACCATGTGCAGTTCGATCCAACTTGAGAGATAGGATAGTTTACATCTTAATTTATCCCGATATTCTCACGGGATCGGGAGTTACGCGGGTGAAACCGCGGAGGGCAGCTAGTATATTATAAGTTTTGTCGACTATTCTAAGTTCTAATGATGAAATATACATTAAAAACTGGTTTTTGGAGTTGTAGAACAAAAGTTGATGGTTATGGTGCACAAAACTGGCCCTGGACATAAAATAAATAAACTGATTTTCAGATTAGCATAATCTAAAAATTATAAAAAAAAATGATTACCAAAAAGTTGTAGAACAAAAGTGGATTGTTAGGGTGTACAGAAATAGCCCTTAACCGCTTTGTATATTGTATGATTACCAATAACCCTGTAGGAAGGGAGTTAGTTAGTTAATACATTTATACAGCTACGTACTTGTAAATCTATATTTTTTAAGTATTAATTATTTATTTAACATATATTTTTCTTTGTAAAAAAAACCTTTGACATTTCGTTCAACTGTTTTTTTGCGGGGTGAAATTACAAAATTATAAGAGATCGCAAAAATTATGCAGTTAGATCGTTATGTTGTGTTTTAACTGAGACTGTAGAAAATAATTTTCACTTATATCAGCTTAATTTATACGAGAAACTATATTTTTGATATACTTCTTTAGGCGCGTTATGAAAAAATGATGAGAGTGAAATTTTAAGATGCGCGCGCATCTGTACACGAAATGTCACATGTTGCAGCTGCGTAACCCCAAAGTAAAACAGGTTGAAGCTGCGAGAGTTAAATTATGCGCGCGCATCACTGTAACACTAAAGTAACAGGTTGAAGCTGCTCGCAAAATAAATATCAGACGGAAGGACGTATAACTTTAACTTCTCTCGCGTGTAACTAAGTACACGCACCTATTTTTTAAGTAGGTACCGAAACGTTTTTATTTTTTAATTTCGCGTCACAAAAAGATGCTCGAGCGAAATGTCCAAGGCTCTAAATAGTAATATTTCAATTTTTATCCTTTTTTATAGAGGAAAAAAGTGCTATAGTGTTATTTCTTAAACCCGTTATAGAACCGTCTAGTCTTATACAGGGACAGAACCTATAGGACGATAGGTAACATATTAGTATTTTTAAACAAATTTTATTAGACACACAATTTTTTTTACAGTGTTACAAAAATCCTGCAATCTCTTTTAAGTACCTACGCTGGACTGTACAAAAAAATATATAAACAAAATGCATGAAATTAAATTGATTTCATATTAAAAAGATATCTTGGCAAACAACTTTTGTTCTAAGACTTTTTTGGAAATTTAGAGGTTATGTTTATTGGACAAACAGATGTTTTTTTTTAATAAATAAATTAAGAAGTAAATAATCTCTAACTCCAAAAAAATAACTGATTTTCGTTTTTTTTCTAAGAACAAAAGTTTTTTACTTAGATGTCGACGAAATACATTGTAGCAGAATATTTTTTTGTCTACTTTCAAACTTTTTTCGAAGGGCGTAAATAGCTTTTTATATAAATAACTTCGTTAAACCATTTTGTTTTCAAATGTGCCATTGATTTTTATATACTGACTGATTGTTACTGAAGTTATTTTTTATTGTATTTTATTGTTAGTTTATCTAGATTAATTAGTTGCAAAAAGGCTTTAATATAGCAATAATAAAACCTTTATAGAACCTTTTTTTTTACTAAGATTAATAAGCCGGTAAAGGGCATTTAAGTTGCTATAATAAGACCTTTATAGACCCTTATAAGACCACTAGCTGCGCTCCGCGGTTTCACCCGCGTAACTCCCGATCCCGTGGGAATATCGGGATAAAAAGTAGCCTATAACCTTCCTCGATAAATGGACTATCCAACACAATAATAATTTTTCAATTCGAACCAGCAGTTCCTGAGATTAGCGCGTTCAAACAAACAAACTCTTCAGCTTTATTATATTAGTATAGATAGAGAAACGTAAAAAAACGGACTGATATTTAATTTATAAATTATAATAACTACTTGGTGATAAATAGATATCGGATTATCTTCATCACTACATAGTCACTACATAGTATAAAATAAAGTCACTTTTCGCCGTCCCTATGTCCCTTTGTATGCTTAGATCTTTAAAACTACGCAACGGATTTTGATGCGGTTTTTTTAATAGATAGAGTGATTAAAGTTGAAGGTTTTTAGATATAATACATGCATAATACGGCTGTGCGAAGCCGGGGCGGGTCGCTAGTATAATATATAAAATTCTCGTGTCACAATGTTAGTTACCATACTCCTCCGAAACGGCTTTACCGATTTTTATAAAAATTTAAATGCATATTCAGTAGGTCTGAGAATCGGCTACTGTCTATTTTTTATTTTGTTTCCTTTAGTTTTTTTTTGTAAATGGCAAATCGAAGTTTGCCGGGACAGCTAGAAATTTAATAAAAATGCAAATTTTAATGTTCATTTCAAAATAAGGAAAAGTCTCATTAGAACGTTTTCTCGTAGCAACAGCGGCTCTAGGAATTGCCTTTACTGTTTTCGAACCACCCTGCATATCACCACTACATAGTATAAAACAAAGTCGCTTTCTCTGTCCCTATATCCCTATGTATGCTTAAATCTTTAAAACTACGCAACGGATTTTGATGCGGTTTTTTTTTAATAGATAGATTGAAGAGGAAGGTTTATATGTATAATACATGCATAATATAGCCGTGGGAAGCCGGGACGGGTCGCTAGTAAACTAATATTATAAAGTTTGTTTTTCTTTGTAACGAATAGGCTCCGAACCTACTGGACCGATTTAGATGAAACTTGGTATGAGGATACATTGATTCATTGACAGTAACATAGGGTACTTTTTATCCCGATATTCCCACGGGATCGGGAGTTACGTGGATGAAACCACGGAGTGCTGCAAGTATTGTATAATCCGATATCTATTTACTAAGTAATTGAGGCTAGAGAAATAACTATTTAGAAGTTTAATTATATTTTTATTTATACATTATTTTACAAAAAGATTTTAATGAATTACTTAGAAATAAATCTTATTATAACAAAAAACTGTTTCTTTTTTAACACGCTTTTACTAATTTTTAATAGGCTTCACTATCACTATCACTACATAGTCACTACATAGTATAAAATAAAGTCACTTTTCGCCGTCCCTATATCCCTATGTCCCTTTGTACGCTTAGATCTTTAAAACTACGCAACGGATTTTGATGCGTTTTTTTTAATAGATAGAGTGATTCAAGAGGAAGGTTTATATGCATAATAATATAATAAAGCTAATGCATAATATAGCCGTGCGAAGCCGGAGCGGGTCGCTGTTATATACATATAGATTAACTGTGGTTTTACACATAAAAAAAAAATCGGTCAAGTGCGAGTCGGACTCGCGCACGAAGGGTTCC
Organism: Idaea aversata; assembly: GCA_907269075.1. Lineage (NCBI taxonomy): Eukaryota > Metazoa > Arthropoda > Insecta > Lepidoptera > Geometridae > Idaea > Idaea aversata. Next base: position 5,086,688 of record OU026112.1, on the reverse strand, counting down.
GTACCATTATCATCACATAATAAAAAAATAGATGGCGCTAGTGGTAAAAATTCATGAATGAAGGGTAAATGACGGTTTACGGTTTACGACGTATTAAAAAGTAACTACTTACCAGATCTCGTTCAAACCAATTTTGGGTGGAAGTTTGCATGGTAATGTATATCATATATTTTTTTTAGTTCCATCATTCTCTTATTTTGGAAGTTACAGGGGAAACACTTTTTACCACTTTGGAAGTGTCTCTCGCGTAAACTATTCAGTTTAGAAAAAAATGATTTTAGAAACCTCAATATAATTTTTGAATACCTATCCATAGATACCCCATACGTAATTTTTTTTTTGAGTTTCAGTTCTAAGTATGGGGAACCCTAAAATTTACTGTTTTTTTTTTTCTAATTTTGTGTGAAAATCTTAATGCGGTTCACAGAATACATCTACTTACCGAGTTTCAGTATAGTTCTTATAGTTTCGGAAAAAAGTGGCTGTGACATACGGCAGACAGACAGACAAGACTAATCTCCGGGTTCGGTTTTTTGCCATTTGGCTACGGAACCCTAAAAACAATCACACAAAATGTTGTTATTTTTAGGTGGCGCTCCGCTATTTTTTACCTTATACTTTGAGAGTTTCATTCCGCCGTAGTATGTAGGTAATATTTTAAAAAGTTTATGGCAGTTTTAATTAATGGTAGGTACAACTCATTTATTGTACTTTTAATTTATGGTACAAAACAATTATAACAACACTAAATAATAGTTTATTTTATTTATTTTTTGTACAAGTTTATGGCAGTTTTAATTATTAATGGTACAGCTAATTTATTATAATTTTAATTGATGGTATAACACATATAAAACAATATTAAACAACAGTACATTCCCTTTAACTTTTTGCAAAACTTTCTGGCAGTTTTTATAAATGGTGATAATCACTAATCACAGACATGGATATAGCTAGATAACGCAAATGTATGTACTTCGCGTGTCCGAACCCCGACCAAGCGACAAGGTTGGTCGCCGCTAACTTTAGTCCTCACGCGTTGGTTATTGCAGCCTAAAAACTAAAAAAATGCCTCAATTAGGTGATAATTAACTGCAATAGCCCAAATATTTTGAGTACCCAAAGGCAGGAACATATTTCCTGTCACAGGTAAGTTATTTTTAAATCATATTATGCGTGAATTCATATTAAAACTGTTTTTTTAAGTATTCCAATCTGTGTGTGAGTCCCAGAATATACCTAACTATAAAATAACGTTAAGTAAACTATATTCACATTACATTGCCGCGTTTCCTTTGAACTTTTGATCTGACTTTGTGTGTTAAGAGACGATGAATATCGGAACAAGCGATACTGTCGCGCATCACTTCGACTTCGTGATACAGGCAATTTCTCATTCGTCTGTCAAATCTAGGGACTAGTGTTGTTCGTTCTACAACTATATCAATAATCGATTTCGGCCAGACGAATGGTATTAAAAAAAACCCCAATTTTAATACAGACGTTCAACTTGACCAATTGGCTTTACCTATTCATAGGATCCTTTGCCTTAATTTGTGAAAAAAGTTGGCTACCTCAGAGATTAAACGCCATCTAGTAGGTATGTGTACTGGCAACTTCTCGAAACTCTCCCATTCAAATATATCATTCGTCTGTCTATATCATTCGTCTGTTAGAAAATCGACATCACAATATCGATATCATTCATATTAATCGATTTATAATTTTTATAGGAATCGGTTTAGATTTCTCATCACTAAATTTCAACTGTGACGTCACAGTAGGTGTTAAAAAGTCGGCACGCTTGGTTTTAATACAAATTGTGATACTTACGTTAACTAGCTATATTCATGTCTGTGATACTAATATTATAAAGCTGAAGAGTTTGTTTGTTTGAACGCGCTAATCTCAGGAACTACTGGTTCGAATTGAAAAAATATTTTTGTGTTGGATAGTCCATTTATCGAGGAAGGCTATAGGCTACTCTTTATCCCGATATTCCCACGGGATCGGGACTGACGCGGGTGAAACCGCGGAGCGCAGCTAGTTTATTATAAGTTTAACTTATGGTACAACGTATTTATTGTTTTGTTCATTCCATTTAACTTATTGTACAAGTTTAAAGCAGTTTTTATAACATTTACTTATAAATAAATAAATAAATATTGCAGGACATTCCACACATCGCCATCTAGCCCCAAGCTAAGTAACTAGGCTTGTGTTATGGGTGCTAGACAACGGATATAGGTACTACTTATATACTTTTCTTTTGTAAATATATACTTATAATACATAGAAACAACCAGACCACAGACAAATATTTAAGCATAAATACATGTCTGAGGCGGGAATCGAACCCGCAACCCTGTGCTTGGCAGTCCGGCATGGTGACCATTGTGCCAACCGGGTCGTCATACTTATGGTACAACATATTTATTGGTTTATTCATTCGATTTAATTTATTGTACAAGTTTATGACAGTTATTATTAATGGTACAACTAATTTACTATACTTCTAACTTATGGTACAACGTATTTATTCTATAGACTGTTGTTTATGGGTTGTGTCTTGGCTATGTAATCGAGTGCTCGCTGAATGGCTGCAGGCACTGGCGGTGGTGTCGGAAGATGAGGACCCTCAGCGTGGAAGCCGTTCTCATCAGCTCGGTACAACACGTTTATCACCTGAGAATTTAATCATTCAAATAAAACCAGCCAAGTTTGATATGGACTCGCGTACGAAAGGTTCCGTACCATTCTGTTTTCAGTATTTGTTGTTATAGCGAAAACAGAAATATGTACATCTGTGAAAATTTCAACTGTCTAGCTATCACGGTTCATGAGATACAGCCTGGTGACAGACAGACAGACGGATAGTGCAGTCTTAATAATAGGGTCCCGGTTTTACCCTCTGGGTACGGAACCCTAAAAACAGGTCATTAGATAAATTAATATCTTGTTATCAAGGTTTTAAAAAAATTTGTGTGGAGAAATTCATGAGTTAAAACGCTAAAGTAGGTGCCTGGAATCTTGCTAGTGTTGAAAACATTCTTAAAACAGCCGTTTTGAAGCTCTACGGTCGGGCTGCAATTATGAAACCGACCGAACCTTATAAATACTAAACTCAGGAGTGTACCCACCTGGCCATCTGGAGCTGTGTACTGGTACTGTCCTTCAACCAGGAGGCTGGGCTGGTCTTCTACTGTCCTTAAGGAGCCTCGCTGCTCGTGGAATATACCATCATCTGAAAAATGATAGAATAAAAATTTCAGGACATTTCATCTAGTGCCATCTAGCACCAAGCTATGCCAGAGAGGTCAACTTGGGATACAGGAAAACGTCGGATACAGGGTCTAAACAGGTTGTTCCTCGCTCTATGTACCAGGAGTGCATAGCATGCGTAGAAGTAGACCGACCAACACGTTATATTCGTAGGTAAGAGATCAATACTAAACAACAAGTGATTCTGGGTTTAATTACTTGGTCGGATCAACAGGTTGTTCCTCGTTCTATGTACCAGGAGCGCAGAGCATGCATAGAAGTAGACCGGCCAACAAGTTATATTATAGGTAAGAGATCAATACTAAACAACAAGTGATTCTGGGTAATAATACTTTGTCTGCGTCTGCGTCTTAACAGGTTGTTCCTCGCTCTATGTACCAGGAGCGCAGATCATGCGTAGAAGTAGACCAGCCAACAAGTGATACTCGTCTCGTAGGTAAGAGATCAATATTCAACAACAAGTGATTCTGTGGTTAAAAAACTTTATCGGGTTGTTCTTCGCTCTATGTACCAGGAGCGCAAAGCATGCGTAGCAGTAGACCAGCCAACAAGTTATACCCTCTCTTACTTACATATATATTATACTAGCGACCCGCCCCGGCTTCGCACGGCTATATTGTGCATGTATTATACATATAAACCTTCCTCTTGAATCACTCTATCTATTAAAACCGCATTAAAATCCGTTGCGTAGTTTTAAAAATTTAAGCATACATAGGAATATAGGAACATAGGGACAGAGAGAGCGACTTGGTTTTATACTTTGTAGTGATGTAAGTAAGAGATCAATACTAAACAACAAGTGATTCTGTGATTACATTTTTTTATCGGATACAGAGTATGTACGATATGGGTCATAAGTAAATGATCAGTTTGCTACAATAATACTATCAACAAGTATTGGAGTTACGACCTTCTTCTAATAAACGTTACACACAAACTTAAATACTTGAGTTAAAAGTACCTACTCAGTGTGATTATAATTTTCAACATGTTAGCTATGTGTTTAGTTGTGTGAGTGGTATAAGCTGCAACCCGCTACACCAACCGACGTGGGTTCGATCCACAGGTTACGTTGTTGTAATGTTCAAATAGTGCTGCACAGGATTGTAAACGTTACGGTGAGCAGAGACTTTTGACTGTGGATTGTACCAGGAGCGCAGAGCATGCGCAGAAGTTGACCAGCCAACAAGTTACACTCGTAGGTTAGAAATCATTACTAAACAACAAGTGATTCTGTGTCAAATACTTGGTCGGATACTGAGTAAACAGTTTTGTCCATCGCCCTATGTACCAGGAGCGCAGAGCATGCGTAGAAGTAGACCATCCAACAAGTTATATTCGTAGATAAACAGATCAATACTAAACAACATGTGACGTACCCGGTGTTTAATTGTAGGATACTGAGTCTAAACAGGTTGTTCCTCGCTCTATGTACCAGTAGCGCAGAGCATGCGTAGAAGTAGACCAGCCAACAAGTTATACTCGTAGATAAGAGATCAATACTAAACAACAAGTGATTCTGGGGTTAATTACTTTGTAGGACACTGAGTCCCAAACAGGTTGTTCCTCGCTCTATGTACCAGGAGTGCAGAGCATGCGTAGAAGTAGACCAGCCAACAAAGTGATACTCGTAGGTAAGAGATCAATACTTCAACAAGTGACCCTGTGTTTAATTATAGGATACTGAGTCAAAACAGGTTGTTCCTCGCTCTATGTCCCAGGAGTGCAGAGCATGCGTATAAGTAGACCAGCCAACAAAGTGATACTCGTAGGTAAGAGATCAATACTTAACAACAAGTGACCCTGTGTTTAATTGTAGGATACTGAGTCAAAACAGGTTGTTCCTCGCTCTATGTACCAGGAGCGCAGAGCATGCGTAGAAGTAGACCAGCCAACAAGTTATACTTGTAGATAAGAGATCAATACTAAACAACAAGTGATTCTGGGGTTAATTACTTTGTAGGACACTGAGTCCCAAACAGGTTGTTCCTCGTTCTATGTACCAGGAGCGCAGAGCATGCGTAGAAGTAGACCAGCCAACAAGTTATACTCGTAGGTAAGAGATCAATACTTAACAACAAGTGATTCTGGGGTTAATTACTTTGTAGGACACTAAGTCCCAAACAGGTTGTTCCTCGCTCTATGTACCAGGAGCGCAGAGCATGCGTAGAAGTAGACCAGCCAACAAGTTATACTTGTAGGTCAGACAGAGATCAATACTAAACAACAAGTGATTCTGGGGTTCACAGGTTGTTCCTCGTTCTATGTACCAGGAGCGCAGAGCATGCGTAGAAGTAGACCAGCCAACAAGTGATACTCGTAGGTAAGAGATCAATACTTAACAACAAGTTCCCTGTGTTTAATTGTAGGATACTGAGTCAAAACAGGTTGTTCCTCGCTCTATGTACCTGAACCTCAGAGCATGCGTAGAAGTAGACCAGCCAACAAGTGATACTCGTAGGTAAGAGATCAATACTTAACAACAAGTGACCCTGTGTTTAATTGTAGGATACTGAGTCTAAACAGGTTGTTCCTCGCTCTATGTACCAGGAGCGCAGAGCATGTGTAGAAGTAGACCAGCCAACAAGTTATACTCGTAGGTAAGAGGTCAATACTAAACAAAAAGTGACCCTGTGTAATACTTTGTAGGACACTGAGTCTAAACAGGTTGTCCCTCGCTCTATGTACCAGGAGCGCAGAGCATGTGTAGAAGTAGACCAGCCAACAAGTTATTTATACTCGTAGGTAAGAGGTCAATACTAAACAAAAAGTGACCCTGTGTCATACTTTGTAGGACACTGAGTTTAAACAGGTTGTTCCTCGTTTTATGTACCAGGAGCGCAGAGCATGCGTCGAAGTAGACCAGCCAACAAGTGACACTCGTAGGTAAGAGATCAATACTTAACAACAAGTGACCCTGTGTTTAATTGTAGGATACTAAGTCAAAACAGGTTGTTCCTCGCTCTATGTACCTGAACCTCAGAGCATGCGTAGAAGTAGACCAGCCAACAAGTGATACTCGTAGGTAAGAGATCAATACTTAACAACAAGTGACCCTGTGTGGAATTATAGGATACTGAGTCAAAGCAGGTTGTTCCTCGGTCTATGTACCAGAAGCGCAGAGCATGCGTAGAAGTAGACCAGCCAACAAGATTATATTCGTAGGTAAACAGATCAATACTAATGTTTAATTGTACGATACTGAGTCTAAACAGGTTGTTCCTCGTTCTATGTACCAGGAGTGCAGAGCATGTGTAGAAGTAGACCAGCCAACAAGTTATATTCGTAGGTAAGAGATCAATACTAAACAACAAGTGATCCTGTGTTTAATTGTAGGATACTAAGTCAAAACAGGTTGTTCCTCGCTCTATGTACCAGGAGTGCAGAGCATACGTAGAAGTAGACCAGCCAATAAGTTATATTCTTAGGTAAGAGATCAATACTAAACAACAAGTGATTCTGGGTTTAGTTACTTGGTCGGATACTGAGTCTCGACAGGTTGTTCCTCGTTTTATGTACCAGGAGCGCAGAGCATGTGTAGAAGTAGACCAGCCAACAAGTTATACTCGTAGGTAAGAGGTCAATACTAAACAAAAAGTGACCCTGTGTAATACACTGAGTCTAAACAGGTTGCTCCTCGCTCTATGTACCAGGAGCGCAGAGCATGCGTAGAAGTAGACCAGCCAACAAGTTATACTCGTAGGTAAGAGGTCAATACTAAACAAAAAGTGACCCTGTGTAATACTTTGTAGGACACTGAGTTTAAACAGGTTGTTCCTCGTTTTATGTACCAGGAGCGCAGAGCATGTGTATAATGAGCTTTGCGTCATTTGTATCGCACAATAACATTTTGCGCTAAATTTTGACGATAGATAAATGTCAAATTAATTGTCACTTTGCAGTGTTTATGACTTATTTACATCGCGCAGGTGAAGTAGACGTGCAGCATACGTGCAGTTAACGTGACGATTACGCGTAGTTTTATTTTACAGGAATACCGATTATTGTTTGCGTCAACGTTACGTATGCGTCAACTGGACGTGCACTTAACTAAATCGTCTTAAGTAACGGCAATTGGGCGACAGGTTGTCCTTCGTTCTATGTACCAGGAACACATAGCATGCGTAGAAGTAGACCAGCCAACAAGTTATTCTCGTAGGTAAGAGATCAATATTACAACAAGTGGTCCTGTGGTTAAAATAACTGGGACTCTATTTTTAAATCGTTCGCCTCGCGTCGAGTGCTCGATTTATACTGACATTCGTTCGACATCGGAAATTAGCTATATTTGAATCGTTTGATTGTAACGAGTGGTCTCTACCATTCGTCGCCGACAGGCGAGTAGAATAAACGTCAAACAATTTTATAGTCAAACATTCGGAACCGATCTTTGATCTTTTGGGATATCTTTTATATCTTATATCTGATATCTTTTAGGATTAATTCGGATGTTCGGCTTTTCAATTTTCTGCGTAAAACGAATAAAAATTGACATTTCAATGGCCGCAGAGCATGCGTAGAAGTAGACCAGCCAACAAGTGATACTCGTAGGTAAGAAATCAATATTAAACAACAAGTGACCCTCTGTAATACTTTGTAGACACTGCGTCATAACAGGTTGTCCCTCGCTCTATGTACCAGGAGCGCAGAGCATGCGTAGAAGTAGACCAGCAAACAAGTTATACTCGTAGGTAAGAAATCAATATTAAACAACAAGTGACCCTGCGTAATACTTTGTAGGACACTGCGTCATAACAGGTTGTTTCTCGTTCTATGTACCAGGAGCGCAGAGCATGCGTAGAAGTAGACCAGCCAACAAGTTATATTCGTAGGTAAGAGATCAATACTAAACAACAAGTGATTCTGGGTTTAAAAACCTTGGTCTAAAACTGGGTTAAAACAGGTTGTTCCTCGTTCTACGTACCAGGAGCTCAAAACATGCGTAGAAGTAGACCAGCCAACAAGTTTTATTCGTAGGTAAGAGATCAATACTAAACAACAAGTGATTCTGGGTTTAAAAAACTTGGTCTAAAACTGGGTTAAAACAGGTTTTTCCTCGTTCTATGTACCAGGAGCTCAAAACATGCGTAGAAGTAGACCGGCCAACAAGTTATATTCGTAGGTAAGAGATCAATACTAAACAACAAGTGATTCTGGGTTTAAAAAACTTGGTCTAAAACTGGGTTAAAACAGGTTTTTCCTCGTTCTATGTACCAGGAGCTCAAAACATGCGTAGAAGTAGACCGGCCAACAAGTTATATTCGTAGGTAAGAGATCAATACTAAACAACAAGTGATTCTGGGTTTAAAAAACTTGGTCTAAAACTGGGTTAAAATAGGTTGTTCCCCGTTCTATGTACCAGGAGCGCATGCGTAGAAGTAGACCAGCCAACGAGTTACACTCGTGGTAGGTAAGAAATCAATACTAAACAATAAGTGATTCTGCTTATAATACTTAGTCGCATACTGAGACTGAACAGGTTATTCCTCGCTCTATGTACCAGGAGCGCAGAGCATGCGTAGAAGTAGACCGGCCAACAAGTGATACTCGTAAGTGATTCTGGGTTTAATTACTTAGTAGTAGGTACGAGTCACAGGTTGTTCCTTGTTTTAGGTACCAGGAGCTTAAAACATGCGTAGAAGTAGACTGGCCAACAAGTTATATTCGTAGGTAAGAGATCAATACTAAACAACAAGTGATTCTGGGTTTAAAAAACTTGGTCTAAAACTGGGTTAAAACAGGTTGTTCCTCGTTCTATGTACCAGGAGCGCATGCGTAGAAGTAGACCAGCCAACGAGTTACACTCGTGGTAGGTAAGAAATCAATACTAAACAATAAGTGATTCTGCTTATAATACTTAGTCGCATACTGAGACTGAACAGGTTATTCCTCGCTCTATGTACCAGGAGCGCAGAGCATGCGTAGAAGTAGACCAGCCAACAAGTGATACTCGTAGGTAAGAAGAGATCAATACTAAACAACAAGTGGCTCTGGGTTTAATTACTTAGTAGTACGAGTCACAGGTTGTTCCTCGTTTTAGGTACCAGGAGCGCAGAGCATGCGTAGAAGTAGACCAACCAGTGCTGCCAACTCGGATTTTTAAAAATGCGTAGACCCCTTTGGAAAAGTTCGTAGATCTACGTACTTTTAAGGGTTCCGTAGCCAAATGGCAAAAATCTAAACCCTTATAGTTCGTCATGTCTGTCTGTTTGCCTCATGTCAAAGCAACTTTTTTTTTTCTGAGTGAGGAATTATATTCCTCTTCATTTCACACAGAATTTTTTTAATAAAAATCATAAAAAAGTTGGTTTTAACTCTGCATTAAATCCGCGCGCGGCCGTACCTAGTTCTTTCTTATGTTTATTTTCCTCAGTTGGGTTCGATTAAATCAAAATTTGATAGATATCAAAAGAACAAAACAATAACTTTGTCGAATCACGAACCCAAATAATTTTAGGTTAAGTTTGTCTACAAGGCAAGTTTGTCACAAACCATCGGAAGGCTACCGAATAGAATAAAACTGAAAAGACAAGAATGGCAACACGTGAAAAGTCGCGGGGGTGAAAGAGCAGCAAAACTTTTTTTCGTTTCGGTTGCCTTCCGACGGTTTGTGAATCAGGGGGCTGGTGAGACGAGACGTTTCGTTTTATACAGTCACAGCTCTATGGAATAAGAACTTTGTTTCACTTGTCAAAAAATAATGACGAAGTAGTATTATGTTCGCGAAGCGAGTGTGCTTTAGTATAAACGGAACGTTTACTAACTTTATTTTCGCCAATGAAAAGAAAATTATGCACATTCAGTTATGAGTTTCGTTAGTTTACAAATTGATACGTAGATTCAAGGACTGAAGTTTGCAAGACAGGCAGTACGTAGATCTACGTAAAAAGACGTAGAGTTGGCAACACTGAGACCGATCAACAAGTTGTACCAGTAGGCACAGAATATATGAACCTAGGTAAAAACATGATCAATAGCAATCAACAAGTGGATTCAAACAAGAGCGCGTAGAGCTGGCTCTAATCAATACAAACTTAAATAGACCTGCAGGGTTATTGGTAATTATACTAGCAAGCCGTTGAGGGATACATCCGTGCACCTTAAGACCAGTGTGAGGCTGTAAATTTCCATACAAAAGGCGGTAACGTTTTTCCCCCCATAAACGAAGTCCGATATTGATAATTTTTGAAAATGTTCTATCTAATGGAAAACTAGGTTTGCCTAAGATAAAAGTTATTAGTAAGTATCTGAATATGTATATTTATGACTTAAAAACTTCATCGAGCGTTCCAATTGTTTTTAATAGACTAAACTGAATTACCAAAAAGAAAAACGTATAAACTTAGAATAAGACGCAGTGAATTAAATGAGACCAAATTTATTTCATTTTGTGAAGGATAAAGGGGGTAAAAACGTTACGGCCCGCAACATTATTTAAAAGCAAAATAAAGGCAATTACGTCCGAACTTAAACTCTCTCTATCGCACGATGCGGGTCATTTTTGAAAATATTACCTACTCGCGCCGCGTATCGAAAACTCATGATTCTCTTAACAAACAACATGTTCTACAACTTCTAAAAATTCGAAAAAAATATAAAAATTATGAGGTTACCTAAATTCGAAAAACTAAAACTTTTTAAAACAAAGCTCTTTCAGACTACTTACAGTAGATAAAACTTAAAAAATAAGTAAAATTTTAAGGTTAATGACCTCTCCGTGTATGGAACAGCTGATTTTCAGGTAAAACTAACCACAAAAAAATGTTCGAATTTCCAAAAGTCGTAAAACAAAAATTGTTTGTTTAGGTGCACAGAAGTAGCCCTCAACGGCTTGCTAGTATAATTACCAATAACCCTGTATAGTCGACTGAGCGACTTCAAAAAAATAGTTACCAGTTTGTATAGCCCATTTATAAGAGCCGTCCGGTTCTGGACCTTCGAAGTCGTTCCTCACTATGCCGTCGTTTTGGCTCCAACATACTGCTATACACTGAAACAATAAATAAACGATATTGCCGAAAAAAAAAGGTTGTCTGTAAAGTCGGTTTACGGACGATAATTTTACGTGATAACGTCTGAAAACAATTAAAAATCAGATTTTTTTTACTTTTTTTGGAACGAAAGTTCCATCGCGCGTTGCGAAAGGAGACTAGACGGAAAAAATTAAGACCAAAAGGTGTAACGACACTTTTTTCTTTTTATGACGACATTTTGTTTTCCTGTTTATCCTTTTTTTTCCTTCATTTTTTTTCTTTTATACTTATATGTCTTCTATCGTCTCGTCACCATAACACAAGCCCAGATGAGCGATATTATTATTAAACTGCAAACGCGAGACGCATGACGTTTACCATTACGCGTTATGGTACCGGAACATGACACTTTTTGTAAATGCAGGTGTTCCATTAATTTACAAGACTAAAATGTCTGTCGGTATTATATGCCGATTCGATAGTGGTAGAGGGGATAGAGAAGGACAGAGGACACCTTATGATCCCAAAATTCCCACGGGATCGGGCCATACGCGGGTGAAACGGCGGTGCGCAGCTAGTTCTAAATAATAACATAAATAAATATTGCAGGATATTCCACACACCGCCATCTAGTTCCAAGTTAAGTAGCTAGACTTGTGTTATGGATGGTTCGATTTTCCCGGCCTGCGGACCGATTGCCGTATTCTTATCATAACTATAGATTTCGTATTGCCGTATTCCTTAAGACGCACATGTCACGCAAACCTAAACGTCGCGCGCTCGCAGTATCGCGCTAAATTTTGACGTGACACAAATGTCAAATTAATTGTCACCTAGGAAGATTGGTCAAAAATTTCGTACGGCACTTGTATCACGCGTAGGATGCGCGTAGGTGAATTAGACGGTGTAGCTTCATTTTACTGCAATACAGATTATTGTTTGCGTGCCCTTGACGTATGCGTCAACTGGACGTGCACTCGACTAATGCGTCATAAATTACGGCGATCGGGGGGCTCTGGTCTAATGAGAATCATCCCTAATTTAAGAAACATTTTGGAAAATATTTTACCGTGTAAGATATCTCTTAAGTCAGCTTGCAGAGTTGTGACCCTGGCGGCTTTGTAATAGTACATCAAGTCCCTTACAATGTGACTCGATTGACATTTAAAAATTAAGATAGATATCCATTTGAAATAACCATAATGGAGTAACCTACCAACCTGACACAATAAAATACTATAGGTAAATACCTACGCTATTCGTTCAATACGTAAAGATTTGAAAGTAGGGTTGCCAACATTATTTTGCCTAAATCTAATATACTTATTTAAACGAGCAATTCTTGTATATTTTTATACCAATCGATAGTGTTGCCGATAGAGATTAATTCCTGGAAACAAAGTATGGTAGGTAGGTAAATCAAAGGAAATAGCTCCTTTTTGTAGTTTTCTACAATTTACATCTTTCCGTTTCTGGCAAAATAGTGGCGTCCCGGCGAACCTTGTTTGGCCATTCACAAAAAAATGAAGGAAAAAAGATTTTCTAGCACCCTTTCGCAACGCGCGATAAGGAACTATCGTTCCAAAAATTTCTTACAATTCGGTTCAGCCGTGTAGGTGGATCTTGGTAACTAACACCGAGAATTTTATATAATACTAGCGACCCGCTCCGGCTTCGCACGGCTATATTATGCATGTAGTATAGGTACATATAAACCTTCAAAACCTTCCTCTTGAATCACTCTATCTATTAAAAAAACCAAATCAAAATCCGTTGTGTAGTTTTAAAGATTTAAGCACACAAAGGGATCTATGGACAGAGAGAGCGACTTTGTTTGTATACTATGTAGTGATAGGGATTATAATTCTTAATGCAGTTGTCAACCCTATATAAAAACACTTGTACCAGATTCAGTTATTGATGTGCTAATATGTCAAAAGTTACATTCATCGGTCTTTCAATTCACAAGTTATAATTTAAAGTAAACAAACAATGAATATTACGTAGGTCCTAATAGTAGATATCATCTCTTTATACCTCTCACTTTTAGAGGTATGCTTTTGTGACACTACAAGAATATCTTCACTGACATAGTACCTACGAGTATGTTTTTAATGATTCCAATTATTAGGTAATCATCATCACTTCACTACATAGTATAAAACAAAGTCGCTTTTTCTGTCCCTATATCCCTTTGTATCATGTATGCTTAAATCTTCAAAAGTACGCAACGGATTTTGATGCGGTTTTAAATAGATAGAGTGATTCAAGAGGAAGGTTTATTTGTATAATACATGCATAATATAGCCGTGCGAAGCCGGGGCGGGTCGCTAGTTATAAATAAAACCTATTTGCTGAGACCTTCAAAATTGAAACCAAGAATTTTCACACGAATTTCAACGTTCCAAATTCAAATCACTTTATTCCCTTGGGAATTTCATACAGCATTATCTCCTTTAGTAATAAAATATTGCTTTAAGTTGAGGTTAATAGGGCTTTAATCCGTGGTTAAAGTGCTGCAGGTGTGAAATAGTACATTGTTATCCTAGGTGTGAAATTAGTCACTCATTATAAGTCCCGAGACGGAGTTTGGCGCCCGAGCGTATCGAGGGCGCTAATAGTTCGAGGGACTTAATGATTCTTTCACCCGAGGTAAGCACTGTGCTTTTAATTACGAATAATACATATAATTCTTCCTAACAACAAGAGTGAATGAGAGACTTCATCTGTGTTCATACTACCTGATCCTCTTACAAGGTTGGGACCAAAGAGGTTGTATACATGTAGTGTTATTCTTTGGTGTTACTTAAAGCAAGGAGGTTAGGTTATGAAGTTCCTAATGTATAATGATACTGATACTGGCTACATGCACATTGCACAAGCCGTGCGAAGCCATAATTTGACATGACAGCTGTCAGTGAAAGCGATTTTCCCTAGGGCTGGAAATTTTATTTTCTACACGCTCTTCACGCATCTTTAGACCTACTTTCGGAGTATGAGTAATGAAAAGTATATTAAGTTGCTATCAATGAATCAATGTATACCTACTCATACCAGTTTTATCAAAATAGGTCCAGTAGTTTCGGAGCTTATTCAATTCAAACAAAAATAAATAGGTATTTTCCTTCCTACCACTAGGCTGGCTGCCGCCGTACTTTCAGTAGAAACTTTTGATTGCATAAAATTTTAGCAAGTTTTTTGTCCATATCCGTTAATCGTATGTAAACAAACACTTTAAAAATGTGTTACGAACTAAATGTGTTACGCTAATGCTAAGCTACTGTATCGGTTTATTGAACAGAACACACTAATTTAAGCGACATGTAAATTCACTTGACACGACACTAATATTGGAACGAAAGTTCCTTATCGCGAAAGGGGTTAGACGGAAAAAATTAAGACCAAAAGTTGTAACTACACTTTTTGCATAGATAAAGCAAGCCAGCTATTTTCGTTTCGTGTTTCTATTTCGTATTGAACAGTTTGGTGTCGCAACGATTATTTACAAAAAATATATACCTACTTATATAAATAAAAAATATATACAGGGTTATTGAAAATTATACTAGCAAGCCGTTGAGGGCTACTTCTGTGCACACAAACAAACAACTTTTGTTCTACGACTTTTGAAAATTGAAATTGAATTGAATTTTTGAAAAAAAAATGAAATTTTGAGGTTAGGTATGTTAATTCGAAAAACAGCAGATTTTTTAAAACAAAGGTCATTCAAACCAAGAACAGTAGATGAAACTTAAAAAATAGGTAAAATTTTAAGGTTACTGACCTCTCCGTCTAAGGAACATCTGATGTTCAGGTAAACCTAACCTGTAAATTTTCGAAAAATGTTCGAATTTCCAAAAGTCGTAGAACCAAAGTTGTTTGTTTAGGTGCACAGAAGTAGCCCTCAACGGCTTGCTCGTATAATTTCCAATTAACCTGTATATATTACAATTCTTTCACTAGGTAATTAATCGAAAGGAACTTAGTTCCATCCGGGTGTCCCTTGACACCTTACAAGTTTTTTTTATACCTACTTATTTTTAAAATAATTATTATATCAGTGTACCACTATCGTCACACAATGGTAGGTGACGATGCGGTGTAAGATGTAGCACGCGGTGTCTAGAAGATACCTATACGCTCGTCACTCAAACACCACCAAATAAACGGGGACCTTCGAGAGACGCGAGTGAAGGTAGAAAGACAGCATCGGCGGTGGAACAACAACTTTTTCGACTCGTCCTCCTTTTGTGGCTACATCAGCCTTCGTATCGGAACACGGACAAGTCCGTGGCCGAACCAGGAGATTACTTACTCTTTTAGCATCACCCAGGGTCAGATGTAGGACATATAGAGCTAAATCTCACGAATCCATCAGAATTTTTATCATATTGATAAACCACATTATAAACTGAACGTCTTGCCTTCGCCTAAATATCACCTATGCCTAAAGTACCTATACCCAGTCTTTCTGCATCAGCACGAGCTCATTGAGTGCAGTATCGTGGCAGATCAACGGGCTGGTCTTTTCAACCGCCGGCATCTCTTCCGGAGGCATGCAGCATCCTTTAAAGGCTGATATCCTTCTGAAGGGACTGAAGGTTGGTTGCAGTGATAAGCAGGATATTCTCACATGCACAATGACCCAAATGAATGAGGCTAAGTGCGAAAACAGCCCCGCAGAACTAAACTAAGCACAGTCATTTTTTTTAGGTGTTTAAATGCAGCCTTATGCACCATCCCGCTACCCCGGGGGAGGGGCAGCGGGGATGTGGGGGGGGGGTTTCCCCTGGCTTAACTGTCATTCTATAAACGTAGTAGGTTTACCTACATCTGCGACTTTTTGTCGCATTTCGTCGCAAGTCATTGTGCGCTGCCACTTGAGAAATAAAGTTACGAATCACTTAGCGATATTTTTGTAAAGTAAATAATAATAAATAAGGTTAGATACTTAACTAAATTGCGAAACTATTCATTCTGAACATCAATGGTGGAATCTATTCATAAATGTATATAATTGAACGCTTGGAAAGAACGCGAACGCAGCGAGTAATTATGAGTTCAATAAAAATAGGGTTGCCAGGTGATACTCAAAAGGAGGGTATGACCTCCTTTTTGCCCGACTACGGCTAAGCCAAAAGGGAGGGTTACGTTTTCCAAAATTTGTCCTCCCGTGTCCCTTAACAATTGTGGATAAGTCTTTTTTGACGTGATAACGTCTAATAAATTGATGGAACACCTGCATTCACACAAAAGTGTCATGTTCCGGTAACATGACGCAAAAAGAAAGAAAGGTATTTAATAATAATATCATTAAACGGGGCTTGTGTTATGGTGACAAGTAACGAATAGAAGACATAGGTATTAGAAAAAATATATAAAGGAAAAAAAGAAGAAAAAAATTATATACCTACCTAAGTAAGTATTATAAAGGAATAACAAAAAAAAACTCAAGTTTTCTTCGTTTTGTTATGACGTATCACGTAAAATTATCGTCCGTAAACCGACTTTACAGACAACCATTTGTTTTTTTCAGTAACATAAATATAGAAGCAGGAAAATAATTAAGTTTTTTTTGCTATAAGTACGTTTTTAACGTCAAATGATGACCTATCTAAAAGAAAAAAAATAGGAACTTAAATATTACAAAGCAAAAAATATTAAAAAAATACCGGCTAAGTGCGAGTCAGGCTCGCGGATTAAGGGTTCCGTTCCATACTTGTATGGAAGCCCCACTTGTTTTTCTGTTTTTAGTTTTTGATGTTATAGCGACAGTGAAAATTTCAACCGTCTAGCTATCACGGTTCATGAGATACAACCTGGTGAGTGGTGACAGACAGACAGACTGACAGTGAAATCTTAAAATCTTATATTATACTACCTGCGCCTTGCGATTTCACCCGCGTAAGTCCCGATCCCGTGGGATTATTGAAACAAAAAGTAGCCTATAGCCTTCCTCGATAAATGGACTATCCAACACAAAATCAATTCGGTTTCGCACGGCTATATTATGCATGTAGGTATTATATCTAAAAACCTTCCTCTTTAATCACTCTATCTATTAAAAAACCGCATCAAAATCCGTTGCGTAGTTTTAAAGATCTAAACATACATAGGGACGGCGAAAAGTGACTTTATTTTATACTAGCGACTTGCTCCGGCTTCGCACGGCAATATTATGCATGTATTATACATATAAACCTTCCTTTTGAATCACTCTATCTATTAAAAAAAACCGCATTAAAATCCGTTGCGTAGTTTTAAAAATCTAAGCATACAAAGGGAAATAGGGACATAGGGACGGAGAAAAGTGACTTTATTTTATACTATGTAGTGATAGTGATAGTGAAGTGACTATGTAGTGAGTGTTGTATTCTAATGTCGCTCAAAGCCATTAATTAAAAATATAAAGAAATTGTCTATAGTTAAGATTCTTGTATCGTCTATGGTCACATGTCATTACTCACTTGCCATATCGTATCGTCGATTTACCTATGTACTTGTCCGTCGTCGTCTTGAATAAAGTTATTAATTAAAACCAAAGAAGTGTTTTATATATAAATAAAGAAAGAAAAGAAAGAAAGAAAAGCATTTATTTGGTACAGGCACACGACAACTTTTAAATTAACACACACAAAGAAATAGGTAACAAATAGAACGAAGAGTAAAAAGGAAAAAACACAGGTACATTTAACAGAATATATAAGAAGCAATGTGCTGCCCAAAAGGGTCGACCTCAGCTGTAAGCCACAGAAAAATAAAATAAAATAGAAAAAAAAACCCAAAAAAAATGGTTGTCTGTAAAGTCTGTTTCCGGACGATAATTTTACGTGATAACGTCATAAGAAAACATTGATGGTAACCATGGCAACGATAAGACGTTGCTATAGTTACCTTGTCAATAACATGAGGCGTTCCAGTAACGACGCGTGACGTCACACTTTTTTGAGATTGCACGTGTTCACCAATTTATAAAACGTTATCACGTCAAAAAAAAAAATAGAACCCACAAATATAAAAGTGAGTAGTGATGAAGTATAGATAAAAATAGGATCTCGTTTTTACCCTTTGAGTACGGAACCCTAAACCAAAAAGTGAACCATAGAAATAGATAAAATATGTATCTAATTGCATAATGAAATTGACCTTAAGTTTTGGGGCCGAGAGGTCGAGGGTCAGAATTAAACAACGAATATGGTCACTTTAATTCCAAACAAACTCATTATGTAAATTAATGTTTGGTCAAGAATTTTAGCAAAGAAATTAAATGTTGCAACACCTGTTAGGTTAGTTTTACCGGCATTTTTAGAAAAACATAAGATAAAAAAAGGTAATCTTCTTCTCTATCTCTATATATATAAAATTCTCGTGTCACGGGGTTCGAACTTGAACTCCTCCGAAACGGCTCAAACGATTCTCATGAAATTTTGTGAGCATATTCAGTAAGTCTGAGAATCGGCCAACATCTATTTTTTTTTTTTTTGTAAAAAGCAAAACAACGTTTGTCGGGACAGCTAGTATATTAATAAAATTATGGCTACTCGACGATAATTAGCGGTGCAAAAAATTGCCTGGAGCAAATGGGCTGTAACCCACACCGGAAAAGTATGGCACGCTATTGTCTACTTCGTTTTTTATCGACTATCGGAAAATACAAGCATTTTGTGGAACAATTTGCTTTGTCAAATCGCATTTTAGCAAAACGGACCTAACTAAAGAAGTATGGCCCATTTGGAGCAACACATGGCTTCTTAAATATTCTTAAGTTTAATGTACCTATGTTTTTTCCTTATTTCTTCGTTGTATAAGTTAAGTATACCTATTTCTTTGTGTGTGTTAATTTAAAAGTTGTCGTGTGCCTGTACCAAAATAAATATTTTTTCTTTCTTAATGTTATATACAGCCCGTATATAAGTACAAACACATAAAAAGACGTTAGGACATATTTTACCAGTCACCCAAATAAAAGTCAAGGCAATTAAAAATAATATTTGTTAATGATCACTAAAATTATCAACAAACACATAAAATTCACTAATAAAGGTGGGGTCTGCATGCAAATTAGTTATAATTCGTAATAAAAACCAATAATAACAAATATTTTAATAATAAGTAGGTATTTTTTTAAATAAGTAGTATTCTGGACTGAAATTTCTTAGACAACCCATTTGCAATATACGTACTTACTAAGTTAATTAGATATAAAATACTTGTCATCTATTAAACATCTCGATGAAGGTCGTTCTTAAAGAGATCTCCGACTATAATCTTCTACTATATAAAAATAAGTCGGGTTTTCCTTCCTGACGCTATATTTCCAGAACGCACGAACCGATTTAGATGATTTCGGTTTTGAAATGTTTGTCGTAGTCCAGGGAAGGTTTAAACGGTGAAAAATATCGGACTTACGCGAGTGAAACCGCGAGGCGCAGCTAGTTATGTATAAAATAAGACCTGAGAATCAAAACGTCTTAGCTAAATTAATAGTTTTGATTTTTGTAATCATTTAATAATAAATAATATAAATAAATATTGCAGGACATTTCACACATCGCCATCTAGCCCCAAACTAAGTTACTAGACTTGTTTTATGGGTGCTAGACAACGGATACACTACATAAATACTTTTCTTTTTAACCGACTTCAAAAAAAGGAGGAGGTTCTCAATTCGGTTGTATGTTTTTTTTTTTTTTTTTATGGATGTTCCCGCATATCTTCTTTGTTTATCAACCGATTTTGATGAATCTTTTTTTATTGGAAGGAGTCTACCTCAAGGGTGGTGAAGATCTGACGAGGATCTTTGGAGTGATTAACAGAATTGCACCTCAAAAGAGTTTCAATTTGTATCTGCCGAAACATCTTTTAGACGCCTTCCAAAAAAATTTGCACTAAAAGGCTAAAACATGATGACAGACACCTCAACCGATTGAGATGATTCTTTTCGTGTTCGAAAGGTGATACCACAGGGGTGGTCCAATAAAAATTTGGTGAGGATCTGATGAGAATCTTCGGATTGATGAGCAGAATTGCACCTCGAGAGTGCAGCAAATTGCTCAGTTTTAGATTTCCACCAATACAATTGGCCCATAAACGAATAGTTACCGATAAATGGAATATCTGAAACCACCTTCTCATCAGAAAACTCTTCAATCGGTTTCGATTACAGGTTACAATTTGAAGAATTTAGTCGAATTTAGTCGCCGGACTGGGTTTGAATGAATATTGATAGAGAACCTTAGCTTAAATGAAGTTCTGATGAGGATCTTCGAAGTGATGAACAGAATTGCACCTTGAGAGTGCAGCAAATTGTTCATTTTTCGATTTCCACCAGTAGAATTGGCCCATAAAGGAATAGTTACCGATATATTATGGAATATCTGAAACCACCTTCTCATCAGAAAACTCTTCAGTCGGTTACGATTACAGGTTACAATTTGAAGAATTTTGTCGAATTTAGTCGCCGGACTGGGTTTGAATGAATGTTGATAGAGAACCCTATCCTAAATGAAGATCTGATGAGGATTTTCGGAGTGATGAACAGATCTGCACAGCGAGATTCAACAAATTGCTCAGTTTTCCATTTCCACTAATAAAAGTGGCCCACACACAACACACAAATAGGTACCGATGAATGGAGCATCTGAAAACACCTTCTTATCAAAAAACTCTTCAATGGGTTACGATTAGGTACAGGTTGCAATTTGAAGAAACAGTCGCTTTCGGCTCATGGAGTAGAATTTTCAGTAACAGTGGCACTAAAAATGGTTAAATAAAAAAATAAATTAAAATTTAAAAAACCGGCTTCAAAAAAACCTGAAAAAAAAAATTAAAAGTTTTTTTTAATTTTTGTTTTCAGGTTTTTTTGAAGCCGGTTTTTTAAATTTTTGTAAATATATACTTACTTATAATACATAGAAACAACCAGACCACAGACAAATATCTAAGCATAAATACTTGTCTGAGGCGGGAATCGAACCCGCAACCCTGTGTTTGGCAGTCCGGCATGGTGACCATTGTGCCAAATGGGTGGGTTAATGATTAATTTAAACGTTTTTTTCGTTTGACTGTACTGTTTTTGACTTGAACAGCAGTTTTTTTTATGTTTTTTTGAGAGTGGTATCAGTCGACGGAAGAAAAATATTTTAAAATATTAATCCGGTAACCGGGACCGCGGTTTCAGTTGATTGCGGTCCCAGTCGCCGGAAGCCTCGAATAAACAAATAAATAAACAAACGTTGGATTTCTATTATTTTAATAGTTAGGATAAGGATTTGTTTGTTTGTTCTTCACGGTCAAACTACTGGAGCCCTATTTTTAAATCGTTCGCCCCGCGTCGAGCGCTCGATTTCTACTGATATTCGTTCGACATCGGAAATTCGCTATTTTTGAATCGCTCCATCGTAACGAGTGGTCTCCACCACTCGTCGCCGACAGGCGAGTGGTAGAATAAACATCAAACAATCATAGTCAAACATTCGGAAACGGTCTTTGAAAAATATTTATATCTTTTTGGATAATTTCGGATGTCCGCTGGTAATTACCGCTTTTCAAATAACTGCGTAAAACGAATAAAAATTGACATTTTAAATTTCGACGACGAACGATTCAAAAGTACAGTAAATTTGTGTCATGCGACTTGGAAGTCGAGCGTGACTTGTAGGCGTATACGACGAAGCTTTGTCACACGAGCGATTCAAAAATAGAGCCCCTGGACCGATTCAGATGAAAATCGCCACATTGTTAGTTCAGGGGATGATAAAGATTATATGATACTTTTGATCCCAAAATTCCCGCGGGATCAGGATTTACGCGGATGAAACCGCAGCGCGCAGTTAGTATCACTATCACTACATAGTCTAAAACAAAGTCGCTTTCTCTGTCCCTACGTCCCTATTGCCCTATATCCCTGTGTATGCTTAAATCTATAAAACTACGCAACGGATTTTGATGCGGTTTTTTTAATAAGTAGATAAAGTGATTCAAGAGGAAGGTTTATATGTATAATACATGCATAATATAGCCGTGAGAAGCCGGGGCGGGTCGCTAGTAATCAATTAATTTACTAACAAATTAAACGCGCTGTATGCCCTTGAGTGTTTTATATCAATTAAACGACATAAGTTAATACAAAGTTTAATGAACCCAACTACCTACTTTATTATACCTATAGGTTTTTACATGAGTTAAAATACTAACTGCGGCCCACGGTTTCAACCGCGTTAGTGTCTAGGTGTGTCACAGGGCTCAATCCTTGGACCTTTTCTATTTATCCTGTATTTGAATGATATACCGAAACAACCTCGCTGCCATCTCGCCATCTACGCAGATGACACCGCTACATATACAAGCGACCAAGACGTGAATATTATAATAGGCAGACTAAAACTCTCTTTGGAACTTCTGAACAATTTTTTCACGTCATGGAAATTAAAACTTAACTCAACTAAAACTGAATCAATTTTATTTACAACAAAACGTTCGTTGCCTAAAAATTTGGTCAAAATAAATAATTTCCATATTCCCTGGAGTTTATCAGTAAAATATTTAGGAGTTATTCTTGATAATAGATTAAATTGGAATAAAAACACTGAGACACTCATAACAAAGAGTACCAAAGCACTTAATTCATTAAAACCCATTTTAAATCGCAAGTCCTCTCTTAGTTCACATACTAAACTGCGAATTTATTCTACCCTCGTGAGGCCATGTCTAACCTATGCGGCACCAGCCTGGTGCTGTATATCTGATACTAACTATAAAAAACTTCAGGTTATCCAAAACAAGGCCCTTAAAATCTCTTACAATACTCGTTTCCGCACAAATTTAAATAAACTTCATAATCATATTAAATTTCCATTATTAAAAGATTACATATTAAAGATAGCTAGAAAATTCTACTTTTTAAAAAATCCACAAAGTAAAAATCCCTTAATCTCTAATATCGGCAAAATCAGATTATCGACACTCCCGACAAAATATCGTCACCGCTTACCGCATCACTATTTCCTCGATGCATCGTGACGTCAGCTCTCTTTTCACAAGATGCGGTTTCGTTCGAGCCGCTTGATTTTTGTCATTCGTCTACCCACATTGTCAACACAATTATTATAAAACTAAAGTTTTATTTATTCATTTTTTATTATTATTATTTTTTATTAGTAAGTAGGTACAATTACTTGTAAGTAAGTAGGTACCAACGTTTTACATAATACCTATCAAATATAATGCGAGTCCATCCTAAGACGTGCACATTCCATTGTTTACATGTTTAAATATATACTTGTTTTTTTTAGGTTTGTATGGTAACTCAACTGTGTTCATATTCAGGAAAATATATGTTTTAAAGACGTTTAGTCTAATATTCATACTAAGCATATCTAAGTGTATACAAAATGAATAAGATCTTTTGTAAACCTATTTGTAGATTATGTTAAATAAAGAATTTTAAAATCAATCATCAATCAGTGTCTAGAAAAAAAAATATTTGTTCGCCTTAAGGTGAAAGGGTACCTGCGCGCTCTCCATACAAACGTAGTCGACTGTTTTCTCCCTGGATAATGACACTAGAGCAAATATTTTTGGAGCACAAACCTTATAATTGCCATGACCATGCCCCTATCTTTTGTTTTTTTTTTTAATTTTTAAATTTATTAAATTTTAATATCTATGATAATTAGAAAATGAAAAAAAAAACGTAGTTTTATAGATTTAAGCATACAAAGGGATATAGGGCAATAGGGACGTAGGGACAGAGAAAGCGACTTTGTTTTAGACTATGTAGTGATAGTGATACTAACTGCGCGCTGCGGTTTCATCCGCGTAAGTCCTGTCCGCGGAATTTTGGGATCAAAAGTATCATATAATCTTTTCCATCCCCTAAACTAATAATATGAGGATTTTCATCTAAATCGGTCCAGTAGTTTGACCGTGAAGAACAAACAAAAAATCCTAATCCTAACTATTAAAATAATAGAAATCCAACGTTTGTTTATTAATTTGTTTATTCGAGGCTTCCGGCGACTGGGACCGCAATCAACTGAAACCGCGGTTACCGGATTAATATTTTAAAATATTTTTCTTCCGTCGACTGATACCACTCTCAAAAAAACATAAAAAAAACTGCTGTTCAAGTCAAAAACAGTACAGTCAAACGAAAAAAACGTTTAAATTAATCATTAACCCACCCATTTGGCACAATGGTCACCATGCCGGACTGCCAAACACAGGGTTGCGGGTTCGATTCCCGCCTCAGACAAGTATTTATGCTTAGATATTTGTCTGTGGTCTGGTTGTTTCTATGTATTATAAGTAAGTATATATTTACAAAAATTTAAAAAACCGGCTTCAAAAAAACCTGAAAATAAAAATTAAAAAAAAACCTGGATAGAAAAACCAAAAATTGAAAAATAATCCATTTCGGGTCACTGAAACAGCAGATATCTTAAACATAAGTAAGTACTTACTTGGAAGTCGGACTGGGTTATTTTGAATGTTGAGCGGTATAAAGAAAAAATGGCGTCACCCAGTCCGACTTCCAAGTAAGTACTTACTTATGTTAAACTTACTTAAATTAAAAAAAAACAAAAGATAGGGGCATGGTCATGGCAGTTATAAGGTTTGTGCTCCAAAAATATTTGCTCTAGTGTCATTGTCCAGGGAGAAAACAGTCGACTACGTTTGTAATAGTTTGTATGGAGAAAGCCCCCGGTACGGTACCCTGTCCTCTTAAGGTGAAGTAGGACCTGAAGACCCCTATCCCTTTCCCACGCGCACGCCTCGCGATGACTCTATCCCTTTCCCCCGCACGCCGCGAAATGGCCGTTTTAACTGTATTAAGTAATTAAAAGACTCACATCTATTTTAGTGAAAAACCATCTGTACTACCTTATGGGATTTGATGTTAAGTTTATGAAAATATAAATTTTGTAAGTGTTTTTTCTTTACAATCGCCGTAAAATTGAAAAAGCTCAAAAAAATGACGATTTTTTTAGGATTTTTACGATTTTTTTCTATCGAGGCAAATCACTCAAATCGTGTTTCAAAGTTTATAAAAGCATTTCTTCACCTTTACGACAGTAGGAATATCATTCTATGGATGGATGTAGTTGATACCCAAAAATTGTTTCTAAGACACCTCTATCGCGCTTCTGGTCATACCACTTCGGCTTAATGCCCCTATTGATAGGCAGGGGTCTCAAGGTACACCACGCTAATAAACCCAGCCAAAAAAACTGGTTGCCTGTAAAGTCGGTATACGGGCGAAAGTTTTACGTGACAACAACTGTGCTCGAGTGGAAGGGACGCGTGCCTTTCACTTTTTATGTCTGTCTCTCTCGCTCTTAGGCGGGCTAACCATGCCCGCGTGCCTCTCACTCGCTCTCATTGTGAGCGCATAACGTCAGCGGAGCGTAACGCAGTTTCTTGAAGTGTCACCCGGCAAACCAATTTATAAAACGTTGTCACGTCAAAAAATGTCAGGAGTGGAGACCTATTTTCCCTTTTAAGACCAGTGTGAGGCTGTAAATTTCCATACAAAAAGCGGTAACGTTTTCCCCCCATAAACGAAGTCCGATTTTGATAATTTTTGAAAATGTTCTAGATTTAATGGAAAACTAGGTTTAACCGTTTTTATTTTAAAGAAATATTGCCTAAGATAAAAGTTATTAGTATCTGAATATCTATATTTTTGACTTAAAAACTTCATCGAGCGTTCCAATTGTTTTTTAATAGACTAAACTGAATTACAAAAAAAGAAAAACGTATAAACCTAGCATAAGATGCAGTGAATTAAAAGAGACCAAATTTATTTCATTTTGTGAAGGATAAAGGGGGTAAAAACGTTACGGCCCGTAACATTATTTGAAAGCAAAATGAAGCAAAACTCTCTATCGCACGATACGGGTTATTGTTGAAAATACCTACTCGCGCCGCGTATCGAAAACTCATGATTCTCTTAAAGGTTTATTTTCCCCAAAAACATTTAATTGCTCCCCTAAAAGGAACCCCCATGCGAAGTTTCAGACTTGTAGTCTTTTAGATAATATACAGGTTTATTTATTAGTAATTATACTAGCAAGCCGTTGAGGGCCTTAACGATAAACTTATGTTCAACGACTTTTGTCAAAACCTAATACATATCCCAAAAAAAATATTTATGTGTTTCTAGTAGGTACTGTCTGGCCATTTTTAACCGACTTCAAAAAAGGAGGAGGTTCTCAATTCGGTTGTATGTATTTTTTTCTCTATGTCTAATGTCTATGCGGCAAATAGAGAGCGCGGCGCGGGCGCAACTTCCCGGGTACCGGCTCTCTCTCCATACAAACGTAGTCTGTAGGAATGTTTCCTCCCTGGATAATGACACTAGCATAAATATAACTGCCATAACTATGCCCCTATGCCTTGTTTTTTTCATTTTCTAATTATGTGACATGGGTACAATAGTGGTGTTGATGTTGATTAAGTAGCTACAGTCATGTTTCGCCTTATCGGCATATGAAGATGTCAAAAGAAAGAATTTATATAAAAATTAAATGAGTCTCGATATAAAAATAAAAATCATGCAATAAAATTAAATAAGAATTTGATAAGTGTCAATCAATGGCTAATAAAATAAAATGTCAAATAAATTAATAATTATGTCAGATTGATATTTTTTATGTACCTACCTACCTACTTCATTGATATCATAGAAAGTATTAAACATTCTTCATTGGCCTTCACAGTACATTTTACCGGAATATATTGAACTGAATGAGCCCGTGCCTTAACCTTAAGGCTGCTTATGCTGCCAAACTCAACGCGCCAGAAATACCCGTCGCTTACAACTAATATTGTTGATTGTAACGAATGTGTTTTATTTTTCTCAAAAGTGTTGAAATGGAACCGATATTTTGAGGTAATTTCGAGGCGAAAATTCTTTGTCATTTCAAAGCTAGACTAGTTTTAATTCTTAATTTTAGGATAGCTTCAAAACTATAGGAAATGTTTGGCTCAAAATTACACCAAAATGTAGGTAAAAATATGAAATACAATTCTATCTCAGTACTTTTGAGAAAAACAAAACACACTCGTAACAATCAACAATTTTCACCAACGAAGGCGACCGGTGCCAGTAGTAACTATTTAGTAGGCTGTGTACCAAGGTCGTTGGCGTATGGACCCACCTTAAGTTAGTGCAAAGACTGCTATCGACTGTTTTCATATAAGCAATTAAAATTAATGAAGACAAATGTATTTTTTCCAATTAATTAATGATTTCCGTAAAAGAAAAGATAATTTTCAGAGGTTTTTATCAAACAAATATCGAGTTTTGAAATAATTTGTGGAAAACTTTCAAGGAGCCAGTTGGAAAGAAAAAACAAAAAAAATCAGTCAAGTGCGAGTTGGACTCGCGCACGAAGGTTCCATTATACCTACGTATTCGGTTTTAAAATCACTATCACTAATAGTATAAAATTAAGTCACTTTTCGCCGTCCCTATATCCCTATCTTGAGGATTTCTTGGATAGATAAAGTTTCTAATGAAAGAGTTTTACAGTTGGTGAATAAGAAAGTGGAGGTTCTAAGTACTGTAAAGAAACGTAAGCTACAGTATTTTGGTCATATCATGCGCAATGATAAATACGAACTGCTCCAACTACTGATGCAAGGAAAAATCCAAGGGAAGAGACCACCCGGAAGGAGGCGCACTTCATGGCTTAAGAACCTCCGGACATGGTTTAAGCAAAGCACTAGATCCCTTTTTCGTGCAGCAGCGTCAAAAGTAAAAATAGCCTTAATGATAGCTGACCTCCGGTAGGAGATGGCACCTCAAGAAGAAGAAGAAGAAGAAGAATATCCCTATGTCCCTATGTATGCTTAGATCTTTAAAACTACGCAACGGATTTTGATGCGGTTTTTTTTAATAGATAGAGTAATTCAATAGGAAGGTTTATATGTATAATACATGCATAATGTAGCCGTGCGAAGCTGGAGCGGGTCGCTAGTATTTGTTATTTCAGAAATACATACATAATCTGTGAAAATTTCAACAGTCTAGCTATAACGGTTCATGAGATACCTTCAGCCTGGTGACAGACAGACGGACAGACAGTGAAGTCTTTGTAAAAGGCTCCTTTTTTTATTACCCTTAGGGTACGGAACCCTAAAAAGATATTTTTTATATGTTTATAACAAACATTATCGCGTTTTGAAATACTTTGTGTAAAACTTTCAAGGAGCTGGTTACAAACAACATGACAAATAAAATAAATTATTGATTTAGGTGTTGCTATTCAATAAAACAGTTATTACACTGTTTCCTTTGAAATTATTTTTATTAATTATCATAATAATAAATATTTACAATCATAAATTAACAGACGGTAATATTTAAGTGACACATTATAAAGTGTTGTTGATAACTAAGTGGCTTACATTTAATCCATTTCGAAAAATAAATAAAAATAAAATAATCTAAAAAACTCAGTGAATTCTTTTTAAACTTGCAAAATGTTTGCCTGAATTTTATTTTTTATCCATTTCGAATTATAAAATATTATTTTGATTTTAAAACAACTTAAAATTATTAGTAAATTCATTTAAAACTGACTTAACGTTATTTTCTAATCCATTTCAATATAAAAATATATAATTTTTATTTTAAAACCACAAAAAAATGACAGTAAATTCGTTAAAAACTTACTAAATGTTCTCCAAAATATTATTTTTAACTTTAAAGTGAATAAATGTCGTATTTATTAATATATTATTTTTCTTTATATACTTAATACAAAAAGTATATTTAATATATTTATCTCTCATATTTGTCATTATAATATTGTTAAAAATTAACTTCAAGATATATATCAAAAAAATAATTATGACAAATTATTGATATTATAACATAGAGTTAAATGAAAATTTCAAGATTAAAACACTAAAAAAACCTAAAAATTAAATATTTGGTAATTCAATAAAAACACCTTTTCAACAAAAAAAAAGAAACATCTCAATCGGTTAAGTGTTCGAGCAATCGGTGAACAAAGGTATCTACATTAGAAATATACGCAATGAATTGAGACCCTTTTCGAAGTCTATTAGAAAGAAATATATTGAGCAAAAATATTATATTTTTGCTTAGTTATATTATAGTTTTTAAATTTTTAGTATTTTTTTTTTCAATTATTTTGTGATATAAGGTATGTTAGAGTAAGATCGGATGGTTTTTGGAGCAATTCAAAAGGTTTTACAAAATCTCAGATTTCTCAGCTTCAGTGAACGTGAAATAAACGCAATATAGAAATAATTGATAACAATAAATTGAAGTTTGATCCTGTATTTAAATTGTTTCTCTACTATCACTCGTTTTTGTTTTATACGTCTTCAAAGTTGTGATACACGATATTTTAAGCATGATGAAAAATTCACCTAATTGGGGGAAGAGCGGATAGCAATTTAAAACCGCTTCTACTGCTCGTAGAATAAGGTCATTTATAGGAGTGTATCCGGCGTTTCACGTACAAAAGCATGCGATAAAAATGTTCTACAAATTCGATAGATTGTGAGTATCCCAAATTATTTTGTGAAACTTCGTATTTTTTTTGGTTTTGGCTATCCGTTCTTACCCCAAACGAGATTTTACGATTCTCAAACTTTGTTCAAACTTTGATATTGAAATTCACCATAATTCAAATGCTTTGGGGTAAGAGTGGCACTTTATAATGACAAACTAACATACCTTATCTACCTAATTATTATTTACAGTTTCTGTCGTAAAACGCCATATTTTAAGTACTTACTACCTAACTAGCATACAAAGCTTCTACAAGATAAATATTTACGGACTTCCTCGTTTGAAACCAAATTTTTAGGTTCTTTTTCTAAATGTAAAAGCGTGTAATAAGTAGCTATACTTACCTGATTTTTTATTGGTGTCAAAGTATGTTATAATACTGAAGTAGTGGTCAATGAATAGTAATCAATTAACGAATCTTTTCTAAATAATTATGAAATAACATAATAATTATAGTATAAACTTATGAACTAGTACAATAGAGATCAGTCCTAACATACGACAGAAGTAACAAATTAAATTTCAAAGAACTGCCCTTTTTATAAATCGTAATGGAATCGGAAATTACAAGTGTGAATCCGCGGGGCATAGCTAGGTGACTTACAAAAGTTTGACAAACGCTTTCTTTTTTTTTAAGGTTTAAGATTAGACTATCATTATCCGATCTTTGACGCGAAGGGCGAAGTTCGGAACTTTGCCTACAGCGATCGTAGGACTGTCTAAATTAGATCATTTTAATATTTAATTCAATAAACTAAGTTTGCAAAAACAATAATAACAAAAACTCTCATATTTTAGAAAATATACGCGAATCAAAATGAGATGTGGCCAAAAATTTGACTGAAAAATTGAAAAAAATATGTTGATTCGTTCAACGGCGCGTAGCGCACGTCTCCCTTGTCGGAGCGACTTGCAATCACTACAGACGGGGGCGGGGTGAAATGCTCTTTCCGACAATATGGCCAATTTTTAAAAAATCCTTCTATTTTGGGAGATATTTCATTCATACGGCCTTCCCCCACTGCCGATCTTACCCGAACATACCTAACAGGGTTATTGGTAATCATATTAGCAAGTATTAGCACTTCTTTCTACGACTTTTAGAAAATCAAACATTTTTTTGAAAATTTTAATGCTATGTAAATTTCTTTAAGTAACCTGTGGGTTATTCATACACAAAACAGTAGATAAAACCTAAAAAATAAGTATAATCTTAAGGTTCGTCTCTCCGTCTAAGGAACAGCTGATTTTCAGGTTAACATAATATGCTCATAATTTTCAAACAATGATCGTTTTTCCAAAAGTCGTAGAACAAAAGGTTTTTGAAGTGAAAACTTCTTTAGCGGCGTTGAGCACTTTTTCTGTAATGGGTATAAAATCTTAAACTCGCGTCAGGACACGTGACCTGATCGAAAAAGCGTAAGACGGATGGAGAGTAGACAGCGATCCTTAAAACAACAAATGGCGTAAAAGCCAAAAAGCTACTTTTCAGGAGAGCCAAAAAACTAAAATGGGTAACTTTGTTTCCTCAATATCTCTTAAAGTATTAAAGCTATAATAACCAATTAAAGTTGTATTTTCTTAGAATTTTCATGTGTATAATTATAAAAACCTAATATTGTAGGGCCTATGCTAGTTTCCGAGATAGCATGTCTTTTACTACAAAAAATTTTGCTCTAACTGGCCTTTACGCCGTGAATTTTATACTTTGCAAGTTAAACAGGTTATGCGCACTTGGAGTAAAAGACTTAGGGAACATCTATGTTTGGGTTTTTGAAGAAATAAAAGACAAATATAATTACCGAATGTATTAATTATTGCAATAAATACAACACAAAATTTTGAAAAAGTACCAGTAAATCTAACATTTCGGATCAATGTAGTTATCTAAATTATGCTATGAACGCTATTTTTAGCGAAGAATGAATTGAGAAATTAAATTCAACATGAACACCAACATCAATTGAGCAGTGTCTAGCAGAAGGCGACCAACGACGAAAATCGTGTTTTGAGATAGAGCGTGTTTTATGTTTTCTTTGTCAAGCTTTTTTTGTAGCCATAAAATAGATAAAAAATTATTTGCATAATATAGTATATAGAATTAGCTATCACTACAGCTATCAAACTCTATCAAAAACCTTTATTTACTATGTAAAAAAACGTTTTTAGTAATAGTCTCGTTTGACTTTATAACCCTTTTTTGAAATATGTATTTTGCAGAAGTAGACTATCGAAGTAGATGCATTCTGCAAAAACCATTTTAGTTAATTGAATAAATTTAGGTAAACCATCTCCGATGGTCTACTTGCGAAAAAGTGTCAAAATCAGGTAAATAAATAAAATGTATATGTAGAAATCTTGTTAAAGCATTGATTTTAAGACCCTATACATTAAGCAACTAAGATCCAGAGGAAGCAGGGACTTTTGCGAAGCAAATAGAGTTATAAAGGTCTTGGTTTTGCAGTCTACTGCGGTGCTCGGATCTATCCGTAAACTCGATGGTACGTATACATACATCCTGACTTTGACTTTTGCAGGTAAAATCATAAAGAAAATCTCAAATGCTGTATCAGCAGTTTTCAATTTCCCCGTTTTCCCCGCCCTTTTCCCCGCTTTTCCCCTTTTCCCCGCCATTTTCCACGCCCTTTTGCAATGGGGATTAGATCAACTTCCCAAAGCAATGAGAGCATGCCTTCACCATGGGTACATCCCACCTAAATGGAGAGAGGTAAACGTGGTATTCATACCTAAACCTGGTAAGAGTGACTACACTAGTAAATCCTTCAGGCCGATCAGTCTCATCTCCTTCTTGTTAAAAGCAATGAAGAAGCTGTGTAACAGGAAGCTGAGAGATAGGCCGCTTTACAATTTGCTTATGCACTGTAATCAACATGCTTACAGGGCTGGGAAATCAAAATCAGCACTTCACGCTGTGGTAAATAGTATTGAGGAGGCCATTGACCAGTAGGCCTATTCTCTATCCAGTCGCTAACTTGGTGGACATCAATTTGATAAGCACTTTGCAGTACATTGCTGCTATGACGTAACGTGGCAATCACCATCATTTTAGGAAAACAGCAATGTACTGTAAAGTGCGTATCAAATTAATGTCCACCGAGTTAGCCACTGGATAGAGAATAGGCCTACAGAAGGGGATTTGTATCGGGACTGATCATTGACGTGGAGGCCTTCAGCAGGACCCACTTCTGTAGTATAATAGCTGCGCTGTATGCCCTACTACCATTCGCTGGGTCAACAACATGTTAAACAAGTGAATAGTGCGCTTGCAGGTGAGTCAGTGGCGGCTCCAGTGATATGAAGCTCTCCCTAAGGGGGAGTGCTATTGCCACTGCTGTGAAACTTGGTCATTTCAATGATCGAATCACCAAACTTAACAATAATCGCTACTTTACAGTTTGCTGACGATCTGGTCATACTCGTCTGAGGTAAATTAGCTAGCGCTGTCTGCGATCTCTCCCAATCTGGAAGAAGATAGATCGTACGATGGTGCGAGGAGTATGACTTTTTAGTCAATCCTAGGGAAACAGAAGTAGTAATTATGTTTCCAAACAAGCGGGCCCAGGATGAATACAGGCCCTCCCAGACTGAACTCCAGCTATCACAGTAGGTAAAATATATTGGTATCATACAATATTGCAAACTCAATTGAAGCAGCAACTTAGGCAAGAAAATCGACAAAGCCAGCATAGCTCTCTGGCATTGTCGAATAATGCTAGCTAAATCATCCTGTGTCTCAAACAAAAAAATCATTTGACTCCGTTACGGTGCGTTAGTATGATGGCCAAGACCCAGCCTGACCACGGTAGTGGAACAACTAACTAAATTTCAAAGAATGGTTTGTAGGGCGATAACAGGCTGTCTTAGAACGGTACCAACGGCCTCAAAAATTCAGGCTCGATTTGACACCATTACATCACCATATAAGTCAAGAATATGAATTAGACCTATGGAGAAATAACAGGGGTCCTCACTCCCTGATACTCATGGGTACCTAATAGTACATTTTCCTATCTTCAACGAAGGTCCCCAAGAGGTATGTAATTGGTAAAAATACAAAATACTACTGCATGAGGACGACAACTGGCAAGGTCTCAATCCCAAGAAGCTGACGATCTTCACAGATGGGTCCAAAACAGATACATCAAATTTTCACCTACACTAGATATAGATACTCACAATACCGTCTTTCAAGCGGAGTCTATGGAAATCATAAAGGCAGCAGCGCAGGCCATTGCCTTCAGGAAAGTAAGTGACCTATCCATTCGCATCCTTTCCAACAGGAAATCGGTATTGCAAACTCTGGACTGTTACATTGTAAACTCAAGAGCTTGGCTACAAATGTCATAAACAGTCAGTGAGAACAAACAACTGACTCTGCAGTGGTGGATCAAGGGGCACAGTAGCTAAAGAGGTGATTTAGTACTCGACTCGTCAAGTGCAAAAACAGTTCTGATTGGTCAAGCGTGTTTTGACCTGATGATGATGCAGTGATGAGCTTGCGCATAGAGGGTCAGAAGTTAGTAGACCGGACGTGCCAATACCTTTCAGCAAAGCAAGATCTCTGATCAAGGAGCGTACCAGGTCACTGCATGGTACTATGTGGACAAACCATGAGGACTGTAAGCAGGCGAAGAAGACTATGCCTACGATCAACCTTCAGGAGAAGGAGGCTACGCCTATAATCAACCCGAAATGGACTAGGACACACTCACACACTATACACACCTCACAGTTCAAAATCTATTGGTAAACTGAATTGTATAATAATGTTGGTAGGCTTCTGCAAAATAAAGTTTGGTTAAAAAAATTACATGATTTCGTATTAAAACAGTAGATTTTTGTATGAGAAATGATACATTGATTAAAACTATTTTTGCAGAAAGCGACCATCGAGTGGTCGCCTTCTGCAAAGTAATAATGAAATTTTGTTCAATGAAATTTGTATTGTAGAAGCCAGCCAAACAAATGGTCGGCTTTTGCGTAATTCAATTTAATCAATAAATCAATACTTTCTGCAGCCAGCCGGCTAGGTTGGTCTTCTTTTGCAACAAAAATGAGTCAAAACCTCAATGGTTTTATTTGACCGTTTAATATCTCGGGATTGAAACAAGCTAGAAGGTCCCATGTAAGCGGAGAATGTGAAGGAACATGCACCTTGGCCCGTAGGCAATTTAAGTCAATTTATGATGGTCGCTTTCTGATAAACACTGCTCAATTTTACCAGTTTTTTTATGAAAAAATACATTGAAAACCATTTTCCTACCGTCTTGGTTTTTACGATCAAGAGATAAAAACTCGGTTTTAATTATTACGCTGAAAAATTGACGTATAAGCCAATTCTAATAAAATATTGTCTTTTACGACATTATTAACGTTTTATATTTGTAAAACTTAATTCTATTAAATTGTAGTAAAAGCCTATTTATAAAAGTCTTGCATTTTAAAACAAGTTGTCTTTGATATTATTTACTTCGATATAATCGTAAAATGTAATATTAACCACATCACTAAGAAATTAAGTCTTTTACGCCCCAAATTTGCAGGTTTCGATTTTAATATTGGTTATAACGACACAAATCATAAAATTATTGGAATTTTTTCTTAAAAAATATTGGATGTAAGAGCCATTTTTTTGCGAATTTGAACATTTCAAATATACAGATCGATAGAGCTTCAAAAACTGAACAAAATGGCATTTATAAGTCATTTTGGCCAAAATGGCTTTTACGCCATTTGTTGTTTTAAGGGTCGCTATCTACGGCGCGGGCGCGGCGAAAATGTATGCCTGGGCCTACTGTTTTTAATTTGGCTGTGAGTGTATTAAGACGTACATATGGTATTTTTTAACGGACGACTATTGACGGACGACAAATGTCGGACGACTATTGACGGACGACAAATGTCGGACGACTATTTGTCGGACGACTATTGACGGGCGACAAATGTCGGACGACAAATGTCGGACGACAATTTGTTGGACGACAAATGTCGGACGACTATTTGTTGGACGACAAATGTCGGACGACTATTTGTTGGACGACAAATGTCGGACGACTATTTGTTGGACGACAAATGTCGGACGACTATTTGTTGGACGACAAATGTCGGACGACTATTTGTCGTCCGACTATTTTTTTTTTTTCATCTAAAACTCTTTTTGCGTATGTTCTCGCGACATATGAGATTTTACACAGATATACAGTTTTCACTTCTGCCTGCACTCCCGGAGTGCGCTGTTTTTTTTTTTTTGGAAATTCGATTTTTTATATATTTATTTTAAAGTTGGTTTACCTGGAAATCAGCTGTTCCTTACACGGAGAGGTCATTAACTTTAAAACTTAACTTTTTTTTAAAGTTTTATCTACTGTTTTAGCCTGGATGACCTTTGTTTTAAAAAAACCAGCTGTTTTTCCAATTTACATAACCTCAATTCTTTTTTTCCAATTTCCAAAAGTCGTAGAACAAAAGTTGTTTATTACGGTGCACAGAAGTGGCCCTCACCGGCTTGCTAGTATATTACTAATAACCCTGTATAGTTATCAATAACCCTGTATACTTATAACTTAAAAGTGAGGTAAAATATAAAATTACTTTTCTTACTACGCGACGAAGAGAGAAACTCTTTACAAGTCTAAAAGGAATTAAATTATAAAAATGAAAACATATATTCTTATCATCCAATTGCTACTGTTAATGAGTGCTTCAAAAGTCTACGCTGGGATACTATCAGGGTTAATTAACGCCTTAACTGAAGACCCACCAAAACCTGAGGACTATTCCAATGCGAAATGCAAGAGAACTTGTTACCGCTCGTTCAATGGTTCTTGCAATAATTTGAAGAACCCCAGCTGGGGTGCCGCTGGGACACTGTTTACAAGATTTTTCGATTCTAATCGTGATGGTAAGAGAAATAAGTTATTATTTTCTCGGGTCTTAAGAGGAAAAGAGGAAAAGGGAAAGGGAAAACAAAGGGGAAAGGGGGGGGGGAAAGGGGTAAGTAAATTTAATAAATAAAATGTATGTATCAAAATCCATACATTTTATTTATGAAATTTACGTAACTGCTAAGTTTGAGCAGCTGTGGTGTTAAAAAATGTATTGGAGTTGTGTTAGCCAGCCCGTTAAAAAATAGCTGACATCATCACTACATAGTTTAAAACAAAGTCGCTTTTTCTGTCCCTATTTCCCTTTGACTGCTTAAATCTTTAAAACTACGCAACGGATTTTGATGGGGTTGTTTTTAATAGATAGAGTGATTCAAGAGGAAGGTTTATATGTATAATACATGCATAATATAGCCGTGCGAAGCCGGGGCGGGTCGCTAGTAAGGATTATAAAACAGTAGCAGAGTAAAAATACGCCATTAAAAGAAAGAAATCCGCACTCGGCCCCAAATGCCCACAAATGTGAGAAATACTGCTTTTTTTTTTAATTTTACAAAAAATGCCGCTAGGCCGCTAATTTTGGTTCCCAACGGCCCCCCTCCCACAAACGCATGTGCAGGATTATCCCCCAATTCAGGAAAACAAATGAAAAAACTGGTTGCCTGTAAAGTCGGTATACGGGCGAAAGTTTTACGTGACAACAACTGTGCTCGAGTGGAAGGGACGCGTGCCTTTCACTTTTTATGTCTGTCTCTCTCGCTCTTAGGCGGGCTAACCATGCCCGCGTGCCTCTCACTCGCTCTCATTGTGAGCGCATAACGTCAGCGGAGCGTAACGCAGTTTCTTGAAGTGTCACCCGGCAAACCAATTTATAAAACGTTGTCACGTCAAAAGTATATAAGTAGTATATCCGTATATTTTATGAATAAAACATTAGGTAAATACCTATTTTAAATATCTCTTTCCAGGTAATTGTGAAATGCCACATTTACCGAATCCACGGAAGATTTCTCTAAATTTTGTCGATAACCGCTATGCAGTGGATCCAATATGGACGCAGTGTACCCTACAATTTGGACAACTCTTAGCCCATGACATGTCACTATCTAGTGGCGGACCGCAATCTGGTAAGCAATTATTCGTAGTAGGTTACTTGTATATATAGGCTGCGGCCCGATCGCCGTAATTCTATGACGCATTAGTCGAGTGCACGTTCAGTTGACGCATACGTCACGTGCACGCAAACAATAATCGGTATTGCCGTAAAATAAAGCTACGCGTAACCGTTACTTTAGCTGCACGTCTACCTACTTCACCTACGCGTGAAATAAGTGCCGTACGAAATTTTTGACTAATCTTCCTAGGTGACAATTAATTTGACATTTACGTCAAAATTTAGCGAAATACCGTTTTTGTACGATGCAAAAGTCGCGTACTTAACTCACTTTCTATTAAGGCAATACGGCAAGCGCGGGGCGTTTAGGTTCGCTTGACGTGTGCGTCTTAAGAAATTACGGCAATACAAAATCTATAATTATGTATGACGCAAACGCACGGCAGTCAAGACGCACTGCATAACAATATGGCGATCGGCCCGCTTCCGCAATTAGACCACTTTGGTTGGGTCCTTTTTGCGTGAGGATGGAGTAGACTATGCCGAGAACCTATAATATCCTGTCAGCTTAGTCGACCTTGTTTGTCCAGAGGAAACAATGCGTCCTCATGCAAGAGGCTAAAAAGGTCCAGTTGCAGAAAAACACCCCGTAAACCAATACAACCTGCAGCTTAGTTGTCTCCAGATAAGTTCCTCCTTCTAGAAACGGTCGACTAAGCTGAGGGGGTTGTATAGGGTGCTGGACATAGTCTACTCCATCACAAAGCAAAAAGGACCAAACTAAAGAGGTCCAGTTGCCGATAAACCAACCTAATGAATTTTAGTCCCTAAGTTTAAGCCATAAGAAGTTGGTATTTTAACCAGAAACTAGAAACTGTAAGGACAAAGTTGTGTATACCTATCATATTAATGGTAAACACACTTGAATATGATTTCAGTAATGTTTTTCTTTATTATGACGACCTCTGTGGCGCGTCGGGCGAACACCCGACTGCGACGCAGAAGGTTGCGGGTTCGATTCCCGCCGGGAACAAGTATTTATGCTGACCATAAATTCTTGTTTCTGGTTCTGGGTGTTTCCTATATGTATAATATGTATATATTTACAAAAAAAAAAAAAAAGTATATAAGTAGTTTATCCGTTATCTGGCACCCATAACACAAGCATTAAGTTGCTTAGCTTGGGGCTGGATGGCGATGTGTAATATGTCCTGAAATATTTATTTATTATTTATTTATTATGGTATAGTTTTAGTGTCTGTTACTGATGGTGTACCTAATAAATAAATAAACAACCCCTTCTCAACTGTGGCGCGACCGTATATCGGTAGCTGGACAACGCTATTGTGAAGTTCAACCCAGTTCAATACTTGTTAAATTTGCCTAAAAACCTGTGTACATAGGTGTTCTTAAAATTAAGTCGTATTAAGTATTACGTAATTAAGTAATGTCAAGTATATTTCACTCATGGTTTGTACATGATAGACAAAGACAGCAAACAAAACCATAAACTACTTAATTTGATAGGGTTATATAACTTTAGTTATTGTTCTGAGGGTTATACACCGAATGTCCAAGTGTCCGTCACATGTCATATTTGACGTTCGTACATACCTCTTTTTTCTAAGTTTCTTGCTTGTACGTCAGTCGCCCTTGACCCAGACAAGAGTACAAGTACCTACAGCCTATCCAATATATTTATATCAATGTTTTTCTTACGTTTGATAGGAGCTCAAGCTATCAAATGCCCCTGTGTCGACGGGAAACTTAAGAAATTTCATTCGGTGGACAAGAAATGTGCACCAATCAAGATACCGAAGTGGGATCCATATAATACTCCTGACTGTGTCCAATGTTATGACTTCGTGAGGACGCGATCGACTTGTGATGTGAATACTAAAATTCCCGCACAACAAGTAAGTTTCTGAATAGGGCTAGGATTCCGTAAGTTTTTTGCCGATGGTTGCAGAAGTTGATGGTTCTAACAGTATGGTGACTTTCGAGACATTCCAATTTTAAAAAGTATTTGTATTGCACCAAGCTTTTAAAGTTCAACCTTTTCTTAATGGCTGGACCAAGGAATCATGTTGTCCCATATAAACTTTAATCCCCTTTTTCACACCCTAACCGGTATTATACGATACTTTAGTTAGGCCTTTAATATCATTTGACTGACACCTCTGGCATCTACGTACCCCTATAATTATAAAAAATAATATAGCAATATCGCATTTATCTCTAATTTGGATACCATTATTTGATTAAACATTTCCCCAATATACGGTAATAACGAGAAACTAGCCAAGCAGCTACGTAGATTCAAACACGGGATGTTGGACTATGTCATGATAGATGGTAGAATGTATCCCCTATAATTATAAAAAATAATATAGCAATATCGCATTTATCTCTAATTTGGATACCATTATTTGATTAAACATTTCCAATGTTAGTTTGTTTTAATTAAGTTCTCATGTAAGTGACAGTCATGTCTTTTTGAGAATAAAGATCTTTAAACCTAATGTTAAATTTCCAGTACAACGCAGTAACATCATTTATAGACTGTTCCCCAATATACGGTAATAACGAGAAACTAGCCAAGCAGCTACGTAGATTTAAACACGGGATGTTGGACTATGTCATGATAGATGGTAGAATGTATCCGCCACAAGCTAAAGATCCGCAGACATGCAACACCGCGGGTACCTATAAACCACTATGTATGGTTACCGGTGAGTACATACAACTAGCTTATAGACTACATAGGTACAAACACGGGATGTTGAACTATGTCATGATAGATGGTAGAATGTATCCGCCACAAGCTAATTGATCCGCGGACATGCAACACCGCGGGTACCTATAACCCACTATGTATGGTTACTGGTGAGTACCTACAACTAGCTTATAGATTACGTAGGTACAAACACGGGATGTTGGACTATGTCATGATAGATGGTAGAATGTATCCGCCACAAGCTAAAGATCCGCAGACATGCAACACCGCGGGTACCTATAAACCACTATGTATGGTTACCGGTGAGTACATACAACTAGCTTATAGATTACGTAGGTACAAACACGGGATGTTGGACTATGTCATGATAGATGGTAGAATGTATCCGCCACAAGCTAAAGATCCGCAGACATGCAACACCGCGGGTACCTATAAACCACTATGTATGGTTACCGGTGAGTACATACAACTAGCTTATAGACTACATAGGTACAAACACGGGATGTTGAACTATGTCATGATAGATGGTAGAATGTATCCGCCACAAGCTAATTGATCCGCGGACATGCAACACCGCGGGTACCTATAACCCACTATGTATGGTTACTGGTGAGTACCTACAACTAGCTTATAGATTACGTAGGTACAAACACGGGATGTTGGACTATGTCATGATAGATGGTAGAATGTATCCGCCACAAGCTAAAGATCCGCAGACATGCAACACCGCGGGTACCTATAAACCACTATGTATGGTTACCGGTGAGTACATACAACTAGCTTATAGATTACGTAGGTACAAACACGGGATGTTGGACTATGTCATGATAGATGGTAGAATGTATCCGCCACAAGTTAAAGATCCGCGGACATGCATTGTTTCTGGTCTGGGTTTCCGTGTAGGTGAGTATATTAAGAGAATCATGAGTTTTCGATACGCGGCGCGAGTAGCTATTTTCAAAAATTACCCGTATCGTGCGATAGAGAGAGTTTAAATTCTGACGTACTTGTCTTTATTTTGCTTTCAAATAACGTTGCGGGCCGTAACGTTTTTACCCCCTTTATCCTTCACAAAATGAGTTAAATTTGATTTAATTCACTGCATCTTATTCTAGGTTTATATGTTTTTCTTTTTTGGTAATTCAGTTTAGTCTTTTAAAAAACAATTGAAACGCTCGATGAAGTTTTTAAGTCAAAAAGTATAGATATAATATAATATAGAAAATATAGATATTCAGATTATAATAACGTTAATCTTAGGCAATATTTCTTTAAAATAAAAACGGGGGGGGGGGGGACGTTACCGCTTTTTGTATGGAAATTTACAGCTTCACACTGGTATTAAGTATAATTCACAAAAAAAAATAGTACTTACATATAGGTATTCTTCTGTTATCTAGCTCCCATAACGCAAGCCTAGTTGCTTAACTTGGGGCTAGATGGCGCTATGTAAATTGTTCTATTATATTTATATTGTTTGTTTCTTCATGGAAACTTTTAGATATTTTATAAACAATAATATTTATCATTTTGTTTGATTTTATTACACTTTAATGGATTAATTTCTATATGATTGTTTGAACACTTTCAGGTGATTTCAGAGGGAATCAAAACCCACTCGTTGCTATGATGCAGATCATATTCCTGCGTAACCACAACAAGATGGCGAAGGGTTTGTGTAAAATAAACACCCATTGGGACGACGAGAGATGCTATCAAGAAGCACGCCGAAACAACATAGCAGTATTTCAACATGTTACTTATGAGGAGTACTTGCCTATTGTTTTAGGTATGTCCTAGCCTTTTTCGAGACTTCGTTTAAAAGGTGGTATGGTGACATTCGAGACATTACAATTTTAAAGAGTATGGTTCTAATAGATAGTACTGTGACTTTCGAAACATTAGAATTTTAAAGAGTATGGTTCTAATATATAGTACGGTGACTTTCGAGACATTACAGTTTTAAAGAGTATTTCCCAATGCAAATACCTACTCACTTAAAACCTTGGGACAATTCCCAAGGTTTTAAGTTTTAAGTGAGTTCAACCTTTTAAGAATAAAATCGGAGTGACTTTTAAAACTTGTTAAAATTAAAAGGTCATTTAAAAGGACTATGGAGTATAATTGAAATCAACTTCGAAGCAAATCACCCTACAATAAATTTCTAGCCCTTTTTAACCCAGTTGGGAAATGAATTTCAATAAAATACGAAGCGCGTGTTCTTGTGGTGTGACGAGTGATGAATAGAAGACTTATATAAAGGAAAATATATTATCTTCTT
Source organism: Idaea aversata (assembly GCA_907269075.1). Lineage (NCBI taxonomy): Eukaryota > Metazoa > Arthropoda > Insecta > Lepidoptera > Geometridae > Idaea > Idaea aversata. The sequence continues at coordinate 5,043,840 of OU026112.1, read as the reverse complement.
CTAATATATAAATTACGTGAATAAATTGTAAATTGTTTGTGCGCGATGGACTCTTAAACTACTTAGCCGATTTTAATCAAATTTGCACACCGTGGGCAGTTTGATACAACTTGAAAATTAGCATAGCTTACATCTTAATATTCCCACGGGATCGAGAGTTACGCGGGTGAAAGCGGATCGCAGCTTCATCGTTTTCTTATGATGTTATCACGTAAAATTATCGTCTGTAAACCGACTTTAGGTACAGACAACCATTTGTTTTTTGTTGCAAATAAATACGGAAAAGTATTTATGTAGCGCAAAAATTTCGGTATGTTTTAAGCACATTAAAATAAAAAATATTGTTTTTTTGGATTTTGGAGCTAACTCAAAAACTCTCAGAGCTATACAGTGAGATGTACTGGTTGACATATCACTGGAGCTTAAGGTGAAAGGGTACCTGCGCGCTCTCCATACAAACGTAGTCGACTATTTCCTCTCTGGAAAATAAATAAATAAATAAATAAAATAAATATTAAAAATTAAAAAAAAACAAAAAATAGGGGCATGGTCATGGCAGTTATAAGTTTTATGCACCAAAAATATTTGCTCTAGTGTCATTATCCAGGGAGAAAACAGTCGACTACGTTTGTAATAGTTTGTATGGAGAAAGCCCCCGGTACTCTTTCCTCTTAACCATTTAAGTGTTTCAAACAAAACGACGAAGTCCATGGACACAATACTAGCGCCAGCGAGTTTTAGCGCGCGCTCGGCTATCTCGCTCGATCACTGACCCGCGTGCGTCGCGAATTTCAACCTTATACGCTATGCACTAGTATTGATATTCAATGGGACACGTGCACCGCGGGTTCATTGTACGCGCAATAGGTATGCGCTGCCATTATGACTATGTAGCGTCACTGTGTGTATCAACACTGAGATACCCAATAATTTAGAAATTGCAGGAAGTTTTTCACATTAAGTTTTGTTTTTTTTTTTGCGTAAATGTACTCCACTGCCGACATATATTCAGCAGAAAAAAATGTGCACTACAAAAATACTTTTCCTGTACTATATTCTATTCTTATTACAGGAAAAACAAACATGATAAAACGTGGCATAACTGAACCAGATGTTCTCGGTCACGTTGTGTTGAACCACGGCTATGACCCTGAAGTAAACCCCTCAGCACTGAATGAACATTCTACTGCTGCTTTTAGATCATTTCACAGTACTATCATGGAAGTCTTCGAGTAAGAATTTTTCAAAATATTTTATAAGGAAAATGGGGTTTTTGCTAACAAACATAGTATGGAATAGACATTTATTAAAAACGCACATGGACAAGAAAACAACTATAAAATAGGTAGACATAATTACAAAACAATAAATAAATAACACTCCGAGAGTGCCGACAGAAGTGAAAATTTATTTTGGCGCGTTAGACATTTATTAGATGGGTAGGTAAGGTACTAGGTTTATTGGGTTAAGAATTGCATTATATGCAAGAAAAATACAACGAAATTCTATTATGTAAATATAGCTTTATCATATCTATAAAAATAATATGAACGTAAAAAGCTTAAAACAAGCAAAAAAAACTATGAAAAAAAAGCCCAAATAGAACAAAAAAGGTATAAACGTGAAACCTATGAAAAGACAAAAATAACCTCGAAATTATGATTCTACTACGTAAGTACATGTGAATTTTTTTGATTAAATATTGTCGCGTCGGGGGACCGCTCTTTACCTACTCGGGCATATCTGCTTACCTACATTCGGTTGTTAATCCTGAGTATTATCCCCCATAACTTTCAGACGGCTGGACCGATTTTGATCAAACATAGATATTTGTAATGTACAAGTCATGCCCTTTCATTTGATACTCCACTCGAGTAAATCTACTTACATTCGGTTTTTGATCTTGACTTTTATCCCCCATAAATTTAAGACGGCTAAACCGATTTTGATCAAACATACAACAACTAAGAACACTCCCGACTAACTTAGCTTTCAAACAAAAAAAACTAAATCAAAATCGGTTCATCCGTTCGGGAGCTACGATGCCACAGACACACACACACACACACACAGACACGTCAAACTTATAACAAAAACAATACACTAAATTTTATACAAATTATGACATGAAACACTTCCGATTTATTTTCACTTAGCACAACACAAACAAATCCAGTACGCGCGAGTTTATATTATTTTTCATTACTCATACTCCGAAAGTAGGTCTAAAGATGCGTGAAGAGCGTGTAGAAAATAAAATTTCCAGCCCTAGGGAAAATCGCTTTCACTGACAGCTGTCATGTCAAATAATGGCTTCGCACGACTCGTGCAATGTGCATATAGCCAGTATCAGTATCATTATACATTAGGAACTTCATAACCTAACCTCCTTGCTTTAAGTAACACCAAAGAATAACACTACATGTATACAACCTCTTTGATGCCAACCTTGTAAGAGGATCAGGTAGTATGAAGTCTCTCATTCACTCTCGTTGATAGGAAGAATTTTATGTATTATTCGTAATGAAAAGCACAGTGTTTACCTCGGGTGAAAGACTCATTAAGTCCCTCGAACTATTAGCGCCCTCGCTACGCTCGGGCGCCAAACTCCGTCTCGGGACTTGTAATGAGTGACTTTCACACCTAGGATAACAATGTACTATTCCCAAGCGGTGACCGGTCACCGCGCCATTTCAATATGGTTCCATACCGTCAAACCCCGAGCGGTGCCCGGTCGCACTCTCTCCACTTGACTTTAAGCTTAAATACTATAGTAGTTACGATCTACTTTTGAATGAAGAAGTTTGACGATATACTTACATCCTTTGATAAAGTTATCTATCTATGTAGGTATATGCTATAATTGCTCACACTGTAGCTGCGTCTCGTAACGGTGCCGCGAGTTCAGAGATTTTATCTCACTTAAAAATATGCGTACTTACCGCGGTAAAAGAAGTTTTCAATTCAAAAAATCAGAGAATATATTAAGTATCTGGAAGTCATGTGTTGCCCGAATGGGTAAAGCCTCAGCCTGCGTAGCATAAAGACTAAAACACGATACGATAAAGCGATATAACTACATCAACTCTCAAAATATGATAGATAAAGCCACCATGTTGAATTATTATCATAATTTTTATCGCAATTTATAATAAAAGGAGAATGACAAAAAATGTATAGAGCTTGGGCCTGAAGGCCTCATGAAACGAGTCATATATCAAAAGAATGGTGGTTTCAAGAGGAACATTTAATTGTATGACCACGTTTTCTCCGTACACCGCTAGGGAGTATTAACTCCTGAATAGAATCAGATGTGGCCATCGTATAGCAATGAGTCATAATATATCAAATGATAGGTCGTTTCAAGAGAAATAACTCAGTTTATGATGACTTTTTAAAATTATTTTTATTTTTAGAGTTATAGGCCGTTTATACTAAGTAGTAGGTATAGGTTACTGAGGTGTTTCCTTGTGCAATGCAAACGCTTGGTTAGAACAAGATGTTGCTCTCCTCATGAAACGAGTCATATATCAAATGAAAGGTGGTTTTAAGAGAAACATTTTATTGTAAGACCATTTTTTCAAAATATTTGTTGGTTCGGAGTTATAGCTCATTTACGGTAGGTGGTCGTTTCACTTGAGAGTTTTCTCCATACACCGCTAGGGAGTATTAAAGCCTGAATAGAATCAAATGTACCCATCGTATAGCAATGAGTCAAAAATCAAATGATAAGTTATTTCAAGAGTAATAATTCGATGTATGATGACTTTTTAAAATTATTTTTATTTTTAGAGTTATAGGCCGTTTATGCTAAGTAGTAGGTATAGGTTACTGAAGTGTTTCCTTGTGCAATGCAAACGCTTGGTTAGAACAAGATGTTGCTCTCCTCATGAAACGAGTCATAAATCAAATGAAAGGTGGTTTTAAGAGAAACATTTTATTGTACGACCATTTTTTCAAAATATTTGTTGGTTCGGAGTTATTGGTCATTAACGGTAGGTGGTCGTTTCACTTGATAGTTTTCTCCGTACACCGCTAGGGAGTATTAAAGCCTGAATAGAATCAGATGTACCCATCGTATAGCAATGAGTCAAAAATCAAATGATAAGTTATTTCAAGAGTAATAATTCGATGTATGATGAGTTTTTAAAATTATTTTTATTTTTAGAGTTATAGGCCCTTTATGCTAAGTAGTAGGTATAGGTTACTGAGGTGTTTGTGCAATACAAACGCTTGGTTAGAACAAGATGTTGCTCTCCTCATGAAACGAGTCATATATTAAATGAAAGGTGGTTTTAAGAGAAACATTTTATTGTATGACCACTTTTTCAAAATAGTTGTGAATTCGGAGTTATAGGTCAATAATGGTAGGTGGTCGTTTATGCTAAGTAGTAGATGTTGGTGACTAATGTCTTCCCTTGTGCAATGCAGATGCTTGGTTAGAAGCAGATGTTGCCCTCCTCATGAAACGAGTCGCATACTAAATGAAAGGTGTTTTTAAGAGAAACATTTTATTGCATGACTACATTCAAATTCTATTTAAAATAGTAGTGATTTCGGAGTTAAAGATCGTTAAATGTTCTTAAGTAAGTGTTCGGTTGTTTTAGAAATTGTTGACTATGTCTGTCGTGATTTAGTCATCACCACTTAACACTATTTAGTGACACAACAGGCTGATAAAAAGCATTAAGCTTATCGTAACCGACGTATAGGTTATGATACCTAGGTAATATTATAAATAGGCTCAATATGGTCTCCCGATACACAACCGACAAAGCATAACCGTCAATGTCCTGCAAACAAATAAAAAAAGAAAGCTCACGTCTCGTGACGGGTCTTGTGCAATAGCTAATAATGCTACCACACGCTCTACCTTCTTACGAGTACCTATAGTGCGTTTCTATTGTCACTGCAATAATATCTATTCTGATTATCCTGTTTGGGAACTATCTATCTTTAAAAAAAAATATACTTTTCATTACTCATACTCCAAAAGTACTAAAGGTGCCTGACGAGCGTGTTGAAAGTAAAACTTTCAACCCTAGGGAAAATCGCTTTCACTGACAGCTGTCATGTCAAATTATGACTTCGCACGGCTTAGCCAGTATCAGTATCATTACACACTGGGAACTTCAAAAACCTAACCTCTTTGCATCAGGTAACACCAAAAAACAACCATTATGCCTTGGCATGACTCATGCATACTGCCATAGTTTATTACTTAGTAGGTTTTTCTCAGTAATACAATTAAAGTAGATATATTTAGTTCAAGAGAATTGTTTAATAAAATAAATATTATAAAGACAATAATGGTCAAAGCGACGTATGACCATGCTGCGACGCTTGCGCCCTGTTGTGATGTTGCTGCTGCTGGCTTTTGCGACCGTCCGGTCAGTCTCGTTCCTTGAGTAAAAAAAACTGGCAGGAAATGCTTGAATTTTTAACTATTTTAAACATTTTAATTAGTATTAGTTTTCGTTATTTTATTATCTTTTTGTGTTAAGTTTAATGTGGTTTTTTAATTTATGATTGCGTATTTTGTGTAATAGTACATTGTTACCCTAGATGTGAAAGTCACACTTTGAGCCCCGAGACGGAGTTTGGCGCCCGAGCGTAGCGAGGGCGCTAATTATTCAAGGGACTAAATGAGTCTTTAACCCGAGGTAGTCACTGTGCTTTTCATTACGAAAAATACATAAAATTCCTCCTAACAACGAGAGTGAATTAGAGATTCCATACTACCTGCTCCTCTTACAAGGTTGAAACAAAAGCGGTTATACATTAAGCAGTGTTTCTTATAGGTTTTTGTTGTATTCAATACTCAAATACGTCGGTACCGAAGAGATTTTTATTAATGAGTTAATCCAACACTGGGAAATGACGCGAAATCCGTAGATTTAAATTACAGTTTTGTAACACGGTTTGTCTAGAAAATGTTATTTACACAAAATACACAATCATAAATGTAAAACCAGATTAAACTTAACACAAAAACATAATGAAATAACAACAGATAATACTAATTAAAACGTTTAAAATAGTTTGAAAATGCTAGCATATCCCACTAGTTTTTTTTACTCAAGGAACGACACTGACTACACGGTCGCATAAAGCCACATCGACAACATCTCGACAAAGCGCGGGTGGCGGCGCGGCATGGTCATACGTCGCTTTGACCATTTTTGTCTACATTTATTTTATTAAATAAGATATTATTATCTTGAACTAAATATATCTACTTGAATTCGATTACTGAGAAAAAACCTACTAAGTACTAAACTCTGGCAGTATGCATAAGCCGTGCGAAGACATAAATGTTATTCTTTGGTGTTACCTAAAGCAAGGAGGTTTGGTTTTTGAAGTTCCTAAGGCGTAATTATACTAATACTGGCTACATGCACATTGCACAAGCCGTGCGAAGCCATAATTTGATATGACAGCTGTCAGTGAAAGCGATTTTCCCTAGGGCTGGAACTTTTTTTTCTGCCCGCGCTTCAGGTACATTTGGACCTACTTTCGGAGTATGAGTAATGAAAATTATATTTTCTCGACAAACCGTGTTACAAAAATTGTAATTTAAATCTACGGACTTCGCGTCATTTCCTAGTGGTGGATTAACTAATTAATAAAAATCTCTTCGGTAAGTACCGAGTTACCGACGTATTTGAGTATTGAAAATAAATAGCAAAAACCTAAAAAACACTATAATGTAAAACCTCTTTGGTCCTAACCTTGAAAGAGGATCAGGTAGTATAGAATCTCTCATTCACTCTCGTTTTAAGGAAGAATTTGATATATTATTCGTAATGAAAAGCACAGTGTTTACCTCGGGTAAAATACTCATTTAGTCCCTCGAACTATTAGCCAAACTCCGTCTCGGGACTAAATGAGTCACTTTTACCCCTAGGGTAACAATGTAATATTTTAACTCGATATTCCCATGGATAAGTACTTACGTTGCTGCAACCATGAATCGTCGTTATCAATTTCATTGAGCGAAATAATTCTCAAGTGTTATTCCTTTCGACTCCCGCTTATGGGGACCGTAAGGAAAAATCTTTCAACCTCCACTCAATAATAAAGTACGGGGGGTTCAACTATTCAGTCCAACGGGACTCTGCACAGTCCCGTGGTCCAACTATTTGAAAACTTAAACCACGACCCATAGTTGGAAGCCCAAGTGTGCGGTGATTCAACGCAGAGCGTGGATACAGAATTAATGAAATAGAGGATTATTATATTCGACTCCCGCTTAATGGACCCCATGGTTGGACCACCACTCTGCCCCTTTATTATTGAATGAAGCGCCTTAAGCGGGAGTCGAAAGGAATAACCGTTGAGAATTGTTCCTTTAAATAAAATAGATAACGACGATTCATGGTTGCAACAGCGTAAGTCCCTATCCAGTGGGAATATTGAGTTAAAAAGTATATTTTGTGTAAATCTAGGTCTCCAGCAATTTCCATACCGAGTTTCATTGCAATCGGTTTAGTCGATTAGGGCCCAAGCCTAGTCCCCGAACAGGAAATCGGAGGAATAGATATTATTGCAGTTACAATAGAAACGCACGATAGGTACTCGTAGAAAGGTAGAGCGTGTGGTAGCATTATTACCTATTGTACAAGACCCGTCACGAGACGTGAAGATTCTTTTTTTATTTGTTTGCAGGACATTGATGGTTATGCTTTGTCGGTTGTGTATCGGGAGACCATATTGAGCCTATTTATAATCTTACCTAGGTATCATAACCTATACGTCTGTTACGATAAGCTTCATGCTTTTAATCAGCCTGCTGTGTCACTAAATAGTGTTAAGTGGTGATGACTAAATCACGACAGACATAGTCAACAATTTCTAAAACAACCGAACAGTTACTTAAGAACATTTAACGATCTTTAACTCCGAAATCACTACTATTTTAAATAGAATTTGAATGTAGTCATGCAATAAAATGTTTCTCTTAAAAACACCTTTCATTTAGTATGCGACTCGTTTCATGAGGAGGGCAACATCTGCTTCTAACCAAGCATCTGCATTACACAAGAGAAGACATTAGTCACCAACATCTACTACTTAGCATAAACGACCACCTACCATTATTGACCTATAACTCCGAATTCACAACTATTTTCCCGCTATTTTTTATTTTTTTCGGGTTCGATTCCCGCCGGGAACAAGTATTTATGCTGACCATAAATTCTTGTTTCTGGTTCTGGGTGTTTCCTATATGTATAATGTGTATATATTTACAAAAAAAAAGTATATAAGTAGTTTATCCGTTATCTGGCACCCATAACACAAGCATTAAGTTGCTTAGCTTGGGGTTGGATGGCGATGTGTAATATGTCCTGAAATATTTATTTTATTTATTTTTATTTATTTTGAAAAAGCGGTCATACAATAAAATGTTTCTCTTAAAACCACCTTTCATTTAATATATGACTCGTTTCATGAGGAGGGCAACATCTGCTTCTAACCAAGCATCTGCATTGCACAAGGGAAGACATTAGTCACCGACATCTACTAATTAACATAAATGGCCTATAACTCTAAAAATAATTTTAAAAACTCATCATACATCGAATTATTACTCTTGAAATAACTTATCATTTGATTTTTGACTCATTGCTATACGATGGGTACATCTGATTCTATTCAGACTTTAATACTCCCTAGCGGTGTACGGAGAAAACTCTCAAGTGAAACGACCACCTACCGTTAATGACCTATAACTCCGAACCAACAACTATTTTGAAAAAATGATCGTACAATAAAATGTTTCTCTTAAAACCACCTTTCATTTGATATATGACTCGTTTCATGAGGAGAGCAACATCTTGTTCTAACCAAGCGTTTGCATTGCACAAGGAAACACCTCAGTAACCTATACCTACTACTTAGCATAAACGGCCTATAACTCTAAAAATAAAAATAATTTTAAAAAGTCATCATAAACTGAGTTATTTCTCTTGAAACGACCTATCATTTGATATATTATGACTCATTGCTATACGATGGCCACATCTGATTCTATTCAGGAGTTAATACTCCCTAGCGGTGTACGGAAAAAACGTGGTCATACAATTAAATGTTCCTCTTGAAACCACCATTCTTTTGATATATGACTCGTTTCATGAGGCCTTCAGGCCCAGAAAAAACATTCTCCTTTCAACATGGCGGCTTTATCTATACTAATATTATAAAGCTGAAGAGTTTGTTTGTTTGTTTGTTTGTTTGAACGCGCTAATCTCAGGAACTGCTGGTTCGAATTGAAAAAATATTTTTGTGTTGGATACTTAGTCCATTTATCGAGGAAGGTTATAGGCTACTTTTTATCCCGATATTCCCACGGGATCGGGAGTTACGCGAGTGAAACCGCGGAGCGCAGCTAGTCTATCATATTTTGAGAGTTATTGTAGTTATATCGCTTTATCGTATCGTGTTTTGGTCTTCATGCTAGGCATACAGCATGTGCTGCAGAGATGATATGTTATGATGTGATATTGTGGTGATATATTAAATAACTCATTTATTTATTTGTAACAGCTTACTAGATAAGAAAAGGAAATCCCACGGTACGGTCGCACTGAGCGATACATACAATAATGCCTCTTTAATCAGACATTGTAACACGGAGGAACAACTGACTATTGGGGCTTGTACTAAACCTCAAATGGCAATGGATAGGCACTATACCAGCGCAATAAGAGATTTTCTATTTCAGTAAGTGGTCTATATTTACAACTATGTAGGTACCTACTTGTATACGGCCTGTTTTCCGCAACCTCTTTAGCTGGGGTCCTTTTTGCGTAAGGATGGAGTAAATATGCTATATCAACCTCTCAGTTTAGTCTTGAGATCTTGTTGTATTTTTTTTATATGTAATCATATTTTGGTGCAATAGCCAACTAAAAGAGGTGATGCGAACTCTTCAGCTGGGTCCTTTTTGCGTAAGGATGGAGTAGTTTTGCTCAGTACCTACCAATAATCTCAGCTTAGCCTCCTAACTCCTACATTGTGATACGGAGGCATAACTGGCTATAGGGGCTAGTACTCAACATCAAATGGCAACGGATAGGCACTATACCAGCGCAATAACACAACAACTATTTCAGTAAGTGGTCTCTAATTAAAATCTTCTATTTGGAGCCAACTAAAGAGGTGCGGCGAACTCTTTAGTTGGGTCCTTTTTGCGTAAGGATAAGGTAGTTTTGCCCAGCACCTATCAAGGCCTAGACTGCGTTACGCGGGCCGGGTAACGCAGTCTAGGCCCCTAATACCCTCTCAGCTTAGCCTCTTTACTCCTACATTATGATACGGAGGAACAACTGGCTATTGGGGGTTTTACTCAACATCAAATGGCAACGGATAGGCATTATACCAGCTCAAATAACACAACTACTATTTCAGTAAGTGGTCTATATTTAAAATCTTCTATTTGGATCTAAATAAAGAGGTGCGGCGAAGTCTTTGGTTGGGTCTTTTTTGACTATGCTTAGCTGGTGCTAAGGCAAAGGTATACCAACCTCTCAGCTTAGTCGATCGTATCCAGAGGTGAGAAGTCTTCAATAGATACATCTGGGTACACCTTAGCTGCGGGTTGTACTTGTTACGGGCTGTTTTCTGCTACTGTTTAGTTGGGTCCTTTTTGCGTAAGAATGGAGTAAGCGCTTGCAAAAGCCGTAGAACAAAAGTTGATTATTAAGAGTAAAAGGGTACCGGGGGCTTTCTCCATACATACTATTACAAACGTAGTCGACTGTTTTCTCCCTGGATAATGACACTAGAGCAAATATTTTTGGTGCATAAACCTTATAACTGCCATGACCATGCGCCTATTTTTTTTTTTTTTTAAATCTTAATTTCTATGATAATTAGAAAATGAAAAAAAAATCAGAAAAATCGGGGCATAATCATGGCAGTTATAGGTTTTATGCACCAAAAATATTTGTGCTAGTGTCATTATCCAGGGAGGAAACAGTCGACTACGTTTGTATGGAGAGAGCGCAGGTACCCTTTCACCTTAAAGTGCACAGAAGTAGCCCTCAACAGCTTTTTTATTTTACCCCCATGAGTTATTTGTGCCTTCTTATTGGTGGGCGCGTTCCGAAGGCACATATCCTAACTTAGTTTTTAAGACGCATCTTATGGGTGGCATCCATTTTGAACCCTCATTTTCAACCCGCAAATATTTTTTCCATGTTCTACCTAAAATGTGTTCCATTTTCTACCCTCAATAATTTAATTGATTATTTTTTCCAATTTCTTCCTAAAACGTATTTCATTTTCAACCCAAGTGATTATAATTATACTTTACTAGCTGCGCCCCGCGGTTTCACCCGCGTAATAATTTTCTACGCAATTTTCTTAATATTTTCTTTCATAAGAACCTTCTCCTGACAATAACAAACACAACAAAAAAAGAATTGGCCAAATTGGTCCAGGCATTGTTGAGTTATGCGCTTACCAACACATTTTGCGATTCATTTTTATATATAAGAAGATATGATGTTTTTTTTGTACAGACAGAAAAATAATTTAATATTTTAAAGTTGTATTTTAACTACTACTATAATTAACACTTTTACCGAAACTATGAATCTATTTTTTCTGTTGATGTTACTTGAGTAAAAATTAGGTAGGTAGTTAGGTACCCACTCCGTATTTGGGTAGAAAATGGACTATTGATTTGCAGGGGGTTGAATATGGAGGTATTTTAATTAAAATTATGCTGTGGGTTGAAATTGAGGGTTGAAAATGGATGCCACCATCTTATGATGTCACGCATTGTTTGATTCCTATTGGCACCCATTTGGCACAATGGTCACCATGCCGGACTGCCAAACACAAGGTTGCGGGTTCGATTCCCACCTCAGGCAAGTATTTATGCTTAGAAATTTGTCTGTGGTCTGGTTGTTTCTATGTAGGTATTATAAGTATATATTTACAAAAGTATAAGTAATACATCCGTTGTCTAGCACCTTTATTATCACAAGTGTAGTTACTTAGCTTCGGGCTAGATGGCGATGTGTGGAATGTCCTGCAATATTTACTTCACTACATAGTATAAAACAAAGTCGCTTACTCTGTCCCTATTTCCCTTTGACCCGCTTAGATCTTTAAAACTACGCAACGGATTTTGATGCGGTTTTTTTAAATAGATAGAGTGATTCAAGAGGAAGGTTTATATGTATACTACATGCATAATATAGCCGTGCGAAGCCGGGGCGGGTCGCTAGTAATATTTATTTGTTTTTTATTAAAAGAATTTTAGCTTTTGACTTTTGAATTACCTACCAATAACTTGTGTATATTTTTTTATAGAAAGAATGGTCGAGGCGAGGATTTGTTAACGTTTGATATATTACGTACTAGAGATCATGTGTTAGCAAATTATAACACTGCATTGAAGAAGTGCAAAATTATTACTACTGTGAAGAGTTTTGATGATTACCTTAAGGTTATGCCGCCTGGGGTAAGTATATGTACTTTTTTGCGTCTTATAGATTGATGAAATCATTGGCGCTTACGTAATAACGTCTTATTTTGTGAACACCTGCACTCTCATAAAAGTGTGACGCCACGCGTTATTTTCCGGGGGTTCTATTTTTGAATTGTTCGCATCGCGTCGAGCGCTCGATTTCTACTAATATTCGTTCGACATCGGAAATTCGCTATTTTTGAATCGCTCGATCGTAACGAGTGGTCTCCACCACTCGTCGCCGACAGGCGAGTGGTAGAATAAACGTCAAACAATCATAGTCAAACATTCGAAAACGATCTTTGAAAAATATTTATATCTTTAGGCATTATTTCGGATGTTCGTCGGTAATTATCGGTTTTCAGTTTTCTGCGTAAAACGAATAAAAAATTGTCATTTAAAATTTCGACGACGAATGATTCAAAAATACAGAAAAGTGTCATGCGACTTGGAAGTCGAGCATGGCTTGTCAAACATACATACACACACACAAACTTTCACAGTTATAATATTAGTAGGATGCAAAATGATCGTCCAAAAACCGACTTTTTACACAACCATTCTTTTTTATAGAACGTCAAAATACTGAAGAAAATTTACAAGTGCCCTGACGACGTGGAACTACTTGTCGGTGGAATATTAGAGTATGTACTACCCGAAGCACTCACTGGAGAAACTTTCAACTGTATTATGTTGGAACAATTCTACAATTTGAAGGTTGGGGATTATCATTTTTATACACACAAACAGAAATGCAATCATAGCAAAGGTAAGTAATCTATACCTACATATAAAATGCTTTGTCCTGAATGACTGACTAACTGACGGAACAACGCACAGCCTAAACCGCTGATCTTAGAGACCTGAAACTTGGAGGGTGTGTTCTTTGTATGACGAAGGCATCCGTTAAGAAAGGATTTTACGAAATTCTACCCCTCAGGGGGTAAAAAGGGGGGGGACTTTGTATAGGACAACGTGATTCCTTGGTCCATTTTCAACTTTAACGCGAACAAAGTCGCGGATAAAAGCTAGTCTATCTATATGTATAAAAATCAATGCCACTTTTCGTTATAATTTTATAACTCAAGAACGGGCTCACCTATCCAAACCAAATGTTTAGGCTTTGTTCGGACTATTTAGTAGATGGTTTATGTAAAGTTTGCACAAAATTGGTCGAGCGGTTCTTCATTTATCAATTTTTTTGTAACAAATGAATTCAATAAATGGCGGATCTATTTGTTAATGGGGATTTTGCTGTCATGATGTAAATCGTGTCTCGGTGTTATTAGTTGCCAAACTCCACCTTAACGGCTGAATCGATGTATGATTGTATGATTGTTTGATTTTTTTTATATGGCAAAACAAAGTTTGCCGGGACAGCTAGTCTTCTATAATATAAAGTCCTTTGTCCTGACTGACTGACTGACTGACGGATCAACGTACAGCCTAAACCGCTGATCGTGGGCGCTATTTTTGAATCGCTCGTGTGACTTACCATTCGGAACAAAAACCGATAAATCACATTTGTATTTTTTGACAGAAAATGTAAAAATATGGCTAAGTTCATGGTTTTCTAATTTAGAATTAAACTAAATTTATCAATTTATTGGTGTTAGAATCACTGATTGGAATCCTAAATTCGGTATTAGTAACTGTGGTACCTATCGAGTTATTAAAAAAAAATGGATATATAGGTTTTTGACCAAACCAATACAAACACTATAGGATATATCGTTTTTTGATAAGGGATTTATCGGTTTAAGTTCCGATCGCTGTACGCTCCGATCGCTGTGTTTAGTACGATTGATGGAATTATCGGTTTATGTTCAGCCCCTTTAGACAAGATGGCTTTCTATTAGCGATATCGCCAATCGACATACTTTATTTTTAATTTTTTTGTATGAAATTGACACAAGCCAACGAAAAGTCACGTGGTCTTGCATTAGAGAAAAAAAAATGGTGGATAAATTCCATCTTATGATAATTTTATACAATGGTTTACGTCAATTTCATACAATTAAATCTATCGATTGGCGACATCGCTAATAGAAAGCCATCTTGTCTAAGGGGGCAGATCCGGGTATTTTGTGGACGGATTTAGACTGGATTTATCACATGAGTTTTTGTTCCGACGCTCCTCCATTGTCGTATACGCCTACAAGTCATGGTCGACTTCCATTTCGCATGACACCAATTTTCTGTATTTTTGAATCATTTGCCATAGATTTTTTCATTGAAAACCGGTAATTATCGACAAACAACCGAAATAATCCCAAAAGATATATAAATATTTTTCAAAGATCGTTTCCGAATGTTTTGACTATGATTGTTTAACGTTTATACTACCACTCGCCTGTCGGCGACGAGTGGTTTTTTTAGATGTTGTTTTAATTGTTTTAGACGACCCAGTTAGTACAATGGTCACCATGCCGGACTGCCAAACACAGGGGTTCGATTCCCGCCTTCAGACAAGTATTTATGCTTAGATATATTTTGTCTGTGGTCTGGTCGTTTCTATGTATTATACCTAAATAATTACAAAAGAAAAAGTATAAAAAATAGTATATCCGTTGTCTAACACCCATACCACAAGTTTAGTTACTTAGCTTGGGACTAGATGGCGATATGTGGAATGTCCTGCAATCATCATCTTCCTGCCCTTATCCCAATTTACTCGGGGTCGGCGCAGTATATCTTTTTCTTCGATTCACTCCTATTAGTCGTCATCTCATCGCTGACATTCATCTCTCTCATGTCTTGTCTCACGCAGTCCATCCATCTTTTCTTCGGTCGTCCTCTTCCTCTCCATCCCTCTACATTCATACTCATCACTCTTCTAGTCACATGCGTCTCCTCTCTTCTCATCACATGTCCATACCAACTCAAACAGTTCTCTTTTACTTTTTCAGTAGCCGGTGCTACTTTTAGGCTTCCTTTAATATACTCATTCCTTATTTTATCCATCCTCGTTACTCCACACATCCATCTCAACATTCTCATCTCAGCTGCATGCAATCTTCTCTCAAATTGAAGGGTGAAATCATTTCACCCTTCAATTTGAGGGGCATAATGTTGACCGAAGTGACATTGACATTGAACGATTATAACCTTACCAAATTAAGTAGTATGGTTTTATATGCAACTCATGTACATCCCAGAATAGGTTGGCTATACTTGACCTTGACATACATTCATTCATTAGACGTAAACATCAAAATACGCCCGAAACCCCCGAGCGGTTTTGGCCAGTATAGCGTTTCGGCGAAAAACCGCTCGGGGGTTTGTTGGCCAGTTCAGAAGATAATTATAGAGAAATAATATTACTAGTTATACCTAGTCCTATTTTATGTTTAGTTCTCTAGCTCTAGCTATTAATATTTGAACGCCATCTGTATGGCAGAGTTCACTTGTACTTATATTAATATTAAGACCCTGTAATTACCGAATTCTTAGACAAATAAAAACTTACTTACTTACTTACTAATGGCCTGCTATATTTATATAATATTTCAGATCAAATGAAGGAACTAACGCAAGTGTCACTGGCTTCATTGATATGCCATAACGTTGGAGGAATTCCGATTCAGCCAAAAGCCTTCGAAGTGCCGTCGCGATTGTATGTATACCTTTAATTTTATTAGGGTTCCGTATCCAAAGGGTGAAAACGGGACCCTTTTACTAAGACTCCACTGTCCGTCCGTCTGTCTGCGTCAACAGAAATACATAATCTGTATACATTTCATCTCTGTTCAAATTTTTGTCTAAATATCATGATTCATGAGATACAGTCTGGTGACAAACAAGCCGGGGCGGGTCGCTAGTTTCTAATAATTAAAAGTGTTATTTTAATTACAGCAATAAAGTTGGAGCTTGTAGTGACCTGCCCTACATTGATCTAACCAAATGGGCGGAGTCAAATGACGCTGCGAGATGCTGCAGTGGCGACTAATTAAATAAGAAAGATTTTAGAATATTTTGAAAATAAAGATCAGTACCTACCTAGATTATATTGTACTTACCTAAGTTAGTGCATAACTAAATTAATGTCCTTTATCACCACTACTTAGTCACTACATAGTATAAAACAAAGTCGCTTCTCTGTCCCTATATCCCTTTGTATGCTTAAATCTTTAAAACTACGCAACGGATTTTGATGCGGTTTTTTAATAGATCGAGTGATTCAAGAGGAAGGTTTATATGTATAATACATGCATAATATAGCCGTGCGAAGCCGGGACGGGTCCCTAGTATAAAATAAAGTCACTTTTCGCCGTCCCTATTTCCCTTTGTATGCTTAGATCTTTAAAACTACGCAACGGATTTTGATGCGGTTCTTTTAAATAGATAGAGTGATTCAAGAGAAAGGTTTATATGTATAACTAGCTGCGCCCCGCGGTTTCACCCGCGTAATAATTTTCTGCGCAACTTTCTAATTTTTTTCTTTCATAAGAACCTTCTCTTGACAAAAACAAACACAACAAAAAAAGAATTAGCGAAATTGCTCCAGCCATTCACGCGTGATGCCGTGATCAAGTTAAATTGGGATTTTTATATATTTAGAATACTTTCATGTAGCTTTGTTTTAACTTCGCTGGAAGCAGGTTTTCCGCTGAAGAGTTTGTTTGTTTGTTTGAACGCGCTAATCTCAGAAAGTACTGGTTCGAATTTAAAAATTCTTTTGGTCATGGATTTATCGAGGAAGGCTTTAGTTAGGCTATATAACCACAATATAACAACACATCTTTAAGGCTTAAATTGTTTGTTTGAACGCTCTGATCTCAGGAAATGCTAGATGGAATTTAAAACATTATTTTGTAAAAGTAATATGCAGAAAAGAACAGATTGTGATATAATCGCACAGTCGATTACGGTGTGCACACCGCACACACTACTGCATATAGACATGTATATATATACCATCATATAGCGTGGCGACGCGTGCGTGCCACGACATGCGTCGCCACGCCAGAAATCTGTTTTACGTGCGGCTATAGTGAGCTCTAACGATCTGCATCGAAAAACAGCCCTATGTTCATCGTTTGCAGTTTCGACCCACTGTGCGTCGCCACGGCATGCGTCGCCACGCCAGAAATCGGTTTTACGTGCGGCTATAGTGAGCTCTAACGATCTGCATCGAAAAACAGCCCTATGTCCATCATTTGCAGTTTCGACCCACTGTGCGTCGCCACGGCATGCATCGCCACGCCAGAAATCGGTTTTACGTGCGGCTATAGTGAGCTCTAACGATCTGCATCGAAAAACAGCCCCATGTTCATCATTTGCAGTTTCGACTCACTGTGCGTCGCCACGGCATGCGTCGCCACGCTAGAAATAGGTTTTACGTGCGGCTATAGTGAGCTCTAACGATCTGCATCGAAAAACAGCCCTATGTCAATCATTTTCAGTTTCGACCCACTGTGCGTCGCCACGGCATGCTTCGCCACGCCAGAAATCGGTTTTACGTGCGGCTATAGATGTTTCACATCAATATAGGTCCCTTTTATCCCGATATTCCCACGAGATTGTGACTTACGCGGGTAAAACCGTGGGGCGCAGCTAGTTTTATAAATCAGTAAATAACAAATCAAGGGAAATTTTTAGCTTTGCCGTATTTTTTTTATTTATATCATCCGTGCCGAAAAGCAAACGCATTTATAGCTATAAAGCCACGAGAACGCATTTCGTACTAAGCAAAGAGACTGTGGTACCTATTTCCATCCTATTTCCTACTCATGTGCCTATACTTCGATAAAAGAGATCCAATCAAAGAGTATTTAAGTATATAATAATCCCAGCACGCCGCGCCGCTTCATTGCTGGAGCGTAGTAATGTTCTAAATTCTAAAAACGCTCATGCAATAGATTTAATTTTCTTTGACAGTAAAACTCAACACTGGCTTTATGCACGAAAATGCCAAGCCATAATTTTAAATAAAAAAGATGGCGCTAGATGCTTCTTTCTATATGTCAAAATGACAATTTTGACATCATCCCTACGTTCTGTACGTTTTCATGCAAAAATATTGTGGTTTATTTTTTACGGCAAAAAATATAATATTTCTAGTAGTAACATAAATCTACCTGAAATACCTAAACCTCTTCTGATATTTTCTGAACACATTCGTGAAGATTGTGTTAAAATCTGTTTCCTAGTTCCCGAGAATAGACTGCACAAAAAAGGTAAACAAACAAAATTAACAAAATGGTAGGTCTGCGAAAACCGAAGAGATGGCGCTAGTTACTTGAAATTTAAAAAAAATATCTTATTAAATTAATTACTATATTTTTCAGTTATAAAATGTGGACATTGCTATATGTATTCTTAAAATACATAAGTCTACAAAATTTTTCAGCGTAACAAAAAGAATATTAAATTAATTTGTGACTTTATAAATTTAAGAAAACCTGAATCGCGCATGCAAGATTTTTTTCTACCGGAGCTATATAAGGTTAGCGAATTCTATAGTGCTAAGATCATTATGGACGTAGAACGCTTACTTCCATAACTTCGAATTTATTATATGTAGAGATATGCCCGTGCGAAGCCGGAGCGGGTCGCTAGTAAATATTATATTAGAAACATGAACAATGGTAACTAATTTTGAATATAAGCTCTCCATATTCTTTGTCAAAAATAAAAAATACAAGTGAAATAATTACTTCGATACGTCAATTACAAAAGGGCTGAAAACCAGCGCTGTGCAGCTGTGTCTCACAGCATATGCTGAGCCTGCTCCTTTTGCCATGCTTATTATTGTTTGTTTACTGTATAAACATTGTAATTTTATGGCAATAAACGTTTTTTTTTTAATTTATTTATTCATTTAATTAGTTTCCGATATATTTCAGCCGCGTTGACACGGTCAGAGTATGCTCTGACCAAGCCCACTTTGACATCTACTCGTATCGTGGCAACTCGTCGTATCGGATGCAAGTAGGAAAACAAAATGGTGACAACTAACAATAAGAAAGCGTCTCGTGTGAATAAAAAGTGATTTGATGATTAGTAACACTAGTTCAGTAAGCTGTTTTCGAGAGTTATCACCAACCGTCTTTCTCGAAGGTTTGACGACTTCCAGCCTCCCGAACAAGCCGGGTTCCGAAAAGGCTTTAGTACCGTGGACCACATTCATACGCTCCGGCAGATTATACAGAAGACAGAGGAGTATAATCGGCCGTTATGTCTTGCGTTTGTGGACTACGAGAAAGCCTTTGATTCAGTCGAAACCTGGGCAGTGCTGCAGTGCCAAATTGACTATCGGTATATCCAAGTGCTGAAGTGTTTGTATAGCAACGCCACTATGTCTATCCGGCTTCAGAACCAGAGCACAAATCCGATCCCATTGCAAAAAGGGGTGAGACAGGGAGATGTTATCTCTCCGAAACTGTTCACCTCTGCATTGGAGGATATATTTAAGCTCTTGGACTGGGACGGATATGGCATCAATATCAATGGCGATTACATCACTCATCTTCGGTTTGCCGACGATATAGTCATCATGGCAGAATCGCTGGAGGACCTCAGCAGGATGCTGAGAGACCTCAACACCGTCTCCGGACAGGTGGGTCTTAAAATGAACATGGGTAAGACAAAGATCATGTCGAACGCCCATGTCGTACCCATACCTGTTCACATTGGAGACGATGTTATCGAAGTTGTTGATCACTATGTCTACTTAGGCCAAATGGTCCAACTAGGTAAATCCAACTTCGATAAAGAGGTCAGCCGACGAATCCAACTCGGTTGGGCAGCGTTCGGGAAGCTTCGCAATATCTTCTCGTCACAAATACCACAGAGCCTCAAGACGAAAGTTTTCAACCAATGTGTGTTACCAGTGATGACATACGGATCCGAGACGTGGTCGCTGACTATTAGGCCTCGTTCATAAGCTCAGAGTCGCTCAGCGGGCTATGGAGAGAGCTATGCTCGGAGTTTCTCTACGTGATAGAATCCGAAATACGGAAATCCGTAGAAGAACCAAAGTCACCGACATAGCTCTCAGGATTGGTAAGCTGAAGTGGCAATGGGCAGGTCATATAGCTCGCAGAACTGACAACCGCTGGGGAGTAAAGGTTCTCGAGTGGCGGCCGCGATGCAATGCGAAACGGAGTGTTGGGAGACCAGCTGCCCGGTGGACTGACGACATTGTGGCGGTCGCGGGTAGTCGGTGGATGGAGGCGGCTCAGGACCGCTGTTTGTGGCGTCGTATGGGGGAGGCCTATGTCCAGCAGTGGACGTGTATGGGCTGACATGATGAACACTAGTTCTGTACGAGTACCTACGTGTAAACGACTATCCGTTTACACTCGTATGAAGCCGACTCGTACAAGCCTACTCTGACCAAGCATACTCTGACCGTGTCAACGCGGCTTTAAAGAAGTAAATGTTGTCAAGTGACGTCACATGCGGTCACGTGAATGTTAGCAGGACTCGATAGTCTTAAATGTCACCATGTATCACCAAGAAAGTGGGGGGAAGGAGGAGGGGTTGAAAATTGCAAAAAAAAAAAACACGTACCTAAGTAATTAATGGACGGCCCTTAACAGGAAAGGGTACCGACGCTCTTTCCATACAAACATAGTTTGCTGTTTTCTCCCCGGATGATGACACTAAAGCAAATATTTTTGTTGCATAAAACCTATAACTGCCATGACTATGCCCCTATGGGCAGGTACGCTTTCACCTTAAGACCTTTGTTACCCGACTGCAAGTAGCGAGTTATCTTATGTTTGTAGATTCTTTCTTTATGCCCTCATATCTTCCAAACCACTCGATGGATTTATTTAATTAAGATATCGTTATTGTACACAGTTATAAGGCAATAAATAATTTTCATTTATTATGTATTTTTATTTTAAGCTAACTGCGCCCCGCGGTTTGACACGCGTTCGATTTATTTTTATAAGAACCTTATCCGGAATATAACAAACACAACAAAAAAAGAATTAGCGAAATCGGTCCAGCTGATGACGCGTTATGCGATGATAAAGAAAAATGGGGATTCATCTATACTATATTATAAAGCTGAATGAGTTTGTTTGTTTGTTTGTTTGAACGCGCTAAACTCAGGAACTACTGGTTCTAATTGAAAAATACCTTTTATGTTGGATAGTCCATTTATTGAGGAAGGCTATAGGCTACTTTTTATCCCGATATTCCCACGGGATGGGGAGTTACGCGGGTGAAACCGCGGAGCATTGCTAGTTTTCTATAAACTACTAGTTGTCTCGGCAAACGTTGTTTTGCAGTAGGTATAGATAAATAACGTAGATACCGACTGCAGCGCCATCTGCCGGGCCGATTTGTGAATCTAAACCGTCCAAGGCGGCGCGGCACCCAATTACGACGTTTTTATCCACACGCGTATCGTAATACGCGTGTGGATTTGATCATTGCATCTCGGCTTTTTGACACGCTCGCGTTCCTTTCGCGCGTCATCAACCGCCTCTGTACACTGTACAACGTAGCCAAGGTACAAGCATTACCTTGCTCTCGCTGAAGCTCGTCAATCTAACAGATGTCCTATTGTTTCATTATACATATATATTTATGTATTGGTATGTATTTATTTTTATTGTATGTTATATTACTTATCAATATATTTTATTATTTATGTATTTTAATAATTATTATTTAAAATTATTAATATATATTTAATATTATATTGTTATCATCCCTAACTTTCTATCGCGTTATGAACAACCCACCCATCCCCTTCCTTAATTCTTGTCCATCCAAAGGTTACCTGGAAGAGATAGCTTTTAGCGATAAGGCCGCCCATTGTGCCATATTGTAAGATAATAAATATTAATATTCTTTTAGCATATAGGTAGTTACTTAAGTTAGAATTTATTTTGTTTTTGTTTTATGGTGCAATAAAGTGTTTATCTATCTGTCTATCTATCTATCTATCTCTATGCAATGATCAAATTGATCAATTTTAACACTTGTATTGTACGAAACTTGTCAATTAAGTTGTATTTCTATTGAATAATATTAAGAGGATCATGAGTTTTCAATACGCGGCGCGAGTAGGTATTTTCCAAAATGATCCCTATCGTGCGATAGAGAGAGTTTAAGTTCGGACGTAATTGCCTTCATTTTCCTTTAAAATAATGTTGCGGGCCGTAACGTTTTTACCCCCTTTATCCTTCACAAAATGAAATTAATTTGGTCTCATTTAATTTAATGCATCTTATTCTAGGTTTATACGTTTTAATTTTTTGGTAATTCGGTTTAGTCTACTAAAAAACAATTGAAACGCTCAATGAAGTTTTTAAGTCAAAATTATAGATATTCAGAAACTAACAACTTTTAAAATAAAAACGGTTAAACCTAGTTTTCCATTAGATCTAGAACATTTTCAAAAATTATCAAAATAGGACTTCGTTTATGGGGGGAAAAACGTTACCGCTTTTTGTATGGAAATTGACAGCCTCACACTGGCCTTAAACTGTTCTCAGAAATGCAATTGCAAAAAAGGTATAATAATAAAATAATGTGCAGTTAAAAAAATAATTTCACGCTTGTATATTTCATTTTTTATTTTTGCTTTTGCCCGCGACTTCGTCTGCGTAGAAGTCGTGAATGGTTCTAATAGAATTGGACCAAGGAACCAAAGAATTACATTATTCCATACAAACTTTGCCCTTCTCTTTCACCCCCTAAGGAGTTCAATTTCGGAAAATCCATTCTTATCGGATGCCTACGTCATATAAAGAACACACCCTCCAAGTTTCAGGGGCTCTATTTTTGAATCGCTCGTGTGACATATCTTCGTCGTATACGCCTACAAGTCACGCTCGACTTCCAAGTCTCATGACACCATTTTTCTGTATTTTTGAATCGTTCGTCTTCGAAATATAAAATTACAATTTTTGTTCGTTTTATGCAGAAAATTGAACAACCGGTAATTACCGATGAACATTCGAAATAATCCCAAAAGATATAAATATTTTCCAATATCGTTTACGAATGTTTGACAATGATTGTTCAACGTTTATTCTACCACTCGCCTGTCAGCGACGAGTGGTGGCGACTACTCGTTACACTCGAGCGATTCAAAAATAGCGAATTTCCAATGTCGAACGAATATCAGTAGAAATCGAGCGCTCGACGTGGGGCGAACGATTCAAAAATAGGGCTCCAGGTCTCTACGATCAACGGTTTAGGCTGTGCGTTGATCCGTCAGTCAGTCAGGACAAAAGATTTTATATGTAAGTAATAGATTATAAATAAACAGTAAAACAACGAAAACGTAACCAATTGATAAAAAAAATGGCTCCAACAAAATACAACATACTTACAATTTTCACAATAATGTCGATATCAAACGCTAAAAATATAAAGTTAGAAATTGATTCCAATGATCTAATGACTATAATAAACAGTGTTTTAAATTCAGAAACTTTACAAAGCATAGCTTCACATATAATGAGAAGGAATGTACCAAATGAGAGTATGTATAATCCTTATCATCCAGAAGATGGCATCGCGGAAACCTCAGGTAGGTACTTAATTTATCTAATACTAGCGACCCGCTCCGGCTTCGCATGGCTATATTATGCATGTATTATACATAAAAACCTTCCTTTTGAATCACTCTATCTATAAAAAAACCGCATCAAAATCCGTTGCGTAGTTTTAAAGATTTAAGCATACATTGGGATATAGGGACAGAGAAAGCGACTTTGTTTTATACTATGTAGTGATTATAAAGCTAAAGAGTTTGTTAGTTTGTTTGAACGCGCTAATCTCAGGAACTACTTTTGGTATAAGGTGCATCGGGGAAAGACCGTACACGGGGTAAGAACATATACACAGAATAACTACTAAATATGATGACATTTTATACGGCTGGCAACATTTTTCGATGGGGCATTTTGTTTTTTATATCCTGTCACATCGCGTTTGTTGCTGCGCTGAGCCGGACATGTGTAATCCAGTGTTAAGTGAATAGTTACGTAAACGTCAAATTTTCGAAAATCCGAACTTACCCCCGCCGACATTGGACTAAGATATTCGTAAAACGATATTCGATAAATTCTCTGTAGGTAGGTCAATAACATACACCATATTATGTAAAAGTTTGAGAAACATAAAATTCATTCATTTTTGTATTCGGGGAAAGACCGGATTAAAAATGTTAAAAAAATAATAGGTCATAACTTTTTTTCTTGAATGAATTTTCAATTAATATTTGACGTTATTTATGCAGGGGTAAGAACGAATATTTACTATTGATAGTACTTATCCTTATTAGCATAGAGACTGTTTTAGAATGTATATCGGTCTTACCCCTTTATGGTCCGATCTTACCCTTGAAAATTAAATTCATACGCACTTTTTGAAAGCGTACAAAACGTCAACCGTTAGCATTATAAAAACGATAATATAAGAAAACGATAGCCCAATATTTTTACATTAGTCTAGGCACTAATTAGTTTACGACTACTTAATAGGAGAGAGTAGAATTCGTTTTTGCAGGAATCATACATATTTTGCTTAAAACCGTCCGATCTTCCCCCGATGCACCTTAACTATGTTTCTTGTACCTTCTTCTCATTGGTGGGCGCGTTCCGAAGGCACACATCCTAACTTAGTTTTTAAGACGTTTCAATGTAATCTATGTATATATACATAAGCATCGAAATGAATAAAGAAATTTGACATTGACTTTGACTTTGAACAGTCCGACTGTAGGGTAAGTACAGTTGTGACTGCACAGTTAAAACTGAAGGTCTGTAGCCGCCTTAAATAATTTGTCGATCTATTTATTACAGGTACAACAGTAGAACCAAAAAAACGTAACAGAAACGCATCAAAAAACATCAGCAAAGAGAAAAAAGTGATAACTGACGCGAGCTTAGAGATAGATAATGAAAACTTTATCAAAGGAGTCGGTAATAAAAGCAAGGAGATTCTAGTGGTTGATAGTGCGTCTCCGGATCAAGTAAAAGTCATATCTGTTCAAGATTTAGAGAAGAAAAATGAAAAAGCAACAAATAGTAATCAAAAACTCGATGATAGGTATAATTTTCGTAAATTGCAAAAGAGGTTTGAGTTGAAAGATGCATAGTTTGAAAATTATTAAGCCCTGCGGAGTACCCTTGAATATATTTAAAAAAAATATACGCGACGAATTGAGAACCTCCTCCTTATTTGAAGTCGGTTCAAAACTAAATATTTAGTAAAAATAAGGAAAACTACCTACTCTAGAACAGCCATTAAGAACAGCAGATTATATAAATATAAAAATTTGCTATAATGTCAATCTGAAAAACAATTCATTTGTTATTGAAGTGAAAACTTCTTATGGCGCGTTGGGCACTTTTGTGGGTGAGCATTTTCAGCCGTTCTCGCGACAGATGAGATTTTACACAGATATACAGTTTTCACTTCTGCCTGCACTCCCGGAGTGCGCTGTTTTTTTTTAATAATATTTTGTCTCTAATATTATAGATCAAGGTTTATAAAAAACCTTTTAGTGGCAGGTACTTTACTAAATTTAATTTTTAATTCGTGAACATTTCGCCATAAGGTGTTTATTAGGATTTTTAAGACCACTGTGAAGCTGTTTTCCATACAAAAAGCGGTAACGTTTTCCCCCCCATAAACGAAGTCCGATTTTGATAATTTTTGAAAATGTTCTAGATCTAAAGGAAAACCAGGTTTAACCGTTTTTATTTTAAAGAAATATTGTCTAAGATAAAAGTTATTAGTATCTGAATATCTATATTTTTTACTTAAAAACTTCATCGAGCGTTTCAATTGTTTTTTAATAGACTAAACTGAATTACCAAAAAAGAAAAACGTATAAACCTAGAATAAAATGCAGTGAATTAAATGAGACCAAATTTATTTCATTTTGAGAAGGATAAACGGGGTAAACGCGTTACGGCCCGCAACATTATTTGAAAAGCAAAATGTAGGCAATTACGTACCTACTCTCTCTATCGCACAATAGGGCATTTTAAAAAGGCACATTTTTGAAAATACCTACTCACGCCGCGTATCGAGAGCTCACGATTCTCCTATTAAAATAAAAATACTGTTTATCATTTACTGAAACCAAGAAATTATTTTTGGAGAGGATTATTTATTTGCCTTTTTTCCAAGAAACCTTTTTTCTGTGTAACGTAGGTATACAGGGTTATTGGTAATTATAGTAGCAAGCCGTTGAGGGCTACTTCTGTGCACCTTAACGAACAACTTTTGTTCTACGACTTTTGGAAATTCGAAAAAAAAATTGAAAAAATTGAGGTTATGTAAATTCGAAAAACAGCTGATTTTGTAAAACAAAAGTCATTAAGACTAAGAACAATAGATAAAACTTCAAAAATAAGTAAAATTTTAAGGTTAATGACCTCTCCGTGTAAGGAACAGCTGATTTTCTGGTAAACCTAACCTCAAAATTTTCAAAAAAATGTTCGAATTTCCACAAGTCGTAAAACAAAAGTTGTTTGTTTAGGTGCACAGAAGTAGCCATCAACGGCTTGCTAGTATAATTACCAATAACCCTGTATACCTGCTCGCTGAAATAGCACATTGTGTCAGCAGTAGGCCAAGAAGAGAATTAACTTAACTTACAAACATTTATTTTGTATTTGCATTGCATAAGGTAGATAGTACAATAGTCATACAAGTTCACTTATGAACCGTCTGCCAAAAAACACTTAACAACAATTTTATTAATAATTAAGCCCCGGCTTCGCACGGCCATATTATGCATGTATTATACATATAAACCTTCCTCTTGAATCACTCTATCTATTAAAAAAAACCGCATCAAAATCCGTTGCGTAGTTTTAAAGATTTAAGCACACAAAGGGATTTACGGATATAGGGACATAGGGACAGAGAAACCGACTTTGTTTTATACTATCTAGTGATAATTTTAGTTAGGTATAGTTTAGGCGACAAGCATTTGCCTACATATTTCTACATTAATCTATGCTAATATTCTAAAGCTGAAGTGTTAGTTGGTTTGTTTGAACGCGCTAATTTCAGGAACTACTGGTTCGAATTGAAATATTATTTTTGTGTTGGATAGTCCATTTATCGAGGAAGGCTTTAGGCTATAACATCACGCTGCGACCAAAAGAAGCGAAGAATCAGTGGGAAATGTGGAAGAAACGTGGAAAAATATTCATCTTTGAGGGCTTCTGTTTTTTGTTTGAACGCGTCGAATTGTAAAATGCTACTTTTATTCCGATATTCCCACGGGATCGGGACTTACGCGGGTGAAACCGCGGGGCGCAGCTAGTAAGTTATAAGCTGCGCTCCGCGGTTTCACCCGCGTAATAATTTTCTTAATTTTTTCTTCCTTCACCTGACAATAACAAATACAACAAAAAAAGAATTAGCGAAATCGGTTCAACTGGTCTCGAGATTTGCGCTTGAGGAATGATTTTTTAGATTTTTTGATTTGTAACGAATAGGCTCCGAAACTACGGGACCGATTTAGATGAAACTTGGTATGAGGATACATTAATTCATTGACAGTAACATAGGGTAGTTTTTATCCCGATATTCCCACGGGATCGGGAGTTATACGGTTGAAACCGCGGAGCGCTGCTGGTTATTGATAATTTTAGATCGCGAGGTGATGCTATTTTTTAATAAAGCGAAGAAAATGACAGAGAAATAGATAGATAGATAAACACTTTATTTGTACAACACACAAAACATTAAAAAAAAAAAAAAAAATAAAAAAAAAAAAATTGTTTGTATATAATAGGTAAATACCTATACTCTGAAATTATTGAACCGTTTTTGATAAAACTTTGAGGATACATTGAATATTTGGAAATGATATAGGCTATTTTTTATCCCGTCGGCCGCTGCTTTATACCTACTAAATACTTACACAAAAAAATACTGCAACGAATTTCATTTTCTTTTTTTTTTCACAAAAAACACACGCACAATTTTTCGCGGATTTTTTTAATGTTTGTCTTCACTAGCGATGTTATTTGATAAAGTTTGTCAGAAGACTGCCTGACGACTGTCTGTATTTTACCGAAGCTCGGATTTGACTTTTGACCTATAGTTCCTCTACCACTTACTTTTTGCTAGGGTGACGATAATTTCATCTTACTAAGGTACTATCTTTACTGGACTGCCTAACCAGGGTTACGGGTTCGATTCCCGCCTCAGACATGTATCTATGCTTAGATATTTGAATATTGTTCCTATGTATATATTTACAAAAGAATTGTATACTTAAAAGTAGTATATCCATTGTCTACCACCCATAACACTACTCTAGTTACTTAGCTTGGGGCTAGATGGCGATGTGTGGAATGTCCTGAAATATTTATTTATTATTATTTATGACGAAGGCACGTCTTAATGTTTATTTTGCCCGATTCACGATTCGCACATTACTTTGAGCCGTGCGTTGAATATTAAATCAGTCAGTCAGTTAGGACGTTTCACTATCACTACATAGTATAAAATAAAGTCACTTTTCGCCGTCCCTATGTCCCTATTTCCCTTTGTATTGTATGCTTAGATCTTTAAAACTACGCAACGGATTTTGATGCGGGTTTTTTTTTAATGGATAGAGTGATTCAAGAGGAAGGTTTATATGTATAATACATGCATAATAAAGCCGTGCGAAGCCGGAGCGGATCGCTAGTAATTTTATATAAGGTAGGTACTGGCGATAAACAAGGGCCACTTTAATTGAAAACGAAATATTTCGTAAAAATAGGGAAAATAATACCTAAATTTATTTCAGTAAATAAATATTTGATTTATTGACAATCTGAAATTCCATACATTTGTTTGTTTCCTCGTTATTTTGTACTAATATCAAGGTTTTTAAAAACCCTTCTAGTGGCCCTCATGAGTACGGAACCCTACATGCGCGAGTCCCAGTCGCACTTGGCCGGTTTTCCACGTCTTTTCTTGTAAAGTGGTTCAAAAATATCCTAAATATTTCCGCAACTATGGTGACAGTAGTCTGTTTATGTAAATATGTATGTTAAGAGCATGTCTGTTTGCTTTCTGATTTTATTATGCGATACAGTGTTCCCCACGATTTACTTAGACAAATATAAGTAATTTGTATAGAAAACATTTTAACTGACTTAATTTTGACATTGGGTGCCTGCGGGTATTAAGGGTCACCTGTTATTTTAATTAAAAACTTCATAAATCTAGAAGCACTAAAGCACTTCTTTAATCTATAAATAAATATTGCAAGACATTCCACACATCGCCATCTAGCCCCAAGCTAAGTAACTAGACTTGTGTTATGGGTGCTAGACAACGGATATACTACTGATAGCTGCGCTCCGCGGTTTCATCCGCGTAACTCCCGATCCCGTGGGAATATCGGGATAAAAAGTAGCCTATAACCTTCCTCGATAAATGGACTATCCAACACAAAAATAATTTTTCAATTCGAACCAGCAGTTCCTGAGATTAGCGCGTTCAAACAAACAAACAAACTCTTCAGCTTTATAATATTAGTATAGATATACTTTTAATTTGTAAATTATATACTTATAATACATAGAAACAACCAGACCAAGGACAAATATCTAAGCATAAATACTTGTCTGAGACGGGAATCGAACCCGCCACTCTGTGTTTGAATTAAAAACTACTTAAATCTAGAACACTTTTTTCATCTATACTTTATAATATAACTAGCGACCCGCTCCGGCTTCGCACGGCTATATTATGCATGTATTATACATATAAACCTTCCTCTTGAATCACTCTATTTATTAAAAAAACCGCATCAAAATCCGTTGCGTAGTTTTAAAGATCAAAGCATACAAAGGGACATAGGGACGGCGAAAAGTGACTTTATTATAATGATGATAGTGACAGTGATGATGATAGTGAATTTCTTTTTTCTTTGTCTCTAATAATTATGGTTTTTAAAAACCATTTAATGACCCTTAGTACCCGCCGGTACCTTAAGGTGAAAGGGTACCTGCGCGCTCTCCATACAAACGTAGTTGACTGTTTCCTCCCTGGATAATGACACTAGCACAAATATTTTTGTGCCATAAGACCTATAACTGCCATGACTATGCCCCTATGTTTTGGTTATTTTCATTTTCTAATTATCATAGAAATTAAAATTTTAAAAATTTAAAAATTAAAAAAAACGAAAAATAGGGGCATGGTCATGGCAGCTATAAGTTTTATGCACCAAAAATATTTGCTCTAGTGTCATTATCCAGGAAGAAAACTGTCGACTACGTTGTAATAGTTTGTATGGAGAAAGCCCCCGGTATCCTTTCCTCTTAAACACAATAATATACCTCCAGTTTTAAAGGCGGGTAATTTCTCAGAAAAAGTAAATTAAGCGTTACTTCAGCCTTGCCACAAACAAACAAACATACCTATACCTTATTATAGGTTCCTATATTTATTTATAAGTACATATAAGTACCTACTCACATTATGAATAAAAAGCGTGTAAAAAAGATTTATTTGATTGTTTTTTTGCATTGAATTGGCTCCGAAACTACTGGACCGAATTTGATGAAACTTGATATGAGGATACATTGATTCATTGACAGTAACCTAATCTACTTTTTATCCCCATATTCCCACGGAATCGGGAGTTAAATTGAAAATTGAAAATTATTTTATTTACAGCACAAACACAAGTTACATATAAGTATATTCTACAAACAAGGTATATCCTAGTGTATAAAAGATGTGTTAGTGTTGGGAGCATTTATAAAAAGATAAATTACTGTTGGTGACCACACTAAGCATTAAGCCTGTATCGTGGGCACCAGGATTGCCTTTACAGGAAATAATTTTTGTCTGCCTCTATGTACCTATAAAGTTAGTAACTTCTCAAAATAATATTAAAATTAATAGAAAAAATAAAATACAATTAACATTGACATTGCTCAAGAATTTTAGGTTATAATTACTATCAAGTCTTCTGTTTCATCGTAAGAAAGTGTTTTCAGAAATTGTTCAATTTTGGGTTTGAATTGGGAAACTGACAAGTGCCTTATATCCATGCCACAATGCTCGGCTAACAAGTTGTATATGTGTGCTTCTACAAATATTCCAAAACGATGTGCAAATACGGTCGACACAAGCTTACCTGGCAATTTAAAGACTCTCTGCTTGTTTAATTTGTTATACTCTTTGGAAGATATAGTTGCTTTATGTACTTTGAGTGCTGTTCTAAGAATGAAAAGCTGCCGGACGTTAAGGACACCACTCTCTCTGTAAACCTCCACCGTAGGGTACCGACGAGATTTTCCCAACATGACCTTTAGCACCGCCCGCTGAGCCCTTTCAGCCTGCAGTAGTGTGGTTTTAGCAGCAGACCCCCAACAGGTAATGCAATACAGAATAATAGATTGACATAGACTGATATAAACGTGTTGCAAGGTTTCAAAGCTGGCAGCATCTCGAAGTTTCTTCATGACGAAGATTATTTTTCTAATTCGGGCAGATAGCGCTTGGATGTGCTCTTTGAACGACAGGTTTTCATCAATTAGTACGCCTAGATATTTTGTTGTAGGTACTTGATCTCTGTAGTTCAGTGCAGTTGCAGTCAGATGTTATTTTCTTGTCGTCACAGCCGTTGTGTAACTTGATCGGCGAGAGTGAAGAAGGTGGTGCTGATGACGCAGTGATGTGAAAACACAAATACATTGTCTTCTGTGTGTTCAGTGTTAAAAAATTGTTTTGCAGCCACTTCTGGATCACACACATACCCTCCTCAGCCGCCGAAAAAGATTCCGACCATGTTCGACCACTAAACAGTATAGCTGTGTCGTCAGCGTAGCACTGGATTTCGGCGTTTCTTATACAAAGTTCATGAATGTCATTTAAGTACACAATGAATAGAGAGGGCCCCAGGATACTACCTTGTGGGACTCCGTAACTCATTGATTTTGCTTCACTGTTTACGGAACCAACCCGAACGACCTGTTTCCGCTCTCTAAGGTAACTTGCGAACCAGTTTAACGCCAAGCCGCGTACTCCCATCAGTTCTAGCTTCTTCAAAAGAATAGGAGCAGAAACAGTGTCGAACGCCTTAGCAAGATCGAGAAACACTCCTACGCATTTCTGTTTTTTGTCGAGGTAGGACGATATTGTTGATGTCAGCAGAGACACAGCTTGCTCCGTCGACTTGCCTTGACGAAAACCAAATTGCCTGTCGGAGATGAGGTTTCGCGACTCCAGGAATTTAATTAACCTGCTATTCACAACCTTTTCAAGCAATTTAGAAAACGCGCTTAAAAGAGATATGGGTCGATAGTTTTCAACTTTATCTTTTGGTCCACTTTTGTAAATTGGACACACTATTGCGAGTTTCCAGGCTTCTGGAAATATACCATTAGTCATACTTTGATTGAATATTATTGACAACGGTTCCGATATCTCTCCCTTAATAGTCTTCAGTAGGTAATTATCTATGCCATCTATACCTGGTGCCTTGTCGTTGGATAAGCCACTTATCAAGTCTTCGATTTCTTTAGAATCCGTTGGTTCCATGAAAAAGGAATCTACCGGTGAGGTACGTAAATGTACAGAATTTACAAGGTCAACTTCTGAAACAGAGTTGTTTTGCATTATAGATTCAGCTGCTTTCTGTCCCACAGTTGTGAAATATGTATTGCAGATGTCTAAGGAATGATGGGCATTATTGGTGTTCTCGAGATTAGTAAGTTCATTATTATCGGTTTTTGTGGTGTTTAAATGGCATATGTCTTTAATAGTTCTCCACAGTTTCTTTGTGTTTCCCTTACTATTAGTTAGCTCTGTCCTTTCGTATTGATTTTTTAATTTTCGTAGTAAATCTCTAAAAAAGTTTCTATAACGTTTATAGATAAGTTGGGCATACTCATTGTCTGGATCCTGTTTTGCTTTTAGGTGGAGTCTATCTCGTTGCCGCATGCACCGCATCAGGCCGGGAGTAACCCATGGCTTGATATTATACTTGGACCTCGATAATTTAACTGTCTTTGAATACTTTTCTATAATCTTCTGTACCGTGTTCGTGAAATCATCTGTTATTTCGTTTACGTTATCATTGTTTGTAATTAAGTTTTGCCAACATATAGTTTTGAGCTCGTTTTTTATCGACTCGATGTCTCTTTTTTTAATAAAACGGCTGGGCCTAGATGCTTTTGCTTTATGAGTGGCTATACCAAGCATAGCCACTGAATGATCGGTGATAGCAGTTTTGCAGACCAAACCCAAACTCGGGACACTACCACTTCTTGATTTCACAAAAATGTGGTCAATACAGGTCTTGGAGAGGTCTCTGGTAGGTTCAGTGATTGCTGGCAAAAACTCGTACTCTGTCATAAAGCAAAGGTAGTCGAGGCAGTGCTCATCCGGCTTACTGTCAATAATATCGATGTTCAAGTCTCCAGCAATAATTACGGTTTGGTTTTTGATACTGTCTATTTGTGTTTCTAGGGAAGACAAAAAATTATTAACGTCTTTATTTGACGGTGAGCGATATATTCCTAAGATTGTTGTTGTTTTAGAGATGCTAATTTGTAGACAGTCGGCATCTTGGATTTGAGGTTCGGTTACTGTCGCGTTGTGAGAAGTTCTTACATAGATAACTACGCCTCCGTTTTGATTACAAGGTCTAACCGATCTGTGGGCAGTGTAATTTTGAAGGGTAGGGATAACTTTAGCGTCGTTTAACCAGCACTCTGTTAGAATTATAACATCAAATGTTAGTTGCAGCCTGTCAAGAAAAATAGAAAACTCAGCGAAATTTTTCGTAATGCTACGAATATTAAACGTAAGTATTTTAAAGTTAAGGTCACTGGAAAGAGCAGTTTTACACTTTTCAGCTTCATCAAGTACAATACAATCAATCCCTAAGGCATCCAAGTTGTCTTCGTTTTCATTAGACGTCAGCATTTTAAAGTGTAGCATATTAACCTATCCAAAAAAGTTATAATTTCCTGCAATCTTATTGCGATTTTATTGTACGATTTGCGAGACACTGAGGTATATATATGATTCTGAGTTGTTTTAAATGTATTCGCACAAGAAAGTGATGTATTTGCAAAACAGATAATTGGAGAAACACACAGTATATATTTTTGATTAATAATAGTTTTGAAAAAATACAAGATAGAAAAACGTTACGTTACGTAAAAAGTTACGCGGGTGAAACCGCGGAGCGCTGCTAGTCTTCATAAAACACACAGGAAACTTAATTCAAGTGATAAACAAACATTTTACGAAGTTCATGTTATTGTTAGGAGTTAAAACAGCATTTTAATTATATTTACTTAATTAATTAATCAAGGCGCGGTCGTAGGTTCGAATACCGGCAGGCCATGACTAATGGATTGTGCGCTAATTGACATTGCTCTTACGGTAAAGGAAAATCACTACTCACTACATAGTATATTAATTTATTGTGACGTCACATAGCCTATAACCAGCGGATCATTGAGACGCTTCTAACGATACCTACCTCATTTGTTGAATTACAGTAAGTAGTTTTGAAGTTACGTGGGAACAGATGAACATACATACATACATACATTCAGGTCAAACACATAACCCTCCCTTTTGGCTTCGCCGTAGTCGGGTAAAACAAAGTCGCTTCTCTGTCCCTATATCCCTTTGTATGCTTAAATCTCTAAAACTACGCAACGGATTTTGATGCGGTTTTTTTAATAAATAGAGTGATTCAAGAGGAAGGTTTATACCTATGTACTTAAATCGCACTTGTTTTTATTTATTTTTATGTTATGAGAGATGGAATAAATAAATAACAAAAAACGCCACTGACTATATTATCTCTAACATACGTTAAACACTTGAATATGAATTGTAAAATAATACCACCTTTTGTGAACTTTGTAATTTAAAAAATAAACATCCTAAATATCTATTACCAAATACTTCACTACATAGTATAAAATAAAGTCACTTTTCGCCGTCCCTATGTCCCTTTGTATGCTTAGATCTTTAAAAGTACGCAACGGATTTTGATGCGGTTTTTTTTAATAGATAGAGTGATTCAAGAGGAAGGTTTATACATGAATATTATAGCCGTGCGAAGCCGGGGCGGGTCGCTAGTATCGTGATAAAACAAGGATAAAACCCGCGGCTTATATTTATCAACGTATTGACGAGTTCCTTTCTCTGGACATGGTCGACTAAGCTGAGAGGGTGGTATAGGTAGGTGCTGGGCATAGTCTACTTTATACAGGGTTATTGGCAATTATACTAGCAAGCCGTTGACGGCTACCTCTGTGCACCTAAACAAACAACTTTTGTTCTACGACTTTTGGAAATTCGAACATTTTTTCGAAAATTTTGAGGTTAGGTTTACCGGAAAATCAGCTGTTCCTTACACGGAGAGGTCAGTAACCTTAAAATTTTACTTATTTTTTAAGTTTCATCTACTGTTCTTGGTCTGAATGGCCTTTGTTTTCAAAAATCAGCTGTTTTTAGAATTTACATAACCTCAAAATTTTAACTTTTTTTTTCGAGTGTCCAAAAGTTGTTTGTTTAGGTGCTCAGAAGTAGCCCTTAACGGCTTGCTAGTATAATTTCCAATAACCCTGTATAGGTAATAAAATTAAATGTCCCAAGCACTACGGCGCGGCGCGGGCGCCCTGAATATATGTATTATGTGCGATATCACTACATAGTATAAAACAAAGTCGCTTTCTCTGTCCTTAGATCCCTATGTATGCTTAAATCTTTAAAACTACGCAACGGATTTTAATGCGGTTTTTTTAAATAGATAGAGTGATTCAAGAGAAAGGTTTATATTAGACATGGGGCGGGTAGTGGTTTTGCCGGGTACTCGCTGAACGGGTACCCGACACATTCTGCGCCGGGTACGTATCGGCGAAATATCTATGCACACCATCTAGTTCTGTATACAGCGAACGCCTGTTCTCAGAAGCAGGGCTAATTTATGACAAGAAACGCAGTCGCCTAAATGCTAACCGCGCAGAAAAATTGGCGTTTTTACATCACAACTTACCCATCTTAAATTACCAATATTAAAATAAAATATATATTTAGTTTTTTTAGTTCTTCCTGATAAATTAATGAGCAAAACATAATTATAATGATTACCGTTTGTGTTCAGCATAATAAATAATTTAAAAAGTGTAATATGTTTCATTATTTTTGGTCTATCAAATTACCCGGCAGAGCCGGATACCCGGCACCATTACCCGGTACCCGGCCGGATCCTAAAAAAAGTGCCGGGTCCAAACCGGGTACCCGCCCCATGTCTAGTTTATATGTATAATATATGCATAATATAGCCGTGCGAAGCCGGGGCGGGTCGCTAGTATCACTACATAGTATAAAACCACCGGACGGTAGTATTTTACCACCGGACGAGCAGGGAGACAGCAAGACGACACCGTTTTTTGATCCAAGTAAGCGGTTTGCATTCACTTTTATTGTGCGCACCGCAAAGTTATGGAACTCCTTGCCTGACTCCCTGTTCCCCACGAACTACAATCTAGCGATCTTCAAAGCGAGAGTGAATCGGTTCCTACTGGGTAAGCACGCTCCATCGTAGGCCATAATGATGCTTACCATCAGGCACATTATGGTCAAGTGCAAACCCATTCCTAATAAAAAAAAAAAAAAAACAAAAACAAAGTCGCTTTCTCTGTCCCTATATCCCTATGTATGCTTAAATCTTTAAAACTACGCAACAGATTTGGATGTTTTTTTTTAATAGATAGAGTGATTCAAGAGGAAGATAGATAGATAGATAACTTTATTTGTACAACACAAGAGTAAACAGAACACGACATACACAAAGTAAAGTTATAGCTAGAAAGTATAAGTTGCACAAATGGGCGGCCTTATCGAAGGTTTATATACCGTACGTTTGTATGGAGAGAGCGCAGGTACCTTTCACCTTAAAACAGAATATAATGGTAAGGAAACCATCGTGCGCAAGTCCAACTCGCACTTGGCCGATTTTTCTAAAGCGCGGAGGATTTTCAATAGGTGTAGAAAAAAAAACAAAACAAATCAAAGCAATTATTTTTAATAAATTTGATTTATACATCTCCCATATAACAAAAATTATTTTATCTACTCACTATAAATCTTAAAAAATAATAATAATAAAGAATTATTGAAAAATAAAAAAACATTCAACAACTCTAAAATCATAAAGACACAATCCCGCTCACACTCGTGGTTTCTGGTACAATCAACAGTCAAAAGTCTCTGCCCACCGTAACGTTTACAATCCCGTGCATCACTATTTGAACATTATAACAACGTAACCTGTGGATCGAACCCACGTCGGTTGGTGTAGCGGGTGGCCCCTTATACCACTCACACAACTAAACATATAGCTAACATGTTGACAAATAATAATCACACTGAGTACTTTTAATTCAAGTATTTATGTTTGTGTGTAACGTCTATTAGAAGAAGGTCGTAAGTCTAATACTTGTTGATAGTATTATTGTAGCAAACTGATCATTTACTTATGACTCATACTGTACAAGCAATGGCCTCATTTGAAACCTCTTTTCAACAGACTTTAAAAATATACAGTCGAATCGAAATTCAATCAAATCACATTGAAACGTCTTAAAAACTAAGTTAGGATGTGTTTGGGAACCTCCTATATTTGAAGATTAAAAAGGAAGTTTTCGATTATTGCATCAGTTACAAATCACTCGCTAGATGGCGTTATCTAAGTCAGAAATGACAACTAACCAAGAACTTTTTCTTACAAAAATTTATGTGCGCTAATTGACATTGCTCTTACGGTGAAGGAAAACATCGTGATGAAACCGTAGTTGGCTCCAGAAGTATTGACAAGTTCTCTCCTCTGGACATGGTCGACTAAGCCGAGGGGATAGGGCTGCTGGGCATAGTCTACTACAAAAAGGGTAATCTATAAACCTAGTGCGCTAGCCACGAGTGTGAGAGAGACAAAAATATCTAAACTACATTCCAATCACATACCATCCCTGTTCTAAAAAATATTGAATAAATTAATACCAACCCGAAATATAGATAATATTTCGTCACACCAGCTCGGAAAGTATCGTTTTTGAAAACGTTTTATCGGGCGGAAAGTAGCACTTTTAAGTCACTGGTTATTGGTATTTAAGAGCGACGCGCGACGCGTAAAAAGATTTACTCGCTCGTGTAATGCAATGTGCATCGGGAGAAATTTTGTATTTTACACAGATGTGTAAAATTCATATTTTCGTCCCTTGCACAATTTGCGTCGGGAGAAAATCTGTATTTTACACACGTCTCTCGTGTGTCAAATTAATATTTTCATCCCTTGTACAATGTGCGTCGGGGGAAAACTGTATTTACACACGAGGGACGTGTGTAAATTAAAATAAGTACTCTTTTAGCCCGATGAAGAACGCATTTAAACGAATTTTAGTACGCCATGGCTAAATTCATGGCGTGTTTTTTACAGTCACAATTATTAATTTATTTTTCCTTGCATGACGAAAAGCACTAAATATTATGTCCCTAGGGTGAAAAACATTATTTTCCTAGTTATGTTTATCTATATTGTGCTAGAAGCAAAGGTCTGTTCAAAACACTAATATTATAAAAACTAAATTGTGTATGTTTGTTACTCCTCCAAAAACTACTGGACGGATAGCGATGAAACTCGGTATGTAGATAGCTGGAGAATTGAGT
The DNA here is from genome assembly GCA_907269075.1 of Idaea aversata. NCBI lineage: Eukaryota > Metazoa > Arthropoda > Insecta > Lepidoptera > Geometridae > Idaea > Idaea aversata. The sequence continues at coordinate 5,004,704 of OU026112.1, read as the reverse complement.
TAACACATAGGTTACTTTTTATCCCGAAATTGTCATTGGATCGGAACTTACGCGGGTGAATGCGTAGGGCGCAGCTAGTAAGGCCATAATCCTCAAAAAGGCATGTCATTATAAGGCCTTTGTCAATATACATACTACTTAATAACAGCTATTTGTCTGCGCTTTCAGTAATAAATTATATATTTTAAAATTTATGATTTATTTTGTGCAATTATTAGTTTTTCGTCATACCGTTAATTGGACATTTTCTCCATTTTTTTTGTCCAAATGATAGGTCAGCGTTCTACCTCTATCACACCTGCCTGATGGTAGGTGACGATGCGGTCTAAGATATAGCATGCTTTCCTAGAAGATATCTGTTCACTCGCGACTTGAAGAAATAAATAATAGGTAAATTTAAAATGACTATAGTTTTGCTATCTCCATTTTTCGTCATACAACCAGGCAGACTGATAGGCGGCACCTATTCATGGTGGAAATACCAGACGTCAGCAAAGCGTTTTGCGTCGTCATTCCCTATTCGTACATCAGAGGAATGAAATCGGTTGCCTGCGTCTGTCTTTCCTGATGTGTATGATTTGTGTGTCTTCAAGTCGCGATTGAATAGGTATCTTCTAGGAAACCGTGCTACATCTTAGACCGCATCGTCACCTACCATCAGGCAGGTGTGATAGTGGTCAAAACGCTGACCTATCATATGTAAAAGAAAATAATTAACGAACTTTGTCATTAAATAAAATCTAGTTGCCAACGACTTTCTCATCGCTTGTGTTAGATTAAAAATAAATGTCCTCTAAGTATGACGAAAACCACTGTGTTACACGGACAAAAAAACATATAGTTCACTTCGTGCGTAAAAATATGTTTTCAACCCTTGTGACACAATGTATATTTACTATAGGTTTTTGCACTGGTTTTTTTTATCATATTTCAATAAATACGTTTTTTAATATGCCTCTATTGCTCAGAATATAATTTTGACGTGAATTCGATGAAGATAATAAAAAAATATTAATTCTAAAAAATAAATAAATAATAAATAAACATTTTTCAAAAATAAAGCAGAATCAAAAACATTTACCGATCATATATGACGTTTTGGTATTAGCCCATTTTGATCTGGAGTCATTCTAGTACTAAGACTTTTTTTTCTTGACCATTTTGGTCTTGTGTCATTTCAAAAATGTCGTTTTGCTTTAGTTTTGTGTCATTCTAGTAATAGCACTTTTTGCTTTTGGACCATTTTGGTCTTTGTCATTTTAAATAAAAAAGAATAAATAGGGGCATGGTCATGACAGTTATAAGTTTTATGCAACAAAAATATTTGCTCTAGTGTCATTATCCAGGGAGGAAACAGTCGACTACGTTTGTATGGAGAGAGCGCCTCCTCTTAATAACATTCGTAGGCAAAAACCAGTTCTTTTCAGTCCAAAACCATCGAATTCACGAAAAAAAACCCCAATTTTCATTTTTATCTATAAACCCACGGTTCTAAACCTTTAACAGTTACAATTATAGTCAAAGAGTAAACAGCCTCAACCTAGTCAAAGAGCCCACCGCAGAAACACATCAGGTTCAAACGACAATAAACTTCCTATGTTTCCGAGTGTGTTTCTGGCGTTTTGTGACGTTTTATCTTCCTGTGGTTATTCGTGTCGAGGTGTAGAAGGCAGCCGACTGCACCAAAGTAACTGGAAAAATGAAAAAAAAAAAATGGTTGATTGTCAAGTCGGTTTACGGACCATAATTTGGGCTAGTCTCCGAGGTACACGCTTTGCATGACGACTTATAATCTAACGTGATATATAAATAAACTAGCGACCCGCCCCGGCTTCGCACGGCTATATTATGCATGTATTATACATATAAACCTTCCTCTTGAATCACTCTATCTATTAAAAAAAACCCCATCAAACTCCGTTGCGTAGTTTTAAAGATTTAAGCATACATAGGGATATAGGGACAAAAAAAGCGACTTTGTTTTATACTATGTAGTGATATTGCAGGACATTCCACACATCGCCATCTAGCCCCAATCTAAATAACTATACTTGTGTTATGGGTGCTAGACAACGGATATACTACACATATACTTTTCCTTTGTAAATACATACTTATAATACATAGAAACAACCAGACCACAGACAAATATCTAAGCATAAATACATGTCTGAGACGGGAATCGAACCCGCAACCCTGTGTTTGGCAGTCCGGTTTAGTGGCCATTGTGCCAACTGGGTCGTGGTTTTTAAATCTATAGTCATTAGTCAGACCATTACAACTGTCAAATCTTAAATGGAAAACAATATCTTGTCTTTGCAGAGATAGGTAGAAAAGGTCTAAAATCAGTAGCCTCTAAAGGTGGACACAGATTGATAAGAGCCGAAAGAATTTTTGCCATCCACGGGAAAAGGTACAATCCACGGTCAAAAGTCTCTGCCCAGCGTAACGTCAACAATCCTGTGCAGCACTATTTGAACATTATAACAACGTAACCTGTGGATCGAACCCACGTCGGTTGGTGTAGCGGGTGGCCCCTTATACCACTCACACAACTAAACACATAGCTAACATGTTGACAAATTAAATAATCACACTGAGTACTTTTAATTCAAGTAAGTATTTAAGTTTGTGTGTAACGTCTATTAGAAGAAGGTCGTAATTCCAATACTTGTTGATAGTATGATTGTAGCAAACTGATCATTTACTTATGACCTATACTGTACCTTATAATAATAGAGATAAGGTCCATTAATATTTCAGAGTCGGCCGCCTCTGACGATGCGGACGACTCTGATAACGTCATCGGAAATATAAATGTAGGTACGGTCGGCTGCATAATTGCAGACCCACCGTAGAGCTCCAAAACGACTGTTATAAGAATGTTTTCAACACAAGCAAGATTCTAGACACCTGCTTTAGTTGAAGTTTAAAGTCTTCTAACTCATCAATTTACTAAACAAAAATATTCAAATGAAAACATTCCAATAATAGTAATTTTCGAACTCTATCGGGGGCTGCAATTATGCAGCCGACTGTACCTTATCTCTATTATTATAAGGTACCTTTCCCCGTGGACGGCAAAAGTTCGATTCTTTCGGCTCTGATCAATCTGCGCCCACCTTAAGAGGAAAGGGTACCGGGGGCTTTCTCCATACAAACTATTACAAACGTAGTCGACTGTTTTCTCCCTGGATAATGACACTAGAGCAAATATTTTTGGTGCATATAACTTATGACTGCCATGACCATGCCCCTATTTTTTGTTTTTTTAAATTTTTTAATATTTTTAATTTTAATTTCTATGATAATTAGAAAATGAAAAAAACCAAAACATAGGGGCATAGTCATGGCAGTTATAGGTGTTATGGCACAAAAATATTTGTGCTAGTGTCATTATCCAGGGAGGAAACAGTCGACTACGTTTGTATGGAGAGCGCGCAGGTACCCTTTCACCTTAAGGATTCCATTTCTGTTCAAGCTGTATATAGATAGATATTTACCCTTCATGCTCAAGGAATAACGCTTTCAGAGCTCCCCGACTCCAATACGACATGGCGTAGGAGAGCAGCTTCATTGATAGCGGGTTCACTCGGAGGAAGTTGCCACAGAACACCACCTAAAACGACACATATACTTAATAGAAAGGAGAGCCAGGAGCTTGCCAGCAAAAGGCTCCAGAGCCTTGAACATCGCCGCAAAGCTTGTCAAGCTTGCCAGCAAAAGGCTTCAGAGCCTTGAACATAATCACAAGGTGGCAAGCTTGTCAAGCCAGTAAAAGGCTTCAGAGCCTTGAACATAATCACAAGGTGGCAAGCTTGTCAAGCCAGTAAAAGGCTTCAGAGCCTTGAACATCGTCGCAAGGTGGCAAGCTTGTCAAGCCAGTAAAAGGCTTCAGAGCCTTGAACATCATCACAAGGTGGCAAGCTTGTCAAGCCAGTAAAAGGCTTCAGAGCCTTGAACATCGTCGCAAGGTGGCAAGCTTGTCAAGCCAGTAAAAGGCTTCAGAGCCTTGAACATCATCGCAAGGTGGCAAGCTTGTCAGTGTTTTATCGGATACATTTCGGGGAATATGCAACAGAACTAATCATAAACTTAATCTTGCAATCTCCATTCTTTCGTCATACAACCATGCAAACTGATATGCGGCACCGATTAATGGTGGACATACCAGATACGCGCACTATGCGTTTTGCCTTATTCCTAATTCGTACAGCAAGGGAATGGAATCAGTTGCCTGCTTCTGTCTTTTCTGACGTATATAACTTGGGGGTCTTAAGTAACACGGCTTTCCTAGAAGATGGAAAGCGTGCATTTTTCTTAAGAAAAATATATGTGCGCTAATTGACATTGCTCTTACGGTGAAGGAAAACATCGTGATGAAACCCGCGGCTTAGTTGACTCCAGAAGTATTGACAAGTTCTCTCCTTTGGACATGGTCGACTAAGCTGAACTTTTTTTAAGACGATACTATGTGATACTATGTGCTTCCAGCAAATGTATTGATATGATTTGAACGTAAAAAGGACCCAATTAAACACTAATAATAACTAATAACTGTAGGCTGTGTGCACTAATAATTGTAGGTCTAATTGCGGAAAACAGCCCGTATACAAGTACAACGTGTAAAAACCTTGTAAAAGCTAAGACTTACCCTCTCAATCTTCTCATTAGAAGCACAGAGGCGAGCTATAGACCCAATGTTGTTTGTAATAGTGACGAGCGTAGCGCGCGCCAAGTCTGCACGAGACACCTTCGAGCGACGGTCCGCTGAACACATTTGACCAAAACTGTCGAAAAAAAAACACATAGTAAAAACCATGCTGTGTATGTACGGTCGGCTGCATAATTGCAGACCCACCGTAGAGCTCCAAAACGGCTGTTATAAGAATGTTGGAGTTACAAGTCTTCTAACTCATCAATTTATCAAAAAAATATATTATAATGATACCATTCCAATAATAGTAATTTTAGAACTCTGCCGGTAGCAGCAGCATATGTTTTGGTTTTTTTCATTTTCTAATTATCATAGAAAATAAAATAATATAAAAACAAAAAATAGGGGCATGGTCAATATGGTCATGGCAGTTATAGGTTTTATGCACCAAAAATATTTGCTCTAGTGTATTTATCCAGGGAGAAAAAAGTCGACTACGTTTGTAATAGTTTGTATGGAAAGAGCCCCTGGTACCCTTCACTACATAGTATAAAACAAAGTCGCTTTTTCTGTCCCTATTTCCCTTTGACTGCTTAAATCTTTAAAACTACGCAACGGATTTTGATGGGGGTTTTTTTAATAGATAGAGTGATTAAAGAGGAAGGTTTATATGTATAATACATGCATAATATAGCCGTGCGAAGCCGGGGCGGGTCGCTAGTTCCTCATAAATAAGGACGTTTTCGGCCTATGTAACTAGTGATGTACCCACCTGCTAGCCACGAGGTCACCGGGGAGACCGAACCTCGTGTAGTCCCCGCCGTAGATGTCCCTCACTAGTTTATCGACAGTAGTGTTGTCCCCGCTTGCTGCTAACGCGATCGCCTCCTCGAAACTGCTGCAGCCTGTCAGAAGGCTGCACAACCCTAGGAATGTGCCGCCGCCAAGGCTGGAATAGAGAAACGTATCATGTTCAAATTCACAGTGTAGACTCCGTCAACCAATAGTTATCCGTAACACGACGTCACAGGCTCACTGACATACACGCACGCAAGTGACACGACCACTCTCGCCCGTGGCTCTCGTGATACTGTCGTTCACCCCCACTACTTGTATGCTTGAGACTGCCTGCGTATAGGCACCCTACCTAGCCGTATAGGTACCAACTTAGCTAGTAGACATGGTATAGAGAATGTATATATAACTATGGCTAGTAGACACAAACACTACACACAGCTAAATGACCCCAGTTGACAAAAAATCGGTGGTGACACACGGACAGACAGGTAGACATGAGAGTGACCCTATAAGGGTTCCTTTTTACGTTTTTAAGTACTAAAAATGACTTAAAATAACAGAGGAAAACCGTACTAATGTAATATGAAGTCCAAAATTCAACGCAAAACTGCCTGCCTTTTTATTATATTTTTTATCATTTTTAGTGCATATTTTTTCCACTAAGATATCAGGCAAAAGGGAGTAAGTTCTTCAAATTGTAACCCAGTAACCGTAACTCAATAAGGGGTTTTGTGATGATGAGAAAATGGGTCCAGATGCTCCATCATCATCTTTTTACTGACTCTGTACAATTTACACAATTATTGCTAAATACCTAATATCAGAAGTGGGATCCTGAATCTATGTTAACTATTGTTATTTTATAAGTAGTTTATCTTACCTGGTACCACTAACTCTGTAGAAATTGTCGGGCGCGTTGACAACTAACAGAGAAACGCCACTGCCGATGTTAACCAAGAGGAAAGGGTAGGGGTTCGAGAAGTCGAACGGTTTGCGGACGTACACGCTCAGAGCGGCTTCGGCGTACGGAGGCTGAAAACGAGATAAAATCTGTAATGGAAGTATTAATATTTAGTTTTTAGTTCCGAGCCTAGTGCCAAAACACAAAATGCAATGAGCACCGCCCTCCCGCCCACTTGAAGAGGCATGCAATGAGGACAAGCAAAAGTTAGTATTAGTATTAGTGACACCATTCATAAACCACGACACGTGTTTCGCGTCTACACGACGCATTATCAGGATTGGACTCCGACCGCGCTATAAGGGCGACAAACGTTAGGTACGACGTCGCTCTCCGAGATGTTGCCTCGCTGAACGCTGGAACAAGAGCCCAGAGAGAGAGACTCTTATCTCATCAGAGAGAGCAGAGAGTCTCTCGTTCCAGCGTTCAGCGAGGTTTATGAATGGTGTCACTAATACTAACTTTTGCTTGTCCTCATTGCATGCCTCTTCAAGTGGGCGGGAGGGCGGTGCTCATTGCATTTTGTGTTTTGGCACTAGGCTCGGAACTAAAAACTAAATATTAATACTTCCATTACAGATATTATGGAGTTCCGAAAAGTAACGCCGGATTCAATCAACGAGATAAAATATGAACTTAATAAAAATAACGCATTTTTAGGAGGGTGTATTTTTGCCTAGAAGGAGAACGGGATGCCTGGATGGTGGAACGCGACGAGTCATTTAGCACCATGAGTTTGTCCAGGGGGTGGTGTTAGAAGCCAGCGGCCAAAGCCTACAACCGCCTAACATTCTTGCCCGTTTAAGGACTATTTCGCCCATTAAAAGTAGGCAGAAAAATCGTACTTTCTACCCGAAGCGTACTTATATGCGAGCTGTTTCTCGCAACTAAATCTCTTTGGTTGGGATCTTTTTGCGCAAGGTTCTACTTGTCAGAGGTAGAAGCAATCCAGCTTTATCATAAACTTTGCCACCAATTTTGTGAAACTCATAGTCTTTAGGGTTGACTCGCTTAACGCTGCAGCGTTCACTAATCATTGCATACTAGAGGTGTGAGGTGGTGTTAATTGCGTATTTTGTTTTGGCACGAGGCTCGGAACTTAAAACTAAATATTAATACAACAGTAATTGCTATGGAGTTCTGAACAGTAACGCTTGACTTAACCAATAAGCTTCCTTTATCATCAACACAGTGGCGTATAACTAATAGTTTCCGTTTCCCTATCATCCCTTCACAGATAAATGTGTCAAGAACCAAGTGACTTACAGTGTCCGAAGGCTGTTCATGAACTGGCGCGTCATCTGGCGGCGCCCAGTAGTAACACTCGTGAGGGTTCATGCTGTCCACATATAGGAGGCCGGCTATTAAAGCGTCCAACTCGTCCATTTTAGATAGACGCATGTTCACTTCCTGTAACAATGTAGATGGAGGGGTTTAGGCGAAGAAAATGTAAGCAAAAAGAATTGTCTGCGCGGGGATTGAAGCTACGTAATCTATACTTAATTAATTTTATGACTTTTTCGCCTGAGATACAGGAATCTCCTAGTTCAGGCATATGTGTTTTTATTGTTTTCTTGTATGAGTAGTTTTTAGTTTACTATGTAAAATATTTTTTGAATTGAAAAAATATTTTTGTGTTGGATTGTCCATTTAACGAGGAAGGCTATAGGCTACTTTTCATTTTGATATTCCCACGGGATCGGGACATACGCAGGTAAAACCGCGGGACGCAGCTAGTAGTAGTAGATATTAGTAGAAAAGGATAGGATAAAATAGGAAGTATAGATTTTTGAGGTGATAAGGTCTTATAAATCGATAAACACAGTACTGCACTCACAAAAAGTGTGACGTCACGCTCACGTTACGTGAACGTAGGCGTTATTGATAAGATAATCATAGCAACGTATTATCAATGCTATGGCTACCACCAACGTTTTCCTATGACGTTATCATGTAAAATTATCGTCCGTAAACAGACTTTACAGACAAACATTAAAAAAAAGTGTGTGTGTCAGCTCCGACGCACGATTGGAGTTTACTTCACAAAGCACACACACACATGTTCATATATACAATACATACAATATGTCGGTTAAACACAAGACGTATACAAGCTAGTCACACACACATTGAAAAGTGAAAGGTGCGCAGAATAGGTTGCGCACCAAAAACGTACGAAGGTCATTCATCAGTAGATTTTACTCCTCACATTTTTCTCATACCGGGCGCCTTATATATGAAAATCAATTCTTAAGGAGTAAACTCCAAAAATTACCTTAATAAAGTTCTCTTCAAACTTATAAGCCCCTCCCCCGGTAGCGTAGATAGTGTTCACAAGATCAGCCATCCCCTTAGACCGGGCTAGTTGTAAGAAAGCTCCCACTTCTGATGTAGGAAACCTGATGAAGTGCAGAGTGCCGCGGCGGCCTCGAATCGTCACGTTCTCCATCTGAAATATATTTTATTTGTTTTAGCACAACAGGTAATGCCACAGAAGTTACGAATTTACTAAAATACAGTAGATGCACCCCGATCCCGCGGGAATTTCGGGATCAAAAGTTTTCTCCGTCCCTTTAACTACCATTATGCCGATTTTCATCCAATTCGGCCTAGTGGTATGACCGTAAAGAGGGAATAAATAAATAAACAAATATTCGGATTAATAATATAGGGTTAGGCTATTAGGATTATAAATAAATAAATATTACAGGACATTCCACACTTCGCCATCTAGCCCCAAGCTAAGTAACTACTCTTGTGTTATGGGTGCTAGACAACGGATATACTACTTATATACTTTTCTTTTGTAAATATATACCTATAATACATAGAAACAACCAGACCCTAGACAAATATCTAAGCATAAATACTTGTCTGAGGCGGGAATCGAACCCGCAACCCTGTATTTGGCAGTCCGGCGTGATGACCATTGTGCTAACTGCGTCGTCATTATGATATTAGGGTTAGGATATTAGAATTAGGATATTAGGATTAGGATATTAGGATTTTATATCTACACCCTACCTACATCTGAATAGGGTTTAGCGATGCTAACATAGGGTTGCTGTAGCGTTTCAGTTAAATTCGGTCTGGATTACGGCGGAGAGAGGACACCGAGGGGTTTTAGTGGGTAAACCTCTGGCCGCCCACCATCTCAGGTCAGCAGGGAGCCCCACACATCCCTGCCGCTCCCCCCGGAACGGTGGGACGGTGCATAAGGCGCATCTCTGCTCGATAAAAAAAGGGAAGCTCACGGCATCCTGAACATTTGACGTGAAAACGTCTAATGAATTGATGGAACAAAGTGTCATTTTCCGGTACCATGACGGCGTCATGGTAAACGTAACGTGTCTCGTGTTTGTGTAATAATAATATCGCTCATCTGGGTTTGTGTTATGGTGACGAGTGACGAATAGAAGACTTATATAAATGAATAAAAAGGGAAAAAATTAAAGGAAAAACAAAAAAAACCTACATTGTTTGTCGTTTTCTTATGACGTTATCTCGTAAAATTATCGTCCGTAAACCGACTTTAAAGACAAACATTCCATTTTTTCTTTATATTGTGATTTTTTTCCAATTCTGTTTTATTTTTTGTAATACCTATTTTATTTCATTTTTATTTATTTTCTTGTCCGTATGCTCTTCTAATAAATGTCATATTCTACTATATTTAATAAACCAACAAACTAGGAAGCGGCAGGTGAATCTGATGTTCGGGTACCAGGATATCATAACCGTCAGTGTCTCTATCCAACAACAGTCGGAATAAATCTATACCACCGCATGCGGGGCATGTGGGGCTAGGTGTGCGCTCACCATACAGGCTGCCCTAATGAGCTCTTTGCAATACAATACAAGACCACTTGTTGATTAATATTGATCTCTTACCTACGAGTCAAACTTGTCGGCTGGTATACTTCTACGCATGCTCTGCGCTCCTGGTACATAGAGCGAGGAATAACCTGTTCAGACTCAGTATCTGACCAAGTATGTAAATAGTCAAATATTGATCAGAGCCAGCGCTACGCGTTTCTGTTTCTGACAACTGTCTCCTGCTTTACTACTTTCAAGTTATGAATGCCTGGTATTCAGATGCACAAACAACCTGTCCTTCATTGATGAACAGTACCCGGCAACTTGTTGGGTCTATAGATTTTTGCCGGCTGTTGTTGCATAGAGACACTGGCGGTTATGATATCCTGGTACCCGAACATCAGATTCACCTGCCGCTTCCTAGCAAGCAACACTAAGAAGTGTCCTTAGGTGCTTACTGCTCTATAGACAAGTGAATGAAAGTTCGAAATACTAGGCGCTCATAATTTATTAGAAGTAGCAGTAACATGTTATTAAGTACAGTCACATTACCAATTAGCTAAACCCCACGTGACCTAGAGCTCACTCGCAAATCTGTAAGGTTGTAAAGTAATGTTACCTGATTCTGTTTTTTTTTTAAACAATATACTATACAATACAATATGCCATACAAAAAAATAACAAAATAGGTAAATACTATATTTTTTACAGATATCCGAATGAGCTTTGGGTCACGTGGGGTTCAGGTATTTGGTAATGTGACTGTACTGAGGTCAACAACTCTTTCCTTGCAACAACAACAAGTTGACTAGGAAAAGGAATACTAGGCTCGCATAACAGTATTGCCAGTAGAAGCAAACAAGAGCGCGTAGAGGGTAGCTTGAATTAATATAATTTGCCAGTCTACTTTGGTCGGATAGTGGGTAAACAGGTTGCCCCTCGATCTATGTACCAGGAGCGTATAGCATGCGTAGACGTAGACCGGCCAACAAGTTATACTCGTAAGTAAGAGATCAATATTAACCAACAAGTAGTCCTGTGATTAAAATACTAGGATCGCATTAAAATACTAGGAGGTATTGCAAAGAGCCCGTGGAGCTGCCTTTAATCAATATTCGTTTATCTATGTACCTACTTAGTAGGATCCTCGCTCGATGTGCCAGGAGCGCAGAGCATGCGTAGAAGTAGACCAGCCAACAAGTCATACTCGTAGATCAATATTAATCAACAAGTGGTCCTGCAGTTCATAGAAGTTGTCAGAAACTAATCAATACCAAGCAACACTAACAAGTGTCCTACGGTTCCCGCTGCTCTTTAGACAGGTGAATGGAAATTCGAAATACTAGGCGCTCATAATTTATTAGAAGTAGCTGTAACAAGTAAGCCTAAGGTAAAAATAAAAATCTGACTTTTTCGTCGGATTTTTATTTTGACTGAATTGGTCGGGTACTGGGTTTAAACAGGTTGTCCCACGTTCTATGTACCAGGAGCGCATAGCATGCGTAGAAGTAGACCAGCCAACAAGTTATACTTCATAGGTAAGAAATCAATAATCAACAAGTGGTCCTGTATTGTATTGCAAAGAGCTCGTCAGCCTTTAATCAATATTTGACTATCTATGTACTTACTTAGTCGTTTACTGGGTCAAAACAGGTTGTTACTCGTACTATGTGGTACATAGTATGGTTTCTATAAGTTTTCAGAAACTAGTCAATAGCGAGCAAAACCTTTGGTGGTCGGTCACCGCTCTCTAGACAGGTGAATAGAGGTTCGAAGTACTAGGAGCTCATAATTTATCAGAAGTAGCAGTAACAAGTTACTGCGCGGGGCACTGAGGTCAAAAAACGAACATATTTGACTATCTACTTGGTCGGATGCTGATTCTAAACAGGTTATTCCTCGTTCCATGTACCAGGAGCGCATAGCATGCGTAGAAGTAAAAGTTTAACTCGATGTTTGGTCTACTGTAGACCAAACAACAAGTTAAACTAGATCAATATCGACAAGTGGTCCTGTGGTTAAAATACTAGGCTCGCACAACTGATTTGCAAGTAGAACAAAACTAGAGCGCGCACCTACTTGGTGCATCAGAACAGGTTGTTCCTCGTTCCATGTACCAGGAGCGCAGAGCATGCGTAGAAGTAGACCAGACAACAAGTTATACTCGTAGGTAAGAGATCAATACCGAAAAGTGATCAAAATACTACGCTAACATTATTGCAAAGAACACGTAGAACTGCCTTTAATCAATATTTGATTATCTATGTACCTACACTTGGTCGGACACTGGATCAAAACAGGTTGTTACTCGTACTTTGTACCAGGAGCACATAGCATGCGTAGTAGTAGACCAGCCAACAAGTTATACTCGTAGGTAAGAACCGTGATCAATATTAATCAACAAGTAGAGCCAAACAAGAGCGTATAGAGCTGACTAGCTGCGCCCCGCGGTTTCATCTGCGTAAGTCCCGATCCCGTGGGAATATCAAAATATAAAGTAGCCTATAGCCTACCTCGACAAATGGACTAGCCAACACAAAAATATTTTTTCTATTCGTAACAGTAGTTCATAAAATTAGCGCGTTCAAACAAACAAACAAACTCTTCAGGTTTACAATATTATATTAGTAAGTATAGATATACAAGAGCGTGCAGAGCCGTATAGATACTGGGTTTAAACAGGTTTTCCCACGTTCTAGGTACCAGGAGTGCATAACATGCGTAGAAGTAGATCAACCAACAAGTGGAGCCAAATAAGAGAACGTAGAGCCGGCTCTAATCAATATTTGATTATCTACTTGGTCTGATACTGAGTCTGCACAGGTTATTCCTCGCTCTATGTACCAGGAGTGCATACCATGCGTAGAAGTAGACCAGCCAACAAGTGATACTCGTAGGTAAGAGATCAATACCGACAAGTGGTTGTATGGTTAAAATACTAAGCTCACATAACAGTATTACAAAGAGCACGTAGTAGAGCTGCCTTTAAGCAATATTTGACTATCTATGTTCACTTGGTCGGACACTGGATCAAAACAGGTTGTTCCTCGCTCTATGTACCAGGAGCGCAGAGCATGCGTAGCAGTAGACCAGCCAACAAGTTATACTCGTAGGTAAGAGATCAATATTAATCAACAAGTGTAGCCAAAAGAGCGAGCGTATAGAACTGATATACAATAGCGTATAGAACCGTATAGATACTGGGTTTAAACAGGTTTTCCCACGTTCTAGGTACCAGGAGCGCATAGCATGCGTAGAAGTAGATCAACCAACAAGTGGACCCAAATAAGAGAATGTAGAGCCGGCTCTAATCAATATAATGACTATCTACTTGGTCTGATACTGAGTCTGCACAGGTTGTTCCTCGCTCTATGTACCAGGAGCGCAGAGCATGCGAAGAAGTAGACCAGCCAACAAGTTATAGTCGTAAAGAGATCAATATTAATCAACAAGTGGCCCTGTGGTTAAAATACTAGGCTAGCATAACAGTAACGCAAAGTGCGTGGTAGAGCTGGCTCTAATCAATATTTGACTGTCTACTTGGTTGGGTACTGGGTCAAAACAGGTTGTTCCGCGTACTATGTACCAGGAGCGCATAGCATGCGTAGAAGTAGACCAGCCAACAAGTTATACTCGTAGGTAAGAACTACCAAGAACAGGGGTGGATTGTGAATTTGGGGGACCCTGGGCTGATACGACTTACGGGTATATCTTATTCTCTCTTCCCGTTTTCACATTTAAAAATATCGATATTCCAACATCGATGATTTAGGGTTCCGTACCCAAGGGTAAAAACGGGACCTCATTACTAAGACTTCACTGTCCGTCCGTCCGTCTGTCTGTCACCAGTATCTCATGAACCGTGATAGCTAGATAGTTGAAATTTTCACAGATTATTTATTTCTGGTGTCGCTATAAATAAATATCGCAGGACATTTCACACATCGCCATCTAGCCCCAAGCTAAGTAACTAGACTTGTGTTATGGGTGCTAGACAACGAATATACTACTTATATATATTTTTTTGTAAATATATACTTATAATACATAGAAACAACCAGACCACAGACAAATATCTAAGCATAAATACATGTCTGAGGCGGGAATCGAACCAGCAACCCTGTGTTCGGCAGTCCGGCATGGTGACCATTGGACCATGGTCGTCAACTGGACTATAACAACAAATACGTTGCATCTCAACTTTCAGGGTTCTAAACTAATGATCTGATTTTAAGTTTTTATCGATTTCGTCTTTATACAAGGGGCCCTGGACCTCAGCCCATAAAGCCCTCTTGTAGATCCGGCCCTGGATAAGAACCGTGATCAATATGAATCAACAAGTGGTTCTGTGGTTAAATAGAAGACACCTCACGCTTGCGCGTTAACCGAGTCCTGAGGGAACAGGTGGGTGGTTTTGGAAAGGTAAACACTTTACCAAGAGTTTGGGGAAAATCACCCAACTACGGTAATTAAACTAAACTTATTAAGCTATTGCATAGCTTTTATCGCGGGCTTTGAGCGCGGCGACCGAATCAAGAAATTCCGTTATGAGAATAAAACCTAACACGGGGGGTGATCCCGCCTACCACGTACCACGTAGCTCGGCCGAGCGTTCGCTTAACGTGTATGTACATATGGTACGACTGTACGAAGCTCGCACGATGCAATAGCTTTACCGCGGCAGTCCCCGAGTGCCACATGTTTTATTTTTTTATTTTATTTTCAGGAAAAACTTAGGATTGTTTTCCCTGATAATAAAATATCTCAACTTCAAAATTATACTTAAATATTTCAAACTAGCTGTCCCGGCAAACGTTGTTTTGCCATATAAAAAAAAACTAAATCAAAATCGGTTCAGCCGTTCGGGAGCTACGATGCCACAGACAGACACGTCAAACTTATAACACCCCGTCGTTTTTGCGTCGAGGGTTAAAAATCATACAAATCGGTTCAGCCGTTTAGGTGTAGTTTGGGAACTAACACCGCGACCCGATTGACATCAATATTTATACGTCACTCAAATGTTTTGCCTTCCCGGAACCTCTCCATTAAAACTTGAACTTTATGTTATGGTACTAAAGTTCTTATTGACTTGTATTATTACGAATCGTTTGTATGGTATGGAGTATAGAAAAGTGTTGTTTTTAGACATTTTCAGGCAATTTTTTAAATTTTTCTCTCCGTAAGAACCATCCTCGTACCTTATGGAATATTCTAAAAAAAGAATTGGCCAAATTGGTCCAGGCGTTGTTGAGTTATGCGCTTACCAACACATTTTGCGATTCATTTTTATATTATAGAAGACTAGCTGAACCCCGCGGTTTCACCCGCGTAATAATTTTCTACGTAATTTCCTTAATTTTTTCTTTCATAAGAACCTTCTCCTGACAATAACAAACACAACAAAAAAAGAATTGGCCAAATTGGTCCAGGCGTTGTTGAGTTATGCGCTTACCAACACATTTTGCGATTCATTTTTATATATAAGAAGATATAAAAGATTGCATTTTCAAAGTCGTAGAAAAAAAGTTGTTTGTTTAGGTGCCCAGAAATATCTCTGAATCGCTTGCTAATATAGTTACCAATTACCATGTATATATCACTTTACTCTTTCCTCTATAAGTGCGCGAAGTGATAAAAAGACATGTACCTTTACAAAAGATTCCTCTCCATCATCGATATCGCCTAACGATAGACTTTTGTTGTATGAAATCGACATAAGTCAACGAAAAATCACGTGGTCTTGCGATAGAGAAAAAGAGGTAACCAAGGTTCATCTTATGCCAATTTCATACAGTGCTTTATGTCAATTACATACAAAAAGTGGTCTTGTCAAAGAGGCCTGACCCCCTAGTGACAAGGAAAGTAAGAAGAAGACTGCATACCTGTAAATGTACATCGCGACGCCCCGTCTTCCCGTAGGCGGAGTTCCTCGTGAGGTACCGCCTAATGTTCTTCAACACTTCAGTCTCCTTGTCGAGCTCCCGTCGGTTGTTCTCACGAGGTTCGAAGTAGACAAGCTTCGTCAGTGTACCGCCTATGTCCATACCGAACCAGGGCATCGCTAAAACAAAAATAAACACTTTATTGACTTCAAGTTTGATAAAATCTACATTCCTCTACAAGCTCAAAAGCGATTTCGGAAGAAATCGCTTTTCAGCTTTGGGGAGATTGGACAGTCTGGCGTCTCATCTCAGTGTCCAACGGGCCGCCAAAGAAGAAGGACACTCTCGTTTTTTGTTATACACAGTGGCTACTCTATTTGGTGACCTAGAGTAACCAGAAATAGCCATGTCGTCCCGGTGAGGTCTAAGAGCCTAAGGGTCCCAACCAAGGATCGCTTGCTTCGCGCGCTTGCTATTCGCGTCATGACTCCGCACTTACTCACTCTGCCAGATCGCAAAAGCCTCAAAACTAAACTTGACTTGTTGGAATTTGATGGAGTTTAGGAAAATGATTCGAAATGAATATCCAACTTTGACATCAAAAGCTCTCAGAATTTTTATTCCTTTTGCAACTTTGTATGTATGCGAAGCAGGATTTTCAGCCGTTGCAATGATCGAGAGCAAATATCACATAAGATGACTGTGGAGCAAGAAATGAGAGAAGCGGTGTCAAGGCTTATCCCACGCTTTGGAAAATTTTGTGATCACCAAGCTCCACCATCACACTGATTGTGCTGTTTTCTTAATTCTTTGCTAAACGATTAGATAAAATCTATAATTTGTATATAAAAAATAAAAATAAATGTTTTGCCTATCTGCCTAACTAACAAGTAAACCGATGCTTACGCCGAATCCTCGGAATTTACTGGCCGGACAAGATCACCAACGAAGACCTGTTGAGACGCTGTAACGAAGTCCCATTCGACCTTAAAATCAAACGTCGTAAATGGAGCTGGATCGGCCATACTCTGCGTAGGGATCCCGATCACATTCCCAGACAAGCTCTAGACTGGAACCCACAAGGCAAACGGAAGCGTGGACGACCCAAACAAACCTGGCGACGAACGGTGATAGCGGAAGAGAAAAGCATCGGTAAAATATGGAGCGAAATAAAGCGCGTAGCTCAAAACCGAACGCGATGGCGGAGCACTGTGGACGCTCTCTGCCCCACGTGGCTGGGGGACATAGGACATTAAGTCAAAAAAAAAAGTAAGTCAAAAGTCTAACTAACAAGTACCTATCTATTTCGACTAGCTAGGTTAAGGCGCCAAAACAAATTAGTATTTATCTACTAAATAAAAATAAGTTTATGCTATTTACTTGTTTTGTGTCCTTCGTCGGCTCATCTTTTTCTTTTGTTTGTTACCTATTCTTTTTTGATTATTTATGATATTTGTATTATGTTTATAGCGTTGTTGGTTACTGTTAGGATCACATCATAATTCCTTTTACTTTTTATGTTTTATATACGTGGAACTCTGTAATTGGCTTTCTATTGTTGTACTGTTTATATAATTATGTATTAGCTGTTGAGTTTCCTAAAATAAATAAATAAATAAGTCGGGTTTTCCTTCCTGACGCTATAACTCCAGAACGCACGAACCGATTTCCACGGTTTTGCATTCGTTGGAAAGGTCTCGGGCTCCGTGAGGTTTATAGCAAAGAAAATTCAGGTAAAATTTCAACAGAAAAGCGGGAAAATCTGGTGGCGAAACGGAGTTCGCCGGGTTTGCTAGTTGGGTTATAAAAGTGAAAAAACTCGAGGTACTTACGTGGGGCGTCGTTATTTGGCGGTGTCGGCGGAGCGGGTTCCATCTTGTCTGTCAGTTTACTCATCGTGGTAGGGTACGGGGTTCGACGTGAACGTTTCACCAGCTTATTTCTAATAACAAATCATTTATAATTAAGTACTTATATTTATTTTAACGGATATATTCGCGTTTTTTAATTTGTTTTAAACATGTTCAACATGGCATCTGCAAAGTTCCCGAAACGTCAGGCATAAAACAAAACAAACAAACAAAACAAAAAAACGCGAATTTTAAATTCGTTAAAATAAATATAATTATGAGTTCAAGTCGCGAAAATCTTAGAAAATACAACAAATTATTTATCACTACATAGTATAAAACAAAGTCGCTTTTTCTGTCTCTATTTCCCTTTGTATGCTTAGATCTTTAAAACTACGCAACGTATTTTGATGCGTTTTTTTTAATAGATAGAGTGATTCAAGAGGAAGGTTTATATGTATAATACATGCATAATATAGCCGTGCGAAGCCGGGGCGGGTCGCTAGTTTATATATAAAAGGGAAAATGTCAAGAAATCTCTGATATAAGTACCACAAGAGCCGTTGCTCTGTCTGTCAGTCTGAAACTTCGCATGGGGGTAAAACAGTTTTTTGACAAAATGGCAATTAGGCACAAATTTACGATTCGCCCCTGCTCGCTCTAATAATAGTAATCAGCCAAAGAGCGGTGTTGGCCTAGTGGTAAATGCCTTGACTTTAGAGCCGAAGGTCGTTGGTTCTAATCCCAGCCGGCTGTGCACCAATTGATTTTTCTTACGAAAACTTTATGTACAGTATGGGTCATAAGTAAATGATCCGAAGGCCAATTTTCGTAAATAACATTGTTCAAATTGCATTTCAATATCTTTCGATTGCATTTCGATCACAAATAACACCCTCAAAGTAGCTCAAAATACCCTTTAAGTTAGCTTTTGTAAAAAAAAAACTGACTTTGAAGGTATCTTTTGCAATCGAAATGCAATCGGGATGATATTGAAATGTAATTTAAACAATATTATTTACGAGAATTGGCCTTCTGTTTGCTACAATAATACTATCAACAAGTATTGGAGTTACGACCTTCTTCTAATAGACGTTACACACAAACTTAAATACTTGAATTAAAAGTACTCAGTGTGATTATTATTTGTCAACATGTTAGCTATGTGTTTAGTTGTGTGAGTGGTATAAGCCACCACCCGCTACACCAACCGACGTGGGTTCGATCCACAGGTTACTTTGTTATAATGTTCAAATAGTGCTGCACAGGATTGTAAACGTTACGGTGGGCAGAGACTTTTGAACGTTGATTGTACCTACCTAGTAAGAGCTTTAGGTAGTGGTGTGAGATGATGCGAGCGGCGGTCCGAGCCGCACGCTGCAAGGCAGCCCTCACAGCGATGCAGGCGCATCTATAACAAACAATATACGTGTTAGGTTAAACTAAAGGCTGTATGAGAAGGATAATTTTTGCCTGTGCGGCTGACGGGAGAGAGGAGTGAGAAAAGAAGGTTTTGGACGCGGAGTTTTGGGAAGTTTTCGGTGAGAGAAAGAATGGATGGAAACTTTGATCGTAAATTCGACGACCCAGTTGGCACAATGGTCAGCATGCCGGACTGCCAAACACAGGGTTGCGGGTACGATTCCCGCCACAGACAAGTATTTATGCTTAGATATTTGTCTGTGGTCCGGTTGTCTTTATGTATTATAAGTATATATTTACAAAAGAAAAGTTGGTACTTATATAAGTAGTAGGTATATCCGTTATCTAGCACCCTTAACACAAGTGTAGTTACTTAGCTTGGGGCTAGATGGCGATGCGTGGAATGTCCTGCAATATTAACTGAAGCTTAGATTGATATCAATGGCTGACTGACTGACGGATCAACGCACAGCCTAAACCGCTGATCGTAGAGACCTGAAACTTGGAGGGTGTGTTTTTTGTATGACGTGAGCATCCAAAAAGAAAGGATTTTCCCGAAATTCTACTAAAATTTAAAAAGGGGGGGAAAAATTGTATGGCACAACGTGATTCGACGAAGTCGCGGGCAAAAGCTAGTAATTGTATATTGAGATTAAGGATAAGGCAGGTTGGTTGAGATCGGCAGAATATTGTAAACTAATGAAGAAAATGTAAGTTAACTTGGAAAGTTGCTTCTTTTCTTTCACCCCGTCGTTTTTGCGTCGGGAAACCCCCGACGCAAAAACGACAGGGTGTTATAAGTTTGGCGTGTCTGTGTGCGACTGTCTTTGGCATCGTAGCTCCCGAACGGATAAACCGATTTTGATTTTGTTTCTATTGTTTAAAAGGTGAATTAGTCGGGAGTGGCTTAGCTATGTCTGATCAAAATCGGTTCAGCCGTCTGAAAGTTATGGGGGGTAAAAGTCGGGGTTTTTTTCTTAATTTTTTTTTGGGCCTAAGTTCTTGGTTGCAGAGTATGTTGTTGAGACTGAATTCCATCTTAACTATACAGGGTGAATTTTTTATGTGGGCCTTCAGGGCTATATCCTAAACCATAAGAGATATCGAAAAATGCTGAAAGGAGTTGCGTGCCCGATTTTGACAAAAACTAAAACTGCATCATTAGATTTTTGAAAAAGTCATTACCCTAGCCGGGAATCGAACCTGTTCATTTTCAAAAATAATAATCATCCTATATTTTTGTACCAATCGATAGTGTTGCTAACATAGATCAATTCCTGGAAACAAACATAGTCTGGCAAATTAAAGGAAATAGCTCATTTTAGTAATCTTCTGTAATTTTCATACAAACATCCCAGAAAAAAATGCAGTGAGGAGGTATGGCCAATGACGTAACAAACTGCTGCACTAAAAATATGAACTGTTTTTACAAATCTTATGTAAAGAACTTCATTTAGAACTTATTTTATAATATTTAGAATAATATCACTCGTCCTCTATGTCTCACACTATTGTTTTGCCAGAGACAGAAAGGTGAAAATTACAGAAAACTACAAAATTCAGCCATTTCCTTTGTTTTGACATACTATGTTTGTTTCCAGGAATTGGTCTCTATCAGCAACACTATCGATTGGTATAAAAATATAGGACGATTATTTTTTTGCAAAATCAACAGGTTCGATTCCCGGCTAGGGTAATGACTTTTTCAAAAATCTAATGATGCAGTTTTAGTTTTTGTCAAAATCGGGCACGCAACTCCTTTCAGCATTTTTCGATATCTCTTATGGTTTAGGATATAGCCCTGAAGGCCCACATAAAAAATTCACCCTGTATACTAGAGCTTTCGTTTTAATTAAGTTGTTACTAGTTCCTAAGTTCCCTGTAGTAAGACCACATTAGAATGTGAAGAGACCTATAGTTATTTGGTTTTCACTATCTTCTTCTTATTAACTACTAGCTGCGCTCCGCGGTTTCACCCGCGTAACTCCCGATCCCGTGGGAATATCGGGATAAAAAGTAGCCTATAACCTTCCTCGATAAATGGACTATCCAACACAAAAATAATTTTTCAATTCGAACCAGTAGTTACTGAGATTAGCGCGTTCAAACAAACAAACTCTTCAGCTTTATAATATTAGTATAGACTAGCTGCGCCCCGAGGTTTCATCTGCGTAAGTCCGATCTTTCTCATCGTTTAAACCTTCCCTGGGCTACCACAAACATTTCAAAACCGAAATCATCTAAATCGGTTCAGCAATTCTCGAGTTTTAGCGAGACTAAGGAACAGCAATTGATTTTTATCTATATAGATTAGATTGCTTTAGAGCAGTCTTTCTCAAAGTAGGGGATAATGCCCCCTCGAGGGCGCTTAAGGCCTAGAAGGGGGGGTAAAAATACCCAAAAATATTGTAAGTGTATTAAAATTGATTATGTTATGTTTTCTAATAAATGTCTATCCTATTCTATGTTTATTTCAATTTGAATAAAAGATACACATAATATTACTAGCTGCCCTACGCGGTTTCACCCGCGTAACTCCCGATCCCGTGGGAATATCGGGATGTAAGCTATCCTATCTCTCAAGTTGGATCGAACTGCACATGGTGTGCGAATTTTATTATAATCGGTTAAGTGGTTTAGGAGTCCATTGAGGACAAACATTGTGACACGAGATTTATATATATTAAGATATTTTGCGTTTTAATTGTTTAAGTCTTGTTTAGAATGTTAGTTTAATTAAACTCCAGACCAGACTAACATAGCACACTATAAATAATAGTAACAAAATGTTTGTTATTGTCAGGGAAAGGTTTTTATGAAAGAAAAAATTAAGAAACTCACTCAGAAAATTATTGTGCGAGGCGCAGCTAGTAAAATATAAATGTAAATTAAGTGCAAAAGATGACAAAAATTCCGCAAGTTAGCAAGAATATAGTTTCATTCAATTTCTAGGTCATCTGGTTTAATGACTGTTTTAACATATTATTATTAATTATATTCTAAATTAAGGTCAATGTCTTTTTAATCCTACTAATATTATAAACGTGAAGGTATGTATGTATTGATGTCTGGATGTATGGATGTCTGTATGTATGGATGTCTGGATGTTTGTTACTCTTTAACGCAAAAACTACTGAATGGATTTTAAAGAAACTTAAAAAAATATAGCTTATACATCAGAATAGAACATAAGCTATAATAAAATTTATAAAGATACTAGCTGCGTCCCGCGGTTTCACCCGCGTAACTCCCGATCCCGTGGGAATATCGGGATGTAAGCTATCCTATCTCTCAAGTTGGATCGAACTGCACATGGTGTGCGAATTTTATTATAATCGGTTAAGTGGTTTAGGAGTCCATTGAGGACAAACATTGTGACACGAGATTTATATATATTAAGATTGTGTGAATTGTCCAAAATATAAGGAAAAATGTCGAAAAATTTGCTAGAGTCCTCAGACCTGGATTATTATATATACCATATATTTTCACGGGATTGGGACTAACGCGGGTGAAACCGCGGGGCGCAGCTAGTTATTAAATATTCTAATAGGGCGGAGACAAATGCACCTTCTTCATCACTACATAGTATAAAATAAAGTCACTTTTCGCCGTCCCTATGTCTCTATGTATGCTTAGATCTTTAAAACAACGCAACGGATTTTGATGCGATTTTTTTTAAAAGATAGAGTGATTAAACAGGAAGGTTTTTAGATATAATACATGCATAATACAGCCGTGCGAAGCCGGGCGGGTCGCTAGTACATAATATTATTAATTTGATGATATCAAATATTGTACTTTTGTTTATAATATACCTATCATCATATCCTTATACAAGCAGTGAGTTTTTACGAGTTAAAAACCGGTTACAATGCACACAACTAATCGATATGCCTATAGCGTCTACATTCGTATAACCGACTTACATAATTATGTGTTATGTAATTGACACATAACTACTAGGATGTGAATACAATGTTTTATATGATCACTTGCTGCGCCCTGCGGTTTCACCCGCGTAAGTCTCGATCCCGTGGGAATATCAAAATGAAAGTAGCCTAAAGCCTTCCTCGATAAATGGACTATCCAACACAAAAATAATTTTTCAATTCGTAATTCAAAAAGTAGTTCTCGTGATTAGCGCGTTCAAACAAACAAACAAGCTAACAAACTCTTCAGCTTTATAATATTACTAGCGACCCGCCCCGGCTTCGCACGGCTATATTATGCATGTATTATACATATAAACCTTTAAAACTACGCAACGGATTTTGATGCGGATTTTTTTAATAGATAGAGTGATTCAAGAGTAAGGTTTATATGTATAATACATGCATAATATAGCCGTGCGAAGCCGGAGCGGGTCGCTAGTAATAAATTAATATTGCAGGACATTCCACACATCGCCATCTAGCCCCAAGCTAAGTAACTAGACTTGTGATATGGGTGCTAGACAATAAATACTTACTTTTCCTTTGTAAATATAATACTTATAATACTTACATAGAAACAACCAGAGATAAAATACTTGTATGAGGCGGCAATCGAACCCTCAACCCTGTGTTTGGCAGTCCGGCATGGTGATCATTATGCCAACCGGGTTGTCAAAATTAATTAAATAATTTTAACATTGACGTAAACAGGTTAGTTAGTAACAAAAACTCACACTACGCACTCTTGCCATCCGGGTGGTATGATATTGCGATTATCAAAGTTTCGATAAGAGTTATCAGTTATTATACTTACCTATTTCTATAATGGTTAATAATGAACGTCGAATTCGCGCAATATTTCTGTTCAAGCATCTAAATTAATGGTGGAAATTATTTGAATTGCGGGAAAAGGAGAATGTCCAGAATGGCTACATTTATGTCGTCGTGTATTAGTGTTGCCGAACTATCGATAGTTTTCATCTGAAAAATCGATCCTATAGTATCGATTGTCTTATCGATAGTTATATTAGAATAAATATAGTATTTATAATACTATATTTATTCTTATATATACAGGGTGTCCCGTAATGAATGGCCAAGCGGGCACCTACGGATAGAGGACACTGTGCCGGATCAGAAAAACGAAAGTTATGTTCTATGAAAGTCTCTTAGTTTCAGAGATAACCGCCATTTAAAAAAAAACAAAAATTTCACTCCGTTCTCTATGTTTTGTGATGCCAAAACTCCAAATGAAAGAATTATCCCAATCTGTTTTTTGGATAGTCTTCCAGGATAAATATGCTATCGAATGCAAACAATATTTAAAAAAAAATCAAAAATTTCACTCCGTTCTCTATGTTTTGTGATGCCAAAACTGCTAATGAAAGAATTATCCCAATCTGTTTTTTGGATAGTCTTCCAGGATAAATGTGCTATCGAATGCAAACAATATTTTTTATGACACGGGGTCTGTTTTCGTCTTTTAAATTGCAACAAAATTTATGTAAATAGTTTGTATTATAGGTTTAAATATTTTATTATTTAAAATATATACAGGGTGTCCCGTAATGAATGGCCAAGCGGACCCCTACGGATAGAGGACACTGTGTCGGATCAGAAAAACGAAAGTTATGTTCTATGAAAGTCTCTTAGTTTCCGAGATAACCGCCATTTAAAAAAAAAAAAAAATTCACTCCCCTCCATGTTTTGTTATGCCAAAACTGCAAATCAAGGAATTTTCCCAATCTGTTTTTTGGATAGTATTCCAGGATAAATGTGCTATCGAATGCAAATAATATTTTTTATGACACATTGAAAGTTTTTTTTAAAGTAAGGTTTAACTCAAACTTCATGGTTTTTTAATTTTTAACCTGAACTTTAACCTTTCCTGGCGTAAAAAAATGTATGGTCACCCTGGTGCCAAATTAAAAAAAAAGTTGCCTATTTCATTGAGATTTTGAAAAGGTATAATATGTGGTATTGCCAGCATTTATTTCTAAATAAATTTCTAATAAAATGAGCAAGAGCATGCTTTTTGTGAAGTAAAAGTAGTACCAAAATTTACTTTATTATACTTAAAATAATTCAAGAAATTTTAATTCTGAAATTCCCCGAATTCACTATGGAAAAAAAGGAAAAAAGACAGCTCTGGCTCACTTTAATAGGAATTAATTTTGTATTGAATGCTGGCAATACCACGTATTATATCATTTTAGAATCTTTCCTCTCTGGGGTTGGGGGGTCAGACGGCAGTCGCTCCCGTAAAAGTCAAAAGTAAGCCGCATCATATGGAAAGTATAGAAAGTAGTTGTCCCACAGATAGGGCGCCGCCGCATAACGGCGCGCAGGAGCCTCGCCCGACTCCTGTGGGAAGTGGACGAGGGCTACCGTGCCATGGGCGGGCACGGCCAAAGACGCGAGCCCCAACTCACAAAAAGAAACTCCGCTTCGCAACGTGGAACATTGGCACGCTAACCGGACGCGCGAGGGAGCTAGCCGACGTACTTTTCAGGCGAAAAGTGGCCGTGGCGTTCCTGCAGGAGACTCGATGGAAAGGCAGCAGATCCCGGCACATTGGGAACGGCTACAAGCTGATCTACACGGGTGCACCTGGTGGAGAGAACGGGGTGGCTGTGGTACTCGCTGAGGGGTTTCATGATTGTATCTTGGAGGTAAAACGCTTTAGCGACCGACCCACTTAATAAGTGCTTATGCGCCGCAGGTCGGTTGTAGCGATGCTGATAAGATATTGTTTTGGAACAAACTCGGTGAGGTCCTCGGAGCCATCCCGTTGTAACAGGGGATCGTTTTGGGTGGTGATCTTAACGGTCATGTTGGCGAGATGGGGGTGGAATTTGAGCATGTTCGCGGAGGCTACGGGTACGGTGGTCGGAATGCGGAAGGGGAAGAAATCCTACGTACGTGTGCCACTGCCGACCTGGCCCTCGTGAACACTTACTTCAAAAAGAAACCCGACCACTTGATCACCTACAAGAGTGGAAGGCACGCTACCCAAATCGATTTCCTAATCACCAGGAGACATCATATCGGCAACGTAGCTAACTGCAAAGTCATACCCGGTGAGAGTCTTACTGATCAACACCGTCTTCTTGTCATGGATCTCTGTGTGAAACCCAAAGACAAACACACCCTGAGCAATGTCGTCGCCAAATCAGATGGTGGATGCTGGATGAAACCAAATCCCAGAAGCTTGTCTCGGCTATCGGTGACAAGTGCGCTGGTGCCGAAGACGAACTAGTCCAGGACCACTGGGATAGGATTCAGGCATCGATCACTGGTGCGGCGAAGGCAGTGCTTGGCATGTCTAAAGGTGGACGCAAATGTGACAGGGAGACTTGGTGGTGGGACGGCACAGTCCAGAGGGAGACTAAGGCGAAGAAAGCCCTCTTTAAAAAGTGGCAAGCGTCCAGCTCTCCTGAAGATCGCGACTCGTATAAAGCCGCCAAACGTGCCACAAAAAGAGCAGTAGCCAGAGCCAGACAGAACCACTTACAGTCACTGTACGATAAGTTGGAAACGTCTGAGGGGCAGAAGCTTATTTATAAGTTGGCACGTTCGAGAGTAAAAGCGGCGCAGGATATATCCAAGTGCCGCTGTGTAAAAGACCCCGATGGTAACCTGCTTTGCGAGGATCTCGCGGTGAAGGAGAGATGGCGCTCTTATTTCCACGAGCTGCTGAATAAGCAGTACAAAGAGGTGCAGCCGCCGGAACTCCCTCCGAATCAAGGACTTGTGCCACCGATTACGCCTGACGAAGTCCTCAAGGCTCTTCGCCGCATGAAGAATCGGAAAGCTGTCGGAGCCGATGGAGTCCCTATCGAAGTGTGGAAGGCGATGGGTCCTCGTGGTGTGGGCATCTTGACCAACCTCTTTAACTGCATACTTGAGACCGGCGAGATCCCTGCCCAATGGAGATTGAGTGTTATTACCCCAGTTTTCAAGGGCAAGGGATCGGTGCAGGAGTGTGGCAGTTATCGAGGTATAAAGGTCATGTCCCACACCATGAAGCTCTACGAGCGGATAGTGGACTCTCGGATCCGACAGGAGTGCACTGTCTCTGGGTGTCAATATGGTTTCCGCCCCGGGCATGGCACCATGGACCCTGTTTTCGCCCTCAGGATCGTTATGGAGAAATACAGGACGAAGAATACGCCTCTGCATTTTCTATTCCTAGATTTGCAGAAGGCCTTCGACTGTGTTCCTCGCATGATGATCTGGTGGGCGCTGCGGTCCAAAGGGGTTCCGGAAGCTTATGTTGAAATCATCAGAGACATGTACCGAAATTCTGATTCTGTGGTGCGAACTGCTGTTGGCGACACTAAGCCCTTCCCTGTTACCGTTGGAGTTCACCAGGGTTCCGTCCTAAGCCCGTTCCTGTTCAGCGTAATATTGGATGCACTGTCCGTTGCCATCAGGGATGCACACGAGCAGCCTCCATGGCTGCTCATGTACGCTGACGATATTGCGCTGGCGGATTCGGATAAGGGGCGGCTGGTCCAACGTGTACACAGGTGGAAGGAGTCGCTTGAGAACGGCGGTTTGCAACTGAATGTGGCGAAGACAGAGTACTTGACTTGCAATACCACAGATCCCACACCTGTCTGCGTAGACGGTCATATGGTCGAGCGGACAGACCAGTTTAAGTACTTGGGATCTGTGCTTCACGCGTCCGGCGACATAGATTGCGACGTCAAGTCACGCATTTCAGCGGCTTGGGCCAAGTGGCGTGAGGTGACTGGTGTCATTTGCGACCCCAAAATGCCGGTTAAACTAAAGGGACAGGTCTATAAAACCATCATTAGACCTGTCCTTTTGTATGGTAGTGAGGCGTGGCCGGTACTTGAGCGACATAAGCAGGAGCTGCGTGTCACGGAGATGAAGATGTTGCGCTGGATGTGTGGAGTGACGCGAAAAGATCGCGTCAGGAACTCCCGCATCCGGGGCAGCCTTCATGTCCGAGACATTGCAGATAAATTGCAAGAATGTCGCCTACGCTGGTACGGTCACGTCTTGCGAAAACCGGCTAATTACGTGGGGAACAAATGTCTTGCCATGGTGCCTCCGCCGGGCCGTGGCAGACTGGGTAGACCCAAGAAGTGCTGGCTTGACGTCGTAAAGGGTGATATGCGTGCAAATGGCCTTACTAACCACGATGCCGAAGATCGTGCGAAGTGGAGGCGTAAAAGTAGGAAAGCGGACCCCGGGCTCCCGAGAGGGATGCAACCGGGAACATCGCTCGGATGATGATATCATTTTAGAATCTCAGTGAAATAGGCAAGTTTTTTTTAAATTTGGCACCAGGGTGACCATACATTTTTTTTACACTAGATAAGGTTAAAGTTCAGGGTAAAAAATTAAAAAACCATAAAGTTTGAGTTAAAAAAAAACTTTCAATGTGTAATAAAAAATATTGTTTGCATTCGATAGCACATTTATTCTGAAATACTTACCGAAAAACAGATTGGGATAATTCCTTCATTTGCAGTTTTGGCATAACAAAACATGGAGAAAGAAGTGAAATTTTTATTTTTTTTAAAATGGCGGATATCTCGGACACTAAGAGACTTTCATAGAACATAACTTTCGTTTTTCTGATCCGGCACAGTGTCCTCTATCCGTAGGGGCCCGCTTGGCTATTCATTACGGGACACCCTGTATATACACGTTTATCATATAACATTTAAGTGATTTAAAAGTAAAGAAACTCAAGCCTAGTATGAATTAATTACACAAAAAATAAACGCAAAATTCGGCATTACGGGAGAAAAGATATATTTATATTTTTTTGTATACGTTTTACGTATCTATACAGTATTTTTTTATATTTTGTGAAAATGTGATGTTATGAGTGTTTTGTTTATTAATTATCAACATTTTTACATCCTACATTTTATAAATAAAATTAATTTAATGTTATTGTTGTTATTATGTTGTGTTGTTTGTTACAAATAAATTATTGTTATTTATAAAAAATAAGTAAGTAAATTAATAGTTAATTAAATTAATATATTAAAATTAATTTTACATACGTACAGAATGTGCGACTTACTGTCGATCACAATAAATAATTTTGCAAAACATTGTGAGCTTATTTTTAACCATTAAGGTTGACTTGCATAACAAAAATGATTTAAAAAAAATGGTTTAAGACCTCAAACACACCAACTGTCAAAGTGATTAAATAATATCAACCTTGCAGAAATATAATTTAATTTTAGATTAGCCGTTAAAAGAATTTAGCTTAAATTTAGCAAAATAATGATGGTTAGGCCTTGAGCATATACACAAATAGAAAAAGGATAATTCCGAAATATAAAAATGGTTAAAAATTTAGGTTTTTGGTACTTACAAGTTTTCGCGAAAATATAAATTTGTCCATATCTTTCTTGATTTTTATACACCTACTAGCGACCCTCCCCGGCTTCGCACGGCTGTATTATGCATGTATTATATCTAAAAACCTTCATCTTAAATCACTCTATCTATTAAAAAAAACCGCATCAAAATCCGTTGCGTAGTTTTAAAGATTTAAGCATACATAGGGATATAGGGACAGAGAAAGCTACTTTGTTTTATACTATGTAGTGAAGAGGGACTATAGACCTCAGTATCTGGCATGAATTTCAACTTGCTAGGTCTCTCCGTTCCTGAGAAAATCGGTGGTAACAGACATACGACGACCCAGTTGGCACAATGGTCACCATGCCGGACTGCCAAACACAGGGTTGCGGGTTCGATTCCCGCCGCAGACAAGTATTTATGCTTAGATAATTGTCTGTGGTCTGGTTGTTTCTATGTATTATAAGTATATATTTACAAAAGAAAAGTATATAAGTAGTATATCCGTTGCCTAGCACCCATAACACAAGTCTAGTTACTTAGTTTGGGGCTAGATGGCGATGTGTGGAATGTCCTGCAATATTTATTTATTTATTTATACAGACGGACAAGAAAGTGATCTTATAAGGGTTCCTTTTTTTACCGTTTGAGGTACGGAACCCTAAAAATATGATAAAATTATCCGGTTTTCTAGATTACAATGATAGTACAACAGACAAAACAATTGTCTTAAAAGCCCAAAAGAAGTGTATCAGATCTATGTTTGGCCTAGCCTCAGACGAATCATGTATACCTTACTTTCGTGATCATAAGATACTTACACTTCTTTCAATATACATAAGTGAAATTGCTAATTTTATCAGAACATACCCTCAATACTTCAAGGCATATCCTAACACGAGCCGTCATGCAGGTTCTATAATGGTAACTCGTAGGAGTGCAGGTCTTACTAGTAGAATGAGTGTGGACATTATGGGACCTATTATTTACAATAAAATACCTTTGACAATTAGAAATACAGGAAAAGTATTTTTGTAGTGCACAAATTTCGGTATGTTTTAAGCACATTAAAATAAAAAATATAGTTTTTTTATTTTGGAGCTAACTCAAAAACTCTCAGAGCTATAACCATTTAAGTGTTTCTAACAAAACGACGAAGTTCATGGACACAATACTAGCGCCAGCGAGTTTAATAGCGCGCTCTAAATGAAGGTGAAGGTAGGTACCTACGTGTCACTGTGTGTATCAATACTGAGATACCCAATAATTTAGAAATTGCAGGAAGTTTTTCACATTAAGTTTTGTTTTTTTTTTTCTTTCTTTTTTTTGCGTAAATGTACTCCACTGCCGACATATATTCAGCAGAAAAAAAATGTGCACTACAAAAATACTTTTCCTGTATAAGTGACAATAAAAGATTCAAAACCGCACTCAATGGCTTTCTTGCTGAAAAAGTATATTATGATTTAAGAGTTTTTTTAAACGATAAGTAAATATTTAGTTGTTTATTTTTTCGACATTTTTTATATTTTTATTTGACTTATATTTTTTGTAATGGATTTATTGAAGTGAAAACTTCTTTAGCGGCGTTGAGCACTTTTTCTGTAATGGGTATAAAATCTTAAACTCGCGTCAGGACACGTGACCTGATCGAAAAAGCGTGAGACGGATGGAGAGTAGACAGCTATCCCCTCTCTACGGCGCGGCGAAAATGTATGCCTGGGCCTACTGTTTTTAATTTGGCTGTGAGTGTATTAAGACGTACATATGGTATTTTTTAACGGACGACTATTGACGGACGACAAATGTCGGACGACTATTTGTCGGACGACTATTGACGGACGACAAATGTCGGACGACAATTTGTTGGACGACAAATGTCGGACGACTATTTGTCGTCCGACTATTTTTTTTTTTTTCATCTAAAACTCTTTTTGCGTATGTTCTCGCGACATATGAGATTTTACACAGATATACAGTTTTCACTTCTGCCTGCACTCCCGGAGTGCGCTGTTTTTATTTTATTTTGATTTGACTGACCTATTCGATTAATTTATATTCTAAATATTTATTGACATTTGGATAATACAATTTCTATATTTTTGTAATAACACATTGTAAATTAGTAATAACACATTGTTAATTTTCATATGCCTATAAGGTGAACCATGGTGGCACCAACTCTTTTTCGATTTAAGATCTTAATATGTACCAATGTGTATGAAATGAAATAAATGAATTATGAATTATGAGTATTCCGTGAACTAGTTGTGGAAAAAAGATGCACGCATTTAACGTCAAATGTTTCTCATTCTCTTCATCAGCATCTGACGTAACACATATAGGAACTCCAAGAACCTAACCATCTTGCAAACAAGTTTTGCCACTATACTTTATTTTAGCACAATGTCATGCAAACATAAGAGTTGCGTTATCCTACTAATATTATAAACTAGCGACCCGCTCCGGCTTCGCACGGCTATATTATGCATGTATTATACATATAAAACTTCCTCTTGAATCACTCTATTTATTAAAAAAACCTGCATCAAAATCCGTTGCGTAGTTTTAAAGATCTAAGCATACAAAGGGAAATAGGGACGGAGAAAAGTGACTTTATTTAATACTATGTAGTGATGCGAAAGTTTGTGTGTGTGTGTTTGTGTATGTTTGTTTGTTATTCCTTCACGCAAAAACTACTGAACCGATTGCGATGAAACTCGGTAAGTAGATACCTAGGGACCTGGATTAACACATAGGCTACTTTTTATCTACGCTACGGCTAGTTCGAATAACAGGGCTATATTCAGTATTGTAAACCATTTCTCTGTTCAACAAATGATTTATTTATTTACTAGCTGCGCTCCGCGGTTTCACCCGCGTGAGTCCCGATCCCGTGGGAATATCGGGATAAAAAGTAGCCTATGTGTTAATCCAGGTCTCTAGCTATCTAGATACCGAGTTTCATCGCAATCGGTCCAGTAGTTTTTGTGTGAAGGAGTAACAAACATACACACACACACACACACAAACTTTCACATTTATAATATTAGTAGGATAGTAGGAAGTAGGATTTATTTATATCCCGATATTCCCACAAAATAGGGACTTACGCTGCTGAAATCGCGGGGCGCAGCTAGTTTACAAAACACAGCTGTGAGTACATAACCAATGGCCCAAAACACCCAAGAAAAGGGACATTATCCTTTACCAAAATAGTTTAAAATTTAAAAAGGGTATTTAGTATGTATGACCTTTGGAGAGGCCATATTGTTTTTCAACTTGACGATTTAAGGCGTGTAACTGTATATCATTAAAATTGTTTCTAACTAAGTAACGAGGTATTCCTAACCAGCTGCGCCCCGCGGTTTCACCCGCGTAAGTCTCGATCCCGTGGAAATATCGAAATAAAAAGTAGCCTTCTTCGAAAAATGGACTATCCAACACAAAAGGAATTTTTCAATTCGAAACAGTAGTTCCTGAGATTAGCGCGTTCAAACAAACAAACGAACTCTTTAGCTTTATAATATAACTAGCTGTCCCGGCAAACGTTGATTTGCCATTTACAAAAAAAAAACTAAAGGAAACAAAATAAAAAAAAAATTGTAGCCGATTCAGACCTACTGAAAATGCATATAAAACTATTCAATATACAAAAAAAAAATCAATTCGAACCAGTAGTTCCTGAGATTAGCGCGTTTAAATCTAACCCAGTCCGAATTCCAAGTAAGTTTAATGTTTAAGTTATCTGCTGTCTTAGTGACCCGAAATGGATTATTTTTCACTTATTTTTTCAGGTTTTTTAAATTTTTGTTTAAATTTTGGTGATTATGACCCTAAAGGATAGTTTTTGAAAAAAAAATTGAAAGTTAGATACTATTAATTTAATAGTATCGATTGTTCAGTTTTTATAGGTAGAAATCGATAGTATCAACAGTATCGATAATACGAGTCGATATTATTGGCAGAAATCGATAGTATAGAGTACCTAATCGATACTTTTAATAGGGTAGTAATCAATTTTTTAACGGGATTTGTAGATTTTAGAATAGAATAGAATAGAAAATCATTTATTTGGACAAGCACACGACATAACAAAACATATTTAGAACAGTTAGCGAGTAGTTGACAAAAAAAAAACAGCGCACTCCGGGAGTGCAGGCAGAAGTGAAAACTGTATATCTGTGTAAAATCTCATCTGTCGCGAGAACGGCTGAAAATGCTCACCCACAAAAGTGCCCAACGCGCCATAAGAAGTTTTCACTTCAAAAACATTAGAATGTATAAAAATAAGAAACAAGAGAATAAGATAAAAAAGACAGGAAATTAAAAGAATACAAGGTACAAAAAGCAAGCATTTTCAAATAAACATAGCTCAATCAAATACTATTTAAAAAATATGTTCGAATTTCCAAAATTCGTTGAACAAAAGTTGTTTGTTTAGGGCCCTTAACCGCTTGATTTGTTGTTATAGCGGCAACAGTGAAAATTTCAACTAACTAGCTATCATGGTTCATGAGACACAGCCTGGTGACAGACAGACGGACGGACGGACAGCGAAGTCTTAGTAATAGGGTCCCGTTTTCACCCTTTGGCTATGGAACCCTAAAATAGAACATAGTAAATATTTTTGAATAACTTTAGTACTAATGAAAATAACCGAAAAATAAAAGAAAAAAAATCCTCAAATTTAGATTGACTGATTGACGGATCTGCTATCTGGAATTGGGAAGAATTTTGGAAAATTCATCTCCTATGAAGATGCAGTTGCGGTTAAAAACTAGTAAAATATAAGATAGCTTTGAACCAAGGACTTTGATACCAATAAATCATATTTTTAACCGACTTCAAAAAAGGAGGAGGTTCTCAATTCGTCTGTATGTTTTTTTTTTTTTTTTTTTTTTTTTTGTGTGTATGTTACGCGATCATTCGAAGACGGCTTAACCGATTGAGATGATTCTTTTTGTGTTCGGAAGGTGACACCTCAGGGGTGGTCCCATAAAATTTTGGTGGAGATCTGATGAGAATCTTCAGAGTGATGAACAGAATTGCACCTCGAGAGTGCAGCAAATTGCTCAGTTTTCGATTTCCACCAGTACAATTGGCCCATAAACGAACAGTTACCGATAAATGGAATATCTGAAACCACCTTCTCATCAGAAAACTCTTCAATCGGTTACGATTACAGGTTACAATTTGAAGAATTTAGTCGAATTTAGTCGCCGGACTGGGTTTGAATGAATGTTGATAGAGAACCTTATCTTAAATGAAGTTCTGATGAGGATCTTCGAAGTGGGGAACAGAATTGCACCTCGAGAGTGCAGCAAATAAGCATTTTTCGATTTCCACCAGTAGAATTGGCCCATAAACTAAAAGTTACCGATAAATGGAATATCTGAAACCACCTTCTCATCAGAAAACTGTTCAATCGGTTACGATTACAGGTTACAATTTGAATAAAATATTCGCCTTTGCCTCGCCGGACTGGGTTTGAATGAATTTTGATAGAGAACCCTATCCTAAACGAAGATCTGATAAGGATCTACGGAGTGATGAACAGATCTGCACAGCGAGATTCAACAAATTGCTCAGTTTTCCATTTCCACTAATAGAAGTGGCCCATACACAAATAGGTACCGATGATTGGAGCATCTGAAAACACCTTCTTATCATCAAACTCTTCAATGGGTTACGATTAGGTACAGGTTGCAATTTGAAGAAACAGTCGCTTTCGCCTCATGGAGTAGAATTTCCAGTGACATTGGCACTAAAAATGATTAAATAAAAAAATAAATTAAAATTTAAAAAACCGACTTCAAAAAAACCTAAAAACAAAAATTAAAAAACCTGAAAAGAAAAACAAAAAAGTGTAAAATAATCCATTTCGGGTTACTTACTTGGAAGTCGGACTGGGTGACACCATGTTTTCTTTATACCTCTCAACATTCAATCTAACCCAGTCCGACTTCCAAGTAAGTAACCCGAAATGGATTATTTTACACTTTTTTGTTTTTCTTTTCAGGTTTTTTAATTTTTGTTTTTAGGTTTTTTTGAAGTCGGTTTTTTAAATTTTAATTTATTTTTTTATAATTAACATAATAGGTACCTATATTTATCATACATCCCAACTTAATATTTTAATGTGAAAGTTTATTTATTCGCAATTTTACTGTCAAACGGCTA
This sequence comes from Idaea aversata, assembly GCA_907269075.1. Classification (NCBI taxonomy): domain Eukaryota; kingdom Metazoa; phylum Arthropoda; class Insecta; order Lepidoptera; family Geometridae; genus Idaea; species Idaea aversata. The sequence continues at coordinate 4,968,837 of OU026112.1, read as the reverse complement.
AACCGATTCGAATGAAAATTTGTAAATAGATAGTCTATGATTTGGAGAAGGACATATGATAATTTTTATCCCGATATTCCTGCAGGATCGAGACTTACGCGTGTGAAACCAAAGCGAGCAGTAAGTAACTTATCTAAAAAACACAGATAAGTAATTCAAAGTTCAACTTACTTGATGTATTGTTATAATTCCAGATTGTTCCGTCATTTTTTTAAATAAATAAATAGCTTTTTAAATTATTAAGCACTAATATCACAGATTGAATAAATAATTAAAAAATATCACTCCATCACTTTATTCATCTTCGAAATCCAGCTCCCACATATCAGATATGCAAATTAATTAATAACACTGTCAACGATTTTATTAAGAAAAATGCAATAGTAAAATAAAATGCAGTAAAATTCGATTAGGATACGAAAGTCTTGCATTGAGACACGTCCGCTCGGTTCGGAGGTCGGAGCGCGAATGCGGCGCGGCGATGCGTTCGATATTTGAATTTCAATTTATGCTTATACGCAGTTGTTGATAACGTGATAGCTAAATGGGCTTAAGACAATAGTGTCTAATGATTTGGTTTAGGTATTTTGTTAGGTATTGAATTGATAATGGAATCTGAAGTCGGTAAAAAAACGGTCAAGTGCGAGTCAGAATCCGTACCATTATATTCTGTTTTTGATGTGAAACATCTATAGCCGCACGTAAATCCGATTTCTGGCGTGGCGACGCATGCCGCACACGCTATTATGATGGTATACAGTCTATATGCAGTAGTGTGTACGGTGTACACACCGTAATCGACTATGCGTTTCTATCACAATCTGTTTTTTTCTGCATATTACTTTTACAAAATAATGTCGATGTTTCACATCTGCCGGGCGTCCCGTGACGGCTCACATTTTTTTAGTAATTTGTTGTTACTTATAGCGGCAACAGAAATACATCATCTGTGAAAATTTCAACTGTCTAGTCTAGCTCATAGCTACCACGGTTCATGAGATACATCCTGGTGACAGACAGACGGACTGTGGAGTCTTAGTAATAGGGTCCCCTTTTTTACCCTTAAGATACCTAAAAGTGAATAGAAAGCTCATAGGCCATCTTTTGGCTCCTATTGCGCCTAAAAGTGAATAGAGAGCTCATAGGCCATCTTTTGGCTCCTATTGCGCCTAAAAGTGAAAAGAGAGCTCATAAGCCATCTTTTGGCTCCTATTGCGCCTAAAAGTGAATAGAGAACTCATAGGCCATCTTTTGGCTCCTATTGCGCCTAAAAGTGAATAGAGAACTCATAGGCCATCTTTTGGCTCCTATTGCGCCTAAAAGTGAATAGAGAGCTCATAGGCCATCTTTTGGCTCCTATTGCGCCTAAAAGTGAAAAGAGAGCTCATAAGCCATCTTTTGGCTCCTATTGCGCCTAAAAGTGAATAGAGAACTCATAGGCCATCTTTTGGCTCCTATTGCGCCTAAAAGTGAATAGAGAGCTCATAGGCCATCTTTTGGCTCCTATTGCGCCTAAAAGTGAATAGAGAACTCATAGGCCATCTTTTGGCTCCTATTGCGCCTAAAAGTGAATAGAGAGCTCATAGGCCATCTTTTGGCTCCTATTGCGCCTAAAAGTGAATAGAGAGCTCATAGGTTATCTTTTGGCTCCTATTGCGCCTTTAAACTATCTTTTATCGCGGTTTTAAACTATCTTTTTGCACGTTTGTCTGTAACTGCCTTAAATCTTATATAACCAACAACAAAAGAGAAGATAAAAATATCAACACAAGAAATATAGTACTTTATTACATTGTGCATTATATTTTATTGGTTCTTTTATTATGGTATCATTAAATAATTATTGACGTTCGATCAAAGATCAAAAAAGGTGGAAATTTATACTTCATTACATAGTATAAAACAAAGTCACTTTCCGCTGTCTGTCCTATGTAAGCCTAGATCTTTAAAACTACGCGACGGATTTTGATGCGGTTTTTTTAATAGATAGAGTGATTCAAGAGGAAGGTTTATATGTATAATACATGCATAATATAGCCGTATGAAGCCGGAGCGGGTCGCATAAATTGATGGAACACTTGCATTCACAAAAAAGTGTCACGGTAATATTGTGTGACGTCATGCGTCATGGTATCATGACCATGACGCTTCCGTTAGGAAACAGAGTATTTAATAATAATATCGCTGATCTGGGCTTGTGTTATGGTGACGAGTGACAAATATAGGACACAAATAAATGAAAAAAAAAATCGTTTTCTTAAATGACGTTATCACATAAAATTATCGTCCGCAAACCGACTTTACACACTCAAAAAAAAACAATGTTGGCTACATTGTTTTTTTTTTAGTGTTTATGTTACATACTGACGTTTTGTTTCTTTATACTTGTCTAATAAGTTTTCAAAACATTAAATATGTTTTCGATAACAAACCGTCTTATTAAATTGTATGCTTAGTGTTGTTTAGTTAACGATCTGTGTTCATAATAGGATGATTTAATAGGGTTACTTAAATAAAAACCGGCCAAGTGCGAGTCGGACACGCCCACGAAGGATTGAGAACCATGTTTATGAGAGTCACACTTATATTTTTTCTGGTTTAGTACATACTAGCGACCCGCTCCGGCTTCGCACGGCTATATTATGCATGTATTATACATATAAACCTTTCCTCTTGAATCACTCTATCCATTAAAAAAACCGCATCAAAATCCGTTGCGTAGTTTTAAAGATCTAAGCATACATAGGGATATAGGGACAGCGAAAAGTGACTTTATTTTATACTAGCGACCCGCTCCGGCTTCGCACGGCTATATTATGCATGTATTATACATATAAACCTTCCTCTTGAATCACTCTATCTATTAAAAAAAACCGCATCAAAATCCGTTGCGTGGTTTTAAAGATCTAAGCGTACAAAGGGAAAGCGACTTTGTTTTATACTATGTAGTGACTATGTAGTGATTTGTTGTTGTAGCGGCAATTTGTGAAAATTTCAACTGTCTAGCTATCACGGTTCATGAGATACAGTCTGGTGAGAGACAGACGGACAGTGAAGTCTTAGTAAGTAATAGCGTCTCGTTTTTACCCTTTTGGGTACGAAACCCTAAAAAAGGAAAATATAACTGCCACAACATCGTCTGGAGTCAGGCAGCCAAACTACAAAATGGAACGTACAACTGTCAGACTTCAGATGATGTTGCTGCTTTTATTTTTTCCATTTAAATGATGACTTTAGGGTTCCGTCAAAGGGTAAAACAGGGATCTTACTATTACAAAGACTTCACTGGCCCTCTGTCTGTCACCAGGCTGATACATGAACGGTGAAATTTCAAAGATGATGTATTTCTGTTGCCGCTATAACAACAAATCTACTAATATATAAAATTCTCGTGTCACGGGGTTCGAACTTGAACTCCTCCGAAACGGCTCGACCGATTCTCATGAAATTTTGTGAGCATATTCAGTAGGTCTGAGAATCGGCCAACATCTATTTTTTATTTTGTTTCCTTTAGTTTTTTTTTTTAATGGCAAAACAACGTTTGCCGGGACAGCTAGTCCTATATATAAAATTCTCGTGTCACGGGGTTCGAACTTGAACTCCTCCGAAACGGCTCGACCGATTCTCATGAAATTTTGTGAGCATATTCAGTAGGTCTGAGAATCGGCCAACATTTATTTTTTATTAAGTTTCCTTTAGTTTTTTTTTTAAATGGCAAAACAACGTTTGCCGGTACAGCTAGTACTAAATATAAAGAAAAGGATTCTGACTCGCAGTTGGCCGTTCTTTTAAACCGACTTCAAATTCCATTATCAATTCAATACCTAAACCAAATCATTGGACACTATCTCTTTAACAACAATTAAAAACAAAAAAAAAAAAAATTATACAACATGGTACGGTACCTTTGGTGCTCGAGGCCAACTCGCACTTGGCCGGTTTTTATTTTTTTTGGTACCGTATGTATATAACAAAGAAGTGTAAAGTAAAACCAACAATTGCAAACAGAAAACTATAACCAAGTCAAATAAGATCTGGCTAATGATTTAATGTCATTAGCCAATCAGCCCTGACCGTGAATCAATGTCAGGGGAAGGTCATCACGTGGTAACATGCGCGCACGCAGGTCATCTGGATAAACTAAGGGCTTGGTTAGACTACGACGACGCCCTGATAAACGTCTCTAAGCGATTCTTTAGTTTACGACCCAGTTGGCACAATAGTCACCTAGCCGGACTGCCAAACACAGGGTTGCGGGTTTGATCTCCGCCTCGGACAAGTATTTACGCTCAGATATTTGTTTGTGGTTAGATTTATTATCAATACATAGCGCGGCTAACGCATAACGCGGCTGTCGCGCTGCTCTTTTTAGTATGGAATTAGCCGCCGCCGGTGAACAGCGCGTCTGTCGCGCTATAGACGCGCTGCTGCCGCACTGCTTGCGACGTAATGTGAAGGCGCACTAAGTATGGTTAGATCTTTAAAACTACGTACTTTGATGCGGTTTTTTTAATAGATAGAGTGATTCAAGAGGAAGGTATTGAAACATAAAACAAAACTACGACGCGTACGAAGTAGCGGGCAACAGGTAGTAAGTACCTATATATTTACAAAAGAAAAGTATATAAGTAGTATATCCGTTGTCTTACTACAAACTATAAACTTTAACAACCCGCAAAAGGCTAGTTAATGATTTAATGTCATTAGCCAATCAGCCCTGGGGGCCTACCGCGGTAAGTGCGTCGGCTTCAAACCAACGCGTCGGTTTACGCCGACGCGCGCCCCACACTGGGCGAAATTTTGAGCCTGTCTTTCATAGGAGTTTTGAAAAATTAAGTGGTTTTTGTCATGTGTTTTAAGTATGCAGGATTGTTGAGGATATCAAAACATTTAAAAATAAGTTATTCTGGTTTTGTTATTTCTAAAAAACACTACAAAATATGACTTTGTTTTTTTTTAAAATAATAAAACCATAATCACTTATTTTTGAATGTTTTGATGTCCCCGGTAATCCTGCATACTTAAAACACACGAAAACACTACTTAATTACCTATTCAAAATTTTTATGAAAAGCAAGATCAAATTTCTGCCCATTGTGAGACGCGGTTTGGGATATCGACGTCGGCTTGAAGCCGACGCACTTACCGCGGTAGGGCCCCTGACCGTGAATCAATGTCAGGGGAAGGTCATCACGTGGTCACATGCGCGCACGCAGGTCATCTGGATAAACTAAGGGCTTGGGTAGACTATGACGCCCAGATAAACGTTTCTAAGCGAATCTTTACTCGACGACCTGTTTGGCACAATGGTCACCAAGCCGGACTGCCAAATACAGGGTTGCGGGTTCGGTTTCCGCCTCGGATAAGTATTTATGCTTAGATATTTGTCTGTGGTTTGGTTGTTTCTATGTATTTTAAGTATATATTTATATCCATTGTCTAGCACCCATAACACAAGTGTAGGGCTAAATGGCGATGTGTGGAATGTCCTGCAATATTTATTTATATTTTTTACTAGCTGCGCCCGGCGGTTTTACCCGCGTAATCATTTTCTGAGCAACTTTCTTAATTTTTTTCTTTCATAAGAAATTTCTCCTGACCATAACAAAAAAAATATCGAAATTGGTTCAGCCATTCACGCCTGATACCGTGACCAAGGAAAATGGGGACTCATTTTGATAAGGGTTCCGTATGCAAAGGGTAAAAACGGGGACCCTATTACTCAGACTTCACTGTCTGTCTGTCTGTCACCAGGCTGTATCTCATGAACCGTGATTGCTAGACAGTTGAAATTTTCACAGATTATGTATTTCTGTTACCGCTATAACAACAAATACTAACAGATACATGGTACGAAATCCTACGTGCTTAAGTCCGACTCGCACTTGTCTAGTTTTTAAATAAATAAATAAAATAAATATTGCAGGAAATTCCACACATCGCCATCTAGTCCCATACTAAGTAACTACACTTGTGTTATGTGTGCTAGACAACGGATATACTACTTATATACTTTTCTTTTGTAAATATATACTTACTTATAATACATAGAAACAACCAGACCACAGACAAATATCTAAGCATAAATACTTGTCTAAGGTTGTACAGTATGGGTCATACATAAGTAAATGATCAGTTTGCTACAATAATACTATCAAAAAGTATTGGAGTTACGACCTTCTTCTAAGTAGACGTTACACACAAACATAAATACTTGAATTAAAAGTACTCAATGCGATTATTATTTGTCAACATGTTAGCTATGTGTTTAGTTGTGTGAGTGGTATAAGCCGGCACCCGCTACACCAACCGACCTGGGTTCGATCAGGTTACGTTGTAATAGTGTTCAAATAGTGCTGCACAGGATTGTAAACGTTACGGTGGGCAGAGGCTTTTGACCGTTGATTGTACTTGTCTTGTTTGTCGTTTATCGTACGTCACACTGTTTACACGGTAAGATCACACTTACATGCAACCAGTAGTTACTGATAGATAAAATAATTCAGATGTATGCCAATACGCGTGACTGATAAGTCATTTCAATAGTTTGACGTCGTTAAAGGTCAGATTTAGTGAAATTAAAGATAGGAGAATTTACTTCTTGAAAGTTTCCATTCAGTATTATAAAAGCACGCAATTTTTAGAGTTCCGTCCGTGCCCAAGAAGTAAAAAACGGGACAGAATTTGTTTCTTAAAAGCAGGGTTCGAAAATATCCGATATTCTATCTATATAAATAAAAATCAATTGCTGTTCGTTAGTCTCGCTAAAACTCGAGAATGGCTGAACCGATTTATATGATTTTGGTTTTGACATGTTTGTCGTAGTCCAGGGAAGGTTTAAACGGTGAGAAACATCGGACTTACGCGGGTGAAACCGCGGGGCGCAGCTAGTTTATAATAAATATCAAAATATCGGATTTTTTTGATATACATATATCCGATATATATACAAAATGTGATATTTACATGATATTTATCCATTTTGTATGACAGCCATATTGTTATTTTATTGTATTATTTATGTATACTGTTTGCATAGCTATGTTTTATAAATATAATAAATTATTTAAAAAAAATAACAACATATAAAAGAAAAGTCAACTTAAAAACATAAAATATTCTTATAAATTAGAAAAATCAATTAAAATCATAAACTAGGTACATCGGGTAAAATCAACTCAAAAAGTAAAATCTTATAAATTCCAATCATTCAAAGGCTTCATTAATTTTCTGAATACCTACACTAATACTTAAAATACCTAAACTTGAAACGTTAATACCTAAACTTACTATTAGGGAGAATGTTTTAACTTAACTCCAAAGCCATCTATATTTAGGATGGAGAACTTCAGTAGAAAACTGCAAAACATTACTTATTTTCATTAAATTTTTAAACAATTTTTGAATTGATATATATCACAAAAAACCCTTTGATATATATCGGATATATATCATGATATATATCCATTGATATATATCCTCGAACCCTGCTTAAAAGTTTTCCATTCAGTATTATAAAAACGGGACCCCATTACTAAGACTTCACTGTCTGTCTGTCACCAGGCTGTATCTCATGAACCGTGATAGCTAGACGGTTGAAATTTACACAGATTATGTGTTTCTGTTGCCGCTTTAACAACAAATACTAAAAAACAGAACAGAGGAGAGCAACCAGGCAAGTCCACAGTCTCTTCGCGACCATGACTATTGTAACATTATCGAAACGTGTAGGGGGAAAAAAAACGTGTGGCACTCGGGGACTGCCGCGGTAAAGCTATTGCATCTAAGGCTTCCATCCCGGGACTCTCGGTCTCGAAAATATCGAGAGTCTCGACGATTTTTTCGTATTTTCGAGACTCCAGACTGCGACTTCCAGTCCCGGGAAAAACGAGACTTTCGAGATTACCTACATGTACGGAATCACCCTGAGGAATCACCAATTGTTTTTTTTTTCCACCCTGCTTATGTGGCAATTGACAAGTGGCATGGCAACTGGCAACACTCTTATATAAAAATTACGTTAGTCTGTGGTAATTGCAAAATGCATAACCTCATAACCTAACATTGTCAGATGTTTTGTTACACGGGTCTCGTTTTGTTTTCTTTGTGTTATTTTTGTAACAAAATAAGGTCCTCTCTATCAGAAAATACATTGAATGCTCTTGTTTTTTTACGAGCCCACTTCAAAAATGAGAAAATCTGAGATTTATATTCCTTTCATTTTCTTTATTTTCAGTTCACTGTAACATTTTGAAAAATAAATGTCCTTATTGAAATATCTTGTATTCACTAACGAAATACCTAATCCCTACCTACATAAGGGCACAGAAATCAATTTTTTTGAAATATCTTGTATTCACTAACGAAATACCTAATCCCTACCTAGACTACCTACATAAGGGCACAGAAATCAATTTTTACAAAGTCTCTAAAGTCTCTTTTTTCCCGGGAATCCCGGGACCAAAGCGAGTCTCGATATTTTTGTCCCGGGACTCGAAAATATACCGAGACTGGAAGCCTTAATTGCATCGTGTGAGCTTCGTACAGTCGTACCATATACACACACGTTAAGCGAACGCTCGGCCGAGCTACATGTGTTAGGTTTTATTTTCGTTACGGAATTTCTTGATTCGGTCGCCGCGCTCAAAGCCCGCGATAAAAACTATGCAATAGCTTAAAAAAAATTTCTCTAGCTATCATGGTTTATGAACCATGATAGTTAAAGAGTAAAAAATTTTAGATTTTTTTTTTTTTGTATTTTTAATTTTTACGTAGATGCCGCCTACAGCCTGGTGACAGAAAGACAGATGCTTACCCTTTGGGTCCAGAACCCTAAAAATGAAATACGCGATTCAGACCCGGGAAAGTAATTATTACAACCATATTGTTATCTAAAAACTACGCTATGTTAAAAAAAAGAAAAGAAAAGAAAAAAAAAAAGGAAATTAGCTTACAGGTTGAACGAAATTTCCAATTTTAGGACAAACGACTGCTCTCAGTACATTTGGGAAAATACCTGGAAAATTATGGAAAAGTAAGGAAAAAGGTAAATGAAAAGGTAAAGGAAAAGTAATGATTCAACTACACTAATATTATAAGGAGGAAATATTTTTTTGTTTGTTTGTAGCGTATTTGGCTCCGAAACTACTGGACCGATTTTTAGGCAATTTTTTTGTTATATATCTATATTTCAAATTTCAAATTTCTTTATTTCTTTCAATGCTTATGTACCTATTTACATACACATGATCACTTGAAATAGTCTTAAAAAAAAATAATAAGGGGAGGCAAAAGACTTTTAACCTATACAGCCTCTCTACATACACTATTTTTAAGGGTTTTTTGCTCGGTATGTATCGATCGTAATGATAAGAATCCATGGATGTGACTTTAATTGCTCCATTTCAAATAATACCTTCAAATATTTGTAATATTGACCTTTGTGAGCGTGATCACATGAAAAAAAAACCCCATGAGTTTCTTGTGCCTTCTTCTCATTGGTGGGCGCGTTCCGAAGGCACACATTCTAACTTAGTTTTTAAGACGATTCCAAGTGATCAATGTATATTATACATAAGCATCGAAAGGAGTAAAGAATAAAGAATTGACTTTGACTTTGTAATAGTACGGAACTCTTCTTGCGCGATTCCAACTCGCACTTCGCCGGTTATTTAAAAAAAACAGGACTTACCTAATACCATGCCTTAATCTAGCAGGCCGCGGTACTCGGCTGAATAAGTTGCCATGCTTTGTTGCTGTTTATGCAAACGTTAGCTCGATGTTGCCATTACCTGGGAAATAAAAAGCAATATTATCATCTCAAAATCTTAACTCTTTTATTAACCGACTTCAAAAAAAGGAGGACGTTCTCAATTCGGTTGTATGTATGTTTTTTTTTAAGTATTGGCTTCGCACGATTTATGTACCTGATACACATCATTTGCTACATAAGTTTAGGTATATAGGTAAATTATAGGTCCCCCCCCCGGTTTCACCCGCGCAGTTGCCAATCCCGTAGGAATATCGGGATAGAAAGTTGCCTATGTTATAGCTTGTTACCGAATTCAACTTCGCCGAGTAAATTACAGCAAGGGGGCAACAGGAACGTGAGTGGCTTGAAGGATGGAGAGGCCTCATTGGATTTTAGTCATCGTTGGTAGTCCGGGCGAGCGGGCCAACTCATCACTGACGTTTGTCATCCATCCTTCGAGTATTTCTACCCTTGCGACTCCACTTTGGACGGCCGGTGAAGGCAAGCCAGAAGCGGGGAACCGCTTCCTCGTCAGTGTTCACTCCGACCAGCGAACTAAGGCAAGCTGGAGATGAGGAACGGTGACTTCCCCCTGGACAACTCGGGACCGCGGGATCGTTACTTCCCGTCACCTCGCCTCAAGGTGCCCTGCGGGCTTATTATTATTATTATTACGGACGATAATTTTAAGAAACATTAGTTGCTATGGAACAGTGTTCATCAATTTAATAGACCATCCTGTTTAAGCTATATGTTTTAGCCAAAAAACATAATATTCGAACGCACGTAGACACAATAGTATTTTTCCATTTTTCTATTCTAGGACCATACTATTTTCAGCGTCAATATATTGACCTAAACCGTATATCTTATTAGTTCATTCAATATTATCATACGATCTATGACGTCATCAGTTAGGTTTAGTTATTCACTTAGTATATAATTACTATATTCTTTATGTGGAATACGTGGGTGTGGCGCGATAAAGTCAATATTTTGTGTTATTCCAGAGTTCCAGCTATTTATATACTTAACTAGCGACCCGCCCCGGCTTCGCACGGCTGTATTATGCATTTATTATATCTAAACCTTCCTCTTTAATCCACTCCCGGAGTGCGCTGTTTTTTTGTCACCTATCTAAGAACACTTGGACTAATGAGACGAATCTAACGATACCTTTAAGAATTCTATCAAGTTGTTTGGAAGATATGAGGAAATCACTACATAGTATAAAACAAAGTCGCTTCCCGCTGTCTGTGCCTCCCTATGTATGCTTGGATCTTTGTATGCGACGACACAATGGTCACCATGCCGGACTGCCAAACACAGAGTCGCGGGCTCGATTCCCGCCTCAGACATGTATTTATGCTTAGATATTTGTCTGTGGTCTGGTTGTTTCTATGTAAAATAAGTGCATATTTACAAAAGAAAAGTATATAAGCAGCATATCAGTTGTCTATCACCCATAACACAAGTCTATTTACTTAGCTTGGGGCTAGATGGCGATGTGTGGAAAGTCCTGCAATATTTATTGTTTATTTTATTTATTTATCTTTAAAACTACTGCACCGATACTGTTTTCATTAATGGATAGACTGATTCTCGAGGAAGGTTTTAGTATTTAAATTAAAACTACGCATACGAAGTCGCAGGCAACAGCTAGTAAAGAATATTACAATCAAACATATAAAGATAGGCGATAAAAACAACCCTTTTCTTGTAGTCGGGTAATAAATAACAAAGAATAAAGGCCGATCCGCACAGCACGTGACGGCACAGTTCGGACACGTGCCGTACCGTGACGTATACATCAGTTTTTTACGATCGACCCTGAGGTACATTCTTCTTCTTCAGTCAAAATATCGGAATGTTTGCGGTCGTTATCTTTGCTCGCTCTTGTTTTTTACATAATATAATTTAAAAAACCGGCCAAGTGCGAGTTGGACTCGCGCACGAAAGTTATGGTAACCCTAGCGATAGAGTACCTACTAAAAATCACTGCGATGCCGTGTCGGAACTGGCACTGACATGTACGAATACCACGTCACGGCACGGTACGGAACTGTCGTCACTGTGCCGTCACTGTGTCGTCACTGTGCTGTGCGGATACACCTTAACACTGACTATAAGATAGACCTTGTAAACACTTGAATATGAATTGTAAAATAACATCACCTATTGTGAACTTTGTATTATAAAACACATCCTATTCTTTTGAATGATAAATATAACTAAATATAGGAAATTTAAATCCCGATAAAGAAAGATAAACTATACGGATATGGCCAAAGATTAAGCTTGCAGCCAGATACGATAGCCAGATACGATATGGCGGAACTTAATCCCAAATATTTTATTTACTTATTTATTAAGGAACCCGCCCCGGCTTCGCACGGCTATATTATGCAAGTATTATACATATAAACCTTCCTCTTGAATCACTCTATATCTATTTAAAAAAAACCGCATCAAAATCCGTTGCGTAATTTTAAAGATTTAAGCATACCTACATAGGGACATAGGGACAGAGAAAGCGACTTTGTTTTATACTATGTAGTGACTAGCAGCGCTCCGCGGTTTCACCCGCGTTACTCCCGATCCCGTGGGTATATCGGGATAAAAAGTAGCCTATAGCCTTCCTCGATAAATGGACTATCCAAGACAAAAAGAATGTTTTAATTCGAATCCGTAGTTCCTAAGATTAGCGCGTTCAAACAAACAAACAAACTCTGCAGCTTTATAATATAGGTATAGAGTATAGACTAGCTTTTGCTCGCGACTTCGTCCGCGTAAAAGTCGAAAACGGACCAGGGAATCACGTTGTCCCATAAAAAATTTGCCTCCCTTTTTCACCCCCTAAAAAGTAGAATTTCAAAATCCTTTCTTATCGGATGCCTACGTCATACAAAGAACACACCTTCCAAGTTTCAGATCTCTACGATCAGCGGTTTAGGCTGTGCATTGATCCGTCAGTCAGTCAGGACAAAGGATTATATAATGTAACTAGCGACCCGCTCCGGCTTCGCACGGCTATATTATGCATGTATTATACATATAAACCTTCCTCTTGAATCACTCTATCTATTAAAAAAACCGCATCAAAATCCGTTGCGTAGTTTTAAAGATTTAAGCATATAAAGGGAAATAGGGACAGAGAAAGTGACTTTGTTTTATACTATGTAGTGAAGATAAACATTTGATGCAGTTTATGTGCCCGTCAGTTTTTATTGTGTCGTTTCTGTATTATAATCTGTGGCTTAAAACGTAAGTAACCTCTGAATAAGGAAAGATATAGGTAACAAATAATCTTGAATGACAATACGTTGTTAGATAAAGTCTCAGATCTAAAGATATCATTTGAAGTTAGAAATAGAATGAGAGATGTGGCTATTTCTCTGTAACTCGAATAAATTATAGAATTTTCCTCAAAGTTTATAATGAAGTATTAGTAATAGGGTTCCTTGCTAGGACTACAGAACCCTTAAAAACCGTTCAAGTGCGAGTCGGACTCGAACACGAAAGGTTCCGTACCTTTGTATTCTGTTTTTAGCATTTATTGACATCATCTCTAAAAATTTCAACTGTCTACGTATCACGGCGCATGAGATACAGCCTGGTGATAGACAGACAGACAGTGGTCTTAGTAAACGGGTTCCGTTTTTATCCTTTGGGTACATCATAATATATTATTACTAGCGACCCGCTCTGGCTTCGCACGGCTATATTATGCATGTTTTATACATATAAACCTTCCTCTTAAATCACTCTATCTATTAAAAGAAACCGCATCAAAATCCGTTGCGTAGTTTTAAAGATCTAAGCATACAAAGGGAATAGGGATGGCAAAAAGTGACTTTATTTTATACTATGTAGTGATGAACCTACTTTTTATCCCGGGCCTTACACGAATGAATCCGCAGAGTGCAACTAGTATAATCTAAAATAAAGTGTTTTAATGGATATACTTTTGTTTGTGAGCTAAATTAAAACCAAGGGCATGGCTGTGTTTAATATAATATGGTCATGGTCAATATGTTGGTATTAATAACGAGTAATGACCTCCAGATTCATTGATTTATCTGTTTCAAATGGGAAATTATAAGATCTATGCCTGCCTGTATCTATTTGTCCATTTGTGCAACTTATACTTTCTAGGTATTACTTTACTTTGTGTTTATCGTGTTCTGTTTGTTACTGTGTTGTACGAATAAAGTTATCTATCTATATGCTTGCAGATTTTATAAAATGACTAGCGACCCGCTCCGACTTCGCACGGCTATATTATGCATGTATTATACATATAAACCTTCCTCTTGAATCACACTACCTATATTAAAAAAAACGCATAAAAATCTGGCTGGGATTCGAACCCACAACCTTCAGAATTAAAGTTCAGGTATCTACCACGCTCTCTGCGAATCTAAGCTATGTTTCATAAATAATTTTTCTATATCTATCGGGGATTTTAAATTAGCCTAATAAATAACTTTTCTATCAACTCTACTCAAATATGATTGGCGTTTACATTCAATCAAGATGATTTATACAATGCCAGCAATGAATCCATGGTATTAAAGGGTGCTGTAGTGCCTGGAGCACCTGGAGCACCTTTGTCTAGCACCTCTCAGCTTAGTAAACCATGTCTAGAGCAAAGAACATGTCAATATGCTTGAAGCATTTAATCGTTTATTTCAGGTAACAAGCCTTTTAAATAAGTACAGACCCATAAAAAATAGATACCTTACAGACTAACATACATATAGATAATAATATAATAAAAAGTTAAGTTTTAGGGCAAAGTAAGCCTTGGGTTTCGTCAGGTTTACTTTCACCATGTGGGCATTAAAGTAACATACATTTTTCCATAGGAAAAATGCATTGCCGGTCAGGATATTAATGTTGAGTGTTGAGTATAAAACTCAGTGTAGGTACTTAATTGAAGTTATATACAAATAATAGGTAATAAGACTTAAGAGGAAAGGGTACCGGGGGCTATTTCCATACAAACTATTACAAACGTAGTCGACTGTTTTCTCCCTGGATAATGACACTAGAGCAAATATTTTTGGTGCATAAAACTTATAACTGCCATGACCATGCCCCTATTTTTTGTTTTTTTTAATTTTCAAATTTTTAAAATTATATTTTCTATGATAATTAGAAAATTTAAAAAAAACAAAAGACATAGACATGGGCATAGTCATGGCAGTTATAGGTTTTATGGCACAAAAATATTTGTGCTAGTGTCATTATCCAGGGAGGAAACAGTCGACTACGTTTGTATGGAGAGCGCGCAGGTACCCTTTCACCTTAAGTAGTCCGGTTTATAACGTTAGGTAACGAATCGGCATATCTATCAAGATAAGAATCATTTTTTTATCAAAACATTGAAGGAAATAAGAGTGGTTTACGCCGATTTCTAGGTCACCTTGGCCAAGCAGGTGCGATCAGAGAAACTACAGTAAACCAACAGTTACTTATGTTAGTAAAAAACCTGTTTTGGACTGTGTACTTATGGTTGAATGAGCGAAACTCTTATACGAAAAAACTTTCTTATTTTCGTAATAAAAATAGTTAGTTTGACAAAATGTAGGTAATTGTTTAGGTTTATATGCGGTTATTACGTCTAAGTTGAGCGTGTGAAGGTAGTTTTTGCTGGAAAAACCTTCAAAGTAGGGTAATAATCTTACCGAACATAACCAAATCGGAGTCGCGATTTTTATGTACAAAATGTTACTTTTTAAAACTATAACTTACCAAAATTGTCTCGCTTTGTATGTTGCTGCCGTATTATGTTATTACAACACCTAAAAAACTTAATTTACTTCGAAAATAACTGCAATTTTGGTCTAATACAAACGCCAGAAATGAGGCACGTCACAACAAAAAAAATACGCGACACTGACAGTTCGTTCTATTTGACGTTACGGGTTATTTTTTTTTTTCCAGTTATGGCTTTGCACAGTTTGTGCATATAGCCAGTATCAAGTAATATTTTGCATCAAGTTATGGCCCGATTTACAGAAATCGGGCTCAAAGTGTTTCAAGATGTCAAGTCAAGTCACAGTTTGTCAAGTCCGGGGTCATAGTAAAGCGGTGGCTACTTTACTATAACCTTGTAGGAGATTTTGGAGGCAACGAGAAAAGTCCATGTTTGACACTGATTTTTACTTTCACTACACTTGTGCACTTTCACGGAACTAAATTAGATAACTTTCCACCAGAATTATACAATTTAACTCGGTTTACAACTAAGTTTCGTGTAAATAAAACTGCAGCACGACATATTATGGATACATTGGATCAGTTCTTAGGTATGCAATTTTATTATGGGGAAATTCAGTGGAAATTGAACAGGCATTTAAATCCCAAAAAAAATGCATTAGAATACTGTGTAGAGCCAAATATTTAGATACTTGTAAACCATTGTTTCAAAAACTAAAAATTTTACCTTTACCTTGTTTATACATTTTAGAAGTTTGTCTTTTTGTAAAGAATAATCCTGCCCTTTTCCCAACAAATTCGAATATGGGTTTAATGTCAGGCAGATATTCTAATAAATTACATGTTCCTCAAGCTAATTTAGATGTATATAAAAGAAATTCTTATTTTATGTCTATAAAAATATACAATGCCCTACCAGAAAATTTAAAAGTAGTTCCTATTAATAAGTTTAAAAATTTACTTCAAGAATATTTATTATTAAATTGTTTTTATTCAGTACAAGAATATTTAGTTTATAATAAAGTTATAATCTAATGTTATTAAAATTATAGTTTAGTTAGATATTTACTATAGCACTTAATATAGAGAAATAACATTATTAGTTATACCTAGTCAGTTTAGTTCTCTAGCTCTAGCTATTAATATTTGAACGCCATTTGTATGGCAGAGTTCGCTTGTACTTATATTACTATTAAGACCCATTGTAATTACCGAATTCTTGGACAAATAAATACTTACTTACTTACTTACTTACTAAGATCTTTATGTACACAGATAGAACAATAAATGATATTCTATTCTATTCTGTTGTTGGCTCGTTCCCGCCAAAACTCCCCGTTACGGGTTATATAGAAAAAAATGTCTCATTGGTTGGTGGTCAACATGAGTCACTTTGGCCACGCGTAAGTCGATCGACTACGATTTGCTTTTCAAATGTGATTTGCCCAGCACTATCGTACACATAAAAACGATAATTAAAAAAAAAACAAACGTCAGATATTTTCTCACGCTTGTTGTCATTCGCTCGTGTTCATAATTATTTACAATTTTCACTGATTCCACCTAATTTTTGCTAAATTTCACGTAAATTATATCAAAATGGGTGGGGAAGTGCTACCTGAGGATAGGCTTCCTCAATGCTGGGCAGACGACGTGAGAATGAACGCGTTATTCGCCCCCTTCAGGCTGAAGACCGTGAATCCTGAATCTTGGGAGATGAAGATGAAATTCTGGTCTGATATGCTGGAGCAGTGGTGCAGATGGAAAGGGGATGCTATCGTAACGTCTGCGGACGCGAGGGTCGCGTTTCAACGCAAAGGAAGGACGCCAGCTTGCATAGATATCGTCGTTGAAGAAATGTTTCGGTGCGTGGTATTTTAATTTGGCAATCGTTGTATGTTACAAGTTACAACTTTTGTCTGCCTCTTTTCTTTGTTTATCTTTAATAAGATAAAGATAAATACATTTTTTACTGTTCTATTTATTCTTTTGGAATGAAAGATGGTAATTTTATGTAAATCAGGCAGTTTTTTGTAATAGGCCTATTTTGCCTGTGATGTAATTTTCGCTGTTTCTATTTACTAACTAATTTTGCCCCGCGGTTTCACCCGCGCATGTCCTAATAAAATAAATATCCATGTCTTCTACAACACTAAATACCATGTTTATAGGAGTAACAAACATACTAACACACAAACTTTCACATTTATAATATTACTAGCAGCGCCCCGCGGTTTCACCCGCGTAAGTGCCGATCCCGTGGGAATATCGGGATAAAAAATAGCCTATGTGTTAGTCCAGGGGCCTTATTCTGCTATTTGGCCAACCATTGTCATTATATCGAGACTCTATTGATATTATATCGAGATTGTGACTTTATTTGGTATTCTGCTAAAATTTTAATAACATCGCAATATAATCACTATGGAGTCTCAATGGTATGGTAATAGATAATATGTTGCTAAGCGATATACCGTTTTGACAACTATCGAGATTCCATTGAGCCACGATTCTAGAGCAGACTGTCAGTGCGGTGTGTCAGTGGTGTTTCGATAGAATAGTTAACGTTAGGAGAATACCAATTTGACATGTAATGTCATATTTTTGACATTAAATGTCTATTACGATTCTATCGACACTCTATTGAAACACAATTGTGTTAGCAGACTTAGGCCCCAGGTCTCCAGGTATCTACAATTATCGAGTTTCATTGCAATTGGTTCAGTAGTTTTTGTGTGAAGGAGTAACAAACATACTTGACAAACAAACACATACAGATACTAACATACAAACTTTAACATTTATAATATTAATATAATTTCAATTTCTCTAATTTTGGTGTTGAATTTCCAAAAAACTTAAATGATTAAGTAGGCACCAAAAAGGTTTAACCCCCGAATACTGATAGGCTACTTAATCTTAAGTGGCGCTTAAATTGTAATTTTGTATTTAAGGGCCCTCGCCCACGGCGACTTTTTGTAGCGATGCAAACGCTCGTTTCATAAACGCGCGACAGCATCACTACTAACGCGGGTTAGTCGCATTTGCAACGCGCTACATACGCAATGCCAACGCGCTACAGCATCGCGACTGTATCGACGCAAACGCGCGACGTGTCGGCAAAACGTCGAATAAGTCATACAAACCGTACTGAATCGCGTTTGCATCGCGACAGAAGCGCTACGGTATCGCGTTTGCATCGCGACTGAATCGTGGTTATGTGGGCGAGGGCACACAGCTAGCGATCCCATCGCGACTGTATCGATGCGAAATGCGACAGCATCGCTACTGCATCGCTACAAAAAGTCGCCGTGGGCGAGGGGCCTTAAATGTAGGCTTCAATAGAAACCATACACTTAACGTCAATTTAAACGCCACTTAAGATTAAGTAGCCATTCAGTATTTGGGGGTATGATTCATAGCTCTGGTATCAGCGACACAATATCATTACATATTTTAAAACAAAGTCGCTTTCGCTGTCTGTCCCTATGTATTCTTAAATCTTTAAAACTACGCAATATATTTCGATGCGGTTATTTTTATTAGATAGAGTGATTCAAGAGGAAGGTTTTGGTATATAAAACAAAACTACGAAGTCACGGGCAACAGCTAGTTTTTATAGTATAAATATAGGGATGTATTTCCAATAAAAAATCTATACATGCAGACTTTAATTGCTTCATTTCAAATAATACCTTAAATATTTGTAACTCTTACCTTTGTGAGCATGATCACAAAAAAAACACCCCATGAGTTTCTTGTGCCTTCTTCTCATTGGTGGGCATTCCGAAGGCACACATCCTAACTTAGTTTTTAAGACGTTTAATTAAATATATCATGCAAATTGTATGAATAAAATAAATATTGCGGGACATTCCACACATCACCATCTAGCCCCAAGCTAAGTAACTAGACTTGTGTTATGGGTGCTAGACAACGGATATACTAAATACTTTTCTTTTGTAAATATATACTTACTAGCGACCCGCTCCAGCTTCGCACGGCTATATTATGCATGTATTATACATATAAACCTTCCTCTTGAATCACTCTATCTATTAAAAAAAACCACATCAAAATCCGTTGCGTAGTTTTAAAGATTTAAGCATACAAAGGTAAATAGGGACAGAGAAAGCGACATTATTTTATACTATGTAGTGATAATACATAGAAACAACCAGACCACAGTGCCAACTGGGTCATCTGGGATTCCAAAAGAATAAAGGATTTTGACTTTGCGATAGTAGGCACTCGTTAAGAAATAATTTTGAAAAATTCAAGAAATTTGCAGACAAAGTCGGGCGTAATAGCTAGTAGGTCCATATTTATGCAATAGAAAATCTTTAGGCACATGATAAGTCTAAAACAAAGAGAATGATTTTCATAAAATATATTGCACAATATTATGTAATGTGCAATATTTGTTTATTTATTGCTGACTACGCCCCTCGGTTTTACACGCGTAAGTCCCGATCCCGTGGGAATATCAAAATGAAAAGTAGCCTATTGCCTTCCTCGATAAATGGACTATCCAACACAAAAATATTTTTTTCAATTCGAACCAGTAGTTCCTGAGATAACCGCTTTCAAACAAACAACGGAAGCCCTCAAAGATGAATAATTTTCCCCGTTTTTTCCACATTTCCTACTGATTATTCGCTCCTATTGGTCGCAGCTTGATGTTATATGGCCTAAAGCCTTCCTCGATAAATGGACTATCCAACACAAAATTTTTTTTCAATTCGTACCAGTAGTTCCTGAGATTAGCGCGTTCAAACAAACAAACTCTTCAGCTTTATAATATTACTAGCGACCCGCTCCGGCTTCGCACGGCTATATTATGCATGTATTATACATATAAACATTCCTCTTGAATCACTCTATCTATTAAAAAAACCGCATCAAAATCCGTTGCGTAGTTTTAAAGATTTAAGCATACAAAGGGAAATAGGGACAGAGAAAGCGACTTTATTTTATACTATGTAGTGATTATAGATTAGGGTCTCTAGACAGACAGACAGACGCAAACAATAAGAGCGGTGTTGGCCTAGTGGTAGATACCTCGACTTTCATTCTGAAGGTCGTGGGTTCGAATCCAGGCCGGCCGTGCACCAATGGATTTTTCTTAAGAAAACGTGCGCTAATTAAAATTGCTCTTACGGTGAAGGAAAACATCGTGAGTTTCTGCGGCTCAGTTAGCTTCTCACGTATTGACAAGTTCTCACCTCTGGACATGGTCTACTAAGCTGCGAGGATAGTATATTATTATTTATTTGTTTCGGATAATTATAAATCTATAAATTGTTAGTAACAAAACTAACAATGTACCTATGTTAGTAAAAACAAAAAGATTAAAAAATGTAGATGTACTTAAATAATAAAAAAAATTAAAGTTAGTTATGAAATTAAGAGTATAGGACTGGATAAAGTCTACTTCATCCTCACAGGAACAGGAAAACAGCTATACTTATACATATTATCACTACATAGTATAAAACAAAGTCGCTTTTTCTGTCCCTATTTCCCTTTGACCGCTTAGATCTTTAAAACTACGCAACGGATTTTGATGCGGTTTTTTTAATAGATAGAGTGATTCAAGAGGAAGGTTTATATGTATAATACATGCATAATATAGCCGTGCGAAGCCGGAGCGGGTCGCTAGTTATGTATAAGAGCAATTTCGAAATTTTAAAAATTCCTCTAAAATTTGTTTTTTAACGTGATAACGTCTTATAAATCGATGAACACCGGTATTTACAAAAAGTGTGACGTCATCGGTCACGTTCCATAGCAACGTCTTGTTATTGACAAGGTAACCATAATGTTATCACGTAAAATTATTATCCGTAAACTGACTTTACAAGCAACCATTTGTTTGTTTTATATTGTTTAGTAATAATAATATAGCTCATCTGGGCTTGTGTTATGGTGACGAGTGACGAATAGAAGACTTATATAAAGAAGAAAAACAAAAATAAAAAACGTGTGGCACTCGGGGACTGCCGCGGTAAAGCTATTGCATCGTACGAGCTTCGTACAGTCGTACCATAATATACATACATATTATACATTAGCGAACGCTCGCCCGAGCTACAAGGTAGGCGGAGTGGGGGGTGTTAGGTTTTATTTTCGTTACGGAATTTCTTGATTGGGTCGCGCTCAAAGCCCGCGATAAAAGCTAAAAAGGATTTTTTTTGTTTTTAAGTTAAAATTTTATTTTACAGAAACGGCGACCTGGTCCCGATATCAAAATACCAGCAGATCCTCCATAACGGCCCCGAGGGCTGGGTCCGCTGGGGCGCCCGTCTTGCCTTCAAACCTGCCTCGATGGCCCTCACAGCTGTCACCATGTTCATGCCAGCGAGGCAAGTGTTAGACAACGATGGACTGCCTAAAGCCAGCATTGAGAGCACACAGAGATTTGTTATGGAAAGTGTGTTGAAGGTATGTGCTTTTAGCTTGTATTTTACAATTTACACAATATAATAACTAAGTTCATTATAACTCAAACTTAGTTAAATTCATCATCATCATCCGAGCGATGTTATGGTTGCATCCCTCTCGGAAGCCCGGGGTCCGCTTTCCTACTTTTAAGCCTCCACTTCGCACGATCTTCGACATCCTGGGTTGTAAGGCCATTTGCACGCATATCACCCTTTACGTCGTCAAGCTAGCACTTCTTGGGTCTACCCAGTCTGCCACGACCCGTCGGAGGCGTCATGGCAAGACATTTGTTCCCCTTCACCTTGCACGATCTCCGGCATCCTGGTTAGTAAGGCCATTTGCACGCATATCACCCTTATCGACGTCAAGCCAGGATTCTTGGGTCTACCCAGTCTACCACGACCTGGCGGAGGCGCCAAGACATTTGTTCCCCACGTAACTAACCGGACTCCTTCCACGTGTGTACACGTTGGACCAGTCGGCCCTTAAACTTAGGTAAATTAAGTTAAGTCGACCGTTAGGTATATGAACATGAATCGATCGTAGTTATTTCGAACATTGTTTTATTAGACCACTCAGTTGCACGAAAGTCCATTAATTAATAATGACGGCATTAAAATTTTAATGACACATTACACATAGATTTAATGTGTTATTAAACTTTTAATGCCGTCATTATAATTAATGGACTTTCGTGCAACTGAGTGTAACACTCAGTTGCACGATGTGTAACCATTTTACACTAGAAGCAAGAATAAGCCAATTTGATATTAAGGTTTTCCCGGACCATGACAAATTGAAATTAATTTTGCCAAATTAGAGAAAAAGGCATAACGATATTTAGTTTTATTGAAACTTACCTACTCACGGTTTCACCCGCGTTATTCCCGATCCCGGAATATCAAAATGGAAAGTAGCCTATAGTCGTCCTCGATAAATGGACTATCCAACACAAAAAGATTTTTTCAATTCGAACCAGTAGTTCCTGATATTAACGCATTCAAAGAAACAACGGAAGCCCTCAAAGATGATTAATTTTCCCCGTTTTTTTCACTTTTCCCACTGATTCTTCGCTCCTATTGGTCGCACCGTGATGTTATATAAAAAAAATATTTTTTTAATTCGAACCAGTATTTTCTGAGATTAGCGCGTTCAAACAAACAAACAAACTCTTCAGCTTTATAATATAGATTAATAAATTTTCCGTATCTTTTTCAGAAACAAGCAACCGATCTCCTCCAATACTACCCACCTTTAGCTGAGAGAGTTGGTACCATCGATGAGCTGATGAAGCACTGCGGATGGAAGTCAGGACGGGACAGCTTTGAGATCTGTCTCGGCTGGCTTGTAGCCAACGGCTGTGCTGTTGTTAGGGGCGATGTTGTCAAACTAGGTGGGTTAAGCAACGCTTGTTGATTGTGTGGATGATGGGTCAGGAAAATAATAGTAGTTCTACAAATAGAGTATCATAGTACGCCGTAGATTTACTGCACAATTTATGCTTCATAAAAATTTTGAGAATATGTGGTCTTCTCCAAGGTCCCATCGATTTTTCGGAATAAAAAATATTCTATCTGTTATCTGGTCACCATAACACAAGCCAAGTGGCTTTGGACCAAGGAACACGACCTATACAAACTTTGCCCCCTCTTTTTCACACGCTACGGGGTAGAATTTTGGAAAATCCTTTCTTATCGGATGCCTACGTCATACAAAGAACACACCCTCCAAGTTTCAGGTCTCTACGATCAGCGGTTTAGACTGTGCTTTGATCCGTCATTCAGGACAAAGCATTTTATATGTATAGATAGACTAGCTTTTGCCCGCGACTTCGTCCGCGTAATAGTCGAAAATGGACCAAGGAATCACGTTGTCCCATACAAACTTTGCCCCCCCTTTTTCACCCCTAAAGGCTAGAATTTCGGTAAGTCCTTTCTTATGGTGAGCGCACCGCACGCGCCGCAGTCTCCGTTTGTATGCGCGCAGGTCCGGGTTGGTGACGTAATCAGCATCGGCCTTGGGGATTTCCTTTGGTGCGGTGGCTGCAGCGCGTGCGGTGCGGCTAGGTGTGCACTCACCTTTAGGCTGTGCGTTGATATGTCAGTCAATCAGTCATTCAGGACTAAGCATTTTCACTACATAGTATAAAATAAAGTCGTTATTTCCCTTTGTATGCTTAAATCTTTAAAACTACGCAACGGATTTTGATGCGGTTTTTTTAAATAGATAGAGTGATTCAAGAGGAAGGTTTATACATGCATAATATAGCCGCGCGAAACCGGGACGGGTCGCTAGTATATCTATAAATAGTAGCTGTATAATATGTACCATATCAAAATATGTTTGTCCACAGCGGAACCGGATAAGAAAGTGTCACCCATCACTGAAACAGATGAAGCATTAGCCAAGTTGGTGTTAGCTGAAGCAAGACTCGAAGCCGATCTAACTAGACTGTCTCGAGAGGTTGAAACTACGCATAATGAAGCTAGAGCCGCTGTTAAATTGGGGAACAGAGTCGCTGTGAGTTTATTATATAGTCAAAGTCAAATTTCTTTATTTCTTTCGATGCTTATGTATAGGTATACACATGATCACTTGGAATAGTCCTAAAAACTAAGTTAGGATGTGTGCCTTCGGAACGCGCCCACCAATGAGAAGAAGGCACAAGAAACTCATGGGGTTTTTGAAGTGAAAACTTCTTATGGCGCGTTGGGCACTTTTGTGGGTGAGCATTTTCAGCCGTTCTCGCGACAGATGAGATTTTACACAGATATACAGTTTTTTATTTAATTTGGCTGTGAGTGTATTAAGACGTACATATGGTATTTTTTAACGGACGACTATTGACGGACGACAAATGTCGGACGACTATTTTTTTTTTTTCATCTAAAACTCTTTTTGCGTATGGTTAGATACTCGTACTTAAGGAGTAAACTCCAGATATACAGTTTTCACTTCTGCCTGCACTCCCGGAGTGCGCTGTTTTTTTTTTTTATGTGATCACGCTCACAAAGGTCAATATTACAAATATTTGAAGGTATTATTTGAAATGGAGCAATTAAAGTCACATCCATGGATTCTTATCATTAAGATACGAAGAGGTATCATAGTATGCCTTACCGCACAATTTATGCTTTATAAAAGTTTTGAATTTGTTAATGGACATGTCATATACATCTTTAGGTAATTTATTATAATAGAGCACACATGTACTATTAAACGACCTGCTTATTTTCCGGAGCCTACTACCGGGCAAGGTCAGCTCATCCCTGTTTCTTAAGTTGAAATTATGAATATCGCTATTTTTGCGAAAAATATCAGGATTTTTGACGTAGAGCAAGTTTTCGTAAATATATTGTGAATAGAGCGTTAATATATTTATCTCTTTAAATTTTTCTCTAAGTGATTCCCTGGGGCCCATTTTATAGATAGCTCATAGATAGCTTATAGATAGATATACTTTTATTGTTCCATAGCGGTGTTGGCTTAGTGGTAGATACCTCGATTATCATTCTGAAGGTCGTATATGTGAACATCTCCATTTAAATATATAAGCTACGACATTTTAAACTACACGATTATTTGTCGTCACGACATAGTTAGAAAGCGCCCAAAGGATAAAAACGGGACCTTTTTACTATAAGACTTTACTGTCTGTCTGTCTGTCTGTCTCTCACCAGGCTGTATCTCATGAACCGTGATAGCTAGACAGTTGAAATTTTCACAGATTATGTATTTCTGTTGCCGCTACAACAACAAATACTAAAAACAGAAAAAAAGATTTTAAGATGTTTACTATTTTTTTAGGCAATATTTTTTGTTAATTATACTCCCAAAAGGACAGGCAAAAGACTTTTAACCCATACAGCCGTGTCTGACATACAATATATTTTAGGGTTTTTGTTTCTCTCCAACATCCTACTATTACATATAAACATACTATTTCCCGCTATCCTACTTCATTATACTACTATTTTTAATCAACTTCAAAAACTGAGGATTTGGTGATTACTCGAAGACGCCTCAACCAATTGAGATGATTCTTACTGTGTTAAAAAAGGGGACACCATTGCTTCCATAAAAAGGTGGTAAGAATTTGAATAGAATTTTCGGAGTAAGGAACAAAACCGAGTGTAAGTGTGTAAGACTAATATATTTGTTTATTTCTCAGGCAAAGAACCACCTGCATAGGAAACACAAGGCGGTACAACGCCTCGATCGATGCACCGTAGCGTTAGACAACGTCAGGCAACTGCTACAGAATATACGTGATATGGACTCTAATAGAGCTATCGTTGATACTTACAAGTAAGTATGGCTATTATTGTCTAGAAGCGTTTATAGCAACGTCTGGCTAGCAAGGCCTGACTGGCTAAGGGATGATTCTCATTAGAGCGGGCCGAGTCCAGAACGGAGCTCGTCTGTGCTGCATGTTTATATGACGACCCAGTTGGCACAATGGTCACCATGCCGGACTGCCTTTAATTTGCCAGACTATATTTGTTTCCAGGAATTGATCTCTATTAGCAACACTATCGATTGGTATAAAAACATAGGTGATTATTTTTTTGGAAAATCAACAGGTTCGATTCCCGGCCAGGGTAATGACTTTTTCAAAAATCTAATGATGCAGTTTTAGTTTTTGTCAAAATCGGGCCCGCAACTCCTTTCAGCATTTTCGCTATCTCTCATAGTTTAGGATATAGCCCTGAAGGCCCACATGAAAAATTCACCCTGTATTACACCGGGTTATTATCCGCCGAGAGGACGGGACGTATGGGGAACACGAATCATGCACTGTGTTACAATCACACCTATAACCAGTTGGGCCAGTTGCACTGCCATCCTTGCAACAGGAGCTTTAAATCAAAGTTCGGATTAGCAAGCCACCTCCGCTACCCTTAAAAACGTAATCTAGCCAAGCTTTTCGCCGTTGGCGTACAAGCCATGGAGAATCCTTTTTACCCGACTGCGCAACGCAAAGGAGTGGTAATGTGTTCATCAGTCTATGTATGTATGTAAGTTTGAACCTATGTGGATCTCTAGAGCCCAAACGCGTGGGCCGATTTTGATGATTCTTACGTTAATCGATTCGTCTCAATCTTGCGAGTGTCACTAAAGACATTTCAATAAAAATAATAAAAAATGCCGAGTACCAGACGCCATATTGTCAAAAAAAAAAAAAAAATGTTGACCAACTATATCAAGCACCCCACTTCATCGTTGAATAGGTATTTTTTACCTTTATATAAACTGCTTCATCCAAAATGTAGGTACCTAACGTTTCAAATCTGTTTTCCCGTCCGGGCCACGGACACGGCACTCTAGGAAAGTTAGAAGCTGCTAGGCAAGCGATAAGGCTTGGAGGAATAGAGAAAGTAAACTTATTGTCAGTTGTAACATAAAATGTAAATGCTAACTTCGTTTACAGAACGACATCAGAAGCAATGAAACGTAACATGAAAGATAACAACTTAAACGAGGAATCTGTTCACGATACCATGGACGATTTGAAAGAAGTAAGTTTCATTGATTTGTACTTTACATTCTCTTTAAATCTTCTTCTTCGTGTCAACGGCGACCAAAGCCTTGATCAAAGCACTCACGCCCGAAACTTAGCCGCGGTAATCGCATCATCTGTTGCCCTGTTGAGGTCTTCTGCAGAGCAGCTAACAGGGCAGAGAGAGCAAGCCGTCAAGTGCGCCATCGTTTGGG
Source organism: Idaea aversata (assembly GCA_907269075.1). Taxonomy (NCBI): domain Eukaryota; kingdom Metazoa; phylum Arthropoda; class Insecta; order Lepidoptera; family Geometridae; genus Idaea; species Idaea aversata. The sequence goes on along the minus strand of OU026112.1, from coordinate 4,941,203 downwards.
CGGCCTCACACAGAGTGTCCGAACCGGAGAAACCCCACCTAGCCATGTTCTCTTTGCAGCGGCCAACCTGAGTCCGCAGGCGATTCTCTTTAAATTATGTCTTTCGTCATACAACCAGACAAACTGGTATGCGGCAGCGATTACTGGAAATACCAGACGTCCGCACTCAGGGTTTAGCTTCGTCATTCCTTATTCGTACTGCAAGGGAATGGAATTAGTTGCCTGCGTCTGTCTTTACTGATGTGTATAACTTGGGGGTCTTCGAGTCGCAAGCGAACAGGTCTGAATGAAATGAAATAGTTTATTTTTCAGACTACTGTCCACACAAATTACATAAGTACTTACTTTTGAAACCGAACAAACCCACACATATTTTGATGCGGTTTTTAGGGTTCCGCACCTCAAAAGGTAAAAAAGGAACCCTTATAAGATCACTTTCTTGTTTTAAATAGATAGAGTGATTTAAGAGGAAGATTTTGGTATTTAAAAACAAAACTACCACGCGCACGAAGTCGCGGGCTACAGCTAGTTTATTATAGAATCACTCTATTAAAAAAAACACATTTAAATCCGTTGCGTAGTTTTAAAGATTTTAGCAATACATATCGACAGACAGACAGCGGAAGCGACTTTGTTTTATACTATGTAGTTATTTATATGTTTTGTTCTAAGGTAATGGAAGAGTACAGTGAAATAGAGAAGGCTCTGGGCAGGGCTGATGAGTTTGATGCTGCAGAACTTGAAGCTGAACTGAAGGAGTTGCTGTCAAGTCCTGGAGCTGGTGGTGGTACACCGGGGAAGGAACGTAAGTGTTTTTGCAACTACTTGAAAACTAAATATTAATATTGCACGACATTTCATACATCGCCATCTAGCCCCAAGCTAAATAACTAGACAACGCATATACTACTTATACAGGGTGATTTTTTTATGTGGGCCTTCAGGGCTATATCCTAAACTATGAGAGATAGCGAAAAATGCTGAAAGGAGTTGCGTACCCGATTTTGACAAAAACTAAAACTGCATCATTAGTATTTTGAAAAAGTCATTACCCTAGCCAGGAATCGAACCTGTTGATTTTGCAAAAAATAATCATCCTATATTTTTATACCAATCGATAGTGTTGCTGATAGAGATCAATTCCTGGGAACAAACATAGTATTTATAGCAAAACAAAGGAAATTGCTGAATTTTGTAGTTTCTGTAATTTTCACCTTTCTGTCTCTGGCAAAACAATAGTGTGAGACATAGAGGACAAGTAATATTATTCTAAATATTATAAAATAAGTTCTAAATGAAGTTCTTTACATAAAATTTGTAAAAACAGATCATAGTTTTAGTGCAGCAGTTTGTTACGTCATTGGCCATACCTCCTCGCTGCATTTTTTTCAGGGATGGTTGTATGAAAATTACAGAAGATTACTAAAATGAGCTATTTCCTTTAATTTGTCAGTCTATGTTTGTTTCCAGGAATTGATCTCTATTAGCAACACTATCGATTGGTACAAAAATATAGGATGATTATTATTTTGGAAAATGAACAGGTTCGATTCCCGGCTAGGTTAATGACTTTTTCAAAAATCTAATGATGCAGTTTTAGTTATTGTCAAAATCGGACACCCAACTCCTTTCAGCATTTTTCGATATCTCTTATAGTTTAGTATATAGCCCTGAAGGCCCACATAAAAAAATCACCCTGTATACTTTTCTTTTGTAAATATATACTTACTAGCTGCGCCCCGCGGTTTCACCCGCGTAAGTCCCGATCCCGTGGGAATATTAAAATAAAAAGTAGCCTATAGCCATCCTCGATAAAAGGACTATCCAACACATAAATATTTTTTCAATTCGAACCAGTAGTTTCTGAGATTAGCGCGTTCAAACAAACAAACAGACTCTTCAGCTTTATAATATTAGCATAGATAATACATAGCAACAACCAGACCACAGACAAATATCTAAGCGTAAATACATGTCTGAGGCGGGAATCGAACCCGCAACCCTGTGTTTGGCAGGTCGGCATGGTGACGAATGTGCCAACTGGGTCGTCAAATTAATGGAATGGTATCCGTCCTATTTTGTGTTGTCCCTTTTTGTTTAGTCAAAATTATTCAGCACAAGGGAATCTTATGTACAGTCACATTACCAATTAGCTGAACCCCACGTGACCCAGAGCTTATTCGCAAATCTGTAAAAAATGTAGTATTTACCTATTGTGTTATTTTTTTAATTTGTATATTTTATTGTACCTATAGCAAATTTAAAAAAAAAACAGAATAAGGTAACATTACATTACAACCTTACAGATTTACGAGTGAGCTCTAAGTCACGTGGGGTTCAGCTAATTGGTAATGTGACTGTACCTACCGTCCAAAACATCATACCGTCCACTCTCATTGCTGTAGTTTTTTCCTCGACTCACTTGACATTGGCAGAATTGCGCCTTTATGTCAGCAATCAGCCATAAAAAAAAAGTTGAAGTTGAAGCTCTAAATATATTTTATTACAGAAACAAGAACGCCTATATCATCGAATCGCAAGACGTCCGAACGCGAGTTCATATTCGATGGTGAAGAACGAATCATAGCCGAGTTGAATGAATTATCCATTGAGGATAACAGTCCGGTCACCAATAAGGAGAAGGAGAAGGTTAAGGAGAAGGAGAAGGTGCCTGTTGATGATTGGATGGTTAAAGGTAAGGAGACCGTAGCAAATGTCTTGCCATGGCGCCTCCGACGGGTCGTGGCAGACTGGGTAGACCCAAGAAGTCTGGCTTGACGTCGTCGTAAATATGCGTGCAAATGGCCTTACTAACCAGGATGCCGAAGATCGTGCGAAGTGGAGGCGTAAAAGTAGGAAAGCGGACCCTGGGCTCCCGAGAGGGATGCAACCGGGAACATCGCTCGGATGATGATGATGAGACCGTAGCACAACCGTTTTGGAGCACCATATAGCTCCAAAACTGCTGTTATAAGGTTTTCAACACGAGCAAGATTCTAGACACCTGCTTTAGTTGAAGTTTAAAGTCTTCTAACTCATCAAATAATCAAACAAAAATTATTAGAATGCAAACATTCCAATAATAGTAATTTTCGAACTCTACCCAGGGCTGCAATTATGCAGCCGACTGTACCATGAGGAGACTCACAGCTAAGCGACTCTCGCTGATCATTTACGGTCTTGCGGGTTAAGCGACGCCTGGCGCGGTTATTACTTCGATGGGTTGCCAATTAGTAGTGTGGCAAAAATGTGTTTTCGTAAGCCCCTCCGTGCTTCGGAAGGCACGTTAAGCCGTTGGTCCCGGTTGCTACCTCTAGTAGCAGTCGTTAGGTCAAGTTAGAGGCCTTAAGGCGATCTGAAAACTCTAACAATAGGTGAGCCACACCACCATACGAGAAGAAGAAGAACCATGAGGGAACAAAATAAGATTTTTACGGCGTTAGTGCTGAGTTTAGGGTTCTAGAGTACTAGAAATTCTAAATTAGAGTATTGACATTACCTTACGGGGAAAGAAACATCTCAAATAACACCTGCGGCTTAGTTGTTCCCAACGTATTAAGAGGATAGGGTACCGGGCGCTCTCTCCATACAAACGTAGTCGACTGTTTCCTCCCTGGATAATGACACTAGAGCAAATATTTTTGTTGCATAAAACCTATAACTGCCATAACTACGTTTTGTTTGTTGACGTGATAACGTTTTATAAATTAGTGAACACTTGCAATCTTAAAAAAAGTGTGACGTCACGCGTTGTTACTGGAACGCCTCATGTTATTGACAAGGTAACTATAGCAACATTTTATCGTTGCCATCAATGTTTTCTTATGACGTTATCACGTAAAATTATCGTCCGGAAACAGACTTTATAGACAACCATTTTTTTTTTAAATATTTGTATCTGTTTTTAACCCCCGACGCAAAAACGACGGGGTGTTATAAGTTTGACGTGTCTGTGTGTGTGTGTGTGTGTGTATGTGTGTCTGTCTGTGGCATCGTAGCTCCCAAACGGATGAACCGATTTTGATTTAGTTTTTTTTGTTAATTTTTGTTTATATGTGTAATTAGAAAATGAAAAAAACCAAGACATAGGGGCATAGTCATGGCAGTTATAGGTTTTATAGCACAAAAATATTTGTGCTAGTGTCATTATCCAGGGAGGAAACAGTCGACTACGTTTGTATGGAGAGAGTGCCGGGTACCTTTCACCTTAACTGCTTCTTAACCTTTTTTCCTCACAAAGTACTGTGTGGTCATTGTGGTCTAGAAAAACGGATAATTTTTTGTCGGCTTTATTTGTGTATATCTTTTCAGCTGGCCGAGGTGGCGCCCCCTAGTAGCGGTAGACTGGCCAAGTCGAAAAAAAAATGGCCGCTTGAAGGGGGCAGACCCGTTTATTTCATATAAAAGCATATAAATTAATTTTGGTTTGACTAATTCATAACATTGATACCTTTCTGCATTCAGAATGAAATTTCCTATTTAGATGACATAGTTTAAATATTAGTACTTGAACAAATAATGTGAGTAGGTACAAGCATTTTGCCATTATTATAAAGGTTGGTTTATCTTACAGAGAAGCCAGTGGAAACACCAAGGAGTTCCAAGTCATGGTATCCACCAACGAGCGAGTGTCTTCAAGATACATGGATAAATAACAACGATCTGTATGAAGTTAGGCAAGATGACAGATTACATCCCGGTAAATATTAATGAAAAACAATCTATACATACTTGCGATGAGCGATGTTGGCTTAGTGGTAAATACCTCGACTTTCATTCTGAAGGTCGTGGGTTTAAATCCCCGCCGGCCGTGCACTACTATCAGGCGGGTTTGATAGTGATCAAACGATCCCATTTGCGTAAATTTTGACTTGACTTATACATGACACGTGTAAAAAAAAGAAGAGCGGTGTTGGCTTAATGGTAGATACCTCGACTTCGACGAAGGTCGTGGGTTCAAATCCCGGTTGGCTGTGCACTGATGGATTTTTCTTAAGAAAAATTTATGTGCGCTAATTGACATTACTCTTACGGTGAAGGAAAACATCGTGATGAAACCCGCGGCTTAGTTGGCTCCAGAAGTATTGACAAGTTCTCTCCTCTGGACACAGTCGGCTGAGCTGAGAGGGTAGTAGGTGCTGGGCAAGCCTACTCCATCTTCACGCAAAAAGGACCCAATTAAAAAGAGTCTAATTGCGGAAAACAGCCCGTATACAAGTACAAGTACATCTATACTTACTTTTAATCTGTCTGTCCCATCCTTCTAATATTATAAACTAGCTACGCTCCGCGGTTTCACCCGCGTAATTACCGATCGCGTGGGAATATTAAAATGAAAAGTAGCCTATAGCCTTACTCGATAAATGGACTGTCCAACACAAAAATATTTTTTCAATTTGAACCCGTAGTTCCTGAGATTAGCGCATTCAAACAAACAAACTCTTCAACTTATAATCACTACATAGTATAAAACAAAGTCGCTTTCTCTGTCCCTATGTCCCTATATCCCTATGTATGCTTAAATCTTTAAAACTACGCAACGGATTTAGATGCGGTTTTTTTAATAGATAGAGTGATTCAAGAGGAAGGTTTATATGTATAATACATGCATAATACAGCCGTGCGAAGCCGGAGCGGGTGGATAGTATTAGTATAAATGTGAAAGTTAGTTTGTTACTCCTTCACGCAAAAACTACTGAACCGATTGCGATGAATCTTGGTACCTAGATAGCTGGAGACCTGGATTATCCCGATATTCCCACGGGATCTGGAGTTACACGGGTGAAACCGCGTAGCTCTGTTAGGGAATAAAATGAAAAACTGGCAAAGTGAGAGTTTGACTCGCGCACGAAGGGTTCCATAAATTTTTTCCCGTTCCCGCATTATATTCTGTTTTAGTATTTGATGTTATAGCGGCAACATAAATACATAATCAGTAAAAATGTCATTTGTCTAGCTATCACGGTTCATGAGATACATCCTGGTGACAGACAGACAGACAGTGAAGTCTTAGTAATAGGGTACCGTATTTACTCTTTGTGTGCGGAACTCTAAAAGGGATAGATAGATAAATACTTTATTGCACCATAAAAACAAAACACAAGTGAACACAAAATTAATTTAGACAACAACGTAGTGTCATATACAGGGTGAATTTTTTATGTGGGCCTTCAGGGCTATATCCTAAACTATGAGAGATAGCGAAAAATGCTGAAAGGATTTGCGTGCCCGATTTTGACAAAAACTAAAACTGCATCATTAGATTTTTGAAAAAGTCATTACCCTAGCCGGGAATCGAACCTGTTGATTATGCAAAAAAATATTCACCTATATTTTTATACCAATCGATAGTGTTGCTGATAGAGATCAATTCCTGGAAATAAACATAGTATGGCAAAACAAAGGAAATAGCTCATTTTAGTAATCTTCTGTAATTTTCATACAACCATCGCTGAAAAAAATGCAGTGAGGAGGTATGGCCAATGATGTAAAAAACTGCTGCACTAAAAATATGAACTGTTTTTACAAATTTTATGTAAATAACTTCATTTAGAACTTATTTCATAATATTTGGAATAATCACTTCCTCACTTCGCTCACTTGATCACTTGTCCTCTATCTCACACTATTGTTTTGCCAGAGACAGAAAGGTGAAAATTACAGAAAACTACAAAATTCAGCCATTTCCTTTGATTTGCCATACTATGTTTGTTTCCAGGAATTGATCTCTATCAGCAACACTATCGATTGGTACAAAAATACAGGATGATTATTTTTTTGCAAAATCAACAGGTTCGATTCCTGGCTAGGGTAATGACTTTTTCAAAAATCTAATGATGCAGTTTTAGTTTTTGTCAAAATCGGGCACGCAACTCCTTTCAGCATTTTTCGCTATCTCTCATAGTTTAGGATATAGCCCTGAAGGCCCACATAAAAAATTCACCCTGTATAAAAAATAGTCTATCGTATACAAAAGAGTTTTCATGCAGACATACGGTATTCACTCACACCATCCCAAGAAAAAAGCAAATTAATTAAATAAAACTAAACAATATACCACATTGGGCGGTCTTATAGTTTAAAGAGAACTCTTCCAGACAACTTTTGCTAATAATTTTTTCTTCCACAGGTCAACCTCTAAACATAGACTACAAAACTCCACCCAAACTGTACAACACAGACTTCCTCGTACAAGATCAGAAACTGGACTCCCACGTGTGGCTGTACAACAAACAGGATAATTGTAACGATAGTCTAGCGGCTAGCACTGATTATTTCAGGTAACTTATTGTATAATACTAGCTATGCTGGTTCACCCGTACAATACTCCACATAAACTGTACAACACAGGCTTCCTCGTACAAGATCAGAAACTGGACTCCCACGTGTGGCTGTACAACAAACAGGGGCCTTATTCTGCTATTTTGCATTAATGGATTAACCATTGTCATTATATCGAGACTCTATTGATATTATATCGAGATTGTGACTTTATTTGGTATTCTGCTAAAGTTTTAATAACATCACAATAGTATCACTATGGAATCTCAATTGAATGGTAATAGATGCGCGCTAATGTTGCCAAGCAACATGGTATATGTTGCTAAGCAATATACCGTTTTGACAACTATCGAGATTCCATTGAGCCACGATTCTAGAGCAGAAAACCAAAGTGAGTCAGTGGTGTGTCAGTGGTGTTTCGATAGAATAGTTAACGTTAGGAGAATACCAATTTGACATGTAATGTCATATTTTCGACATTAAATTTCTATTACGATTCTAACGACACACTATTGAAACACAATTGTGTTAACAGACTTAGGCCCCAGGATAATTGTAACGAAAGTCTAGCGGCTAGCACTGATTATTTCAGGTAACTTCACTACATAGTATAAAACAAAGTCGTTTTCCGCTGTCTGTCCCTATGTATGCTTAGATCTTTAAAACTACGCAACGGATTTTGTTGAGTTTTTGAAGTGAAAACTTCTTTAGCGGCGTTGAGCACTTTTTCTGTAATGGGTATAAAATCTTAAACTCGCGTCAGGACACGTGACCTGATCGAAAAAGCGTAAGACGGATGGAGAGTAGACAGCTATCCCCTCTCTACGGCGCGGCGAAAATGTATGCCTGGGCCTACTGTTTTTAATTTGGCTGTGAGTGTATTAAGACGTACATATGGTATTTTTTAACGGACGACTATTGACGGACGACAAATGTCGGACGACTATTGACGGACGACAAATGTCGGACGACTATTTGTCGTCCGACTATTTTTTTTTTTTCATCTAAAACTCTTTTTGCGTATGTTTTTTAATCGATAGAGTGTTTCAAGAGTAAGGTTTATATGTATAATACAAGCATAATATAGCCGGATCGCTAGTAATGTATAATACTAGCTATGCTGTGCGGGTTCACCCGTACAATACTCCAATGTCCTAACAAATATTATAAGTTTGTTTACTTATTTGACGACCCAGTTGGCACAGTGGTCACCATGCCGGACTGCCAAACACAGTGATTCCCGCTTCAGACAAGTATTTATTTATGCGTAGATATTTGTCTGTGGTCTGGTTGTTTCTATGTATTATAAGTATAAATTTACAAAAGAAAAGTATATAAGGAGTATATCCGTTGTCTAGCACCCATAACACTAGTCTAGTTACTTAGCTTGGGGCTAGATGGCGATGTGTGGAATGTCCTGCAATATTTATTTATTTTATTTTTTACAGTACAGAGAGTCCTGGCAAATCAGCAACTCACTTTCAAATGGCACCGGGAGGTGAGAGGAAAAAGAAATCCAATGAAGACACCGTTGTCGATGACCTAGAACGACGGCTTAAAAACTTGAGGGGATTCAATTTATAAAGGTAGGGGTAATTGTATATTAAACTTGGGGAACTTGTATATTAAACTTGGGGAATTTGTATATTTAACTTGGGGGTAGTTGTATATTAGGGTATAAATTACAGCCTGACAAAGAACTTGAAAATTTAATAATCCAACTGAATTTAAGTTTTTTTGTAATAAGTATAAGTTCCTTTTTTTGCCACGTTTGAAAAGGTCGTTGTCAAGTTTGTAGCATAATTATTTTTACAACTGAAGTTACACATTAAAATCAGGATATTAATAGTGTTTTTAATATCTTTTGTTGTTAAAATGATGGTAGAAATTATGAAAATAAAAACTTGTAAAATATTTATTGATATGAATTGTATATTATTTTAGGGGAAAGTGTATATTAAATTAAGGGAAAAAGTATATTAGTGTTTAAAATTGATGGGGGATTAATTAAATTGTAAATATTGTAAAAAATTGTACATTTTGGGAATTAATTTTTAAATTAGAATTTAGGGGATGGGTTTATCTGACCCCTATTTTTATAAAATTATGAAAATGTGGGAAAGATAGATTGAAACTGGTTGTGTAGGGGATTTTGGAGTCCAGAAGGTGTTGAATCTGAAGCAGGTATAGGGGAACCTAGATATTATAGGGGTAGTGGTATATTTAATATTGAGAAACAAAAATTGTTTTTTAAACTTTATTTATCGTGATTTTTTTTTTTACTTTTTTATGTGTTAGGTAAATAATTAATGTATTTGTATTGACTCAAAAATAGTTTTTATTTTGTCAAAATATTATTCTTGTAAAGTTGTGTTGTGTGTTGTGATAATAATAATTTAGGTTATCAAATATAAGCAATAACGCTGTAATTTACTTTTAAGAAATAGTTGGAAATCAAAATGTACTATAGTCGAGTAACACACTTGCGGCAAACTGGGTCGTAAATTTATAGGAGCATTAGTGGTAACTACATAGTATAAAACAAAGTCGCTTTCTTTGTCACTATATCCCTTTGTATGCTTAAATCTTTAAAACTACGCAACGGATTTTGATGCGGTATTTTTAATAGATAGAGTGATTCAAGAGGAAGGTTTATATGTATAATACATGCATAATATAGCCGTGCGAAGTCGGGGCGGGTCGCTAGTTATTTAATATAAGAATTATTTAACATCGCGTCTAAGCCGCGCGTTGCTACCATTAAAACTGCCTAATAATAAATGAAAACTTAGAAAGTTGTAGATCCATAAGACATCTGTCTAACAGTTTATAATACATATACTTTTCTTTTGTAAATACATACATTCTCTCCATACATAAACACTCATACCTACTAAGTAGGAGAGAGAACGCGATATCGCTGTTCCGTTCCTTCAATTTATGACCCAGTTTGCCGCTAGTGTATAATTCGACTATAATCAACACTGTTCGAAAGTTGGGAAAGACCACTTTCTGGGAGGAGATCTTTGCCCAATAGTGGGATGGAACTTTAATCGTTCCACTTGCATCTATGTTAAAAAAATGAAGTTCAACTCTTTTTTAAAAAATCGTTGTTGACACACATAAAGACCGATAAAAAAGTGATCTTAAAAGGGTTCCCTTTTTTTACCTTTTGATGTACGGAACGATAAAAAAAGACGAAATATTAATTTTGATCTGAGGAAAATCGCTTCTGAATCGAGAAAAATATATCGTACAGTCACTAATTCTTGATTATAACGCCATCTGTGTTTCGTTAAAAGTTTTTAGATTTCATTAGATTTGTAACATGATGTTACTGAAAACACGTACGTTGTTTTATATGGGCGTTTTTATTTGGTAATTATTTGTCTTTTTTGTCCAAAAGTGTCCCATTACTGGGCAAAGGTCTTCCTCAGCTTCCTCCATTGGTCACCATTCTGGGCCACCTCTGGCCAAGCTGCTTGTAGGAGTCCGTAGTGTGAGTTTTTTCTTATAGCATACGTTTCCGTAAACGAGAAAATTGTATGAAAAGTAAAAGCTTCGCATTAAGGGGCGTCTATACGCCAACGACCTTGGTACACAGCCTACTAAATAGTTACTACTGGCACCGGTCGCCTTCGTTGGTGAAAATTGTTGATTGTGACGAATGTGTTTTGTTTTTCTCAAAAGTGCTGAGATGGAATTGTAGGTGAGATTTTTACCGACATTTTGGTGTGATTTTGAGCCAAACATTTCCTATAGTTTTGAAGCTATACTAAAATTAAGAATTAAAACTAGTCTAGCTTTGAAATGACAAAGAATTTTCGCCTCGAAATTACCCCAAAATATCGGTAAAAATTTCACCTACAATTCCATCTCAGCACTTTTGAGAAAAACAAAACACATTCGTTACAATTAACAATATTAGTTGTAAGCGACGGGTATTTCTGGCGCGTTGCCTTTGACAGCATAAGCAGCCTTAAGTCCGCTACTTTTCATACATTTTTTTCGCTAACGCTAACATAATAGTAGCGTTTGCTTTACGAAAAAACTCACATTAAAGGGGCACAGTTTAAATCAAGTTAAAATATTGAATCGGATTAACCTTGTAAATGGTATTTTCTTCGTTGTAAATATGTAAGAAAAAACATATATAAAAATATCCACTGCCAAAATTAGATAGACGAATTAATAAATTGACGAAAAAATCACAAAAAAAATGCGAGTTATAATATCAGAGTTAATTGTAAATAAAATTAAAACTGAAAAAAAAATTGTCAAAAAAATTATTTGTTTAATGTAGATAGAATAATTGTTAAGTAGATATAGAGTACAGGCGTTGGTCAGAAATCCAGTAACATCTCACAAAGTTTTAAAACCAGTTCGTAGATTTTTTTATGTTATTTTTGCTTTACGAACATCACTATCACTACATAGTATAAAATAAAGTCACTTTTCGCCGTCCCTATGTCCCTTTGTATGCTTAGATCTTTAAAAGTACGCAACGGATTTTGATGCGGTTTTTTTATAGATAGAGTGATTCAAGAGGAAGGTTTATATGTATAACTAGCGACCCGCCCCGGCTTCGCACGGCTATATTATGCCTGTATAATACATATAAACCTTCCTCTTGAATCACTCTATCTATTAAAAAAACCACATCAAAATCCGTTGCGTAGTTTTAAAGATTTAAGCATACATAGGGATATAGGGACAGAGGAAGCAACTTTGTTTTATAGTATGTAGTGATACATGCATAATATAGCCGTGCGAAGCCGGGACGGGTCGCTAGTTGATAATAAATTAATACTTTTTAAAATCCAATTTAAAGCTCATAATTATAAAAAATCAGATCTTAGTTGTCTCAATCAGATCTTAGTTGTTACTGGACTTATGACATTTGACTGTACATATAACCATGTGTCATGGTAGGGCTATGTTAATCTGAAAAGGTTTATTTTTTTGGGCTTCGAACGACTTGATCATAATAGCCAAAGTCAAGAATATCGCGCACTTCAAAATATTAGATTTTTATTTTTTCAAAGTAATGGCTTCGAACAACTTTATCATAATAGCCAGTGTCACGAAAAGCCCTCGAGCTCCAAAAATGTTAGATGTTTTATTTTTACAAATTAATGGCTTCGAACGACATGATCATAATAGCCAGTGTCAAGAAAATCGCGCGGCCAAAATTGTTATTTTTACAAAGTTATGGCTTCGAACGACGTGATCATAATAGCCATTGTCAAGCAAATAGCGCTTCAAAAATGTTTTTTATTTTACAAAGTAATGGCTTCAAACGATTTGATCATAGTAGACAGTGTCAAGATATTCGAGCGCTTTAAAAAATGTTACATTGTTTATTTTTTCAAAGTAATGGCTGCGAACGACTTTATCATAGTAGCCAGTGTCAAGAAAAACGCGTGCTCCAAAAATGTTAGATGTTTTATTTTTACAAAGTAATTTGAATAGCCAGTTTCGAAAGACCCTCGCGCTCCAAAAATGTTTTAATGCGAGACTCGAATTCGCGACCTCCCCTATGCAGGTGTTTTTTTTTCATTGGTTTTCAATATATAATCGTTTTTAAATTAACAAAGCCTTATCATGTCACCCTGTATAGTAGAATAATACAATAATGTATTGAACTAAAATTTCTAGAAAAAAAATACCAAAAAAATGTGCTTAGATATTGTAACAATTAAGTCTTAGTTAGTCGTGTTCCGTGGCTTTACTCTCGCTGATATTGAATTTTGAGGAGAACTGTACGTTTTTTTCGTCTCTACTGCGGCTGCGTCCATTGACTTTTTTGACTTGAACGAGTAAAACCACGGTACGCAATTAGACTAGGTATATGAAATACGCGCAATTTTGCGCGAATTTTTATTTCAGTAGTATAATGTGATGTGCCTTGTTAATTTTAAGTTTTGCTGTTTTTAAGTTTAGATATTATGTAGTTCCAAGTAGGGTAGAGAATACAGGGGGTTTTTTTTAATGGACCTTTATGGCAAATTCATAAACCTAAGATAACGAAAAATGCGAAATGATTTTGAAAAAAACTAAATTGCATTATTAAATTTTTTTTAAAGTCGTTACAAGGCGAGAAATTGAACCTGTTAATTTTACAAAATATGGCAAATAAAAATAAATTGCTTATTCTTATAGTTTTCTGTAATTTCATTTTACTTTCGCTGAAAAAAAGAAGCAAAAAAGTTTGAATTGTTTTTACAAATTCCAAGTAAAGAATTTAAAGCATTTAGAATTTAAAGAATTTAAAACATCACTGACTCTCTATGCTCCATAATCTATGGTTTGGCACAGGCAGAAAGTGAAAATTGCGGTCAAAAATGAGCTATTTCTTTTTCCTTTGATTTACTATACTATGTTTGTTTCCGGAAATTGATCTCTATCGGCAACACTATTGATTGCTACAAAAATATAGGTTATTTTTTAGCTAAATTAACAGGTTCGATTCCTGGCCCGAGTCATGATTTTGCTAATAATCTAATAATAGTTTTAGTTTTTGTCAAAATCGGGCACGCAACTCTTTTTAGTATTTTTCGATATCTCTTAGTTTATGAATTTGCCATGAAGGTCCATTTAAAAAAAAATATCCTGTATATTGACGAAACCGAAGTGATTTGGTTAAACCTCTTATTTAATAACTAAACCAATATTAGTTGTTACTCTCATATAATTTAGAAAGTTTTTACTTATAACTTTTTAGGGGCAAATAGTAGCCAAAAGCAAAATACCTGTCGCCACAAAATTGTTATTAATCGCATGGAAAATTGTGTGATTAATACCTACTGTATTTTGAAGCGTTCATAGAAGCTTCAAAATCCTACAAACAGCTTGAGCAGCCCACAGTACTGATCTCTGTCAATGAGGCGTATTACACGCGTACGTTTTCAATAATTAGCGACAATGCCGTCGCCGTTTCCGCCAATTTTACAAAAATTAACTCGTGCTTTCACTCGATACAGTATATGTCATAAGTCCACTATCAGTTTGCTACAATAATACTATACTTACGTATATGGGACTTACGACCTTCTTCTAATAGACGTTACACACAAACATAAATAATCAATTATCAATTAAAAGTACTCAGTGTGATTATTATTTTCAACATGTTAGCTATATGTTTAGTTGTGTGAGTGGTATAAGCCGTCACCCGCTACACCAACCGACGTGGGTTCGATCCACAGGTTACGTTGTTATAATGTTCTAATAGTGCTGCACAGGATTATAAACTTTATAGTGACAGAGACGTTTGACCGTTGATTGTACGTAATAGCAATTTTAGTTTGTGGCGTCAGGTATTTTGCTTTTGGCTCCTAACTGCATCTGACTTACCTATATATTTCGTCCTAAGTGCACTTTGCCGGAACAACTTTGTTTTTTTTTAATTCGATCAAAGTATTTTGTAAAATATTTAGATTTTAAGGTACCATAGAATCTGTAAATTATTCTTCCATTTTCATTTGGGTGATATCATGGACTAAAAATTATCAAATTTGAAAATATATTATAACCTATCTTATTCCCTGATAATGTAGCTTCCTATTGGTGAAATAATTTTTAAAATCGGTCCAGTGGTTTCGGAGCCTATTCGTTACAAACAAACAAACAGAAAATCTTTCCTCTTTAAGTGTAGATGGCGTTATTCAAATGCACGTACTCTGTTATTTGGGCGATGTTTGTTCTTCTTTGGTAATCACTACATAGTCACTATCACTACATAGTATAAAACAAAGTCGCTTTCTCTGTCCCTATTTTCCTATGTTTGCTTATATCTTTAAAACTACGCAACGGATTTTGATGCGGTTTTTTTAATAGATAAACTGATTAACGAGGAAGGTTTTTAGATATAATACATGCATAATACAACCGTGCGAAGCCGGGGCGGATCGCTAGTATTAAGAATATAATAGAATAGACATTTATTAGAAACGACCCGCCCCGGCTTCGCACGGCTATATTATGCATGTATTATACATATAAACCTTCCTCTTGAATCACTCTATCTATTAAAAAAACCGCATCAAAATCCGTTGCGTAGTTTTAAAGATTTAAGCATACATAGGGATATAGGGACAGAGAAAGCGACTTTGTTTTATACTATGTAGTGAAGTGATAGTGAAGCAAGGACAAGAAAACAAATATAAAAAAAAGGTACCTACACAAAGCAAAAATAAAAACGAGAATGGAACAGGCAGAATTAGAAAACAATATATTAAATTACGTTTTTATTACGTCTATGGCGATACTTTTAATGGGAGATAAATAATAATCACTTTTATCACCCAAATGCAAATAGGGGACAAAGGAACCCCCATATCGAAGTTAATGTGAAATATAAAATAATTGTCGTTTTTTTAACAATTTTGTAAATTTATATAAGATGTAAATAGCGATGTAAATATAATACAAAGTGCCAAAGATTTGTTGTTTTATTTTTATGGTTCCTTAGGAAAATGGTTTAAAAAGACCGACCAAGTGCGAGTCGGAATCGCGCACGAAGCCGAAGGTTCCGTACCATTTTATTCTGTTTTAGGCTGTCTGGCAACAGAAATATATAATCTGTGAAAATTTCTACTATTCTATCTATTTCTACAGACAGACGGACAGTGGAGTCAATAGTAAAAGGGTTCCGTTTTACGGAATATCGATTTAAAACTATGGCCTAAAAAGTAGCCTATCTGTTATGAGGAAAGGGTACCGGGGGCTTTGCTTTCTCCATACAAACTATTACAAACGTAGTGTCATTATCCAGGGAGGAAACAGTCGACTACGTTTGTATGGAGAGAGCGCAGGTACCCTTTTCACCTTAATCATCCAGCTATCTCTATGACATACAGTCATTCCAGCAGGAAGGTTGCTTCTAGAACGGATTGGTTCGCGCGTTCGTTGAATAATTAGTGCTCAATCTGCAGAGTAAATGTGCGCGAAATAAAAATTTGTGCATGCAGCCATTGAGGAAAACTCTGCTTACTGACGTTGCTTCAGCAGGAAGATTTTTAAACGAATGACCGGAGGTATATAATGTATATCGGCGGATACCTTAAATTTGTGCATAATTGTGCGCGAAAAATTTCTGTGCGTCTTAGAGTTTTCGTGATATTTCATATCCTACTGGGATGACGTTTTGCAAAAACTTTCGGGGAAAGTGCTTGCAGGTATTAATATTGCATGACACTATGGAACATATCTACAACACGAAACCATTAAGAGAAGTGAAAGCATGTGACACGTTTTTGAGAAACAGAGTTTTTCTGCTGTAGTGTGTAACGTATACGATGACAAATGTTTACAATAAGAAAATTAATATTGTATTTTAAATAGGTCAACACGTAACGTGGTGACGACACACAATCAAATGTTTATGTAAAAGGAAATTAATATTGTATTTTCTACAAATCATAACAATAACAAGCTACGTTTACCTAGATAATTAAATAAATTGTACGTTTTCATTAGTATATAAGCACAAGTTTTTCCCCAATAAAGATCAGTTGTAAAACAGAGTTGAGAACCAACTACCATCGTGTTATTTACTTCATCCTTTACATTGCTATGATATTTTCGTCAGGTTGTTATCTCCGAAGTAATTGATTGTGCGACCTTGGATTAAACATATAAGTAGCTATTAATTTGTGCGCTAATTTGATTTTTATAAATACTGTTTAAGAGTAATCATGCACCCCTGAAAATTCGAAAGAAACTCAATCTCTAGGTACATGATTTTCCGATTTTCATCGCAATCGGTCCAGTAGTTTTTGCGTGAAAGAGTAACAAACATACCTACTAACAAACTTTCACATTTATAATATTAGTAGGATAGTTGTATTTGTAAAAATAAAACAAAAAAACTCAAAAATATACATAAAACATTTATTCAAAACAATTCTATAAACTTATCTAATTATCTTAATGTATGATAAATCTTCTAAAATCTAAATTATGCCAATAAAACAATAACAAACGCTTGATTCTATCTCAGTAGATATTATTAAATAAATATAGCAGGACATTCCACACATCGCCATCTAGTCCCAAGCTAATTAACTAGACTTGTGTTATGGGTGCTAGACAACGGATATACTACAATACTTCTCTTTTGTAAATATATACCTAAAACATAGAAACAACCAGACCACAGACAAATATCGAAGCATAAATACTTGTCTGAGGCGGGAATCGAACCCGTAACCCTGTGTTTGGCAGTCCGGCATGGTGACCATTGTGCCAACTGGGTCGTCATATATTCTTCACAATAAAAAAAAGATGTTTATATATCTTGCATTACCTACAGAATGGCTGCAACGATCCGCCATTTTGATTTCTTATAAAATACTTATAAAAAATCGTTGTGACATACCTACTTACAATAATACAGTTTTTTAGTCAAATGGCGGATTAGGGCTAACATTTTTAACCGATTTAAAAAAAGGAAGATGTTATCAATTCATTAGTTATTTTTATTTCTTTTTTTAATAGAAATTAAAATAGAATGTCTGCATTTAAATTGCTATTATAATTAGCGAAATAATATTCCGATAACGTAATGACAAAAATAATTATAAAACCAATCAATATGTATTTATCATTAAGACACGTTTTAATTACAGTCATTGTTGGCTTAGATAACCTCTACTTTCATTCCGAACGTCGTAGGGTCGAATCCAGGCCATGCACGAATGGATTTTCTAGTAAAAATGTATGTGCGCCAATTGAAATTGCTCTTACGGTGAAGCAAAACATCGTTATGAAAGTCTCCAGCAGGGCTAGCATGGCCGGAGACGTTTTATCCACAGGGAAAGGACAAAATAGTCTTTCCATCTGTCAGTTTTGTCCACCCCCCCGAGCATGGGCGCAAGGGTGGATATAAGTACTATCCACGGTAGACAAAACAGGGGAAACGCTTATTGTAAATATTGCCATTATAAGAAAACCACAGAGTACATAGAATGTCGTCGCAAATCAACCTAATAAATTCGTTTTTTTTATACATCTGTGCTTGTCATTCTTGAATATCATTTGTTTGACTTAATTTAACTTAATTTTAACCGACTTCAAAAAAGGAGGAGGTTCTCAATTCGGTTGTATGTATTTTTTTTATTTTTGATGTGAAACATCTATAGCCGCACGTAAAACCGATTTCAGGCGTGGCGACGCATGCCGCGCACGCTATATGATGGTATATATATATACAGTCTATATGCAGTAATCGCACAGTCGATTCTATCACAATCGTGTCCGTCAGCCGGGCAAAAAAAGTGCTTCTAGAGCGAATTGGTTCGGTGAATAATTAGTGCTCAGTCTGCTGTAAATGTGCGCGAAATAAAAAATTAGTGCATGTAGGCATTGAGGAAAAAAACGGGAAAAACAAATTCTGCTGGAATGACGGTGCTCCAGCAGGAAGATTTTTAAACGAATGACCGGAGAGGTATATAATGTATATCGGCGGATAGCTTATATTTGTGCATAATTGTGCGCGAATAATTAAATTTGTGCGTCTTAGGGTTTTCGAGATATTTCATTTCCTGCTGGGCTGACGTTTTGCAAAAACTTGTATCTCCGAAACCATTAAATGTGCGACCTTGAATTAAACATATATAAGTAGCTCTTAATTTGTGCGTATTTGTGCGCTAATTTGTTTTTCATAAATATCTACTGTTTAAGAGAAATCATGCAACCCTGAAAATTCGAAAGAAACTCCTTGCGCTTAAATGAGAACACGCAGAGGTTCACTGAAAGCGGTATTTGGCTCGTTTTGTTATTCTTTACATGTATAATAAGTTTCAAGACAGTACATACGCGCATTTTTCAATAATAACACTTCAAGTCAAATCTGAAAATGTCATAGCTTTGCAAGAAACCTATTCAACTAAAGATATGTGCGTATATACCAAAAATTAGAGTGCCTTTTGAAATACATATCCTGAAAATTTCAGCTTCAAATGTCGCGTATTTAAGTAGATATAAACGAAAAACAAATCATAACTTCAGTTCTTGGCTAACCGACCAAATTCGAATGGTCACGAAAAAGCGACGGTTTCATACATTTTGATGACTTCTTAAATGGACTGTATTATACTGAAGCTGTTGTCCGTACAGTCGCGCTTAGAACGTTTATAGAGGTTTTAGTGCATTATCATTTTTTCAATAGGTAGTAGGTACATTAGAGAAATATTAATGCATGTATTTCTAAAATGACACGAGGTTTTAGTGCATTATCATTTTTTCAATAGGTAGTAGGTACATTAGAGAAATATTAATGCATGTATTTCTAAAATGACACGTTTATCTATAGGTACTTCTATACTAACCTTCTATACCTACAAAAAGGTAACGTTGGTAACATGTTTGTATGTGTGTATGTTGGTATCCCCAGATTCCAGAACCACTGGACTAATTTGGATGAAATTTTGCACAGAGATAGATTGAAGATAACTGAGTGTTATTGGCTATTTTTTATTCCGGCAGTGCCACGGAATAGGTAATATAAATCAATTGTAGCGCGTTTATCTCCCAAAACGAGTGACCTGATTTTGATTTTTTTTAATACTGAGGTATAGTTAAGATCACAGTAGGACCTTGTGGGTAGTGCTAGGATCACATTAAATTACAAATCAAATAGTTTAAGACAGGTAATTGATTGTAATTAGAACACTTAAGAAGGTATTTATGCTTATACCTAAATTATTATACTATTATGTTTGAACTTAAAATAAAATATTAAGAAAATACAAAAAAAACACATTTTTAAAAAATATAATATATGTATTTCTATATAGTTTTGATCAATACAATACTTCTCAAAACTTTAATAGTCTCATAAATACCTCTTTTTACACGTAAGTATCTCGAGACTGTTTTAAATAGGGTTTTATAACATAATGGCTTACATCCTACTATATATGTATATCCTATCCTACTAATATTATAAATGTGAACGTTTGTGTGTGTGTGTGTGTGTGTGTATATGTATGTTTGTTACTCCTTCACGCAAAAATTATTAATGACATTATTAATGACAAACTTATTACTACGTGGAATTGAAACTTAAAATGCCAAATCGAGCATAAGATTATGCTAAATTGGCAACACTAGATATACCCCGGACACCATTGGAGCGGGGTGAGTGAACCGAGAGCACACCGAGAGCGGAGAGCGGTGCGGGAGGCAAGGAGCGAAATACGTCTTAACTAGCGTCTGACTCTTTCCCACTAATGCCGCATTCTGTGTAACTGTTTCACACAGAGCGAGTTACAACCACCCGGCGCGCGGCGGCCGGAGATTTGAACCTACACAATCGTCTTTTTATGTAATTTTAAAATCAATGCAATGGTGCCCGCACATTGATACGCGCCGAATTGTTTGCCGTCCACCTTATAATAATAGAGATAAGGTACATACCTACATTTATTCATTTATTTATTTCAGTGTCGGCCGCCTCTGACGATGCGGACGACTCTGATGACGTCATCGGAAATATAAATGTAGATACCTTATCTCTATTATTATAAGGTACCTTTTTCCGTGGACGGCAAAAATTCGGCGCGCTCGGCGCGTATCAATCTGCGTCCACCTTTAAAGTAATATTATTATAATTTTATTACTTATAATATTATTTATTAAGCACAAACCCGACATTTTTGTTTAACTTCGTATTGCGAACTTAGTAAAATGAAGTAGATACTTACCTACCTGAGCTATCAATAATCTATAATAGGTAAGGAAGATAAAAGCGTACTTACTAGTTTCTACTATCTTAATCTCAAAATAAAACTTTTGCAACTTCCCATAACACTTTTCCAATTCACAGTACCTAAACCCAATTAACTGCTTCAGTATAATACAGTCCATTTAAGAAGTCATCAAAATGTATGAAACCGTCGCTTTTTCGTGACCATTCGAATTTGGTCGGTTAGCCAAGAACTGAAGTTATGATTTGTTTTTCGTTTATATCTACTTAAATACGCGACATTTGAAGCTGAAATTTTCAGGATATGTATTTCAAAAGGCACTCTAATATTTGGTATATACGCACATATCTTTAGTTGAATAGGTTTCTTGCAAAGCTATGACATTTTCAGATTTGACTTGAAGTGTTATTATTGAAAAATGCGCGTATGTACTGTCTTGAAACTTATTATACATGTAAAGAATAACAAAACGAGCCAAATACCGCTTTCAGTGAACCTCTGCGTGTTCTCATTTAAGCGCAAGGAGTTTCTTTCGAATTTTCAGGGTTGCATGATTTCTCTTAAACAGTAGATATTTATGAAAAACAAATTAGCGCACAAATACGCACAAATTAAGAGCTACTTATATATGTTTAATCCAAGGTCGCACATTCAATGGTTTCGGAGATACAAGTTTTTGCAAAACGTCAGCCCAGCAGGAAATGAAATATCTCGAAAACCCTAAGACGCACAAATTTAATTATTCGCGCACAATTATGCACAAATATAAGCTATCCGCCGATATACATTATATACCTCTCCGGTCATTCCTTTAAAAATCTTCCTGCTGGAGCACCGTCATTCCAGCAGAATTTGTTTTTGCCGTTTTTTTCCTCAATGCCTACATGCACTAATTTTTTATTTCGCGCACATTTACAGCAGACTGAGCACTAATTATTCACCGAACCCATTCGCTCTAGAAGCACTTTTTTTGCCCGGCTGACGGACACATCACAATCTGTTCTTTTCTGCATATTACTTTTACAAAATAATGTCGATGTTTCAAATCTGTCAGGCGTCCCGTGACGGCTCACATTTTTTTTATGGATGTTCGCGCATATATTCTTTGTTTATCAACCGATTTTGATGAATCTTTTTCTGTTGTACTCTATTGTCTTCCATAAGTCCCCATGCTATGGGCGGGGAATAGATGTCCACGTGTTATGTCAAATGGGGATATACTCATCCTTTCCCATTTTGCCGTGCTTTGGCAGGTGGACAAAATAATTTTCTCCCTTGACAGAGGACATAATGGGTGGACATAATGTTTATCGTCGGCCCATGCTTGCCCTGCAGATTGACCAGTTATTTCTACACGGTCGACTAAGCTGAGAGGGAGGTATAGGTGTGGGCAAGCCTACTCCATCCTCACGAAAGGACCCAACTCGATAGCTATTAGGAAAACAGCCCATATTCAAGTACAAATACTGTCATTCACATTAGCTACAATTTAATTTAAAAAATTAAGGTGAAAGGGTACTGTCTCTCTCTCCATACAAGCGTAGTCGACTGTTTCCTCCCTGGATAATACACTAGCATAAATATTTTTGTTGCATAAAACCTATAACTGCTATGACCCTATGCCCGTATGTCTTGGTTTTTTTTTTATTTTCTAATTATCATAGAAATTAAGATTTAAAAAACAAAAAAAAACACAAGGGCATGGTCATGGCAGTTATAAGTTTTATGCAACATAAATATAGCACAAATATTACAGTAGCACAAATATTTTTGTTGCATAAAACCTATAACTGCCATAACTATGCCCCTATGTCTTGGTTTTTTCATTTTCTAATTATCATAGAAATTGAGATTAAAAAAATAAAATAACAATACAAAACATAGGGGCATGGTCAATAATGGTCATGGCAGTTATAAGTTTTATGCAACAAAAATATTTGCTATAGTGTCATTATCCAGGGAGGAAACAGTCGACTACGTTTGTATGGAGAGAGCATCGGTACCCTTTCCTCTTAACAGTGAAATTTGATCTAATACGTAAAAACTAAATAATAACGTATGTCTGCAGCGTTACCAGGTATATTTTACGAATCATTTTCGTCAAAGAAATCCCTTTCTTTCTGTTTGGTTGCGGAACTAGAATAGAATTTCCAAGGAAAACAAAAGACGATCGAAAATAATAAACAAAAGACGGTCGTAACGGAAACAAACGACGATCGAAAAAATAAACAAATGAAGATCAGAAAACAAATGAATTTGGATAACGGCGACAAATGGCAAGTAACTGTCAAAATGACAGACATCAAAGTGACAGCTGTCAAACTTAAAACTGCTATAGCTCAGAAACTATTGATCCTAGATTGACATTTTGACAGTTACTTGCCATTTGTCGCCGTTATCCAAATTCATTTGTTTTCTGATCTTCATTTGTTTATTTTTTCGATCGTCGTTTGTTTCCGTTACGACCGTCTTTTGTTTATTATTTTCGATCGTCTTTTGTTTTCCTTGGAAATTCTATTCTAGTTTACTAAATAATGAAAAGTGGTTGAAAATAATTATCTTGGTCCTACTCACAGTAAGAGTAAAACTGAGTGGTAACACGGTTATTACCCTGGTACTACTTTACCACCTGTGGTACTACGGTTATTTTTTTATAACTGTGGTACCACCAGAGGTACTACTGGGGTACCACGGTAATGAAAAAGTAACCGTAGTACCACTGGTGGTACTACTGGGTGTACCACGGTTACAAAAGGGGATAATGACACTAGAGCAAATATTTCTGTTGCATAAAACTTATAACTGCCATGACCATTTTGAGTTTTTTTTAATCTTAATTTCTATGATAATTAGGAAATGAAAAAAAACAAAACATAGGGACATGGCAGTTATAGGTTTTATGGCACAAAAATATTTGTGCTAGTGTCATTATCCAGGGAGGAAACAGTCGACTACGTTTGTATGGAGAGAGCGCAGGTACCCTTTTACCTTAAGTACCTACTATAAGTTTATTACAATTGCAATATTTAAATACTACACCATTCCTTTTTTTTGGGTTGAAGCTGCGGAGGTCAAAAACACCATTAAACCGGGAAAGTTTATTTGATAAAAATTCGAACCGCAAATTTAATATTCATTTGATAATAATTAATTGTGTAAGTAATTTGTTGAAGCCAAGATAATAATGTAGATTTTCAATTATTTTATAGTATTCATAGCCTTAATTGCTTTACTAAACCAATACAAATACAATACAATACAATACAAAAACAAATACAAATAAACTTAACTAGATATGTATCTAGTTAAGTTTATTTGTATTAAATAGTTATTTAATTACAGTAGAGCCTCGATAATCGGACCGCCGCTGTATTCCGAGCTGCTGACTTGCTAGCCTAGCATGAAGGCCAAAACACGATACGATAAAGCGATATAACTACATCAACTCTCAAAATATGATAGATAAAGCCGCCATGTTGAATTTTTATCATAATTTTTATCGCAATTTATAATAAAATTCAACATGGCGGCTTTATCTATCATATTTTGAGAGTTGATGTAGTTATATCGCTTTATCGTATCGTGTTTTGGTCTTCATGCTAGGCAGGTTGGTTTGGATTGGGCTGATGAAATTGACTTGTCCTTATCCGAAAAGATGATGCTGCGTAATTTGAGGGATAAAGCCTTTTTTTGGTCAATAAATAGAACCTGCCAAACTAAAATTGATGACTTTATGAATAAGTAACGTATTCAGTTGTTTAAATATGTATGTTATAATAACCTCAATAAATATATTCTGTCAAAATATACTTGCATTTTTTAACATACTACAATCCGAACGCTCCGTGGGTCCGAACAGGGGTTATTTTTTGGTAGTTCGGATTATCGAGGCTCTACTGTATTCTGCAAAATTATTGTAGGTATTGGTAATTCAGCGAATGATGGCCGCCGGCGGAAAGTCAATTTTTAGGTCTGTTTGGCGGGGGGGCAGGAGCGAAGGGAGGGTCAGTTGCTCACATCATCGCTCTCTGTTCCGCACACACGTCTTTAGCCGCGCTCTGTCCCGCTCCCGCACGTCTTAAGTACTGTCGCGCACATTTACCATCACACCGGTTAACATTGCAGCCGCGCAGCTAACTTTACCCAGACTGAAAATACAACTTTAGACAGAAAAATCTATTCGCCCCTAGAGAGCAGTATTGACATTGACAGCAAAGAAAGTTCGACGTCCAGAACATTTATAGACGATAGAAGTTTGTTTTGATCTTTCCCGGATTTTCCCGAATAGTTTTTATAGAATAATATAAAAGGGCGGCGCCGAGGTAAATATTATGGATAATAGTAATAGTATTTAAAGGAATGTTTATCTGGTTGGGCAAAATAATAAACGGCATGTAAACAAAGTATGACAATTTGGCTGTAATAATTTTGTGCGCGATTGTAGTCACATTACCAATTAGCTGAACCCCACGTGACCCATTGCTCACTCGCATGTCTGTAAAAAATATAGTATTTACCTATTTTGTTATTTTTTTATAATGTATATTGTATTGTTTTAAAAAAAACAGAATCAGGTAACATTCATTTACAACCTTACAGATTTGCGAGTGAGCTCTAGGTCACGTGGGGTTCAGCTAATTGGTAATGTGACTGTACATGCGCAAACCATCCGCATCCCCACCAATTTCCGCCGGAGGCCATCATTCGCTGGCCGGGCTATATATTTATTGTTAACCTATAAGCTACCATTTCCACCAAAATTCACAATTCTTTACAACTGTCAATTACTAAAATAGTGATCAATTCCTTTGACAAACATAATTGTAATCTATACCATGTCAATAGTAACTATACCCACTAAATCAGCTCCTTGCGTCGTTAATGGTCTCTGGTACTATAACCTCTAAGCCATCCAGCTGCTTTGTTAGAGTAATTTGACATCCGAGTCGGGACGTATCAGTTAGGCCGTAAGCTAGGTCTAGCATGTCCCGTTCTTCGTCCGATTGTTCTTCTGGTAAGCTGCGGGGAATATAATAAAAATTAAATAAATAAATATTGCAGGACATTCCACACATCGCCATCTAGCCCCAAGCTAAGTAACTAGACTATTCATATTCATTTATTCATTCAGGTGGACACTGGATAATGACATTAGTACAAATATTTTTGTGCCATAAAACCTATAACTGCCATGACTATGCCCCTATGTTTTGGTTATTTTCATTTTCTAATCATCATAGAAATTAAAAAAAAAAAATAGGGGCATAGTCATGGCAGTTATAAGTTGTATGCACCAAAAATATTTGCTCTAGTGTCATTATTCAGGGGGAAACAGTCGACTAAGTTTGTAATAGTTTGTATGGAAATAGCCCCCGGTACCCTCCTCTTAATACATTTGTAAATAAGATCACATAGTATCGTCTTAAAAACTAAGTTAGGATGTGTGCCTTCGGAACGCGCCCACCAATGAGAAGAAGGCACACGAAACTCATGGGGGTTTTTTCATGTGATCACGCTCACAAAGGTCAATATTACAAATATTTGAAAGTATTATTTGAAATGGAGCAACTAAAGTCACGTCCATGGGTTCTTATCATTAATGTAAGACGAAGTATCATAGTACGCCTTACTGCACAATTTATGGTTTATAAAAGTTTTGAACGTTTTTTGACTTGACGTTTTGACTTGTGTTATGGGTGCTAGACAACGGATATACTACTTATATACTTTAGTAAATATATACTTATAATACATAAATACTTGTATGAGGCGGGAATCCAACCCGCAACCCTGTGTTTGGCAGTCCGGCATGGTGACAATTGTGCCAACTGGGTTGTCCAAGCCAACACCGCTCTTAACAAGTTACCTATCATAATCTTCCTGCTTCAGTATGACGTGGCAAGTGGAACAGGTAAGGGTGCCTTCACACGCTCCGAACCCCTCGATGTTAAGGTCGTTGTTCACGACCACATCGAGCAGTGTATCGCCGGCTTTAGCCTCAGTCTCCAGTCGCGTACCATCGTGGAGTTTAAACGTTACTTTTACTCTGGGAACAAAAAACGTGCGTTTTAAACATCATAAATATAAAATGCTTTGTCCTGACTGACTGACTGACGGATCAACGCACAGCCTAAACCGTTGATCGTAGAGACCTGAAACTTGGAGGGTGTGTTCTTTGAATGACGTAGGCATCCGATAAGAAAGGATTTTCCAAAATTCTACCCCTTAGGAGGTGAAAAAAGTGGGCAAAGTTTGTATGGGATACGTGAATCCTTGGTCCAATCTACTTCAAATTTTGCATAAACATTCTTTCGACTGGTAGCGGACGAAGTCGCGGGCAAAAGCTAGTCTATACATATAAAATGCTTTGTCCTGAATGACTGACTGACGGATAAACGCACAGCCTAAACCGTTGATCGTAGAGACCAGAAACTTGGAGGGTGTGTTCTTTGTATGATGTAGGCATCCGATAAGAAAGAATTTTCCAAAATTCTACCAATAGGACGTGATTTTTTGGTCCAATTCTATTAGAACCATTTTTGACTTCAACCTATGTATGCTTAGATCTTTAAAACTACGCAACGGATTTCGATGCGGTTTTTTTAAATAGATGGAGTGATTCAAGAGGAAGGTTTTGGTATATAAAACAAAACTACCACGCAAACGAAATCAAGGATAAAAAGTAAGAAAGGTGACAATTAAACCTAAAATCATTCTGCATTGCAGGCGGGTAGTCGCCCACCACACCACAAAAGTCGTCCTTCTTTTTTTCAAGTCGGTTAAAAATCAATTGTTTAGTTAGAATAGTAGTCAATGATAACTGATAAGGCCCCTTTAGATATGATAAAAATTATTTATGATATATGCCATTAATTCATGTCTATACTAAAATATTATAAAGCTGAAGAGTTTGTTTTTTGTTTGAACGCGCTAATCTCAGAAACTACTGGTTCGAATTGAAAAATTCTTTTTGTGTTGGATAGTCCATTTATTGAAGAAGGCTATAGGCTACTTTTTATCCCGATATTCCCATGGGATCGTGAGATACGCGAGGGAAACCGCGAGGTGATGCTAGTAATATATAAAAATACATAGATATTAATATCACTTAACTAAAATATTTGTTAGATAAAAGGGTCAGACATACCCCCGAATACTGAAAGGCTACTTAATCTTAAGTGGCGCTTAAAATGAAATTTAAGTGTAAGCTTCAATAGAAAACATACACTTAAATTCAATTTAAACGCCACTTAAGATTAAGTAGCCTTTCAGTATTCGGGGGATAGTAACATAATAATATGATAATTAGAAATATTTTCTAATAAAAAAAATACATATTCAATAACTGGGGTTATTCGCAACAATTCATAAGAGATGTGGCTTGTTGCAATGAACCATGCAACTTGTCAAAGTAGAAATTTTTAATTCATGAATTCAGTTCTGCAGAGTGGCAGATATCTCGACTTTCATTCTGTCTTTCTTTTTTTTTTCTTATTGTCGTGGGTTTCGAATCCAGGAAGGCCGTGCACCAATGTATTTTTCATAAGAAAAGTTAGCTCCAGAAGTATTGACAAGATCTCTCCTCTGGACATGATCAACTAAGCTGAAAGGGTAGTAGACAAGCCTACTCCATCCTCACGCAAAAAGGACCCAATTAAAAAGGGTCTAATCGCGGAAATCAGCCCGTATACAAGTACAAGTTCAGTTCTGCAGGGCTGTTTCTGTACTTAGCCTCTTCATTTAGGCCATTGTGCGTGCAATTCTAAATTCATTTGGAATTATACAAAATTGCATGAAATCACATTAAAACATTTAAAAAACTAAGCCTGTGTGCCTTTGGAATGGCCCACCAATAAGAAGGCACAAGAAACTTATGAGGTTTATGGTTTTTTTTGTGATTATGCTCACATAGGTCAATATTACAAATATTTGAAGGTATTAGATATTTGTAAAAATCAGAGCAATTAAAGTCACATCTATGGGTTCTTATCATTAAGAATTAAATAAATAAATATTGCAGGACATTCCACACATCGCCATCTAGCCCCAAGCTAAGTAACTAGACTTGTATTGTGGGTGCTAGACAACGGATATACTACTTATATACTTTTCTTTTGTAAATATATACTTTTATTAGATAGATAAGTTTAATTTATTGTTATCACCTAAGTGACATTTGTGTCTTTGTTGATAATAAAGTTCTTTAACAACAACAACCAAGGAAAAATGTTTGAACATCTGTTAATGGACATTGTCATATACATCTTAGGTAACTTATTATAATAGAGCATACAATGTGCTGATAAACGACCCATTTATTTTCTGGAGCCTAGATTGGCATTGTAGGCATAGTTTTTAAGCTATTGCATAGCTTTTATCGCGGGCTTTGAGCGCGGCAACCGAATCAAGAAATTCCGTAACGAAAATAGACCTAACACCCCCCACTCCACCTACCATGTAGCTCGGCGGAGCGTTTGCTTAACGTGTATGTATATGGTACGACTGTACGAAGCTCGCACGATGCAATAGCTTTTTAATTGGTCAAACCAATATTCATGAAGCAACTAACAATACTTAAGTATCAAAGTAAGAAAAATATACTCAGTTTTACATTAGATTATTACATTGAATCATCATAAAAACTAAGTTAGGATGTGTGCCTTCGGAACGCGCCCACCAATAAGAAGACGACACAAGATATGGTTTATATTTTTTTAAAGTTTCATGGCCGAATAGTTTTAAAGTAGTTATCTCTGACATAGACCTTGTACGATAGTAAAAGAGTCCACAATCGAAAGCCAGGATGTGCCAAATTACAAGACTAAATGATTCTATACGACTAAATTCGTAGTTTGTTATAGCATTGATAAAAACAAGAATTACTTACTTATCGTTTTTGTTAGGTGCCACCTCTGTAGTAGTACTTGTAGATAATGGACTAATAAGCCTTTTAATGCTAAAATTGCTGCGTAAACTGTTATTTTTTAGCAAAATTCTTTTGCTATGAACGCAAAAAGTATTTGTTAGCGCACGAAGCATTTTTCTTCGAAAATTATTGAATATATTCACCAAATTAGTTTCTACAAGTCACGCAGCTTGTTCTTCACTATTTTATATACACGACGCGATCTTATAATGATAAATATTATAATTAAGAACGAATCTATTCGTGACCTTGAATTTTTGTAGGTTATTTTTCCGTTCCATTTCAAGTAAATTCAATGATATGTCACTTGCAACGTCAACGTCATCAATGAATTATCATTGCATACAAAAAACTATTTATTTTGTAAAGCTTTTTGTATTAATTAACAAAATTGTGTCTAATTGAGACATTTTAACGTATCTATATATACTTTTGTGTATAAAAGTTTTGAAATCAAATCAAAATTCTGCGTAAATAGATTCTCTCCCTTGCACAGCGATCCATTTTACGCAATAACTTGTCTGAAAA
The DNA here is from genome assembly GCA_907269075.1 of Idaea aversata. NCBI lineage: Eukaryota > Metazoa > Arthropoda > Insecta > Lepidoptera > Geometridae > Idaea > Idaea aversata. The sequence goes on along the minus strand of OU026112.1, from coordinate 4,910,756 downwards.
ACGTTCCGAATCACACATTAATTTTGCTTTTACTGTCAAAATGTTGGTGTTGTCAGTGTCACTGTCAATGCAAAACCGAAAAATGTCAAAATTCTAGAAATTGCGATTTCACGTACTGTGTTCAGTAAAGTTTTTGTTTTATTTCCTTCTAAAATTAATGTTTGTTAGAATACGAGAACGCTTAAAAACTACACATACACTCCATTAATTTAAAACAATGTCCGAAAGGCTTAAATGCACCAACCAGGTGTCAAACGAGGAGGTGATAGAAGACTTAACAAAAGATTTGGAATCTTCGCTAAATACAGTCGAACCTGAGGCTGTAAATGAGAAAAAACCCAGTACAAGTGCTGAGAATAAACCTACAGAGTCCGGCGATGCTGCCAAACCATCAAATAATGGTAAACATAGTATTTTTTCTACCAAAAAATAACCACAAAATAACCTAACCGTATTTGGGCGTTAACGTCTTAGTTTTTAAAAACTTTGCTTGAAATGAAGTATTCTTTAATTTCCTTAAATATCTACAGAAAAAACAATGACGCAATATAGATTAATGTTAAAACATTGCCTTTCTGTTTCATCGCCAGCGTCAGTCCGATCCCATGGGAAAATCAGGATAAATATGACTCCCAAGGATTTTATGTATCCTGAAACCAAGTTTCATCAAAATTGATCCAGTAGTTTCAGGGCCTACTTGTATATGGGTTGTTTTTCCATAGCTAGATCTCTATAGTTGGTTCTTCTTTGTTTGCGTGAGGCAGGAGAAGGCTTAAGGTGAGAGCACACCTACCCGCACCGCAGTTGCCCGCAGCAAAGGAAATCCCTAAGGCTGATGCTGATGACGTCACCAACCCGGCGCTGCATGCATACAAACGGTGACTGCGGTGCGGCTAGGTGTGCGCTCACCATTACCTAGCAACTATTACCCTCTCAGCTTAGTTGATCGTGTCCAGAGGAAAGAACTGGTCTATAAGTGTAGCCAACTAAGGTTCAGGTTTTATCATGATGTTTTTCTTCACTGTAAAATAAATGTCAATAAACTTACATATATTTCCATGCGAAAAATCCTGGCCTGGTTGCTTACTTGGGGCCAGATGGCGCCGTGTAAGGTGTCCTACAATATATATTTTTTTCTTGTTTTCAAATATAACTTTGTGGTTCCCAGACGTTCCACCACCAGATCCTGAATCAGAACATCAGGATAAAGACCACAAAAGAGAATCGGAGTCCGATACAGATTCTATTGACGAGGTAAATAATCTTAATCACTGCAACCTTAAGCAATGCAGTAGTGCTGTAAAACATTACTTTGTAGATTGCTGTTATCTTTATCTACTTGTACTTGTATACGGGGTGTTTTCCACAATTAGACCCTTTAGGTTAGGTTAGGGGCTCCGGTTTTCCGCACTCAGGCATAAGTCTGCCCATTGCGCATGATCTTCGGCTGTTACTCCAGCCAACCCAGCTCCGACCAGAAGCGCAGAATTCTCCTGGGGTCCTCGCACGCTTCTTGGAGTGTTGTTGGGTTGCCGAGTATGTCGTCCCTGTATGCAGCCAGGCTCTCGCACTCCAGGATTGCGTGAGCGATGGTCTCCTCTTCCGACAGACACGCTCTGCAGAGTGTTTTAGAGAATTAGACCCTTTTTAATTGGGTCCTTTTTGTGTGAGGATGGAGTAGGTCTGCCCAGCACCTACTACCCTCTCAGCTTAGTCAACCATGTCCAGAGAAGAGAACTTTTCAATACTTCTGGAGCCAACTAAGCCGCGAGTTTCATCACAATGTTTACCATAAAAGCAATGTCAATTATTAACGCACATAAATTTTTCTTTAATAAAAATTCATTGGTTCACGGCCGGCCGGGATTTGAACACACGATTTTCAGAATGAAAGTCGTGGTATCTACCACTAAGCCAACACTCTTATAAATCTTTATCTGTTACTAAGACTTCACTGTCTGTACATCAGTTTGTCACCAGGCTTTATCTCATGAACCTTGATAGCTAGACAGTTAAAATTTTCACAGATTATGTATTTATGTTGCCGCTACAACAACAAATACAGTAGAGCCTCGATAATCCGAACTACCAAAAAATAACCCCTGTTCGGACTCACCGAGCGTTCGGATTATAGTATGTTAAAAAATGCAAGTATATTTTGACAGAATATATTTATTGAGGTTATTATAACATACATATTTAAACAACAGAATACGTTACTTATTCATAAAGTCATCAATTTTAGTTTGGCAGGTTTTATTTATTGACCAAAAAAAGGCTTTATCCCTCAAATTACGCAGCATCATCTTTTCGGATAAGGACAAGTCATTTTCATCAGCCCAATCCAAACCAAGTCAGCAGTTCGGAATACAGCGGCGTTCCGATTATCGAGGCTCTACTGTACTACTTAAAATAAACTCAAAATCTTCAAATAAAAAGTTACTTATAAGTATTGTTAGGTAGGTATTTGAGTTTGTTCCCAAAATGTGAATATTTCGAATTTAATAGGTAGCTCTCAAAGATGCTGAGGTGGAACTGACTGACGATCAAAAGGAAGAAAGGAAGCTCATAGCCGAGGAATTGAAGGAGACGGGCAATTACGGATTCAAGATCGGAGATTATAATTGGAGCATAGAGAAATATACATCAGGTATGGGTGTGGGCCCTGTGGGCTACTTTCCCACTTTCATATTTATTTATCCGCGGGTTTCATCACGATGTTTTCCTTCACCGTAAGAGCAATGTCAATTAGCGCACATAATTTTTTCTTAAGAAAAATACATTGGTGCACGGCCGGCCTGGATTCGAACCCACGACCTTCAGAATGAAAGTCGAGGTATCTACCACTAAGCCAACACCGCTCTTTTTTTTATTAGCGCACATAATTTCCATCAAAATCAATTCCCAATATAGTTAACTAGCTGCGCTCCGCAGTTTCACCCGCGTAACTCCCGATCCAGTGGGATTATCGGGATAAATTAAGATGTAATGCTATCCTATCTTTCAAGTTGGATCAAACTGCACACGGTGTGCAAATTTGATTAAAATCGGTTAAATAGTTTAGGAGTCCATCGCGCACAAACAACGTTACACGTAATTTATATATATTAGAATAACATATTAACTATTCTCCGTCCATAGGGCTCCAAGCCTGTCCACTGAAGTACCCCAAACTCCGTTCGATACTCTACTGCAACCGAAGCGCCGCCTATATGAAGCAGGAGAACTACAAACGGGCCCTGAACGACTGCACGAAGGCGTTAGAACTGGACGACAAATATTTGAAGGCTTATATTAGGTAAGTTTTATGGTGCCCGCACATTGATACACGCCGAGCGCGCCGAATTTTTGCCGTCCACGGAAAAAGGTACCTTATAATAATAGAGATAAGGTACATTTATTCATTTATTTATTTCAGAGTCGGCCGCCTCTGACGATGCGGACGACTCTGATGACGTCATCGGAAATATAAATGTAGATACCTTAACTCTATTATTATAAGGTACCTTTTTCCGTGTACGGCAAAAATTCGACGCGTTCGGCGCGTATCAATCTGCGTCCACCTTTAGGCTGCGGTCCGAAATCGACTTTGAGCGCTGTCGGACGCTCAAACGCGTTCCGAAATGCCATGAGCGCGCTTATAAGCGCTCACGATATACTGTTATGACGTCATGAATACGAAAGGAAATACGTCATCAACGACGCCATCTTGTGCTTACGACGACCCTGCTCTCCAGCGAACTCTCCGTGAGCGAACTGTCAAATTGATGTTTGCATCCGTTCTTTTGCGAGCGAAATTCGAATTTAATTATTTTATCATGCGTAAGTCCCGATACCGTGGAAATATCGGGATAAAAAGTAGCCTTTATTTTTCAATTCCTGAGATCAGCGCGTTCAAACAAAACAACGGAAGCCCTCAAAGATGAATAATTTTCCCCGTTTTTTCCACATTTCCCACTGATTCTTCGCTCCTATTCGTCGCAGCGTGATGTTATAAAGCCAAAAGCCTTCTTCGTTAGATGGACTATCCAACACAAAAATATTTTTTTGATTCGAACCAGTAGTTCCTGAGATTCAAACAAACAAACTCTTCAGCTTTATAATATTAGGATAGATTTACAAAAGAAAAGTAGATAAGTAGTATATTCGTTGTCTAGCACTCATAACACAAGTCAAGTTACTTAGCTTGGAGCTAGATGGCGATGTGTGGAATGTCCTGCAATATTTATTTATCTCTTTCAGGAGAGCCCAATGCTACGAAGCGACAGAAAAACTGGACGAGAGTTTAGCCGATTACAAAAAAATACTAGAACTCGACCCTTCACACAAGGAAGCACAGAAAGCCGTAGTCAGACTCCCACCAATCATAGATGAGAAAAACGAAAAACTTAAAACGGAAATGTTAGGTAAATTAAAAGATCTAGGCAACGTTATACTTAAGCCGTTTGGTTTGTCCACTGATAATTTTCAAATGGAACAAGACCCTGAGACAAAAGGGTATAAAATCAATTTTAAACAATAAATTTTGAGGAGGTGCGGTTGAAAAGTTCATAGTGTCGAAGCATCGCCGTCATGTAAAACTAATGTATGGAAATAAAAGGCGCACGATTCGGCCTGTCCGTTCAATATTTACCATGAAACTTAAGGTGAAAGGGTACCTGCGCTCTCTCCATACAAACGTAGTCGACTGTTTTCTCCCTGGATAATGACACTAGAGCAAATATTTTTGTGCCATAAAACCTATAATTGCCATGACTATGCCCCTATATTTTGTTTTTTTTTTTTTCATTTTCATCATAGATATTAAGATTTAAAAAATAAAAAATAGGGGCATGGTCATGGCAGATAAAAGTTTTATGCATCAAAAATATTTGCTCTAGTGTCATTATCCAGGGAGAAAACAGTCGACTACGTTTGTAATAGTTTGTATGGAAAGAGCCCCCGGTACCCTTTCCTCTTAAAGACCAGAATCGGTCAATACGCGAACCGCGATATATTATAATTGTAAAAGTTTGTGTATTAGTATGTTTGTGTGTGTTTGTTTGTATGTTTGTTACTCCTTCACACAAAACCTACTGGACCGATTGAAATTTTGTTAATAGCTCATGTATTAATCCAGGTCTGAACCTGGTCTGAATCTGCCCTGAATTAATACATAAGCTACTTTTTATCCTGACATTCCCACGGGATCGGGACTTACGCGCGTGAAAGCGGGGCGCAGTAAGTAGTCACCCTAAACAGAGATACTGTTTGAATCTACCTGTCTCGGCTTACTCGTATTGCCTGATTCTAGTATTAAAGTTTCATAATAAATACGCAAAACGGTGCGTTTTATCGAGCGCTAAACAACTTGTGGTTAGGCCTCAGCTAAGTTAATATAGTGAACTTTTCAATCTACCCTCGTATAGATCTGTTCACTCACGAAGGCGCGCCCCTCCAGGGTAAATTTTCTCTGTGTGCAACAAGATGTCTTAATGTGTGTGTGAAGACTATCAGTAGAGACATCACACAACAGAGATAGAATTATATACAGATTATGTTTACAACAACATTCATAAGGTGTGGAAGGGCGCGCCTTCGTGACTGAACAGATCTGTACGTATATATTTTCTCATATATGTATTTATGATATTATTTTATATATTGTATAATAAATAAGTTGTACTCTATGACGTTGTTTTTGTTTTAAAACAATAAAAAAAATCTCCCCGATTGCGACCATTTTTATTAGGTACATCTGCTAGCCTAGCATGACGACCAAAACACGATATGATAAAGCTATATCACGCGATATAACTACATCAACTCTAAAAATATGATAGATAAAGCCGCCATGTTGAATTTTTATCATAATTTTTATCGCAATTTATAATAAAAATTCAACATGGCGGCTTTATGTATCATATTTTGAGAGTTGATGTAGTTAATCGCGTGATATAGCTTTATCGTATCGTGTTTTGGTCGTCATGCTAGGCAGGCTGAGCTACGGGGACCATGTCCAAGTTTTTTTTGTAACGAATAGACTCCGAAACTACTGGACCGTTTTGACGAAACTTGGTATGAGGATACACTGATTCATTGATAGTAACCATAGTAACATAGGCTAGTTGTTATCCTGATATTTCCACGGGATTGGTACTTCTGTGGTGTGGGTCACCTGCGACGCTGATGGTTTGCGGGTTCGATTTTGTCGCAAAGGAATGTTTATGATATTTGTGTCTGGTCTGGGTGTTTCTTAAGAGAGTATAAGTATTATATCCGTTTTTGTCTCGCTTTTAAATTCGAGAACGGCTGGTCCGATTTAGGCTGCGGTCCGAATACAGGTAATAGCGCTGACAGTGCTAACGATGAAATCTACTGGTCCGATATTGTGAGCGGACTCAAAATGCTTACGGTGCTATCACTACGTATAAGATTTCGGACCGGGTTTTAGCGCGCCAACTATCAACTGAAATGTGATTTTAATACTTTTTACTTTATTTGTTTGAAGTGTTGTGTGCAAATACGATTAATAAATTGCTCCGTCGTTCTTTGTAACACATAGGTATTCACATTTAAAAACACAGAGAGATAAATAAATAAATATTGCAGTATATTCCACAAATCGCCATCTAACCCCAAACTAATTAACTAGACTTGTGTAATGGGTGTTAGATAACGGATATACTACTTATATACTTTTCTTTTGTAAATATATACTTATAATACATAGAAATAACCAGACCACAGACGGATATCTAAGCATAAATACTTGTCTGAGGCGGGAATCGAACCCGCAACCCCGTGTTTTGCAGTCCAGCATGGTGACCATTGTGCTAACTGGGTCGTCAATTACTTCTAAACTTATGATAAAATAATCAAATTTGAATTTCGCTCGCAAAAGAACGGATGCAAACATCAACTTGACAGATCGCTCACGGAGATTTCGCTGGAGAGCAGGGTCGTCGTAAGCACAAGATGGCGTCGTTGATGACGTATTTCCTTTTGTATTCATGACGTCATAACAGTCTTTCGTGAGCGCTTTTGAGCGCGCTCACGGCATTTCGGAACGCGTTTGAGCGTCTGACAGCGCTCAAAGTCGATTTCGGACCGCAGCCTTAGATGATTTCGGTTTTAAAATGTTTGTCGTAGTCCTGGGAAGGTTTAAACGGTGAGAAAGATCGGACTTACGCGGGCGAAACCGCGGGGCGCAGCTAGTAGTACCTACCTAATATAGAGATAAATAAAATAACAAAATACAAAACTATTATTTAATCACAAAAATAGAAATACATAATGGATACATACTTACATTATTTTTATTTATATTATAAACTTATTCTAAAAGACGAAACAGAGACCTTACCACAATTTGCTTACGAACTCGATCAAACGCCGCATTTGAAAAAAAGATTTCTTGAAACAAGAATCAATCTTTTCCCTAAAGACGTTAGAGAATACTTTCTTGATTTTAATAAAACAATATTAAAAATATTAAATGACATATTCTTAAATTAAGAATACCTACTGCTTATTATTTTCAAGAACACTTAGGTACCTACTGAAAAAAAAACTCTAGCGTCTGTGTATAATACTTACCTAGTATTCTCGTTCTGTATAGCTAATACTTGATCATCGACTTCTTTCATAGATATGTGCCCCCTAAATATGGAAGCTATCTAAATTATTTCTTTCTTGAAGAAATCTTTTTTTCTGTGCACGCAACTTTTCAACTAGAATCAAATAATCTGTCTCAATCGCACAATCTATTTTAGCTATCTATACAAAATAATATTTGGCTCTGTTTAGGGAATCTTCTAGGTCCGTATTAATAAACCGAACTCAATATCGATTTCAATCTTGAGTTTGCTCTTGAGTTGTTGCGCTGATTAATAAACCTATCTTAAGACGCGATTAAAGAGCGACGTATCACTTGAGTAATACCGTATTAATAAATCAAACTCAGCTCTCAAGATATGTCTCAAGATGTAGTTTCGTGAACTTAAGTCTGATTGCGGGTCATATAACTAAAGTTAGAGGGCATTACAGTGAACAAATAAAGTCATCACACCAAACCTTTAAAACGTCTCGCAATAATTATCTAATAGTAAAATCTTACATTTTGTAAAATATTTTCACATTCAAAACAAGTTGACAGTAAAATATGACGAAACTACCTACCATAGGGTAAAAACAGACCATTTAAGGTAAGAACATAGCGCTACTGTCATTCAAGGTCGCTCTCAAGATCAGTCTCAAATCTCAGGAGCGATATCAGCTTGGTTAAAACTTGAGTTTTATCTATTAATTAACGCCTAACTTAAGATAGTGACCACATCTCAAGACTCACTCGATTGATACGCACTCAAGATCGATATCGATATTAATACTAGACACCGCGAGCTAAATCTTAGACTGTAACCTCACCATATCGTGTGACGATAGAGGTCAAATTATGACCTATTTATTAAAAAAAAAGGCGAGCTGTAATAGACGGCGCAAAAGAGACAGAGATACTGTTTTATTCTATTTACCTATCTCTCGGCTTGCGTATTGGCCGATTCTAGTCTTGAAATTTTTTATAGTAAATACTCAATACAGTACGTTTAATCGAATGCGTTAACAACTCATGGTAGGGGTTTCCCAAAAACATCACTGGATTTGTTAAAAAAAATTAAACTTAAAAATTTGGTGGGTACCTATATATTGAAGTAAAATTAGGCAAATGACATTGAATACGGGTTTCATTGCTTGTATGAACTACTTGTTGTTCTGATATTCCGCGATCGTAAGCGTTTAACATACGAATAATTCTGTCAGCGTAACGTCGCATGGGTGAATGGTTCTGACGGCGAATCTCTCAAAAATGAAAAGTCTTATCAGCGATTAGTCCAAAGGCGAAACGACTGTCAGAAAACGCTGAGACTTTCGGTAAAACCGGCACAGATAAATTTGAATTAAAAAAGTTGCAATAGACAATAACGTCTGAAAATATAACTAAGTTTGACTGAATGGTGGCCAAAAATTAAACTAAGTTAGATAAAGTGACTAAAAATGGAACAAAGGTAGACACGATCATACAACAGCAAAAAAATGTAGCTTATTTAGGCAGTACCTAGGTAGGTAAGTATATTCAAATACAACTAAATGAAATTGCTTGGTCTAGCTAAGAATTAGGTAAGTATATTATTAAAATTAGTTACTTAAATAAAAACGTGATCATAGACAAAACGATAAAAGAAAGACAGAATAGACACTCTTACTGGTCATGGTCATACTGGAGTTGTGGCCAAAAATTGGACTAAGTTAGACAGTACCATGGTGAAAAATGTAATTAATTTAGGCAGTAGGTATATTGACCAATAATGTAACTAAATGTAGGTAATTGCTAGTCTGGCTAAGACTTACGGCATTTTATTTAAATTAGTTAAGTAAAAGGGTGATCATAGACAAAACGATCAAAGAAAAGACAGAATAGACACTCTTACTGGCCAATCCTGTTGGCGTAGCCGCACCGGTACACGCATTCAAATGCCTAAACAACTCGATATAATTCTTGGCCGGCTCATGGGAACTGTCCCTGGACGGTTCTGTGAAACCTATAGCCGAATCTTTATAAAGTAAGTTTAATTGGCCATCTTAAAATATAACTGAGTTTGGCTGAATGGTGGTCAAAGATTGAACGAAGTTAGACAGTATAATGGCTAAAATGTAATTAATTTATGCAGTATAATGACCAATAATAGAACTATAAATAGGTAGTTGCTAGTCCGGCTAAGACTTAAGTGTATTTTATTAAAGTTAGTTAAATAAAAGTGTGATCATAGACAAAACGATCAAAGACAAAACAGAATAGACACTCTTACTGGCCAATCCTGTTGGCGTAGCCGCACCGGTACACGCATTCAAATGCCTAAACAACTCGATATAATTCTTGGCCGGCTCGTGGGAACTGTCCCTGGACGGTTCTGTGAAACCGATGGCCGAATCTTTGAACAGTAAGTTGAATTGGCCGTCGAATGGTGAAAAAATGTCCAGGTCTATATGTTGGGTGCTGAATGAGGCGCTGTAGCCGAAGTAGCGGTCCAGTGTGTCCAGAAGTACGTTGATGGTGTTGTAGAAGGGATCGTTTCTGAAAAAAAATTCAGATTTTTAGTTGGTTTATTGTCAGTTTCACTTATTTATTTATAGATGACCCGGCAAACGTTGTTTTGCCATATACAAAAACTAGCTGCGCCCCTATTATTGGCATGTTTTCATTCTAATATTTTTGTTTGATAAATTAATGAGTTAGAAGACTTTAAACTTCAACTAAAGTAGGTGCCTAGAATCTTGCTTCTGTTGAAAACACGGTGGGTCTGTTCAAACTCAATTATGCAGCCGATCGTACCTATCCTCATACCAATGTTCATCAAAATCGGTGCAGTAATTTCGGAGCCTATTCGTTACAAACACCAAAAAAATCTGTTTTAGCCGAATATTAGTGTGTGATAAATTGAGAACCTCATTTCTATAAAGTTGGTTTAAAAACCACGATGGGAATATATCCCGCAACCTTCCACATAGATCTACCTCATCATCATCCGAGCTCCCGGTTGCATCCCTCTCGGGAGCCCTGGGTCCGCTTTCCTACTTTTACGCCTCCACTTCGCACGATCTTCGGCATCCTGGGTTGTAAGGCCATTTGCACGCATATCACCCTTTACTTCTTGGGTCTACCCAGTCTGCCACGACCCGGCGGAGGCGCCATGGCAAGACATTTGTTCCCCACGTAACTAGCCGGTTTTCGCAAGACGTGACCGTACCAGCGTAGGCGACATTCTTGCAATTTATCTGCAATGTCTCGGACATGAAGGCTGCCCCGGATGCGAGAGTTCCTGACGCGATCCTTTCGCGTCACTCCACACATCCAGCGCAACATCTTCATCTCCGTGACACGCAGCTCCTGCTTATGTCGCTCAAGCACCGGCCACGCCTCACTACCATACAAAAGGACAGGTCTAATGATGGTTTTATAGACCTGTCCCTTTAGTTTAACCGGCATTTTGGGGTCGCAAATGACACCAGTCACCTCACGCCACATTTTCCATATAGATAGATCTACCTACCTTCTGGTAAGAATCTCCGCGTCGACCACGTAAGCCAGCAGGCAGTTGTCATCGATGTTGATGCCGCTGGTTACCGCCAGCGTGTTGTTGCGGCATAGAGCTCGGAATGAACTCGCTTGTAGGTTCAACTGGGTTAGATACGCTGGAGGAAAATGGTTAGGTTAACAGGTGGATATTTTTACATGATAAGGGGACAATAACCATTTCATTTGTTATGGGGAGTTCATAAACATTTAATAAGTCTACATCATCATCTTCCTGCCCTTATCCCAATTTATTTGGGGTCGGCGAAGTATGTTTTCTTCTTCCATTCACTCCTATTAGTCGTCATATCATCGTTCACATTCATCTCTCTCATGTCTTGTCTCACGCATTCCATCCATATTTTCTTAGGTCGTCCTCTTCCTCTCCATCCCTCTACATTCATACTCATCACTTTTCACATCACATTTTATAAGTCTACGTTAGTTAAAATGTGTTTTGTCACTTTCACACTTACAAATGTCAGGTGTGTGAAAGTCCGGTAGTTTCGAACTTAAAAAGACAAAAAAATATTTGCTCATTATACTTAATGTTAAGTGTAGATAATCTGGGTATTTCTTAGCTTAGCTTGGGGCTAGTTGAAGAATTTATAGAAATAAACTCATGTTTTCTTGTGTGCTTAAGAACTAATTAACTAACTCACCGCTAAGATTCTGCGTGCTAAGGAACGCAACGTCCGACTCCGGATCAGTGAGACACGACAACGATCCGTTGTTACCGTAGTACTGGTTTGTGTAGTCCCAGGTACATGTCACTGAAAAACATAGGCAATATATAAAAAAATGGTTGCGTGTACTTATTTTGTACGCGCGTGAGAAGTTATACGTCCGTCTCTGTCCGTCCGTCCGCCATCCCATGCCATCTCAACTCATCCCACCCCAACTCATACCACCCCAACTCTTCCCACCCCAACTCATCCCACCCCAACTCATCCCATATCAACTCATCCCATCCCAACTCATCCCACCCAACTCATCCTATCCCATTTAGTAGGTACAGTCGGCAACAAAAGTTGAGGCCCACCGTAGGGTTCTAAATTCAGCTAGGGTCTTTTGGCCGTGGGCTGCAGCACAAAAAGCCGTCTGCCCCTGATTGAAAGCTATGATTAAAAAGGCTACTTACATTGGTCATTGACGGTTACAGGAACAGCAGATTTGCAGGTGGAGCATAAAATGCTCGCGTTGAATGACTGAAAACAAATTATACAGATGTTTTATTGAAAACTAGCGCTTCGTGGTTTAATCGGTTGTTAGGACTCATTCGCTCAAGCCAGCGCCTTGATCTCACCGATGATATTCGGCTTCGCCACCAGCACGAACTCCAAGTCAACAATTGTCAAGAACCATTGGCTAAACGTGCACTTTGACCAAACACACCCTTGATCAACCACCCCAAGGCCGAAATAATGCAGGACAGGGAGCGATGGAAGGCTCTTCGGAGACCAAGATAAACTCGCTGGCTGAGCTAGCGTGGTTGTTAGACACATGATCACTGGGCTCCGATGAACCGATTTCGTTCTAACCACGGGAAAACTAACCACCACCTCCATAAATGGGGACTAAGGGAATCTCACCACAGTGCGATTGCGGAGCACCTGACCAAACCCTTTCCCATGTGGTAAACGAATGCCCACTTCGCCGTTTTCCCGGTGGAATGTCGGAAGTTAAACTTAAAACTGCCGCCGCAAGCTGGCTGAAAAACTTGGATATAGAGGTTTGATCGCCATGATGATGATCACTGGATCCGAAGAAGATAGTCAACTTACACTTTCAGAGAGCTGGTGGGAGGCGTCAACAGCACCGGGTGCGCAGGCGCCGCTGAAGAACTCTCCTCCAACGCGCGCGTAGTCGCACTCAGATGATGACAGCGCTCCGATCTCTTGTCCAGCTCGGACGAAGGCTACGTATGCTGTGGAGATGGGATAGTAAATTGGTTCTTACGATTTCTAAACAAAAGCTTTGGTTAGTCCTAGTAGTGTTGGACCTATCGATAGTCGACTATCGCTGAATAATCGATAGTCTATCGATAGTTCTTTAAAAACCGATAGTATCGATAGTTTTTTTTTATGTTCGAGCAAAAATACTATCGATAGTATTACCACGTTTTGAGCTATCGATTATGTCGATAGACCAATAGGCTTTTTCAGATGAAAACTATCGATAGTTCACTAAGTCCTAGTCCTTAAACTAATTTAGTCCACAGGTTAGGCTTTAAAAAGTTTGTATGCCCCCCATGCGAAATTTCAGACTCGTAGTTCTTGATACGTAGTGAGGGGGGGACAAGGGCGGAGGCGAGGGCGGCAAAATTGGGAAAAAAATATTTTGTGCGGTCACTGGTGGTCAGTCAGACAATTAATCTTTGAAGAAATTAGCTCTTACCCACTTGCACATATTGAATATCTCTTCCGCCTAATACAGTTGTTGCTAATCACGAGTCGCCCCGCATCCTTACATGGTTTTGAAATTATTATATTTCTCGCTCAATTCCTTCATAGTTCACAAACATTATTCTCACAAACACCAACATCATATTTTTATGACGTCAAAAGGGCGGCAAATTATCATCATTATTATTTTAATAACGTCAAAAGGGCGGCAAATTGTCAACATTTTTATTTATATGACGTCAAAAGGGCGGCAAATTATGACTCCGCCCCGGATGACAGTGACTCGCGCTACGCCACTAAGTTTCAGAGATTAGTTTATGAGTCTTTCCCCCGAATTTAACGTCCCCCCACTTAACGTCAATTTAACGCCACTAAATAGTAGCGTGAGTCACTTGTCAACCGGGGCGGAATAAACGTCAATTTAACGATTGACGTTAAGTGGGGGGACGTTAAATTCGGGGGAAAGACTCATAAACTAATCTCTGAAACTTAGTGGCGTAGCGTGAGTCACTGTCATCCGGGGCGGAGTCATAATTTGCCGCCCTTGGCTTTCAGTATGAATTCGGGGGTTTTTCTCTTTTTCAATGCATCAAAATCTGCCACTTACCAAGTCCACCGTACTCAGGGAAACAGGCCTTTGCCCCCTTCAGGTTCTCAAACCTAGAAATGTTGGTGAGAGCTGAGCTTTCCTTGACGAAGGCTGCGACCCTTGTGGCGACTGTGGAATCGGTTTGTACCAACTTGACTGGGGTCAATCTGAAGTGTCTGTAAAATTGTGAAAAGTATTGATAAATAAAAAGTATTTTGTATTTTTGTATTTGTATTTAAATAGCAGTCTAGACCTTTATAGACAGGACAAAACCAAAAAACTGGTACGAAGAATAGATTAGCTGGAGACCTAAAATAACACTGATTCTGTTTCTTATCCTGACAATTTCTTGAGCATCGGAACTTCATTGAGACTTATGCTTGGCTAGTCATCATCACCACATAGTATAAAACAAAGTCGCTTTCTCTGTCCCTATGTCCCTATATCCCTTTGTATGCTTAAATCTTTAAAACTACGCAACGGATTTTGATGTGGTTTTTTTAATAGATAGAGTGATTCAAGAGGAAGGTTTATATTATGTATAAATTGTATAATACATGTATAATATAGCCGTGCGAAGCCGGGGCGGGTCGCTAGTTTAAAATTAAAGTCAACTGTCTGTCTGTCTGAGTCTGACGACCCAGTTGGCACGATGGTCACCATGCCGCGCCGGACTGCCAAACACAGGGTTGCAGGTTCGATTCCCGCCTCAGACATGTATTTATGCTTAGATATTTGTCTGTGGTCGGGTTGTTTCTATGTATTATAAGTATTATATTTACAAAAGAAAAGTATATAAGTAGTATATCCGTTGTCTAGCACCCATAACACTAGTCTAGTTACTTAGCTTGGGGCTAGATGGCGAAGTGTGGAATGTCCTGAAATATTTATTTATTTACTAGCGACCAGCCCCGGCTTCGCACGGCTATATTATGCATGTATTATACATATAAACCCCCCCCCCCCCCCCCCTATTCAAGAGGAGGTTATAAACTTCCTCTTGAATCACTCTATCTATTTAAAAAAACCGCATCAAAATCCGTTGCGTATTTTCAAAGATTTAAGCATACAAAGGGATATAGGGATAGAGAAAGCGACTTTGCTTTATACTATGTAGTGAAGTGATAGTGATTTAACTTACTGTCTTGCAATATATCCGTAATTAGAAGGCGAAGAAATCAAATCAGCAACATTATCTCTTATATCCTTCAAACAATCCAATATGCTGGCTTTCTGCTGGCAAGCAATGCTCGGCGTGATGCCTAACGTATGGGCAGCGGCGCGCATCCATAGGCACTTTGTCTGCTCAGTGTTGGAGATGGTACACCAACGTTGGGAGCGGAAGGGGCCTGATGTTGCTGTTGAATCTATGTTAGGTACTGTACGAACTGTGAAAAGAAAGAAAAATATGATAAAGTAACTCAAAAATTGTAATGCCTTCCAAAATAACTAGTCTTCGTCTTCTTATGGTGCCATCTTCTACCGGAGGTCGGCTATCATTAAGGCTATTTTTACTTTTGATGCTGCTGCACGGAAAAGGGATCTACTCAAAGTCAAAGTCATTTTTTTTATAAATTTGGATGCTTAATACATTTGTATAAAGATCACATTGAAACGTCTTAAAAAATAAGT
Source organism: Idaea aversata (assembly GCA_907269075.1). NCBI lineage: Eukaryota > Metazoa > Arthropoda > Insecta > Lepidoptera > Geometridae > Idaea > Idaea aversata. Next base: position 4,895,020 of record OU026112.1, on the reverse strand, counting down.
TAGGATGTGTGCTTTCGGAACGCGCCCACCAATGAAAAGGACCAATAGGTTGTTGCTATTGTATTTAAATGCTCTCAAAGATGTGAACTTACTTGCCGAGGTATAGTTAGATATAGTGATGGGCGTGTCTTGGAACACGACCGTAGCACTGCTGCCGCCTCCGTTAGCGAGCGCGTTGAAGGCTGTCTCCTGCCAGGTCTGACCTCCAGGACCATGTGTGTACTTACTTGCCGAGGTGTAGTTAGATATGGTGATGGGCGTGTCTTGGAACACGACCGTAGCACTGCTGCCGCCTCCGTTAGCGAGCGCGTTGAAGGCTGTCTCCTGCCAGGTCTGACCTCCAGGACCATGTGTGTACTTACTTGCCGAGGTGTAGTTAGATATGGTGATGGGCGTGTCTTGGAACACGACCGTAGCACTGCCGCCGCCTCCGTTAGCGAGCGCGTTGAAGGCTGTCTCCTGCCAGGTCTTACCTCCAGGATTGTTCCTTTAGTATTTAAATGCTCTCGACGATGTGTACTTACTTGCCGAGGTGTAGTTAGATATGGTGATGGGCGTGTCTTGGAACACGACCGTAGCACTGCCGCCGCCTCCGTTAGCGAGCGCGTTAAAGGCTGTCTCCTGCCAGGTTTTACCTCCAGAGTCGTTTCTATTGTAGCTAAATGCTCTCAAAGATGTTTACTTACTTGCCGAGGTGTAGTTAGATATAGTGATGGGCGTGTCTTGGAACACGACCGTAGCACTGCCGCCGCCTCCGTTAGCGAGCGCGTTAAAGGCTGTCTCCTGCCAGGTTTTACCTCCAGAGTCGTTTCTATTGTAGCTAAATGCTCTCAAAGATGTTTACTTACTTGCCGAGGTGTAGTTAGATATAGTGATGGGCGTGTCTTGGAACACGACCGTAGCACTGCTGCCGCCTCCGTTAGCGAGCGCGTTGAAGGCTGTCTCCTGCCAGGTCTCGCCTCCAGGGTTGTTACCGTTCGGCCACCAATTTCGGACGTTCGTTAGGATTGCGGAGGCGAGGTTTCTGTTGAGGGAAATAAAAAATAATCATTACAAATAAGTTTATTAAACAAAAAGACACATGAGTGTTTTTTTGGAACTGGCATTGCATGGGCTCGTGCCTCGGGTTTAATTGGAACAAGTTTAACCAACGATTCAATCTTTCAACCTTTTGATTTATACCTACCTACCTACAAGCGCAGATGGGCATGCCCAGTGTTGTGGGTCTATTGAGGTCGATGATATTCCCTCAATCTCGTCCAATTTGGACAGTAGGTATTATGACAAGTTCAATCACTCATTTACTTATGCCTTAATTTTCGGGTTTATTAATTTACTAGTATTCGTCCCACGGCTTTGCCCACGTGAAACTATACACTGTACAAATTCAGAAGGCTACTTGTGGCTCTGACCACAACCTTTTTGCCGGATCCGCGCCTGCCCATGATATAACTAGTATGGGAAGGTAGTCCCACACTTTTGGATTTTTCGAAATTTGACGAACGACGAAATTTGACGACGGTAAATTGTGTTAGGTTTGTGCTCCATTGGTGCCGAAAAAAATTAACTGTAGTCAAAAATCAAATTAAACCAAATTCCACAATGGCACCGCAATTTTGGACATTCGATTTTTTTAGGATTATTCTAGATTGTGCTAGGCGTTGTAGTGCAGTTCAAATTTATAGGTTTTGAAATGGCGAGTCAAAGTGGAAAAATGATTTAGAAATTTGCTATAACTTACGTGTTAGCCACGATAGCACCCCAGGGTTGCCTCACGAAGGCGCAAGCAGCTGTGTTATTACTGATTGCAGTAGAAAGTGGTATCAAAGAACCGTCAGGGCAGAGCAGCGAGTAAACACTTACAAGTTCAGGACTTCTTAGCTGAAAGAAAATTAAGTTATTTCTTATCCCACTGTAGGCGCTGTTGCATTAGTTTTAACACTCAAAAGTGACAACTATATCGCACCTAACGTGACTTTAACCTTCTTAACCTACCGTGAAGTATTCCTTAACGTGTAACCAAGCCACATAAGCCACTATAGGTGCTGTGGGGTTTGTGGTAATCCTCATTTCTGATTATTATACCAACGCGACTTTAACCTTCGATCCTAACTCACCGTGAAGTATTCCCTAACGTGTAACCAAATTGCATAAGCCACTTTAGGTTCAGTAGCGTTAGCACCAAACGTGACTTTAACCTTCCTAACTTACAGTGAAGTATTCCCTAACGTGTAACCAAGTGGCTTAAGCCACTTCAGGTGATATAGCGTTAGTTTTAACACTCCTAGTGACAATTATATCGCACCTAACGCGACTTTAACCTTCTTAACTCACCGTGAAGTATTCTCTAACGTGTAACTAAGTCGTGTAAGCCACTTTAGGTTCCGTGGCGTTAGTTTTAACACTCCTAGTGACAATTATATCGCACCTAACGCGACTTTAACCTTCCTAACTTACCGTGAAGTATTCCCTAACGTGTAACCAAGCCGCGTAAGCCACTTTAGGTTCTGTAGCGTTAGTTTTAACACTCCTAGTGACAATTATATCGCACTTAACGCGACTCTAACCTTTTTAACTTACCGTGAAGTATTCCCTAACGTGTAACCAAGTCGCGTAAGCCACTTTAGGTTCTGTAGCGTTAGTTTTAACACTCCTAGTGACAATTATATCGCACTTAACGCGACTCTAACCTTTTTTTTACTTACCGTGAAGTATTCCCTAACGTGTAACCAAGTCGCGTAAGCCACTTAGGGTTTCGTGGCGTTAGTTTTAACACTCCTAGTGACAATTATATCGCACCTAACGCGACTTTAACCTTCCTAACTTACCGTGAAGTATTCCCTAACGTGTAACCAAGCTGCGTAAGCCACTTTAGTTTCTGTTGCGTTGGTGTTAACCCTCAAACACTCCAACGCCTGGATGTGTCGGTTATCGTTTCTCACGCCTGCGATGCTGACTCCCATGTCAATGCTGTATCCGGTGCAGTTGTTGGGCCCGCAAAGTGAACACAGTTGCGGGTATTGGGATTCTGGAAATATTCATTAATTATTAATTTATTACCTTCTTGTAGGGCCTTGTTGGCTTTTTAGGGTTCCGTAGCCAAATGGCAAAAAATGGAACCCTTATAGATTCGTCATGTCTGTCTGTCTGCCGTATGTCACAGCCACGTTTTCCGAAACTATAAAAACTATACTGTTGGTAAGTAGATGTATTCTGTGAACCGCATTAAGATTTTCCCACAAAATAGAAAAAAAAACACAATATTTTTTAGGGTAACTAAGTACCCCATACATATTATATATTCAGAACTTTATGAATTAAAAACTTATGCTATTTAACTTTAAGTATTTTGAATCATTATGTATTTTGATTTTCGGTATTTTAACTTTATAAATTATTATAACGTTATGTATTTTGAGTTTATACATTTTAACATACACCCGTTTTGTCTTTTTTTTTTCGCCGTGAGTAATGCGCACATTACTCACGGCGCACATACATTTTTGGTAAGAAAAATCTATTGGACGGGATAAAATATAAAATTCAAAATCCTGACTGACTGACTTGTACAATTCTAGCAACCTTTGCATTCATACAATTTTATTAAAATGTATGCGCGCTATAAATATTGCTCTTACGTTGAAGGAAAACATCATGATAAAACCCGTGGCTTTGTTGTGTCCAAGCTTATTGACATTTTCTTTTCTCTGAACACGGTCGTCTATGGCATCGTAGCTCCCGAACAGATGAACCGATTTTGTTTTTTTAGAAAGGTGAATTAGTCTGGACTGTTCTTAGCTTCTTTTGATTATAACTCTAAATATGTAAACATGATAAAAATTAATGTTAAAAGCATCTAAAGAAAAGTTACCAAAGTAACGTTTTAAGCCGAAGTGGTATGACCAAAAGCGCGATAGAGGTGTCTTATAAACAGTTTTTGGGTATCAACCACAAAAATCCATAGAATGATATTCCTACTGTCGTAAAGGTGAAGAAATGCTTTGTATTGTCATACACTTCGAAACACGATTAGAGTGATTTGAAATTGAAATTATATATTTCAGACATACGTCCATAGTATTAGTAACAATATAACACCTCCTCGATAGAAAAAAAACGTGAAAATCCTAAAAAATCGTATTTTTTTTTGTGCTTTTTCAATTACACGGCGATTGCGAAGAAAAAACAAGTACAAAATTTATATTTTTATACACTTTACATCGAATCCCATAAGGTAGTACAGATAGTTTTTCACTAAAATAGATGTGAGTCTTTTAATAACATAAAACTGTTAAAACGGCCATTTCGGGACGCGCAGGGAAAGGGATAGAGTTGTGGGGATGTTGGCCTAGCTTTATAAATGAAACGTAGCAATTGTAGGTATACAATAGGTATAATATAAAAACGTAAAAGTATGTACAAATAACTGGTGTGGAAGTCGAACAATCTTGAAAATCTTCCATCCGCCGAAATGCTGAAATGAAACAAGCAGACCACACGAAGAGAGCCGGCAATTGTTTTGCGCGTTTTTGACGTATTTTTTCGAACGAATATGGAACGCGATTTGAAATTTTTGTAAATCGCACACGAAAGAGTTATAGCTTGTGGAGTTTTTACTCCAACGTCGGGGTCACCAATTGTGGGGATGTTGGCCTAGCTTTATAAATGAAACGTAGCAATTGTAGGTATACAATAGGTATAATATAAAAACGTAAAAGTATGTACAAATAACTGGTGTAGAGGACCGAACAATAATAACGAGAGAGACGTGCGCGGAAGGCGGTCGTAGCGAGAGTGTTCGAGTCTTCCTCTGGCGAAGACAAACGCTGCACGCTGACGGCTGTAGCAGGTTCCAAGTTCAAAGGCAGCCGTAGACAACACGCGCAAGGTTTTGCTGGCGTGTCTGCACGGAGGTTGTAGTAGTGGCGAGCCGCCACAGAGTCATCGCGCGGCACGCGCGTGGGAAAGAGATAGGGGTTTTCAGGTCCTACTTCACCTTAAGCTAGTTTGAATAACTTACTAAGTTGAGTATCGATAGTGGTGTTAGCGCTCCATGCGCCAGGCCTGCAGGCGCTTGAGAAGAAGCTGCTGAGCGTTTCCGCTTCAAGATGATCGGCAGTACGAGATGACATGTCTGTATCTGCTGGGGCGCGGTCCGTTTGGGCAGCCTGTAATAAGTAAATGATCAGTTTGCTACAATAATACTATCACTATAACGTCTATTAGAAGAAGGTAGTAAGTCCAATACTTGTATATAGTATTCGTTGTTTCCTTACCGCAACTTCCAAAGCCTTCAGCACTCGAGGTGTCCACCTGACGTTGGTCTGATCAAGTCCAGGGTGACAGTATCTTCCACCACGCAGACCTGCGAGTCCTCCTGTATGAGAGCTGGGTACTATGGCCACTGCTTCGAAGGCGAATGGTTCTGAAAATATATGAGGTATTAAGACCACTGTGAAGCTGTAAATTTCCATACAAAAAGCAGTAACGTTTTCCCCCCCCATAAACGAAGTCCAATTTTTATATTTTTTTAAAATGTTCTAGATCTAATGGAAAACTAGGTTTAACCGTTTTTATTTTAAATAATTATTGCCTAAGATAAAAGTTATTAGTATCTGAATATCTATATTTTTGACTTAAAAACTTCATCGAGCGTTTCAATTGTTTTTTAATAGACTAAACTGAATTACCAAAAAAGAAAAACGTATAAACCTAGAATAAGATGCAGTGAATTAAATGAGACCAAATTTAGGTATTTCATTTTGTGAAGGATAAAGGGGGTAAAAACGTTACGGCCCGCAACTTTATTTGATAAACAAAATGTAGGCAGTTACGTCCGAATTTAAACTCTCTCTATCGCACGGTACGGGTCATTTTTGAAGATACCTACTCGCGCCGCGTATCGAGAGCTCACGATCCTCTTAACTTATGGATGGGGGAATGGGGGTGACTCCCGCTCAGGCTCGTTTCTAGCGCAGAGGTTAGCCAACGCCATTCAGCGAGCGTGGCAATGCTTCTAGCGCTAGCATTATGGGAACCTTTACGCCGGGAACGATAAGTTGCGGGTTATTTGACTAACTGGTGACTTTATTTATTTGTATTTATAATGTTAATTATGTATGTCTTTTTCTATTTGTAATGCTGTATTCGTTTTAAAACTCTATATTTTTACTAATTTATGGTTATAATATTATAATGTATTATTTTAATATTGTTGTTGACGACCCTGTTGGCTCAATGGTCACATGCCGGACTGCCAAACACAGGGTTGCGGCTCGATTCCCGCCTCAGACATGTATTTGTGATATTTGTCTGTGGTCTGGTTGTTTCTATGTATTCTAAGTATATTATTTACAAAAGAAAAGTATAGGTATAAGTAGTATATCCGTTGTCTAGCACCCATAACATAAGTTTAGTTACTTAGGTTGGGGCTAGATGGCGATGTGTGAAATGTCCGGCAATATTTGTTTATTTTATTTAATCTTGACCTTTCAGTGAATTTGCTTCATGGGATTCTTGCCAAGCGGACTTGTCTGTGTTACGGTTTTTCGTTTCATTTTTTCGTAACGCGTAGCATTTTTTCTTAGTTTTATGGAAATTGGATCCAAATATTATGAGAAGATTTCCTTACCCATTCTGTTGACATCCCTGACTGTAGCGATCACACGGTTGTCATTGGGCTGCTGCTGCGAGAGAAGTACCACTTCTTCTTCAGAGAAGTAGCCGACATCGGCTTGGCCGCGAGCCAGTGCCAAGGCACAGTCAATTCTGTTGGTACAACACATATAATTAGCCTTCAGCGAGGTGGTATGACCAGAAGCGCGATTGAGGTGTCTCAGAAACAGTTTTTGGGTATCAACCACTCAAATCCATAGAATGATATTCCTACTGTCGTAAAGATGAAGAAATGCTTTGTATTATCATATACTTCGAAACACGGTTAGAGTTATTTGCCTAATTGATAATTTTTGAAAATATTCTAGATCTAAGGTTTAACCGTTTTTATTTAAAAAAAATATTGCGTAGGATAAAACTTATTAGCATTTGAATAGGTATCTATATTTTTGACTTAAAAACTTCATCGAGCGTTTCAATTGTTTTTTAATAGACTAAATTGAATTACCAAAAAAGAAAAACGTATAAACCTAGAATAAAATGCAGTGAATTAAATGAAACCAAAATGTCATTTTGTGAAGGATAAAGGGGGTAAAAACGTTACGGCCCGCAACATTATTTGAAAAGCAAAATGTAGGCAATTACGTACTCTCTCTATCGCTACGGGTCATTTTTGAAAATACCTACTCGCGCCGCGTAGCGAGAGCTCACGATGCTCTTAACCGCGTATTTTTTCCAAAAAAAAACGTGATTAAGACCCGGTAAAGTAATTACTCCGAAAAGAAGTGTTAGTATAAGTATATTTACCTGGATGCCACCGAGTAACAGACGGCTTGGCTCCCATCTCTACTGATGCTCTGGCAGGTCCTTGGTTCAGTGATAGGTATGCATACTCTATCTGTAGGATACAAATGTGACAAATAAATATTAAATACTAGCTGCGCCCCGCGGTTTCACCCGCGTAATAATTTTCTACGCAATTTTCTTAATATTTTCTTTCATAAGAACCTTCTCCTGACAATAACAAACAAAACAAAAAAAGAATTGGCCAAATTGGTCCAGGCGTTGTTGAGTTATGCGCTTACCAACACATTTTGCGATTCATTTTTATATATAAGAAGATATATAAATTACGTGTCACGTTTGTGCGCGATGGACTCCTAAACTACTTAACCGATTTTATTCAAATTTGCACACCGTGCGCAGTTTGATCCCACTTAAAAGATAGGATAGCTTACATCTTAATTTATAGTCGCAATATTCTCCTACCGTTCCTCTTAAATAGTTTAAAACCTTAGCCACCGCAACGCGTGGCCGGGTCTGCTGGTATTAATTAAATAAATTACTAGTATCTAAAGATCTAAAGCTTTGGACACTTTGGCATAGTAACTTAAAATATTGCGGTAAATTTTGATACGTATGCCAATCGATAGAGGACATTATGGTGCACAAATAATGCCTTCACACCAAACCGCTAAAGCGCCTCGGACGCTGGATATTTATTTAACCAAACGTAGTGTTGTTTTCCTATGAACGCGTTTTGTTAGATATCCCGTTTCCGAGACGCTTTAGAGGTTTCATGTGAAGACAATATTTGCTTACTGTAATGCCCTTTATCGATTAGCATGGGTCTCGCAAAAAAGAATCACTATGCCAAGCTCCCATAGGTACTAAATGTCCGGACCTCTTACTGAGTATAATCACAAAAAAACCCTCACATGAGTTTATTGTGCCTTCTTCTCATTGGACGCGTTCTGAAGGCACCTTATATCCTTACTTAATTTTTAAGGCACTTCAAAGTGATGCATTGCATGAATCTTATTGAATACTAGCTGCGCCCCACTGTTTCACCCGCGTTAGTCCCGATCCAGTGAAAATATATGACGAAAAACGCTGAGCAATTTCACAGATGTCAAATTGACATTTGACAGATGTCAAAGTTACCTTTAACAGATGTCATCTGTCACTTTGACATCTGTCACTTTTTCGACACTTTTCGTTATATTTTAGACAATTCACACAATATCTTTATAAATTATAGCATATGTTCTATTCTGATGTTTATGCTATATTATTGTAAAGTTTCATTAAAATCCATTCGGTAGTTTTTGCGTTAAAGTGTAACAAACATCCATACATACAAACTTTCACGTTTATAATATTAGTAGGTTTTTTTTTTACTTAAACTAGTTTTGGCTTCGGGTGACTAAATGGCTAGCTGCTGCCCCCAAGGACACCAACCCCCTACAAAACAAAGATGTGTTTCTTTTCGTGCCAAAGAAGTGAGCAAGACTTCTTCTTATGAGTCATTTGGCTCGCCTTTGTGTTATCTATTTAGGTATAATTGTCGTTATGATAAAGTAAATATACAGGGTGAATATTTTAAACGGCCTTCAATCCTAAACTGAGTGTCCGAGCTATATCTTTAACTATTGTATTGCCTAACCGGGTTCATGTTGTCTTTATTAAACTTGTAACTATTTTTTCCGTAAATATAGACTAATTTAATATACCTACTGATTTGAACAGTTTTGAGATTTTCTCAATAGTTCTTTTTTAATATATTTTTGAATATTTCTAAACTTTTAAACGTGTTGACGTCACTAATGTCGTAATATCAATGTATTATATTGCGTAGTTGTGTAGAAAAAAAGTGTGTCCATGTCCTTATTAATTGGATGCCATTTGATTTTTTATTTATATGGCACATGTCGATTTCGTCATAACGCCGATGGTGACGTCATCAGAGTGCAAGTGAAGGTCCAACAGGTCGTTGATGTAGCATATTTTCGATTAAATAATTATATTTAAACGTGTTGACGTCACTAATGGCATAATATCAATGTATTCTATTGCGTAGTTGTGTAGAAAAAAAGTGTGTCCATGTCCTTATTAATTGGATGCCATTTGATTTTTTATTTATATGGCACATGTCGATTTCGTCATAACGCCGATGGTGACGTCATCAGAGTGCAAGTGAAGGTCCAACAGGTCGTTGATGTAGCATATTTTTGATTAAATAATTATATTTAATCGAAAATATGCTACATCAACGTTTATTTTTATTTATTTTTTTACATAAAACAATAATTAATGATGATTATGATGGCGAAATATTCTGAAAGGAGGAGTTCGAATTACAGAAGATTACGAAAATTAGCTATTTCCTTTATTTTGTGAATCTATGTTTATTTCCAGGAATTGATCTATATCAGCAACATTATCGATTGCTTCAAAAATATGGAGATTTTTTTTTTAATTAACAGTTTCGATTCCTACGGGTGTAAGTTTTTTTTAAATGGAATGATGCAGTTTTAGTTTTTTGTCAAAATCGGGTACGCAACTACAAGAGATAGCGAAAAATGGTACAACATTTTTCGCTATCTCTTGTAGTTTAGGATATACTTAGTAGCCCTGAAGGCCCATATAAAAAATTCATCCTGTATATGCCAATGTATCAATAGATAAAATTACTAGTTCCAAAGTCACTAAGTAAAGTACTTAGCAACTAGTATTTAAAGTGCATATTGTATACTAGCTGCGCTCCGCGGTTTCACCCGCGTAACTCCCGATCCCGTGGTAATATCGGGATAAAAAGTAGCCTATAACCTTCCTCGATAAATGGACTATCCAACACAAAAATATTTTTTCAATTCGAACAAGCAGTTCGTGAGATTAGCGCGTTTAAACAAACAAACTCTTCAGCTTTAGAATATTAAAAGTATAGATTAATAGTTGTTATCAAAGCGATAGGGTTAGGGATAGAAATTCATTGGAACAACTGTGGTTGGTGCCTTGACAGGACACGGAATCAATGACATGCTTTTAAAAATGAAGATAACTTCAAATAATGACTGCAGAGCCTGCGGCGATGTCAGAGAAACTATGGAGCACATACTGTGTGAATGCGACGTCTTAGCAGCGAAGCGTATGAGCCTCCTTGGGAATGCGTATCCCAAACCGGAGGAATATTATGTTTCTTTCTCTCAGTGGGATCACCGCGTTTATCGACCACTTCTTCAAAGAGTAAGAAACTTAAAGGTAGGGGTAAACACAAAAGATCCCATTGGGTCGAAGTGTTGCTGGCTATTTGTCAGCCCCCAATTTCCAAGATAAGATAAAGCGATAGGGTTCGATTTAATTTTGTCAACTATTTTTTACGTGTACTAGCATCACTTTATTTGGGTCATTTTTGCGTGATGATGGAGTGGGCTTGTTCAACACTTAATATACCACCTTCCCAGCTTAGCCGACCGTGTCTAAAAGAAAGTACTTGTCAATACTTCTCGAGCCAACTAAGCCGCGGGTTTGATCACGATGTTTTCCTTCACCGTAAGAGCAATGTAAATTAGCGCACATAAATTTTCCGTAAGAAATAGTCATTGGTGGGATACAAATGTGTATGTCATAATCTATACCTATATATAAAAATCAATTGCTGTTCCTTAGTCTCGCTGAAACTCGAGAAAGGCTGAACCGATTTAGATGATTTCGGTTTTGAAATGTTTGTCGTAGTCCAGGGAAGGTTTAAACGGTGAGAATTTAAAGATCGGACTTACGCGGGTGAAACCGCGGGGCGCAGCTAGTCACAAATAAATTGTTCATTCAAACAAAACATAATCCTGCAAGACTAACTATGTAACAAGGAAGATTATTGAAGACTCAATAACTTTATAATTTGTTTTATCAACAAACCTATTGAATCTTCAAGGATAATAATTGATAATGCAAAATTGCAAATACTAAACTTATCTAAGTTATCAGTATTTTAGGTAAGTACCTATTATTGAGTAGGAAATTAGAAATATTTATTGATTATGTACCTATCTGTGTGTTTTACAGATGCAAACGTATTGTAAAAAAAGAGTTTTAGATGGAAAAAAAAAAAATTGTCGGACGACAAATAGTCGTCCGACATTTGTCGTCCAACAAATTGTCGTCCGACATTTGTCGTCCGTCAATAGTCGTCCGACAAATAGGCGTCCGACATTTGTCGTCCGTCAATAGTCGTCCGACATTTGTCGTCCGTCAATAGTCGTCCGACAAATAGTCGTCCGACATTTGTCGTCCGACATTTGTACGTCTTAATACACTCACAGCCATATGTACGTCTTAATACACTCACAGCCAAATTAAAAACAGTAGGCCCAGGCATACATTTTCGCCGCGCCGTAGAGAGGGGATAGCTGTCTACTCTCCATCCGTCTTACGCTTTTTCGATCAGGTCACGTGTCCTGACGCGAGTTTAAGATTTTATACCCATTACAGAAAAAGTGCTCAACGCCGCTAAAGAAGTTTTCACTTCAAAAATTGGTAGTAACAACAGCCATGTTTGCACCAAACGTTCAATATTTAATTTATAACTAGGAGATAAATCTTAAAGATAAATCTCTAGGTACCCATCGGGTTAGTGGCGACTGGCGACCCAGGGGTATATTTTTGAATAGTTTTCTCCACGTGTCGTTTCGAGCGCTCGATTTCTACTGATATTCGATCGACATCGAAATTCACTATTTTTGAAACGCTCGATCGTAACGAGTGGTCTCCACCACTCGTCGCCGACAGGCAAGTGGTAGAATAAAACGCCAAACAATCATAGTCAAACATTCGGAAACAATCTTTGAAAAATATTTATATCTATTGGGAATAATTCGAATGTTCGTCGGTAATGACCGGTTTATTTTCTGCGTCAAACGAATAAATAAATAAATAAATACTGCAGGACATTCCACACATCGCCATCTAGCCCCAAGCTAAGTAACTAGACTTGTGTTATGGGTGCTAGACAACTTATATACTACTTATATACTTTTCTTTTGTAAATATATACTTATAATACATAGAAACAACCAGACCACAGACAAATATCTAAGCATAAATACTTGTCTGAGGCGGGAATCGAACCCGCAACCCTGTGTTTGGCAGTCCGGCATGGTGACCATTGTGCCAACTGGGTCGTCAATAAAAATTTACATTTCTAATTTCAATGTATCTCCGAGCGATCCGTCTCTGAGGCACATGAGTAGAGGTGGCACATGTCCTATTCATATGTCTGAGGTGCACACTTTGATTTTTTTAATTCCCTGTGGGAATATCAAATTTAAAAGTAGCTTATAGCCTTCCTGGATAAATGGACTATCCAACACGGAAATGATTTTTCATTTCGAACCAGTATTTCCTGAGATTAGCGCGTTCAAACAAACAAAAAAACTCTTCAGCTTTATAATATTCGTATAGATTGTTTTGACGTGACAACGTTTTATAAATTGGTTTGCCGGGTGACACTTCAAGAAACTGCGTTACGCTCCGCTGACGTTATGCGCTCACAATGAGAGCGAGTGAGAGGCACGCGGGCATGGTTAGCCCGCCTAAGAGCGAGAGAGACAGACATAAAAAGTGAAAGGCACGCGTCCCTTCCACTCGAGCACAGTTGTTGTCACGTAAAACTTTCGCCCGTATACCGACTTTACAGGCAACCAGTTTTTTTTTGTGCCGTTAACTTATCTTTAAAACAGTGAAGTCAATTTAGTTCTTTTGGTGTCATCCAAATATCCACCATTTTGATTTTAATCAACTTTGTATCGAAAAGTAGAAATAGCAAAAACCGGCTAACGCGCGATTTGGACTCGCGTACGTAGGGTTCCGTACCATTATATTCTGTTTTAAGTGTTTGTTGTTATGCGGCAACAAATGTACTTACCTTCATCATTTTTAAAAACAACTGTCTTGCTATCACGGTTCATGAGATACAACCTGAAGGCCAATTCTCGTAAATAACATTGTTCAAATTACATTTCAATATCATTTCGATTGCATTTCGATCACAAATAATACCCTCAAAGTAGCTCAAAATATCCTCAAAGTTAGCTTTTTGTCTGAAAAAAACTGACTTTGAAGGTATCTTTTGCAATCGAAATGCAATCGGGATGATACTGAAATGTAATTTAAACAATATTATTTACGAGAATTGGCCTTCTGGTGACAGACAGACAGTGGAGTCTTAGTAATAGGGTCCCGTTTTTACCCTTTGGGTACGGAACCCTAAAAATTTGGTAGTAACTACAGCCATGTCTGCATAAAACGTTCTATAGTTAATTTGAACTAACTGGGGCATCCAAATAATCGCCATTTTGATTTTATCAACTCTATTTGCATCGAAAAGCGGAGTATAGCAAAAAAACGACCCTCCGGTCGAAATATCTTATATCCTACCACGCCCTATATCTTATCTATCTACCTATCTATTAGTATCTATATATGGATCATCACCAATAACATTTTTCATGGCAATAGCATATATTTATCAATTTCATCAACATTTTCCTCAAAAACACAAACCACAAAATCTTTTGTTTTCACGAAAGTCAAATAAATAAAAAAATTAAACAAGCAGAAGCCTCACTATCATTATAAGTCAACAATCCGTTACCACTCAGCAAACAGACGAATTAGATTTTTATAACCTTGCACTTTGATATGACAAATTTTTGGAAAAATTACCGGATTTAGATTTATTCTTTATTATCTATATACTGAAAAAGCAGTAATTGATTAACAAAATAGTATCAAAATCATTATTAGTCCGATTTAAATCGGAAGTATTTGCTTTTTACACTTTCAAATGCATGGTAATACTAAAATTACATAATAGTTTACTTACAATTTTGTGCTACAACGCTGCTCAAAGCCACAAGGAAAACCGCAAAAACTTTTGTATCCATTATTGATAAACAAAATCACTTTACATCAGGAATATTCCAGTTATTAATCTCTTATTAGATTAACTAATTTAGCTTTATTTTTAACACAAGCTTTCGACAGCGTCGCACTTTTAGTAGTAACGGTTTAAGTAGTAAAAATGGATTCGCATAGTCAATTCAATGTATCTTATCGCGTATTTCGAAATTCACTGTAAAGGTGGGTGATATAATGTTGATAAAACGCGATAAGTATTGATAACAGTGCGTCAGACGCGGCGCGGCGTCCTGCAGGGAACCGTTGTAGGTCAACGTTTTTATTCTCTTGATATTAAAGACTCTTATGAAATATGATTTGCAGTTTAACACGTGTAACTCCTTATTCCCTGGATGAAAAGTAGCCTATGAGTTGTCTCAGGGTTTTAGCTATGTTTAATTGAAATTTCATCTAAATCAGTCTATTTTTTGGAGCTGATGTAACTAATAGGTACAATCAGAAAGTTTTGTTTGTTTAATATTGAGTCTGTTTTGACCTTGAGATGTTATTTTACGGATTAATTAGTAGTATGTAAGCTATGAATCAGAATACTTGTTTATTTTTAAAATGCTGTAACGAAAGCGACTTCCAAAATCTTTTCTTAGCGGACATTTCTAATATCTGTAGCTGATTTAAGTCCGATCTGTCTGTGTGTGTAGTTTGAGCTGAGCGTTGATATACATAACAGTCAGTCAGTTGACTTTGAATATTATATTTAAAGATGATCACTCCGTCCGTCAGTCGGATATCTAAAAAAAGGCAATTGTCGTCAATCATGAATAATAATAAATAATACTTAGATAGTAACCGTTCTTAGTACTTTATCGATGTTTGTGTGTCGAGATACGGATACGATATGGTTTGTAGGTAGGTACCAACAAATATACAGGGACTGACTAAGGTAATACACATCTATCAATATCTCTTATATTAAAATGAATCCCTATTTTCCTTTGTCACGGCGCATCACGCGTGAACGGCTGGATCAATTTTGCAAATTCTGTGTGAAATTCAAAATGTTAAGTTCGTTATTGTCAGGAAAAGGTTCTTATGTATGGATAAAAAAATAAATTAAGTTCGACTTCGAAAATATATGAAAATTAAAATTATAAAAAAGCCTGAAAACAAAAACTAAAAAGTGAAATATGTATAATCTATTTCGGGTCAATAAGATAGCAGATAACTTACACATACTTGGAAGTCGGACTGGGTTAGATTGAATCTTGAGAGGTATACAATAGGAAACATGGTGTCATCAAGTCCGACTGCGAGTTATCCTCGTCGTTATATTTTTGTCGTGTGCTTATCTTATTGTTTTTTATTTCTATTTTACGGTGGTTGTTTGTAACGAATAGAATCCGAAACAACTGGACCGATTTAGATGACACTTGGTATGCGGATACATTGATTAATTTGGAGTAACATAGGCTACTTTTATCTCGATATTCCAAATGGATCGGGAGTTACGCGGGTGAAACCGCGGAGTGCTGCTACTATAAATATAAAAAAAGATTCACCAAAATCGGTTGATAAACACAGAAAATATGCGGGAACATCCATAAAAAAAAAAAACATACATACAACCGAATTGAGAACCTCCTCCTTTTTTTGAAGTCGGTTAAAAAATAATCCCTATTTCCCTTGGTCACGGCATCACTCGTGAACGGCAGGACCAATTTTGCTCATTCTTTTTTTGTTGTGTTTGCTATTGTCGTGTTAATAACACCATTTATAACTCGAGAACGGCTGGACCGATTACAATGAAACTCGGTAAGTAGAGAGCTGGATTACATATAGGCTACTATTGTGGTTCTAATACTTAATGGTCGTGGTTCGTTCGGTGGACTGTATATGTTCGCTGGTTCGGTCAAATGAAAGAAGCTCGTTGTTTGTAGTTCGTGTTCGTTTATTGTTCCTTGGTTGTTCTCGATCGGAGGCTCGTAGTAGAATGCGTAGTGGTCGATCGGAGGTTCGTAGGAGAATGCGTGATGCGTCCCGGCCGGCCCGCGTTTTATAGGCGGCCGGATAACGGTGTATCCGGCCGGCCGGGGCGCATCTGGCTCCTTTGTTCTAATACCGACTCGTGGTATTTTATTTTACAAACATAGCTTACGTTCTAAAGTTCCTTAATTAACAGTTTTAACCTTATCAACTATATTAACACAAATGATCTTAAGACTAAAATTATTCTAAACCTTAGCCTAATGTAGCCGTCCGCAACAGCTACTTTTTATCCCTATATTCCCAAGGGATCGGGAGTTACGTGGGCGAAAACGCGTTTTCTATGTCATTATCATGCATAGTATAAAACAAAGTCACTGTCCGCTGTCTGTCCATATGTATGCTTAGATCTTTAAAACTACGCAACGGATTTTGATGCTGTTTTCTTAATAGATAGAGCGATCCATGAGGAAGGTTTATATGTATAATACATGCATAATATAGCCGTGCGAAGCCGGACCGAGTCGCTTAATATAATATGTCATAAAATCTTTAATACGTTCCTGGAAATTCCTAACGGATATTTTCATACCCCGATTTAAATCTACAGTTCGAGCAAAGCTTGTTGATTCTTCTTTAATTCAAGGATTGAGAATTGAAGTCCAATGTGTCCAAGGTCCATCTACCACCAAACCGGCGTAATTTAAAAAAAGTTGAGAATTCAAACTAAAACTCATTTTTTTTTATTCAATAGGTGTCATTCAGTTCTTTACACAGTATATTACATCACTTTGAAACGTCTTAAAAAGTAAGTTAAGATGTGTGCCTACTGAACGCGCCTACCAATAAGAAAAAGGCACAAGAAACTCATGGGGGTTTTTTCTATTTGTGATCATACTCACAGAGGTCAAGATAACAAATACTTTGAAGATATTTTTAAAATGGAGCTATTAAATTTATGTCCATAGGTCCTTTATCATTAAGGTAGGTAAGACGAAGTATCATAGTACGCCTTACTGCACAATTTATCTCTATATATAAAAATCAATTGCTGTTCGTTAGTCTCGCTAAAACTCGAGAACGGCTGAACCGATTTAGATGATTTCGGTTTTGAAATGTTTGTTGTAGTCTAGGGAAGGTTTAAACGGAGGTTTAAAAGAGAATTTAAAGATTGGACTTACGCGGGTGACCCCGCGGGGCGCAGCTAGTGCTATATAAAAGTTTTGAACCTGTTAATGAACATGAAATGTCATATACATCTTTAAGTAATTTATTACAATAGAACACACATGCGCTATTAAACGGCTGTTTATTTACCGGAGCCTACTACCGGGCAGGGCACGGATCACTTTTACTCAGCGCATGCTTCCAATTCCAACACAGATAATGAACGTTGTGCAATTATAAAATTCAGACCATTATGGCTTAGAGAGTTATCAGATAGCAAAGCCAAGAATAGAGCCTGTCAATTTAGCAAAAAGAAAATCGCTTAATATTTTTGTACCATTCGATAATGTGGCCAATGGCGCAGCGGGCGAACACTTAAATGTGACGAACGTCGACGACGACTGCGGGTTCGATTCCTGTGTCAAATCAATTTATATTAATTTATAAGTCTATCTACATGCTTCTAAGACAATTATTGTATAGAGGAATCAATGAAGAACATATTGGTCATTGACAGTTTTGTTGTAGCTAACCGTTTTTGTAATAAAATCAAAAAACTGTAAAGGCTGATACAAAACAGTGTCGAGGGGGATAAAAATCACTTTCCAGCATCTAAACTAAGTATAAGCAGTACCTTAGAGTAGGGGGGGGCGGGGGGGCGGTTTTATGCGCTCTATGTTTGTTTGACGTTTATACTACTACTAGTTACGGTCGAGCGATTCAAAAATAGCGAATTTCCGATGTCGAACGAATATCAGTAGAAATCGAGCGCTCGACGCGGGGCGAACGATTCAAAAATAGGGCTCCAGGTCTAATGAAAATCTTCCCTAAACTCTTACCCGGAGTTTTGGCGGGAACGAGCCAACAACATGTCGTGCTGCAGTTTTATTTACACTTAGTTGTAAACCGAGTTAAATTGTATATTTCCGGTGGAAAGTTATCTAATTTAGTTCTGTGAAAGTGCACAAGTGTAGTGAAAGTAAAAATCAGTGTCAAACATGGACTTTTCTCGTTGCCTCCAAAATCTCCTACAAGGTTATAGTAAAGTAGCCACCGCTTTACTATGACCCCTGACTTGACAAACTGTGACTTGACGACTTGACCATCTTGAAACACTTTGAGCCCGATTTCTGTTATTCGGGCCATAACTTGATGCAAAATATTACTTGATACTG
This sequence comes from Idaea aversata, assembly GCA_907269075.1. Lineage (NCBI taxonomy): Eukaryota > Metazoa > Arthropoda > Insecta > Lepidoptera > Geometridae > Idaea > Idaea aversata. Next base: position 4,876,388 of record OU026112.1, on the reverse strand, counting down.
GCTATATGCACAAACCGTGCGAAGCCATAACTGAAGAAAAAAAAAAACCTGCTGAAAATGAAGAACAAAATGAAAATGGCATAAGTTCCTGGGGCCAAACAAGAGAGAGAAAAAAAAAACTCTTTATCCTGATATTCACAATAAAATTTAATATAATATTATTATGATCGGAATTTACACAGAACTTTCACGTTAGTAATAATAACTTATCAGTCATACATATCTCTGCAAACAATGTCTCATACAATTTGTTGGAAAATGATTCAATTTTTCCAATAAAACGGACAATAAAACGGAAATGAATTAAACAAAAGGAAATTTATAAACACTTTTCTAGGAACTGATGAATGCATGAAGTAGGTAAGTATTTGGAAAACGTCCAGGATTCTATTCTAGCATCTTTCATTCTCTGAATTTAAAATAGTGCCTTTACGCAAAAAGTAATATTTAATTTCCTTTAATTACAATCAAACGTTGATCTAACCATACTAACTAAAGACCTCGTTTCACGGAAAGACCAATGTGTTTCAGCGAAGAGGTTTTAATACAAAAGGGGGTTGTTCTAGACTAGACGTCTAGGCGAACAACTTTTGTTCTACGACTTTTGAAAATTCGAACATTTCGTTCGAAGTTTTTGAATGAAACAGCTGATTATCAAGTAAAAATTCTCTCAGAATTATCGAAAAAAAAGTTCGAATTTCCAAAAGTCGTAGAACAAAAGTTGTTCGCCTAGACGCATAGAACCACGGAACACTTTTACTTCTAGCGGAGATCTAGAACAACCCCGTTTCTTTAAAACCCCTTCGATGAAACACCATGGTAATAAATATGTACTTTGAACGTACATAGTGTATCGCACTTTGCTCTAACCTACAGTTTACGAGTGAGTGGTCACCACAGACTACTAGCTAGAAATGTGGCGGCAATTATTGAACTCGACTAATTTAAGAGCTTCGGAATTTCAGTAGAACTTAAGGTAAAGATGGACCTGAAAACTCCTATCCCTTTCCCACACGATTTTTTCGTTTATTGGTCGTGGTCCGACTGCCGGAGTTCTATCAATCGAACCACGGGCAAATAAAACTGTCCGTGGTTCTATCAATCGAACCATCGTTTTAATAATATTAAATTCTATTGGCAGTGGTTCTATCAATCGGACTATCCTATAAATAATATCAAATTGTATTGGTAATAGTTCTACTGGAAGAGTAGGACCAAGATAATTATTTTCAACCACTTTTCATTATTTAGTAAACTAGAATAAAATTTCCAAGGAAAACAAAAACCGATCGAAAATAAAAAACAAAAGACGGTCGTAACGGAAACAAGCGACGATCGAAAAAATAAACAAATGAAGATCAGAAAACAAATGAATTTGGATAACGGCGACAAATGACAAGTAACTGTCAAATTGACAGACGTCAAAGTGACAGCTGTCAAACTTAAAACTGCTATAGCTCAGAAACTATTGATCCCAGACTGACGATCTCTTTAGAGGAGTGATAGATCTCATCGAAAGCTTCATTTCAGATAACAGCTGTCAAACTTAAAACTGCTATATCTCAGAAACTATTGATCCTAGATTGACGGTGCCTTTGCAGATGTGATAGATCTCATCAAGATCTTCATTTCAGATGACAGCTGTCAAACTTAAAACTGCTATATCTCAAAAACTATTGATCTTAGATTGACGGTCTCTTTGCAAAAGTGATAGATCTCATCGAGATCTTCATTTCAGATGACAGCTGTCAAACTTAAAACTGCTATATCTCAGAAACTATTGATCCTAGATTGACGGTCTCTTTGCAGAAGTGATAGATCTCATCGAGATCTTCATTTCAGATGACAGCTGTCAAACTTAAAACTGCTATATCTCAGAAACTATTGATCCTAGATTGACGGTCTCTTTGCAGAAGTGATAGATCTCATCGAGATCTTCATTTCAGATGACAGCTGTCAAACTTAAAACGGTTATATCTCAGAAACTGTGTTCTAGATTGATGATCTCTTTGCAGAAGTGATAGATCTCATCGAGATCTTCATTTCAGGTGACAGCTGTCAATCTTAAAACGGCTATATCTCAGAAACTGTTTGTTCTAGATTGATGATCTCTTTGCAGAGGTGATAGATCTCATCGAGATCTTCATTTGAGATGACAGCTGTCAAACTTAAAATGAACATTTGAAATGAAGATCTCGACGAGACCTCTGCAAAGAGATCATCAATCTAGAACACACAGTTTCTGAGATATAGCCGTTTTAAGTTTGACAGCTGTCATCTGAAATGAAGATCTCGATGAGATCTATCACTTCTGCAAAGAGACCGTCAATCTAGGATCAATAGTTTCTGAGATATAGCAGTTTTAAGTTTGACAGCTGTCATCTGAAATGAAGATCTCGATGAGATCTATCAGTTCTGCAAAGAGACCGTCAATCTAGGATCAATAGTTTTTGAGATATAGCAGTTTTAAGTTTGACAGCTGTCATCTGAAATGAAGATCTCGATGAGATCTTTCACATCTGCAAAGGCACCGTCAATCTAGGATCAATAGTTTCTGAGATATAGCAGTTTTAAGTTTGACAGCTGTCATCTGAAATGAAGCTTTCGATGAGATCTATCACTCCTCTAAAGAGATCGTCAGTCTGGGATCAATAGTTTCTGAGCTATAGCAGTTTTAAGTTTGACAGCTGTCACTTTGACGTCTGTCATTTTGACAGTTACTTGCCTTTTGTCGCCGTTATCCAAATTCATTGGTTTTTTGATCTTCATTTGTTTATTTTTTCGATCGTCGCTTGTTTCCGTTACGACCGTCTTTTGTTTTTTATTTTCGATCGTCTTTTGTTTTCCTCGGAAATTTTTATAAATAAAGAAAAGTGGTTGAAAATAATTATCTTGGTCCTACTCTTCCAGTAAAACTATTACTCTATTACAAGGTTACATATCAAAATAACTAAGTTCAATATAACTATGTTCGAAATAACTACGGTCATAATGCCTACTGTTCAAAATACCTAATGGTTGTTTCACATATTTTTGAAATAACTAATGAACGAAATACCTAATGGACGAAATACCTACGGTTAATTTACCTACGTTCATTATAACTATGTTCGAAATAACTACGGTCATAATACCTACTGTTTAAAATACCTAATGGTTGTTTGGCATATTTTCGAAATACCTAATGGACGAAACACCTACGGTTAATTTAACCACAATTAATTCAACTACGGGTTTTCACCTGCGGTTAAAAAAAATCAATTTTATAAAATACACCTACGGTTAATTTAACTACAATTAATTTAACTACGGTTTTTCACCTGCGGTTTAAAAAAATCAGTTTTATAAAATCCCTAACCAAGTAAAATGGGTAGAATTCGCTTCTAGCACTCGCCGGCCGCTGCCGCGGCACCGCTCGCTTCGCTCGCTCGGCTCGTGCGTTGTGGTCGCAGTTCTAACATAAACCTAACCTATCCATGTCGGTTCGGGGTAGGGGGTGTTCCGGATGGGTCTTTATATGCTTCCCTAATCAAGTCAAATAGGTAAAATTCGTCTCTAGTTGCGTGATAAAGGCAGCATATAAAGACCCACCCGGAAAACTCCCTACCCAGAACCGACATGGATAGGTTAGGTTTATGTTAGAACTGCGACCAAAACGCACGAGCCGAGCGAGCGAAGCGAGCGGTGCCGCGGTAGCGGCCGGCGAGTGCTAGAAGCGAATTCTACCCATTTTACTTGGTTAGGGATTTTATAAAATTGATTTTTTTAAACCGCAGGTGAAAAACCGTAGTTGAATTAATTGTAGTTAAATTAACCGTAGGTGTTTCGTCCATTAGGTATTTCGACCATTAGGTATTTTAAACTGTAGGTATTATGACCGTTAGTTATTTCGAACATAGTTATATTGAACTTAGTTATTATAATGTGTAGCCCAATCGACCGTTAGGTATTATGAACTTATGTGAATCGACCGTAGTTATTTCGAACATAGTTATATTGAACTTAGTTATTATGATACGTAACCCTATTACAATTGGATATTATTTTAACGATGGTTCGATTGATAGAACTGCGGACAGTTTGATTTGCCCGTGGTTCGTTTGATAGAACTACGGACAGTTTTATTTGCCCGTGGTTCGATTGATAGAACTACGGACAGTTTTATTTGCCCGTGGTTCGATTGATAGAACTCCGGCAGTCGGACCACGACCAATAAACGGATTTTTTAAGGATTTTCACGATATTTTTCTATCGAGGCAAATCACCCTATTCGTGTTTCGAAGTGTATGACAGTACAAATCATTTCTTCACCTTTACGACAGTAGAAATATCATTCTATGGATTTCAGTGGTTGATACCCAAAAACTGTTTCTAAGACACCTCTATCGCGCTTCTGGTCATATCACTACGGCTTAATCTCTTTCGTTTATCGGTTCATACCTTCAAAGTGGGTACTAATTTGTTACTTACTTACCTTACCTACTCCATCTGCGACAGTTCCGTGTCAGAAAAGCATTCTGGGTCTGTCTGGACTCCTAAAAATGTAAGCCTAAACTACTAAAAAATAAAATAAATTACAACTTTTTCCACTTTACTACATAAAATTTCTCAATATAAAACACTGTATAAAACACTCGTGTATAAAAAAAAACAGTGTAGGTATAAAGTATAACACCCATAATGGCTTGATCACGAAAAATTTCAATTCAACTTGTAAAATCACAAGGGAAGCTGAAATATAAAAAAATATATTAATTAAACAAAAAAATCTCTGTCTAAAATCTATACTTACCTACATTTAAAATACTTTATCTTGAATTACTGGGGAAAAGGTACCTGCGTTCTCTCCATACAAACGTAGTCGACTGTTTCCTCCCTGGATAATGACACTAGCTCAAATATTTTTGTTGCATAAAACTTATAACTGCCATGACTATGCTCCTATGTCTTGATTTTTATTCATTTTCTAATTATTGTAGAAATTAGTTTCAGTAAAATAAAGAAATAAAGAAAAAAACAAAACATAGGGGCAAGGTCATGGTAGTTATAAGTTTTATGCAACATAAATATTTGCTATAGTGTCATTATCCAGGGAGGAAACCGTCAACTACGTTTGTATAGAGAGAACGTCGGTACCCTTTTCTCTTAAGCCGCTGATCGTAGCGACCTGAAACTTTTAGGATCGTGTTCTATGTATGACGTAGGCATCCGATAAGAAAGGATTTTTCGAAATTCTACCCCTTATGGGTTGAAAAAGGGGGGCAAAGTTAGTATTCCGCAACGTGATTCCTTGGTCCAATTCACTTCAAAGCAAAGACATTCTTTCGACTTCTACGCGGACAAAGTTGCGGGCAAAAGCTAGCCTATATGTTAATATTATAAAGAGTAAAGGGATAATTGTTTGTTTGCATTGAATAGCGACGCCTGATCTTATAGCGACGAACACAGCGACGGCATCTCTTGAACGAACCACAACGAGATCTACATCTATCTATCTATCTTACCGATACCGCCTCGGTCACGATGCCTGATCTTATAGCGACGATCACAGCGACGGCATCTCTTGAACGAACCACAACGAGATCTACATCTATCTCTATCTATCTTACCGATACCGCCTCGGTCACGAACAGGAGCGACGCCTGATCTTATAGCGACGATCACAGCGACGGCATCTCTTGAACGAACCACAACGAGATCTACATCTATCTATCTTACCGATACCGCCTCGGTCACGAACAGGAGCGACGCCTGATCTTATAGCGACGATCACAGCGACGGCATCTCTTGAACGAACCACAACGAGATCTACATCTATCTATCTATGTTACCGATACCGCCTCGGTCACGAACAGGAGCGACGCCTGATCTTATAGCGACGATCACAGCGACGGCATCTCTTGAACGAACCACAACGAGATCTACATCTATCTATCTTACCGATACCGCCTCGGTCACGAACAGGAGCGACGCCTGATCTTATAGCGACGATCACAGCGACGGCATCTCTTGAACGAACCACAACGAGATCTACATCTATCTATCTATGTTACCGATACCGCCTCGGTCACGAACAGGAGCGACGCCTGATCTTATAGCGACGATCACAGCGACGGCATCTCTTGAACGAACCACAACGAGATCTACATCTATCTATCTTACCGATACCGCCTCGGTCACGAACAGGAGCGACGCCTGATCTTATAGCGACGATCACAGCGACGGCATCTCTTGAACGAACCACAACGAGATCTACACCTCCAGTTATAGCTGAAACAAACGCATTCAGATTTACGAGAATTTTCACGAAACAATTTTAAAATCGCTAGAAAAAAACAGCTGTAAAAATGATAAATAAATTTTGCAGGACATTCCATACATCGCCATCTAGCCCCAAGCTAAGAACTAGACTTGTCTTATGAGTGCTAGACAACGGATATACTACTTTATATACTTTTCTTTTGTAAATATATACATATTATATACCGACCTCTGTGGCGCGTCGGGCGAACACCCGACTGCGACGCAGAAGGTTGCGGGTTCGATTCCCGCCGGGAACAAGTTTTTATGCTGACCATAAATTCTTGTCTCTGGTTCTGGGTGTTTCCTATATGTATAATATGTATATATTTAAAAAAAAAAAGTATATAAGTAGTTTATCCGTTATCTGGCACCCATAACACAAGCATTAAGTTGCTTAGCTTGGGGCTGGATGGCGATGTGTAATATGTCCTGAAATATTTATTTATTATTTATTTATTTACATAGAAACAAACCACAGACAAAAATCTAAGCATAGATACTTGTCTGAGGCGGGAATCGACCCCGCAACCCTGTGTTTGGCAGTCCGGTATGGTGACCATTGTGCCAACTGGATCTTCAAATACATAGAAGCACTAATATATGACTACCTGACAACTGGCAGAAAAACCGCTCGGGGGTTTCTTCATACATTTTTAATATGGCGCCATCTATCTGCCAGTTGATGAAATATCAACTCGGAAAAAGATCGTCACCGTATCTCCTCGCCGTCAACCTGCGCGATGCCAAGCGATCAGCAGCTCCGAATCAACTCGGCTACGGCTAAGCAGGGTGCCGCCGCGCGGTTAGTCAGTATCCGAACGTGAAGTGTAGACGAAGAAACGCAAGCTACGGTACGGAGAGTCGTAATATAGCTTACGATGAAACGTAAGCGCGGGTACGGCAAGTCGACCACGCACCGTACCGCGGTTCGTGAGCTTGTCCCGAGGCGAGGTAATTACGTTACGATTCCGATTAGTGAGCGTTGCAGTAGGGATTTTTATACAAAGAAAACTGAACTGCTCGAGTTGATACGTTTAGGTACGTTCCGTTTACGAGTTGATATGTGTGCTACGACCCTTAGTAGGATACTATATGTATAGTATGAACATACCGCGGTCTCCCGCAGCGCCTCCCTTGGCGTCTTCGTCGTGGTCTCCGACAGCAGCTCCTGCGGCGCCGACAACACCGCTGAATGACGCGGTACCGCCTGTCGCCAGAGCGGCAACGTTTGAACCGACCGCATCTGCTGCGGCAACGACTAAACACACAGGAATAAAGTCAAAGTCAAAGTAAAAAAAAATATTCCTTTGGATGCTTAAGACCACTGTGAAGCTGTAAATTTCCATACAAAAAGCGGTAACGTTTTCACCCCCATAAACGAAGTCCGATTTTGATAATTTTTGAAAATGTTCGGACATCTATTCCCCGCTTATAGCATGGGGACATAAGGAAGAATAGAGTAAAATTAAGTCAAAAAAAATTTCATTGACAAGAATGACAAACACAGATGTATTTAACAACTAAATTATTAGGTGGATTTGCGACGACATTCTATGGTTTTTGTTCTGTGTTTGGTTTGGCTCTTTGGTTTTTTATAATGGCAATAATTACGGGGATAAGCGTTTCTCACGTTTTGTCTACCGTGGATAGTATATCCACCCTTGCGCCCATGCTCGGGGGGTGGACAAAACTGACAGAGGGAAAGACTATTGTCCTTGCCCTGTCACTGTTTCCCTGTGGATAATTGTCTCCTGCCATGCTAGCCCTGCAGCCCCCTAAAATCTATTGGTGCCGAACTTCGGAATATCCTTTAGGCAAACACGGCTCGTAAAAGATACTACCTACTTACCAGAAACTTTAATATACGAATAGGTTTATTAAACAGGGACCAGCTGAAGATGATGCGAATGGAGCGCTTATACTTACGTTTTGCACATTCTGTGGAAGAAGAAAATATTTCAAATTAATTAATCATATAACGCATATTTTTGGGGTTCCGTAGCCAAAGAGTAAAAGTCGTATCGCCAAGCGGACTTGTCCGTGTTCGTAGGGCGGTGCAGCCACAAAATAAGGACGGGCGGGAAAGATTTTATTCCACTGCGGTCTTCTTCACTCGCATCCCTCGAATGCCCCCGTTTATTTGGGTCGTGAGCATAGATATAAGTTCATCATATCAGCCCATACACGTCCACTGCTGGACATAGGCCTCCCCCATACGACGCCACAAACAGCGGTCCTGAGCCGCCTCCATCCACCGACTACCCGCGACCGTCACAATGTCGTCGGTCCACCGGGCAGCTGGTCTCCCAACACTCCGTTTCGCGTTGCATCGCGGCCGCCACTCGAGAACCTTTACTCCCCAGCGGTTGTCAGTTCTGCGAGCTATATGACCTGCCCATTGCCTCTTCAGCTTACCAATACTGAGAGCTATGTCGGTGACTTTGGTTCTTCTACGGATTTCCGTATTTCGGATTCTATCACGTAGAGAAACTCCGAGCATAGCTCTCATAGGTATAGGTTAGGGCTTCTAATCCTGCATGCTTTTGCGGGGTCTCGGTATACCGAGATTGAAAGCCTCTTTCATTTAAACACCGCGTGCTACATCTTAGACCGCATCGTCTCTTACCATCTTGTGACGATAGTGAATATACCATTTTCTATTCAGTCGATTTCAACTCTGTTGTTTTTATGAAAGACTGAAAACTGTCAGTCTATATACCCTTAGAATATTAAAAAAATAGAATGAAATCTTACTTTCGCCTCCGCCGGCATCTTGCCATTGTGTCTGAAAAAAATTTAGTTTTATTAATTTAAGGAAAGTTAGCCTGTTCCAGTCTGCCTGTGCCTATACGGAAGGGTGATGACAACCTAGAGAAACTTATCGTGGTTGGGAACATAGATGTTAAACGTTCTCGAAGCCAATCCCCAACGACTCAGCCGTCTTTGGGTCGGGTGTTAAAAAACTACCTACTTAAAAATATCATTGCTTTGATTTTGAATAACACCCTTTGTCTGGAATCGAGTGATTTGCTGTGTATATTTCAGTAGGCGTAAAGCAAAAAATAATATATTATGTTAAAAACCTTAAATTAAGCTATGTTATTCCCAGATCTCCAGCTTTCTACACAGTACTTATTTTAACTTATTTTTTTATATAGATTTGATAGTTTAATCTATGATTTGCTTTTGAAAACAAGAAAAACTTTAAGACCTGAATCAAAAGATTTGCTGAGTAATTTTTAGTAGGCGCGTAGCAAAAATAAATGTTAACAACCTTGGACTAAACTATACTATGTTATTCAAACCCTCTTATTACAAAAAAACTGCAAAACCATAGTTTAAACCTGTACTAAAAGATCTAGGTTTTTGTGTTAGTTTTGGTTTAAAATTGATTCTTATTACAAAAAGTAAATAGACCAAGGACCAGAAGATCCCTGGTTTTAGTCGCAACCATAGACAATAGATAGCAAACTCGAAACAAACCATTCTTTTGTTCGTTCAGCGTTCGAAACACCGTTCCTTTTCACAAAATGGTGGTAAGTGAGTAAATATTAAAAACTTATATAAGAAATCGAATACTAAAGTGATAAAAATATAAATTGTGTGTTCAATTATTGTGAAATAGTGTGACTTGTATTTGTTATTCTATGTTCGCGATTACGTTGTTGTATTTAAATACATCAATTTATGTAGCGTATATCGGAACGCGGCTCGAGTTAAGCCTTTAAGCCTTTTGCCTGCCCCTTTAGAAGTATAAAAAAAAAATATTACCTAAAAAATAGTAAACATGAAAATAACCTAAATTTCTCAAAAACATAAGAAAACGTAGTGATTATATCCTCTTTGAACATAAGTACGTACTAAAAATATTTACTTATTTATGTTTTTAGTAGGTTTACGTAATATGTTGTTAAAATCTGTGAAAATTTCAACTCTCTTGCTATCACGGTTCTTGAGATAGAGCTTGGTGACGGACAGAAGACGGACGGATAGCGAAGTCTTAGTAAGAGGGCCCCGTTTTTACCCTTTGGGTATGGTACCCTAAAAAGGAGCGAGAATTGGAGTAACGAGTAAAAGGTGAACGTCAGAATTTAATTTTTTGAGGTTAGAAACTTCGTACTAAGTTAGTTAAACTAGGGTGCTCGGCAGTTTAACTTTGACAGGACAGACAAACCTGGTTTTAGCGGTAAACTTCTTTTTGTAATAACGTTTATCTAAGTCCATGGTTTTAATCTCACTAAAACGTAGTTTAATTTTTAGACTTCGTTTTGGAATAAGGGGGCAAGAGTCCAGCTATCTACAAACCAAATTTCATCGCATTCGGTTCAGTAATTTTTATCTATGTTTTGCTTTTGTAAATCAAGAAGTCTTTAGACAAGAATCAAGTGATTTGCTGTGTAGTTTTTTGTAGGCGCATGGCAAAGATAAATGTTAAAACCTTATAAACTAGGCTAAGTTATTCCAGGTCTCCAGCTATCTACAAACCAAGTTTCATCGCAATCGGTTCGGTAATTTTTATCTATGCTTTGCTATTGTAAATCAAGAAGTCTTTAGACCAGAATCAAGTGATTTGCTGTGTACTTTTTTGTAGGCGCATAGCAAAAGTAAATGTTAAAAACCTTATAAACTATGCTAAGTTATTCCAGGTCTCCAGCTATCTACAAACCAAGTTTCATCGCATTCGGTTCAATCTATGTTTTGCTTTTGGAAAACAAGAAGACCGGAATCGAGTGATTGGCTGTTTGCTGTGTAGTATTTTGTAGGCGCATAGCTAAAATAAATGTTAACTAGGCTATGTTATTCCTGAATTCCAGCTGTCTAATTACCTAGTTTTTTCGAAATCGGTTCAGTAGTTTTTGTATGAAAGTTAAGTAGGTACATAGCTACTATTAACAACCTATCACAAATCTAGAATTTTTTTTTCCTTGCAGAGTTCACTTCACTGCCGGTTTGAGATGTATAAGAAGACCAGCAGCGCTCCGCGGTTTCACCCGCGTAACTGCCGATCCCGTGGGAATATCGGGATAAAAAGTAGCCTATAGCCTTCCTCGATAAATGGACATTCCGACACAAAAATAATTTTTCGAATCGAACCAGTAGTAGTTCCCGAGATTAGCGCGTTCAAACAAACACACAAACTGTTCAGCTTTATAATAATAGATAAGTGCTGATCATAGAAATCAATGGTGCTGGTGAAATTAAAAACACATAATGACGTTCCATCTTCGAGACGAATACGGCGTTTTCTTTCCGAACACAATTTTCGTAAATAAAAGAAAAATAACTCACCGATTTAAATAAAACTAAAACACCGAACCTAACAATCTAAAAAATTAACAAAAAATCTGAAAAAAATTATAAATTAACCCATCTTAGATGTCCGAAAGAAATATTTGAAATGACTGACGTTTGTTATTCTTTTTACGATCTTCATTTTTCTATTTTACAGATGTTAGGTACCTCTTTTGTTAATGAAAAGGATTTACTTCTTAAATCACTATCACTTCATAGATGCTTCATAGCATAAAACAAAGTCGCTTTCACTGTCCCTATGTAAGTATGCTTAAACCTTTAAAACTACGCAACGGATTTTGATACGGTTTTTTTTAATAGATAGAGTGATTCAAGAGGAAGGTTTATATGTATAACGACCCGCCCCGGCTTCGCACGACTGTATTTTGCATGTATCATATCTAAAAAACTTCCTCTTAACTCTATCTATTTAAAAAAAACCGCATCAAAATCCGTTGCGTAGTTTAAAAGATCTAAGCATACATAGGGACGGCGAAACGTAACTTTATTTTATACTATGTAGTGATACATGCATAATATAGCCGTGCGAAGCCGGGGCAGGTCGCTAGTTGAATATAAAGTGTCCCGCGGTCTCACCCACGTAACTCCAGATCCCGTTGGAATATCGGGATTAAAAGTACCATATGTTACTGTCAATGAATCAATGTATCCCTATACCAAGTTTCATCAAAATCGGTCCAGTAGTTTCGGAGCCTATTCGTTACAAACAAAAAATCTATCCTCTTTATAATATTAGTGTAGGTAGACTTTAGCTGTGATCTGCGGTTTAACCCGTGCAAGTCCCGATCCCGTAAGAATATCGGGATAAAAAGTAGCCTATGTTACTGTCAATTAATCAATGTATCCTCATACCAAGTTTCATCAAAATCGGTCCAGTAGTTTCGGAGCCTATTCGTTACAAACAAAAAATCTTTCCTCTTGATAATATCAAGTGTAGATATTAGCTAAAATCGCCCCGCGGTTTCACCCACGTAAGTCCCAATTCTGAGAGATAAAAAGTAGCATGTTACTCGAAAGGATTCGATGTGATCATCAAAAGCGATCCAGTAGTTTTTAAACCTATTCAATCAAGCGGTTTCTTACCCTTTTCATGGTCAAACTGCCAGTTTTCCTCTATGTGTCATACACTATTTTCCAGAGTCAGAATTCAGAAAGGTGAAAATTGGAGAAAACTACAAAAATGAGCTATTTCCTTTGATTTGTCATACTATGTTTCCAGGAATTGATCTTTATAGCACTATGGATCAGTACAAGGACATAGTGATTATTTTTTTGGTAAATAAACAGGTTCGATTTCTGGCTTGGGTAATTAATTTACCTTTCCAAATGACAACCCAGTTGGCGCAATGGTCACCATGCCGGACTGCCAAATAAAATAGGTCTGGTTGTTTCTATGTATTATTTATGTAGGTAGGTATATTATATTTACAAAAGAAAAGTATATAAATAAGTAGTACCTACTTATATCCACTGTCTAGCACCCATAACACAAGTCTAGTAACTTGGCTTGGAGCTAGATGGCGATGTGGGGTATGTGCTGCAATATTTATTTATTTACCTTTCCAAATGTATAATGATGCAGTTTTAGTTTTTGTCAAAATCTTTTCAGCATTTTTCGCAGTTTTTAGGATATAGCCCTGAAGGCCCTAATAATTTTTTTATCAAATCGGTTCAGTTTTAAACGAGATAGTGCATTCGTCAATTAAATGCCTTGTAATTTAACCTTGTCAGAGTTTCGTGTGTCATAATAAAGTCATACAATATTAATTATTGCAGAGTCATACCTACTTATCTACGGTGATGTTGAACATATGGCCCGCCAAATTCGTTTATTTCTTTTTGACGTGAAAACGTCTAGTAAATTAACTTCACAAAAAACAAACGGTTGTCTGTAAAGTCGGTTTACGGCGATAATTTTACGTGATAACACAGTAAGGAACAGACAACACGATAAACAACAAAGTAAAGTAATAGCTAGAAAGTACAAGCTTCACAAATGGGCGTCCTAAAGATAACCATAATGTGCTTAGATAACGTTATTTTGTAAACTGCGACACTAGAACATAATTTCTCTACTACTACAACATTTAGACTTTGCAATTATTATCCCAAATTGAAGATAGAGTTGTCGATTATGAATTAACCGTAAATTATTGTGGAATTCCATTGAGTTATATAATGAATTTACGATGATATTTAATCAAATTTGAATCTATGCTAATTTTAAAGCATAATTAAGCTTTTAGTAGTTGGTAGAATATGTTATACATTCGCAGATTACAAAGGTAACCGAATTACTGAGACAAAGCAAAAATAACGTTACTGGATAATCACTACATAGTGTAAAATAAAGTCACTTTTCGCCGTCTCCCTATGTCCCTATGTATGCTTAGATCTTTAAAAATACGCAACGGAATTTGATGCGGTTTTTTTTAATAGATAGAGTGGTTAAAGAGGAAGGTTTTTAGATATAATACATGCATAATACCGCCGTGCGAAGCCGGGTTGGGTCGCTAGTTGAAAAATAAAACGCAAAAAAAAACGTTAGCTATTATAGATTTTTATGGATTTATAAAGAAAACAAAACAAACATTGTAAAAATATATTTGTTCATTATTATTACATAAATTAATAAATCCAGCGGAATTTTGAAATAAATAATAATTTAAAAGGGTCATGGTAATTGGCTGCCCACGAAAATCAAAGATTTTTTCTCAAATAGGTAGTTAACTAAAAACGAAAACAAAAAAGGTTGCTAAAAACGAAAACAAAAAATTATTTGAATTTCGCGCGCATACTGTATCCATGCCTTTGCAATAATGCTATTATAAACTTTCATAGCTACTCAGTTATCATGAATTCAATCAACGATTGACTAATACTATACCAAATATAATAAAAAAACGTGTGGCACTTGGGTACCGCCGCGGTAAAGCTATTGCATCCTGCGAGCTTCGTACGGTCGTACCATATACATACACGTGAAGCGAACGCTCGGCCGAGCTACATGGTATGCGGAGTGGGGGGTGTTAGGTTTTATTTTCGTTACGGAATTTCTTGATTCGGTCGCCGCGCTCAAAGCCCGCGGTAAAAGCTATGCAATAGCTTAAAAATGGAACTTTAGACTGTTAAACACCACACCATCTCACCTCCGAGACCCTGCTTTACTCGATCAATAATTACCTAAATCTATTTAAGGCCTCTGAGAGTCTCTACCTTTCTATAATAATAATTTATATGTGTGTAATAAATACTCCATATATAGGTACGGTCGGCTGCATAATTGCATACCCACCATAGAGCTCCTAAATGGCTGTTGTTTTGTTGTTGGCAGAACGTTTTCAACACAAGCAAGATTCTAGGCACCTGCTTTAGTTAAAGTTTAATGAAATGAAATAAAAATTATTAGAATGAAAACATTCCAATAATAGTAATTTTAAAACTCTAAAGTGGGCCTGCAATTATGCTGGCGACCGTACTTGACTTAAGTCTAACAATCCCTTATATCCCACATTTTGGTATGTTAATATATCATTTTATTCTTCCGCCCACATAAATCCACTTAGTCTAAAAGTACCACCCATATCATAGTTAAAAGTCTTCGTTCCAGGTTTCGAACCCCCTGCTCCAGCAATAACAACCAAAGGCATGAAATGCTCGGCAGCATTCATAGGATGAGCCTCGGTAGCTCCGGGCTGATCTCTCCAATTAACCAGACCAATTTTTCTATCTTTTTCATCATCTGCTGTACATATTTTGTTTAAATAATCGTCAAATTCCTTATTAATAACTTTCCCTTTGTTCCTTGAGTTACGAAACTCTCTCATATTGTGGAAAGACATTCCTGAGCCAATAATCGCTATGCCTTCTTTCCGGAATTGGTATAATACTTGCCCGAGCTTGTAATGTTGTTCAGGGTCTTGGTTTCTTAGTACAGATATTTGAATGATGGGAATGTCTGCTGTTGGATTGATCAGCATCATTGGTACAAAGACTCCATGGTCCCAACCTCTTTTAGCATCTAATTTTGATGGTATACCGACCTTTTTTAGCGCGTCGTGGATTCTTTCGGCTGTTTTCGGATCGCCTGGCGCTTCGTATTTGTATGTGTAGGATTCAGGCGGGAATCCGTAGTAATCGAAGTATAAATTGTGGTGTTTACCTGATGATATGGTCACGACATCTTCCTCCCAGTGGGCAGTTACTACAATTATCGCTTGTACGTCTTTCAAAGCCTGTTTTTTTACCTCATCTCGGAGATACACAGTTAGTTCAGCGTGGTCTTTGTCCCCTAGAAGTGGTAGAGGACCTCCTCCGTGGTTAACGAACAATGCTGGAGCAATTACAGCCATTTTACGAGTACCACCAGTAAAATATCGTACTATATTCATAGAAATCAGTGTCATAAACACAATGAACGCGGTTTGAACCAGTATTGATAATGTATTGAGTACGAGCATGAAAATAGGATGTGGTTAACCTCGAGCATAAATAATTGCGCTGAATCACAGCTACGCTGCGATTAACAAATTGTTAAAGTAATTATTTGTTCGAACGAAATCACACAAAAGTAAAGTCAACATTCGGTCAGCTGTTTCGTTTGTTCCGAATTTTTCAGAATTTTGACGTTTATTTATCTCTTTCTTGTCACACATTTTATAAGAAACAGCAGATTCATGCTAAAAATCATTCAATGTCTAATGAAAATTCCGAAACATTTTTGAAAGCACTAGTGCAGGGACATTGCATATTTTTGCAACAGTTTAACATAGGTCGATCGACTAACTTACTATGTAAACCATGTTTTTGAACGAAATATTTTAAGAAAAAGAGACAACATGAGTTTGGGGGAAAAGGATAGCACAAGTTTTTTCCGATTCCAACAAAGATGGCGTCTTTCTGAGTTGTCCTTTTCGCACGGACATATTTTCGTGAATTTTTCAGGAACGATATCTCAAAACATCATTTTACTGACACTGAACGTCCTAATACAATAACGCGCATCGTTACACACCCATTCTAAGTGTATTATTGTTTTCTATAAGTTCATTTCCTCAATAAAACAATGTCCGGGCGCGTCTTAGTTTCGTGGCTATAAAGCGTTGTGTATTACAAAAATGGACAAGAAAAGTAAAAAGAAAGCCGTTGTTAAACGTAAGAGTGACGAAACAGTTGAGAGTGATAATAAAAAGAAGATTATGGTGCGTAAAAGTGACAATGAGAAGGACAAAGTCGAAATCGTGAACCAAGTTGTCGAAGTGCCTGTTGAACAAGGACAGCAAATTGTCCATGCAGGGCAAATTGTGGAGGGAAATTTCGAACAACCCGTGTTCGTAAACATGAAGGGGGAACCCGTCCAAGTCGGGCCTAACACCCTCATCCTCTATGAGCAGAACGGAAACCCCACAGGGTTAGCTTTCGGCGGGATGTGGACAATGGACTCTTCCGGAAGAATCGTGATGGCGGAGACCATTTACGATGTCAAAGGAGAGCCGGAGGAAGAAAGCACTAACTTTGTTCAGAGCAACACTGAAGTTGCAACTGTAAGTTTTTATTACGAAGATGCTCGAGGTATTGCTTTTCTAAACAAAACAAACAAACAATTCAATCTTTCCTCTTTATAATATTAGTATGGACAAAACTAGCTGCGCCCCGCGGTTTTACCCGCGTATGTCCTGATCCCGTGGGCATATCAATATAAAAAGTAGCCTTACTCGATAAACATATATATTTATAACAATTATATATATATATATAACAATATTATAAAGTAAACTTATTTTACTTTATAATATTTATAATATAAGTATGCCAAACACAGGGTTGCGGATTCGATTCCCGCCTCAGACAAGTATTTATGCTTAGATATTTGTCTGTGGTCTGATTGTTTCTATGTATTGTATATATTTACAAAAGAAAAGTATATATTTAGTATATCCGTTGTCTAGCACCCATTGCACAAGTCTACTTTACTTGGAGCTGATCTGTGGAATATCCTGCAATATTTATTTGGTATGTATTCTTTAGTTCCTGAATAAAGCCAAGAAGAAAAAAAACTGGTTGCCTGTAAAGTCGGTATACGGGCGAAAGTTTTACGTGACAACAACTGTGCTCGAGTGGAAGGGACGCGTGCCTTTCACTTTTTATGTCTGTCTCTCTCGCTCTTAGGCGGGCTAACCATGCCCGAGTGGAAGGGACGCGTGCCTCTCACTCGCTCTCATTGTGAGCGCATAACGTCAGCGGAGCGTAACGCAGTTTCTTGAAGTGTCACCCGGCAAACCAATTTATAAAACGTTGTCACGTCAATATTGCACTTAAATTGTTACTTGTACTTGTATACGGGTTGTTTTCCGCTATCAGACCTTTCTAGTTAGGTCCCTTTTGCTTGAGGTTCTACTTGTCAGGGGGAGAACCAGCCCAGCTCTTCCATAAATTCTGCACTAGATGTGGCTTCTCAAAAATGTTTGGAAGGCTTTTAATGTCACCTAGAGTCCTGAGTCTAATTTCTGTCAATACCATGCAGTCCAGCAGCACATTCGCCGTCGTTTCCTCAGCCTCCATGCACGCTCTGCATAGTGGGCTGTCCGTTATATTCAGGCTATGAAAGTGCTTGTTGAAAACGCCGGCCGGTAAAATTTTTACTTATCTATACATTTAAAATCCTTTGTCCTGACTGACTGACTGACGGATCAACGCAAAGCTTAAACCGCTGTTCGTAGAAACCTGAAACTTGGAGGGTGTGTTCTTTGTATGACGTAGGCATCCGATAAGAAAGGATTTTCCAAAATTCTACTACCAAGATGGTGAAAAAGGGGGTAAAGTACAAACTTTACCCCCCTTTTTCACCCTAATTATATATATTAATAAACAAATGGACCAAGAAATCACGTTGTCCCATACAGATGATGGGACAACGTGATTTCTTGGTCCATTTTCAACTCATACGCGGACAAGAGCTAGTATATCCATAAAATGTAATTAAAACCACCCAATCTTCCCAGCAACAACAAGTTCAAGAGGAACAGTCGAATACGTTCCAACAGTACGAGATCTCCACCTCGGGGGCAGTGGAGGGGCAGCAAGAGTACGAGGTTGCTATCATTGAGAACCCATCAAATGAAACAACACATACGGAAGAGAGGTGAGGGTGGAAATGACAGTAAGGTGCTGGATTATTATTAGACGTAGTGTGATAACTCTACTTTAATTTGCAAAGGTTGTTTCAAATCCTGTGTTCTCATGGTGAAGGAAAACAATTGATTGAATCTGGCGTTACTTTTCGGAACTCCATATCTGTAATGGAAGTAATAAGAGGAAAGGGTACCGGGGGCTTTCTCCATACAAACTATTACAAATGTAGACGACTGAGAAAACAGTGTCATCACTAGAGCAAATATTTTTGCTGCATAAAACTTATAACTGCCATGACCATGCCCCTATTTTTTGATTTATTTTTTATTTTTTTTATTTTAATTTCTATGATAATTAGAAAATGATAAAAACCAAAACATAGGGGCATAGTCGTGGCAGTTATAATGTTTTATGGCACAAAAATATTTGTGCTAGTGTCATTATCCAGGGAGGAAACAGTCAACTACGTTTGTATGGAGAGAGCGCAGGTACCTTAATATTTAGTTTTTAGTTCCAAGCCTAGTGCCAAAACACAAAATGCAATGTGCACCACCCTCCCGCCCACTTGAAGAGGCATGCAATGAGGACAAGCAATTAGTATTAGTGACACCATTCATAAACTACGACACGTGTTTCGCGTCTACACGACGCATCATCAGGATTGGACCCAGCCTGCCTAGCATGAAGACCAAAACACGATACGATAAAGCGATATAACTACATCAACTCTCAAAATATGATAGATAAAGCCGCCATGTTGAATTTTTATCATAATTTTTATCGCAATTTATAATAAAAATTCAACATGGCGGCTCTATCTATCATATTTTGAGAGTTGATGTAGTTATATCGCTTTATCGTATCGTGTTTTGGTCTTCATGCTAGGCAGGCAGACCGCGCTATTTGGGCGACAAACGTTAGATACGACGTCGCTCTCCGAGATGTTGCCTCGCTGAATGTTGGAACAAGAATGAATGGTTTTTTTTGCATTAAATAACACTAAATATTAATACTTCCATTACGTGAAGGAAAACATCGTGATCAAACCCACAGCTTATGGTGGACGCAGATTGATACACGCTGAACGCATAGAATTTTTGCCGTCCACGGAAAAAGGTACCTTATAATGATAGAGATAAGGTACATTTATTCAACATTTTTACAACACACGGCTCCTAAAAATTGTACCTAACACTTATTTATAAATTTATATTATTATAACCCAAACCATTTGTCTTGCTTAATAACTTCAGTACATAAAAATGAATATTGCGCGACCTGGATCTTTAAGGCGAGGGCCTGGAGACCTGTAAAACAGGTTTTTTATAAAACTTTAGTGCAGGCTCCAGTCTCCGCAATAACCATACCAAGCCTACATTAGCAATAGATACCTATGTCTTTTAAATTACTATTAAGTAGCTTAAACTGATTGTTATAATTATTGTGGAGAACTCAATAAACATATTATATTATTATTATTATTATTCATTTATTTATTTCAAAGGCGGCCGCCTCTGACGATGCGGACGACTCTGATGACGTCATCGGAAACATAAATGTAGATACCTTATCTCTATTATTATAAGGTACCTTTTTCCGTGTACGGCAAAAATTCTATGCGTTCAGCGTGTATCAATCTGCGTCTACCTTTAGTTGGCTCCAAAACTCCAGACGTTTTAACGAGTTCTTACACACAGTGATTTTGTTTTAATTATTAACTAGGCTAGTATGTCTCAATTTTTTTTCTCTTTATGTCACTTAAAAGTTATAACTTTTTTTAAATATTATGACGTGTGTAAGTTTGAAAACAAACTATTCAAGCAATTGATATACTTAACATTTTGTTGCAATTTAAGGATTGAAAACACTGGAACAGAAATTTTATTGATTAGTGATCCTATTCAGGAAGAAAGAACAAAAAAATGTTTTCAGATGGGGAAGCTGCTGGAAGCAGCTAGTGTTAACGATTTACTTTTGTGTTCTAGAGTGAACGAAGGCCAAGTTGTAATCACAGAAGAGCAGTTAGTTGCACTCGGAGCTAATGCAGTACGTTGGCTTAATCAAAAATACGACACTGTTGCAAGGAAGCTACAACTCAATTTTGGTAAGACATTAGCTAACATTAGCTACTTTTTGGCTTGTATATGACAAGCCGCACAAACAGTGATATCAAGTACTTAATCATCACTACATAGTATAAAACAGAGTCGCTTTTTCTGTCCCTATTTCCCTTTGTATGCTTAAATCTTTAAAACTACGCAACGGATTTTGATGCGGTTTTTTTAAATAGATAGAGTGATTAAAGAGGAAGGTTTTTAGATATAATACATGCATAATACAGCCGTGCCAAGCCGGAGCGGGTCGTTAGTATAAAATAAAGTCACTTTTCGCTGTTCCTATGTATGCTTAGGATCTTTAAAACTACGCAACGGATTTTGATGCGGTTTTTTTAAAATAGATAGAGTGTTTAATGAGGAAGGTTTTTAGATATAATACATGCATAATACAGCCGTGCTAAGCCGGGGCGGGTCGCTAGTTGTTGATAAACCCCAACCAACAAAAACATTAAGAACGGAAAAAATTAAGACCAAAAGTTGTAACGACACTTTTTGCTATAGTTGTAAGCCGTGCGGCGTGCGCGTGTTTCTGTATCTTTCTCTCTCTCTCATAGAAAGCAAGCCAGTTATTTTTGTTTCGTCTTTCTATTTCGCATTGAAAAGTGTGGTGTCGCGACGATTATTTACAAAAAAAATAAATCAATTCCTTTTAAGCTATTGCATCGCGGGCTTTGAGCGCGGCGACCGAATCAAGAAATTCCGTAACGAAAGTAAAACCTAACACCCCCCACTCCGCCTACCATGTAGCTAGGCCGAGCGTTCGCTTAACGTGTATGTATATGGTACGACCGTATGAAGCTCGCTTTTTTTTATTAATTAGTAGGTTATTTTTCGTTCCAGATGCAGGTGTAAAATTGCAGCAGTCAGCGTCTGGTTGCGTGCAGTGTGTCTACTTCACTACGCCAAGTATGCAGCTCGCATTCAATGCTGTGCCACAGTTTCTATGTGTTGAGACAGGTATGTCTCTTTGATTATTGTTCAACTTTATTTAGTTTATCTATAGCAAATATTTGGGTTCCATAAAACTTATAACTGCCATGACTTTGCCCCAATGTCTTGGTTTTTTCATTTTCTAATTATCATAGAAATTAAGATCAAAAAAATAAATAACAAAACATAAAGGCATGGTCATAGCAGTTATAGGTTTTATGCAACAAAAATATTTGTGCTAGTGTCATTATCCAGGGAGGAAACAGTCGACTACGTTTGTATGGAGAGAGCGCCGGTACCCTTTCACCTAAACCGCGCTAGTAACCTTTATACTTCGCCTAATTCTTAAAACCTCAGGTCATTCTTAAAACATCACCGGCAAGTCCTTGTTGCTCCCACGTATCAAAACCTTCTAACTAAACGAATATTCAAAGCTCCCCATCACTTTGTTCACACGGCTTTTGCACGAAGACTGCCGCAGTTCATGCTTCCGCACATATATAACTCCGTCCAAAAAGTCCTGGATTTGAAAACCTGTACAGTACGCCAAGCTAAACACAAACTCTCAAATTGGCTATTCAGTTTGTCCTATATAGCTACCGAAAACTTTTTAAAGATACTCAGATAGCTGTAATAGGGATAAAAACACTGGGTCAATAGTTTCCCATTCTATTATATATATATGTATAGCTAAATGTACCTATAATGTATTCAATAACTACCGGCTGGTTCACCGTCGTCGTGTTATTATTAGTAATCTATGTATGTTAACTTGGATTAGGGCCCCCACGATACAGGCTAGACCTAGTGTGGGGACCACAGGTAAAAAATTGTTAAATTACTCATAAGTTTGTTGAAATAAATAAATTATTATTATTTGTTTGTTATATGTCCTATATCACGGGACTATGGAGTCCCGGACCTTTGGAAGGCATGCGTGGGGCCGAAGCCAACACGTAGAGGCCCTTTACAATAACAAGTTTAATGGCAAAGTATGATGTGGACATCAAACCGGCGATTATCCCTGTCTGCACCATAAAATGCAGCCAAGAACAACCTCCGGTTTGAATAGAACTATTGATAAACTACAGGAGAAAACTACTACTTGGGCTATTGTGATGGGATGGTAGTGGACTGGATACTGGGGAACTATGGGTACTATGGCACCTGCCGTAACAATGTTCAACAAACATGTAAAAGTAGCAGGCGGAGACTCGCCAACTCTCAAACTGGGCCACCCTAATCAGCTGAGTAAATTATAGCAAGGGGGCAACAGGGACGAGAGTGGCTTAAGGACAGTGACGCCACACTGGGTTTTAAACTTAGGTCACGGGCTCCCTGAGGGTCCAGCCTACCTGGCCCACTCACCACTTACGTATGGCATATATCCTTCGAATATACTCTCGCGACTCCACTCTGGACGGCCGGTGAAGGCAAACCAGAGGCGGGGGACCGCTTCCTCGTCATTGTTCACTCCGTTATTATTATTATTATTAATTTCGTTTATATTTGTCTGTTTAGGTATAGATTTCAACAGTGCAATACCAGTGATAGGTTCGGGACCATCTCCAAGCGTGAAACACAACGTAACGCTCTTCCTTGCTGAGGATGGCAACGGAAAGTCTGTTATTGTCAGCGCTGGTAAGTCAACGAATAGAAATAGATATGTTTTTGGAAAGCCCTATTTTCTGGGAAGGTTGTTGTATGTAGAAACTGAATTATTAACGCGCCTATATCACTACATAGTATAAAATAAAGTCGCTTTCTCTGTCCCTATAAACGCTTAAATCTTTAAAACTATGCAACGGATTTTGATGCGGTTTTTTTTAATAGATAGAGTGATTCAAGATTCAATTTTATATGTATAACTAGCTGCCCTCCGCGGTTTCACCCGCGGAACTCCCGATCCCGTGGGAATATCGGGATGTAAGCTATCCTATCTCTCAAGTTGGATCGAACTGCACATGGTGTGCGAATTTTATTATAATCGGTTAAGTGGTTTAGGAGTCCATTGAGGACAAACATTGTGACACGAGATTTATATATATTAAGATTATGCATAATATAGCCGTGCGTCGCTTCGCTAGTAGTTATTATAACATAGGCATCTGCTAAGAAACAAATTTTGTAATATAAAACCGTACGCTGACGAAATCGCTGGTAAATCTTAATATTAAGGCCAGCGTGAGGCTGGCAATTTCCATACAAAAAGCGATAACGTTTTCCCCCCCATAAACGAAGTCCGATTTGATAATTTTTGAAAATGTTCTAGATCTAATGGAAAACTAGGTTTAACCGTTTTTATTTTAAAGAAATATTGCACAAGATAGAAGTTATTAGCATCTAAATTATCTATATTTTTGACTTAAAAACTTCATCGAGCGTTTCAATTGTTTTTCAATAGACTAAACTGAATTACTAAAAAAGTAAAACGTAGAAACCTAGAATAAGATGCAGTGAATTAAATGAGACTAAATTTATTTCATTTTGTGAAGAATAAAGGGGGTAAAAACGTTACGGCCCGCAACATTATTTGAAAAGCAAAATGTAGGCAATTACGTCCGAACTTAAACTGTCTCTATCGCACGATACGGGTCATTTTTGAAAATACCTACTCGCGCCGCGTATCGGAAACTCACAATTCTCTTATCTTAATATATATAAATCTCGTGTCACAATATTTGTCCTCAATGGACTCCTAAACCACTTAACCGATTATAATAAAATTCGCACACCATGTGCAGTTCGATCCAACTTGAGAGATAGGATAGCTTACATCCCGATATTCCCACGGGATCGGGAGTTACGCGGGTGAAACCGCGTAGGGCAGCTAGTATTAATATAGTAATTTCCCTCCAGGCATATCCACTTTAATAGGCGATGAGCTGACATGGCTGTTAGAAACATTCAAGTCTTGCAACCCCGCGTGGCGTCAGGTGCGATGCGTTGTATGCGATCCTATCAAATCAACACCGGTAAGGTTTCAATTTATATTATAAAAGACATTCCTTACAGCGCCATCTACCCTATCTACCATCAGGATAAGCTCACAGCTAAGCGACGCTCGCTGATCGTTTACGGTCGTGCGGGTTAAGCGACACCTGGCGCGGTCATGACTTCGATGGGTGGCCAATTAGTAGTGTGGCAAAAGTATGTTTTCGTGAGCCCCTCCGTGCTTCGGGAAAGTGTTTAGACTATAGTTCCCTATTTAATCTATAGGGATAGTGTTTAGTTAGACTATAGTTAACGAGTAAATCTGTGTCTAAATCAAAGGTTTAAATCCACATCTCGGACTATTCTTAAACGTCGTTTTGGAATAAGGGGGATAGCTAACATGTTGAAAATAATAATCACACTGAGTACTTTTAATTCAATAGAAGAAGGTCGCAACTCCAATACTTGTTGATAGTATTATTGTAGCAAACTGATTATTTACTTATGACCCATACTGTATGTTCACAGGCATGCCGCACGGCGTTCCCATCAGCCCACATAACGTGCTCTGCGTGGCAAGCGTCGCGTGCTTGCGGGCGGCTGTGCGCCGGCGCAGCGCGACGGGACGACGCCCGTCTCGCTCCCACGGACGTGGCTGCGCGCGCGCACCAATACGCGCTCGCGTTACTCAAGGGGGATCATGCGCATCATCATCTTCAGGTAACTACTGGAGGGAGGGCTTGTAACCCAGATCTCACAGAATAGAATAGCTACTATTCCCTGCCCAAAATAAGTTCTTAAGAAGAAAGGGTACCTATGCTCTCTCCATACAAACGTAGTCGACTGTTTCCTCCCTGGATAATGACACTAGCAAATATTTTTGTTGCATAAAACTTATAACTGCCATGACCATGCCCCTATGTTTAGTTTTTTTTATTTATTTAATCTTAATTTGTATGATAATTTCGAAGGATTCATTACAAAAATTGTGAATACTAGACATTTTCTTTGTCAAAGTTGGACTAGTTTATTTATATAATTAACTAGCAGCGCTCCGCGGTTTCACCCGCGTAACTCCCGATCCCGTGGGAATATCGGGATAAAAAGTACCCTATGTTACTGTCAATGAATCAATGTATCCTCATACCAAGTTACTTCAAAATCGGTCCAGTAGTTTCGAAGCCTATTCAATGCAAACAAACAAAATGTTTCCTCTTTATGATATTACTAGCTGCGCTCCGCGGTTTCACCCGCGTAATCCCGATCCCGTGGGAATTAAGATGTAAGCTATCCTATCTTTCAAGTTGGATCAAACTGCACACGGTGTGCAAATTTGATTAAAATCGGTTAAATAGTTTAGGGAGTCCATCGCGCACAAACAACGTGACACGTAATTTATACAGGAAAAGTATTTTTGTAGTGCACATTTTTTTTCTGCTGAATATATGTCGGCAGTGGAGTACATTTACGCAAAAAAATAAATAAAAAAAAAACCAAAACTTAATGTGAAAAACTTCCTGCAATTTCTAAATTACTGGGTATCTCAGTATTGATACACACAGTGACACGTAGGTACCTACCTTCATTTAGAGCGCGCTATTAAACTCGCTGGCGCTAGTATTGTGTCCATGGACTTCGTCGTTTTGTTAGAAACACTTAAATGGTTATAGCTCTGAGAGTTTTTGAGTTAGCTCCAAAATAAAAAAAACTATATTTTTTATTGTAATGTGCTTAAAACATACCGAAATTTGTGCACTACAAAAATACTTTTCCTGTATATATTAGAATAAGAGATATAGAAGTATAGATTATGTTTTTGTTTTGCAGGTGGTGAAGCGTGGTATAATAGGTTCTGGTGCTGGAACACTTCGCTTGTGGGATATAATGACGCGGCCTGGCGGCGCCATCGCCAAGCTAGACTCGTGGCTAGAGGCTGATAACTACACTAATATACTGCATAAGGTACACAACACAATCATTTCGACCCAGTTGGCACAACGGTCACCATGCCGGACTGCCAAACACAGGGTTGCGCGTCCGATTCCCGCCTCAGACAAGTATTTTGCCATATTATGTTTGTTTCCAAGAATTGATCTCTATCAGCAAGACTATCTACTTATAAAAATATAGGATGTTTTTTTTGCAAAATCAACAGGTTCGATTCCTGGCGAGGGTAATGAGTTTTTCAAAAATCTAATGATGTACTTTTAGTTTTTATCAAAATCGGGCATGCGGATATAGCCCTGAAGGCCCACATAAAAAAATCACCCTGTATCATCATCTTCCTGCCCTTATCCCAATTTATTTGTGGTCGGCGCAGTATGTCTTCTTCTTTCATTCACTCCTATTAGTCGTCATATCATCGTTCACATTCATCTCTCATGTCTGGTCTCACGCAGTCCATCTTTTCTTCGGTCGTCCTCTTCCTCTCCATCCCTCTACATTCATACTCATCACATGTCGATATCAACTTAAACGGTTCCCTTTTACTTTTTCAGTAATCGGTGCTACTTTCAGGCTTCCTCTAATATACTCATTCCTTATTTTATCCATCCTCGTTACTCCACACATCCATCTCAACATTCTCATCTCCGCTGCATGCAATCTTCTAAAAAGTCAACCTGTATATGCTCAAGTATTTGTCTTGCCAAAAAACAAAACAAAAAAAAAAAAAATTGTTTATGAATAAATGATATGATATGATGATATGATATGCCATCATTATTAATTTCCCAGGGTCTAGAACGTCTGCTAAGTAAATTCCAGCCATCTCTACGTTCAAACATGCAGCCTGACGAGTTTATAACTCTATTGTTCAACGTTGCTAACCAATTGGAGGAGGAGAGACGGAGCTTCGCCATCACCAGGCTAAGGGTAAGGAATATATTGATAGAACGCTTTGTTGTACTGTAGCGAGGGGTCAATACAACCAGAAGGCTAATTATCGTAATAGTACAGTCACATTACCAATTAGCTGAACCCCACGTGACCAGAGCTCATTCGCATACCTGTAAAAATATAGATTTTACCTATTTTTTATATTGTATATTGTATTATATAGTATACTAGCAACCCGCCCCTTCGTACGGCTATATTATGCATGTATAAACCTTCCTCTTGAATCACTCTATCTATTAAAAAAAACCGCATCAAAATCCGTTGCGTAGTTTAAAGATTTAAGCATACAAAGGGATATAGGGACAGAGAAACCGACTTTGTTTTATACTATGTAGTGAAGTGATTGTTTAAAAAAACAGAATCATGTAACATTACTTTACAACCTTACAGATTTGCGAGTGAGCTCTAGGTAACGTGGGGTTCAGCCAATTGGTAATGTGACTGTACATTACGATATAAGTGTGGTAAATTGATCATTACATAGAGGCGGTTTACGTCAAAAGCCGAGATGGAATGATCAATATCCACACGTGTATCCTACGACGTTTTTTTATCACAATTGCGAATAAAAGAAATGTTTTTAAAAAAAAACAAACAATAATGTTTAAAAGAGTCAAACTCAAAAAAATATATTAAACCTAAAGACCATCGACCATCTGTTAAAATACTATAATGATTGGTTTTTTTTAAATCCACCAATAATCACTATCACTTCACTACATAGTATAAAACAAAGTCGGTTTCTCTGTCCCTATTTCCCTTTGTATGCTTAAATCTTTAAAACTACGCAACGAATTTTGATGCGGTTTTTTTTTAAATAGATAGAGTGATTCAAGAGGAAGGTTTATACATGCAAATTATAGCCGTGCGAAGCCGGGGCGGGTCGCTAGTTGGTTATATAAAATAAAATAGAAACTCTGGTATGAATATAGACAATCTGGGACATGGACATTTTGGGATATGGACAATTTGCACCCTCTGTATGCCTAGCATGAAGACCAAAACACGATACGATAAAGCTATATAACTACATCAACTCTCAAAATATGATAGATAAAGCCGCCATGTTGAATTTTTATCATAATTTTTATCGCAATCTTCTATAATATAAAAATGAATCGCAAAATGTGTTGGTAAGCGCATAACTCAACAACGCCTGGACCAATTTGGCCAATTCTTTTTTTGTTGTGTTTGTTATTGTCAGGATAAGGTTCTTATGAAAGAAAAAATTAAGGAAATTTCGTAGAACTTTATTACGCGGGTGAAACCGCGGGGCTCAGCTAGTTTATAATAAAAATTCAACATGGCGGCTTTATCTATCATATTTTGAGAGTTGATGTAGTTATATCGCTTTATCGTATCGTGTTTTGGTCTTCATTCTAGGCAGGCTGGACATTTTGGGAATAGGACATTTGGAACCTAAACGGTTTATTTTTAATTTTATTTATAATTTCGTTTAATTATCAGGACACGGAATCACTAAAGCAGTCGCCAACGGACACGATAACTCAATACGCTTACAATCTTATGAGTCATCAGACGAAGCTTGCACAGAAATGCCTTGATGATCGCGCTGGCAGGTTAGTTGGGGTTTTTTAATATTAAGTAGGTACAGTATGGGTCATAAATAAATTATCAGTTTGCTACAATAATACTACCAACAAGTATTGGACTTACGACCTTCTAATAGACATGTATTTATGCTTATACTATACATATATATGTCTGTGGTCTGAAGGCCAATTCTCGTAAATAACATTGTTCAAATTACATTTCAATATCATTTCGATTGCATATCGATTGCAAAGTTTTGTCAAAAAGCGGAGTTTGTTATTATTTTGAGCTACTTAGAGGGTATTTTTTGCAATCGAAATGCAATCGAAATGATATTGAAATGTAATTTGAATAATGTTATTTACGAGAATTGGCCTTCTGGTTGTTTCTATGTATTATAAGTATATATTTACAAAAGAAAAGTATTTATGTAATCCGTTGTCTAGCACCCATAACACAAGTCTAGTTACTTAGCTTGGGGCTAGATGGCGATGTGTGGAATGTTCTTAAAAAATTGTAGAAAACTACAAAAAGGAGCTATTTCCTTTGATTTGCCATACTATGTTTGTTTCCAAGAATTGATCTCTATCAGCAACACTATCAATTGGTATAAAAATATAGGTGCTTATTTTTTTGCAAAATAAAAATGAGGTTCGATTCCTGGTTGATGACGTTTTCAAAAATCTAATGCAGTTTTAGTTTTTGTCAAAATCGAGTACCCAATTCCTTTCAGGGTTTTTGTCTCTTATTTTAGCCCTGAAGTTCCATGTAAAAAATTCACCCTGTGTAATTACCAATAAACCTGATGCTGTGGCAGAAGTTTGCAAGTTCTAATCTCGTCCTGGTGCCATTTTTGGAAATGCATTTTTTCTTAGAAAATATTTCTAGTAATAAAATTATTCGTTTTAATTCCCCAGACGCCACAGCAGCGCTGCGATATGTAAATACGGGACGTCCACACAAGAATGTTCCTGTTTGTTTAGTAAAGTTTTCAAACTACCCTGCAGGCATATACTTATGTTGACTACCGAATTAAAGGTAATTAGACTTAAGGTGAAAGGGTACCTGCGCTCTCTCCATACAAACGTAGTCGACTGTTTCCTCCCTGGATAATGACACTAGAGCAAATATTTTTGTGCCATAAAACCTATTATTGCCATGACCATGCCCCTATTTATTGTTTTTTTTTTTAATTTTTAATTTTTTTTAATTTTTTGATAAGTAATTAGAAAATGAAAAAAACCAAAACATAGGGGCATAGTCATGGCAGTTATAGGTTTAATGACACAAAAATATTTGTGCTAGTGTCATTATCCAGGGAGGAAACAGTCGACTACGTTTGTATGGAGAGCGCGCAGGTACCCTTTCACCTTAAGAGGAAAGGAAACGTAGTCGAGTGTTTCCTCCCTGGATAATGACACTAGCACAAATGTTTTTGTGTTACCATTGTGTGACGATAGTAGTCAAACGTTGACCTATTTATGAAAAAAAAAGAGAAAGAAATGGACTATACGTTGTGCCCCGTTGCTAATCTGTTCAGTTGCTACTCAAACCAATAGTTCTACGAATTGTACGTACAGTCGGCTGCATAATTGCAGCCCCCGGTAGAGTTCGAAAATTACTATTATTGGCATATTTGCATTCTAATATTTTTTGTTTGATTATTTGATGAGTTAGAAGACTTTAAACTTCACCTAAAGCAGGTGTCTAGAATCTTGCTCGTGTTGAAAACATTCTTTTATCAGTCGTTTTGGAGCTCTACGGTGGGTCTGCAATTATGCAGCCGACCGTACCTCGCAAAATATCGAGGAGTTCATAAATGAGAAGGTGGTTCCAGGGGCCTTATTCTGCTATTTTGCATTAATGGGTTTACCATTGTCATTATATCGAGACTATATTGATATTATCGAGATTGTGACTTTATTTGGTATTCTGCTAAAGTTTTAATAACATCGCAATAGAATCGCTCTGGAGTCTCAATGGAATGGTAATAGATGCGCGGCTAATGTCGCCTAGCAACATGGTATATGTTGCTAAGCGATTATACCGTTTTGACAACTATCGAGATTCCATTAAGCCACGATTCTAGAGCAGAATACCAAAGTGGGTCAGGGGTGTTTCGACAGAATCTATAATATAAAAATCAATTGCTGTTCGTTAGTCTGGCTAAAACTCGAGAACGGCTGGACCGATTTGGCCAATTCTTTTTTTGTTGTGTTCGTCGTAGTCCAGGGAAGGTTTAAACGGTGAGAATTTAAAGATCGGACTTACGCGGGTGAAACCGCGGGGCGCAGCTAGTAGTTAATAAAATAAAATATAATTTTTGCCGTCCACGGAAAAAGGTACCTTATAATAATACAGTTAAGGTATCTACATTTATATTTCCGACGACGTCATCAGAGTCGTCCGCATCGTCAGAGGCGGCCGACTCTGAAATAAATAAATGAATGTAACTTATCTCTATTATTATAAGGTACCTTTTTCCGTGGACGGCAAAAATTCGGCGCGCTCGGCGCGTATCAATGTGCACTTTTAGAATACCAATTTGACATGTAATGTCATGTTTTTGACATTAAATTTCTATTACGATTCTTTCGACACTATTGAAACACAATTGTGTTAGCAGACTTAGGCCCCAGGTGCTCCGTGAATCCCTACCTAGTAGCTAAAGATTTTCTGGCCACCATAACACAAGCTTAGTGGCTTAGCTTGTCTAGATGACGAGTAAGTTTATATTTATAGATTTGTATGTTTTATAGGTGAAAACCCACATACCGTTCGAGCCTCGATGGACAGTACAACATTGCCTGTTTGGATGTGAAACTGCCCCAACACCCAACACTACAGGTAACATAATATACTTTCATTCTATAGGTATGAACAAAAAATAAATTTATAATTTACTAGCTGTTGCCTGCCACTTACGCGTGGTAGTTTTGTTTTATAAACTACTAGCTGACCCGTGCCCACTTCGTTGGGCATAATGTTAATAAATTAAATTATCTATAAGTACTAATATTAAAAAAAATACTTTTTGTAACTTAAATATAAAAGTTAGACATATGCTGTCGTTGACTTTTTTGTAGGCATTTTCAAGCTCCACATCTTTTCTCTAGAACTCAAAAATATATCTTACATAGTTAAGGCAGCGCTCGTAAGAAACGCTTTCATTCGACCATTTTTTCTCCGATTCACTTTGCAAAACGGACTACCACGTAAAAGCCTTTTTATTTTTCGGTTTTTTATATAACCTATGACACTCAGCAATAACGTGGCTTTCTATTGGTGAAAGAATTTTTAAAATCGGTTCAGTAGATCCCGAGATTACCCCTTACAATTTAACAAATTTACAAACACACAAACTTTACTTCTTTATAATATTAGTATAGAAAACCTTTATCTTGAATCAATGTATTGAAAAAACCGCATCAAAATCCGTAGTTTTAAAGATCTAAGCATACATAGGGACAGACAGCGGGAAGCGGCTTTGTTTTATACTATGATGTTGCACAGGATTGTAATTTTTAGGGTTCCTCAAAAGGTAAAATACATACATACAGGCGCCTTATTCTGCTATTTCGCTAAGCATTGTCATTATATCGAGACTATTGATATTATATCGAGATTGTGACTTTATTTGGTATCCTGCTACAGTTTTAATAACATCGCAATATAATCACTATGGAGTCTCAATGGTATGGTAATATTTACCTTGCAGGTGTTGCCTAGCAACATGGTATATCGTTTTGACAACTATCGAGATTCCATTCCAATTCCAAAAGTGAGTCAGTGGTGTTTCGATAGAATAGTTAACGTTAGGAGAATACCAATTTGACATGTAATGTCATATTTTTGACATTAAATTTCTATTACGATTATATCGACACTCTATTGAAACACAATTGTGTTAGCAGACTTAGGCCCCAGGTCAAACACATAACCCTCCCTTTTGGCTTCGCCGTAGTCGGGTAAAAAAGGAACTTTTATAAGGTCACTCTCTTGTCCGTCTGTCTGTCCGTGTGTCACCCGTCACCACCGATTTTTATAATACTTATTTTGTTTCCCAGGTTCCGGCGGTACGTACATGGAGCAAGTAGTAGTTGAGGCAGACAGACAGACAATACAACAGCAACCGCAACAGATACACCAAGTCCAGACCCAAGGCGGAGTCAGGCAGCAGCAGTATGTCTTAACAACACCCGGGCAGCCGGCCACGCCTGTGTCTCAAGTGATATTCTGTGGGGGAGGAGTGAGCGGAGTGTCGGGCGTGTCAGCTGTCAGCTCGCCTGTCATCACGTCGGTGTTGCCAGCCGGAGGCGCTGTGCTCACTCCGCACCACACGCTCCATCAGTAATGTTAGGCTGCAGCGGTGTGTCCTGGCAACACCTGACCAGCCTGTCTGTCTCAAGTGATATTCTGCGGGGGAGGAGTGAGCGGAGTGTCGGGCGTGTCAGCTGTCAGCTCGCCTGTCATCACGTCGGTGTTGCCAGCCGGAGGCGCTGTGCTCACTCCGCACCACACGCTCCATCAGTAATGTTAGGCTGCAGCGGTGTGTCCTGGCAACACCTGACCAGCCTGTCTGTCTCAAGTGATATTCTGCGGGGGAGGAGTGAGCGGAGTGTCGGGCGTGTCAGCTGTCAGCTCGCCTGTCATCACGTCGGTGTTGCCAGCCGGAGGCGCTGTGCTCACTCCGCACCACACGCTCCATCAGTAATGTTAGGCTGCAGCGGTGTGTCCTGGCAACACCTGACCAGCCTGTCTGTCTCAAGTGATATTCTGCGGGGGAGGAGTGAGCGGAGTGTCGGGCGTGTCAGCTGTCAGCTCGCCTGTCATCACGTCGGTGTTGCCAGCCGGAGGCGCTGTGCTCACTCCGCACCACACGCTCCATCAGTAATGTTAGGCTGCTGCGGTGTGTCCTGGCAACACCTGACCAGCCTGTCTTAAGTGATATTCTGCGGGGGAGGAGTGAGCGGAGTGTCGGGCGTGTCAGCTGTCAGCTCGCCTGTCATCACGTCGGTGTTGCCAGCCGAAGGCGCTGTGCTCACTCCGCACCACACGCTCCATCAGTAATGTTAGGCTGCTGCGGTGTGTCCTGGCAACACCTGACCAGCCTGTCTGTCTCAAGTGATATTCTGCGGGGGAGGAGTGAGTGGAGTGTCGGGCTATTTCCGCACTTAGCCTCATTAATTTGGGATATTGTGAATGTGAGAAGATCCTACTTGTCACTCCAACCATCCCAGGTCCTTCCAGAAGGCTTCTCAGACTGCTGCAGGCCTCCGGAAGATATTCCAGCAGTTGAAGAGACAGAGCCCGTTGATCTGCCACGCTACTGCACTCCACGTGCTGTGGGTTTCCCTCCATGCATCCTCTGCACAGAGGGCTATATGTAACACCTATTGTAAATAAGTGCTTGTTTAGTGCAATGGTCGGTTATGACACTACAGCTCATGAAATAAAGCTCGTGGCTTTAAATAACGAAAGTCAAATTTTAATAAATGACGGCAATCTATTGAGAGCGCTAATAACAATGTTTAAATGACCTGAAGGCCAATTCTCTTAAATAACATTGTTCAAATTACATTTCAATATCATCCCGATTGCATTTCGATTGCAAAAGATACGTTCAAAGTCAGTTTTTTTGTACAAATAGCTAACTTTGAGGGTATTTTGAGCTACTTTGAGAGTATTATTTGAGATCGAAATGCAATCGAAATGATATTGAAATGTAATTTAAACAATGTTATTTACGAGAATTGGCCTTCTGGGCTTATTATGTCTTCGAAACTTCGAACTTGGTCAGCCAATCACAGTGCGCGCTACGCTAAGTCTCGCTACGCAACGCGCTGCGATTGGCTGACTAAGTCTTACTTAAACTATAATAACCAATTATAAATTAGCTGACAATTCTTTAATGCGACGTGGCCAAACTTAACAGCATGGCTTCTTACTAGAGACAGCAAAGGAAAGACGACAAGATATCTTCACACTTATAGCTATCTCTTTCTTTCCCGACATATTTGACATGTTTTGTCCTTTTCTTTTCGGGCAGAGAAACTGAGAGTATTGGCATCCTTTGGTCAAGAAATTATCCTTTTAAACCAATGAGTTTCCATGTTCTACTGGAGGTTATAAGACGTAGAAAAAGTGCGCGCTAATGTGTCAAATGCAAGAGGATA
The DNA here is from genome assembly GCA_907269075.1 of Idaea aversata. Classification (NCBI taxonomy): domain Eukaryota; kingdom Metazoa; phylum Arthropoda; class Insecta; order Lepidoptera; family Geometridae; genus Idaea; species Idaea aversata. The sequence goes on along the minus strand of OU026112.1, from coordinate 4,841,032 downwards.
TTGACATAATATAAGTATGGAGACTGCCATAGTACTCGCCTCATCCGGTTTTTTTAACAGCCCCATTGCTGTAAACTTTTTCTTCGTCATGTCATCTCCATTCGAACATGTTACTCAGTGTTTTAAACGTGTAAATATTAGAAATATTTAATTATTAATATTAAAAACTAAGTATATGTAGGGTGTTTGTTTAGTATAATTGCGTTATTGTTAGGGGATGATTCGAAATATTTATTTTATATTTAATGTGAATGGGTGCGGGGTGTGCGCGAAATTTAATAAACTAAAGTTGTGTTTTTGTTCTGAAAAATTACGTTGTGAGTATGCCGTTTGAAGGGCGACTTGCCTAAGTGCTTAAATATATTTAGCTTAATACTAGCTAAATGTATTTAACGGGTAATCTAAAATTAAATAATATTTCAATAACCATCATTATTATCATGTTTAAGGTGATAAACGCATTTATTTTTTGTTTGTGCAAGCTCTTGTAGTAATATTGCAAAATCTTGATTTACCTAACCTAGTTTTTAGTTCATACATTTTTGGCAGAAAGCTAAAAACGAGTTTCTATTTGTGTCAAAAATGTATGGAGAAGTCTACATTTAATTTTCATTAAAAAAAATCGAGATTTTTCAATTTTCCTGCAAACTGCTTATAAGAAGTTTTTTCAAGAATGTTATTTACCAATGCATCACAGATGAAATTTTAAGTTACGATTTTTTTGCCATTTTGTAGTTTTTTATTCATTGAGTCACAATGTACAAAAAATAAAGTTACACTGAGTTTTCAGAGTCATTTTTACGAAGAGCTTTAAATGAGCTTTGTTATCTATGTATGTTTTTGTATTATACATATACCACTATATGTATACAAGTAGCATCTGTAGATTATCTACAACAACCTGTTCGTGCTCAATGTTGTGTTCATTGGTTTCCTTTCTCTCTCTCTTGGGTGATGACAAAATATCAGTGTTCACTCGCTAGAGTGAAACTACACACTGAGTCATGGCCCTTTTGTACTGCTGCAACACACACATGTTGTTTATACTTTGATTGGAGAGAAAATGTTGTAATAATTAGATTAAGTCCATTTGTATAGCAATATGTGTGTTTTGGAGAACAAATAAACGTTAGTACAGGTTGTGCAGCGAATGGTGAGCGCTGGCGGAAATTGGTGGGGATGGTTTGCGCATGTACAATCGCGCACAGAATTATTACAGCCAAACCGTCATACTTTGTTTACATACCGTATATGATTTTGCTCAACCAGAAAAACATTCATTTATATACTATTACTATTCAATAGTATATTTATTCACTGTAATTTACACTATTAAACTATAGATAGACTACTAATATGGAACTCAAATTAAATAAACATATTTTTTGGTATCTTTTAATGTAATTACCTTTTAATGAAACAACTACCTATTGACTACTGATCTTCTATTGATCGATAATCTGTCACTGTCACTTTAAACTGTCAGATTGCTGTCAAATCTATATTTTCTATTGTTTTTGGCGCGAACTTCAAACCACGGAACTAATACTGTCCTGTACATTTACTGAACAAAGGTACGAACATGGATTTCTATGCCTGCACCAATGATTACCAGTTTTTCTGTATAAAGTTGAATTTTAGATCAGCCGCCCAATTGCCGTATTCTTATGCAGCGCGTCTTGACTGCGTTTGCGTCATAACCATAGATTTCGTATTGCTAAGACGCACTCGTCACGCACACGTTACGCACTCGTCACGCACTCGTCACGCACACGTTACGCAAACCTAAACCACATGAGTAACTGCGTGACGAGTGCGTCTTAGCAATACGAAATCTATGGTTATGACGCAAACGCAGTCAAGACGCGCTGCATAAGAATACGGCAATTGGGCGGCTGGGTAAAGTTAGCTACGCGGCTGCAATGTTAACCGAGTGATGGTAAATTTTTATGTGCGCGACAGTACTTAGACGTGCGGGAGCGGGACAGAGCGCGGCTAAAGACGTGTGTGCGGAACAGAGAGCGATGATGTAAGCAACTGACCCTCCCTTCGCTCCTGTCCCCCCGCCCAAACAGACCTAAAAATTGACTTCTGCGCATACCCCTTCCACTTTCCGCCAGCGCTCACCATTCGCTGCACAACCTGTATCTATCTATCTAATAAAATAAATTTCGCGGGCACCCGGTTCGCCATCCCCGTAAGATGGTCACCATCATTGTCACAATATATTCTAAAGTTCCTTCGCATTTTCTTCAGATATGTCACAGAATATTATCATAGTTACTATTGTAGCTGTTATGGGACTTCTTACTATATTTTCCCAAAGAAATGTATATAAAACTAGCAGTGTTCAGCGGTTTCACCTGCGTAAGATCCCGTGAATATAGAAAATACTGAGCCAATTTATACACGACGGTGTATGGGACTGGTGTTATCAAAGATTGACAAACTATTTTCAATAACTGTTTATTTATGTAACTTTAACGCACTATTAAACTATACTTTGTGGACTGTAATGTTCGCACTTGATCGTTTCTCTCATAAGAGCAACGAAGGCTCGACGTCCCGCTTTTATATTATTATAAAAGTTCTCTACAAGTTTCTAGAAAATCCGCGAAAATACTTAACAAAATTCTATAGATAATAAATGTTCTGGACGTCGAACTTTCGTTGCCGTCAAAGTCAGTGTTGCCATCTGGTGGAGAATAGAGACAACTACGCAATTATCGATGGCTAATCTGTCAGTGTCACTGTCTTTTGTCAGTTTTCTGTCAAACACTGTATTTCATTTTGCTTAGGGCGCGAATTTTAAATTTATAACTTTTCTGTCCTGCACACAATTTTTATGGTTAATGTTCTACTAGAATTTAGGTAAAAAACAACTCAAAATAGTACGTACATTGCGATACAAGTGTGGTAAATTGATCATTGCATAGAGGCGTATATAAAGTCAAGATACAATGATCAATAAGCCACACGCGTATCGTACGACGTTTTTTTTCACAGTTGCGAATAAAAGGATTGTTAAAATAATAAAAAGTTAACAAAATATTTGTGTTATTTTTTATGCAATATTATTTTGTTGATTATACTCCCGAAAGGGCAGGCAAATAACTTTTAACCTATACAGCCTCGTCTGACATACAATATATTTTAGGTTTTTTCCATTTGTTTTTGCGTCGGGGGTTAAAAACAGAATATAATGGTAAGGAAACAAATATATTTATGTAAAGAAAAAACAAAATAAAACCAAAACACAATTTTTAATTGTTTTCTAACGTTATCACGTAAAATTTTCGTTCATAAACCGACTTTAGATACAACTATTTTTACTAGGTTAAAAACTCTTTGTTGGTACCTTTTATCTAAACTTACATCAAAACAGTATAACCCAGATCAATTAAAAATGTTTCATCTATCTAACATGTAATTAGCAGTAGGATACGTATTTAACTTATCGGGATAACATTTATTTTAGCACCAGTTGGATATTTTTATATCACACGCGTGTATAATATGCAACGTATTGCATATTATACACGCGTATGAGCCTAAAAAACCGTTTAATAAGATCCACTTTATGCAACTGTGATAAAATAGTACATTGCGATACAAGTGTGGAAAATTGATCTTTACATAGAGGCGGTTTATCACGCGCGAGCGGTACGCGAGGGCGTTTAAAAAAGCCGAGATTCAAAGATCAATCAACACGTATATCGTACGACGATTTTTATCACAGTTGCGAATAAAAAAAAAGACTTGTAAAAATAATAAAAAGTTTTTAAGAATTATTTTAGCCTAAATTCTAGTATAACATTTAACATCAAAATTCAGTATTTTCGGAATCAGGACTTGTAAGTGAAACCGGGGAGCGAAACTAGTGTACTACCGATATCCTATATAGATATTATCCAGGTATGTAATCTACGTATTTGAAATGTATTTAACAAAATATATACATAAATGTACTCTGAATAAACAGATTTCAAATATTTTTGTTGTGTTTTTATTTATCTGCTACATGCTATCTTATTACAGAAGTCAACTAAAATGTGCTATTTTCTTTAATTTGCCATACTATGTTTGTTTTCAGGAATTGATTGCTATTAGCAACACTACCGGCATACAAAAATATTTTGTCAACAGGTTCGATTCCTGGCTAGGATAATAATCACTATCACTACATAGAATAAAACAAAGTCGCTTTTTCTGTCCCCTATATCCCTTTGTATGCTTCTTTAAAACTACGCAACGGATTTTGATGCGGTTTTTTTAATAGATAGAGTGATTCAAGAGGAAGGTTTATATGTACACCATTACTTGGACACCAGTTACAAGCTGTGCGATACTGCGTTAAGGAAGGTTAGTGAGATTCGGGACCTGGGTGTCACCTTGGACGACAGGCTAAGGTTGGTGACTCACATTGATAATACTATAAAAAAGGCTGCAAGAATGTTGGGTTTCATAAAGAAAAGTACCAAGGGCTTTAACCCTGCATCGGGCGCGCACCAAATCCTAACGTAATTGGTCGCGTGGCATACATATGTATGCCATTTTTAAAATGGATAATGAAACTAAAAAAAGACTTTTATGAATATTATTTTTATTTTAATGTTTTCTCTTATATTTATTTTAATACTAAAAATCAACAAAATGTTACTAAATCTTCTATATTATAAAGAAAAAACCAAAAACTAAACTTGAACTTATTTTCTACTAAAAATCACTTTGTGAGATCAATAAAGTTTTACATAGGAACAATTACAAATCTTAAATATCTAATTACTATTTTCTACGCAAGACAAACAAACAGTTTTACTATGATCTGGACAAATAAATTTTTGGCAAGAATTACACACTTTTCGTGTACTTTTATTGCGTGCTCTACCGCAGTCATACTATTTTCAATGCACCAGACATCAACAAAATTCCTATGAACCCCTTTATTTCTATAATGTCAGTTCGCCGTGCATCTCTTTCTCTTGAATAATTATTCTTTATATAATCAATTTTTATGTTGGTGTAATTAGTTATAAGTCCTAAGATGTTGTCGTCTAAAAAAAGAGACATGCATTCTTCAGGGCCAACTTTCTGCCTAGCTATTCCTTTTGGGCCAGGTGGAACGAAAACTATGTTGTGGCTGCGTGTTCTTCCTCGATTTGAAGGTATAGTTCTTGACCATTCTGTGCCGTCAACACCACTATAATAGTCAGTGCGCCTTCTCCTTGCAGGGGTTTCATCCTCAGAATTATCGGAGCTCTCACCTTGGATCTCCTCCTCTTGCTCAGATTCGGTTTGGTGATCAGATTCCACAACTTCATCTACTTCATCATCCGAAGAGGAGTAACCATCGCTACCATTCTGGTCACCATCGCTTTCTGCCAACCACGTAGCAATTTGAGCAGCTTGACGATTCATATTTGTCCTAAAATGGGAATAAAAACACAAAAAATTAGTAAAAACAATTATCAATAAACATGTTTTATTAAATTATATCAATAATAAACTAAAATAGCAACAATAAATTAATAAAAATGAAAAAAGTAATGACACAAAATACTTACGTAATTGGTCGCGCGGCATACAATGGTAATCCACGAACTTCGCGGACCTCCTGCGCCACAACCACACGCGACCGGCGCGCACGCAACGCTGAGCGCGTCACTCAATCATCGAACTTAAAGTACCTGGAGCGGCAGTGCATCAACTCTTCCCGATTTAAAATTATTTACTTTTAAACATGACTGGATTACATATGTAATCCACGCGACCGATCCAGGGTTAAACTACTACATTCAAAAATGACCCTCTACAACAGTCTGGTCCGCAGTCAGCTCGAGTTCGCTAGTATGGCTTGGAATCCGGTTTATCACGTTCATTCTCAGCGGATAGAAGGTATTCAGCGGGCTTTCACCCGCCATTTGGCGTTCTTTTCCAGCGGAATTTCGCATAGGTGTCCATACAATGAAAGGCTGAAATTCTTTAAAATGATAAGTCTCAGAAATCGTCGATCCCTGCTGGACTTACTCTTCCTGTATAAAACTCTTCGGGGTAAAATAAAATGTTCACACCTGTTAGGTAAAATTCGTATAGCTGTTCCTACCAAGATCCCCCGTTACCCAATAACAAGCACTTTTTCCCTGCCTCGGTCCAGAACCAACATTGGGCGTCATCATTTTGTTACAAGGGCTTGCTCAAAATACAACGAGATAGCTAGAAATTCCGACATTGACATCTTCAATGACTCAATGGCTGGTTACAGAAGCAAAGTACTGAAAAGCTTTGGTTACTCCTAGTCTTCTACTTACTTTAATTTAATTTAATTTTGTCCCTAGGGTATGTAAGCCTTAAAAATTTGTTATCATAACCAGAAACTAGAATCTGTTAAGGCAAAGTTGTGTATACCTATTATTGGTAAACACACTTTATTTTTATTTCGGTAATGTTTTTCTTTATTCTTAGTATTAGTGTGTTTTACTGTTGGTGTACCAAATAAATAAATAAAATAAAATAAAATGTATAACACATGCATAATATAGCCGTGCGAAGCCGGGACGGGTCGCTAGTAATAAATTAATATTACAGGACATTCCACACCTGGTCATCTAGCCTCAAGCTAAGTAACTAGACTTGTGTTATGGGTGCTAGACAACGAATATACTATTTATATACTTTTTCTTTTGTAAATATATACTTATAATACATAGGAACAACCAGACCCCAGACAAATATCTAAGCATAGGCAAATACTTGTCTGAAGCGGGAATCGAACCCGCAACCCTGTGTTTGACAGTCAGGCATGGTGACCATTGTGACAACTGGGTCGTCAAATCTATCAGCAACACTATCGATTGTTACAAAAATATGGGAGTTAATATTTTTTTGGAAATTAAAATGTTCCTGGCTAGGGTAATAACTTTTGCAGTTTATGTTTGGTTAAAATCAGGCATGCAACTCTTTTTAGCATTTTTCTGCATTTCTTTTTAGTTTAGGACTAGCGACCTGTTCCGGCTTCGCACGGCTATATTGTGCATGTATTATACATATAAACCTTCCTCTTGAATCACTATCTATTAAAAAACCGCATCAAAATCCGTTGCGTAGTTTTACAGATTTAAGCATACATAGGGACAGAGGTAGCGACTGCGCTGTTGGCTTAGTGGTAGATACCTCGACTTTCATTCTGAAGGTCGTGGGTTTTAGTCCAGGCCGGCCGTGCACCGATAGATTTTTCTTAAGAAAAAATTATGTGCGCTAATTGACATTGCTCTATTGCTCTGTTTTATACTATGTAGTGATAGTGATAAAGACTTGGAGAACCGTTTAAAAAATATATAGGTACTTAGAGATCAACTTTTGGAAATAGTTTGGCAAATCAAAGGAAAGAAATCACTTTGTTTCAGCGGTTTGTATTTCTCAGTTTAGGAAATTAACACTATGTACCTACCTATAAATAAATAAATAAATATTTCAGGACATATTACACATCGCCATTCAGCCCCAAGCTAAGCAACTTAATGCTTGTGTTATGGGTGCCAGATAACGGATAAACTACTTATATACTTTTTTTTTTTTATAAATATATACCTACATATTATACATATAGGAAACACCCAGAACCAGAAACAAGAATTTATGGTCAGCATAAATACTTGTTCCCGGCGGGAATCGAACCCGCAACCTTCTGCGTCGCAGTCGGGTGTTCGCCCGACGAGCCACAGAGGTCGTCGAACCTATACCTATTACCTAGACCTATGAACCTAGACCTATACCTACTACTACTATATTTTTATGCGTTTTACTCGCGTTTAGGACTTTAAGTAGGTAAAAACCGGCGAAGTGCGAGTCAGACTTGCGCACGAAGGGTTCCATACCATTCTGTTTTTGAAGTGAAAACTTCTTATGGCGCGTTGGGCATTTTTGTGGGTGAGCATTTTCAGCCGTTCTCGCGACAGATTTTGACGCGACAGATAAGATTTTATTTGTGTTAGTCTTTTTGTTTAACTTTTACTGCCATCTATTACACAAATTGAGAAACTTAGTTTTTAGAAAGACCGCTATTCGAATGTAGATGGCGCTGATTTAATTTTTTTACTGCCATCTAGCGAATAAAAAATAAACTATATTTGTTTAAGTGAGTGCTAATAGATGGCAGTAGCAGATCGTTTCAAGAAATATTCTATGAGAAATAACAAGTTTATTGTTTTCACTTCTGCCTGCACTCCCGGAGTGCGCTGTTTTTTTTTAGTAAGTATTTGTTATAGCGGCAACAGAAATACAGTCATAATCTGTTAAAATTTCAACTGTCTACTATCACGGTTCATGAGATACAGCCTGGTGACAGACAGAGTAAATAAAAAAAAATAGAAAATTTGCCCATATCTTTTTATCGTGTTGACTCAGGATCTTGATTTTTATACATCTAATAGAGACTATAGACCTCAGTATCTGGCATGAATTTCAACTTGCTAGCTCCACTCATTCCTGAGAAAATCGGTGGTAACACACGGACAAGAAAGTGATCTTATAAGGGTTCCGTACCTCAAAAGGTAAAAGAGGGACTTTTACCTTTTGAGGTACGGAACCTTAATAAATAAATTGATTTTTATTTCAGATCTTACTACTGAATGGATTTTAATGAAACTGTACAATAATATAGCTTATACATCAGAATAGAACATAGGCTATAATTTATAACGATATTGTGTTAATTGTCCAAAATATAACGAAAAGTGTTGAAGAATTGACACTTTGGCATCTGTCATATATTTTCACGGGATCGGGATTAACGCGGGTGAAACCGTGGGGCGCAGCTAGTATGTCATAATTTCCTTACAATTATTACACTGATGGTAGAATTTCATTTTAAAAGCGTTCATTAAACTTGTTTAAGTGTCGCCTTAAAAAATGACTTGTAGATAACACTTTCTATACTCTAAAAGAGTTATAAGAAAAAACAAATGTTATTTACTGAGTTACAATAATATCTTAGCTAAACAGTAGGTACCTAAGTTTTATTTGTATGCCTGTAATGGGTAAGTGATTGTTACCTAACTATTATTATTTTTAATTATTAAGATCTCATCACTTGGATATTAAAAAATCTTGATTCTTGATTCCGTTTTTACTCTTTGGGTACGGACCCCTAAAAGATCCTTTATTGTTATTTAATTGTCCCAGGACAAGTTAATAGACTTGTTTACATTAGAAAATGATTATTATCTATTGTCTACAAAGTAGGACAGATAATTTACCAGCCCTAAAAGTAATTTTGTTTGATTCTACAGTCGTTGCCGCGCTCTTGGCGGAGTCACACGTAGAGGTGAATTTTTAATCGTGAGTGAAGGTTTTAGACGAACTTTTTAACTTCGGTAAGTTATTAGTACCTACTACCTAACTAAGTGGTTTATTTTTTATAGAAAATATATAAAAAAAAACGTAGGTACAATTAGAAACATAAGACAGGTCTAGTTATTTAGCTTGGGGCTAGATGGCGATGTGTGGAATGTCCTGCAATATATTAAAAAAACACATTTTTTTCTGTTACATATGTAAGATTTATTAAAAAAAATAGGTAGAGATATTAACATAGTTTCTAATTATTTGGGTTTTTTTCTTGAAATGGTTTCGATATGTTTACAAAGGTTTGGAGACTGTTTTTTTAATTTAAAAGTTAACGTATTTAATGTAATTGGTATTTTCTTTAGTATAATAATTATTATTACTCATAGAATCTATACTAATATTATAAAGCTGAAGAGTTTGTTTGTTTGTTTGTTTGAACGCGCTAATCTCAGGAACTGCTGGTTCGAATTGAAAAATTATTTTTGTGTTGGATAGTCCATTTATCGAGGAAAGTTATAGGCTACTTTTTATCCCGATATTCCCACGGGATCGGGAGTTACGCGGGTGAAACCGCGGAGCACAGCTAGTAAATTATAATATTAAAAATTTAAATAAGTTTCCTTAAGTCCATCCGTATTTTCTTGAAATAATTTCGAGATGATACTAACTAACCACTACTAACCTTCAGGAAAAAAATGTCCTGGCTCATTTTGGAATTACCCTATACAGTATAGGGTAAATCTAAAATGAGTCAGGACATTTAATTTTAGTATAAGCTCAGTGGGCGCCTTCGTTTTTATTGCCACCTGCGCTAATCACACATCGCACCTCCGCTCAAATAGTGTCATAAGTCAAATAATGAAAATGTCGAGATAAAGGCGTCTAAAGTAATAAGTCGTAATTTTTTGACTTTTTAAAGAACTTTTTAGTAGGTTTAAATGATTTTTTAAGCTTTACTAAATGGTAGGTTTCATGAAAATGTGAAAAAAAATTATATGATTTTTTAATTGTGACACTATATTGTTAAGAAAAAAGAATTAAGTTAAGAAATATTACTTATTGTATGAAATTTAAGTGTTATTTAACGAGATACTACACTTTTATTAAGCAAATCCACAGATTGTTTATCAATTATCTTTTCACATGCACCGTCATAAACTGACAAACAACACTTTATATGGGATTTAGATAGGCGACTACCTTACGCAAGTAATTTAGGTGACACTGTTCGTGTTTGACACGTCATTGCTTTCGGTTAACATTATAATGACACTAGCGCCTTATACGGTCAAACAATTGAACTATAGGTAGACGTGACGTTTTTTGAGATAAGACTTTGAATGATTGCGAATCTAATGGTACAATAAAACAGGTTTTTGATTTATTGAGTTATGACACTATTTGAGCGGAGCTGCGGAGGTGCGACATATATCCATGTCGTAGCGCGATGTCATGGCGTGGTATAATTCCCTCGGGAACCACTTACCTATATCATGAATTATTCAGCCAGCTAATGCGGCAGGTCGATACACTAACAGAGTTAGAATTTTGCCCGCGCCTTCGTCCGCGTAACAGTCGAAAATGATTCTAATAGGATTGGACCAATGAAAAGCTAGTTGGTATATACATGATACAAAAAGCCTCTAGCAGAATTTTATTATGTTTATTAATAGTTTGTGTAATTTATACATATGTACCTATAGTAAGTAATAATTACTACATAGTTTAAAACAAAGTCGCTTTCTCTGGCCCTATGTCCCTATGTATGCTTAAATCTTTAAAACTACGCAACGGATTATGATGCGGTTTTTTTAATAGATAGAGTGATTCAAGAGGAAGGTTTATATGTATAATACATGCATAATATAGCCGTGCGAAGCCGGGGCGGGTCGCTAGTCTATACTAATATTATAAAGCTGAAGAGTTTGTTTCATTGTTTGAACGCCCTAATCTCAGGAACTACTGGTTCAAATTGAAAAATTGTTTTTGTGTTGGATAGTCCATTTATCGAGGAAGGCTTATAGGCTACTTTTTATTTTGATATTCGATATATAGATCGGGAGTTAAGCGGGTGAAACCGCGGAGCTAGTAAGGAATATGCAGGAAAATATTATACTTAGTTACCGTGTCACACGTAGGTAGATATATTATTATTTAAAATACGTCAAGTGGACTTAAAGAATTATGGCCCTGAACAAATTGCTTTTTCTGGAACTAATCTAATTAAAAAACTTTCCCAGAATTGCTACATATTCATCAAACTTTCATTCACTTTATTTCCTTCTTTTGTTATCTGGGAAAATAATTTCTAAACAACGGCTATATTTCGGCATACTTCGGAGCAATCATAAACTAGGTAACGGTCGGCTGCATAATTGCAGCCGACTGTAGGTACCTATAGGTTAAAAATAAAGTAAAGTCCACAAGAATTTTAATCTTTTTTCCGTACCTACTTACACAGAAAAAAAAGATTTCTTTAAAGCAAGAAATAATTCCTCCCTTTTTTACTAAAACCAAGAAATTAGTATCTAGCGTACATATACCTACATAATAATTTTTCGGTTTTAGTAAAAAAATCTTAGAATGGAATAAGCAGTAGGTATTCTTAATACTACGGCGAAGTCAAGAGGGAGGGTTAGTAATTACGAATACCTACCGCTTATTATTTAAAAAAAAAATTTGACTCAAATAAAAAAATATTTTCTATCGTCTATCTATACTATAGGGTGAGGATTATTTTTCAATTCAACCCTTTTTTTCTCTATAGGTACAGTCACATTACCAATTAGCTGAACCCCACGTGACCTAGAGCTCACTCGCAAATCTATAAGGTTTTAAAGTAATGTTACCTGATTCTGTTTTTTTTTAATCAATATACTAAGTATACAATACAATCATGGACGTATTAAAATACCTACGTCCATGAATACAATACTTATACAATTTAAAAAAATTTAAATTAAAAAAAATTACAATATAGGTAAATCTTAATACTATACTTTTTACAGTGTAGTGTAAGAATATAGGCCAGTGAAACCAGTGGTAAAAGTTATAAACAAAACTATACTGTAATAGTACATTGCGATACAAGTGTGGAAAGTTGATCATTCCATAGAGGCGGTTTATGACGCGCGAGCGGAACGCGAGCGTGGCAAAAGCCGAGATGGAATGATCAATTCACACGTGTATCGTACGACGTTTTTTATCACAGTTGCGAATAAAAAAAAAGACTTGTTAAAATTTTAATAATAAAAAGTTTTAAAGAATTTTAGGTTATGTTTACTATTTTTTGTTAATTACACTCCCGAAAGGCTAGGCAAAAGACTTTTAACCTATACAGCGTCTGACATACAATATTTTTTTAGGGTTTTTTTCATTTGTTTTTGCGTCGGCGGTTAAAAACAGAATATATTAGTTCCGGGTTTCATTAAAAACAGAATATATAAAAAAAATATATTTATGTACCTAAAGAAAAAACAAAATAAAAACAAAACTCAATTTTTAATTATTTTCAAAGACGTCATTACGTAATATTATCGTTCGCAGACTTTAGAGACAACCTTTTGAAAAGAAGAAAAAAGGTACCAACAAAGAGTTTTAAGCCAGCAAGGCTTCAAAACTCTTTGGATGGTACCTTTTTCTATACATCAAAACAGTATAACCCAGATAAAGGAGATCATTCATGTTTCTAACAAAAAATACCCACAAAAAAAATGCCGGCCAGTAATAAAAATTATTTGTATCTTGTAGAGAATAACATTTTAAACAATGTTTACTAAGGCAACAAAGAGCTACGATCAAAAATCGTTGAGTTATTTTACATTGAAAACCCAAAAAATGCATTTTATAGGGATCCGTTTGACCACTTTTAAGATCCTACTTTAACTTCTGAAAGGGTTATTGGATATACCTATGTATATAAATATAATAAAAACAGACAAAACTTATCCATTTACTACTTATTTTTATATTTTTTCTGTAGTAATATCTTAGAAGTGGTCAAACGGATCTCTACAAAATGCATTTTTTTGGGTTTTCAATGTAAAATAACTCAACGATGGTTCATCGTAGCTCTTTGTTGCCTTATTAAACATTATTTAAAATGTTATTCTCTACAAGATAGAAACATTTTTTTTTGTGGCCGGCTCGTTAATTTTTGGGTACGATTTGAACGATGTCCTTAAGAATGTTTCATCTACTATATGTCATTAGCAGTAAGATACGTATTTGACATATCGGGATGACGTATTATTTTCCAACACTAGTTGGATTTTTTTTTATCGCACGCGTGTATTACGTTGCATTATGAGCCTAAAAGCGGTTTAATAAGATCCACTTTATGAGCAACTATGATAAAAACATAGTAATTTGATATTGCATTGCACTTGCACCGATAAGAAGATGTGGCAAGGGCAAGGTTACACAGGAATCAATATTGTATTAAAAGGTCATGTGACGTAGTATCTACCTAGATTAATTAGTATAAAACCCCCGTATTTACTCAATAAATAAATAAATAAAATAAATAAATAAATATTTCAGGACATATTACACATCGCCATCCAGCCCCAAGCTAAGCAACTTAATGCTTGTGTTATGGGTGCCAGATAACGGATAAACTACTTATATACTTTTTTTTTTTTGTAAATATATAAGTACATATTATACATATAGGAAACACCCAGAACCAGAAACAAGAATTTATGGTCAGCATAAATACTTGTTCCCGGCGGGAATCGAACCCGCAACCTTCTGCGTCGCAGTCGGGTGTTCGCCCGACGCGCCACAGAGGTCGTCAAATATTCAGTACATAAATATTCAGTAAACCGTGCAATTTTAACGTGTTAAGTCTCTCCTACTTCCCCTCATCACAACAGTTACAGTGAATGAGCTCTGGGTCACGTGGGGTTCAGCTAATTGGTAATGTGACTGTACCTAAGGTACAAAGTCTTAGGGATTAGCTAGCTATAATAAATCACAGCCTACCGATAACAAATCTGATACGTGGATACAAGTATAATTTTGTCATTAGAAATAAAACTCGGTCATGTATTGTCATTTGTCATTGATAATTTCGTCAGTTCAAGGACTTATTTGTTTACTATTAATACATCCAACTTCTTTTTCGTTTCAGTAGCCTTCTGATGGTTTGTGAATCAGGCTCCAGATCCTGTGGGAATAGAAATAAAGCAGAGATCTTGGTGAAGTAATGACACCTCTTTTTTATTTCAGGATAATGATTACAAAAATCAATAAACTTTCCAAAATGGCTGCTTTTATTTTGATTATAACGAATTTAATTGTAATGGTAAGTGATAGTTTTATGGCACTGACACTAGGGTTGGACATATGCACAAATCGGGCGAAGTACCGAGAAAAAAATACCAAGAATAACAATTGAAAATCTAAAAAACAAAAATCTAGAAAATCTAAAAAAAAAAACTGGTTGCCTGTAAAGTCGGTATACGGGCGAAAGTTTTACGTGACAACAACTGTGCTCGAGTGGAAGGGACGCGTGCCTTTCACTTTTTATGTCTGTCTCTCTCGCTCTTAGGCGGGCTAACCATGCCCGCGTGCCTCTCACTCGCTCTCATTGTGAGCGCATAACGTCAGCGGAGCGTAACGCAGTTTCTTGAAGTGTCACCCGGCAAACCAATTTATAAAACGTTGTCACGTCAAAAAAAGACTTTACTGTCCGTCCGTCTGTCTGTCACCAGGCTGTTATCTCATGAATCATGATAGCTAGAGAGTTGAAATTTTCACAGATGATGTATTTCTGTTGCCGCTATAACAACAAATATTAAAAACATAAAAAATATAGGTATATTTTTGGAGTATGTTTTTAACAATTTTCACTTAGTTTACTATATTTTTTGTTTAATTTTATCAATTAGTATTTCTGAGTCGTTTCCTTTATACTTATGATAACAACATTAAGAGGAAAGGGTACCGGTGCTCTCTCCGTACAAACGTAGTCGACTCTTTCCTCCCTGGATAATGACACTACAGCAAATATTTTTGTTGCATAAAACCCTATAACTCCCATGACTATACCCCTATGTCTTGGTTTTTTCATTTTCTAATTATCATAGAAAGTAAAAGTTACAAGAACAAAATATATATAAAAGAAAAGACATAGGGGCATGGTCGTGGCAGAAGTTTCATGCTACAAAAAAATTGCAATAGTGTCATTATCCATGGAGGACAGTCGACTAGTCGTATGGAGTCGTATGGACAGAGCGCCAGTTCCCTTTCCTCTTAAATATAAGTACATACCTACAGTAACAGCCTAATTTCAAGGGCTTAGACGAAGTTTGAGGTTAAGTTATAGCCTTCACTGTAACCTTAAACCTTTAATTAAATATTACGGAAGTTACTTCAACAAGATGCGTACTTTTCTTTTACAAAACTTACTGTAGCTAGCTAATTGTATACATACAGGGTGGTTAATTTCAGTGGGGGTAGGTATTTATGAATCGTTTTCTTCAATTCGCATCGATAGCGCGATTTGCATACGAATCCCCTTTGTTTGCATCAATAAACATAGAGAAAGGAGTAATTTTTTTTTTAATGGCGGATATCTCGGAAACCGAGAGACTTTCATGGAACATAACTTTCATTTTTCTGAACCGGCACAGTGTCCTCTATCCGTAGGTGCCCGCTTATCCATTCATTACCGGACCTGCAGGTTGATTCACAAACTATCGGAAGGCTACCGAAACGAATAAAACTGAAAAGACAAGGATGGCAACATGTCTAAAGTCACGGGAGTGAAAGTGCAGCAATATTTTCTTACGTTTCGGGTGCCTTCCGACGGTTTGTGAATCAGGGGGCTGTATATTATCTGTTAAATCAATGGTTGCTCGTGTAATTTTTATGTCCTTGTGGGGTACATGTTGGCATTTAGGTATTCTGTTCAAATATTACTCAGTTTTTGATAAATTGTTCAATAATTCAGATTTAATTATGATTTAACCTTGATTCTATTTATTTTGACTTGTAATAAGAGTACCTATAATAAGTAGTTAAATATTACAGTTGGCTGCATGCTTGCAGACCCACCGTAGGACTCCAAAACGGCTGTCATAAGAATGTTTTCAACACAACAAAGTTGAAGTTTAAAGTCTTCTAACTCATGAATTTGTCAAACAAAAATATTAGAAGGAAAACATGTCAATAATAGTATTTTTTGAACTCTACCGGGGGCTACAGTTATGCAGCCGACTGTACCTTGAGATTAGGGTATTTTTCCTTAGACCTGCGGGTAATAAAGGTTACCTACCACCTAAATTAAAAACATAATATTTCGTAAAAATAGGTAAAACTTTTTAAAAACTGGTCATAAATATTTGCTTTATTGTCAATCTGAATGACAATTCATTTGTTAATTTTCTTGTTATTTTGCCACTAGTATCACGGTTTAAAAAACCTTTTGGTGGCACCTATTACCTACCCGCAGCTGTACAGTCACATTACCAATTAGCTGAACTCCACGTGACCTAGAGCTCACTCGCAAATCTGTATGGTTGTAAAGTAATGTTACCTGATTCTGTTTTTTTTTTCAAAACAAGATAATATACTATACAATACAATATAACAAAAATAACATTAAAAATAGGTAAATACTATATATTTTTTACAGATATGCGAATGAGTTCTGAATCTCGTGAGGTTCAGCTAATTGGTAATGTGACTGTACCATAACTATATTATAACTGCCTTTTAAATTTTTCAGGTATTTTGCATATTGCTGTTTTCTCTCGGACTCTGGACTATTTCTTCATCGAACTCTCTGTCTTTTGTAATACAGAATTTTGGAGGGAAAACTTTGAATGTAAGTACTTAACATAGCAGCCGAGGTATCCTTGAATATTTGTGGTTTTTGAGTTATTATTTGTTTTAATATTTTTACGATTTTTTGGTCGGAGCGATTTGCTGATCGAGGCTAGCTCGAGCTTCCAATGCTTCCACTGCTTATTTAAACCACCCTGTACTAAAATCTGACTTTTATTTAAACATGTGTTTTAGCACTTAATTATTATACCAGGCTTATTGGTAATGATATAATTAAGAAAGCGGTTTAAGGAAATTCTAATTTCTTAAACTTATTTTGAGAAAGGGTACTGGCGCGCTCTCCATACAAACGTAGTAGACTGTTTCCTCCCTGGATAATGACACTAGAGCAAATGTTTTTGTTGCATAAAACCTATACTCCCATGACTATGGAAAGAGCGTCGGTACCCTTTCCTCTTAAGGTGAAAGGTTACCTGCGCTCTCTCCATACAAACGTAGTCGACTGTTTCCTCCCTGGATAATGACACTAGCACAAATATTTTTGTGCCATAGAACCTCTAACTGCCATGACTATGCCCCTATGTTTTGGTTTTTTTCATTTTCTAATTATCACAGAAAAAAAAAATGAAAAATACAACATGGTCACGGCAGTTATAAGTTTTATGCACCAACAATATTTGCTCTAGTGTCATTATCCAGGGAGAAAACAGTCGACTACGTTTGTAATAGTTTGTATGGAGAAAGCCCCCGGTACCCTTTCCTCTTAATTCGTAAATCAGCAGATACAAACATTTACACTACTTGGGATAAAAAAGAAAGATTTTTTGTTTTTTTGTTTGTAACGAATAGGCTCCGAAACTACTGGATCGATTTTGATGAAACTTGGTATGAGGATACATTGATTCATTGACAGTAACATAGGCTACTTTTTATCCCGATATTTCCACGGAATCGGGAGTTACGCGGGTGAGATCCAGCGCTGATAGTTCTATACAAAGGTTATTCAGACCACCAAATTAAAAAAAAAATGTTCTTTAATTATTTCAAAGTCAGTTAATTATTTCAAAGTCGTAGAACAAAAGTGAATTGTTATGTTGCTCAGTCCTCAAACGCTTTTTACAAAAACCCTGTAAGTATAAATTTCGAATCAATTTGACTGTCACCGATCATTAAGCGTTATCCACACGATCATTTCCGTGTCTCTACTGCCCTAGTTTAGTATTATCGTGTGAATCAGACGTGTATAGCTATTAAAACCATTGGATTATTGTCTATTCATCGTGATATGGGTGCATTTAGGTTACTTTGAGGGTTATTAAGTCATTATTTTTGAATATTTTCGTATGAAATTGATATGTTTTTTTTAAGAGGGCGTGTTATAGAGTTGACTTAAATTTAGGACTACCTAGTCTTTTTATTTTTAACTTATTACTAGCGACTCGTCCCGGCTTCGCACGGCTACATTATGGACGTATTAATACATATAACCTTTTAGGTAATATTTTTTTGTTAATTTTACTCCCGAAAGGCCAGGCAAAAGACTTTTAATCTATGCAGCCTCGTCGGACATAAAATATTTTTTAGGGTTTTTTCCGTTTGTTTTTGCTTCGGGGGTTAAAAACAGAATACAATGGTGCGGAAAAAAAATTAAGTAAAGAAAAAGCAAAACTCATTTTCACGTAAAATTTTCGTTCATAAACCGACTTTAGAGACAACCATTTTTGCTAGCTTAAAAACTCTTTGTTGGCGCCTACCTACCTTTTTTATACATCAAAT
Organism: Idaea aversata; assembly: GCA_907269075.1. Lineage (NCBI taxonomy): Eukaryota > Metazoa > Arthropoda > Insecta > Lepidoptera > Geometridae > Idaea > Idaea aversata. Next base: position 4,822,117 of record OU026112.1, on the reverse strand, counting down.
CAGTATAACCCAGATAAATTAAGAATGTTTCATCTACCTAACATGTAATTAGCAGTAAGATACGTATTTAACTTATCGGGATAACTTTATAGCACTAGTTCGTAATGTAGGTAAAACGCACGCGTGCATAATAAGTTGGATTATCTAAGAGCCTCATCATCCGAGCGATGTTCCCGGTTGCATCCCTCTCGGGAGCCCGGGGTCCGCTTTACTACTTTGCGCCTCCACTTTGCACGATATTCGGCATCCTGAATTGTGTATGAGCCTAAAAGCCGTTTATAAGATTCACGTTATGAGCAACTGTTATAAAAATAGATATAGCCCATCATTATAACACAGTATAGAATCAGTAGTTAAATAAAATATGCCACAGTGCATGACACGTAGTGACACCACACCAAGCACCGCGACCTACCTGAACTAGGTCAGAAGCACAGCACGATGGCATCAATTACCTACTGCAATGTTATAACTATTGATTATTTTATATGGTTAGATATTATACAGGGTTATTGGAAATTAATTGACACTGCGTTAAGGGCTTCTTCTGTGCACCTTAACAAACAACTTTTGTTCTACGACTTTTGTCGAAACTTAATAAATATCCCAAAAAAAATATTTAAGTGTTTCTCGTACTGTCTGGTACTTTTCTATGTCTATGCGGCAAGTGCGCGCGCGCGATCGGCACGGGGCGCACTGCGTGCGACCCGATCGGGTTGTACCATACCTACTATGATTGATTCTGTGACGTAGACGTAGAGTTGAGTATTATTTGAACTGTTGGATTTAATTTTTTATTTTTGTATGGAATATTTTTATAATGAATTTCCAAAAGTCGTAGAACAAAAGTTGATCGTTAAGGTGCACAGAAGAAGCCCTTAACGCAGTGTCAATTAATTTCCAATAACCCTGTATAAGGGCCACAAAGGTTCTTTAAAAATTAGTGACAAAATAACAAGAAAATTAAACGAATGAACTGTTTTGCAAATATTTAAGTAAATGATGATGTGTTTTAAGAAGTATTCTCTATTTTTTACGAAGTATTTCGTTTTAAATTTATGGATATAATTATCTTTGGCTTACAAAAAATATGTCTGCTTTTTTTATTTATTTTTTAGCATAGGTAAGTAAAACATAAATTAAAAATATTTATATTGCAGGACAATCCACACATCGCTTTCTAGCCCCAAGCTAAAAAACAAGACTTGTGTTATGGGTGCTAGACAACGGATATACTACTTATATACTTTTCTTTTGTAAAAATATACTTATATTACATATAAACAACCAGAGCACAGACAAATATTTAACCATAAATACTTGTCTGAGGCGGGAATCGAACCCGCAACCCTGTGTTTGGCAGTCCGGCATGGTGACCATTTTGCCAACTGGGTCACATAAGTATTTCAGTGAACTCAATTTCATTGTATTTTCAGGCGTTATTACCACACCGAGTGCTGTCTGTGGAATTAGGCATCGCCATCTCTACAGTGACTGTGGTTATATTCTTTATATCATTCATGGGACTCTATGGTGCGGTTACTAAGTCACAATTCCTCTTGTTTATGGTAAGTCAGAGATCTAAAATTTGATTCATCGGCAATAATAATAATAATATGTGGAATTTGCTACACTAACGCACTTGGCTTTGGCCCGTGCTTTCTAAAAGAAACCCTTAGAATGGAGATACACTTTACGTAAAACGAAATAAACTTATATAATAACATTAACTTGTTATTGTAAAGGATCTCTACGTGTTGGCTTCGGCTCCACGCATGCCTTCCAAAGGTCCGGGGTTCCATAGCCCCGTGATACAGGAGTCAGGTATCAATTACAGGGTCAAATAACAATAAATCATTTATTTCAGAATAAAAACATTTCGACACATTATTTTCCATATTATTATAAATTAAATTAGGTAGGTACATACTATTAAAACTAAGATACATAGGACTCAGTCTACAGGCAATGTATACATTTTTGTTACTTTTGCTACGACGACCCTGATCTTGAGGTTTTTTATAAAACTAGTTCGAAAGAAAGTAGTTTTTCGAGGAAGGCTATAGGCTGCTTTTTATTTTGATATTCCCACGGGTTCGGGACTTACGCGGGTGAAACCGCGGGGCGCAGCTATTCTAGTGTAAAATCCTAATCAAAATAAATTAATATTACAGATGAGGCCGCTGTCAGTGGCGCGCGGCCTCATTCGTGTCGCTTGCCAGTTCAGAAGATAATAAATTTCAAAAGTTTGTTTTGTTTCTTAACTCTTCACGGTCAAACGACTGGATTGATTTGGATGAAAATCACCGTAGTGGTAGATAAAAGGATGCAAAAGGACATAGGATACTTTTGATTTAAAAATTCGCGCGGGATCGTGACTACGCGGGTGAAACCGCGGGCGCGGGTCTAATCCTAAATAATCTTTATTATTTCAGTACGCAACACTAATATTTCTGATGCTGCTATTGGAATGTGCTCTGATGTATTACTTCGCGTCTACATTGATTGAGGTACATTTATATTCTTATCTTATATAGGTATCTTTTGAAGTGGATACGTCTTTAAAATTGCTTCCATAGGGGTGCAATTAAAAAAACGAATGATAACAAAATATGGGTATAGAGTTAAGAGTGCAGCTCCATATCTATCATCCACATCGAAATTTCAATTACAACACTGGATAACAAAATAATCAAAGAATTTATTACTGTTAGTAAGGAATGTAAAGCTGGGGACACATTGCTCGCAACTTATCTCTATGTCTGTGTAATAAAATCTAGGGTTAAAAATCTCACGGACGCGAGCAATACGAACCCCCAAAACTTCTAAAACGGTAAATTGCAAGCTAAGAGCAATATTTACTCTGGATTTATTGATTACAGAAAGGACTTCTAGAGCAAGATGGTCAATGGACGCATGCTTTACAGCTGTCTTTTAAATGCTGTGATTTTAATAGGTAAACGTCATTTTATATCTTGTTTATTTTCACAAAACACTCTATTTTATATAAGCGGAAAGTTCGCTCGATATAATAAAAGCGCTAACTTTCCATACATTTTCCCAAAAAAACAATTTTGATGTGGTCGTCACTGTAATTAATCCACTTAAGAGGAAAAACTACCGACGCTCTCTCCATACAAACGTAGTCGACTGTTTTCTCCCTGTTTAATGACACTAGAGCAAATATTTTTGGTGCATAAAACTTATAACTGCCATGCCCTTATGTTGCGTTTTTTTTTTAAATTTTATTGTTTAAATTTTAATTTTTATGATAATTAGAAAATGAAAAAATTCAAGACATAGGGGCATAGTCATGGCAGTTATAAGTTTTATGCAACAAAAATATTTGCTCTAGTGTCATTATCCAGGGAGGAAACAGTCGACTACGTTTGTATGGAGAGAGTGCTCGGTACCCTTTCACCTTAAATTTTGTTCAAAGACATTTACCTAAAACAAGCGGATTTTTTTAAATACTAACGTGAGTTCTTTTCCTACATCTTCTAAGTCCTGAATGGCTGACTGTTCTAAGCAATCGACGGATAGAGTTAAAATATGTCACAAAGGTAGCTAAACCTATAAACGCTGTTATAAAGTAGGCATCCGGTGATGTCAGGGAAACTATGGAGCACATACTGTGTGAATGCGACGTCTTAGCAGCGAAGCGTATGAGCCTCCTTGGGAATGCGTATTCCAAACCGGAGGAATATACCTAGGTTTCTTCCTCTCAGTGGGATCACCGCGTTAATCGACCACTTCTTCAAAGAGTAAGAAACATTAAGGTAGGGGTAAACACAAAAGATCCCATTGGGTCGAAGTGTTGCTGGCAATCAGTCAGCCCCCAATATATAAGATAAGATAAGATAAGTAGGCATCCGCTAAGAAAACATCTTGGGAAATTCAACCTCTACGCGGACGAAGTCATGGGTGTTGGCTGCTTTAAGTAGTAAGTTGTATAATTATGATGTTTTTCAGAACTGGAAGTCAAGATCAAAATCCGCCTTGGTCCTGCTGCGGAGTTGATTACTACCCACAAAATTGTACACTATCTGATATATTTCAAAAGGTAAGTAAACACGGAACCTAGCTATGTACTGCTTCGATTTTAGTCTTTGACAAACCTTTCTTTTTCAAATCTTTGAGCATTTTGAACTTACAGGGTCTTCCTGCCCTTATCTTAATTTTCATTTCTTTAGTTATATTAAAGCTTTTGCTTACTTTTGCTAGGTTGCTAAATGTTTAATTTTCTTGAGGTTGCAAGGTTAAAGCGGGTGTGCTAAAGGTGTTAATTTCTTAAGGTTGCAAAGTTAAACTCGGGAGGTTGCAAGGTTAAACTCGGGAGGTTGCAATACTAAACTCTAGGTCGCAAGGTTAAATTCGGGAGATTGCTAAAGGTGATAATTTCTTAAGGTTGCAAGATTAATCTCGGGAAATTGCAACGTTAAATTCGGGTGGTTGCAAAGTTAAACTCGGGAGGTTGCAAGGTTAAATGCGGGTGTTTGCAAGGTTAAACTCGAGAGGTTGCAAGGTAAAATTCGGGAGATTGGAAGGTTACATTCGGGTGTTTGCTAAAGGTGATAATTTCTTTAGGTTGCAAAGTTAAACTTGGGAAGTTGCCAGGTTCATCTCGGGAGGTTGCAAGATTAAACTTGGGAGGTTAAAAGGTGAAACTCGGGAGGTTAAAAAGGTCCATTCGGGAAGTTGGACGCCTTCTCAGCGATATATTTAGGTACCGCTCTGGGTCGCTGCAGAGGCCTAAGAGATCGTTTTACTTAACAAAATCTACGATATTCCAGGATTGTCAAACGACGATATCCCATTGGCTGGATCGGAACCAATCAGCGATGTACACGTCACTGGTAGCACTACACGTTATATTGTCGTCCTGCTCTATCATACGGAGAAGTAAAGGGAGATAACAGATGGAGCGCCGTCATCGCGGCGCAGGCGCAGGAGGTAAGCCATTTTTACTCGACTACGGGGAAGCTAAAATGAAGGGTTTTGTATTTGTCCAGTAGGACCATACGGGTATATGTACGACCCTGTTGGTACAATGGTCACCATGCCGGACTGTCAAACACAGGATTACGGGTTCGATTCCCGCCTCAGGCAAGTATTTATGCTTAGATATTTGTCTGTGGTCTGATTGTTTCTCTGTACCTATTATAAGTACTTATATGTTTACAAAAGAAAAAGTATATATAAGTAGTATATCCGTTGTCTAGCACCCATAACACAAGTATAGTTACTTAGCTTGGGGCTAGATGGCGAGGTGTGGAATGTCCTGTAATATTTATTTTTATTTTATTTATATGTATGAAGGTATGTTCATCTGTTCCCGCAAATTTTCTAGACTATTTTTTATAATTTGACTATTATTAACGGATAAAATCGTGTTTTTTGGTTTGTTGCAAAAACCTGACGTTTCGAGGACTTTGAAGATTCCATGGTCACAGGCAGACTGGTGTGACATTAGTCTTAAAAAAAACGTTAAAAATTGGGAACATCTTCCTTTTTTTTAAATCGGTTAAAAAGTCATTTATGAGTTAAAGTCGCGAAAACCATTTTGTTTTTTTTTCAGCTTCACCTCAAAACTCACCGAAACGGGAACCGAACCCGCGCTACCACGCGCGCGTAGCACCGTCTATAGAGCCAGTCACAGAAGATGTAGTTATGCTCGTTTTAGGAAGGGGCAGGTTGGGATGGGTCGATAAATAACTGGATACTTTACACATTAAAACTAGCTACCTACACAGAAACCTATTAGCGAGAGTGGTTGTTAGTTAGCCAACTTTAAATTGGTTATAGATCCTTCTTCTTCTTAGTCGGGCACTCTTGACAGAGTGGTAGTGATCATGTCGATGATGCACGGGTATCATCACCCTCCTTCCTACCCAGGGCTGCAGCTTTCTTTGCAATGCATCTCCAATTGTGGCGATTAGTGGCATTGCGAGCACATTGTACCAGGGATGCTTGTGTAGCCTGCTTAATAAGGTCAGTCCATCGTGTTGGTGAGCGCCCACGGGATCTCTTCCCCTCCACTTGGCCTTAAACGATGAGTCTCTCCATCGAGTGCTCCTTCCTGGAGATGTGTCCAAAGAACTTCAATATTCGTATCTGCACAGTTGACAAAAGTCTTTCCTCCTAAGATCCTAAATTTATGAAACCTATAATTATTTTGTAATACCTATTCAACGATACCCCACTTGATATAGTTGGTCAACATTTTTTTTTTAATTTTGACAATATGGCGTCTTGTACATCTCGACATTTTTTATTATTGTTATTGAAATGTCTTTAGTGACACTCGCAAGGTTGAGACGAATAGATTAACGTAAGAATCATCAAAATCGGCCCACGCGTTTGGGCTCTACAGAGCCACATAGGTTCAAACTTACATACATAGACTGATGAACACATTACCACTCCTTTACGTTGCGCAGTCGGGTAAAAAAGGTTTTTTTAACAACAATATCGTCGACCGATTTTTTTTATTTTCGGTGTTCTGTAGGGGTCAGTAAAGCTTAACTTTTGGGACACTTATTACAAAAATCTACTTAAATTTTGTAAAACAACACTTTGTAAAATAAAAGTCATTGAAACACATTGAAGTATTTAATTTATTATTCACACAATGCAGTTTTTATCTATACACATAGCAAAATTCTTCGTGAACTTATGTGATTCTTAGATTTATTAAAAGGTGAAACCGTGGGTAGAATAGAATATCATTTATTGTTTTATCTCTGTACCTAAAGGTCTTAAAAATAATAAAGTGCCAACAGATTACTCATTTCGAGCATACAATATTAAAACATAGGTAGAACTTAAACTAAATTTGTAGGTAAGTACTTACATACTGTGTTTTTATTTTTCGTCATCTTCGAAAAATTCTATTAAATTATAAACACTTAACTTGTGAACACTTGTTTTATATAGTGTGTGTAGAAAAACTCTTATCCCTTTTAGGTCAGTCACATTACTAATTAGCTGAACCCCCACGTGACCCAAAGCTCAGTCGCATATCTGTATAAAAATATAATATTTACCTTTTTTTTAATTTTTATATTGTATTGTTTAAAAAAATAAGAATCAGGTAACATTACCTACTTTACAACCTTACAGTACAGATTTGCGAGTGAGCTCTGGGTCACGTGGGGTTCAGCTAATTGATAATGTGACTGTACTTGTAGGTAACCCTGGCCCATTTAAAAAAAAAAATAAAAAAACAAATAACGGTTTTTTTTTCTTTCGGAAAATTGCCCCATTTACCCCAATTTACCTGAAGTTTGGGAAATTAGCAAAAACTTCGGGGCCTGCTGTTAAGGCGTTTCCTTTTTTAGTTTTTTTTTTAATATTTTTCCCAAACTAGTAGCTATAGTATGTATGCTTTGGACCAAAACAAACCAGTATAACTAGCGCTAGATGGCGCTGTATACAATGTCTAGAACAAGTTCAAGTTATACTGGTGGTCGATGTTTTGTTCCCACGGTGCGATGTTAATGTGACGTCATAATATACAGTGTATGTTCTCGATCAGTCAAACTTTGACAGCTCTCTGACATTGACAGCTGTTTGACACTGACAGCTCTCTGACATTGACAGCTGTCTGTTTTTTTTTTTTTTTTTTTTGGCATAGGTCGTAGTTACGCGTAGGCGTCACCGGAAGTGGTGTAGGGACCTTGCAGAATAGCGCGGGAGCGCTATGAATGTATCTACCTATTTATATTATAGCGTTAGCTTATTCAGGGTTTACTTAACTCTTGGAATAAAACACCTTAATTCAATTAAACATTTTATTTGTATTTATATAAACTACCTACCTAGATACCTACCTACCTATATAGCTTTTTTTAGCTTGTTCAGGGTTTTTTACTTAACTCTTGGAATAAAACACCTCAATTCAATAAAACATCAATTTAATCACATTTTACATACATTAATGTTTATTTCTAAACTTTCGCCAGAGTACCAAAAGCCTGAAAAACCAAGGTAACTCATTCATATACGTTACACAATCACAATGACAGAAACTGAAAGCGTCACAAATACGGCAAGCTCTACCGTCGACAACATCATATCCAGTCATGTCAATACACTTCTTTGGACAGCAATACACTTCCACCTCCTCCATTTTATTTTATAATCGTGGTTTTTCTGTTGACTAACCAGCACAAAATTCAATATAATACTAGCACTTATCACTATGGTAGATAAAAATGAAATCAACACCAACCCACGCCCGAGGTGACGACACAGGTCACGACATGAGGAGTGACAGATAAGCGATTTGTGAGCAAAATTAGTTCTTTATATAATGAAATAAAACATAATTAAATTTTATAATGTCCCCAAGCCAATGTGTTTATTCCGTTCTCAGCAATACATCTCTTATCATCATTACCACAGAGTACTTTTTTTCTTTTAACCTGCGTGTAAACACTATGCTTATCACTAGTGAATGTATACATGTTATCATATTTTACATAGTTACAATCAAGCGTTTTTCTATAATTTTCAAAAGTTAACTTTCTTACAATAGCAGCAGAGGTGCCTTTATTTTTCTTTATAGTCAAATCACTTTGTAAAACATAACTATACATTTTGGAACGTAAACCTACAAACTCTTTGATAATACAACCATTGCTTTCGTCTTTCATGAGACCGATTACCTTTTTGTTGACTAAAGGGAGATTATAAACGTTGTTCTCGGGAAAATCAGAGGTGTCAAATCTAGTCGCTAAATCACATCTAATATCTTCATAAAAATTTTCCGTTTCGATTTGATAAATGAATGAATCGGTATCTGTGTAGAGTAATTGCATGTTATCTTTATATTTGGGTAGCATATATGAATAGTGAAAATCGTACATAACCTGTTTGGAAAGTTCGAGAACGGTGAAACCAACATAAATTGGTTTATTGTACAATATTTTCGTTTTATTCATTTGTACAGCTACAAAGTCTTCAGCAAAAATCTTACAACTATGAAAATTAGGGCGAGCTATGTATCTTTCAGCACCGTATTTACACTTTGTTTTTGTTTTCTTATCGTTCCACATGTTACACAATTTCACATCTACCCGTTTACCTACATTCTCTATGGTTTTACCGAAAATTGAGTTGTTCATGAGTTTGTAAAAATCTTTTTCAAACGAGGTTTCTGCTAATGTCCTTTTCTCAGTGTTTAAATCTATATATGGTTTTAACCACGGAGATTGATTGAAAGATAAGATTCTATGAATTTTTTTACAAATTAATCCATGTTCCACACATTGTTTCAAGTTTATATAGTGAATGACATAATTTTGTTTGTTATCTAGAGTGAGTAAAAGCTTTTTAGTTTTACCACCAGGTGGTTTTTTTGTTTCAGCACAAAATGGATAGTCATTGTGCAAATTGTGCAGAGACTGTGGATACTCCAAGTCCACTTCTAAAATATAACCTACATTCGAATCCGGGTGTTGAGCTAATACATCAAATGAATTTATTTCATCGTTATCTAACCAACAAAAGTTGCCGCACGGTAGGTATTGACTCATAGCATGACCGTATAAATTATTAACATCCAAATAGATAAGGAAGTTGTTGCCATGTGTGGGATTGTATGTGGTCGGATCCATAAAGCTATTATTAGCTTTTGCATGTCTTTTAGAAACTTGACTAATTCCACCTCGAATACCGGATTGTAAAAATTGAATGATTTCATAGTCGGTGAGAAGTTCGAGTTTTACCTGCGTCTGTCTCAACATAGCGTCCCATGAAAGAGAAGGCGCTGTTAGATATCGACAAGGATCAAGTTTATAAGCATTCAAACAAACACTACGAAAGTTTTCAAAAACTTGAGCTAGCAATAAAACATCGGTTTTAAGATATAAATCACAGTATTCACCCAAAGTTTTTATATTAAATTTATTCCATACTGTTTGTGCATGTATGTAGTCACTTTCAGAAATACCTGATTGTGTTAATTCGCTGTAAAATGACTGTTTGTCTGGTAATGAAACTTCCTCGAGTTTCTCCGCACAATCCACATATTCATAGGGGAAAATACCCTTCCGTGTCAAAAGTTTTAATTGCTCATGATCTGAATAGTATTTGGATAAAATATGAAATTGATTTGACGATGATGATGATAGATTTTTCACTAGTTTATCCAAACTTGTAGACATAAATTTAAACGAATCAACAAAACGTATGAAAATCTTTTTTTCATCAAATTGTAACATTCGACTGAATGTAATATACTTTTCTTTATTTTGAGGTATACATTCAATTTTACATCCATCCCTATTAGCCAACTCTTTAATGAATAAGTGGCTATCGTATCCACTTAAATTATGAAAGAATATAGGAATGTAATTGGGTAAAGAATATTGTAAGTTACATTGTTGATGTGCAACACCTCTGATTTTTCCGGTAAGATGACAATGATCGATTACCTTTAGATCGGTTGATAAGAATGGTTGTTCACAAATATGACAGTGCGTGTTTTTTAAAATTTCATTTTCATCATCACAATAAAACTTTTTTATTTTGTTTGAATAAATATCAGCAATGTGACCGGCATCTGAATAAATATTATCAACAAACTTTTCAACACAATCTTCACCGCGATATGTAACAAATTTTGATAACGAGTCATTGTAATTACAATGTATATAATAAGCAAAACCGCAAGGGGTGTGCTCATGGGTATAATATGTGTTTTTCTTTTCACTAATATTAAGAGGGGTTAGAATTGATTCAAAATCAGCATAAATAACAAATGGTACAGGTAATTGATGACTGTAATTTTTAAAACTTAAATACTTATTATCGATAGAAGGTACTTCTATTAAAGCCTTTTGACATCCTAAAATCCTATGACGTTCAAGTTTTCTCTCACTCGTGAAATATTGTAAGCAACCAGAACAGAAAATAATGGCACTCGTATGACGTGTAATTTGAGAGCGTATTAGACGAGACATATTTTTTATCCAACAGTAATGAGTTTTACGATCACCACCATTATGTTTTAAAGTTTCAAAAAATAATAGATTAATATGCTTCTGTTGTTGACTATCGTCGTTGTTGATTTCTGTTGACACGATCTTTGATATGTACATGGGTACAATGGTATTTTTTTCTTCAATACCATACACGTTAATATTGATATGGTTCAATACTTCGAAACGTTTAATACCTTTAATAGATACAGGTAAATCAATTCCTTCCGTTTTCAATACTGTCTCATAGTGGGGGTAAGATGTTAAACGGTCTGAGTGAGAATCGACTGGATAAATAGCACTTACTACCGCCCAAAAAAAGCATGCGTTGTCCTCGTTCTTTACATTCACACATGCATGTTTACGTTTTACCCAATCCGGAAGCGGTATATAGGAATTAGCCTTTATAGGTGTGTATTTATTGACGTTAATCTCTAGAAATTCAATTTTTTCCAACGCCCATCCGCTGTCTCGTTCTTGAAATTCTTCACATTTCTTCATGATTTTAGCAGAGGTTTCATCATAGTAAGACGATAAATCCGATGAAGCTTGCAAGTGTACATTCATGGTATTGAATGATTTCAAATCTTTAATTGCTTCAACATCTCCTTTTGCTATGACAAATGTACTAAAAAGTTCCAAATTCACCTTGATATGTGTATTCGATTCAATTTCTATTTTAATTAACTCCTTCACTCTGCTCTCAATATTTTTCAAATATAATTCTATATTTATTATATTTGATGCTCCATTAATTCTATAACTTACAATTCGACATTTAAATGATGACTGTACAACATATGTGAAATAGTCTTCGCCATTATCTTGTTTACACAGCAATTTATGTCGTTTTGTCCTTGAATGACTAATTAATTGATTGTTAGGAACTTTAACACTACAAAACGGACACTCATACATTGTTTTATACACTATAATATAATATGTTGTTGATACTACTGATATGCCACAACTGAACCAAACTATATTCGAATTATCTATTTAAATGAAAAAATTATGGACGGGGAATTGATAAGAATAATCATAAGTAGAGATGGGACGAGTAGTTGTCGATTAACCGACAAAATATATCGATAGAAAACTTGTTTTTTATTTTATTAATATTTTAATAGTCTTCTGCTAATACCTACATTGTTTTTTTCACTTGAAAACTAAATTGATCCTACTAATAAAAGAAAAAATTACTTAAAACTTTTTTATTCAAAAAAACATAATGTTGAGACATAATATTCGATAAGTTCATTAGATAAGTTTAAACATCACCAATATATCTTCTTCTTCTTCTTCTTCTTCATCCTCTTCGTTTGTTTCAATTTCCTTTATCATTTCATCTACATTATCTTTGTATTTATTTTCAAAAACCATAACTTGTAAGAACTGACCTAAAATCCCGTCTTCATCGTAGCCCATAAATATGCAGATTTTTAAAAAAAGCCGCATGTTATCATTGTACACTTGTTCTTTCAAACAATGAAATCCATTTAATTTCATGTCATCGATAATATCGTCTAATAGTAAAAGACCATCTAACATTTGATCTAAATTGTAATCTGAATCGTACATAGATATATAATAAACTGTTTTTGCTCTTAACAAATTATTAAGTTCTTTTAACATATTCATAATTATTATTATTATTGTTCATAGGTCCGTAGTGTGACACAGTCAAAAATGTACTGAAAATAAGATGGTGAAAAAAAAACACACATTGTTATTAAATAATACATTTTATTTTTATAATAAGGATAAATAAAATAGATATTCTATTGCATAACATTTGATTTCATTATCCACAATTGACATTTTATCATAAATATTATCAGCAATCGTATAAGCTTCTAATAAGGTTTTTATTTGACAGAGCATGAAACGTCTTCTAAAGAAATTCATCCGGTTCTCATAGTAACTCTTTACCATTTGCAGTTGATTTAAACGAGAATTGATACAATTCAAAAAATGACTCAAGTACTGCCACTCTTCATAAGAAATACACATTGATTTTATTCCCAAATTAATTATGATGAATTTCTTGTTTTTTTCCATATTTTCATGTTCAGACGAGTTTAGATAAGTTATCACTTGTTGTTGCTTCGGTAAAAAAATTGCATCGCATTTGAAGAATTCTGATATATCAGAGGCGTTTTCCATAAAAACCATTTCCCATTCTTCTTTAGACATCACTATTCGATTAGCGATATCAACATGTACTTCCAGTAGTAATCCATTCATTTGATTTGACGGTTTCAAAAATGTTGTAATAAATGGAATCGTGGCACTGTCTACTTTATATACATTTTTACAGAGTTCAAAATGTAGGGGTGGAATCGATGATGCATATGATGGTCGTGTAAACGTATACATGTTGTTGCTTTCAACGTTAATGAGTAACTAACTTGGTCAACTATTGTAACAGAGCTTAAGAAGTTATTTTTCGAACACTTTTGGTGAGAATACTGTATTCAAAGAGAGAGTCATTTATAATTAGACAATAAGCCGTAGTATTATTCGGCACAGACTTTTTAAACTCTAACTCCAGTTTGATATCTATACTTCCGGCGACGCTTGAACGAAGTGTATCAGTTTGTCTGGAACAATCGATAACAATCAGAGGGTATTTCGTTTTGAAATGCGATGGATTTATTTGTGTATCGGAGCTTTTCGACCCATAATACGTTCTTTTAAAGTTAGTGAATGCATTATACAAAACTGAATATACTCCCTTTTCAAAGTCATTAGAGAATGAGTCATATGGATAGTATTGAGAATTGAGATATAAACGTGCATTATAAAGGTTAATGTGATCGAAATAACTCTTATCTTTGGTAGCTTCATTATTACGTAAATGTTGAAATCCGATAATAACATAGCGAGGCTTCTCCAACTGAGTACTTGTTTTCACAGTCCAAACGTGTTTCTGGGATGTCGGTAACACTGGGTACTCGTATAGATCCCATGAGCGAAATGCAATAGGAATGGGTATGTTGTTTTCTACATAATTCAACAAACGTAGTTTTTCTTTATCAGATACCTTGATAATGGGCATACGCCATACAATACGAGTTATCTGAATATCCATTTCTTTCGTTGTATCTTTGAGAACCGCACAGTTGAGATCAGAAGAGCTTCGGTTTAATATCAGTTCATGTTTCGCATTAACTATCACTTTATTATAATCCTCAGCGAAGCCTAGTAAGTGTCGAAGTGGAATAGTGAAACAAAAGTCACTTTCAACCTCTTTAAAACCATTTATATTCCAACCACTAATTTCCAAACTGTTACTTTGTTCTTCTCCATAGGATATCACTCCTTTCATTGTGGTAGTGATACCGCAGTTTTTTGTTCTATCAATCTCTACACCATTCAACTCATAGCGGATGTCTTGAAACAGGTGAGCAGGTGCGTTGTTGACAAAAGCAGAGGATTTTGTAGCACTACACTCAATTATCAATTGGCTTTCGCAAGGTAGCACTATTGCATCTTGATCGTTGATACGGATCCGGATCTCATCATTATTCTTATATGATTCACTGTAGGGTAGATATGAGTGATATTCAATTCCCTCTATACTATCATCAAATAAGACGCTATCTTCTATATTAAGAATCGATGATGATGATAACATCATTATAATTAAGTTTTTAACTGTAATCCGAGTGATTGAAGAAACAACACGTTATTTTTTGTTATCTTTGTTGTTCTTACTTCTCTTTTCGGTAGCTGCGACTCACAATGGTGAAGATATTTATTAGTATTTAATAAGAGAGGTGCTCTCTCCAATCGAGAGTTGGAAAGACTGTGGTATTGTATTGGCTCACCATTCATTTTATAGATAATCATGATTATTATGATATTTTCTTTATATGTAGACGAAGTGAAATTTTCTCGTTTCTAAAGTTCACAAGATTCCCTTGCTCGTTAACTATACGCACTTGAAGATTTTGAATTGTATTCGTCTTCAACGGTAAATAGATGAGATTTGGAGGACACTCTATAATTTGATATCCTGGAGGTACGGATGGAGAAAATTCATGTAGCACATGGGATGATTTATTATTCATGAATGAACCTTGAATAATATTGCATTCTACTCTTATAGTGTTTGTGATTAGAATATTTATCGCTTGATCAGATTCATGCGGTTTATTTTTGGGAAGCATTTTTCGAGAGAAACCAAAAAGACTTCCGATACTGTTCGCCTTCTCAAAATGTATATCGTAAAATGGAGAAAAAAAGGAACACTTCATAGTGTTTGTGTTAGCTATTATATCAATCAATTTAAAGGGATCATCACCTGCAATACTAAGGATTTTTTCTTCCAAATAGTGAATAATATTATCTAGCTCATAAGAGCCTTCGGGAATTGTAATGATTTTGTTTCCATAATGAAAAAGATTGTTGCTGCTATCCACATTAGGTATAGAATTAAATGATTTAAAATAAATCAAAGCACACTCGTAATCGCCTTCACCCAGTTCTATAGATGGTAAAAAATCCACGTTTAATATAGAATCGGTACCGCTTACTGATAATGTAAGAGACATTGTTACAATATAACCGAAGAATGAGGAATGAAACAACTAGTTGTATGATATAGCATATATTATATTTTTTTAAACAAATCATTACAAGCATTTAACAGAAAACGTAAACATAAATGACCACAATTATATGTCTTATCTTTCTGTATATAATTATAATTATAGTTAATGTTGATGACGTCATTTGACATGTATTTTAGAAATTCTTGTGGTGGTTTCAAATTTCCATAACTGTCAAAGTACTCGCAGTGTTGGTTTTTCTTCACGTAAGCCACCCAGTGTGTTCCTGGCCCATTTGAATCGTCTAAATTAATTACCCCCGTTTCGAACCTCCATGGTCCCGATTTTCGTTTTTGTAGTGCATCTCGCATGACAACACCTCGGAAATGTGGGATTTCTAGCTGCTTAACATAGCGCACAAGCTCATAATCAAAGAGGGCACGATTCGGTAGGGCCATGTTTAGTTTTTTTGATATGGTGTAAGATAGAGACCCATGCCTGTTTTGTAAGGTGCCATATACATGCCCTTTCCCACGGCTACTGGTACTACCGCACTTTTTTTGTTTGAATCTTTATTTTTAACCATTTCATAAATGTTCTTAGCAGCCGTTGTGACACCGCCAGCTAAAGATCCGGCAGCTGCTAATGCCCCCAGTATCGGTATTAACGGTAGGAAACCACCACTTTTCGGTAGTGGAATAACCCTTGGCTTTTTTACATTCTTCTCCTTTTTGTTATCTTTGATGATTTTTCTAGCAGCTTTTATAGCTGTGCTTATCAATTTTCTGGTGGATTTATGTTTTTTTATCCCTTTTCCACGTATACGATTCTCATGGTTTACAGCTTTACGCGCGGCAGTTATAACCTTTGCGAGGGGCATTATACCTAAACCTCTTTTCACTTTTTGTTTCATTATTTTATTCACACCGAGCGCCACCAATCGTTCAGATAAACTTTTGGATTCTAGCCAACGTTTCTTCGCTGTTGATGCTAATTCCAAATCAGCTCTATGTCGATGATCTAAGGATGAATTTTGAGCGTATGCAATATCATGTAATTTACAAGCCTCATCTAAAGGATTAACACCAATATCACCTCTCTTTAAACGTTTTTCCAATTTTGTTCCGGGTCCACAGTAATTGTATCCGGGTACGTGTAACTCGAAAGGTAAGTTATTAATGAGTGTATTGACTAAACCGTCACCACCTTTCGCATTAGAAGCTTTACGAAGACTAACCGTTTTTTTCTGATGCATAATCATTTTTACCCAATTCTTGAATAGTTGTTGCTGCTACTGCTGCTGCTGCTGCTGCTGCTGCTGCTGCTTATGTTGATGACGTATTAATAAGGTATATAAAACATGAGCAGATGATTAAATAACTTATTGAAATAGAAATGAAGTTCCAGAAACAACCCACGTGTTTATCGGTTAAAGGTTGGGATATTAAATATAATAATGGTGATAATAATACACAGTACAGACATGGTATACTTCTACCTAACAATATTAGATGTCTAATATGTGGTCCATCTGGTTGTGGTAAAACTAACCTATTACTCACCTTACTACTCGAGCCTAAAGGTTTAATATTTGAAAATATCTATTTGTACTCCAAATCGTTAAATCAACCAAAGTATGTGTTTTTGGATAAAGTATTCAGTCAAGTGCCAGAAGTGAATTTTTATACTTTTTCAGATAAAAGTGAGGTGGTATCACCGGAAGAGGCTCAGAGCAATAGCATTATAATTTTCGATGATGTATCGATGGAAGATCAAGAACCTATCCGTTTACATTTCTCAATGGGCAGACACAAGGGGTTAGATTGTTTTTATCTATGTCAAACATACAGCAAAATACCTAAACAGCTGGTTCGGGATAATGCAAACTTTATTATACTCTTTAAACAGGATGAAATGAATCTGAAACATGCGTATGATGATCATGTAAATACAGACATAACATGGGATACTTTCCTGGAAATTTGTAAAGCTTGTTGGAATAAGAATAAATATGGATTTTTAGTGATTAATAAAGATGTTGAAATGAATAAGGGTCGATATCGGAGAGGCTTCGATGACTTTATCATATTATAGAGTAGGTATAAGAATATATGTTGTAATTAAACTGTTTTCATTTCATCATGGATTCTTCTACAACACAGATCTTTGGAGATAAGGAGCTTAAACGTAAACTCGTTCAGTCTGTGAGTTCGGTAAAAAAGAAAATCAAAGCTTTAAATGAGGGTAAAGCTGAATTGACATCAACTTTACAAGAAACATTTCAACCAATCACACAACCCTTAAACAATTTATTAAATCAGATCAGTTTAAATAATAACAATGAGGTTATAAAACATGAAATCGATAAGAAACCATTCCAGAAAAAAAAGAAAAAGAGAAAGTTAAAAAATATCAAACAAGAAATTAAAAATGTTGCTAATGAACTACTACAAAAAAATAAAGACCTTGAAGAGGGAGAAGAGGAAGAAGAAGAGTTTGAAGATGCTGATGATTCATATGATGAGAATAACAGCACTCTAAATACAACAACTCAATCTGATGAAGCGGTGGAAGAAAATTTACCTTCATTAGTACGTGCATACACGGATATGCTTATCGTAAATCAAATAAATAAAGTACCTTATGGTGTTTACACAACTCCAGAGGGGGAGTATTACATAGGTGATAGCGTTATTCAATTTGATAAAAACAATATAATAATAAAAAAACAAAAGTTTAAAAATACACCAGGTCTAATGGAACTACTGTTCAAACGAGAACCTAACAATTCTTTAATTACTTCGCTAGATGGTGATATCTACTATAAAATAATAACAATGACTAATGCACATAGACGTAATTATACGCCAGAAGGTCAGATACAGGGTGATAAGAGTCTCAAGTATACTCAATATATAAAGCAATCATCAAGTCGTTCACATTCTACACCAATCAAAAAAACTGGTGGATGTATTACCAGTTCAGTTGAAACAACAGCTGATAACAGATCAGATAAACAATCAGCTGATGGATCATCAGGTCTGTTAGTAACTGGAAGAGGGTTGACAACCGCCTCCCGTTCAAACACTGATTCATCTCTAATAATGAAAAAATACTATCCAAATACAGATTATATATATTGGGACAACCCTAATGAACTAATAGACCGATTACGATTGCTTATCGCTTCGCGAAATGCTGGTAATAATGGAAACGATAATGAAATTATTGCAATATTAGAAGAATTGATAGAAGCTAATATAATCGAATCCCCATATCGACTTTCAGACATACTGAAACATATACTTAAGTAAAAAAACTGAAACATATTAGACTCAAGTAAAAAAAAAAACTTGCATTGTAATTATGACTGTTGATAAGTTTGGACGTTACCTACACCACAATCATCAGCAGCAACGACGGCAACAACACACATTGCAATCGCTCAAAATAATGAAAAATCAGGTGGATTGTGGAAATCGTTTATTAAGAAATGTTAATAGAGGTATTCTAAAAAAAGATGTGGTTATAAAAGAACAGCTTGATGAGGTTCTTATTCAATGTTTGCAGAAAATTAAAAAACTATCTCAAGAAAAGATTTCGGGAAAAGAAATACCTCCACTTCCCATTACCACCAAAAAACTACCTCAAAGTATAGAAAAGATTTCAGGAAAAAAAGAAGAAATACCTCCACCTCCCATTACCACCAAAAAACTACCTCAAAGTATAGAAAAGATTTCAGGAAAAAAAGAAGAAATACCTCCACCTCCACCTCCCATTACCACCAAAAAACTACCTCAAAGTATAGAAAAAATTTCAGGAAAAAAAGAAGAAATACCTCCACCTCCACCTCCCATTACCACCAGTACTGCTGTACCACAAGCATCTTTGTCAGCGGTAGTGTCAAATAAAAGAAAAAAACCCATAGAAAAAAAGAAAGCTAGTTTATTAAATAAAATTAAAAAAAATGAGTAAATGGACAGTAGTTCAGGAAATTCATAAGAATGTACGTAAAAACTTTCCTCGAAGACGTTTCATTCAAAAAGGATTTGATGACACCTGGCAGATAGATTTAATCGATATGCAAAAATATTCCAAATATAATAGTGGATTTAAGTATATTTTAGCATGTATCGATACTTTTTCAAAGTATGCATGGCTTCAACCAATAAAGAGTAAATCAGCCGATAATGTAACACAAGGAATGCTCAAACTGTTAAACAACAAAAACAACCTGGATCGTAGACCGAAAAACATACAATCAGACGATGGACGAGAGTTTTTCAATGAAAAGTTCAAAGCTCTCATGCAAAAGTTTAATATAAACCATTACTCAACCTACAGTATAATGAAGGCTTCCATTGTAGAGAGATTTATTAGAACCATCAAAAATTGGCTTTGGCAACGATTTGCTTACAACGGATCATATAAATGGATTGGAAAAGAACTCTCTGACGTAATACATAAATATAATAATAAAGTACATCGCACTATCAGGGTTGCCCCAGTGACTGTGAATCGTAATAACGCTAATGAACTCTTATCTACTGTTTACAACCATATCAAGGTTCGAGCTAAAAATAAACTTATGTTTGGTGATTACGTCAGAATAAGCAAATATAAATCTACTTTTTCCAAGGGCTACACCGGAAACTGGAGTGCGGAAATATTTCAAGTGGTAAAAGTTAATAATACTAATCCAGTGACCTATCAGTTGCAAGATGAAAGGAAACAGCCAATCTTAGGTGCTTTTTATGAACAAGAACTGCAAAAAGTTAAATATCCCGATGTCTACCTAGTGGAAAAAGTGTTAAAAAGAAAAGGTGATAAAGTTCTAGTAAAATGGTTTGGTATGGATTCAACAAGTTGGATAAATAAAGAAAACAAAATTGATTAAATAAATGCTTTATTCAGCTAGAATATTAGGTGCAATAAGACTTAAGTTAATTAATGTTATGTTTTTAAATAAGTACTTAATAGGTAATAAACAATGGATTAAAATAATGTTTTTTATTTTTATTTTTTTAAGTAAGGTGCAATAGATTAATCATCCCAATTCTCATCGTCTTCGGCTACTGGTCGAGAAGGATAATCATTAGGAGAATAATTATTATGAGTAGGTACATAATCATCATCATCCCAATTCTCACCGTCTTCGGCTACTGGTCGAGAAGGATAATCATTAGGAGAATAATTATTACGAGTAGGTACATAATCATCATCATCCCAATTCTCACCGTCTTCGGCTACTGGTCGAGAAGGATAATCATTAGGAGAATAATTATTACGAGTAGGTACATAATCATCATCATCCCAATTCTCACCGTCTTCGGCTACTGGTCGAGAAGGATAATCATTAGGAGAATAATTATTACGAGTAGGTACATCATTATTATTTATATAATTTTTTAACCATATTGCAAATATTTGGACTTCCACCCCACTACAATGACAGCAGGACGCGTGACGAAATTTTCGGTTAAAGGGGTTAAACGCTGTGTGTCGCTCACAGTTTTCAAAAACATTGACTAAATTTAAATCTACAATTATTTTTTCTAATTTTGGACATTTATAAACTTCCAGGTTAATCGATTGAAATCCAAGTGTTTGCAATAAATCTTTTTCTACGTTCCCCCCTTTGTAACCCCAAATACAGTTTTTATTCAGATCAAGATGCCTTATTTTCATTAAAAACTCTGAGTAATCAATGTCGGTGGGATAATTTTTTAATAACATTCCATGAATATTCCTTGTTACAAAATATACCGTTTGGTTAGATATTTCATTTTTTATTAACGCGCTTGAGAGTTTAATGTGAAATAAATAAAGGATCTTTTCCTGAATATCATATATACCTACTTCTTTATAATACATTTTTTTTTGAATCATAAAACCATCTATATCAATTATGTATTTAATATTACGTGGATCCATTGTTAATATAATTAATTAAAGTAAAAAAATAAAGTAAAAGCTATAAGTACCTATGTACCAATAATAAAATTATAGAACAACACAAATTACGCACATGTAACTATATAGTCAGTGTGTAGCACAACACTTTAAAATAACAATCGCTAACAGCGGTAAAAAATCCACATGTAAGTATAGTCAGTATGGGGGCATGAGCACAGCACTTTAAAATAACAATCGCTAACAGCGGCAAAAATTCACATATAGTCAGTATGGGGGACATGAGCACAACACTTTAAAATACCTCTATACCACAATCGCTAACGGCAGCAATAACACAGTCTACTAGTTCATTACCCAGCTTGACGGTAAATAATGCATGTGCGAAGCACTCGGCTGGTGTATTAGAGAGTAACTGCAACCACTCTTCTACTTCCACATTCGTATCACCTACTGTGTCCTCTAAATGGTTCGCGATGTCACCCCAGATCTCAATCAGGGTATAGGTATTTGAATCGTTGAAGTTACTATTTTGGTAAAGACACTTTAAAAATACTCTTACATCACAGCTTAACTTTGCGATTGGTATGGGTCTCGTCCACAGTCGTAATATCTTGTTTGTTGATATATGGTGTAACCAATTATTTTTACAATCTAAGAATGCAACTTCAACTAGGTCCATATTCATGTACTTAGGTATTTGGTAACGGTAGTCTCTGTAACATAGAAAAAACAATCATTAAATTAAATTACAACCAAAAATTAAAAAATCACACTAAAAAAATTTAAAATTAAAAAAAAGACCTACTACATACTAACCTACTATCTATTATTCTCCCTGAGAATTGGCCACTACAAAGTTAACAACCCATGTATTTCCACTTGGCCCTTTACTAACGAGTTGAACATCACCGCTATTAAGTACAGACAGTAGGCTTTGTTCCATATCATTAAATCTTGATGGTAGGGTGACCATATACCCGTTCTCCAGATGTATTACAGTCTGCATAGTGTTCGGTTGATACTTTGAAGCTATGCTACTAGCTTCTATTATTGTATAGGGTTTATCTACTTCTAAATCAACCATTTTACGCCAAGTTTTGTTGCCTCGATTATTTAATTTAGTTAGAGCAGAATTATTATGCGATTGATTTGAAGCCATTTTTTTTTTAGATTTACAGAATTAAAACTTACAGAATTTAAAAAAGTAATGTGAGAGAGAGTCACTGTTGCTTACACGTCTTGTTATGTTACTAGCTGAATGAGCTTTAAATTGTAAAAGCATCTATTTTATAACAAATTCTTATCATTGTTTAACAATGTAATTTAACTACTATTGAACTACTGTTGAACTTTCCTTATCACTAGCTTTAAAGTTGAAAATAAAAGGTCTATTTCATAACAAATTCTTATCACTATTTTGGTAAACGTTCATAAATACGGATGTTATTAAATTTATAATTAATGTTCCTTATCACTATTCAAAAATAATGACGTAGGTACCTGATTAAATTATTACATAACGTTTAAAAAATAACTATGTAATAAAATTAATACTTACTGATTACTTATCGCTTGTTGAAATGTTGGTAATAATTTACTTCATCGGTATACTAGCCATACATTCGACATCAGTCATCTCGCCTTTTGTTATTTTTTTCAATTGATTTTCTACCCTAATTTGTATATTTTGAAGTACAAGTAAATATTTCTTACATGATTCACTTGAGGGTATATATTTTATTGTTGTTGTTGTGGCTGGTGTTGTTGTTGTAGTAGTGTTCTCTTTCACTTCTAATTTATCTATTAGTAGTTTGTCATAAATACCATTCATGGTGTTGCTACCTCTGGGTAATGTTACTTTAATTTCCAAACCCTTTTCGTCTGTAAATATCTGGTGATACATATCAGATGACCAAGATTGTTTCATATTATTTTCCAGATCTGGATTGCTTCGTCTCGAACGGCCTGTCATAAATTTTACGATTTCCACTCGATATATCGATAATGTATTATCATCTCTACATAAACGTAATAATTTTGCCGTTTTCTTACCGCTAGTCATAATCATGTATGGATGACGATTTCCACTAATTTTCTCTTTATAATCATTAACGTAAAACTTAATTAACCATTTTTTTATAGAATTTCCTTTATCATTATACAATTCTACGTTCTTAAGGTTCCATAATCCATCATTACATAGATCTCGCAAGCCGTTATTAATGGAATTTGTAACATTTTTTGTCACCACTTCTGTACTGTTATCACGTTGTAAGTAAAACACTATCACCCACGGTAATAAACTTGTAAAAAGCATTGTGACTGCAATGCTTTCAAACTGTATGCAACAAACTGTATGCAAATAACGAGAGAGATACCTCTATTTAAACCCTACACAATCAATACATAGGTACCGTCAATACATATCTATACCTACTAATATTATAAAGCTGAAGAGTTTGTTTGTTTGTTTGAACGCGCTAATCTCAGGAACTGCCGGCGGTTCGAATGAGGATGGTTATAAGCTACTTTTTATCCCAGTATTCCCACGGGATCGGGAGTTACGCGGGTGAAATCGCGGAGCGCAGCTAGTCTATTATAGACAAATCGTATTGGAGGATGTTTTATCGTAAAAATACCTACATTCCAGTTTCTAATTAGGTCATAACTTCCTAACAATAATTGATTTATATTTCTTGCAGCTGACCCACCCACGCAATACGATATGAGGCTCACCCACGCAATACGATATGATATCAACATTGTTTACATTGTAATAATTAGATACCTACCTAGATACCTACTGGCCGAGAACATACACTGTATATTATGACGTCACATTAACATCGCACCGTGGGAACAAAACATCGACCACCAGTATAACTTGAACTTGTTCTAGACATTGTATACAGCGCCATCTAGCGCTAGTTATACTGGTTTGTTTTGGTCCAAAGCATACATACTATAGCTACTCAAACTTTATTACACTTTAAAAACCTTATTTTTTAGTTATGTCTTTGAGCATAGTATAATTTTTAACTAAATTTATCATAAATTAATTACAAAAAAATAAGAAATTGTCATAGAGATTTTTTGTACGAAAAAAATACGTATTATGAACTTACCTTACTCTCATATAATATCGATTAAGTTTGACCTATTTTATTAAAAGAGGGGAGAAAATAGAGTAGGTCACCTTAATTAACTTTGCCGGGAACGAAAGCGAAAATATGTGGTTTGCTGCACGCTATAGTAAAGTGATAATTTTGGAAACAGATCCCAGAATAAAAAAATGGTTATATACTACCAATAATATTTTTTTCACACCTGCAGTACTTTAATCACGGATTAAAGCCCTATTAACCTCAACTTAAAGCAAGACTTTATTCCCAAGGGAGATAATGTTGTATGAAACTCCCAAGAGAATAAAGTGATTTGAATTTGGAACGTTGAAATTCGTGTGAAAATTCTTGGTTTTAATTTTGAAGGTCTCAGCAAATAGGTTTTATTTATAATAAGTAAGTAATTTGATTGGTCTACAAAAATCTAGCAGGCCACGATTTATGTTTTTTATTTTGATTGTTACGTTAGGTCTAAGCAAATAGGATTTGCCTATAATACCTACCAAATATTTACCATCATGCTACCATATCATTGCAATTGCCCCATATATTTTTTTAAAGTGGCCAGGGAACTGGTCACCACAAGAATTAAAAAAAATTTGGACTGACGGTATGAAAAGTAGAGTATGCACCTCGGGATAAAGCATGTCTTCGTCTTGGGCGGCTTGATCCCACAACATAAGACATTGCTTTATGCCCTTGATGCATAATCTATACTTCTATACTATCTATACTAATATTATAAAGAAGTAAAGTTGGTGTGTTTGTATATTTGTTAAATTGTAAGGGGTAATCTCGGGATCTACTGAACCGATTTTAAAAATTCTTTCACCAATAGAAAGCCACGTTATTGCTGAGTGTCATAGGTTATATAAAAAACTGAAAAATAAAAAGGCTTTTACGTGGTTGTCCGTTTTGCAAAGTGAATCGGAGAAAAAACGATCGAATGAAAGCGTTTCTTACGAACGCTGCCTTAACTATGAAAGATATATTTTTGAGTTCTAGAGAAAAGATGTGGAGCTTTAAAATGCCTACAAAAAAGTCAACGACAGCATATGTCTAACTTTTATATTTAAGTTACAAAAAGTATTTTTTTTTAAATATTAGTATAGATAATTTAATTTATTAACATTATGCCCAACGAAGTGGGCACGGGTCAGCTAGTCTACTATAAAAGACCTATCCAACGATAACTCACATAATGGATTAGACGCGAAAAAAAATGAATCCCTACTTGCGTGTTGTGGAGGTTGAACCCTATTAAAACGTTTTTGTTTTTAGATTTTATTTCACCATTTTGTCGGCGTGGTCATTCAGACTAAGAACAGTAGATAAAACTTAAAAAATATGTAAAATTTCAAGGTTAATGACCGCTCCGTGTATGGAACAGCTGATTTTCAGGTAAACCTAACCCCAAAATTTTCAAAAAAATGTTCGAATTTCCAAAAGTCGTAGAACAAAAGTTGTTTGTTTGGGTGCACAGAAGTAGCCTTCAACGGCTTGCTAGTATAATAACCAATAACCCTGTAAGTATAGGTATTAGAAATACCCAGAAACTAATACTTTGCTTGTACATTGTTTGAGGCGGGAATCGAATCTGCGTCGTAACCGGCTGTCCGCCCGACGCGTCACAAAGTCGTTATAGATGTTGATTACCAATAAGCTGGCCATGGTCACCATAATAATAAGTATCTTCTAGAATTTTAGTCAGCTCTTTGACTCGCATCTCTTCGAAAGTTATTTCAGCTTTCTTTTTAGCCTAAAATAAAATAATTTATTAAAAAAGCTTTAAAAACACTGATTCGAACTTCTGAACAAAGGTATAAAAGGCCAGACGCAAAATATCTGTAATCGATACTAAAATTGTTATTTAAGTAAGTATTTTTATTTTAAGCCTATTCCATCCTACTGCAGGGCAAAGGCCCTCCCTCTTTCCACTGTTCCTTGTCTAGTGCCAGCTGGGTCCAGGCCTTACTATGCGAGTCCAACTCATCCCGCTACCTTCATAATGCTTCTGCCGGCGAATCTCTCAGAAATGAAACGTCCTATCGGCGATCAGTCCAAAGGCAAAATGACTGTCGGAGAACGCTGGTACAATCTTCTGGGCCTGCCCGCCGGGTCGCCTGCTGTTCGGGAGCCAGTCCGTAGTGGTTTTTGGCCACATCTGTTCGGATATGCGGCAGCTATCGAAACGACTGTCGGAGAACGCTGGTACAATCTTCTGGGCCTGCCCGCCGGGTCGCCTGCTGTCTGGGACCCAGTCCGTGGTGGTTTTTCCCTACATCTGGTCGGACATGCGGCAGCTATTCCATTTAAGTTCGGCAGCAGTGTGGCCAACGTCCTTGAGTATAGTTTGTGAGCGCAGTAGGTACCGTGTTTTTATTACCAATTTCTGTTGTATTGAATGGCAAATGATCTTACCAAGTTCACAGGACTTCTACAAACATCTAAAACTTCGAAAATTAGCCAATACTCGAGTTTTAGCGAGATTAGAAAGTCATTACCCTAGCCAGGAATCGAACCTGGGGCCTAAGTCTGCTAACACAATTGTGTTTCAATAGAGTGTCGATATAATCGTAATAGAAATTTAATGTGTCTAAAATATGACATTACATGTCAAATTTGTTAACGAAAAACCACTGACGCGCCCTCAGAACAATAACTAAAGCAATCACTTTGGTATTCTGCTCTAGAATCGTGACTCAATGGAATCTCGATAGTTGTCAGAATCTGACCTACTCAGAAATAGACATTAGCCCGAAAATGACTTGAAACTGAATCATACTACTCCAGAATCCGACTTAATACCTCAGTCGACTTAGTTAGAATCAAACATTCCCCGCCTAAATCGTCAAAACGGTAGGTATATCGCTTAGCAACATATCTCGCTTAGCGACGCATCTATTACCTACCATTACATTGGGACGCCATAGTGATTCTATTACGATGTTATTAAAACTTTAGCAGAATACCAAATAAAATCATAATTTCGATAAAATATCAATACAGTTTCGATATAATGACAATGGTAAATCCATTAATGCAAAATAGCAGAATAAGGCCCCTGTTTACCGGTATATATAAACAAAATTGTGTTAGTTACACCATTTATAACTTGACAATGGATAAACCGATTGCGATGAGACTTAGTACGTAGATAGCTTAAGTCTTAAAATACCATATTAATAAGCTTTGCGATATTCCTACAGCTAGTTAGTAAACGAATGCAATTCTTACAACAGAAATATGGTCCTCTTCCTTGCGTTTCGTTGAATTAAAACAACCAGCTAACTTCACAAGAATAAAATATACGAATTCGACTAAACTTATGAAGCTTGCACCGAGGAATAGGCCCGCTGCTCCTCCAAAAGATACTAGAAAGACAAAAACAGTTTGTTATGCTTGCCTACTACTGTATAAAGAAGACGTTGCTATCGCAAGTGATATGTCAAAGGTTGCGAAACAAACTTGACTACACGAAAGTTAGGCAATTGACTCATAATGCTTAATAGTAGTCCATTGAAACGTTACATTTTTTTGGGCATAGCATGCGTCAGAGGACGCAATTTTATTTTTTAGATATCTGAATCCTCTGAAAAATGTAGATCACGATATTGTTCATTGACGTGCGCGTGCAGCGTTTTCATAAAAAATGCAAAAAAAACTCTAATTTTGCACCCAAAAGAGGGGAAAGGGGGGAACCAATCGCCATACGACTTGTTTCTACTTCTATATCTTATTATCTATGTAAAAGCTACATGCATGCCAACCTGCCTAGCATGAAGACCAAAACACGATACGATAAAGCGATATCACGCGATATAACTACATCAACTCTCAAAATATGATAGATAAAGCCGCCGTGTTGAATTTTTATTATAAATTGCGATAAAAATTATGATAAAAATTCAACATGGCGGCTTTATCTATCATATTTTGAGAGTTGATGTAGTTATATCGCTTTATCGTATCGTGTTTTGGTCTTCATGCTAGGCATACAGGTTTCATGCTTTCAGCCAGATGGGACGGTAAAAATAGCTAAAGAAACTGAGTAATGGATTTTCGCTTATAACTTTTTTAGTTTTGGTTTACGACTAAAAGTTGCCTGACAAAAGTTGTAGATAATCCTATTTTCAACAAAAAATGTTAATAAATATTTTTTGTGAGATCTATAATTTGTCAGATAAATCATCAAAATCATTTAAATTCCTTTTTCTTAGAAGCCGGCCGTGAGACAAGAGCTACAATCCCTCAAACTTGGATTAAACTTCAATCTGACCCCCTTGATATCTAAAAAATAAAGTTGCGTCCTCTGACAAATGCAACCCTAATGTAACTTTTCAATGGACTAAAGGGTGTTTTCGGATATTGCATGAAGACAGGTCAAATTATTCGTTTAAATCAGGAGAGGAATATTTCTTGCTTCAAGAAACCTTTCCAGTTGGACTTTTAATCAGCTTACCTTTATGGACATTTCACTTCTCGCTACTGGTACTTACCAATTAAATCTTGAAAGCTGAAGAGTATTTCTCTAGTGTACCTAGTTCTTGGTGGCAGTACCATGTACTTCATAGAGCTACCAGATAAGAATGGACCGCCTGGAGTACTGAAATAATATCGTTCGAGTACCTTTCTAGACAAAATAACATGCAGTCATGGGGACGGCCGTAAATAAATATTTTATTGATAAAAACGCCATCTATGTTTGAACGCAGGTACTACGTCAAATTACGTTAGTGCTGAATCCGAAATGTAGCGTATGTCTTAACGTAGTGTCAAAGTAAAAGTATAGATGGCGTTGTTTTCAATAAAAATATCGTTAACCTCTGTAAATCCTGGAAAAGAGGTTGAATCGGAAGGTCTGTATCCCCGGATACAGACCTTCTGTATCCGTGGATACAGACAAAATATGACAACAAAATATGATAGGTCAGCGTTTGAGTACCATCACACCTGCCTAATAGTAGGAGACGATGCGGCCTAAGATGTACCAAGCTTTCCTAAAAGATACTTGTTCACTCGCGAAATTGTCAAGTAAATTGTCAAGTCAGGAAAGACAGGCGCAGGCAACCTCAGAACAATAACTAAATAGTTATTGTTCTGAGCAGGCAACCGACTCCATTCCCTTGCGGTACGAATAAAGAATGACGAAGCAAAATGCTCAAAATGTCTGGGATTTCCACCATGAATCAGTGCCAGGGAGTGGTTAAATCAGTTTGCCTGGTTGTATGTCGCAAGAATGGAGATGGCATTTGATCAATGATCATGTAGTTCTATTTTACACTCCATCAACTTCACGAAATGTATCCGATGAAAGACTGACAAAGTTGCCACCTTGCGACAATGTTCAATACTCTGAAACCTTATTGCTCGTTATATTTAAAACAATACTCACGCAAATTCCGTAAATACATTGACGATTTGATATGAGGAGTAAATGCATTGTGTTGGACAAACGCACGGTATGCCTTCAATGGCAGCCAGTTCATGTTTATAATCTGATAAGCAGGCCATGCCAGATGGAGTACAAATTGGACCTTCTGGAATCATAGAAATAGATAAAGATACGATATGTGGCGAACGTCCGATAATTGGTTAGTTGCCAGTAGGGAAGGTATACAACGTAAGAGCGGTGTTAGCTTAGTGGTAGATACCTCGACTTTCATTCTGAAGGTCGTGTGTTCGAATCCCGGCCGACCGTGCACCGATGGATTTTTGTTAAGAAAAATTGATGTGCGCTAATTGACATTTATCTTACGGTGAAGGAAAACATCGTGATGAAACCCGCGGCTTAAAAGTAGCTCCAGAAGTAGGTATTGAAAAGTTCTCTCCTCTGGACATGGTCGACTAAGCTGAGAGGGTAGTAGACAAGCCTACTCCATCCTCACGCAAAAAGGACCCAATTAAAAAGGGTTTAATTGCGCAATACAGCCCGTATACAAGTGCAAGTACAGTATACAACGTATTTCAACGAAGGATTTTTCTCAGATCGGACTGTTTGAAATGACTTCCTATATTTTATTTAAATGAACGCCATCTATGTAACAATATAAAATCAGGACCACACAGATGGCGTTGTTATTAAGAGATAACCTTCGTAAAAATAGTAGAATGGTCTGCAGCCACACAGCTGGAGAGACAGTCTACTTCTGCAGTTTAGCCGACAGCTGATCGTACTGTATATCTGTAAGAAATAAAACTATTTTAGCACCATCTCACTTTGTTACAAAATATTTTTCCTAATTCATAAATTACTCTATTTTCAATACCATTAATTTAAAACAGCGCCATCTTACAGTTTAACTACGAACTTATTCGCCAAACCTCAAATAGTTCTTCAAAAATTACATAGATGTCGCACCATCAGGGTCGTCGCTATAGTAGTATCCGCGTCTGAATTTGCTCAGTACCTGAATGCCTTTCCCTGACTCTGTTTCCCGGATGGTCAGCTCAGAGTTAATATTGATTGACGCCAATGTTAGTTTATAAAAATTTAAAACAGCGCCATCTAAGAATTTAACTACGGTTCTTTAATCATTACACAGATGTCGCTAGCAGTACTTTTCTCCCCTTAATATCAGGTTCGTCAGTATAGAAGCATCCGCGCCTGGATTACCTCAGCTCCCGATTGCCTTTCCCCAACCTTATTTCCCGGATAATCAGTTTAGACTTGATCAGGTTGCTACTGACTCCGATGTTAAGTAATAAATAATTAAAACAGTGCCATCTAACAATTTACCTACGAACTTTTTCGAAAAACCTCAAATAGTTCCTGAACCATTACGTAGATGTCGCTACCAGTACCTTTCTCCCCTTATTATTAGGTTCGTCCCTTATTATTAGGTTCGTCAGTATAGTAGCATCCGCGCCTGGATTTGCTCAGTTCCCGAACGCCTTTCCCAGACCCTGTCTCCCGGATAGTCAGTTTAGAGTTAATCAGGTTGCTGCTGACGCCAATGTTAGGGTTGTAATAATTTAAAACAGCGCCATCTAACAGATTACCTACGAACTTTTTCGCAAAACCCGAAATAGTTTCTTAATCATTACACAGATGTCACTGCCAGTACCTTTCTCCCCTTAATATCAGGCTCGTCAGTATAGTAGCATCCGCGCCTGGATTTGCTCAGTTCCCGAACGCCTTTCCCAGACCCTGTCTCCCGGATAGTCAGTTTAGAGTTAATCAGGTTGCTGCTGACGCCAATGTTAGGGTTGTAATAATTTAAAACAGCGCCATCTAACAAATTACCTACGAACTTTTTCGCAAAACCCGAAATAGTTTCTTAATCATTACACAGATGTCACTGCCAGTACCTTTCTCCCCTTAATATCAGGCTCGTCAGTATAGTAGCATCCACGCCTGGATTTGCTCAGTTCCCGCACGCCTTTTCCAGACCCTGTCTCCCGGATAGTCAGTTCAGAGTTGATCAGGGTGCTGCTGACGCCGATGTTAGGTTTGGTCGTCACTTCAACTATATCGAATGGTGAGTGGATGTAGAACTAGACAAAGACAGTGAGTACTTATGTAGAAATTATTTTTTAAATTTATTTTAATGTCCGTCTGTCCGTCCGGGTGTCAACACCGATTTTTTTTAGAACGCCAATTAGTTTTTGTCAACACAAACTCGCAAAACTACACAGAAAAATAGGTTTCTAGAAATGAGCAATAATCGCAACAACCGACACCCTCTGCATAACCACAGCCGGCCGTAAGAGCTTCCTTCGGCTCACAACCCCTCTGGGCTGTACCCCTTCTGAGGCCAAACGCAGTGTGGGCTGCCAAATTCCCCCCTCCACCAGACTTCATCGCACCCACGTAATCCCTGCCTGCTGGCGGTGATCTGCAGTTGCCAACCTGGAAGTCCCTAAATCACCTACGGACCCAGGTTGGCCGCTGCAAAGAGAACAAGGTGAGGTTTCTCCGGTTCGGACACGGAGTGTGGGAGGGCCGCCGAAACGATGGCGCACCTGACGGTTTGTTTCTCTGCCCTGGTTAGCTGCTCTGCAGAAGACCTCAACAGGGCAACAGATGATGCGATTGCCGTGGCTAAGTTTTGGGACGGAGTGCTTTGATCAAGGTGCAATCAAGTGCATTGCATTGGCCGCCGTTGACACGAAGTAGAAGAAAAAGCAATAATCCTCTCCCAAAAGACGCTAGAGAATAATTTATTGGTTTTAGTAAAAAATCTTTAAAAATCTCTATTTATATGAAATTCTCGTGTCGCGGTTTTAATACCAAACTCCTCCGAAACGGGTGAACCGATTTATATGAAACTAGCGACCCGCCCCGGCTTCGCACGGCTATATTATGCATGTATTATACATATAAACCTTACTCTTGACTCTTGAATCACTCTATCTATTAAAAAAACCGCATCAAAATCCGTTGCGTAGTTTTAAAGATTTAAGCATACAAAGGGATATAGGGACAGAGAAAGCGACTTTGTTTTATACTATGTAGTGATTTTTTGCGTACATATTTGTTAAGTCTGAGAATTAGCCAACATCTTTATATTGTATATGACAATACTGTGGCAATACTGTACAATACATATTGAAAGATAAATTCTTAAATTAGGAATACTTACTGCTTGTTATTTTGTAACACATTTACTAAAACCAAGAAATAATTCTCTAGTATCTAATATAGGGTGAGAATTATTTCTCACATAAAGAAACCTGTTTTTCTGTGTACTGGTTTAACTAACCTTAGCAACATTTGTTGTAGTTATGAGTATGAAGCAACCCTGACTTGAGTATTGACATTTTACAGGGTAACCCGCTGTGATGTTTTTCGTTTTCATTTTGCTGAAAAAAACCTTTAATAGACCATCACCAAGATGAAAGATTTGATTGTTGGTTCGTTTGAATTGAATAGGCTCCGAAACTACTGGACCGATTTAGATGAAACTTGGTATGAGGATACATTGATTCATTGACAGTAACATAAGCTAAGTTTCATCCCGATACTCCTACGGGATCGGGAGTTATGCGGGTGAAACCGCGGAGCGCTACTAGTATTAGTGGTTATTTTAATGAAATTGCCATTATGGTAATTTGCTAGCAAGGTAATCTTTTTTCTTTTGAAGCCAGTTACAAAAGAAAAGGCGTTTAAATTAAATACATTTTTTATCATAGTTGCTCATAAACTGTAAATTATTTAACGGCTTTTAGGCATATATTGTTAACTTTTTATTATTTTAACAAGTCTTTTCTTTTATTCGCAATTGTGATAAAAAACGTCGTACGATACACGTGTGGATAATTGACCATTGCATCTCTGCTTTTAAACACGCTCGCGTTCCGCTCACGCGTCATCAACCGCCTCTATGCAATGATAAATTTACCACAATTATATAGCAATGTACTGTAGTACCTACTAGTTATTCCAATAAATAGTACATCTGACTTACTCCAAGGCTATATCCAAAATGGCGACCGAATTAGTAGTAAAACAAATACCAAATTCAGTCATGACATGCGTCCATTTGTACAACGAGACATCTTGTGATGATAAAGTTTTGATTTCACCTTCTAAATGTACCTGTAATAATTATCATACGTTTACTGGTGAAGGAAAACATCGTATAAAATACGAACGAAATGAAATAGCAAAGAAGATGATCAAAACGAAAAAGAAAACGACGAAATTAAAACAAAAATTATTGTAATTGTTACGGAAATTAAAGACAATTGAAACGGTAGCAAAAGACGATCGAAACTAAAACAAAAGACTATCGAAACCTAAACAAAATACTATGGAAACGGTAGCAAAAGGCGATCGAAACTAAAACAAAAGACTATCGAAACTTAAACAAAATACTAAGGAAACGGTAGCAAAAGGCGATCGAAAATAAAACAAAAGACTATCGAAACTTAACAAAAGGCGATCGAAACTAAAACAAAAGACTATCGAAACTTAAACAAAATACTAAAGAAACGGTAGCAAAAGGCGATCGAAAATAAAACAAAAGACTATTGAAACGTAAACAAAAGGAGATTAAAACGGTAACGAAAGACGATCGAAATAACAACAAAAGATAATCGAAACCAAAAGAGAAGATTCCTTACATCCTGCACCAGTTCCTGCAAGTCTACCTCCAGGTCAGGATCTCCCATGAATTCCTTGTACCCTTCAAGGTTCAGCATGTCAGAATTGGCGACCACTTTCACGAATTTCATGTACCTTTCATACTTGGGTGATGAAGAGTCTACGCCCCAAAGGTCTTTGATGACCTGTGTAGCTTTTTTGGGATCTACTCGATTCTGTGGAGAAAAAAAAATAAGGTCACTAAAAGGTTTTTTAAAAACTATTGTTACTAGTGACAAAATAACAAGAAAATAGGCGGAGTGGGGGGTGTTAGGTTTTATTTTCGTTACGGAATTTCTTGATTTGGTCGCCGCGCTCAAAGCCCGCGATAAAAGCTATGCAATAGCTTAATAAACAAATGAATTGTTTTTCAGATTGACATTAAAGCAAAATAGGTATATTGATCTAATAACCTGTTTTTAGTTTTATGTTTAATTTTAACACCTCAAAAAGTGCTAAAAAGGTATACGAAATGAATATGGTAAAACAGTATAAAAAGTGCAACATTAAGGTGAAAGGGTACCGACGCTCTCTCCATACAAACGTAGTCGACTGTTTCCTCCCTGGATAATGACACTAGCACAAATATTTTTCGGCCATAAAACCTATAACTGCCATGACCATCCCCCTATGTTTTGGTTTTTCATTTTCTAATAATTATCATAGAAATTAAGATTTAAAAACGAAAAAATATAGGGGCAACTAATAATAATGAAAAGTGGTTGAAAATAATTATCTTGGTCCTACTCTTCCAGTAAAACTATTTAATACAATTGGATATTATTATAACGATTGTTCGATTGATAGAACTACGGACAGTTTGATTTGTCCGTGGTTCGATTGATAGAACTACGGACAGTTTGATTTGTCCGTGGTTCGATTGATAGAACTACGGACAGTTTGATTTGTCCGTGGTTCGATTGATAGAACTACGGACAGTTTGATTTGTCCGTGGTTCGATTGATAGAACTACGGACAGTTTGATTTGTCCGTGGTTCGATTGATAGAACTACGGACAGTTTGATTTGTCCGTGGTTCGATTGATAGAACTACGGACAGTTTGATTTGTCCGTGGTTCGATTGATAGAACTACGGACAGTTTGATTTGTCCGTGGTTCGATTGATAGAACTACGGACAGTTTGATTTGTCCGTGGTTCGATTGATAGAACTACGGACAGTTTTATTTGCCCGTGGTTCGATTGATAGAACTACGGACAGTTTTATTTGCCCGTGGTTCGATTGATAGAACTACGGACAGTTTTATTTGCCCGTGGTTCGATTGATAGAACTACGGAGAGTTTTATTTGCCCGTGGTTCGATTGATAGAACTATGGACAGTTTGATTTGCCCGTGGTTCGATTAATAGAACTACGGACAGTTTTATTTGCCCGTGGTTTGATTGATAGAACTCCGGCAGTCGGACCACGACCAATAAACGGGCTTGGTCATGACAGTTAAAAGTTTTATGCAACAAAAATATTTGTTCTAGTGTCATTATCCAGGGAGGAAACAGTCGACTACGTTTGTATGGAGAGAGTGTCGTCGGTACCCTTTCCACTTAAGCATCTAAGAACTAAATTGACGTCACTGTAAAATTTGTCATGTTATCGGCACAAGTTGAAAACAATAGAAAATATAATAAAATAAAATGTAATCAAAGTGTAAACCTCGGAGATCGGGTCGCTCGGAGACTAACCCTTTTTAAGAGGAAAGGGTACCGGAGGCTCTTTCCATACAAACAAACGTAGTCGACTGTTTTCACCCTGGATAATGACACTAGAGCAAATATTTTTGTTGCATAAAACTTATAACTGCCATGACCAAGTTATCCATGCCCCTATGTTTTGTTTTTTTTTATTCTTTTGTTTTTAGAGTCTTAATTTCTCTGATAAATTAAAAAATGAAAAAACCAAAAGGGGCATAGTCATGGCAGTTTTAGGTCTTATGGCACAAAAATATTTGTGCTAGTGTATCCAGGGAGGAAACAGTCGACTACGTTTGTATGGCAGAGAACGCCGGTACCCTTTCACCTTAAGTTGTTTTCCCTATCTTTACGCAATATTTAGTTATTAATTAACTCCTCACCACCAAACAGCCAGTGACGCCAGGTATGCTGAACTTCCATGTCCTGAAGTCCTTCTCCAGGGTCACGACTGTAGGGCTTTCGTAGTAGCGGTTCAGTTGACCGATGCACACGCTTATAGCAAACCATGTCGCTACGATGATTGCGAGGGTCCAGAGGAGCCTAGAGACAAATAGGTTTTAGTCTCTGTGCATTAAGAGAATCGTGAGCTCTCGATACGCGGCGCGAGTATGTATTTTCAAAAATGACCCGTATCGTGCGATAGAGAGAGTTTAAGTTCGGACTTGCTTTTCAAATAATGTTGCGGGCCGTAACGTTTTTACCCCCTTTATCGTTCACAAAACACGTTTTTCTTTTTGGTAATTCAGTTTAGTATATTAATAGTACATTGTTATCCTAGGTGTGAAAGTCACTCATTACAAGTCCCGAGACGGAGTTTATAGTTCGAGGGACTTAATGAGTCTTTCACCCGAGGTAAACACTGTGCTTTTCATTACGAATAATATATAAAATTCTTCATAACAACGAGAGTGAATGAGACTATGAGACTCCATACCACATGAGTAGGTACTCATGTGTCCATACTACCTGATCCTCTTACAAGGTTGGGACCAAAGAGGTTATACATTATGTAGTGTTTTTTTAGGTTTCTGCTATTTGTATTCAATACTTAAATACGGCGGTTCTTACCGAAGAAGTTTTTATTAATGAGTTAATCCAACATTGGGAAATGACGCGAAGTCCGTAGATTTAACTTACAGTTTTTGTAACACTGTTTGTCTAGAAAATGTTATTTACAAAAAATACACA
Organism: Idaea aversata; assembly: GCA_907269075.1. Taxonomy (NCBI): domain Eukaryota; kingdom Metazoa; phylum Arthropoda; class Insecta; order Lepidoptera; family Geometridae; genus Idaea; species Idaea aversata. The sequence goes on along the minus strand of OU026112.1, from coordinate 4,784,557 downwards.
ATCATTAATGAAAAACCAGATTAAACTTAACACAAAAACATAATAAAATAAGAAAAAATAGGTACTTAGTACTAAACTCTGGCAGTATGCATCAGCCGTGCCAAGGCATAATTATTATTCTTTGGTGTAAAAAAAAAAGCAAGGAGGTTAGGTTTTTGAAGTTCCTAATGCGTAATGATACTGATACTGGCTACATGCAGATTGCACAAGTCGTGCGAAGCCATAATTTGACATGACAGCTGTCAGTGAAAGTGAAAAGCCCTAGGGCTGGAAATTTTATTTTCTACACGCTCTTCAGGCATATTTAGACCTACTTTCGGAGCATGAGTAATGAAATAGTACATTGTTATCCTAGGTGTGAAAGTCACTCATTACAAGTCCCGAGACGGAGTTTGGCGCCCGAGCGTAGCGAGGGCGCTAATAGTTCGAGGGACTTAATGAGTCTTTCACCCGAGGTAAACACTGTGCTTTTCATTACGAATAATACATTAAATTCTTCCTAACAACGAGAGTGAATGAGAGACTCCATACTACCTGATCCTCTTACAAGGTTGGGACCAAAGAGGTTATATACATGTAGTGTTATTCTTTGGTGTTACTTAAAGCAAGGAGGTTAGGTTTTTAAAGTTCCTTATGCGTAATGTTACTGATACTGGCTACATGCACATTGCACAAGTCGTGCGAAGCCATAATTTGACATGACAGCTGTCAGTGAAAGAGAAAAGCCCTAGGGCTGGAAATTTTATTTTCTACACGCTCTTCAGGCATATTTAGACCTACTTTCGGAGCATGAGTAATGAAAAAACAATTGAAACGCTCCATGAAGTTTTTAGTCATAATTATAGATATTCAGATACTAATAACTTTTATCTTAGGCATTATTTCTTTATAATAAAAACAGATAAACCTAGTTTTGGATTAGATCTAGAACATTTTTAAAAATTATCCGATTTTGATAATTTTTGACTTCGTTTATGGGGGAAAACGTTAAAGGTTTTTGTATGGAAAACAGCTTCACGGTGGTCGGTGGTCTTTATATTTGCATATTGGAGGATAGAGGTCTACGCTGCTATGCAGTTGCAGTAGTTAATTGGCCAGGAAAAATGTAAATAGATATTGCAGACATTTCACATATCGCTATCTAGCCCCAAGCTAAGTAACTGACTTGTGTTATGGTTGTTAAACAATGGATATACTACTGACATACTTTTATTTAGTATAAAAGAGTTTATGAAAAGACTGACGGACGGACGGACAGACAGACAGTGGAGTCTTAGTAACAGGGTCCAGTTTACCCTTTTGTACGAACCCTAATGAGAAAACCATTCTGTTTTTTTATCCCGATATTCCCACGGAATTAGGACTAACCTAGCTAGGGAACAAGGTACCTACCTTTCAAACCAATGTCTCCTCGGTTCAGCTATATGCCTTAATCCATGTATACTGGTCTTAAAGCAGAAGTATCTTCCGAAGTCCACGAACGGCTTGCAAACAGCTGCGGTTATTCTTCGAGCTGTTGACGGTCTGTGATGCTTCGCTTCGTAAGATGGTGGTTTTTCAAAGGAATACATTATTTTCCTCTGTAATAGTGTGGTAATTGTGCATTAAATATATGGGAATGGGAACCAATATTTTAAGCAAGACTTGGTAAACTAGTGCCTCAAGACAAAAGTTTACAAACAGTGTGTGCTACCAGTACCTAATTATATTATAGCACAGAAACGTGGTCTTTCTTTTCACTATGGGCCTCATAAGAAAGCTCAGGGTCACAGAGCGTGGAGAGGGCTATGCTCGGTGTTTCACTACGAGATCGAATCAGAAATGAGAAGATTCGTAGGCGAACTAAAGTTACCGACATAGCCCAAAGAATTAGTAAGCTTAAGTGGCAATGAGCGGGGCATGTGGCTCGTAGAACTGATGGCCGTTGGTGCCGAAAAGTCTTAGATTGGAGACCACGTGTATCGGAAAGCGCATTGGATGGTCTCCGACTATAGATGGACGGACGACTTAATTAAGGTCGAGTCGTTGGATGCAGAGAGCATGCGACCGATCGCTCTGGAGGTCTCTGGGGAGGCCTATGTTCAGCAGTGGACGTGTTGTGGCTGATATCGATGGTTTCCGCAACAAAGGGCGTAAAAGCCATTTTGGCCATATTGAGTTTTTTATGCAGTTTTACTCAGTTTGTAACGCTCTATCGATCCCTATTTTTAAAATGGCGCTACGATGAAAAAAAAAGATGTTACGACCTACATTTTTCTATTGGCTAAACATTGAAAAGGGGTCATAAAACAATATTATTTTTATATTGGGAAATCAATTTGATGTAACTACACTGTGTTTTTACTTTTTAAACGACAAACGGGGTAAATACACATAATGAAATCAATATGTGTTTTACGCCCTGCAACAAAAAATAATCCTAAAAGAATATAGGTTGTATCTCACTTATGTTATATTAAGTATTAAGTAAAAAATAGTATTTATTCCCGCAGGTGGTGCTAAATTTCTAAACTTACAAGTGATCCTAGCTGTCTTGTTCTTGCATAACTAAAGTATGTTAAAAGAACAGAGACTTAACTATACATTTATGTGATTGGATAATGCTTGTGATCTTACCGCAAGTATAGCACATGTCCTCGCTTGTTTGTTTACAGTGTAAACGAAATCAGTACGCGGTCAACGCCGTGCCGGTCAAGATAAAATAACTTTGTCATATTAATCTACACCAAATCTGCACACATATCACCACTACGATGCGATGCCAAGCCAGCACTTCTTGGCTCTTCCCAATCTTACACGACCTGGCGGAGGCGCCATGGCAAGACATTTGTTCTCCACGGAACTAGCTGGTTTTCGCAAGACGTGACCGTACCAGCGAGCGTAGGCAACATTCTTGCAATATATCTGCAATGTCTCGGACATGTAAGCTGCCTCGGATGCGAGAGTTCCTGATGTGATCATGTCGCGTCACTCCACAAATCCAGCGCAACATCTTCATCTACGTGACACGCAGCTTCTGCTTATGCCGCTCAAACACTGGTCACGTCTTACTACCGTACAAAAGGACAGCGTTAATGATGGCTTTATAAACTTGTTCCTTTAGTTTAACCGGCATAAACCTGTCTCTTTAGTTTAAGCGGAATTTTGGGGTCGCAAATGACACCAGTCCTCACAACACTTGGCCCAAGCCTCTGAAATGCGTGACTTGGCGTCGTAATCGATGTCGTCGGACGATCGATGACGAAGGAACACAGACAAAGGCTTTCTGCAAATCTTTATAAGAATAGAAAACGGCGGAACGGGGTCCGTGACCGGGGTGTTAACTATATAGACACCTAGACACAGTGCACTTTTGTCGAATCCAAGAATCGACAATCCGACTATCTATAGTAGAGCTTCATGGTGTGGGACATGACCCATATACCTCGATAACTCCCACACTCCTGCACCGATCCCTTGCCCTTGAAAACTGGAGTAAAACATAGGGAACTCACCAGTTTAGAGTATGCGGTTACAGAGGTTGGTTAAGATACCCACACTACGAGAACCCATCGCATTTCATACTTCGATAGGGCTTCAACTCTTTGTGCTCCTTATTCAGCAGCTCGTGGAAATAAGAGAGCCATCTCTTCTTCACCGCGATGTCCTCGCAAAGCAGATTACCATCGGGACGTTTTGCACAGCGGCACTTAGATATATCCTGTGCCACTTTTACCCTCGAATGTGCCAACTTATAAATAAGCTTCTGTCCCTCAGACGTTTCCAACTTATCGTACAATGACTGTAAGTAGTCCTGTCTGGCTTTGGCTACTTTACTACTACGCTTGCAACTTTTTGAAGAGGGCTTTTTTCAATTTAGTCTCCCTCTGGACTATGTCCAAGGCAATCAATATGACAGGAAAATCAAGTTTCCTTGTCATATTTGCATCCATCTTAAGACATCCCAAACACTGCCTTCGCCGCACCGGTGATCGATGCCTAAATTAATCTTATCGTAGTGGTCCAGGACCGGTTCGTCGATATCGATCGTCCGACGACATCGATTATTCGTCGACACCAGCGAACTTGTCCACCATCTGATTTGGCGACAACACCGCACAGGTTGTTTGTTTTTGGGTTTCACACAGAGATCCATGACAAGAAGACGGTGTTGATCAGTGAGACTCTCACCAGGAATGACTTTGCAGTTAGCCACGTTGCCGATATGATGTTTCCTAGTGATAGAAATCGATTTGGGTAGCGTGCCTCTCACTCCTATAGGTGATCAAGTAGTCGGGCTTCTTTTTGAAGTAAGCGTTCACGAGGGCCAGGTCGGCAGGGGCACACGTACATAGGATTTCTTCCCTTTCCGCATTTCAACTGCTGTAGCTTTCATGAACATGCTCAAATTTTACCGTCATCTCGCCCACATGACCGTTCAGATCACCACCCAAAACGATCCTCAGTGACAACAGGATGGCCCCAAGGACCTCGCCGAGTTTGTTCCAAAACAATACTTTATCAGCGTCGCTTACCAAGTAGGTTACAACCCCCTCAATAAGCACCTTCACGGCCATATGTCGGTTGCTAGAGCGTTTTATCTCCAAGATACAGTCATGCAACCCCTCAGCGAGCACCATAGCCACCCTGTTCTCTCCACCAGGTGCATCCATGTAGATCAGCTTTTAGCCGCTCCTAATGTGCCGGGATCTGCTGCCTTTCCATCGAGTCTCCTACAGAAACGTAACGGCCACTTTTCACCTGGAAAGTACGTCAGCCAGCTCCCTCGCGCGTCCGATTAGCGTGCCGATGTTCCACGTTGCGAAGCGGAGTTAATTTTTGTGAGTTGGGGCTCGCATCTAAGTAAAATATACTCCTATCAGGTTAATATTTCGCTAGTTTAGTCATTTATTAGTATAAATAATACGGCGTATTTACATATTCTGAAACAAAAAAGGTTTATACTACAAATGGTTTAGGCTTACATGGCTTTTACTGTAGGTACTTTTTGCCAGACTGTGTATTTGTGGGGTGTAACTACCTATTTTTTTCATTTTCAGGGATTTACGCCCTAGCTAACTTCTAAACTAAGACTCGTACAGTTACCTAATTAAGCGAGGCTAAAGCCCGCAAAAAACTAAGAAATTTCTTCCTAGCACATTTTTTTATAAGTATAAGAACAAAAAAGATATTTAAGAAATATTTTTTTTTATTTCGTTTTTTGCTCATTGCCAAAAGTATGCAAAATGGAGATACGCCCTTTGTTGCGGAAACCATCGATATGATGATGGTTAAATAGATTTTATTGGAGTGGCCTTTAAGGTAGTGGCGTTACTACAGGGTTTCAATGCTACAGGCTCCCAGCCGAAAGACTCCCAACTCCCAACATTTATTATTACCTACACATTTTACTAAAACTACATGGTATGCGGAGTGGGGGTTGTTAGGTTTTATTTTCGTTACGGAATTTCTTGATTCGGTCACCCACCGCGCTCAAAGCCCGCGATAAAAGCTATGTGCAATAGCTTAAAAAAACGTGTGGCACTCGGGGACTGCCGCGGTAAAGCTATTGCATCGTGCGAGTTTCGTACAGTCGTACCATATACATACACGTTAAACGAACGCTCGGCCGAGCTACATGGTAGGCGGAGTGAGGGGTGTTAGGTTTTATTTTCGTTACGGAATTTCTTGATTCGGTCGCCGCGCTCAAAGCCCGCGATAAAAGCTATGCAATAGCTTAAAAGTTTTGTCTTTATTTATTTAAGTTATTACCTACTTAGAGTTTTTTGAGCCAACATTTTTGATCATTTATACATACTAGACGCTTTAGAGATTTGGCGTGTAGGCATTATTTGTTCGCTGCAATACCCTTCTTCAAAGAAGGGTCTGAAAGTGCACCGTGGTATTTTAAGTTACCATGCCTGTTGTGTCCAAATACCTTTAACACATCACATCATTATTTGTCTGCAAGTCTTTAAGTTTAATGTCAAAAATATTGGTGTTGACGTAGAATTAAAGCACCATACTTACGTTAAAAATATACGTGAGTAATTGAGAACTTCCTCTTTTATTGAAGTCAGTCAGATAATCTTTAAATTGTCCAATAAAAAAGTGAGAACGTATTAAAACTAAGTCGATTTTTTATATATTCTAACTTATTGCACACTAGCGACCCGTCCCGGCTTCGCACGGCTATATTATGCATGTATTATACTTACATATAAACCTTCCTCTTGAATCACTCTATCTATTAAAAAATACCGCATCAAAATCCGTTGCGTAGTATTAAAGATTTAAGCATACAAATGGATATAGGGACATATAGGGACAGAGAAAGCGACTTTGTTTTAAACTATGTAGTGATAATGCAAGAACTTTTAGATATAGAAATTAATTATTTTAATCAGTTTGAAAGCTTTTTCATGTTACAAAATATACGACCTCGTTTTATAATTATTAATTTACTAGCTGATGCGCCCCGTGGTTTCACCTGCGTAAGTTCGGGATAAAAAGTAGCCTATATTATTATGTTAATCCAGGTCTCCAGCTATCTACATACTGAGTTTCATCACAATCGGTCCATCAGTAGTTTTCGCGTAAAGAAGTAACAAATATACAATCCACGGTCCAAAGTAGTCTGCCCACCGTAACGTTTACAATCCTGTGCAGCACTATTTGAACATTATAACAACGTAACCTGTGGATCGAACCCACGTTGGTTGGTGTAACGGGTGGCGACTTATACCACTCACACAACTAAACACATAGCTAACAATGTCGAAAATAATAATCACACTGAGTACTTTTAATTTAAGTATTTAAGTTTGTGTGTAACGTCTATTAGAAGAAGGTCCAATACTTGTTGATAGTATTATTGTAGCAAACTGATCATTTCTTATGACCCATACTGAACATACAAACACACATACTAACACACAAACTTTCACATTTATAAAATTATTATGATAGGATAGTAGGACTTGTTTCATGTAAAGGACTTTTTCATACTACGAAAGTAGGTCTAAAGGTGACTGAAGAGCGTGTAGAAAGAAAAACTTTCAGCCCTAGGGAAAATCGCTTTCACCGACAGCTGTCAGGTCAAATTATGGCTTCGCACGACTTGTGCAATGTGCATGTAGCCAGTATCAGTATCATTACGCATTAGGAACTTCAAAAACCTAACCTCCTTGCTTTAAGTAACACCAAAGAATAACACTACATGTATATAATTAACCTATTTGGTCCCAACCTTGTAAGAGGATCAGGTAGTATGGAGTCTCTCATTCACTCTCGTTGTTAGAAAGAATTTTATGTATCATAGTATAAAACAAAGTCGCTTTCTCTGTCCCTATTACCCTTTGTATGCTTAAATCTTTAAAACTACGCAACGGATTTTGATGCGGTTTTTTTAATAGATAGAGTGATTCAAGAGGAAGGTTTATATGTATAATACATGCATAATATAGCCGTGCGAAGCCGGGACGGGTCGCTAGTTATTCATAATGAAAAGCACTGTGTTTACCTCGGGTGTTTAGCTTTAGTCCCTCGAACTATTAGCCAAACTCCGTCTCGGCACTTAGTGAGTGACTTTCACACCTAGGGTAACAATGTACTATTTTACTTGTATACGGGCGGTTTTCCGCAACCAGACCATTTTGGGTAATTTTTGCGTGAGGATGGAGCAGCACCCACTACCCTCTCAGCTCAGTCGACTATGTCCAGAGGAGAGAACTTGTCAATACTTCTGGAGCCAACTAAGCCGCGGGTTTCATCACGATGTTTTCCTTCACCGTAAGAGCAATGTCAATTATCGCACATACATTTTTACATTTTACAGATTCGAACCGACGACCTTCAGAATGAAGGTCGAGATATCTACCACTAAGCCAACACCGCTTTGTCGATAAAGTATTTGTGTACAGATATTTGTTTCTATAAACAAATATTGTTGTGGTCTGGGTGTTTAAAATACAATAATATATAGTGTCACAGTGGTCACCATGCCGCCGGACTGCCAAACACAGAGTTGCTGGTTCGATTCCCGCCCCAGGCAAGTATTTATGCTCAGATATTTGTCTGTGGTCTGGTTGTTTCTATATGTATTATAAGTATATATCTGGTTGTAGTATAAGTATATATTCGAGAGGGTAGCCAGTAGCTATTTAAGTAAAATTAATTAAGTGATGTTTTTATTGTTACTTTACTGTCGATTTGGGTAAACGCCTGTAATGATGGTATAAGTTTTGAAATAAATAAATAAAAATAAATAAATAAATAAAAAATATTTACAAAAGAAAAGGATCTAAGTAGTATATTTACGTTGTCTTGCACCCATAACACAAGTCTAGTTGCTTAGCTTGGGGCTAGATGGCGCTGTATACAATGTTCTACAATATTTATTTATATTTATTTATTTATTTATTAACCTTTACCTAAGGAATTTTTTCCTGCGCCAGAGTGATGCAAAATGGATACAAATGATAACATTTTAATAACGAAATGTCAAAACCATAATACTTATTTGCTGTGACGTCACAGAATATGGCTGTTGCTGGCTTAGTTTTTAAGACGATTTTATGTGGTATTTATACAAATATTAATGTATTAAGTATCCAAAGAAATAAAAAAATGTTGACTTTGACTTTGTTCACGTTTTTAGGATTCCGTACCTAAAGGGGAAAAACGGGACCCTAAGAGCGTTTTCACATTATCCGATCCGATATCGGTGTCGGACGACGATCCGATATCGGGGTAAGTAAAATGTATGAAATATGTACCTGTCTTTCATATTGTCCGGCCCGATATCGGATATCGGAGCCGACACCGATATGCTGGCGGCACCATCGGACGCCCGTGAGCTGTCGGCCGATAATGTTTGTATGTGTGCTATACGTGTATCTAAATTGTCTTTGTGTGCGTAGAGCCATTTGAAAATGTGTGTCTTATTTCTTGATACTGTTTGTGATATGAATTAGAAAATAATGAATGTGGATTCAGTCATACGAAAGTAATTAAAAAACTTTCTAGGTGCGTTTTGTAGCTTGCTAAAAAGAGTATAAAATGCTCCCACTGAATATCTACCTTCCACAATGGGAAGTACCAATACTGTCTGTGGACAGATCTTTTTTGCGTCTCAAATATAATAGATACAGCAAATAAAGTTTTCTATTATAGTCTGCCATGATGACCTGCCCGCACTAAGCTATCGAGCAAATGGCCGTATCGCAACGATTTTGTCGGAAATATGTGAAAATAGCACATGGTGTCGGCTATCGGATGTCGGCTATCGCTCTACTAAGACTGCGCTGTCCGTCTGTCTCTCGGTCACCAGGCGATAATTTTCACAGATGATGTATTTATGTTGCCGCTATAACAACAAATACTAAAAACAGAATATAATAATACGGAACTCTTCGTTCGCGAACCCGACTCGCACTTGGCCGGTTTTTTTAATTCAAAAGTTGTTTCTATTGAATGCTTAGATTAGGGTTGCCATCTCAAAAATCTGCGAACCAGGACATTAAGGTGAAATGGTACCTGCACTCTCTCCATACAAACGTAGTCGACTGTTTCCTCCCTGGATAATGACACTAGCACAAATATTTTTGTGCCATAAAACCTATAACTGCCATGACCATGCCCCTATGTTTTGGTTTTTTTTTTATTTTCTAATTATCATAGAAATTAAATTAAAAAAATATATATATATGGGCATGGTCATGGCAGTTATAAGTTTGATGCACCAAAAATATTTGCTCTAGTGTCATTATCCAGGGAGAAAACAGTCGACTACGTTTGTATGGTAAGAGCCCCAGGTACCTTTTCCTCTAAAACTTGAAAACGAAAAAAAAATCGGAGCTTAAAACCGAACAATCCCGGAAAAAACCAAAGTTTTTACCAAATCGACTTTATCATTTATTTTTAAACGTAACCTGTAAGAAACTATTAAAGTAGTCAGTATAACATTTTTATACAATTATATATATTATACAAATATAAATCATAAACCGGCTAAGTGCGAGTCGGACTCGCACACGAAGGGTTCTGTAATATTATTATTTCTGTTTTGAGTACTTACCTATTTGTTGTTATAGCGGCAACAGAAATACATAATCTGTGAAAATTTCAACTGTCTAGCTATCACGGTTCATGAGATACAGCCTGGTGAAAGACAGACAAACGGACAGTTTTAGTAAACCCTAAACATTTCGGTCATTTTTAGGGTTCTAAAAATGACCGAAATGTTTAGGGTTTACGACCTTGGTTTTATTTTACGGTGCGGAGAAAGTGACTTGAAATTTTTAACTTTTAATTTTTTATGTCCCAGCAGTCGGAGTCTCATTTATTCCGGCCCTCTAAACTAGGACAAATCCGGGGAAACCCGGACGGATGGCAACCCTAGCTTAGATAGATAAACTTCTATTGTACCATTTAAAAAATATATAAAATATATTTGATTTTGTCGATTTTTAAATTTAATTTTTAAATACCGTAGGCAACTTTGTAGTGATTGTATGACCTTTACTAATATAGATGCTTTAGACAGTGTTAGAAACTTTAATTTAATTATTATTTAATATTTCATAACTAGCTTTTGAGCACCACTTCGTGCGCGTAAAACTCCAAAATGGACCAAGGAATCAGGCTGTCCCATACAAACTTTGCCCCTCTTTTACCCCCTAAGGGGTAGTATATCGGTAAATTCTTTCTTATCGGATGCTTACGTCATACAAAGAACACACCCTCTGAGTTTCCGGTCTACGGTTTAGGCTGTGCTTTGATCCGTCAGTCAGTAAAGACCATGTAAAGACAAAGCATTTTTATGTATAGAGAGAAAATAATAATTAAATTTAAAAAAAAAGTTTTATACTAAATAATTATAATTTTTCAACTCAAATTAATTTTAAAATTGCATATAATTATTTAAAAAAAAAATTAAAAATGTTTATTAACCAAAGATTTTACCGCAACTTATACATACGTAAAATATCTAGGTAAATAACAAAGGAATTTAAAAAAAATAACAATTGTACAAGTGTGACAGCGGCCCCTGCACTAAGCAATAACGCTTGTATCATAGGAGACCTACAGCGATATTACAAATTAGGTGATTCTCGGGTATGTGACCATGGCTGGTCTTAACATTTACCTACTACTAATGTGATTTAAGATTATAATTCAGTATTTATGCTTAGATATTTGTTTGTGGTCTGGTCTGGTTGTTTCTATGTATAATAAGTATATATTTACAAAAGAAAAGTATATAAGTAGTATATCCGTTGTCTAGCACCCATAACACAAATTAAATCTAGTTACTTAGCTTGGGGCTAGATGGTAATATGTGAAATGTCCTGCAATGAATTTTTTTGTTCTGCAATTATATTTAATCTATGTCATTATCATTCCTGCCCTTATCCCAATTTATTATTTTTGATAAATTGATGAGTTAGAATAGAAGACTAAAGCATTTACCTAGAATCTAGCTTGTGTTGAAAACATTCTAATAACAATTCATTTAACAAAGCAATGCTGCAGACCGTAGGTACATGACATTGCATCAAGACTGTACATAAATTATTTACCTAATTTAGAATATAACAAGTACATAACTAACCGGACAAGTTTACCTTAGTTTATGCCTACGTATAGTAAGAAAAGCCAGCAGGGCCGTCTTTAACCTATTGGAGACCCTGGGCTTAAAAGGATAATGGGGCCCCTAGACTCTGAAGAGACCAAAAGTAGAGGAACCTTTCTAGGTTTGAAATGGGCATAATCATAAATCATTTCTTCAAAATCGATGTATCGCGATTTTTCTGAAATGTAATGTTAATATAATAATAGTATTTGCGGTTTTTAATAAGAGTAGTTTATAATAATAAGTAAAATTTTAAGGGTAATGACCTCTCCGTGTATGGAACAGCTGATTTTCAGGTAAACCTAACCTCAAAATTTTCAAAAAAATGTTCGAATTTCCAAAAGTCGCAGGACAAAATTTGTTTGTTTAGGTGCACAGAAGTAGCCCTCAACGGTTTGCTACTATAATTACTAATAACCCTGTATAAAATATATGCCCAGGGCCACCAATAGGCTAAAGACGGCCCTGCTCAATCCAGTCCTGTTCATTGATGTAAAAAGGAAAAATGCATATTAGTGGTCATTTGGTCAAGGCAGAAACAACTTGCAAAGACGTTTTTAAAATAAAACGTTTTAGATTAATTCACTTCATATTTTGATTTTTTTCTTATAAAAATGTTTTGTGTGTTATTTTTTGTGTTTTGTAAGTGATGATTTCTTTTTTATGTTTGGTTTTTGCGTTATTGTGACAGTCACCTATAACACTTCCAATGAATCAATGTATTCATAAAAATCGGTCCAGTAGTTTTAGAGCTTATTTAATTCAAACAAAAAACTTAAAACACTTATATTTTTTTTTGTTATTTATTTATGTTTGAAAAAAGTTGATCGTTACGTTAAGGTGCACAGGTGAAGCCCTAACTTAAGGGTCCATACGCCAACGACCTTGGTACACAGCCTACTAAATAGTTACTCTGGCAACGGTTGCCTTCGTTGGTGAAAACTGTTGATTGTTACTAATGTGTTTTGTTTTCCTCAAAACTGCTGAGATGGAATTGTAGGTGAGATATTTACCGACATTTTGGTGTTACTTTGAGCCAAAAAATCCCTATAATTTTCAACCTATCCTAAAATTAAGAATTAAAACTAGTCTAGCATTGAAATGACAAGGAATTTTCGTCTCAAATTACCCCAAAATATCGGTAAAGATCCTACAATATACCTACCTACAATTCCATCTCAGTACTTTTGAGAAAAACAAAACACATTCGTTACAATCAACAATGTTAGTTGTAAGCGACGGGTTTTTCTGGCGCGTTGTGTTTGGCACCATAAATAGCCTTAACGGCTTGCTAGCATAGCAATAGCAATAACCCTTTAATTACAAAAAAGTATATATATGTAAATGTATTCTATCCGTTGCCTAGCACCCATAATACAAGCCTAGTTGCTTATCTCGGAGCTAGATGGCAATGTGTAAATGTTCTACGATATTTACTTACTTATAATATTACTAGCGACCCGCTCCGGCTTCGTACGGCTATAATTATGCATGTATTATACATATAAACCTTCCTCTTTAATCACTCTATCTATTAAAAAAAATCGCATAAAAATTCGTTGCGTGGTTTTTAAGATCTAAGCATACATAGGGATATAGGGACATAGGGACAGAGAAAGCGACTTTTTTTTAATACTATGAGTGATAGTGATAGTGAAGTGATAAAGCTGAAGAGTTTATTTGTTTGAACGCCCTAATCTCAGGAACTATCTATTGGTTCGAATTGAAAAAATATTTTTGTTTTGGATAGTCCATTTGTCGAGGCTATTTTATATTTCGATATTCCCAAGGGATCGGGAGTGAAACCGCGGAGCGCTGCTAGTTTGTAACTTTGTAATGTTTGTTAACTTATAAATAAAAATAATAGACCTACCTACCGATATTGTGTCTATAGAAATAATTAGAAATTTTCGAACGGATGTTTTGGGAACGGGTGTTTTGGGAAACGGATAGCATGTTCCGAAAGGAACGCCAGTGATTAAAGAATGTAAGTATTTTGCAGTAATATCTGGAGCTTTGACCCAAGACCCAGACTTGGATGAAGACGATCTTGAAGCCGAACGGTATGTACAATCAACGGTCAAAATTCTCTGCCCACCGTAACGTTTACAATCCTGTGCAGCCATGGAGGAATAAAAACAAATCCCGCTCAGATGGAGTTATAATCATGCCTATTTTGTATCGAAACCTATGCAGCCGCTCAGAGGGGTGGGAGGGTAGGTGGAAGCGGGAGACAGGGTTTGTCTTTTATCTCTATCACAAATCTTCATATACGTTACGTTAGAAAAAGATAGAGACATTCATGTTATGACATAACCAATTAAAAACAAAATATCAATAAAGTACGACATTTATTTGTCTTTATTGACATGTAAAAAACAAGGAACTTCATGGTTGCTGAATTTGAAAATAGTGATGTGATGTGGTTTGAAGCGTAACGTATATTTATCGATTATTTACTTATATTTTATTGTTCAGGGATATTTATTTTAGTTCAAGATCAGACATCCAGGTGGTGAGGATGAAATCTATCACCTATCGGAATTAAATATACTTACCTAAATTGCATGGATCATGTCAAATTTTAAGTGGAGATCATGCCTTAGCAAATGTAGCGTAGAAAGTCCTCCAAATACTTGGAGTGACGACTTTCGCAAAGTGACTAGTAGCTGTTGGGGGTGCAGAGCGGGGGACCAAGTTCAGTGGCGTGCTATTGGAGAAGCCTACTTGTACTTGTATACGGGCTGTTTTCCGCAATCAGACCTTTCTAGTTAGGTCCCTTTTGCGTGAGGTTCCACTTGTCAGGGGGAGAACCAGCCCAGGGGCCCTACCGCGGTAACAGCGTTGGCTTCAAGCCGACGCGTCGGCTTATGCCGAACCGCGCCCCACACTGGGCGAAATTTTAAGCCTGACTTTCATAGGAGTTTTGAAAAATTAAGTGGTTTTTTTCGTGTAGTTAAAGTATGCAGGATTATTGGGGACATCAAAAAATTTAAAAATAAGTGATCTTGGTTAATGTTATCTTTAAAAAACACCACAAAATATGACTCTTTTTTTTTTACATAATATTTTCATAATCACTTATTTTTGAATGTTTCGATGTCCCCGACAATCCTGCATACTTAAAACACACGAAAAAACTACTTAATTTTTCAAAATTCCTATGAAAGGCAAGCTCAAATTTCCGCCCATTGTGAGACGCGTTTTGGGATATCGACGTCGGCTTGAAGCCGACGCACTTACCGCGGTAGGGCCCCTGCTCTTCCATAAATTTTGCCACTAGATGTGGCTTCTCAAACATTTTTGGAAGGCTTTTAACGTCACCTATAGTCCTGAGTCTAATATCTGTCAATACCATGCAGTCCAGCAGCACATGCGCGGTCGTTTCCTCAGCCTCCATGCACGCTCTGCATAGTGGGCTGTCCGTTATATCCAGGTTATGGAAGTGCTTGTTGAAAGCGCCGTGACCGGTCAAGGTGATTGTACCCAAGCGCATTTGAGGGCGGTTTAAGTTTAGAAGGCGTTTCGTGAGTCTGTTGTTTATGTCGGGGAGTGCTAGTTTGGCCTGCCTACAGCTTTCTGTCGTGGTCCAGAGGTCACGGTGTCGCATTTTAGCGTGGTTGCGGATCCAGGCTTTGAGTTGGTTGGAGGGGATTGGGACGGAGGGTTGAGGCCCGTAACTGACCGCTTCCACTCCTCTTTTTGCCAGCTCGTCCGCAGCGTCGTTTCCCCTTGAGCCGCTGTGTCCCTTTACCCATTGTAAGGTCAGTCTATTGTGTTCTCCTAGTCTGTTGAGTGTCTCGTAACATTCGTAAATCAGGGCTGAACTTATAGTTTTACTGTTCAGTGCATGTAGCACCGCCGCGCTATCGGACAGGATTCTGATGTCATGGCCCGAGACATCGCGATCCAGCGCAGCCAAGCTTGGAAGATTGAGTTGTGGGGGCCTAGAGTTACGCTTAGATTTATGTTTAGGTCCTCCGAGAAGACCCCGGATCCAGTGCCCGTGTCCGTTTTTGAGCCGTCGGTTTATATCCACATTTCACTGGGTTGCGGATAGTCACGTTGTCCTTAAGTCATTTGTATGGTGTAATGTCTTTTGAATTCGTGTCTTTTGGGTATTGGAGAAGCATATATCCAGCAATGGACGACTAAATGTCGATAGTGTTGATGATGAAATATCCTGCAGTCCACGTGAACGAAGTCGCGGGCACAGCTAGTAGAGAACTAATTATACAAATAAAAATACATCACCAATTTTAAAACAATATGTTTAATTTATATTTTAACTATTTACATTACGTTTAGAATAGCTTTTGACCAGCTGTTTTTTCTCGTAAATCATCATTAATATTGACATAATATTTAGTTAAGTTCGTAATCTGAGGGAAGCACTTTTTGTTCATGATCCTGTAAGAAGGAAAATATATTATTTAGAGAGCTAATGCTAAAATTAATAAAACACCAATACTTCCATCAGTATGGTCTGTCTGACTCTGAAGCACAAAAATCTTACAGTTCTTAGAATCTTTTAGAAAACTGCGATAAATAAATGAAATAAAATAATAATAAGCTGACGATTCGATTCTATATTATTTTTTATCGACTACTTCACATCACTAAAAATCAACAACAATATTTTCTACTAAAAATTTGACCACGAAAATTGTAAAAACCAAGCGGTTTATTACTTACCAGAAAAATGTGATACCAGAAAGCTTTGTACTTTTGCTTGCGGCATGGTTTCTGCATAATTTCACTGCCCATTTTGTTAATGTAATATTTGTAATATTTTATGACAGAGGTGATGTCCATGTCACACGCCATGAACGACTATTTGAAGGAAAAGTGTGAATGTGTGTGTGAGCTACAAAATTGTAGCTCAGCCGGCACCCATAATACGTTTTGATTACTACTCCATCTGAGCACGGAAATTTTTTTCTTGCTTCATGTGTGCAGCACTATTTGAACATTATAACAACGTAACCTGTGGATTGAACCCACGTCGCGTCGACGCCGACGCGTCGCACACTGTTGCCGCGGTCGGACAAAAACGGAATTTTAAATCTTGAAGTTACATTAAAAAAAATGGTTTGACAGGCAAATAGGATAAGTATATCACATAATTTAATAAACAAATGAGAAGTTTTCTATATGATACTATAAAATATCATCTGTGATAGTTAGACCATTGAGCATAACGATACTTGAAGCGAAAACTTAACGTAGTTCATTTATTCACAGTTTATATATTTATTATTATTACTCCAATGTATAACATGGCTTCTGAATTTCAAGGTATTGTCTTTAAGAAATTATATTAGTGTTTTTGAAAAGTACATCTATTTACATAATATAGACAGTTAATATAAACGACCCAAAAATGACTAAAAATAAATCTTTACGAGACTAAAAGTATAAACTTTCCATCGCTTTCCGGATTCTAACTTATGTTAAATAAAACTTTAGACTCTATATTATTATGTTATTAAAATAAATGTTGCTACCGATTGCTACCCACGATGTTATTTTTAATTGTTTTTCGTAGGACGCGTGGTTGAGTTTACTCGTCGCGAACTTGTTGATTTCCTATTTCAAGATCCTGTTATTCAACAAACTGCTAGTCGGTCGAAGGTATCAATCATTTTCGATAAAATTAAGACTAAATATTTTGATACCAGTCGCAGAAAGGATATATTTCTCACAATATACTCGGCTTGGCTGGATAAAAAGGAGAACGTATTTATTCCATGATGTTCGTCCTGAACGAGGTCATCCAGAACGAACTAATAGTACCTAATATATTTATTTTCTATACTTTTATGATGATATTTAGTGAATTCACATCACAAATAATATTGTCCGAGACTTTCTATGGGAGCGCAATAGTGTGCGTCGGTTGGTGTAGCGGGTGGCGGCTAATACCACTCACACAACTAAAGACATAGCTAACACGTTCAAAATAATAATCACACTGAGTACCTACTTTTAATTCAAGTATTTCTGTTTGTGTGTAACGTCTATTAGAAGAAGGTCGTAACTCTAATACTTGTTGATAGTATTATTGTGGCAAACTGATCGTTTCTTAAGACCCATACTGTACTTACTATTAGAACTATGTAATAGGTATTTATATGAAAATTATTGCAAATAATCAATTTGACGACCTCTGTGGCGCGTCGGGCGAACACCCGACTGCGACGCAGAAGGTTGCGGGTTCGATTCCCGCCGGGAACAAGTATTTATGCTGACCATAAATTCTTGTTTCTGGTTCTGGGTGTTTCCTATATGTATAATATGTATATATTTACAAAAAAAAAAAAAAAAGTATATTAGTAGTTTATCCGTTATCTGGCACCCATAACACAAGCATTAAGTTGCTTAGCTTGGGGCTGGATGGCGATGTGTAATATGTCCTGAAAAAAAAAAAAAAAAAAAAAAAAATAACAACAATTTCAATATATTATAGCTTTACCTACTTTGTATTACTGGTATTCAGACAAGATAAAAAAAAAGATATTAATTACTTTACTCGAGTATTTATTTATTTAATATATTCAGTACACAAGAAACAAACAAAATAGAAATACATTATAAACTTAATACTGAGTGCGAGTATGTGTTTGTGTATATATAGAAAATGAATGGTTTTACAGTAGGTACATTACGATGCAAGTGTGGTAAAATAAATCTCGGCTTTTAAACACGCTCGCGTTCTATGCAATGATCAACAATCCACACGCGTGTCGTACGAAGTTTTTTTATCACAGTTGCGAATAAAAGAAATAAATGAAATGAAAGAAAAGATTGAAGTAATAAAAAGTTAACAAAATATTTGTGTATGTTTATTATTTTTTAGGCAATATTTTTTGTTAATTATACTCCCAACAGGGCAGGCAAAAGACTTTTAACTTAAACAGCCTCCCAAGCGCGTACACAAACCCATTTTTGTTTTCAGTTTCAACTACTCGTGCATAATTCCACCGAGTGATACAGTCAGGAATGGAAGGTTGACAGTCGTGGGTTACGCTGATGATAAGCAGCCTAGACCTGGGAAGAAAGTGTATTCTTACCTTATACTAGTAAGTAATTTGGAGCCATGTATGATGTATATGTCGCAGCCAACTAGCTTAATTTGCCCCTAGCTAACCTCATAAGGCTGCTTATGCTGCCAAACGCAACGCGCCAGAAATACCCGTCGCTTACAACTAATATTGTTGATTGTAACGAATGTGTTTTGTTTTTCTCAAAAGTGCTGAGATGGAATTGTAGGTGAATTTTTTACCGATATTCAGGCGAAAATTCTTTGTCATTTCAAAGCTAGACTAGTTTTAATTCCTAATTTTAGTATAGCTTCAAAACTATAGGAAATGTTTGGCTCAAAATCACAACAAAATGTCGGTAAAAATCTCACCTACAATTCCATCTCAGCACTTTTGAAAAAACAAAACACATTCGTAACAATCAACAATTTTCACCAACGAAGGCGATCGGTGCCAATAGTAACTATTTATTAGGCTGTGTACCAAGGTCGTTGGCGTAAATCCCCTCGGCCTGAATGATATTCAGCCTTGATCAAACAGCTAGGCGAATGACTTGGATCTACAACAACTGTTTACGAGTGTGTAGGTATACTTACTTATGTTTCATTTGTTTATACACATGGCAGTAGTGCGGGACACTGACAAAATGTTTAAATTTATAGAATTATAGCGCCGCTTCACAATGCCACCAACAGATGGCGCCACTAAGCCGATCGTAGATCCTAGATCGCGCAAGCGAAGTTTTTCCAACGAAACATCGTTGGGTATAACAACTGCGCGGTGGAAGATCTTCCCTTTGGAGGTACATACCACCACGTACCTCCAAAGAATTATTTGAAACGAAGACCCAACCACACCACCTCTTTAGGCAACATAGTTGAAGCAACTCCAGGCCTAGTCCCTGAAACATTCTCTGATTCGGGTCAAAACAAGACATGGCGCATCTGCTGTCCTGCCAAACGTGCAGGCGCACAAGAGACGACAGATCCCATCCCGCTCTGCGTTTTCCGGTTTAATATTCAGTTAAATTACTCATTTTTAGGTGACCTGCAACCCCGGTTTCAGCTTGAAGCATTTGGAGAGATTTTCTCACGTAAAGTGCAACACAGAACTGGGCATGGATGAGTTCCCGGAATGTCTGCGTAAGTAGCATCTTAATAGCTTAATTCAGCGGTCGGCAACACGCGGCCCGCGGCGTCTTAGTCTTACTTGCGGCCCGTAAATATTTTGTAAATCCCTAATATATAAAATTCTCATGTCGCGGTGTTAGTTACCAAACTAAGACCTAATGAATTTAAACAAAAACAAATCAAGCAAATTTGTTCAGCCGTATACAATTTTGTATGATTTTTTTTGTGTAAATTGTTTAGGTCTGATGTATTCACATGTATTTTTTATTATTTTTTCCTTTATATTCATGATAGCGATTATTGATTTTAATGTTATTTTGTTAATAGAGAAACGTTATTTCAAGTTGCTAGATTGACTATGGCAGCGATTTGTTTACCAAATGAATTCAACTACTTTTATTTTACGTTTTAATATTTAAAATGTTTAAAAATTCATAAGTTCCTATCAAAATTATTGAAATAATTTACTATTAATTTTAAAAGTTTATTAATTACCATTGAGCCCTTAATTAATAATTTAGATTTTAAAGAAAGTACTTTAAGGTCAATAATGATACTGTTAGCAGAAAAGTGACGTCACGTCCGTCAAACTTGTTGTGGACATTGCCGATCCCACCACCGCCTATAAAAGCAAGCGCTAAGGCGCTTATGGGATCTTTTGCTGCTCAGTCGTCGGTCGGTAAGATGGTTGGGTTCGACGATGCATAAAGTAAGACTATTCCATATTTTTGATACAGTGTATTCTTGTCTAGTTTGTTGAAGTTAACAGTTGTTGCTAATATTCGAAATAGAAATGTGGTTCACTTCACCGTCCACGTCAGTGGTTCATGTTGGAACCTTTTATCCTGTTATTTACCCGTTGTTTGTGTTCCAAACTTATTACCATCAAACTAAACTACCTAGAGATCTAGCTTCTATTGGCAAGAAGCCTTTTCTTTTCTATTATAAATGGCAAAACAACGTTTGCCGGGACAGCTAGTACATATATAAATAATACAGGAATATCTAAGGATATCAGACAGTACTGAGTACTGACTGAGGCAGTGATCAGCTACCAAAGCTTTGAAAATGGATTTAGCAGATCGGATAGATTTAGGCAGGGATTTCCAGATGATGACAGAGTGAAAAGAGAAGGATTTGTTGTAGATAGTGGAGTTAAATTTAAGTACTTACATAAGTAACTAAAATTATATACTGTAACTAACACCCGTATTCACAATCAACCCTATGAGATTGCATAGTGCGCGCGAACGCATAGAGTCGCAAATAATCAAATAAGACGCTGATTCGCTAGAGTGAAGAAGCAGCACAAAATTTACCAATCATAGGGCCGCATCTAGCGCAGTGCGATCACTAATCCAAGAGCAACTTAAGTACTGTTTGCAGTGAATACAGGCGTAAGATCATAAGTAAACAATATCACTTGTATTGCAATTTTTTTTACTAATTTTTTAATAATTATTACACAATGAGGTCTGTGACGACGTAATGCCAGACTCAATAAATTAATATTTTTTAAATTATATCAATTTGTCTTTTATTTTTTATTTTTAGGTAGGTATCTGATTCTTTTTAAAGGTTAGTGACCTCTCCGTGTATGGAACAGCTGATTTTCAGGTAAACCTAACCTCAAAATTCTCAAAAAAATATTCGAATTTCCAAAAGTCGTAGAACAAAAGTTGTTTGTTAAGGTAGGTGCACAGAAGTAGCCCTCAGCGGCTTGCTAGTATAATTACCAATAACCCTGTATAAGTGCAGCGTTGTATATAAAGTGTATGTATATAGATAGATTATAATCTTTGATTAAAGTAGAATAGCGGATTATACTTAAATTATTTAATTATTTTTTCTCTTGGTGACCAAGCCGTTTCCTGGGAGCGGAAAAGTCGCACACAGGGTGCGGCCGGAAGACCAGCGCTGCAGATGCGCCTGCGTATCTGCAGCACATGCTGAGGCTTTACCCATTCGAGCAACACACGACTTCTCAGATACTTTTTAATCTTATTGTCTGTTTTTTGTATTTACTTTTCTCTGTAACTATCTTTTAATGTTTCTTATTTGTGTCTATACTGTGTCGTGTGTTTGTTCAAATAAAAATATATTCTATTCTATTCTATTATTTCAGCTACCTGTAAAGGAACCAGTCCAGGTGTATTGAGCTGTGGTACTGGTTTCGCAACAGGAGAGGCACGTTGTCACACACCGGGGAATCTCGATAATAGATCGATCAGAACAAGTAAACGTCAACGGCTACGTAAGTAGATTCCGTAAGGGAATAGAATCCTGCCTGAGTCTGTCTTTCCTGACGTGTAAAATCTGGTCATCAAGTTACGCGTAAACAAGAGACGGTTGACTGAAACTGGAGACTCAAGTCAAAAATTCATTTGGATGCTTAATATATTTTGTACACAGATCACATAGAAACGTTTTAAAAACTAAGTTAGGATGTGTGCCTTCGGAACGCGCCCACCAATAAGAAGGAGGCACAAGAAACTCATGGGGGTTTTTTTTCATGTGATCACGCTCACAAAGGTCAATATTACAAATTTTTGAAAGTATTATTTGAGGTGGAACTCTAGCTGGGTATACCAATTTAAGTCACAATCTCGAAATAATATCAATAGAGTCTCGATATAATGACAACAGTAGATCCATTAAAGGTAGGAAAACGACAGTGACTGTGGAACGAAAACTTCTCCGACCGTCTTCGTTTTGTGTCTGCACCGGTCTTTTCGGTTGTTCTGCTGCTCTTCGAAAAAAATGCAACATAGCAGAATTAGGCCCCAGGTATCTTTCAATAGCGCGTACTACACTGCGCTATTACCTGTATTAAATTTTGCAAAAGTCGGCAAAGTGAGTAAGTCGGCACTCTGATCCTATATCATTTAAACCTGGGTATCCACTTGCGCAGCATCACCTCGATCTGCCTCATCCTGAGCGTACTGAGGGTTGTGTGAAACAAAAGAACTCTACTTGAGCCACAAAAAAAGGAGGCAGCTCGCCTCTGCCAGATCTACTAGGTTCTAATCACTACATAGTATAAAACAAAGTCGCTTTCTCTGTCCCTATATCCCTATGTATGCTTAAATCTTTAAAACTACGCAACGGATTTTGATGCGGTTTTTTTTAATTGATAGAGTGGTTCAAGAGGAAGTTTTTTATGTATAATATATGCATAATATAGCCGTGCGAAGCCGGAGCGGGTCGCTAATAAGATCTATTCTCTATAGCCGCCTCTCGAGTAATCTTTACTGAGCGCGCGGCTCACATTGAGGCACCTTTCTAAATAAATAAATATTACAGGACATTCCACACATCGCCATCTAGCCCCAAGCTAAGTAACTAGACTTGTGTTATAGGTGCCAGACAACGGATCTACTACTTTCATACTTTTTCTTTTGTAAATATATACTTATAATACATGGAAACAACCAGATCACAGACAAATATCTAAGCATAAATACTTGTCTGAGGCAGGAATCGAACCCACAACCCTGTGTTTGGCAGTGCGGCATGGTGACCATTGTGCCAACTGGGTTGTCAGTTACCTTTGAGCGTAAACGTTTACCGACACCGATAGCCTTGACTTTCACCACGGTTTCCACTTGTGCTGCTTCGCAGGTAGAGGCAGCGGCTTTATGGCATTTATACTAGGAACAATAACTGAAAGTGTTTCTCATTTGTTCCTACATTGCTAGTGGTAAAAAGCGTAGCTATCTGCCAATTCAATGTCTGTAGACTCATCACCTGACACCTGTATCTTTCCAGGATGTGGCGTAGTTCCGCAATTGTTAGGGACAACTGTAGTCAATGGACGGGAGGCGAACAAGGAGGATGTCCCGTGGCATGCTGGAGTCTACACGAAGACAACCAGACCTTACATGCAGATCTGTGGAGGAACTATTGTCAGCAACAACGTTGTTATTTCTGGTAACTTATTTTCTACAAGAGTCTCTCTCAGTTTGATTCTTCATGTCTCAGCATGACCATTTTTAAAATAAAATAATATTTCAGCTGCCCACTGCTTCTGGAGCGATGTCGAGAAGATACTACCAGCTGAGAACTACGCCGTGGCTGTAAGAAAACTGTATAGACCCTGGAATGATCCTAATGATCCTGATGCGCAGAAATTTGATGTGAGGAACCTTTTGATTTATGTTTTAATCCCAATTGGAAGTGGTCTCATCTTCATACTGACAAATGGTCCCATTTCCGAGTAGCTGCAACTTCCATTTGCAACTAATCTCGCTTAAACTGTTGCTATTAGAAAGTGGTCCCATTTATATGTGATCTCATTTGGAACTGATGCTTAGAGTTGCTTTTTCCAAAAAATCTACTTAATTATTATTATTTAATCCTCAGGTTCAAGAAATAAGAATACCTCCACGTTTCCAAGGAAGTGCTACCAACTTCCAAGATGATATTGCTCTCCTGATATTGACTGCACCATTCGTGATTAAATTCTCAGTTTACGTAACACCGGCGTGTTTGGATTTCAAATTTGATTTTGATGCGAGGCAGCTGACGGAGGGGAAGCTGGGAAGGGTAAGGCTATACTGACCAGGTTTACCCCTTCTTGGTGGCTACAGGTGTCATCCCATTTCAATTCAACCTTATCCAAAAATCTTATCACCAACATCCCAACAAAAGACAAAGATAGAGCGGTGTTGGCTTAGTGGTAGATACCTCGACTTTCACTCTGAAGGTCGTGGGTTTGAATCCCGGCCGGCCGTGCACCAATGAATTTTTCTTCCAGGATCCACTAAAGTGGACCCTGGCTTCCGAAACGAGAGTCTTCCATCGCTCCCTGTTCTTCGCTATTTCTTGCAGATTTCCGCTATTTAAACCTTTAAAAAATTTGTGAATTCTTCATTCAGATATCAGGCTGGGGTCTGGACAGCGAAGACGGTCCATCGTCACAAGTCCTGAACGTGGTGGAACTGCCCGTTGTCAGTATAGAACAGTGCATCGCTGGAGCCGAGCCTGGGTTCCTTCCATCCATTACTAGCGACAAAATATGTGCTGGATATAATAACGGTAAGGAAAGTTTCAGATCCAACTAGCCGTGGAATAATCGAGATGTCAGAATCTGATTTTCTTAGATTTTTATTTCTCTTTTTTCTTTCTTTTTATTTTTATAGATGGCTGTGCACGCACGCTTCATTTCTGTTTATTTTCTGACGTTTATTTCTTTTTCAACATTTTTCGATCTGTGGTATTTCCTCGATGTATAATTGTAGTCGAAATAAAAATTTCGACTTTTGTTCATCTTCGTTTTGCTTTTTAACCGACTTCAAAAAAAGGAGGAGGTTCTCAATTCGTCGGGTTTTTTTTAATGTATGTTCCCCGATTACTCGAAAATGCCTGGACCGATTTGGAAAATTCTTTTTTGTTTGAAAGGGAATAACTCACAAGTGGTCCCATAAAAATTGGATGAAGATCTGATGAGGATCTTCGGACTGATGAACAGAATTACACCTCGAGAGTGCAGCAAATTGCTCAGTTTTCGATTTTCACCAGTAGAATTGGGCCATAAACTAATTGTTACCGATAAATGGAATATCTGAAACCACCTTCTCATCAGAGAACTCTTCAATCGGTTACGATTACAGGTTAAAATTTGAAAAAAAATAGTCACTTTTGTCTCGCCGGACTAGGTTTGAATGAATGTTGCTAGATCTGATAAGGATCTTCGGACTGATGAACAGAATTTCACCTCGAGAGTGCAGCAAATTGTTCAGTTTTCGATTTTCACCAGTAGAATTGGGCCATAAACTAATTGTTACCGATAAATGGAATATCTGAAACAACCTTCTCATCAGAAAACTCTTTAAGCGGTTACGATTACAAGTTAAAATTTAAATAAAATAGTCGCTTTCGTCTCGTCGGATTGGGTTTGAATGAATGTTGATAGGGAACCCTATCCTAAATGAAGATCTAAAGAGGATCTTCGGAGTGATGAACAGATCTGCACAGCGAGATTAAGCAAATTGCTCAGTTTTCCATTTCCACTAGTAGAATTCGCTTATACACTAATAGGTATCGATGAATGAAACATCTTGAAACCATCTTCTCATCACCAAACTCCTCAATGGGTTACGATTAGGTACAGGTTGCAATTTGAAGAAATAGTCGCATTCGTCTCATGGAGTAGAATTTTCAGTGACAGCGGCACTAAAAATGGTTAAGTAAACAAATAAATTAAAATTTAAAAAACTGACTTCAAAAATACCAAAAAATAAATATAAAAAAAACCTGAAAACAAAAACTAAAAAAACCTGAAAACAAAAACTAAAAAAAACCTGAAAACAAAAACTAAAAAGTGAAAAATAATCCATTTCGCTAAGACAGCAGATAACTTAAACATACTTGGAAGTCGGACTGGGTAACATCATGTTTCCTATACCTCTCAACATTCAATCTAACGTCGATCTGCTGTCTTAGTGAAATGGATAATTTTTTTCACTTTTTAGTTTTTGTTTTCAGGTTTTTGTTAGGTTTTGTTTTCCGGTTTTTTTGTAAATTTATTTTTTGTTTTTTTTTTAAGTCGGTTTTTAAAATTTTAATTTATTTTTTATAATGTCATTGACTAATGTTCACTGACATTCGCAGGTCAAAAATACATCTTTATATTATCTAGGTTGTTAGTCAAAGCCTTCAAAGGGAGAAGGGCTAAGTCAAAGTTTATCCTTCTCTACTAATATGCCTGTGGGGATGTTGGCCTAGCGTAGTAAATGAAACTCATAGCAAATGTAGGAATAAACAATATACTATATAAAAACTTAGAACTATGTACAAAGAACTGGTTGTAGAAGACCGAACAATAAGTAGAGAGAGAGACGCGCACGGAAGACGGTTGTAGCGAGAGTGACTGATTCTTCCTCCAGCCAAGACAAACGCTGCACGCTGACGGCTGTAGCTGGTTCGAAGTTCGAAGGCGGCCGTAGACAACACGCGCAAGGTTGTACTGGCGTGTCTGCACGAAGGTTGACGTAGTGGCGAGCCGCCACATGCCTTTACCACATGAGTAAAGAATCTACTCATGTGCCTTTACTTTCTTGTAGTTCTTGATGAATGATGATGTGAAGAATTGCCAATCGGTCTAAATAGACAAACAGACGGATTGTCAGATCAAATGATGAGTAAATACTCATCTTTGACTGGATCTGACTTATAATCTTTTTCCATTGATGCGGGTTATAAACTTATTGTTTTGACTCAAAGTTCAAATTAAACTCTGTATTTGCAGGAACAGCAGTCTGCAAAGGTGACAGCGGGGGAGGTCTGGTTATTCCAGAAGCAGTAGAAGATGATTTCACGAGGTATTACCTCCGAGGTATCGTCTCCACGGCACCGACGAGCGACCATCTTTGTAACAAATACGCAGTGGCTACTTTCACTCATGTGGCCAAACATGAGCATTTTATCATGCAGGCGGTGAGTTCAAAAACTCTATTTTATAACAGACTAACGACCCGCTCCGGCTTCGCACGGCTATATTATGCATGTATTATACATTTAAACCTTCCTCTTGAATCACTCTATCTATTTAAAAAAACCGCATCAATATCCGTTGCGTAGTTTTAAAGATCTATATCATACATGTCATACAAAGGGATATAAGGACATAGGGACGGCGAAAAGTGATTTTATTTAATACTATGTAGTGATGAAAAGATTCATCAAGAAATCTCTGAAACATCAAGGCTTACGAGTCTAAAACTTCGCATTGGGGTTTCTTTATGGACGTAAGCAAGCACTAAAAAAGGATTTCTGGAAATTCGACCTCTAAAAGGGGAAAAAATGCTGTTAAATCGCACCACAGAAAAAATAAATAAATTCAATATTCAATGAGATTATGTGTAGAGCTAGCTGAACCCATAGAATAATACCTGAAACGCGTAAAACTAATATAAACACTTTTACTTATATAAAAATATCTTTTCAGATTAATCAAACACCGTTAATAAATAAAGAAGGTAACATATCGCCGACAGTTACGACTTTTCCACCAATAATCGAGAATACTAAAAGGACAGATAAAATTTTCACTGTAAATAACAGAAACATTGAAGACGTTACAACAAATGCAACTGATACATTACCGACTGGAGATGACACTAATAACGAAGGAACTACAAAGAATTCAGCTGACACGTCAGAAGATAACACTTTTGTTAAGAACACTACACAAAGTATGCTCTCACTACCTCTTACAAACTTAAACAGTTCAAATTCTAAAGAAGAACTGAATGATTCTACAACTATTAGTGATTTGGATATAATACGGAAAATTATTGCAGACATAGAAGGAACTGAAGAAGATACTATAATTAGGGTCCCGGAGTGGTGAGCATTAAAAAAAAACAGAAACTCTAAAAGCTATTTATTATAAAGGAAAATCATAATTTTACAATAAATCACCAATCTATTACTAATATTATAAAGAGGTAACGCTGGTAACAAGTTTGTATGTATGTTGGAGGTAATCTCGGAAACCACTGGACCGATTTTGAAGAAACTTGGTAAAAAGATATTATTAATAAACTTGATGGCGTTGCATAAATCATGTAGGTTCGTTGAAAGGCAAATATTAGTTAACAAAGACATCGACTCATAAGTAAGGAGATAAATTCAATAAAACAAAATTAATATATTAATCTACGTATAATATGCTTATTATTTAATAAATTATTCCAACAATGGCAAATTTTGAGCAAATAATTAAACTAAATATAAAAGTAGGGTAACATACAGCATACTTATCATACAAAAACATAACACTTTCCTTTCACTCGGGTAAAAAGAAATAGCTCTTTTTTTAAATTTTGAATCCCATTTTGGTGTTTCTCTTTATTGGTAATTTTTAATTATACGTTTTGCGAACACCGGTTGGGAACAAATGTCTTGCCATGGCGCCTCCGCCAGGTCGTGGCAGACTAGGTAGACCCAAGAAGTGTTGACGTCGTAAAGGGTGATAGCGTGCAAATGGCCTTACAAACCAGGATGCCGAAAATCGTGCGAAGTGGAGGTGTAAAAGTAGGAAAGCGGACCCCGGGCTCCCGAGAGGGATGCAACCGGGAACATCGCTCGGATGATGATGATGATGATGGTAATTTTTAATTATGAGCTAGGCTTGTATATTGTATATCTGCTTTTGTACCCGTGTTCTTGTGTGCTTGTACCCGACTGCAAGGAAGGGGTTACGTTTTTTGCGCCTTTCTTTGTATGTATGTTTGTAATATTCTTTATTCCTTCATATCTTCCAAATCACTCAATGGTTTTCTTTAACTAAGGTACCGATCGTTAGATCCGTCTCATCCGTCAAACCGTTCTTAGATAGGTGACATAAAAAGAAATTAAGTGTTGGGCAAGAAACTTAGAAGGTACGAACGGCAAATTCTATGATGCCCACATCATAGAAGTCCCCAGACTTAAGATTTCATTGTTGTTGTTTTGTAGTTGTTATGGCATGGATGTAGTGTTAGTCTATGGTTTATGGTGATATTTTCTTTTTATGCAATTTCATTCAAAATATAACTTTTAAATTAATGTAATACTTTTTTTAAAAAGTATGGCTTATAACTCCATGCCTAGAACACAAACTATTCAAACGATTGACATACGAGTATTAACACAATGTATAATAGCAATGAAAGGGATGAAAACGGGTATGTCACGGAACAAAAAAGGGCCATCAAAATTGTCATCGGATGCCTCTTTATCTAATTTTAATAGGTAAGTATGATTTATTTACTGTAACCTGCATACCCGTTTTTATTAGCAACTGGCATATTCTGTTGATTCAAATCTGCATTGTGATCATGATTCGGTTCAGATTGCCAACTTTTCACAAGATAATTATGCCAATTTTGTTGATATTCATTAAATCCATTTTGATCATAGCTTGGCTTATCCCAATGATTATTTTGTGCATTCTGATGATTATTCTGCCAGTTCTGATGATTATTTGGCCCATTTTGATGATAATTTTGCCAATCGTTGTGATAATTCTGCCAATTCTGATAATGATAATACCAATTTTGATGATCATTCCAATTCTGATGGTAATCATGTTCATTTCCATGACAATTATGCCAATTTTGAGGATTATTCTGCCAATTTGGATGATTATCATGCCAATATTTCCAGTCATTATAATCAGGATGATTTTGGTGGTGATGAGGAGGTATGTAATCGAAGTTAGGCTTATTGGGAACTGATCCTTGAGCTAAACCAGGTTTTGGATGAACCAGCCCCGATTCAGATGGTACTGACGATATAGGTATTGAAGTTTCTTTGGCTGGTTTATCAGGATTTCGATCTAAATTAACTGGCAGTAGATCAGATACCACTGGCTTAAAGGCTGCTGTAGGTTCTGTCACAAGTGTTCCTTGGACCAAAGTTGGAGTTATAGGATCTTCATTTTTAGTATTGTTTATTTTTTCTTGATTGATTGTAGGTTTATTAATATCCCAATTATTATTGTTTTCTGTAGGCGGAGCATTTGTTATAGCTGTGCTTATGTCTAAGCTTTCAGTTTTGTTGTTATATTTATCGTTAATTAAGTCAGTAACATCAGGTTTACCATCAGTATTAAGTTGTGGTTTAATTTTATCGTTTACCCACCAATTGGGAGGTCTATCAGTAGGTTTGTTGTCTGGTCTCCTAGTGGGCTTGTTTGATGGCGTATTCGTCGGTCGATTATTTACATCTGTTGCTTCAGTATTCACATCAGTACCGTCAGTGTTAATTGGATTCACCGATGATTCTTCAGTTGGTTTGTTGGTTGGTGCATTCTCGCCAAAATTCAAATTAATATTCGCGTCAGTATTATTATCTGAAGAATCAGTATTGTTGAACCTATTACCAATTACGCCGGTTACGTTAGGGCTTACAGCAGAATTTGCATCAGTATTTAATGGATTGACTGGAGGTTTGTCAGTGGGATCGTTAACTGATTCATTTGATGATCTTGTTGTTGTATCATTATCGTCAATGACGTCAGTGAAGGGTATCGCTATCCCTGCCGCTACTGTAGCATCGGTCAACTAAAAAAAAGGTTTAAAAATAAATTTTGAAAACAAATTCTAGTACTTAGATAAGTAATATTTAATTAAAATGTAGGACGACAGACTAAGTCGCTGTGTGTGACAGGTTGATAGTGAATTCATGCTCCGTACAACATAACTAGTGCAGTTGCTGCCAATATTCGCAAAATAAAATATTTTAGAAGCAGTTGTTATAATAAATTATAAATCTCTATAGGACCCTAATTAAAGAAATTGCCTTCCATTTTACACTCACCGCAGCTCTGATAAAGAATTCATGTTTAGCCAGATGTGTGAACGTAGCTACAGCGTAAACGTTACACAGATGGTCACTCTTCGGTGCCGTGGAGACGATCCCTCGAAGGTAGTACTTGTCTCCTTCACCATCTTTCTCTGGTATCGCTAGACCTCCACCACTGTCGCCTCTGCAGACTGTCGTACCTGGATAATTGATAAATAAACTATTTACAGAAGGCTACGAAAACCGGCTAAGTGGCATTCGGACTAGTTCACGAAGGGTTCTGTACTATATTCAAGTTTTTGGGTTGCCACTATAACAATACTATATATTTTTAGTTAAGGTGAAAGGGCCCTCCATACAAACGTAGTCGACTGTTTCCTCCTGGGATAATGACACTAGCACAAATATTTTTGTGCCATAAATCCTATAACTGCCATGACTATGCCCCTATGTTTTGCTTTTTTTCATTTTCTATTTATCATAAAAATAAAAAAAAAAAAAAAAAAAAAAACAAGAAATAGGGGCATGGTCATGACAGTTTTAAGTTTTATGTTTTATGTCCTGCAATATTTATTATTTATTACGCACCATAAATATTTGCTTAAGTGTCATTATCCAGGGAGAAAACAGTCGACTACGTTTGTAATAGTTTGTATGGAGAAAGCCCCCGGTACCCTTTCCTCTTAATGGTGGCCACAGAAATACGTCACCTGTGAATTTTTTAACTGTCTATAGCTACACACGGACAGAGTGGAGTCTTAGTAATTGGGTCCAGTTTTTACCCTTTGTTTACTGAATTGTAAGAATCTTTTTCTACACCTGCCCTTATTGTAAAATAGCGCAGTAGTATGTCTTTTTTATTTTATTTATTTATTTTTACGAGAACCAACAGCTGTAACTTAAAAATAAACATAAAATAATAGAAACAGAGAGCCAATTAGAGGTTCCCACACATAAATAACTTCTTAACTTCGTCTCCTTCTTCTATTCACTTCTACAAGTCGTCATCTCGTCATTCACAGCCAGCTCTCACCTATCTTTTCCAACCACATTTCCTTAGGTCGTCCTCTTCCTCTCCATCTACATTCACACCCTACTCTTCTAGGTATCAATAAAACTACATAAATGCCCACTAAAATACATTTTATTATCATAAAATAAATCCTTTCTTATAATAATATTTGCGTTTACATCTAATCAATCTTCTTAACTTAGTTGACTGTGTCATCACTCACACAGAACATTACAGAACTCATCAATACCCAACCCAAGTCTGTTTTTTTACATTAAGAGGAAAGGGTACCGGGGGCTTTCTCCATACAAACTATTACAAACGTAGTCGACTGTTTTCTTCCTGGATAATGACACTAGAGCAAATATTTTTGGTGCATAAAACTTATAACTGCCATGACCATGTTCTTTTTTTTAATGTTTTAAATTTTAATTACTATAATATTTAGAAAATGAAAAAAAAAACAAAACATAGGGGCATAGTCATGGCAGTTATAGGTCTTATGGCACAAAAATATTTGTGCTAGTGTCATTATCCAGGGAGGAAACAGTCGACTACGTTTGTATGGAGAGCGCGCAGGTACCCTTTCACCTTAATGGATTTACCATTGTCATTATATCGAGACTTTATTGATATTATATCTAGATTGTGACTTTGGTATTCTGCTAAAGTTTCATTACTATCGCAATAAAATCGCTATGGAGTCTCAATGGAATGGTAATAGACACGTCGCTGTTGCCTATAAAAATCTACCATGTTCCTAATTGAGATCCTGACTGATTTTCACTAAGTATTTCAAAAGTCGCAAAATGTTTTTTTAGAAACCCCTTACAATTATCATTTTTTCTTCCACCCAAAAACCACCCATTTTTCTTCATTAATTTAAATTGTACTCCTAAAACATTTTAATCTGTAACGTCAACTTTCCTTGCGCCTTGCGCGCGTTTTTGTCTCTTCTATATAGGAAAACTAGCTGCCCTCCGCGGTTTCACCCGCGTAACTCCCGATCCCGTGGGAATATCGGGATGTAAGCTATCCTATCTCTCAAGTTGGATCGAACTGCACATGGTGTGCGAATTTTATTATAATCGGTTAAGTGGTTTAGGAGTCCATTGAGGACAAACTTTGTGACACGAGATTTATATATATTAAGATGGAAAATTGTGACGTCACACGAAGGTCAGTCATGGCCGCCCGCGTTTCGTTTCTCAGCAGACAAAATATTGCAAAATTTAGCGAATTAAAATATTTACAATACTTTGAATGCCAAATGAATATTGTAGAGTTATTGTAAACATATTAACATCCATTTTCCACATATTTCATATGTTATCGTTATCACAGTCAATTGATATATGATAGACAGCAGCGCTCCTCTGTTTCACCCTAGTAACTCCCGTGGAAATATCGGAATAAAAAGTACCCTATGTTACTGTCAATGAATCAATGTATCCTCATACCAAGTTTCATCTAAATCAGTTCAGTAGTTTTAAAGCCTATTTAATTTAATCAAATAATCAAATCTGTCCTCTTTATACTAGACTCGCGACCCGCTCCGGCTTCGCACGGCTATATTATGCATGTATTATACATAATATAAACCTTCCTCTTGAATCACTCTATCTGATAAAGAAAACCGCATCAAAATCCGTTGCGTAGTTTTAAAGATCTAAGCATACATAGGGAGAGACAGCGGAAAGTGACTTTGTTTTATACTATGTAATGATGAAGTCTAATAATAGATACAAACTAGTTTGACCAGAAAGTTTGATCAGCGGGAAGGTACAGTCAGCTTCATAATTGCCCTCGGTAGAGTTCGAAAATTACTATTATTGGAAGGTTTGCATTCTAATTCATCATTTTTCATTTTTGTTTGACTAATAATTAATGAGTTAGAAGACTTTAAACTTCACTTAAAGCAGGTGTCTAGAATCTTGCTTGTGTTGTAAACATTCTTATAATAGCCGTTTTGGAGCTCTACGGTGGGTCTGCAATTATGCAGCCGACCGTACCATGTCCTAGACAATACCGTTTTGACAACTATCCATTTTCCAAATTCCATTGAGCAAAAAGAAGTAAAGCAGAATACCAAATTGAGTCAGTAGTGCATCAGTGGTGTTTTGATAGAGTAGTTAACATGGATTCTATCGACACTTCATTGAAGCACAAGTTACCGTATTTCGGGTGTATCCAACTATTTTCATTATGAATTTCCATTGCTTGCGGTGGCGACGAAAAAACCGCTAATTTCCCTGTCCATGTGCCTCAAGGGATTTAAATCAATATCTCTTTAGAATTTCATTTGTCAGTTTATTAGACCGTCATAAATATCAAAGTGGAAACAGATTCGAAAATAACACAACGTGCGTTATTTTGTGCAATGGAAGAAATGGGATATACGAGTATCTTGGAAAAAAACACTTGTTTCATTTTGTATATCCATGGAAATAGTGGAATACACCCCGTATTTCTATATAGATAAGGTTACTATTCGCATCCTTTTAAAACACCCTCGACACGCTCTTTACATTTCTTTTCAGTAGGATTAATATTTGCTATCAAATCATCTACTGATAAATAACATATTCGAATTAATGTATCTGGAGAGTCTTTGCAGTATTTTACCTTAGCTTCTTCTTCTGTTTTTGCAGGGTCTGCTAATGTATTACGATCATTAAGATTTGATGATTCCGTTGCGGAAAGTGTATGGAAAATACCATCAGTAACGTTTAATGGACGAATGTCTGATTGTCTATCGTTAACATTGATGTCTCCATTAACATTTCCATCAGTATTTCCGTCAGTATTTCTATCAATAATTACGCCAGTATCTATAAAAATAGATATAACATTATTTTTGTCAATATTTAGGGGAGGAAGTGTGGCAATATTTAAGCCATTATTTCCGTTAGTATTTTTGTCCTTATTTAAGAGAGTATTTATGACATTATTTATATTAGTATTTACACTAGTTTGTACATCAGCATTTCTGTCAGTATTAATTGGAGAACTAAGTTGTACTAAGGCCGGTGCTGGTTCTTCAACGACACCAATGGATGGTGACACGGGAGCTGCTCCAACAGACCCCACTAAAGTATCTGAAATCTGGAAGGAAAAATGAGATAGATACTTAGAACTGCTTATTTTTGTCTCCAAACACACACACGCAGATAAATCAAATATTTAAATACTGTGCTCCGCAGTTTCACCGGTATTAGTCCTGATCCTAGCCATAAGCTAAGCAACTAGGCTTGTGTTATTGTGACCAGACAACGGATATAATACATAAATAGGTACTTTTCTTTTGTAAATGTATAAATAATATAAATATAGAGACACCCAGCCTAGAAACAGATATCTAATAAATATTGGATCCTAATATCTATATTTTTATCTATTATTGTTTGGGGCGGGAATCGAACCCTTAAGCTTCTGCGTTATAGACGGGTGTTCGGCGGACAAATTGTCACACCAACTTTTTTGGGGGTTCAGGTTTGCTCGCGTCCGTAGGATTTAGCCCTTGATGTCCAAACGTAACTCCCGGATGGTGCTAAAGGAGCAGACAATCAAGCGACGGTAGACCTTAGCCGCCAGCTTCTAACACCATCCCCTGGACAAAGGCATGGTGTCAAGTGACTCTCCACGTTCCATCATGTTGTCCAGGCATGCCGTTGTCTTTCTAGGCAAGCATGCTACATCCTCATCGTCGCTGGTGAAATGAGATCAAATTAAGCCAATTTTGTGTAAAAAAAACTTACCGCAGCATTAATAAAGTGTCTATGTTTAGCCAGATGTGTGAACGTAGCTACAGCGTAAACGTTACACAGATGGTCACTCTTCGGTGCCGTGGAGACGATCCCTCGAAGGTAGTACTTGTCTCCTTCACCATCTTTCTCTGGTATCGCTAGACCACCACCACTGTCGCCTCTGCAGACTGTCGTACCTGGAAACGACGGCTGAGTCAATAAGTTATTACTAGTTATTTGTCTGCGATGTGTCCTATATCACGGGGCTATGGAGCCCCGGACCTTTGGAAAGCGAGCGTGAAGCCGAAGTCAACACGCACGTTTTTTTAGCACTTAAATTATCTAGGTAGGTAGGTACGTACTTCATTTTGCTAATTTTATAAGTTATAGATTAGCTCCCTTGTTCAAACACATTTAAAAACCTTCTAAGTATAAAATATATTTTGTGCTCGTCACGCATCTGTCATCGGTTAAATTGCAAAAGTGATAAAATATATCACACCTTCAGCTCTAAATTCTGGGATAACAGACCTAGTAATCTCAACGTAAAGCAAGTCATTGAATCCCAAGTGAAAGTATGTTGTATGAAACTGCTAAGGGATAAAAGTGTTTTGAGTTCGGAATGTTGAAATTCGTATAAAAATTCTCAGCAGATAGGCATAACCCCCTTTAAAAAGGAGTCATTGGATTGGTCTACAAAAAATTTTGTAAGCTAAGATTTTGACGTAAATTCAAATAGGTTTAATACCTATAATATTAACGCACGGGCATTGTAAAGAGTCCGGCTTTTATTCTCTCGCAGAAGGTGTGAAAATTAGAGAATGCATCTCGGGAAAAAGCGTGTCTTCGTCTTGGGCGGCTTGAACCCCTCGCTTCACTCAGGACTCTACATAACTCGAGTCCCTCGTTACGCTCAGTGTCCAATATGCCCGTGGCGTTAGACATTGCTTTACTCCCTCGGTGCATAATCTATTAACTATTCAAGTATTTTTAAATGTTAATGAACAGGGGATTTTAAACATATTTATTAAAACTCATTTGAATTAATATAGTAGGTACTTACCTAACAAATAAGCAGTTCTGCACCACATCATTGCATCACTAATAAATGTAAGTATAACGGCAAAAGGACGGATATTATAGTTTTCAAAAGTGATTTAAAAAAAATGCTAAGTATTTATGCTGCCAAACGCAACGCACGGGAAATACCCGTCGCTTACAACTAACATGGTTGATTGTAACGAATGTATTTTGTTTTTCTCAAAAGTGCTGAGATGGAATTATAGGCGAAATCTTTACCGATATTTTGAGGTAAGTATTTAATTTGAGACGAAAATTCCTTGTCATTTCAAACCTAGACCAGTTTTAAGCGATCCGGACCATTATGTACAAGTCCTGAATAAATCCAAGGTTCCGCTGGTCGATCGTGTTTCCATACAAATGAATTTAGAGTATTATCCATTTATTCTTTATGGAATTTGAAAAAACAAAAGTTAAATCTACATAACAAGTCTATATCTAGCCCATGTAGGCGACGAAATAGAATAAATTATATTTAATTAATATCTTAATTAATTAATTTATCTATTTAAGAATAAATTATATTTAATTAATATCTTAATTAATTAATTTATCTATTTCGTCGCCTACATGGGCTAGATATAGACTTGTTATGTAGATTTAACTTTTGTTTTTTTCAAATTCCATAAAGAATAAATGGATAACACTCTAAATTCGTTTGTATGGAAACACGATCGACCAGCGGAACCTTAATTCTTAATTTTAGGATAGTTTCAAAACTATAGAGAATTTTAAACTCAAAGTTACACCAAAATGTCGATAAAAATCTCACCTACAATTCCAACTCAGCACTTTTGAAAAAAAAAAAACAAAATAATCAACAATTTTCACCGATTTAGACGGGGGACGTTTGTTTCTAACTAAGTCGACTGAGCTATTAAGTCGGATTCTGAAGTAGTAGGCAAAGTTTGTATGGGACATCCGTGATTCCTTGGTCCAATCTACTTCGCATAAACATTCTTTCGACTTATACGTGTCGCGGGCGCGGGCGAAAGCTAGTTGTAAATTAAAATCTTTAGTTGTTTTTTGGAGCATAGCACCATTTAATTTAACAATGTATGGTGCCTACATAAGTACAGTCACATTACCAATTAGCTGAACCCCACGTGACCAAGTGCTCATTCGCATATCTGTAAAAAATATAGTGATTAGGTACCTATTTTGTTATTTTTTATATTGTATACTAGCTGTGCCCCATGGTTTCTCCCGCGTTAGTCCGATCCCGTGAAAATTTATGAGGAAAATGAAGTAGCTTCTGCGTTACTGAGGACTCCAGCTATCTAAGTACAAATAGAGGGGAGCCCTATCGCTCGCATAATCTTTTTTAGCATTATGCCGTTTGGCATAATAGTTTAGCCTAAAGTGTTTCGCATAAATTATGATAAATAACACTCTGCTTATTATTATTCTGATAAACGCATTATGATTTGACATAATTATAACTTCCTTAATTTTTTTTATCATAATTTTTATCAGCATAAATGTAAAACCGAACGCTGAGCAATTTGACGCTGTGACATTTGACGGATGTCAAATTGTTAATTTTCTCGACACTTTTCGTTATATTTTTGACAATTCACACAATAACTTTAATAATTATAGCCTTTGTCCTATTTTGATATTTAAGCTATAATTTTGAAAATTTTCATTAAAATCCAGTCACTAGTTTTTGCGTTAAAAAGTAACAAACATCCAGACATCCATACATACAAACTTTCACGTTTATAATATTCGTAGAATTGTTTAAAAATAAACAGAATCAGGTAACATTACTTTACAACCTTACAGATTTGCGAGTGAGCTCTAGGTCACGTGGGGTTCAGCTAATTGGTAATGTGACTGTACCTTCTAGTTTTATTAATCGTTGAAAAAGCCATTAGGGAAAAGGGTTTTGTCATTTGTTTTGGTAACATATCACCACTGTTTAATTTTTACCATTTGTATATCCAGCGCAGATCTTGTCACTGGTGATGGATGATAGGAATGAGGGTTCAGCACTGTTGATGCACTGGTCGATCTCCACGATTGGCAGCTTCACCACGTTCAGGATCTGAGAAGCTGGACCATCAGCGCCTGTTAGTC
Organism: Idaea aversata; assembly: GCA_907269075.1. Lineage (NCBI taxonomy): Eukaryota > Metazoa > Arthropoda > Insecta > Lepidoptera > Geometridae > Idaea > Idaea aversata. The sequence continues at coordinate 4,745,558 of OU026112.1, read as the reverse complement.
CCCAGCCTGCCACCTGAAGACATACGGCGCTTTGCTTAGTAAGGTTTTGTCAGAGTCGGATCTTTGTTTGGTGATGTCGAAGTAACGACCCGCCAATTTTTTTAAAGACTAATTTTAAGTCCTACGTGCTCCGGATTCCAGCGACGCTAAAGAAAATGTTCTTCTCGGCAGATTTCTGGCCCACCGCCGGCTTTGTATACCGACGCTATAGGCAAGACCGAAGATAGATGCTTATTGCTTATATTATTGTCTTTTTAAGTACCTGTATTGTTCACTGCATACTAAAAAATAAATAAATAGACTCCGAATCGCTACATAGTATAAAACAAAGTCGCTTTCTCTGTCCCTATATCCCTTTGTATGCTTATATCTTTAAAACTACGCAACGGATTTTGATGAGATTTTTTTTTAATAAATAAAGTGATTAAAGAGGAAGGTTTATGTTTACAATACATGCATAATATAGCCGTGCGAAGCCGGGGCGGGTCGCTAGTTAGGTATATACGTATGTTAACCTGAGTACACATATTTCAGGAATTACTTTGTCTAGTTCAAAATTATTTGTTATATTTATCTTAAGTATCTTCCCGAAAACTTGACTTAAACTTATTATAACTTTTATCTACATGTATGTGGAGTGAAGGGGTCTGTACTTATTTATAAGGCTGTTACCTAAAATAAACGATTTATTATTATTATTTTGTGAGACGTGCTCAGGGAGCCAGCGAGTTTAATCCATGGTATTCAGAGCGCTATTCTGGGAATGTAATAGATGAATAGTCTTCCGTCTTCTTCCAGTCTGAAGATAATCCTGCAGCGAATGGAGAATCTCACATCTTGGAAGATTATAGCGAGTGATCGAAGGAAATGGAGGAAGATAGTGGAGAAAACCAAGACCTACAAACTATTGTAACACCACAGGAAGTAAGTTAGAAGTTACCGTTCCAAAGTACCCATCTTGTAACTGTCTCTCATCGAGGATGTTGTCGAAGTCGAGGCAGGCAAGGACCACGTGTACGTTGTTGACTTGCAGAGGTGTAGTGAGTAGTAACACGGCGATGTCGTCTTGGAAGTTGGTGGCACCACCGCGGTACCGGGGCGGGATACGGATCTCACGAATCTGAAATGAAAAGAAATTCTTTATTCGTTAAAACAGTTCACTTCACTGAAGATTTTGCATTGATCCTTACAGGAGACGACGTCCGTCTTAGAAGGCATCATTTCAACCTTTCGTTCATAGGCGGGAATCAAATCCGCAGCCTTCAGCGGCGGGATATCGCCCAATACTTACGTCAGATTTAGTGGCAGATGTCTCGTTGACATTGTTCCATGGTCGGTAGATCTTTCCAGCTGCAACGGCGAAGTTTTCAGCTGGAAGCTTCTTTTCTATATCGTTCCAGAAGCAATGAGCAGCTAAAACAGATTTCACATGAAAATACTTACGGAAAAGCAATTGTTACAATTCAGCTGTTACTTACACGAAGAAGTCATTCACCATATTTTACTACATTTAAGTTTTATCGACTGTTCAAACTAAAAAAACTGCAGATTTTCGTTGAAATGGACATAATCTCAAAATGTTTGAAATTCTAAAGGTGGACGCAGACTGAGCAGAGCCGAAATAATCGAATTTTTGAAATCGCCTCTGACGCGTGACGATGCGGTCGACTTTGATGACGTCATCGGAAATATAAATGTAGGTAAGTACCTTATCTCTATTAATATAAGGTACATTTTGCCGTGGACGGCAAAAATTCCATTCGTTCAGCTCTGATCAATCAGCGTCTACCTTTAAAGTCATAGAACAAAAGTTGTTTGTTAAGGTGCACAGAAGTAGCCCTCAAGCGCTTTCTTATATAATTACTAATACCGCTACAGATTGATTAGAAGCGCTTTTGTAACATTGTAATAAACATCTTCAGTACCAGAGATGACGACGTTGTTCCTGACGAGTGTTCCGCCACAGACTTGCATAAACGGTCGAGTGCTCTTAGAGTAGATTCCAACGTGCCACGGAACGTCTCCGTACCTAGCCGGCGCACCGTTCACGACCAAAGTTCCGGACGGTAGTCGACCACATGCTGGAGAAACATAAAAGGTTAAAGATTAGACCTAATAGCTGCATATTGGAGAACCTGATGGAGGCCAACGTTGCTGCAGTAGTGAACTATTGGATAGAACATTTAAGAAGAAGCCTCCAGGCTCCCACTAATTAGTGAATGGAACAGCTTTTGAGACACATGATTTTTATGCGTTAATCAGCATTGCTTTACGGTGAAGGAAAACATCGTAATGAAATTCGCGGCTTAGTTAGCTCCAGACGTATTGACGAGATTTTTCTTCTGGACTAAGCTGAAAGGGTAGGTGCTGGGTAAGCCTCGCAAAAAAGACCCAACTAGTTGCGGAAATTCAAGTACAATTTTAATGTTATTGTTCTACGTACCAGGAGGGCTCAATGTCGCTCCAAACCCTGCAATTCCTTCAGTCGGTATAATGCAATTAGATTCAACGTTTTCAAATCCCCAGCCACAGGACAACATGTTCGGGTCATCAAGTTTTTTTTTACAGGTTGCTAGAAAATAAAATAAACCACTATCTCACACGATGGTAAATAACGACGCGGTCTGAGACGTAGCACGCTTTTTATGCTCGTGACGCAAAGACCCTCAAATAAACGAGGGCCTTCAAGGGACGAGAGTGAAGGTAAGAAGACTGCAGACAAAAAAAGGACGGCGTCTTGTCCTCCTTTTGTGGCTGCGACGGCTTACCTATTAGAACATGGACAAGTCCACCTGGTGATACGACTTAGGCCGGTTGGTAACAAGCCGTTTCTGAAGCCTCCCACCAGGAGTCTGTGGTTTCAAAGCCATTACAATTTATCACGAGATTCGCGGCTGGAATCGTGGCTACGACTAATATCCATTCGGGGGATTGTTAGTATAACGTGTAAAGTGTAGTGTCATGGAAGTGCTACTAGCATAGTTCTAAGCTATTTATTAACACATTCAATTATTGTTATAAAATATGTATAAATAAAAATAAAAAAAATATTGTAGGACATTCCACACATCGCCATCTAGCCCCAAGCTAAGTAACTAGACTTGTGTTATGGGTGCTAGACTACGGATATACTACTTATATACTTTTCTTTTGTAAATATATACTTATACTTATAATATATAGAAACAACCAGACCACAGACAAATATCTATGCATAAATACTTGTCTGTGGCGGGAATCGAACCCGCAACCCTATGTTTGGCAGTCCGGCATGGTGACCATTGTGCCAACTGGGTCGTGGGTGGGTGGGTGTATGTTAGTCTATAAGGTATCTATGGGCCTATGTAGCCTGAAATAAATGATTTATTATTATTATTTGTCTGTTATACGTCCTGTATCACGGGGCTATGGAGCCCCGGACCTTTGGAAGGCGTGCGTGGAGCCGAAGCCAACACGTAGAGGCCCTTTACAATAACAAGTATAATAGCAAACAATGGGGTGGATTCTAAACCGGCGATTATCCCTGTCTACACTATAAAGTGCAACCAAGGACAACCTCCGGTTTGGATGAAACTATTGATAATCTACAGGACAAAACTACTTGAGCTATTGTGATGGGATGGTAGTGGACTAGATACTGGGGAACTATGGATACTAGCCATAGTATCTGTTTGGACATTGTATCGTGTTACGGCAGGTTGGCACCTGCCGTAACAATGTCCAATAAACACGTAAAAATGGCAGGCGGAGACTCGCCAACTCTCAGACTGGGCCACCCTAATTAGCCGAGTAAATTACAGCAAGTGGGCAACAGGAACGTGAGTGGCTTGAAGGATGGAGAGGCCTCACTGGATTTTAAGTCATCGCTGGTAGTCCGAGCGGGCCAACTCATCACTGACGTTCGGCATCCATCCTTCGAGTATTTCTACTCATGCGACTCCACTCTGGACGGCCGGTGAAGGCAAGCCAGAGGCGGGGGACCGCTTCCTCGTCAATATTCACTCCGACCAGCCAACCAAGGCAAGCCGGAGATGAGGAACGGTGACTTCCCCCTGGAGAACTCGGGACCGCGGGGTCGTTACTCCCCTTCACCTCGCCTCAAGGAGGCCTGCGGGCATTATTGTTATCACTCATTCATTTATTTTTCTTAAATTTAGGTTTTTACAAAAACAAACTGAATACAAAATATATACATCACTATATAAACTTATAAAAATTTTCCATCTAAGCACTTACATACTAGGTACCTAAATTAAATTAAATTTAAATTGTTATTATTATTTGTCTGTTACGTCCTGTATCACGGGGCTATGCAGCCCCGGACCTTTGGAAGGCGTGCGTGGAGCCGAAGCCAACACGTAGAGGCCCTTTACAATAACAAGTATAATAGCAAACAATGGGGTGGATTCTAATTATTATTATTATTATAACCAGTAGTGTAGCGAGGTGGGGGGCGGAGGGGTGGACCGCCCCAAGTGCCATCATTAAGAAAGAATGCAGGCAAGCGAAACCAGTGGTAAAAGTTATAGACAAACTATAATGTAAACATAGTAATGTGATATTGCATCGCACCTGCACCGATAAGAAGATGTGTCAAGGCCAAGGTTATATAGGAATCAATATTGTACTAGAAGGTCATGTGACGTGATATGTACCTAGTTTAATTAGTATAAAACCCTCTGCTTTTACTCAATAAATATTCAGTAAAAAGTGAAACTTTCGAGTGTTCATAAGTCACCTAGTTCCCTACATCACAGGAGGGCGGCAAAATTGGGAAAAAAATTATGCCGGTTACTTAGACAATTAATTTTTTAAGAAGTTAGCTCTTATAGACCAGGGTAGAAGCCTTTAAAAAAATAAAAAGTGAAAAAAAAAATAGTAGGATGAAACCCATTAGAAAAGGAGGGGAATATTATAAAAATGAAAGGAAAAGTAATTTACGGGCGATCTGAGGTCGGGACGATGGGGGTGAGTTTTTAAGGGTAAAAAATGTTTTATCTCGATTTCCGGCAAAACTAAAAGTCCTATGGAAAAAAGTCAAATGGCAAAGTTGTAGGTAATAAAAAAATCTAAAAATGTTGTATCCACACTTTTTTCACATAACCTCAAAATTTATATGAAAAATTCAAAAAACCAAGTTTTTGGTTTTTTATTTTTATCTTTTACAAAAATGTTTTTTTTTCTCACGAAATTTGGTGAAAACTTACCTTTTTATGTCCCAAATACGCTGTAATTTATTTGATTACAAATATTTATTTTTTCACCTTATTTTGAATTAATATCGAAAAAGCACCCTAATTTTCAATCGAAAATTTACCCGTCAAAATATCAGCTTTTTTCAAAAAGTTGGTATGCTTTATGTTCGCTGAAATCTTTACTTTCCGATAGTGAAAATATATATATATATATATGTTACTGTAGTAAATCTTCTCAGAAAATGCAAAAAACCGATCGAGAAAATCGAATTGGAATGGAAATCACGGGCGGTTGGCCCTTTTTGTGTTTAGACGTGTATGCATGTATACGGGCGTATGCAGTCACGCACACTGTCACGTCATGCATGTACAGTCAGAAAAGAACTGAGGGTAGCAGGTGCATATATTAAAGTTTTAATTTTAAGCTATTGCATAGCTTTGAGCGTGGCTTTTAAAATCCTTCGCAGTTTTTCAATGTACCGTTACATCGCAGTAACAATACGTCGATTTAATAAGGCGTCGCATATCAATGAAAAGTGTTCGAAGAATATGAGTATAGGTAACTCTACTTACGGACAGTTAAGCACTTGGGTACGTCCGATAGCTTGCCATCTTCGCAGTAAAAATAGCTCTGGCCGATCAGGGTGAAACCAGGGTTGCACTTCACCTGGACACAGAATAATTATAAATTAATTATAATGATTCAAGAGGAAGGTTATAAGCCGTATACATAAGCATCGAAAGAAATAAAGAAATTTGACTTTGACTTTGACGTTGAGGGCTACTTCTGTGCACCTAAACAAACAACTTTTGTTTTACGACTTTTGGGAATTCGAAAAAAATGAAAATTTTGAGGTTATGTAAATTCGAAAAACAGCTGATTTTGTAAAACGAAAGTCTTTAAGACTAAGAACAATAGATAAAACTTCAAAAATAAGTAAAATTTTAAGGTTAATGACCTCTCCGTGTAAGGAACAGCTGATTTTCAGGTAAACCCTATGATTCCTCTATGGGTAAACCTAACCTCAAAATTTTCAAAAAAATGTTCGATTTTCCAAAAGTCGTAGAACAAAAGTTGTTTGTTTAGGTGCACAGAAGTAGCCCTCAACGGCTTGCTAGTATAATTACTAATAACCCTGTATACAAGTACAAGTATGCTTACCAGAGCCAGATAGGCATAAACCCTCGCGGGGAGATTATCTTTTTCTAAGATTAATTTGTTTTTCACCAGTTCATAGTTCACCAAGTTCAATTTGCCATTAAAAACGTCAGGTAGCGGTAGATTACATTTCAGGTTACTGGAAAATTTAAAACCATTTCATTGACTCGCCGATGTTAAGGAGGTGGATGCAGTTGCACGCCAGTGGTCCTTCCTATATTTAATTTTATAATCTCATAATATATTTCTAATACCTAATTTTTATGATTTTAACTTTTTGTGACATGTAATTTTTTTTAATTTTATTTCTTCTATTTTTATTATTTTTTGACATTAATATTGACATTTTTCTTTTGACATTTTGAAATTTGAATTTGCATTTTTTATTTTTATGGATTTTTTTATTTTTTATTTAATTGTTGGAATTTGTTTATTATTAGTAATTTTTGATTATTTATTTTTATTTTATTTTATTGTAACGTATGGATTTTATTATCTGAAATAAATGAATTGAATTGAATTGAATTGAATTAAACAGCAGCAGCAACAGCATCCTAAACGTAATAGCTAACATGTATGAACCCACTATGTATCACTGTATTAAGGTGGCGGGTGGTTTCACCAATAAGTATATTTATTTTATTGATTAATCTATTCATAATATATTTGATTTAAATTGTTACTAACATAGTTGTAAGTACCTACTAACATTGATGGATCCATGTTATCTGATGAATAAATGAATTGAATTGAATTGAATTAATGATTACACCCATTCACCTATCTAATCAATCTGGCTTTTATGAGGTACTTTTTAAGAAACAGTATACAAAATGTAGATTCAATTTGGTCTAAGTTCTGTGTACAATATGTTAGAATATAAGGTATAATAATGACTGTAGAATCTTTGTTAATAAATAAATAAATAACAAGATGGTAAACGAAAATTTGCCCATATCGTTTTATCGTGTTGACCCTCTTCCCCACTGGGCACACTGGGCCCGGGCCCAGGGCCCCGTGGCCCCCTAGTTCCTGCCAGATCACTATATTCTCAATTTTATTACAAAAACTAAAATAAATAAATACAAGGATCAAATAATTAATGATTAAACGAACTAACGTTAAGTGAAGTTCTATCGTAATTATACGAGGGTTCGTCTGAGACATTAGTTAACAAGCAGCAGCACGGTTTGTACCAGTAAATATACACTAAAGTTGAGAGAATTGTATCAAATAATATTTTGAAGTGAAAACTTCTTATGGCGCGTTGGGCACTTTTGTGGGTGAGCATTTTCAGCTGTTCTCGCGACAGATGAGATTTTACACAGATATACTACAGTTTTTTAATTTGGCTGTGAGTGTATTAAGACGTACGTATGGTATTTTTAACGGACGACTATTGACGGACGACAAATGTCGGACGACTATTTGTTGGACGACTATTGACGGACGACTATTTTTTTTTTTCATTTAAAACTTTTTTGCGTATGTTCTCGCGACAGATAAGATTTTACACAGATATACAGTTTTCACTTCTGCCTGCACTCCCGGAGTGCGCTGTTTTTTTTTTTAATTTGACACTGGTTGTATGCTTATCTTGTGGCAATACTAGCTGGTGACATCTTCATTCGCGTTTTAGTGCGCAGTCAGTGTACACCATATTTATCACTTTCTAGCTAAAAACAACACACAGCTTTTAAAAATTGGCCGGAGAGGAACAACCATTTCATGTCTTTCTCATTTTGTATTTATTCTAAGTTGCCAATAAGTCCAAAGAGTTCGGGTTGTCTTTCGCAACATGACGTTTCACTAAGAATATTTTAAAGATTCTACCGTGTTTTTCATTCTCTTCATCAGCATCTAACGCCATTGCATGTGCAATGGCGGTTGAAGGTCCTATATGTATAGGACCTTCAAGAACCTTAACCTCCTTGCAAACAAGTTATTGTTGTTCGAAATTTTGCCATTATTCTTTCAAAATGTGGCCTAACACCATTGACAACCAGATTGGCAACCAGGCCCTATGGATTCACTAAGTTTCAAGTCGTTAGGGGGGTTTTTGTATGGCAATCTCGCAAAAATCACGCGCGCCTGAATCGCGGCGCAGTTCTGCCCAAACTCAGTAGGTACAGTATGCGTGACGTGACCATGATTGTCTATCGATAGTATCGATAGTTTTTTATTTATGAGCAACAATACTAAGTATCGATAGTAATAAGCTTTTTCTATCGATCATATCGATAGTATTGCCTAGTTTTGAGCTATCGATAGGCTATCGATACTATAGTTTTTTAATGAAATAGACTATCGATTATTCAGCGATAGTCGACTATCAATCGGCAACACTAGTTACAATTCGTATTCACAGATTTATCTAGTGTGGGTGTCACCGAAAACATATTGTGTTTAGAACCCTCATACAGCAAACACTATACTGCCAGTTATGTGTTGTTGCTTTATACTCTAGCTTAATCTAAGTTCATCTATGTTTTTGTACCTTGTTTGCTGACATAAACCATTTTTCATTTTTTTTTTCATTCATGCCAAAAAAAACTTACTCAGGCGTTTGTCCTGTAGTCCCCAAAATCACTGAAATAAGAAACTTTGGTAAGTAATTGAAAAAAAAATTGTTAAAGGTAGCGTAGCTTGGGGACGGTTGTAACTTCATACAATTATGCTTAGCATAACCTTAGTGTATAATTGTCATGTTATATTAATAAATAAACATTGTGGTTCACTTCACATAGCACCATCTACCCCAAAGCTAAGCTAACCTGCTGCCAGGTTAAAAAAAACTCCAAACCTTCTGGACCGATTTTGATTAAACTTGGTATGAGGATACATTGTTTCATTGGGAGTAATATAGGTTATTTTTTATCCTGATATTCCCATGGGATCAGACCTTACGCGGGTGGTACCGCGGTATGCTGCTAGTAGTAAATCTATATATCTATACAAATTAAATGCGTGGTCCTGAATGACTGACTGAATGACGGATCAATGCATAGTCTAAACCGCTGATCGTAGAGACCGAACTTAGAGAAAGGATTTTATAAAATTCAAACCCTACGCGGATGATGTCGCGGGCGAAAGCTAGTCTATACATATAAAATGCTTTGTCCTGAACGACTGACTGACTGACAGACGGATCAACGCACAGTCTAAACCGTTGATCGTAGAGACCTGAAACTTGGAGGGTGTGTTCTTTGTATGACGTAAGCATCCGATTAAAAAGAATTTACCGAAATTCTAACCCTCAGGGTGTGAAAAAAGGGGGCAAAGTTTGTATGGGACAACGTGACTATTATTTTGTATTTGTAAACAAAAACAATATCACTTTTAAAGAGACAGTAACGCGGATGAAACCGCGGGGCGCAACTCATGTAGATAAAAAATAAATAAATAAATATTGCAGGACATTCCACACATCGCCATCTAGCCCTAAGCTAAGTAACTAGAATTGTGTAATGGGTGCTAGACAACGGATATACTACTGAATACTTTTCATTTGTAAATTTAAACTTATAATACATAGAAACAACCAGACCACAGACAAATATCTAAGCGTAAATACTTGTGTGAGGTGGTAATCGAACCCGTAACCCTGTGTTCAGATATAGATTAGTTAGTCTATTACTTACAAATCATACAAACAAACAAACACAACATCTTAAAAACGACACTTGTATTATTTTTATTAATAAACAAAAATTTTTAGTTAAAAATTACGTGTTTACCACTCCATGGTAAAATTAATACTGGATATTTTATTTTCGTATTTCCTCAAGAAGTGCCTTGTAATAGTCGAAGATCCCTGTATGAAACGACCTTCACCAATCTGGTTAATGGATGAAAAATTCCATACCAATCGAATGTATGGAATTTGTCTATTAACCAAACCAGTCAAATGCTAAAAAATTGGTAATAAATCAATCATTCTGGACTGAATTTTTAAGTAAACTTTTTTGTAATATTATATTTATTAGCCTATTTTATCTTCATATAAAATGCTTTGTCCTGAATGACTGACGGATCAACGCACAGCCTAAACCACTGATCTTAGAGACCTGAAACTTCGAGGGTGTGTTCTTTGTATGACGTAAGGTATCCGATAAGAAAGGATTTTCCTGAAAAAGTGAAAAAGTAGAGCAAAGTTTGTATGGGACAGCGTGATTCTATTAGAACCATTTTCGACTTTTACGCTGGCGAACTCGCTGGCATGAGCTGGTCACTACATAGTATAAAACAAAGTCGGTCCCACTGTCTGTCTGTCCTTATATCCTGAGATATTTAAAACTATGCAACAGATTTTAATGAGGTTTTTTAATAGATAGAGTGATTTAAGAGGAAGGTTTTAACCATAATCTTATTTCTTTTATTTTTTTAAATTTCTTTTGTATTCTCTTACCTATTTATTTTTTGCCTTTTTATTAATATAAGTTGATATATTTATTTCAAATTCAATTACAAATTACAATTAATACCTAAATTTAATACAATTTAATACATAATCTTTAAACTCTTCTAACTAACTCTTTTTAACTTTTTCTTCTTTTTCTTTTTAATCCTTTTTATTTTATATTTTTGTTTTATGTTACTACTTTTCTGATTGTCATGTGTCGTGTGCTTGTCCAAATAAATATTTTCTTTGTTTCTTTCTTTTATAAAAAACATAAATACCACGCGAATGAAGTCTCGGGCTAGTTTGATATAAAATACGTTTCGTCCATTACCCAGCCCGGTGAAGGTCATTTTATACAGGGTTCCTATACTATAAGTACGTGCATACCTGTTAATTTTTTCCTTTAGGTAAAACCTATTTATACCGCTAACTTTATGATGCGTATGAGTGGATTCAAATGTCATGAGGTGTCATCGTTGGTTTATACTAGATGGAAACGGCACCGACACGGCACAAAAGAACCGTTTACGGTCGTGCGGGTTAAGCGACGCCTGGCGCGGTCATTACTTCGATGGGTGGTCAATTAGTAGTGTGGCAAAAATGTGTTTTCGTGAGCCCCTCTGTGCTTCGGAAGGCACGTTAAGCCGTTGGTCCCGGTTACTACCTCTAGTAGCAGTTGTTAGGTCAAGATCTGAAAACTCTAACAATAGGTGAGCCACACCACTATACGAGAAGAAGAAGAAGAAGAAGAACGGCACAAAAGATCAGTAGATCTGTAGATCAAAGATCTTACACTAGTGTAACTTTGCTGTAGATAGATAATCGACCGAACGAGCGAAGCGAGAGAGGTCTAGTGGCGAGACGGTCGGTCGGTTGTACCTATGTATCTATGTATGTTTGTTCGACGATAACTTGAGTACCGTTGCTCTGATCTTCATGATTTTTGGTATACGTGTAGTTGAGGTCCATAAAATTTTTAAGTTCGAATATGAGCAGGATCGGTCTAAAGGTTACGGAGATAGGGGGTGCAAAAGGGGATCTACATAAATGGCAGGCAGACTATGGGGCAAATATACCCGAGTGGGGTATCAACTGAAAGGGCGTAACTTCGGTGACAATAATATTGTACCATGGAACTGATATGATGATGGAGCTGGAAGGAATCCACAGGAATATATCATCTCAGCGGTCATTTTTATATCAAACTCATTTGTAGCAAAAAGGAAAAAACACTGAGACCGTCTTTTATGATTCAAAAATGACAATGTCAGGGTTTTCTTTCTGTCATTGTCGTAAAACATAATATGATTTTTAGATTTTTAGAAAATTTCAAAACAATTACATAATAACTTAACTTCAGTATTTAAATTCTCTTTGTTAACTTCGTGATATTATGATTAAAATGGATGATCCATATTAGGTACCTACATAATAAATTCAAATAATTCGCAAAGGTTTATAGTGCAAAGTCATGCACTCTTGTGTACGTTCCCGATGGTCTTCGAAGGATCTGCTTGAACCAGCTATTGATCAGCTAAACGGAAGCCGAGGCGAAAATTAGTCAATACTTCTATGGTTGACGTCGTCTGGGCCACTTATTTCCCTTAAATCGTCAGACCTCTCTTTGCTTCATATTCATAACTAGCTGCGCTCCGCGTAAGTCCTGATTCCGTGTGAATTTCAAAATAAAAAGTAGCCTATAGCTTTCCTCGATAAATGGACTATTTAACAAAAAAGTAATTTTTCAATTCGAATCAGTAATTCCTGAGATTAGCGCGTTTAAACAAACAAGCAAACTCTTCAGCTTTTTAAAATATTAGTATAGATTTTTTATTTATTTCATAATCAAGGGTTGGTTAACAATTGTGGTGGATCATACTAAATAGTATAGCTAGCCGATCTAGAGATTTAATTAATAAACTTGTGACTAAAAGGCCCGATGAGAAAGGTGACATTAAGAACTTAAAATGATCTTGAGAGCAAAATAGTCATAACATATTTGGACTCGTTTAAAGCACCTTAATTAAGTAGGTATTCTAGCTTCTGAAGAATCAGCTGATATCTGAGATCTGGTGATGGAGCTAGAAGAAGGCACTCAATTTCAAAGAAATATGAATTCATCTTCTAGACAAGGAAAGTCTATCGTTAAAGTTCGTTAAAGTTGTCTTGATAAGTAGGCACTCTAGGTGTTAAACGAGCAACTGATATCTGGGGTTTTTGGTACTATAGCCGGCGGAAGAAGGCTATATGAACATATCTCTAGACAAGTAAGGTCTATCGTGTTCACTTGATGAGTAGGCTATATGAGCTATATAATCTCACACGATTTACATTCATAGTAGGTACTTATTCTCCCAAGTAAAGAAAAGGCGAAATAAAAAAATACGTGATTGAGACCAAGCAAATTAGGCTATGGAACTCATTTTCTAGACTAGATATGCCTTACGCGATTGGATTCGTGAAAAATATCTGTTTTGAAAGATTAATAGAGTCAGCGATGTCCAGGGTCTGATGATAGCGATACTAGACACCTATCATTTACACCGAAGTATTTGGAGTCTTTCGTCTTTATAACATACTTTAAGCTAAAAACTAAAAATCGGTAAAAAAAACTCGTGAGGTCTCAGTTCGGGGCGAACTACTAGTTTTAGTTGTTTTTGACGTTGTCTCATACAAACTTTGCCTGCCTTTTTCACCCCTTAAGGGGTAGAATTTCGGAAAATCCTTTCTTATCGGATGCCTACGTCAGTTTCAGGTCTCCACGATCAGCGGTTTAGGATATGCGTTGATCCGTCAGTTAGTCAGTTGTTAAGAACAAAGCATTTTATTTATATGTATAGATATAGATAGATATATAGATAATTTAAGAGATATCTAAATTACTAGCAGTCCAGGCAAACGTTGTTTTGCCATATAAAAAAATGCAGGGTTATTGGAAATTATACTAGCAAGCCGTTGAGGGCTACTTCTGTGCACCTTAACAAACAACTTTTGTTCTACGACTTTTGGAAATTCGAACATTTTTTTCGAAAATTTTGAGGTTAGGTCATGGTTAGGTTTACCTGAAAATCAGCTGTTCCTTGCACGGAGAGGTCATTAACCTTAAAATTTTACTTATTTTTTTTTAAATAGATAGATAGAAGATACTCAATATATTTTAATTATTGCCGTTTTGGTCTAATAGAAAAATAGTCATAAGTACTTCCATCATTGAGTAGGCGGTGCGTTAATTTTATATCTATACTAGCAGCGGCCCTCGGTTCCACTCGCGTAAAGTTCAGAGTTCCCGTGGGAATATGGGGATAATTGAAGCCTTTAAGAGAATCATGAGTTTTCGATACGCGGGGCGAGTAGGTATTTTCAAAAATGACCCGTATCGTGCGATAGAGAGAGTTTAAGTTCGGACGTAATTGCCTTCATTTTGTTTTCAAATAATGTTGCGGGCCGTAACGTTTTTACCCCCTTTATCCTTCACAAAATGAAATAAATTTGGTCTCATTTACTGCATCTTATTCTAGGTTTATACGTTTTTCTTTTTTGGTAATTCAGTTTAGTCTATTAAAAAACAATTGAAACGCTCGATAAAGTTTTTAAGTCAAAAATATAGATATTCAGATACTAATAACTTTTATCTTAGACAATATTTCTTTAAAATAAAAACGGTTAAACCTAGTTTTCTATTAGATCTAGAACATTTTCAAAAATTATCAATATCGGACTTCGTTTATAGGGGGGAAAACATTACCGCTTTTTGTATGGAAATTTACAGCCCCACACTGGTCTTAAGAAGAAGAAGATCAAGTATCGACGAATCATTAATTTCATTTTTGTTTATTTGCACAATATATGGGTCAAAAATGGTCTTATAAAATTCAGATTCCGATTTTTCTAATTACTTACAATAATTAAGTATACCTTACTAACTTAATTCGATTTATTTTTCCGTTAAAATAATGTCAGGGCTATAAAATTAGAAATTATCAAATTAATCACTTACAAATGAGAACAAAAAAAGTAAAAACCGGCCAAGTGCGAGTATGCAAGTACCTATGTATTGGAGCCCCACTTATTTTTTATTATTTTAAGTATTTTTTGATATAGCTGCAACCGAATCTTTGAAAATAGTTCACTGTCCGGTCCGTCTGTCTGTCTGTCACCAGGCTGTATCTCATGAACCGTGATAACTAGACAGTTGAAAATTTCACAGATGATGTATTTCTGTTGCCGCTATAACAACGAATAAGTACTAAAAAAAAGAAAAAAAAATTAAGTGGAGTTTCCATACACGTAAACAAGTATGTACTACGACCTACGTACAGTATGGGTCATAAGTAAATGATCAGTTTGCTACAATAATACTATAAACAAGTATTAGACTTACGACCTTCTTCTAATAGACGTTACACACAAACATAAATACCTACTTGAATTAAAAGTACTCAGTGTGATTATTACTTTCAACATGTTAGCTATGTCTTCAGTTGGCCGAGAGTAGCCGCAACTCGCTACACCAACCGACCTGGGTTCGATCCACAGGTTACGTTGTTACAATGTTAAAATAGTGCTGCGCGGGATTGTAAACGTTACGGTGGGCAGAGACTTTTGACCGTGGATTGTACGTACGGAACCCTTCGTACTCAAGTCCGAGTGAACCAATCAAAAAACACGTAAAATAATCTTCTTAGGGTGCTACTGACGTCACTAGTTCCTCTAATTGTCGGTCACTGTGTCTTAGTAATAGGATTCTGTTTTTATCCCTTGGGTAAGGAACCCTAAAAAAACCTCATCATCAACTAGCGACCCGCTCCGGCTTCGCACGGCTATATTATGCATGTATTATACATATAAACCTTCCTCTTGAATCACTCTATCTATTTAAAAAAAACCGCATCAAAATCCGTTGCGTAGTTTTAAAGATCTAAGCATACAAAGGGACATAGGGACAGAGAAAGCGACTTTGTTTTATACTATGTAGTGATTAGATAGAATAGAACTAGCGACCCGCTCCGGCTTCGCACGGCTATATTATGCATGTATTATACATATAACGTGCTGCTCTGTCCCCAACATCCTCGGGGACACAATTTGTATGTGATATATGTGGTAGGTGCTGTCGATCCCGCATCGGACTTACTAGCCACGTGCGTAAGTGTCGTACCTTAAGAACGGATGCTGCTTAAAGCATCTTTTATAGATGAGGAGAGGCCATTGATGATGATACATATAGACCTTCCTCTTGAATCACTCTATCTATTAAAAAAACCGCATCAAAATCCGTTGCGTAGTTTTAAAGATCTAAGCATACATAGGGATATAGGGACATAGGGACGGCGAAAAGTGACTTTATTTTATACTATGTAGTGATTCAGATTATTGTCATTTAAATATCATCTAATGTGTAATAACATTTTTTTAGCAAACAACTGCTAACTGTTCACATTCGAGTTTTAAGTAAACAAGCATCTTTATTCTTTATTCGGCAAACGTTCTTCTAAAAGGAAAATCACTAATATTTACTCATCGGTCATTCCCACCATTAAATTATAAAAATAATCTTAAACTATCATAGAGATAAAATTACTTTAACAATAGAGTGTACATCAGAAGGCCAATCCTCAAATTTTTCAATATAATTTCGATTGCAATTTGGGTTACAAAAAATTAGATTAAATAAATTATCATAGAGATAATATTATATTACTTTAACAATAGACATCAGAAGGCCAATCCTCGTAAATCAAATTCTTCCAATTTTATTTCATTATCATAACGATTCCAATTCGATTACAAAAAATATTCTTGACAATACCAAATGCTGACTTTGAGGGTATTTTGAGATACTTTGAGCTACTTTGAGCATATTTTGAGGTACTTTGAGCATATTTTGAGGTACTTTGAGGGTATTTTAAGGTACATTGAGCATATTTTGAGGTACTTTGAGCATATTTTGAGGTAGGTACTTTGAGCGTATTTTGAGGTACTCTGAGGGTATTTTTAGGTTCTTTGAGCGTATTTTGAGGTACTTTGAGCATATTTTGAGGTACTTTGATCGTATTTTGAGGTACTTTGAGGGTATTTTAAGGTACTTTGAGGGTATTTTGAGTTGCTTTGAGGATATTTTTTTATGATCAAATCAAATCAAATCAAATCAAATTTTTTTATTTCTTTGGATGTATAATACCTTAAAAGTATAATAGACCACTTGAAAACGTCTTAAAAACTAAGTTAGGATGTGTGCCTTCGGAACGCGCCCACCAATGAGAAGAAGGCACAAGAAACTCATGGGGTTTTTTTTTTTCATGTGATCACGCTCACAATGGTCAATATTACAAATATTTGAAAGTATTATTTGAAATGGAGCAACTAAAGTCACGTCCATGGGTTCTTATCATTAAGGTAAGACGAAGTATCATAGTACGCCTTACTGCACAATCTATGCTTTATAAAAGTTTTGAACCTGTTAATGGACATGTCATATACCTCTTTAGGTAATTTATTATAATAGAGCACACATGTACTATTAAACGACCTGCTTATTTTCCGGAGCCTACTACCGGGCACGGTCAGTTCATCCTTATTTCTTAAGTTGAAATTATGAATATCGCTGTTTTTACGGAAAATATCAGGATTTTTGTGAACGTAGAGCAAGTTTTCGTAGATATATTGGGAATAGAGCGTTAATATGTTTAACTCTTTAAATTTTTCTCTAAGTGATTCCCTGGGGCCCATTTTGTAGATAGCTCGATAGCTTTTGTAGATCGAAATGCAATCGAAATGATATGTTATATAAGACGACGTCGCGAGACGTTATTTATGTTATTTACCTTCTGATTGCGTTGCGGACAAGAAAAAGAAAGCAAGGTTCTTCGCGTAGTATAGTATATTTTTCGTCACCCTTTGGCAGAAGATTACTTAGGATTTGAGTTTGCTTCAAAAATAATAATAAATACAATATATCTAGTAACTCCAGCGAGCGCTACGTCATCTGTAGCATATTAGCTGAGCTCGAGCCTTTCCGTTGTAGAATTGTATACCTACTTATGCACAAGTTTTTGATTTAATTGTATAGTTAAGTATTTTGGGGTATTCTCTGTGTGTATCTTTTTACTGGCATGAATAAACTTATTTCTATTCTATTCTAACTGATTTTATCTGAGTCATTTAAAAAAATGTCCCTTAATGTACTCTCTAATAAAATTATTGTATCTCTATATCTATTTTTTTATTAGGTTTTTTGCCGTAACTCGATACAATAATCAATTTATTTTTATATTTTCTTAACTCTGAAAATCCCATGATCTATTAATAATATAAATGTTAGAGTTTGCATGTTATAGATTACTATAGCAGCGCTCCGCGGTTTCACCTGCGTAACTCCCGATCCCGTAGGAATATCCTATGTTATTCCCAGTTAATCAATGTATCATTATACCAAGTTTCATGAAAATCGGTCCAGTAGTTTCGGAGCATATCCGTTATAAACATCATAAAAAACAAAATATTTTTTTCTTCTTTTTAATAACATGAAATAAAAAATCAGAATGTAAACATAATGCATTATTTTCTGTCGAACTGTTAAGCCGAAGCAATGCCTTGTGAAACTATATTTTTTCAAAGTAGGTAATTGTCGTGTTGAAATGAAGAACTGCGTCGAAGTTTAGAGTGCTTCCCGTTTGCCCCACCAAGCTGCCCCACAGTAGGGCAAAGTGGAATCGTAAAAAATTTGTAGTCTCGTTTGCCCCACTAATATGATTCTGCCCATCAGGGTTGGCACCTTGTTTAGAGTTTGAGAATTTTCGTGTCATCTCCAAAGTTATGAACCATCACGGTATACAAATACACAATTCAAATTTCAGTTGTGATAAATGTAGGTAACTGGGTTGGTAACCTATGTAGTGTGTTTAAATAAAAGTACAAAATGATTATTTGAAACGTTTACTTCTGAAGGAATCTGGTTATAAATCACAAAATAAATTACACGACTCATTACAAATAAAATCTTTGCCAAACTCAACACACAATAATTAGTCACTTTTACTACTAACTGTGAAAAATAAAATATCAGATTACCGCTACCGGAATGGGAACCACGTATTTTTCAGTCATATTTGAATCATATTTCAATTATGTATATGAGCTCATAGCAGCATATTTGGAGATTGATTAACATTTGACTCAGCTAACTACATTTTTACTGCTACCAAAGCTTACATCGCTCTTTTCTCTGTAGTAAAATGACAGATTCCGGAATGGGAACCACGTATTTTAAACTTTTATTTATTTAACTTGTTTCAATAATATTTGAAGACAGCGAGCTATGAAAGCTTTGGTTGACATTTAACTCATAATAGCGTACACTAATATTTGTTGTTTCTTGAAAGCTACCTAAATCACCATGTTATGTATGTACACTTGCAAAAACGGATGTGGGCAACTTTAAAAACGTACCGTCACATAACAACAAAATCGGCGAGACCGTTACCTACGAATATGCTTACCAAATAAAACTGGTTTGGTCTTTCTAAAAATTTTCATATTTTGCGTGACTGTTTGTATGTTCTGCATGATGTTTTTTTATTATTTAATCAGTAAAACTGTATTTAACTTAGTCAAGTGTTAATCAATCTGAGATTTTTTTATTTTACAGTTAGTAGTGACTAATTATTGTGTGTTGAGATTGGCAAAGATTTTATTTGTAACGAGTCCTGTAATTTATTTTGTGATTTATAACCAGATTCTTTCAGAAGTTAACGTTTCAAACAATCATTTTCTTTATTTCTTTTCTTTCTTTCATTTTGTACTTTTATTTAAACACACTCCATAGGTTACCAACCCAGTTACATTTATCACAACTGACATTTGAAATGGAGATCTTGTCAATATTATTTAATGTCTCGTATTATACATAGCTCGTATTTCGAGATTATTGCACCACAAGTAACTTAAGTCTGCATGTTTTAGTGTAATTTGTAACATACCGTGATGATTCATAACTTTAAAGATGACACGAAAATTCTCAAACTCTCAACAAGGTGCCAACCCTGATGGGCAGAATCATAATAGTGGGGCAAACGAGACTACAAAATTTTAACGATTCCACTTTGCCCCACTGTGGGGCAGCTTGGTGGGGCAAACAGGAAGCACTCGAAGTTTAGAGCTATTAATAGTTTTGTTTTTTATAATAGTAAAATTAAATTATAAATTACGTAATTATAATCGTACTTGAAATGACAGTAAAAAAACGAGTTAAAATAAGTTAAATCTCTACATATAATAAATTCGAAGTTTTGGAATTAAGCGTTCTACGTCCATAATGATCTTAGCACTATAGAATTCGCTAACCTTATATAGCTCCGGTAGAAAAAAATCTTGCATGCGCGATTCAGGTTTTCTTAAATTTAGAAAATCACAAATTAGTTGATTATTCTTTTTGTTCTGCTTAAAAATATTGTACACTTATGTATTTTAAGAATACATAGCAATATACACATTTTTTAACTAAAAAATAAAGTAATTAATTTAATAAGATATTTTTTTTTAATTTCAAGTAACTAGCGCCATCTCTTCGTTTTCGCGAAACTACCATTCATCTCAGAAAATGTTGATTTGGTTTGTTTACCTTTGTGTTTGTGCAGTCTAATTTCGGGAACTAGGAAACAGATTTTAACATAATCTTCACGAATGTGTTCAGAAAATATCAGAAGAGGTTTAGGTATTTCAAGTAGATTTATGTTACTAATTAAAATTTGATATTTCTTGGCGTAAAAAATAAACCATAATATTTTTGCATGAAAACGTACAGAACGTAGGGATGATGTCAAAATTGTCATTTTGACATACGGAAAGAAGCATCTAGCGCCATCTCTTTTTTATTTATAATTTTATTATGGCTTCGCATTACCACTATCGTGCATATAGCCAGTGTCGCGGTCAAAGAAAATTAAATCCAATGCAGGAGCGTTTTTTGAATTTGGAACATTACAACGCTCCAGCAATTTTGTATGAACATGTGTATGAAGCGGCGTGCTGGGGTTATTAAAAACTTAAGCCTGTAATCCTTGACCGTGGGAACTTCTGATAGAACACACACATTGATATTTTCTAGCCACACAGGTGCAACGCAGTATTAAAATTACGCACCCTGGAAACAAATAAATCTACTTTCGATGCATCGTACATTTTGTACAAGTTACATATTCATCAAGCGTTCGTCTTCGTAGGATGTTTATGAATATCATAGAAAACACGCAATGTATGTAGTATTTAACTTGTCACATCGCAAAACTGCAGTCCGGTAGTAAGTAGCTGGCGGGAAAGGGTGGGGTCAGAGTGTACGTTTTTTGGGTATTTTGTTTGATAACGAAATTGTCAATAAGTAAATGTTCTGTACTATAATAATTTTTATATTTATATATTTTTATAATAATAATTATGCGAAATAATTATTACATCCGTCTCTATATATTGAAAATTCACACATAAACGTTCGTATGTACCTATGTGCCCTACTAAGAAACAGGTTAAAACGTGTCGGTATCGGCATCATATATTATTATATAAATATTCAGGCAAAACACCTACCAATCTTTATAATATTCGATATAGTTGGGTAAAAAGATGAGTACATTATAGTTACTGGTTTGTCTTAAATCTTCCTTTATTTTTTTGGGATTTATAGTAATTTCCTTTTACTTTTCCCATTATTATTAACCTTGAATAAAAATAAGTTACAATATATAGGATTAAAATATAAAAATAAGCTACAATTTTAATACAGGATGTATTACCTACCTAAATCATACCTTTTCCATATTTTTATTTAATTTTTGACAGCTCAATAAATTCCTATTTCAATTTCTTTAGAGAAAACAAAAAAAATATATATATGTCCTGCAAAAGGCAGGAACGTCAAATACTAGTTGAGTTTTTCTTTCCCGCAAATTGTTTGTAAAACATATCCAATTAGAGATCGAAATGTAAAGATCTTTGGACACAACACAACCGGCATAGTAATTTAAAATGCCGCTGTGCAGTTTGACACCCATACCTATTGATAAAAGGCATTACAATAAAAAAATAATGTCTTTACACCAAACCTCTAAAACAGCTCAGAAACGGGATATTCAAATAAAAGCATTGTGACCAAGTATTTCTACAAGACGTATCACCGCGTCCTTTTCCGTGACACTTTTGAGGTTTGTTGTGTAGGCATAATTTTTTCGCTGTAATGCCCTCTATCGAAGGGTATGGGTCTCAAAGTGCACCGCGAACTTTTATAAAATCGTAGGATAAACGTTTCTTCAAATATCCCATTTCCGAGACGCTTTAGAGGTTTGGTGTGAAGGCATTATTTGTTTGTTGTAATGCCTTATATCGAAAGGTAAAAAACCACAGTCCATGAAGTATTTAATTTTTTGTCTATGTTTGCCTGTCATAATTATGTCAAAAATTAAAATGAAATATAGAAACAGTTATTTCTTAGGTTAAAATAAATAATCAATATCACATTATAACCCGCGCGCAATGAGAATGGGATGGAAAATGACAGAAAAGTAGCGTTAGAAAAAAAGTTCTGAATAATAATTAGGTATAAATTCGTTATTTGCACGGTCATAGTGTCGCGGATTTGAAACAGACCCATTGATTTAAAGAAAAATTATTATTGTCTGTGGTAGATTGTCTATGGAGCAATGGCGATTTCATTTAAAAAAATGTTTTCTCCAAAATTATAAATAAAACGAGCACATAAGGACTGTGCTTATTAAAGTGATTAAATAAACAAATAATAAATTCCGACCGTGGTTTGTGTTGTTATAAATTGTGGTTTGTTTTATTATAAATGCTAGATTTATATAATTAATTTATATGTTATATAATTATATGTAATTTGCTTAGAAAATGGTACAATATTGTGATACAATATTATAACTAATTATTGTGTGATTATTTTAGTGATTTAGTGATAATGAGTGGAAAATGGGGTAAAACTTTGAATAGTCAACCACCTCAAATAGTTCTGGCAGTCGATAGATATTTCGATCAGGAACGAAGTCGGTTGTTCTAACGCATTGAAAATGATGACATAGTTGGCTGTGGATCACGAATCTAGTAATTCGGGAATTACATTGTCAAGAGATCTTTTTGACGAACCTATGGGTTTGTTCAAAAATACAAAAAAAAAACAGCGCACTCCGGGAGTGCAGGCAGAAGTGAAAACTGTATATCTGTGTAAAATCTCATCTGTCGAAATCTCATCTGTCGCAAGAACGGCTGAAAATGCTTACCCACAAAAGTGCCCAACGCGCCATAAGAAGTTTTCACTTCAATAACCGAACGAGCAACAAGCATATCTAAAACACGGTGTCACGCATCCGAGGTGAGGGAACTTTGGCTGCATCAACTTCATTTTTTTCAGAAAGCGATACTTCTGAAGAAAGTCAAAGCTCTGATGATGATTCCCATGAAGCACATATGAGTGGCATTGGGGAATAATAATTGGAATAACTAAAAAAATATTCCTAAACATTATTATTGAAAGGATTACAACCATGAAACATTTTTGTGTATTTTTAACAGACTTCAAAAAAAGGCGGTTCTCAGTTTGACCCGTATATGTGTCAGTATGTATGTTTGTCCGTGAAGTCTTCACATACAGTAGAAATGCCTAATACTATATATGTAGCTACACTAAATATGAATAAATAAAAAATAACTAATTACAACAAAACGAATTACCCATTATTCAGAACTTTTATGCTAACGCTACTTGAAGACGACCCAGTTGGCACAATGGTCACCATGCCGGACTGCCACACAGGTACGATTCCCGCCTCAGACAAGTATTTATGCTTAAATATTTGTCTGTGGTCTGGTTATTTCTATGTATTATAAGTATATAGTTACAAATTTTTATAAGTAGGTAGGTATTTGCTGATTTTATAAAACAAAGGTCATTCAGACCAAAAACAGTACATGAAACTTAAAAAATAAGTCAAATTTTAAGGTTACTGACCTCTCCGTGTAAGGAACAGCTGATTTTCAGGTAAACCTAACCTCAAAATTTTCGAAAAAAAGTTCGAATTTCTAAAAGTCGTAGAACAAAAGTTGTTGGTTTGGGTGCACAGAAGTAGCCCTCAACGGCTTGCTACTATAATTTCCAATAACCCAGTATATGTAGTATATCCGTTGGCTAGCACGCATAACACAAGTCTAGTTACTTAGCTTGGGGCTAGATGGCGATGTGTGGAATGTCCTGCAATATTTATTTATATATGTATTTATAAACTGTCATTTTCGATTTACTTTGACAAGGTTCCATCCTATTCTCATTGTGCGCGGATTATACCTAGTTTCGACTCCTTGCTCGAAGAATAGGTACAATTACAAATTAGTTGTCGTGTGCAACACTCGCACCCCACCCTTATGCCAGGTCAAACAATAAATGTCGGGAAACAAATGGACGTGCTCTCACCTTGAATACTGAGATGACACTGTCACTTTTGCGCGCCGCGACATCTAATATAAAGCGAAATGTCACGAGCTACTGCTTCATACTAAAATGTATGGGCAGCGAGGAATGATTTTAACCAAAAAAAAAATCTATGTTTCGGCATTGATTATTATTATTTGGTTTCAATAAGTAAAAAACTGCAATGATGAATGCATTCTCTATACTTTTGTCTCACAATTTAACCAAAAATATTTTCAAATATAACAACGAAGTAGCACAGATACTTAAAATAGAAAAGGTCGATTTCGATGTTTTTCATAAAAGTTAATAATTGTTTTTTCAAAAACTATGGATTATTTTCAAAATATCTGACAGTGAAACTGTAGACTCATCTAATAAGCTATCGAGAATTCTTTTTAGTGTCTTACAATGCAGGGAGTTCTTCAATATTTTTAAAATAGTAAATGACGTTTTTAGGGACTCGCCTCTTAAATACTCTTTGATTGGATCTCTTTTATCAAAGTACTAGCGACCCGCCCCGGCTTTGCACGGCTATTATGCAGTATCTCTTCTCTTATACATATAAAATGCTTTGTCCTGAATGACTGACTGACGGATCAACGCACAGCCTAAACCGCTGATCGTAGAGATCTGAAACTTGGAGGGTGTGTTCTTTGTATGACGTAGGCAGCCGATAAGAAAGGATTTTCCGAAATTCTACCCCTAAGGGGGTGAAAAAGGGGGACGAAGTTTGTATGGGACAACGTGATTCCTTGGTCCAATCTACTTCAAATTTTGCATAAACATTCTTTAACAGAATTGATGAAACACGTGTTTCGTATTTTATTAAAATTCATCCTCTAACGGGATTAAAAAGGGGTAGGAAGTTATTTTGGGGGTGATTTCCTCCGAAGTTGATATCAATACTCCTTTTAACTTACCTACATTGTATTTTGACACATGTTTGAAAACACAATCCGATTTTATTCAAAAGAGGTTGCACTTTTAGAACACGGCCTCATAGGAACGTAGTATTCAAAATTTAAAATGGTGAGGACTAGAACTGTGCTAGAACATTTTGGTTATGTTTACGAATTATTCCCTAAACAAACCCGCGTAAGTCCCGTTACCGTGGGAATATCGGGATAAAATGTATGCTACACTATTAAGTATTCTGTGACGTTCGTGTTTGCTGGAACGCGTTCGGCCGAGCGGCTGCAGTTTTTTGTTGTTTACTCAGGACCTACTAATTGGATTTTGATGTTCCTAAAATGTGCCTATACCACGACCTTCCTCAAAATAGAGCTATCTAATATTGAAAACCAGATTTCAATTGATTTAGGCGTTTTTAATTGTATATGTAACATGAAATTTAAATACTATATATTTTCGTTCTACTACTTTTTCCCACAACCCATTTTTTTAATTTGCTTCCAAGTACACACTTTTGTCCTTTCTTTCTTTATTATGCGTATAGAGAAAACATGTAAAATACGACATACGAAAATACATGATAATACAAAAGAATGTTTAAAATAACCTACCGATTTTGGTAATATTAAAACCCACAGAAATAATGTTTAAAATAACCTACCGATTTTGGTAATATTAAAACCCACAGAAATAATGTTTAATATAACCTACCGATTTTGGTAATATCAACAACGTCAGGACCAATTTCGCTAATTCTTTTTTTGTTGGGTTTGTTATTGTATGGAGAAGGTTCTTATGGAAGAAAAAATTGAGAAAGTTGCGTAGAAAATTACTACGCAGGTGAAACCGCGGGGCGCAGCTAGTACAAAATAAAAAAATAACAAAATAGGTAAATACTATATTTTTAACAGATTTGCGAATAAGCTGTGGGTCACGTGGGGTTCAGCTAATTGGTAATGTGACTGTACATCATCTGTGATCATCTGATTCTATCTAGCTATCACGGTTCATTAGATACAGCCGTGACAGAGAGACAGACAGTGAAGTCTTAGTTCCGTTTTTATCCTTTGGGTCCGGAACCCTAAAAATACTTTGTCCGTTCAAAATGAATCCCTAGTTATCTTAGTCACGGCATAACTTGTGAACGGCTGGATCGATTTAGCTAATTGGATTCGAAATATTTGTGGGAATCCAGCCAAAAAATGTTAAGAAAATATGGAAAAATTAATAATTGTTCCCATTGAATCCGGATTTATGGGGGGCGCAGCTGCCAGTAACTGATTCTCTAATATTAAGGGGGGTCCATACGCCAACGACCTTGGTACACAGCCTACTAAATAGTTACTACTGGCACCGGTCGCCTTCGTTGGTGAAAATTGTTGAGATGGAATTGTAGGTGAGATTTTTACCGATATTTTGGTGTGATTTTGAGCCAAAAATTTCTTATAGTTTTGAAGCTATCCTAAAATTAAGAATTAAAAATAGTCTAGCTTTGAATTGACAAAGAATTTTTGCCTCAAAATTACTCCAAAATATCGGTAACAATTCACCTACAATTCCATCTCAGCACTTTTGAGAAAAACAAAACACATTTCGTTACAATCGACAATATTAGTTGTAAGCGACGGGTATTTCTGGCGCGTTGCGTTTGGCAGCATTAACAGCCTTAAGTTATCTGGCCAAAGAGGGCCAAGAGAGAGAGAAAGAGAGAAGAGGCTTCTTCTTCTTCTTCTTCTTGACCAAAGACCATGGTGGTTATATAGTACGCTTTCTATCGATCGATTCGGAAGTAAGAAAAAAGTGACTTTATTTTCCATTTTTTTACAATAAATAGGTCAGCGTTTGACTACTTTTTCACACGATGGTAAGTGACGATGCGGTGTAAGATGTAGCACGAGGTGTCTAGAAGATTCCTATACGCTTGTCACTCAAACACCACCAAATAAACAGGGCTTCGAGGGACGCGAGTGAAGGTAGGCGGCAGTGGAATAAACAAATAGAAAAAAACCCTAAAAAAATATTGTATGTCAGACGAAGCTGTATAGGTTAAAAGTATTTTGCCTGGCCATTCGGGGGTGTAATTAAAAAAAAAAATTGCCTAAAAAAATCATGGACGTATTAATACACCTATGAAAAAAATTGTAAACATAACCTAAAACTCTAAAAACCTTTTATTATTTTAAAAAGTTTTTTTTTATTCGCAATTGTGATAAAAAACGTCGTACGATACGCTTGTGGAATCGATCTTTGTATCTCGGCTTTGTAAACACACTCGCGTACCGCTCGCGCGTGTTAAACCGCCTCTATGCAAAGATCAATTTTCCACACTTGTATCGCAATGTACTATTCCAACCCGTTCTCCTTTTGCGACTTTAGTATTTTCTATTATTTTCTAAATCTACTAAACCAAGGTACATAGTTCGGTGCAGGTTTTGATGGTTGCTGTGTAAACCCTTGGTGATATTCAATGAATGGATGAAAACGTTCTTGCTGCCAATTTGTAGGATTCCAATTCTGCCAATTTGGATGCTTCTGCCAATTATGATGATGATTCTGCCAACTTGGCTGTTTGTGCCAATTTTGATGAGAAGTCTGTCCACTTGGTTGTTTGTGCCAATTTTCATGAGAATTCTGCCCATTTGGATGTTTTTGCCAACTATGATATGGCCAATGATGGTGGTAATGTCCAGGCTTATCAAGATTATATCCAGGTCCAGCAGTGACCCAATAATCTTCTAAAATGGATGTGGTTTGTGTAAATTCTACTCCATCATCTGTTTGTTCTGGTTTTGTACCAACTCCAGGCGTAGAAGGCCAAATTGTAATGCTATCATCATTTGTAGATAATTCTTTAGCTGGTTTTGCATTAGGATTTACTGTTCCTGCGGTCATTCCCGAAGATATGTCTGAGGAAGGAATTTGAGAAGCTCCAGGAGCTTTTACTGTTTGTAGTGATTGATCTATATCTACTTCAATATCTTCTGTTGATGATGGTATTTCTTGTTGATTATTAACAATAGAAGCATCTATTTCTTTAGATGATTCTTCATCTATGGCTGAAGTGTCAAGATTCCCATCAGAATTACCTGTTTCATCAATTTGTCCTATGGTTATTCCAATAGGTATTCCTGAAGCAGGTATTTCAGGAATATTATCGTTTGTGTCACTTTCAGTTTCTTCTGATGATTCGTTTGCTGTATCTGTAATAGGATTTTCATTGGAATTGACTATTTCGGACGACTGTTCTATGTTTGTAACAATATTTTCTTCTTCGATATCTGAAATTTCATCTTTTTCATTTGTATTTGAGTTTATATCTTCAATATCACCTTTCTCATTTGAATCTTTAATAATTTCATCAAAATTATCATTATTATTTAAAGGTGGATTGGTTATAGCTTCTAAACCATTTTTTTCTGTTACTATAGTATCTTTATCATTTGTTTGTGGAATTTTATCGAAGTTTGCAACATTTTCCTGGAAATCTTTATCCGAAATACTAATAGTTGTAGAATTGTTCAGTTTTTCTTTAGAATTTGAACTGTTTAAGTTTGTAAGAGGTAGTGGTGAAAGCATACTTTGTGTATTATTCTCGACAAAAGTGTTATCTTCTAAGGAATCAGCTGAATTATTTGTGGTTCCTTCGTAATTTGTGTCATCTCCAGTCGGTAATGTATCAGTTGCATTTGTTGTAACGTCTTCAACGTTTCTGTTATCTTCAGTGACAACTATATCTGATCTTTTAGTATTCTCGATTATTGGTGGAAAAGTGGTAACAGTCGGTGATATTTTAGTTTCTTCGTTAATAAACGGTGTTTGATTTATCTGAAAAGATATTTTTATATGAGCCATATTGTTCATTAGTTTTAGTTACTAAAAGGTATTATTCTATGGATATCTCTGTGCACAATCTCATTGAATATTGAATTTATAATTTGCTTCTTGTGGCAAAATATCTTTCACAACTTTCTAAATTCGGTACTAGGTAGGTGTATCCTAATATACCTAGTACCTAATTTAGAAAATTAGTACCTATCTGTAAATTAGTAGAAGCTGTGCCACGCGGCTTTACCCGTGTTAGTGTTTGTTTAAGCATACATTTCCTACACATACACTTTAACTTTAACAACACTTTTTACCCTTTTACAGGTCGAGTTTCTAGAAATCCTTTCTTAGCGCTCGCGTACGTCCTTAATGAAACCCCAATGCAAAGTTTTAAACTCGTAGATCTTAAGGTTTCAAATAAGTATTTCTTTATGAGTATTTTTCTCTGTTGTAAAATGTATTGTATACAGAGTTTTTGAACTCACCCCCTGCATAATAAAATGCTCATGTTTGGCCACATGAGTGAAAGTAGCCACTGCGTATATGTTACAAAGATGGTCGCTTCTTGGTGCCGTGGAGACGATACCTCTTAGGTAATACCTCGTTTCACCATCTACTACCTCTGGAATAGCCAAACCTCCTCCGCTGTCACCTTTACACACTGCAGTTCCTGCAAATATGGAGTTTAATTTGAACTTTAAGTCAAAACAAGTTAATAAGTTTATAACCCCCATTAATGGAAAAAATAACAAGACAGATCCATCCGAAGGTGAGTAATGATCTGCAAATTCATCTGTTTGTCTAAATAGACAAACAGACAGATTTGCAATACATTTCATCATCATTTATCAATAACAATAAGAAAGTAAAGGCACATGAGTAGATAAGAGTAAAAGCTTTGACTAAAACCTTATACCTAGACTATATAAAAATTAAACGCTTTGACTAATAACCTTAGGTATAGATGTTATAGTGATGTATTTTTGTCCTGCAGTCAGTGAACATTAGTAAATAAATTAAAATTAAAAAAATCGACTTCAAAAAAACGTCGTCACCCAGTCCGACTTCCAAGTAAGTACTTATGTTTAAGTTATCTGCTGACTTAGTGACCCGAAATGGATTATTTTTCACTTTTTTTCTTTTCAGGTTTTTCTTTTCAGGTGTTTTTGAAGTCGGTTTTTTAAATTTTAATTTATTGTTTTATTTAACCATTTTTAGTGCCACTGTCACTGAAAATTCTACTCCATGAGGCGAAAGCGACTGTTTCTTCAAATTGCAACCTGTACCTAATAATCGTAACCCATTGAATAGTTTTTTGATAAGAAGGTGTTTTCAGATGCTTCATTCATAGGTACCTATTTGTGTATGGGCCACTTTTATTAGTGGAAATGGAAAACTGAGCAATTTGTTGAATCTCGCTGTGCAGATCTGTTCATCACTCCAAAAATCCTCATCAGATCTTCATTTAGGATAGGGTTCTCTATCAAAATTCATTTAAACCTAGTCCGGCGAGGCAAAAGCGAATACTTTATTCAAATTATAACCTGTAATCCTAACCGATTGAAGAGTTTTCTGATGAGAAGGTGGTTTCAGATATTCCATATACTGGTTACTATTCCTTTATGGGCCAATTCTACTGGTGGAAATCGAAAAATGAGCAATTGGCTGCACTCTCGAGGTGCAATTGTGTTCATCACTTCGAAGATCCTCATCAGAACTTAATTTAAGTTAAGGTTCTCTATTAACATTCATTCAAACCCAGTCCGGCGACTAAATTCGACTAAATTCTTGAAATCGTAACCTGTAATCGAAACCGATTGAAGAGTTTTCTGATGAGAAGGTGGTTTCAGATATTCCATTTATCGGTAACTATTCGTTTATGGGCTAATTGTATTGGTGGAAATCGAAAACTGAGCAATTTGCTGCACTCTCGAGGTGCATTCTGCTCATCACTCCGAAAATTCTCATCAGATCCTCACCAAATTTTACTGGGACCACCCCTGAGGTATCACCTTTTAAACACAAAAAGAATCATCTCAATCGGTTGAGGCGTCTTCGAATGATCGCGTAACATACACACAAAAAAAACAACATACAGACGAATTGAGAACCTCCTCCTTTTTTGAAGTCGGTTAAAAACTGAACAATCTACCGTATTATGATTATGTGGAACGATCTCTTCATGTTTTTGAAGATCCTCATCATGTATTAGCCTTTTAGTGCAAATATTTTTGAAACGCGTCTAAAAGATGTTTCGGCAGATACAAATTCAAACGCTTTTGAGGTGCAATTCTGTTCATCACTCCAAAGATCCTCGTCAGATCTTCACCAAAATGGGACTTTATGGGACCACCCTTGAGGTAGACTCCTTCCAACAAAAAAAGATTCATCAAAATCGGTTGATAAACAAAAAAGATATGCGGGAACATCCATAAAAAAAAAACATACAACGGAATTAAGAACCTCCTCCTTTTTTTTGAAATACAAAACTATGTACACATAGGTCGAGTACCGCGGGACCAAAATGAAGATGGCCAAAGTCGAAGAAAAAACAAATGAACATCGAGGAAATAACGAAGATCGAAATATGTTGAAAAAATAAATAAACGTCAAAAAAAATACACAGGAATGAAGCGTGCGGATGTACAGCCATCTTTAAAGATATTAAGAAAGAAAAAAACATAAATTAAAATCTACGAAAATCAGATCCTGACAATCTCGATTATTTCACGGGTTAGTTTGTCTTAAACCTTCCTTACCGTTGTTATATCCAGCACATATTTTGTCGCTAGTAATGGATGGAAGGAACCCAGGCTCGGCTCCAGCGATGCACTGTTCTATACTGACAACAGGCAGCTCCACGACGTTCAGGACTTGAGACGATGGGCCGTCTTCACTGTCCAGACCCCAGCCTGATACCTGGATGGAGAAGACAGAAAATTAACAACTTTTTAAAAAGACCTTTAATAGTGGAAATCTGCAAGAAATAACGTTGAATAGGGAGCGATGAAAGACTCTCGTTTCAGAAGCCAAGATCCACTTTGGACCGCTGAGTCAGTAGAGTAGTAGCAGTTAAATTATAATAGCAGAAATTATAGATCACATCGTTCGCTTCGCTAAACCGCGGGTTTCATCAAGTCAATAGATACTTTTAAAAAATCTCCTTACGATATTCCATTGGACTTTGACTATCACTTAAAAATCGCAGTATATTTTAGGCACTTATCACCAACATCTGCAACTTTTGTTAGGTGAGATGGGATGACACCTGTAGCCACCAAGAAAAATTAGATCTGGTCAGTGTAGCCTTACCCTTCCCAGCTTCCCCTCCGTCAGCTGCCTCGCATCAAAATCAAATTCGAAATCCAAACACGCCGGTGTTATAGAATTCGAGAATTTAATCACGAATGGTGCAGCCAATATCAAAAGAGCAATATCATCTTGGAAGTTGGTAGCACTTCCTTGGAAACGTGGAGGTATTCTTATTTCTTGAACCTGAGGATTAAAAAATAATGTTTTTTTTTATCAATAAAGTCATATAAATTAAAACATTAATAAAAATACAAGAAAAAATAAAGTTATAAAAAAAACATCCTCAATCGCCTCTCCCTGAGGCATCGTTCTTACACGTCTGGCAATATTTCCCCCCTGGATAGCCAGATTGACCTTCAAGTAAGAAAGCCACTAGCCTGACGATCACCAGACACCTCGACAAGATGCGCAAAAATCAAAAATAATGATTATTATGTAGATTTTTTGGAATAGGCAACTCTATGCACCAGGTCCAAAATGATATCACATATAATTGTGACCACTTTCCACCACCAGTTTAAGCAATATCAGTTGCTAATGAAGGTTGCAGATACTTGTAAATAGGACCATCTGTCAGCATGAAGATGAGACCACTTCTAATTGGAATTGGGACACAAATCAAAAGGTTCCTCACATCAAATTTCTGCGCATCAGGATCTTTGGTATCATTCCAGGGTCTATACAGCTTACTAACAGCCACGGCGTAGTTCTCAGCTGGAAGTAACTTCTCGACGTTGCTCCAAAAGCAGTGGGCAGCTGAAATATTATTTTATTTTTAAAATGGTCATGAAGAATCAAACTGTGAGAGACTCTTGTAGAAAATAAGTTACCAGAAATAACAACGTTGTTGCTGACGATTGTTCCTCCACAGATCTGCATGTAAGGTCTGGTTGTCTTCGTGTAGACTCCAGCATGCCACGGGACCTCCTCCCTGTTCGCTTCCCGTCCATTGACTACAGTTGTCCTAAACAATTGCGGAACTACGCCACATTCTGGAAGAATACAGGTGTGACATGAAATTGGGAGACAGCTACGCTTTTTACCACTAGCAACGTTTTCAATAGGAACAAATGAGAAACCATCACAGTTATTGTTCCTAGTACCTAGGTATAAATTCCAAAAAGCATCTGCCTCTACCTGCGAAACAGCGCAAGTGAAAACCGTGCTGAAAGTCGAGGCTATCGGTGTCGGTAAACGTTTATGCTCAAAGGTCCCTCGATGTATAAGAATGGATCTGGCAAAGGCGAGCTGCCTCATTACTCGTACTTTTTGTGGCTCAAGAGGAGACCTTCTTTCCCACAACCCTCAGTACGCTCAGGATCGAGGCGAAGCTGCGCAAGTAGATACCCAGGTTTAAATGCAGCACGTGCTCTTGAAAGATACCTGTTCACCTGTGACTTGAATACCAGCTTTTACACGTCAGAAATGACAGATTCAGGCAGGATTCTATTCCCTTTCGTAGTCTACTTACGTAATTGAGGATTTGTTCTGGTTGATATTTCATCGAGATTCTTCGGTGCGAGGCAACGTGCCTCTCCGGTTGCAAAACCAGTACCACAGCTCAATACATCTGGACTGCTTCTTTTACAGGTAGCTGAAATAATACAAGTCATAACATAGTAGGTATATAACATAGGATAGACTAGCTTGCACCTGCATCTTCATCAATTTTCAAAATCCTTTCTTATCGGATTCCTACATCATACAAAGAACACACCCTCCAAGTTTCAGGTTTCTACGATCAGCGGTTTGGGCTGGGCGTTGATCCGTCAGTCAGTCAGGACAAAGCATTTTATATATAGGTATAGATATGATAGATAGATACAGGGTTATTGATAATTATAATAGCAAGCCGTTGAGGGCTACTTCTGTGCACCGTAACAAACAACTTTTGTTTTACGACTTTTGGAAATTCAAACATTTTTTTGAAAATTTGATGTTAGGTTTACCTAAAAATCAGCTGTTCCTTATACGGAGAGATCATTAACCTTAAAAGTTTACTTATTTTTTAAGTTTTATCTACTTTTCCTAGTCTGAATTATACTTTTGTTTTAAAAAATCAGCTGTTTTTCGAATTTCTATAACCTCAAAATGTTTTTTTTTTTCGAATCTCCAAAGGTGGTACCTAGAACAAAAGTTTTGTGTTTCGGTGCACAGAAGTAGCCCTCATCGGCTTGCTAGTATAATTACAAATAACCCTGTATAGGCACTTGCCCATAGTGCCCAGTGGGAAAGAGGGGTCTGATAATTGTACGTGTTACATGTGCTGTTTTTCGCAACAAGACCACTTTAAGGTTTCAGCGATATCACCACTATCACTACATAGTATTAAACAAAGTCGCTTTCTCTGTCCCTATATCCCTTTGTATGCTTAAATCTTTAAAACTACGCAACGGATTTTGATGCAGTTTTTTTAAATAAATAAATAAATATTGCAGGACACTCCACACATCGCCATCTAGCCCCAAGCTAAGTAACTAGACTTGTGTTATGGGTGCTAGACAACGGATATACTACTTATATACTTTTCTTTTGTAAATATATACTTATAATACATAGAAACAACCAGGCCACAGACAAATATCTAAGCATAAATACTTGTCTGAGGCGGGAATCGAACCCGCGACCCTGTGTTTGGCAGTCCGGCATGGTGACCATTGTGCCAACTGGGTCGTCAAAAATAGATAGAGTGATTCAAGAGGACGGTTTATATGTATAATACATGCATAATATAGCCGTGCGAAGCCGGGGCGGGTCGCTAGTATCATCTAAGATGATAAGATGCTACTTACAAAGACATTCCGGAAACTCATCCGTGCCCTTGCCTGTGATGCACTGCACCAAATACCATCCCTTCAAGTTGAAACCAGGGTTGCAGGTCACCTATAAAAACGAATATTCTAACTAAATATCAAACTGAAAAACACAAGGTGAGACAGCCCCCAAATTAAGACGAAGTGGTATGACCAGAAGCGCGATAGAGGGTTCTTAGAAACAGTTTTTGGGTATCAAATCAACCACTGAAATCCATAGAACGATTTTTTTCTATCGAAGCAAATCACTCTAATAGTGTTTCGAAGTGTATAACAACACAAAGCATTTTTTCACCTTTATACGACGGAAGGAATATCATTCTATAGATTTGAATGGTTGATACACAAAAACTGTTTCAGACACCTCTATCGCGCTCCGTCATACCACTTCGTCTTAAGGTGAAAGGGTACCTGCGCGCTCTCCATACAAACGTAATCGACTGTTTCCTCCCTGCATAATGACACTAGCACAAATATTTTTGTGCCACAAAATCTATAACTGCCATGACTATGCCCCTATGTTTTGGTTTTTTTCATTTTCTAATTATCATAGAAATTAAAATTAAAAAAATTAAAATATTAAAAAAATCAAAAAATAGGGGCATGGTCATGGCAATTATAAGTTTTATGCACCAAAAATATTTGCTCTAGTGTCATTATCCAGAAACAGGAGAAAACAGTCGACTACGTTTGTAATAGTTTGTATGGAAAGAGCCTCCGGTACCCTTTCCTCTTAAGGTGGTATATGTGGCATCAAGTCAAAAAGCAGATGCGCCATGTCTTGTTTTGAACCGAAATTAAACTACTTACTTGTATAACGTAAGAATACACTTTCTTCCCAGGTCGAGGCTGTTCATCATCATCGTAACCCTCGACTCTGAACCTTCCATTCCTGACTGTATCACTCGGTGGAATTATGCACGAGTAGTTGAAACTGAAAATATACTTAATCATCATCATTACATAGTCACTTCCCGCTGTCTGTCGCTATGTATGCATATATCTTTAAAACTACGCAACGGATTTTGATGCGGTTTTTTGAAGTTATACTTCTTTAGGCGCGTTATGAAAAAATGATGAGAGTGAAATTTTACAAAAGCGTCACACAAAATTCTCACGTCGGACGAGTTTTTTGCCGGACGAGTTTTTTGTCGGACGAGTTTTTTGCCGGACGAGTTTTTTGTCGGACGAGTTTTTTGTCGGACGAGTTTTTTGCCGGACGAGTTTTTTGTCGGACGAGTTTTTTGTCGGACGAGTTTTTTGTCGGACGAGTTTTTTGTCGGACGAGTTTTTTGCCGGACGAGTTTTTTGTCGGACGAGTTTTTTGTCGGACGAGTTTTTTTTCGGACGAGTATTTTGTCGGACGAGTTTTTTGCCGGACGAGTTTTTTGTCGGACGAGTTTTTTGTAGGACGTTTTTTTTTTTTTTTTTTTTTAATAATGCCAAAGAAGTATAACTTCTCACGCGCGTACATAAGTACACGCACCCATTTTTTTTTTAATAGATAGAGTGATTCAAGAGGAAGGTTAATATGTATAATACATGCATAATATAGCCGTGCAAAGCCGGGGCGGGTCGCTAGTATATAATAATATCATACAGACATCCTGACGGTATCCAAACAGCGCTTTCTCCATACTTTATTCCCCACAAGTTGCGCCCCGCGGTTTCACCCGCGTAAGTCCCGATCCCGTGGGAATTTCAAAATAAAAGGTAGCCTATAGCCTTCCTCGATAAATGGACTATCCAACACAAAAATAATTTTTCAATTCGAACCAGTAGTTCCTGAGATTAGCGCGTTCAAACAAACAAACAAACAAACAAACTCTTCAGCTTTATAATATTCCAAACCATTTATTTTCCTCAAACATATACATAAATACATATATTATTATTAAGGTACAAATCACAAAAAAAACCCATGAGTTTCTTGTGCCTTCTGCTCATTGGCGGGCACGTTCCGAAGGCACACATCCTAACTTAATTTTTAAGACGCTTCAAAGTTATGTAATCTATTGAATAAAAATGTCTGTCTGTAAAGTCGGTTTACGGACGATAATTTTACGTGATAACGTCATAAGAAAACGATGAAAAATTAAGATTTATTTTGTTATTCCTTAGATTTTTTATTGTTTTTTTGAAGTTATACTTCTTTAGGCGCGTTATGAAAAAATGATGAGAGTGAAATTTTACAAAAGCGAGACACAAAATTCTCACGTCACACAAAATTCTCACGGGAGAAGTTGTTTAAATCTAAATTGAACTTTATTGATTGTGTTGACAATCCTTTTCCAGTCCAGAGTTTTTTGTCGGACGAGTATTTTGCCCAACGAGTTTTTTGTCGGACGAGTTTTTTTTTTTTTTTTTTTTTTTTTTTTTTTTTTTTTTTTTTTTTTTTTTTTTTTTTTTTTTTTTTTTAAATGCCAAAGAAGTATAACTTCTCACGCGCGTACATAAGTACACGCACCCATTTTTTTTCTTGTTTTTTTTTCATTTATATAAGTCTTATAATTTGTCACTCGTCAGTCTCGTCACCATAACACAAGCCCAGATGAGCAACATTATTATTAAATAGGTACTTACTCTGTTTCCTAACGGGGTCGGACGCGTCTGGTCATATTACCATGACGCATGACGTCACACAATATTACCGTGACACTTTTTTGTGAATACAGGTGTTCCATCAATTTATTAGACGTTAACACGTCAAAAATTCTTACTTTGACTTTGGTACCTACCGTTCGGCTTCAAGATCGTCTTCATTAACTTCTGGGTCTTGGGTCAAAGCTCCAGATATTACTGCAAAATATTAACATTCATTAATCACTGTATTTAGAAAAACAATAAGTATACTACTATTTGGGTTCCATTCCTCAAAAGGTAAAGAAATTAGTTACCTTAGATTCCATTACATAGTTAGTTACATACAGGTCGACCTAATAAAAGCGTGTTAAAAAAAACTGGTTGCCTGTAAAGTCGGTATACGGGCGAAAGTTTTACGTGACAACAACTGTGCTCGAGTGGAAGGGACGCGTGCCTTTCACTTTTTATGTCTGTCTCTCTCGCTCTTAGGCGGGCTAACCATGCCCGCGTGCCTCTCACTCGCTCTCATTGTGAGCGCATAACGTCAGCGGAGCGTAACGCAGTTTCTTGAAGTGTCACCCGGCAAACCAATTTATAAGACGTTGTCACGTCAAAATGGTTTAGCACGATTAGTATCTAATGTTTTCAAGATCAATCAAGATTAAACTTTAATTATTTTGAAATTACATAGACACGTATTTAACTTATCGGGATAACATAATATTTTAGCACTAGTTGGATATATTATATAACTCACGCGTGCATAATACGTTGCATTATGAGCCTAAAACGGTTTAATAAGATCCACTTTAAAGCAACTGTGATAAAAAACCTTGTAAAATGATATGCAGGCTAATTCACAAACCATTGGTGGCCTACCGAAACGAAAAAAATTGAAAAGACAAGGATGGTAACACGTCAAAAGCCGCGGGAGTGAAAGAGCAACAAATTTTTTTTTCGTTGCGGTTGCCTTCCGACGGTTTGTGAATCAGCAGGCTGTTCCTATAAAACATGTTACATATTAAAAGCGTGTTAAAAAGGAACGATCATTTTCTTGTCTGTCTGTTTTACAAGGTTTTTTATCACAGTTGCTTATAAAGTGGATCTTATTAAACCGTTTTTAGGCTCAAATTAGTCAACCCATTTGTAATATATTTATTGACCTATTTAATTTGATATAATAGTACATTGTTATCCTAGGTGTGAAAGTCACTCATTACAAGTCCCGAGACGGAGTTTGGCGCCCGAGCGTAGCGAGGGCGCTAATAGTTCGAGGGACTTAATGAGTCTTTCACCCGAGGTAAACACTGTGCTTTTCATTACGAATAATACATAAAATTCTTCCTTACAACGAGAGTGAATGAGAGACTCCATACGTGTCCATACTACCTGATCCTCTTACAAGGTTGGGACCAAAGAGGTTATATACATGTAGTGTTATTCTTTGGTGTTACTTAAAGCAAGGAGGTTAGGTTTTTAAAGTTCCTTATGCGTAATGTTACTGATACTGGCTACATGCACATTGCACAAGTCGTGCGAAGCCATAATTTGACATGACAGCTGTCAGTGAAAGAGAAAAGCCCTAGGGCTGGAAATTTTATTTTCTACACGCTCTTCAGGCATATTTAGACCTACTTTCGGAGTATGAGTAATGAAAAGTATTTTTCATTACTCATACCTCCTTGCTTTTTTTTTACACCAAAGAATAATAATTATGGCTTGGCACGGCTCATGCATACTGCCAGAGTTTAGTACTAAGTAACTTTTTTTTCTTATTTTATTATGTTTTTGTGTTAAGTTTAATCTGGTTTTTCATTTATGATTGTGTATTTTTTGTAAATAACATTTTCTAGACAAACCGTGTTACAAAAACTGTAAGTTAAATCTACGGACTTCGCGTCATTTCCCAATGTTGGATTAACTCATTAATAAAAACTTCTTCGGTAAGTACCGCCGTATTTAAGTATTGAATACAAATAGCAGAAACCTAAAAAAACACTACATAATGTATAACCTCTTTGGTCTCAACCTTGTAAGAGGATCAGGTACGTAGTATGGACACATGAGTTCCTAGTCATGTGGTATGGAGTCTCATAGTCTCATTCACTCTCGTTGGACTTGTAATGAGTGACTTTCACACCTAGGATAACAATGTACTATTTCATTACTCATACTCCGAAAGTAGGTGTAAAGGTGTCTTAAGAGCGTGTAGAAAGAAAAACTTCCAGCCCTTGGGAAAATCGCTTTCACTGACAGCTGTCATGTCAAATTATGGCTTCGCACGGCTTGTGCAATGTGCATGTAGCCAGTATCAGTATCATTACGCATTAGGAATTCAGAAACCTAACCTCCTTGATTTAAGTAACACCAAAGAATAACACTACATGTATATAACCTCTTTGGTCCCAACCTTGTAAGAGGATCAGGTAGTATGGAGTCTCTCATTAACTCTCGTTGTTAGGAAGAATTTTATGTATTGTTCGTAATGAAAAGCACAGTGTTTACCTCGGGTGAAAGACTCATTTAGTCCCTCGGACTATTAGCGCCCTCGCTACGCTCGGGCGCCAAATTCCGTCTCGGAACTTAATTAGTGACTTTCACACCTAGGGTAACAATGTACTATTTCATCCATTAAGCAGCTCGGTGAATGTCGTTCTTAGAGGGATCTTAGACTATAAGACAATATTTTACTTACAGAGGTAGGTACCTACACTATACACACAAACAACATTTTAAAACATTTTTCCACGCAATAATTAATAATATTTGTCATAGGTGAAAGGTGTTTTGATTTTTTGCCACCCATTTGCGTCATAATTTAATCTGTCTATGAAGCAACTCGCCATTAAAATTTTTGACAAATTAGTATTTTGTTCGATAGACTTGATTCAATGCAATTAGATGCAATTTTCACAATATCACACAAATCATGCGAAAGCCAAATAAAAATAAAAACACTTACAAAACACGAAAAATAACACACAAAACATTTTAAATTCCGTTTCACTGTCAAAATTGAGGTAAAACAATGTAAAATAATCTAAATTTACATTTTATTTTTTAAACGTCTTTGCAAGTTGTTGCTGCCTTGACCAAATGACCACTAATATGCTTTTTTCTTTTTGACTTAGCGAACAGGACTGGATTGAGGAAAGGGGAAGGGGGCGCACCAAGTCTTGGAGGATAAAACTTGTATAACTTGATTTCTAAATATGGGTAAAACCAAGTACGTATTATCTATTAATATAAAATTCAAAGTTATGACTTATCACTACATAGTATAAAATAAAGTCACTTTTCGCCGTCACTATGTCCCTATTTCCCTTTGTATGCCTACGATCTTTAAAACTACGCAACGGATTTTGATGCGGTTTTTTTTAATGGATGGTGTGATTCAAGAGGAAGGTTTATATGTATAATACATGCATAATATAGCCGTGCGAAGCCGGAGCGGCTCGCTAGTTGACTAACATATCAAAGCACAGCTTAAAATACAGGTCCTAAGGTCATAAAATTTCGCGGATGGATCCATTTTTAAGGTGTCCCATCTAATATGAGTTTTTTTTTAATCAACCCCTAACATTCGGAATACCGAAGTACGTTCTAAAACTCAAGTAGTTGCACCCAAAAAGCTGCTAAACTGAAGTGGAATTGAGCCTGCCATACCTGCAGTATTCCGGAATACTTTGGGTTAAATCAACAACATTTCAGACCCATGAAAAAAGAATATCCGACAGACCCGTCGAAGGTTGCAAGACGATACGAACCAAAAGACAGAAAATCGCGAACTATCTTATCTTATCTTGTATATCGAGGGCTGACAAATAGCCAGCAACACTTCGACTCATTGTGTTTCTCTTTGAAGAAGTGGTCAATTAACGCGGTGATCCCACTAAGAGGAAGAAATCTATATTCCTCCGGTTTGGGATACGCATTCCCAAGGAGGCTCAAGCGCTTCGCTGCTAAGACGTCGCCTTCACACAGTATGTGCTCCATAGTTTCCCTGATATCACCGCAGGCTCTGCAGTCATTATTTGAAGTTACCATTTTTAAAAGCATGTCACTGGTTCCGGAGTGTCCTGTCAAGGCACCAATCACAGCTCGTGCTTTGCTTCTACCGTTGTTCAAATTGCGAACTATGAAAGGGGAGTAGAGAGGCCCTTGTTCTGCAGGTTCTTAATAATTGTAGCCCCTAACAGGGTAAACAGGGATTGCATTTGTTTCCTGCTACGCGGGCGAAGCCGTGGACGGAAATGATTAGTGACGGCTTGCTCTCTCTGCCCTTTTAGCTGCTCTGCAGACGACCTCAACAGGGCAACAGAAAATGCGATTGCCACGGCTAAGTTTTGGGCGGGAGGGCTTTGATCCGGTGCGTTGTATTGGCCGCCGTTAACACGAAGAAGAAAAAGAAGATTAATGAGATAATAAAACTGAATATTTTGTCTGTTTAAAGGCTCTATCTATCTCTGATTTAAAAAAAAGTGAGGATTCTTGGGTTTATTTGAACCGTATTGGGTCTATTTTTGGCGGCCAGCCATTCATGCATAGGTATTTCAATCCGCCCATACAGAGAGTACCTAAATACAACCCTGCTTTTTATGATCTACTTTTGCTGTGTTATTTTATTTAGACGTCATATTTTATAGGACAAAATGACCTGTTTTCGTTATATTAAGAGGGTAACATACCAGACCGTGACTTATTCATACAAAAACAAAATTAAATGCTACGTTCTCTTAATATTAGCCGATTTCTACCACAACTGCCACGCTACTTATTATTATGTGTCGGTATGTTATGATATCTATGTTTAAGTATTTCGTTTATAATATCTATTTTACATAGGTATTTATTACGACTCATACCAGTTACATAAAAAGACCTTCTCCATCCGAAGGTTGCCTGGAAGAAATCGCTTTAAGCGATAAGGTCGGCTGTTTGTACAATTTCGTAGTTAATAAGTTTTCTTTTCATTTTTAGGGTTCCGTAGCCAAATGGCAAAAACGGAACCCTTATAGATTCGTCATGTCTGTCTGTCTTTTTTGTTATTTTCAATGTTTTGTGTGTTGTACAAATAAAGTGTTTATCTATATAGCTACTTCGTCCGCGTGGTAGTTTTGTATAATATACCTACCTTCCTCTTGAATCATTCTATCTATAAAAAAAACCGTATCAAAATCTGCTGCATAGTTTTAAAGATCTAAGCATAATAACTTTGTTGTGATGACGAATAATTGAGAACCTGCTCCTTTATTTGAAGTCGGTTAAAACTGGTATTCACCAGAACAAAACACGTGTCCTGACGCGAGTTTAAGATTTTATACCCATTACAGAAAAAGTGCTCAACGCCGCTAAAGAAGTTTTCACTTGAAAAATCTAAAGAAATCTGTAAAGTCGATTTACGGACGATAATTTTACATGATTACGTCATAAGAAAACACTTTGGTTACCTACTATGTCAACAGAGCGTGACACTTTTTGTGAGTGCATACGGTGTTCATCAATTTATAAGAAGTTATCACTTCAAAAATGCCATTGGTGATGTAATCCTCTTAAAAATTATTTTCGCATAATTTAAATATAAAATTTACTAACCATGAATCAATCACCCGGTTTGGATTTCCCTTTCATTTCTTAGTCATAAAATAGAACACTGCTAAAGGCAAGCGTCCACTTTTCGGTATCGTACGCATCGGACGGATCGCACGCAACGGATCGTAGTATTCTTTGTATAGAAACTCATATAAGTGCGTCCACCTGTCCGCACCGTACTCATCGCACATCGGCAATGCCGACACTGTTGCTCCGAGAGGCAACTTTTGCGATGCGTGCCGATGACGTCATACGGAATGTCGACTAGTGGACGCACCCCGCTCGCTCGCTCTACAACGACAAATTGTTCTTCATCGCTTTCCTCCATTCTCGGGCGTGTTCAGATGACACGCGTTGACCACGCGCCCCCCACGCGCATCACACGCATTGAAATTTGTTCTATATGTAATTTGAGTCTTATGACACATCAATAGATCTCAAATTGCATTTATCAAGTCCACCCGCTCACGCCACGCGCCCGCCCCGCGCCCGCCACGCGCACGCTCCGCGCCCTACGCCTGCTTGCAGAAATGCAATTTGAGATCTACTGACTTTTAAGACTCAAATTATGTATAGAACAAATTTCAACGCGTGTTCAACGCGTGTGATGCGCGTGGTGTCACGCGTGTCATCTGAACGCGCCCCAGTGTCCACACGTGCGCTCACTACGAAAATCCGAATGAACTGGCATCGTCAATCCGTATGTAATCCGTACGCTGGCGAAATAGCACACACACACACGCACTGTGAAAAATTTATCCGTTTGATGCGATCCGTCCGATGCGTACGATAGCGACAAGTGGACGCTTGCCTTTAGAGCGAGCAATAAGGAATCTAAAACTTAATTCCTTAACTTAACTATGTTAGTAAAATCAAGTTTTAATAATGAATTACTTAATTTTACTTAATCGAATTTTGAGAAAGACGTGTTAAAAATAATTATACTATAATTAATTACTTGTTATTAAATTACCTTATTAAATACTTTTTGACATGATTAATGTCTCATAAATTGATGGAACACCTGCATTCACAAAAAAGTGTCTGTTCCGAGTAACAGACACCGTCATATTC
This sequence comes from Idaea aversata, assembly GCA_907269075.1. Taxonomy (NCBI): domain Eukaryota; kingdom Metazoa; phylum Arthropoda; class Insecta; order Lepidoptera; family Geometridae; genus Idaea; species Idaea aversata. Next base: position 4,701,220 of record OU026112.1, on the reverse strand, counting down.
CGGTACCATGACGGCGTCATGGTATACGTCACACGTCTCTTGTGTGTTTTATATTGTTTAATAGTAATAGCCCTCATCTGGGCTTGTGTAATGGTGACGAGTGACTAGAAGACTTATATATTGGAAAAAAATAAAGAAAAAAAATCTCAATTTTTCATCGTTCGTCCGTAAACCGACTTTACAGACTACCATTTTTAATATATGGATGTTATAGGGTTCCGTACACAAAGGGTAAAAACGAGACTCTATTACCAAGACTCCGCACTGTCTGTCTGTCCGTCTGTCTATCGCTGTAAATCATCAAGATTAGTACCTAATAAAGGTCATACAATCACTCCAAATATATTCAATAAAAACAACTTTTTAATTAAAAAAAAAAACGTAAACAGCCATATTGTCTGACGTCACAACAAACGTCACCCATAAGTTTATAGTTTTGACATTTCGTTATTATAATGTTGTTATTTTGCATCACTCTGGCAGGAAATTTTTTACGAAAAGGTTATGTCTATAGAAATACGAGAAATAAATAAATAAATATTGTAAAACATCTTAACACAGCGCCATCTAGCCTTAAGCTAAGCAACTAGGCTTGTGTTCTGGGTGCTAGATAACGGATACAATACATAATTATTATTTTTTTGTAAATATATGTACTTGTATGCGGGCTGTTTTCCGCGATTAGACGCTTTTTAATTGGGTCCTTTTTGCGTGAAGATGGAGTAGGCTTGCCCAGCACCTACTACCCTCTCAGCTTAGTCGACCATGTCCAGAGGAGAGAACTTGTCAATACTTCTGGAGCCAACAAAGCCGCGGGTTTCATCACGATGTTTTCCTTCACCGTAAGAGCAATGTCAATTAGCGCACATAAATTTTTCTTAAGAAAAATACATTGGTGCACGGCCGGCCTGGATTCGAACCCACGACCTTCAGAATGAAAGTCGAGGTATCTACCACTAAGCCAACACCGCTCTTTGTAAATATATACTTTCTGTCCCGGCAAACGTCGTTTTGCCATTTAAAAAAAAACAAGAAAAAATATTTGATGTTCGATGAGGCAAAGTTTTTAACAAAGTAAACAATAGTACATTGCGATACAAGTGTGGAAAGTTGATCATTCCATAGAGGTGGTTTATGACGCGCGAGCGGAACGCGAGCGTGGCAAAAGCCGAGATGGAATGATCAATCCACACCTGTATCGTACGACGTTTTTTATCACAGTTGCGAATAAAAAAATACTTGTTAAAATAATAAAAAGTTTTTAAGAATTTTAGGTTATGTTTACAATTTTTTGTAAATTACACTCCCGAAAGGCTAGGCAAAAGACTTTTAACCTATACAGCCTCGTCTGACATTCAATATTTTTTTAGGGTTTATTTCATTTGTTTTTGCGTCGGCGGTTAAAAACAATATAATGGTAAGGAAAAAATATATTTATTTACCCAAAGAAAATACAAAATAAAAACAAAACTCAATTTTTAATTGTTTTCAAAGACGTTATCACGTAAAATTATCGTTCGTTATCAGACTTTAGAGACCACCTTTTGAAAAGAAGAAAAAAGGTACCAACAAAGAGTTTTAAGCCAGCAAGGCTTAAAAACTCTTTGATAGTACCTTTTTTCTATACATCAAAACAGTATAACCCAGATAAATTAAGAATGTTTCATCTACCTAATATGAAATTAGCAGTAAGATACGTATTTAACTTATCGGGATAACGTATTATTTTACCACTAGTTGGATTTTTTTTATCGCACGCGTGTATAATACGTTGCATTATGAGCCTAAAAGCGGTTTAATAAGATCCACTTTATGAGCAACGGTGATAAAAACACTTATCTAGACATACAAATGTAAACTGAATAAAAAGCTTATAAAACTATTTTTTCTTTAAACTCGGGCTTCTTTGTCGCCTCGGGCCTCTGACGGACTTAGTCCGCCACTGCAATTAATCTAAATACCGTCTATACAAGTAAACTACTAATTAATGAATTCCTTCTCTCGATGACACCTGTTTATCTTTCTATCTACTGGAGCCCTATTTTTGAATCGTTCGCCCCGCGTCGAGCGCTCGATTTCTACTGATATTCGTTCGACATCGGAAATTCGCTATTTTTGAATCGCTCCATCGTAACGAGTGGTCTCCACCACTCGTCGCCGACAGGCGAGTGGTAGAATAAACATCAAACAATCATAGTCAAACATTCGGAAACGGTCTTTGAAAAATATTTATATCTTTTGGGATAATTTCGGATGTCCGCTGGTAATTACTGCTTTTCAAATAACTGCGTAAAACGAATAAAAATTGACATTTTAAATTTCGACGACGAACGATTCAAAAATACAGTAAATTTGTGTCATGCGACTTGGAAGTCGAGCGTGACTTGTAGGCGTATACGACGAAGCTTTGTCACACGAGCGATTCAAAAATAGAGCCCCAGATCTACTGATCTTTTGTGTCGTGTCGGTGCCGTTTTATATAAGGTGGAAACCTTATATAAAACGACAATGACACCTCATGACATTTAAATCCACTCATACGCATCCTATAGTAAGGTGGTATAGGTAGGTAATTACCTAAAGAAAAAATTAAACAGGTATGTACGTTGTACGTAGTAGAGATGTGCGCCGATGATCTTGTGATCGGCAGCGGCGTCTGACGTATATTTTGTCGGCGGCGCGGCGGGAATTCCGGAATTCCGACTTATTTCAGTATCGTTTGTAATACCGGAATTGATGAGAGCAAAACCTGAATTTCGATATCTTAAGAGTCGAAAATGCAGTTTTCTAAGATGGCAGCGATAGAGGACAAAGCTTCAAGTATCTAAAAACAATACCGCCTACTAGTGTCGAGGCTGAACGCGACTTTACACCAGTTTCTTACATTTGTAATCGTATAAGAAGTTCTCTGACAGAAAACTTGGCTAGCACGCACTGACTTTTTTGAAATATCACATCTAATAAAAGTTCTAGATGATTGATGCCTTAATTTTTAATCCTACTAATATTATAAATGTGAAAGTTTGTGTGTGTGTGTGTGTGTATGTATGTTTGTTACTCCTTCACGCAAAAACTACTGGACCGATTGCAATGAAACTCGGTATCTAGATAGCTAGGGACCTGGATTTACACATAGGCTACTTTTTATCTCAATATTCCCACGGGATCGGGATATACGCGGGTGAAACCGCGGGGCGCAGCTAGTTATATATAATTACAGTTCTGAACAGCTATTTCAATGGATTTATAATTCCTACCTAAAATACACCTTCATTTTGATAACGTCAGTTATTCAATAAATATTATGCATTTTTTATACCTATTATGTTTAACGGAAGAATCGAATTCTGGAATTACGAAATTCCGGAACTGGATAGATCAATATTGAAACTCAATTACGGAATTGAAAAATGGACCGTTATTCAAGCCCTAGGCTGTACGGAGTTCGCCATTTTGTCGGCAAAGCGCGCAATTTTACTATAGAACTCAAGACTACTTGTTTCTCGCGCCGATTACGCCGACACAAAAACCGGCGGCGGCGGCGTGCCTAAAATTACCGGCGGCGCCTGCGCCGATCGGCGCACATCTCTAGTACGTAGTTACAAAGTACTTCTTGAGGAAATACGAAAACAAAATATCCAGTATTAACGTTACCATGTAGCGGTAAACACGTTGGTTTTTTTGGTCAATTATATCATTTTTTTTATTAAAAAAAAAACCAGTGACGTTTTTAAGATGTTTTGTTTGTTTCTATGTATGATTTGTAAGTAATCATCACTTCACTATCACTATCATCACTATCACTACATAGTGTAAAACAAAGTCGCTTTCTCTGTCCCTATATCCCTATGTATGCTTAAATCTTTAAAACTACGCAACGGATTTTGATGCGGTTTTTTTTAATAGATAGAATGATTCAAGAGGAAAGTTTATATGTATAATACCTGTATAATATAGCCGTGCGAAGCCGGGACGGGTCGCTAGTCACTACACAGTATAAAACAAAGTCGCTTTCTCTGTCCCTATATCCCTTTGTATGCTTAAATCTTTAAAACTACGCAACGGATTTTGATGCGGTTTTTTTTAATAGATAGAGTGATTCAAGAGGAAGGTTTATATGTATAATACCTGCATAATATAGCCGTGCGAAGCCGGAACGGGTCGCTAGTAGAATTATAAATTACTAGCTGCGTCCCGCGGTTTCACCCGCGTAAGTCCCGATCCCGAGGGAATATCGGGGTAAATTAAGATGTAAGATATCCTATCTTTTAAGTTAGATCAAACTGCACATGGTGTGCAAATTTGGTTAAAATCGGTTAAGTGGTTAAGAGTCCATTGAGGACAAACATTGTGACACGAGATTTATATATATTAAGAACTAGCTGTCCCGGGCAAACGTTGTTTTGCCATATAAAAAAAAACTAAATCAAAATCGGTTCAGCCGTTCGGGAAGCTACGATGCCACAGACAGACACACACACACACACAGACACGTCAAACTTATAACACCCCGTCGTTTTTGTGTCGGGGGTTAAAAATCATACAAATCGGTTCAGCCGTTTAGGTGTAGTTTGGCAACTAACACCGCGGCACGATTGACATCAATATTTATACGTCACTCAATTGTTTTGCCTTCCCGGCACCTCTCCATTAAAACTTGAACTTTATGTTATGGTATTAAAGTTCTTATTGACTTGTATTATTACGAATCGTTTGTATGGTATGGAGTATAGAAAAGTGTTGTTTTTAGACATTTTCAGGCAATTTTTTAAATTTTTCTCTCCGTAAGAACCATCCTCGTAACTTATGGAATATTCTAAAAAAAGAATTGGCCAAATTGGTCCAGGCGTTGTTGAGTTATGCGCTTACCAACACATTTTGCGATTCATTTTTATATATAAGAATATCTATCCACTAGCAGCGCTCTACGGTTTCACCCGCGTAACTCCCGATCCCATGAGAAAATCGAGATAAAAAGTACCCTATGTTACTGTCAATGAATCAATGTATCCTCATACCAAGTTTCATCTAAATCGGTCCTGTAGTTTCGGAGCCTATTCGTTGCAAACAAAAAAATAAACTTTCTTCTTTATAATATTAGTACCAATAGCTTAATATAAACTAGCTTTTGGTAGCTTCGTCCGCTTACTTAGAGGTCGAAAATGGTTCTAATATGTTTTCGAATTTTCTAAAATCCTTAGTACCTGCTTAAGTATGTCCTAATTCTGACGCTCACCCTAAAAGAAACCCCCATGATCTAGATTCCCCCATGATCTATGTTCTAGATTCGTAGATGTTGTAGTATCATAGGTTTTTCTATGAGTCTTTTTCTATATTATACTAGCGACCCGCCCCGGCTTCACACGGCTGTACAGTATACATATAAACCTTCCTCTTGAATTACTTTAGCTATTAAAAAAAACTGCATAAAAATCCGTTGCGTAGTTTTAAAGATAGCATACATAGGGACAGACAGAAAAAGCGACTTTGTTTTATACTATGATAAAGAAGACTATAGCTGCGCTCCGCGGTTTCACCTGCGTAAGTCCCGATCCTGTGGGTATATCAAAAATGGAAAAAGTTGGGTATAGCCTTCTTCGATAAGGACTATCCATCCAACACAAAAAGTTTTTATCAATTCGAACCAGTAGTAGTTCAGTGTTTATACACTAAGGTTATGGCTGAGCATCATTGTAAAAAGTTACAACTGTCCCCAAGATAGGCTACCTGCAAAATGATTGTTAATTACTTACCGTGATTTTTTCAGTGATTTTGTGGACCACAGGCCAAACATCTGAGTAAGTTTTTTGAATACGATTTGTAACCCTGTAATCGCTAATGAGGCACACAGTGAAGTTGACACAATGGTCACCATGCCGAACTGCCAAATATAGGGTTGTGGGTTCGATTCCCGCCTCAGACAAGTATTTATGCTAAGATATTTGTCTGTGGTCTGGTTGTTTCCATAAGTATATATTTACAAAATAAAAGTATATATTCGCTCCTGTTAAAAATAATAAGTATTAGAATGTTTCAAACCAACGTTTATTGTTTCTACTTTCAAATCTCAATCGATACTGACTCACCTCTGGTTCCGAAGGGCAAACGACTGTCACACACTTGATAACTAGATGGCGCTGTGTGTTGATTTGACCATAGACTTACGTCACAAGTCAAATCAACACTTCATTAATTTAAATATACTTTGTAACTTGCAATAATAGCTAACATTCGGCCATTCTGACAGATGTCTGACCCCAGACACCAGAGTACAATCATAAAATAATTTTCTAAAACAACATATACATAATCGTTCACGACTTTAAAAACTAAAAACTTGGGGAACCACAAGAAACTCGGAGGGTGTTCCCCTTTCTGATCATGTTTACAAGAGGTCAGGATCAAGTACAATTTCAAGCAGGTCCGAAGTAAGTTCTTGACGGCAAGTGTACAGTATCTTCTAGATGCAGTTTCTAGGAATCGCTTCGGCCATCCGCAGTCTAAAGAATGACCTCACTCTTTTGCATAACTTCGTTTAACCAGACAAGACAAATGATCCCCGTATTGTCTTGACTAAAATCTGCAAATTCCTTTTAACGGCAGCACGCTCACTCCGATCTAGAAAATAGTGTTGGCAGCACGCTCACTCCAACATCCGTCTGAACTTTCAGTTGTTATAATTATAATAATCTATAAATTCCTTTTATCAGCAGCAAGCTCACTTCGATCTTGGAATATAGTGTTGGCAGCACGCTCACTCCAACATCTACCCGAACTTTCAGTTGTCATTCCTTTTAACGGCAGCACGCTCACTCCGATTTTAATAAACAGTGTTGGCAGCGCGCTCACTCCAACATCTGCCTACATGAAGATTTAGCCTTCTACCAGCACGCTCGCTTTAATTTTAAGAATCAGTGTTAACAGCACGCTCACTCCAACATCTGATAACTGACTATTAGTGCAAGCAGTCATCGGCAGCACGCTCACTCCGAAGGCATGCACCTGAAACGTTAATAAAATACCAAAGCAGTATTCCTTCTTTCTGTTTATTATACCATTTATTATACTATGTTATATTATTTTACTATATTATACCTATTTGTATATTATGTGTGATGTGTAGTGGTTTGTGTGTATTGATGAAACTATTTTTTCTTATAAGTCCCTACTTACGTAAAGAAATATGTAGGTAAAGAAAACTCACTCTTAATCGATAATATGAAAACAATATTTGATGTAATATCAGAACAAGTATTATAACAAAACTAACCAAGTTACAGGCCTTTACTCTAAAACTTAATCATTCATTAATCCTTTAATTACTATTACCTACCTACTATGTATTAATTATATCTATAATCAAATTAAATGGTACATAAAATCATTATGACTAATTTTAAAGCCACATATTAAACTATAGTTTATTGACCCAAACATAAAAACAAAACGAATAATAACAAAATTATTAAAATACCTATACCTACTTATTAAAGATTAAAGACTTTTAGTCATTTGAATCGGAGGCGTCAATATTTGTTTGTCCATCATCTTTATCAGAACCCTGATTAGACTCCGACTCATCAACTTTCTCTTCATTTTCAGTTAAACTAGAGAGCTTTATCCACGGTTTTATTTTATCCGCAGCAAATACATTACAATACTTTCTACGAGACTGTCCCTCAATGCTAGTGACCTCATATCTATCGTTACATATCACTTTAGACACCCGATAAGGTCCACTATAGCGCGGAAGGAGTTTGTTGCTATCACCAGGATTATTTAATTGTTTTTGTACAAGAACCAGTTCACCAACACTATATGATTTCGGCGAACATCTACTTTTATTAAATCTCTCCGCCATTATTTTTTGGTTCTTTTCGATAGTCTCCGTTACACCTTCCCTAATATTATCAAAGGTAGTATCATCAATAGGTTCGTCTTCACAATTCAAGTCGTGTAAGTATGATTCAGATATGTTGATGGTTCTTTTACCAAAGACAACTTCAGCTGGAGTTCTCCCAATCCCCTTATTAAGAGTATTGTTAAGACTCCACTGGACAGTATTCAAATGTAGATCCCAATCCTTGTCATTATCGCCGTGAACTAAAGCCGCCAGTGATGCCAAGATTGTACGGTTATAACGTTCAATCTGACCATTGGCTCTCGGCATAGCTACGGCATTTTTAATGTGTTTGAACTCTAATTCTTTGGCAAAATTTGTAAATTCGCTCGATGTGAAGCTGGTACCTCTGTCCGAGATCAACAACTTCGGCGTGCCGAATATACCAAACACATCTCTAAGAACCTCAATAGATGTTTTACTTTTTGTGTTCCGAACAGCTTTAAGAATAATAAACTTTGTGTAACCATCTATTATACCTAAAATATAAGTTTTACCAAATTTACTCCTCACAAACGGGCCTAGATGGTCGATGTGAACACAATAAAATGGCACTGGGGTTTTAGGGATCGGAAAAAGATATCCTTCTTTTCTTCCTGCTGGCTGTTTTGCATAGGCACATGGTATGCAAGCTCGCACATATTTTTTAACAAAGGATGTCATTCCCGAAAACCAGTAGGTTTGTTTAACTTTATCCAAAGTCTTTTCTAGTGCCATATGACCACACTGGTCGTGACACATATGGCATATTCTCCAACGCGCGTCCGATGGAACAACCCATCTCAGAGAGTCTCCGATTTTTTTATAAATTTTTCCATCTTTAAGAGTATAGTTGCTCATTACTTCTTTTGCTTCCGCGCATTTATTGTCTAAGATGCATTTTATATGTACCAACTGAGGATCGATAAGTTGTAAATCATCTAAAGTGGTGGTACTTTTAGAAATCTTAAGAATGTTCAAAATCGGAGTATTATCTGAGTCCGGCTGCTCCACAGGGTTGCGGCTGAGAGCATCCACGTGACTCATCTGAGTCCCGGGTCGATACTCTATAGAAAAAGTAAACTCCTGGGCTTGCAGCCACCATCTTGCTATTCGGGGCACAAGATCACGTTTAGCCCAAGTAAGCCTAACTGCATTACAATCAGTCACAACTTTAAAGTCTGAACCTAAGAGATAGTTCCTAAATCGATTAAGCGATGCTACAACAGCCAAAGTTTCCAGTTCAAATGAATGAAAATGACGTTCCTCGGCTGTTGTCTGTCTACTAAAGTAGGCAATAGCATGAAGTGAAGATTTTTCATCTTCACGTTGCATTAGTATACCGCCAATGCCAGCTTGGCTAGCATCAGTATGCAATTCTGTTAAAAACGACCTGTTGTAAATGGCTAGGACTGGACGTGAGATCAAAATATCTTTGAGCTTTTGGAAAGCTGTTTCCTGTGCTTCACCCCAATTCCATTCTACATTGGATTTAGTGAGGCTCGTTAATGGCCGCGCTAAAGTAGCAAAACCTGACACAAAACGGCGAAAAAAGCTAGCAAGACCAATGAATTGCCTCACTTCATGAACGTTTTCTGGTCGTTTGAATGAAGCTACAGCATTGATTTTCCTTTGTCCAGGTCTTACGCCTAATCCAGAGATCTCATAACCCAGGTAATCAATTTGAGTACAAAGAAAACTGCATTTTTTTAAGTTTAGTGTAAGGCCAGCTTCCTTGAGAGCAGCAAGTACGTCACGTAATCTTGTTAAGCCCTCGGATGTACTTTGAGACGCTATAACAATGTCATCCATATATGCCAACACGCCTGGGATCTTTTTCGTATATAAAACTTTATTTATTAAGCGCTGGAATACAGCAGGGGCGTTACAAAGCCCAAAGGGCATCCTATTGTATTCGTAATGCCCCTCCTGCGTTACAAACGCTGTTAAGTGTTTTGAGTCTTCAGCAATTGGTATCTGGTGATAACCAGATGCCAAATCAAGTGTCGAAAAATACTTATGTCCAGATAAACCATCAATTTGATCCTCGATCAGAGGCATAGGATATTTATCCTTACAGGTTTTTTTATTTAATGCCCGGTAATCGACACATAGTCGTGGTTCACCATTTTTTCTTGGGACAACAACAATAGGACTCGCATACTCACTTTCAGATTCACGAATAATGTTATTCTTACAAAGATCATCAATCATAATTTTGACTTTCTCTCTTTCCGGGTAAGATAAACGATATGGCCTATAAGTAACCGGTATTTCATCCTTAAGTTTTATGTGCATTTCTGTTAAACTAGTCCTTCCTAATTCCGCTGTTGAAAAAGCAAAACAATCTCTATTTTCTATTAAGAGCTGACACAATTTTTCTTTTACTAATTTATCTATGTCATTGTCTGTTTTTACAGTTTCGAAATTAATTGTGGTATCCAAACTTGGTTCCTGGTGTAATCTACAAACGTTCAGAACTTTATCTGTTTGAATTTTACTCAAATTATTTTCTTTTGTAACTATAAAATCAGGCAATATTATACCTCGCGCTATAAGTTGCCCTTTTTCGAATTTAACTCTATGGGCTGAATCTAAACCTAAAATTACAACATTCGTCGACCCATTAATAACACTATAGACGCCTGGTAAGATCATGTACTCAAGATTTGGTTTCAGACATACAGTCGATGTAATATATAAGCTCCCTTTTGACGGACAGTCATTAGCAATAACTGGAATAACAGTCGCCCCTTGAACAACTGAAGAATCCTTAACAACTATCTCTACGGGTTTATCTGAAGACTTGAACAAAATTAACTCGTTATTGGTTTTATAAATCCTAACGTCTGGCAATTCTGTTAAATTTTGTCCTATTAACAATCTGCTACCCTGCGGTAAGAGAGAGTCCGGAATAACATATGCGCTAATATCCTCCGCGATATTATCTACTGACACATTTACTCTTATCTGACTAATAGGTTTTATAGTTCCATTGGCAAAACCTTTTAACACAGGCAAATCATCATTATTATAAAATTGATCACTTTTTAACTCTACCTTGTCGCTTATCAATGTGCACTCGCTTCCGAGGTCAATAAAAGCTCTAATAGTCTGCCCATTAACAATTACATTTTTATAATATTTATTATCTAATGCCTCTCGAGACTGTATTTTTAAAACACTTATAGAAGGATTTGATTCTGATTGTACTGTATTTAAACTACTAGAACTTTTATCGCATTTTGCAGAATTGTGGCCTACTCTGTGGCATTTACCACATTTTAACAAATCTCGCGGGCAATTCTGCCAAAAATGCCCTTTATCGTTACAGTTGAAACACATGGCCTCTGTTCGTCTTTGCCTATTATCTGACGCTGTACTACCGATTAGTGTGCGTTTTGGCGCTACAAACATGAGACGTTCTCGGGGTCCTGGTTTTACTGTTGTTATATTGTCGCGCTTTGTTGAAATTTTCCTAAAGTATGAAAGAACATCTTCGGGGTCTTTGAGGCACAGCCCTTGGATATTCATTCTAATGTTGTTATCAAAGATACCATTCGTTAAACAATCTACTGCCTTAAGTCCCGATATTTCGCAGCGATTAATGAGACGTAGTTTGTCATAGTAGTATTCTTCTAATGTCTCGTATCGCCTACTCTTTCGATTAAGCATCTCCAATAGAAGATCACCATAATTCTCTTCACATGGAAAAGCTTTGAGTAGTTTCTCTTGCCATTCATGCCAAGAGTATTTAACACTAGTCAGACCATCATACCAGCGCTTCGCAAGCCCAGTTAACCGGGGAAGTGAATAATAAATGGTTTGTTTCTCAGACCATCCGTAGATAGATGAGGTCTCATTTATTTTGGATAACCAGTCTTTCATTGACTGGACTTTAGTTTGCGGATCGAATTCGGGTATTATGTTTTGATTTGAATATCCCTGAGGGGCACGACTTTTGCCTTCAATTGCCTCAACCAACTTATGTAAAACGGAATTCTCCATTCGACGTACCGAACGGCGGGACTTTTTTGAGTGTTTACGAGTCTTGGAGCGAGAGGAATCTGATGAAGATGACTGTGAAGAACTAGATCTAGCACGCTTTCTTTTATTACGACTTTTACTTCCACGGTCACTATTAGGAGATAGACTTCGGGTTTTACTCTTCTTAGAACTATGACGTTTTTTATGACTGTGGCGTTTTTTTTTTGTATTCTCACTTGGATCATTCCACAAGTTGGATGACGGCGGCGCGGGCGGCGTATTTGGCTCAGACATGACTATTAATGTACCGAAAACAAGAGAGAATAGTACTATGTTATGTTATGAACTCAGTTTTTTTTTTTAATTATTGTTATTCGATAAGTTTTCGTATTAAAGTTTTGTTCTTAAGAGGGTTACATCCCGCGTACTCATTCATATAAATAGCTATATTTGTGGAATTAATTCATTGTAAACTAGACCTGTTTTTTTTTTTTTAAAGTGATGTTATACTTTTGTATAAAAATGTAGGTCTAGAGTAAGAAAGTAAGAAAATAAACTATATTCAAGAGATTGATAACAATAACTTTAATTTAGGCATAGAAACATAGACCGGAACAAAATATTAATTTAAAAAAATCATTGGTAAGTATGTGATCCTCTTAATTAAAGCGCTGACAAGTAACTGACTTCACCTAAATTATTTAAAAACTTAATGCGGTTTATCGCATGACAAATTCATAAGTTTTAATTGTTACTTTAGTCTCTATTGTCTTTTAAACGATTATAGAAAGCTATCTACCCACTACCCACGATGTCAATAACTGCTATGTCAAAATACATTGAGCGACCATCTTTTATTTTCGATAAATTAGGTAAGTACTTTGGATATCACTTGGACCAAACTGAATGTAGACAAGTATTCAGGTAACCATATCTAGTACGATATAATAGTCTATTATGGTCATTAAGGGTACCACTAGACGATGCGATTGTCCAGTAGCAGGGAAACGCTGGCATCTTAATTTACCTAACATCGTTGAATAAATAAATGGATAGATGCAGATTTGATCAATAAAAAGCTCATTGCTTCTCAAATAGTTCATTAGAGTTTAATTGACCGAACGAGCGAAGCGAGAGAGGTCTAGTGTTGAGAAGGGTCGGTCGCTCGTATGTTTGTATGTTTGTATGTTTGTATGTTTGTTCGACGATAACTTGAGTACCGTTGCTCTGATCTTCATGATTTTTGGTATACAAGTAGTTGAGGTCCATAGAATTTTTAAGTTCGAACATGAGCAGGATCGGTCAGGGGGTTACGGAGATAGGGGTCCAAAAGGGGATCTACCTATATGGCACACAAACTATACTGCAAATATACCCGAGTGGGGTATCAAATGAAAGGGCGTAACTTCGGTGACAATAATATGGTACCATGGAACTGATCTGATGAAAGAGCTGGAGGGAATCTGCAGGAATTATCTCATTATCCATACCTTATAGTTCATTCATTCAAACTACTCGTCAAGAATCGCCTCGACGAGTAGTTTGTCTTTCAATGGTAACCAGGGTCTGATGATGGAACTGGAAGGTGGTCATAGGAACTTCGCAATGAAACGACACAACCCCATCGAGTTTGGGCTCGTTAGAATCGTCTTGACAAGTAGTTTGTCTTTCAATGGTGACCAGGGTCTGATGATGGAACTGGAAGGTTGGCATAGGAACTTCGCAATGAAACGACACAACCTCATCGAGTTTGGGCTCGTTAGAATCGTCTTGACGAGTAGTTTGTCTTTCAATGGTGACCAGGGTCTGATGATGGAACTGGAAGGTTGTCATAGGAACTTCGCAATGAAACGACACAACCTCATCGAGTTTGGGCTCGTTAGAATCGTCTTGACGAGTAGTTTGTCTTCCAATGGTGACCAGGGTCTGATGATGGAACTGGAAGGTGGTCATAGGAACTTCGCAATGAAACGACACAACCCCATCGAGTTTGGGCTCGTTAGAATCGTCTTGACGAGTAGTTTGTCTTCCAATGATGACCAGGGTCTGATGATGGAACTGGAAGGTGGTCATAGGAACTTCGCAATGAAACGACACAACCCCATCGAGTTTGGGCTCGTTAGAATCGCCTTGACGGGTAGTTTGTCTTTCAATGGTAACCAGGGTCTGATGATGGAACTGGAAGGTGGTCATAGGAACTTCGCAATGAAACGACACAACCCCATCGAGTTTGGGCTCGTTAGAATCGTCTTGGCGAGTAGTTTGTCTTTCAATGGTGACCAGGGTCTGATGATGGAACTGGAAGGTTGTCATAGGAACTTCGCAATGAAACGACAAAACCTCATCGAGTTTGGGCTCGTTAGAATCGTCTTGACGAGTAGTTTGTCTTTCAATGGTGACCAGGGTCTAATGATGGAACTGGAAGGTGGTCATAGGAACTCCGCAATGAAACGACACAACCCCATCGAGTTTGGGCTCGTTAGAATCGCCTTGACGGGTAGTTTGTCTTTCAATGGTAACCAGGGTCTGATGATGAAGAACCAGGGTCTGAAGTCTGATGATGGAACTGGAAGGTGGTCATAGGAACTTCGCAATGAAACGACACAACCTCATCGAGTTTGGGCTCGTTAGAATCGTCTTGACGAGTAGTTTGTCTTTCAATGGTGACCAGGGTCTGATGATAGAACTGGAAGGTTGTCATAGGAACTTCGCAATGAAACGACACAACCTCATCGAGTTTGGGCTCGTTAGAATCGTCTTGACGAGTAGTTTGTCTTCCAATGGTGACCAGGGTCTGATGATGGAACTGGAAGGTGGTCATAGGAACTTCGCAATGAAACGACACAACCTCATCGAGTTTGGGCTCGTTAGAATCGTCTTGACGAGTAGTTTGTCTTTCAATGGTGACCAGGGTCTGATGATGGAACTGGAAGGTTGTCATAGGAACTTCGCAATGAAACGACACAACCTCATCGAGTTTGGGCTCGTTAGAATCGTCTTGACGAGTAGTTTGTCTTTCAATGGTGACCAGGGTCTAATGATGGAACTGGAAGGTGGTCATAGGAACTCCGCAATGAAACGACACAACCCCATCGAGTTTGGGCTCGTTAGAATCGCCTTGACGGGTAGTTTGTCTTTTAATGGTAACCAGGGTCTGATAATGGAACTGGAAGGTGGTCATAGGAAATTCGCAATGAAACGGCACAACCTCATCGAGTTTAGGCTCGTTAGAATCGTCTTGACGAGTAGTTTGTCTTTCAATAGTAACCAGGGTCTGATCTAACATATTTCGTTATCAAAGACTAAAAAGTATAAAATAAATTAATACAGTAAAAAACTAAAAAAAACACGCTTTAATAAAAAAAGTCCAACTAAAAAATAGAAAATAAATAAATCTAATAAATTTGGAGAATATTGTACTTAAATAGTAAGCGTGTTACATTGTGATTGCAAAAGAAAAATAACGAAGGTGTAGCATCACAAATTCACAATGTAACACGCTTACTATTTACAATATTCTTAATCCAAATTTATTTAAATTTTATAGAAATTTATTACTTTGCCCCAAATCGTCCGAACTCTCTTTGCTTCATTTCCTATAATTATTTATTTCATAATCATGGGCTGTTTTACAATAATAGTGATGGATAGTATTAAATAGTAGGAATGTTCGGTTCTAGCCGATCTAGAGACTCTGATAATTATAAATTTTGTGACTAATTTTTTTATAATTTTTATTGACTTGTTATATTTTAGTTTGGGACTTATTACAGGACATATTGGTCTCAAACTTCTCTAATATATTCTCGTTCTCGACCTTGTCTTCTCGTTTCCTCTTACGTAACATTATGATAAGTAGATACATAAGGAAGGAAGGAAAGGAATTACTATCTTCTGGATATTATGTTGGACACATTAAAAATGTCTTGAGTAAAAATAAAGAGTCAACGGATGTCCAGGGTGTGATGATTGACCTATGCTAATTAGAACTTAACAACAACAAGTTAACAACAACAACAAGTTATGCCTATCGTGTTTGGATTCTCTAAATCATCCAATGTCAGATAATAGCGATACTAGGCACCTATCATTCAAATAAGATAGACCTGTCGTATTTGGAGTCTTTCGTCGTTATATTATACATTTTAGTACTTTACGCTGAAATATAATAAACGCTGAAAAAAACTCGTGAGGTCTCAGTTCGGGGCGAACTACTAGTAAGAGTAAAAACGATTTCCAAACAAAATACCATCCAGATAATGAAATCGTCATTAACAATATATATTTTTGTTTGTATTACAGAATCATCGACCAATACGACCCTATAAGATCGCAAAAGTATAAAGTAAAGCACAGTTTTCGAGTAAGTCTCATTATTATTGTCCGAAACATGGTAGGTACACTCGGTCAGTAGGTACGCACGCCCTCATCAGCAAAATAGTAAAATATTGTAGGTACCTACTTCGTTATATTATGGAATGTAACTTGCCGTAGTCAACCTGTCCCGACTCATCACTGTATCTAGGTACAAAATATTTGAATTCCATAATCTACACAATTTATGTCATTTAAATGGTCATATAAATAGGTAGGTAGGTACCTCATAGAAAGTAAGTATATTGATGTATAATTATGTCTAAATATGTACTGCAATCGTCAAATTAGTATAGACTTGTTACGTAGGTACTTAAACGTATTCATCGTAAGTTTCAAAAATTTCGCTTTTTACAACTGTCACGTTGTATCATTCTAGATCATCATTCAAATATATTAAAGAATATAAATTCTGCATATAGTTTCAATGGATAAGTATAGTACACAAATGAAAAGAATATGTATGTTCGACTCACCAGATTTTTCGTCTGAAATTACTTAGTATATTTGATGCAATGGGCGTCGGCACTATCGCGCTTCTGAAATGTTAAAAATAATAAGTATTAGAATGTTTCAAACCAACGTTTATTGTTTCTACTTTCAAATCTCAATCGATACTGACTCACCTCTGGTTCCGAAGGGCAAACGACTGTCACACACTTGATAACTAGATGGCGCTGTGTGTTGATTTGACCATAGACTTACGTCACAAGTCAAATCAACACTTCATTAATTTAAATATACTTTGTAACTTGCAATAATAGCTAACACTCCTATTGGTCGCAGCGTGATATTATATAGCCTAAAGCCTTCCTCGAGAAATGGACTATACAACACAATAGTACATTGCGATACAAGTGTGGAAAGTTGATCATTCCATAGAGGCGGTTTATGACGCGCGAGCGGAACGCGAGCGTGGCAAAAGCCGAGATGGAATGATCAATCCACACCTGTATCGTATGACGTTTTTTATCACAGTTGCGAATAAAAAAAGACTTGTTAAAATAATAAAAAGTTTTTAAGAATTTTAGGTTATTTTTACTATTTTTTGTAAATTACACTCCCGAAAGGCTAGGCAAAAGACTTTTAACCTATACAGCCTCGTCTGATATACCTACTTACAATATTTTTTTAGGGTTTTTTCCATTTGTTTTTGCTTCGGGGTTAAAACAGAATATAATGGTAAGGAAAAAAATATATTCATGAACCTAAAGAAAAAACAAAATAAAAACAAAACTCAATTTTTAATTGTTTTCAAAGACGTTATCACGTAAAATTATCGTTCGTTATCAGACTTTAGAGACAACTTTTGAAAAGAAGAAAAAAGGTACCAACAAAGAGTTTTAAGCCAGCAAGGCTTAAAAACTCTTTGATGGTACCTTTTTTCTATACATCAAAACAGTATAACCCAGATAAATTAAGAATGTTTCACCTACCTAATTTGTAATTAGCAGTGAGATACGTATTTAACTTATCGGGATAACGTATTATTTTACCACTAGTTGGATTTTTTTTTATCGCACGCGTGTATAATACGTTGCATTATGAGCCTAAAAGCGGTTTAATAAGATCCACTTTATGAGCAACTGTGATAAAAAAAAAAATTCAATTCGAACCGTTAGATGTAGTTCCTGAGAAATCTTAGCGCGTTCAAACAAACTCTTCAGCTTTATAATATAGTATAGATGGTTTTTCTTCGCTTTACCATCTTGTAATCATAATATTTTTAAACTTTCTAGTAACCTCAAATGTGATCTTCCGCTACCAGACGTTCCAAACAGCGAGGTGGACTTGTTAACCTATCAGATGGTGAAAGGCAAAAGAATCTTTGAAAAAGATAATCTTCCAGCGAAGGTTTATGCCTTTATGGCTCGGGTAAGTGATTTTTACTGTTTTCCGCGATTAGACCTCTTTATGTTGGGTCCTCTTTATGAGGATGGAGTAGACTATGCCCGACAATTAAAATACCCTCTCATCTTAGTCGACCGTGTCCAGAAGAAATAACTCGTCTTTACGTCTGGAGACAACTGGTTTTCATTACAATGTTTTCATTCACCGTAAGAGCAATGTCAATTAGCGTCAAGAAACTTAGAAAAAAGAAACTACGAACGCATTGTACGAACGTCAAATTTTATGATTAGCGCACATAAATTTTTCTCAAGAAAAATTCATTGGTGCTCGGATGTGATTTGATCCCACGACCTTCGGAATGAAAGTCGACCATTAGGCCAACACTTATTATTATTGTTTATTTATTTATTTTTAGCCTATTCCGTTCCACTGAAAGGCATAGGCATCCCTCCCCTCTTTTCCCTGTCCAGACCCTAAAATGAAAGCCCCACATCTTCTGGGCCTGTCGTAAGGTCTGACGGTGATGGCGGAATATCGAATGCTGTTAGGGACCCAGTCCGTGGTTACTTTATAATCATCATCATCATACGAGCGATGTTCCCGGTTGCATCCCTCTAGGGAGCCCGGGGTCCGCTTTCCTACTTTTACGCCTCCACTTTGCACGATCTTCGGCATCCCGGTTAGTAAGATCATTTGCATGCATATCACCCTTAACGACGTCAAGCCAGCACTTCTTGGGTCTACCCAGTCTGCCACGACCTGGTGGAGGCGCCATGGCAAGACATTTGTTCCCCTCCACCTTGTACGATCTTCGGCATCCTGGTTAGTATGGCCATTTGCACGTATATCACCCTTTACGACGTCAAGCCAGCACTTCTCGGGTCTACCCAGTCTGCCACGACCCGGCGGAGGCGCTATGGCGAGACATTTGTCCCCCATGCACGTAACTAGCCGGTTTTCGCAAGACGTGACGGTACCAGCGTAGGCGACATTCTTTCGTTCGTGGTTACATTATAATGATCTGATGATTATGTGTTTAGGTGACATGTAACTCCGGCTTCACCCTGGTCGGCAGGTTACTTTTTTACTGCAGAGATGGCAAGCTAACGGAGAAACCTAGCTGTAAAGCTATTCGTAAGTAGAGTTAGTTATTTTATAATCACTCCCAATAATCACTTTCTGATGACAAAGTTTCAATAAACAAGTCCAGTAGTTTCGGAGTATATTCAAGGCAAACCAACTATCAAATCTTTCAATCAAATTTCCAAAAGTCGTGGTACAAAAGTTGTTCGCCTAGACGTCTAAAACAACCCCCTTTTGTATTAAAACCCTTTCGCTGAAACACTTTGTATAGTATTAGTTGGTATAGACTGGCAGTGCCTGGCAACCCACGATTCAAGCCGCGGAAGTCCCTACTCCTGATCTGACGGGAATCTCCTTGATCATCTTCCTGCCCATATCCCACGTATTTAGGGTCGGCCCAGTACGTCTTCTTCATTTTGTTGTTTCCTAATCCGACGGGAATATCGTGTTTGTATTGGCTTTGAAACCACAGTCTCCTGGTGAGAGGCTTTGGCCGCGGCTTATTACCCCCAACCAGCCTAAGTCGTATCGCCAAGTGGATTTGTCCATGTTCTAACACGTAAGCCGTTGCAGCCACAAAAGGAGGAGGAGACGACGATACTCTTTTTGTCTGCAGTATTCTTACCTTCACCCTCGTCCCTAGAATGCCCTCGTTTATTTGAGAGTCTTTGAGCCACGAGCATAAAAAGCGTGCTACGCCTTATTTGCCATCTTGTGAGAAAGTGGTTTATTTTATTTTCCAGCGACCTGTGAAAAAAAACTTGATGACCCGAACATGTTGTCCTGTGGCTTGGGATATGAAGACGTTGAATCTAAATGCATTATACCGAGTGAAGGAATCGCAGGGTTTGGAGCGACATTTAGCCCTCCTGGTACGTAGAACAATAACATTAAAATTGTACTTGTATTTCCGCAACCAATTGGGTCCTTTTTGCAAGGCTTACCCAGTGCCTACCCTTACAGCTTAGTCCAGAGGATAAAACTCGTCAATATATCGAGCTAACTAAGCCGCGGGTTTCATCACGATGTTTTCCTTCCACCGTAAGAGCAATACCAATTAACGCACATTTTTGTATCTAAAGTGCTGTGACAAATCAAATCAAATCAAATCAAATCAAAATTTTTTATTTCTTTGGATGTATAATACCTTAAAAGTGTAATAGACCACTTGAAAACGTCTTAAAAACTAAGTTAGGATGTGTGCCTTCGGAACGCGCCCACCAATGAGAAGAAGGCACAAGAAACTCATGGGGTTTTTTTTTTTTTTTTTTTTTTTTTTTTTTTTTTTCACCAATTAGTGGAAGCTTCTTCTTCTTTTCGAGTCAGTGATGCTCGACCAGTCAAAAATTTTATGCCCAATAGATCGCCACTGCAAACTGCAGCAGCGTTCGCCTTCAATGCGATATTAGCGCCTGAAGACTAATCTTTAACCTTTTATGTTTCTCCAGCATGTGGTCGACTATCGGCCGGAAGTTTCGTCGTGAACGGTGAGCCGGCTAAACACGGAGACGTTCCGTGGCACGTTGGTATCTATTCTAAGAGCACTCGACCGTATATGCAAGTCTGTGGTGGAACACTCGTCAGAAACAACGTCGTCATCTCTGGTACTGATGAAGCTTATTACAATGCTATTACAAACGCTATTCTAATTAATATACAGGGGTATTAGTAATTATATAAGAAAACGGTTGAGGGCTACTTCTTCACCTTAACAAACAACTTTTGTTTAACAGCTTTTATAAATTCGAACATTTTCGGAAATTTTTTGAGGTTATATCAATTCCAACAAAAATCTGCAGATTTTTTAGTTAGGAAAATAGAAATGTTTTATAATATTATGGTTAATGACCTCTCCGTATAAGTAATAACTGATTTCTAACATTTGCTTTTTCCGTCAGTATTTTCATGTGAAATCTGTTTCAGCTGCTCATTGCTTCTGGAACGATATAGAAAAGAAGCTTCCAGCTGAAAACTTTGCCGTAGCAGCTGGAAAGAACTACCGACCATAGAACAACGTTAACGATACATCTACTGCCACTAAATCTGACGTAAGTATTGGGCGAAAACCCGTCGCTGAAGGCTTCGAGTTTGATTATGATCCTCAATCAAAATATTTTATGGTTGTAATGATCAATTACAAGACGAACATCGTCTCCTGTAAGTACCAAAGCAAAATCTTCAGTGAACTGTTTTAACAAATAAAGGATTTCTTTTCATTTCACATTCGTGAGATCCGTATCCCGCCCCGGTACCGTGGTGGTGCCACCAACTTCCAAGACGACCTCGCCGTGTTACCACTCACTACACCTCTGCAAGTCGACAACGTAATCGTGGTCCTTGCCTGCCTCGACTTCGACAACATCCTCGATGAGAAGCAGTTACAAGATGGGAACACTGGAACGGTAACTTCTAACTTGTTTCCTGTGGTGTTACAATAGTTTATGGGTCTTGGTTTTCTCAACTATCTTTCTTTATTTACTTTGATCTTTCGCTATAATCTTCCAAGATGTGAGGTTCTCCATTCGCTTCGTCTTGGTTTTTTTTTTTCGGAAAAAAGCAACCTTGGATTTCAATTCAGTTTCAATTTGAGTCATCAAGTACCACGGTCGGATAAAAACTAGGCTGGCTGTAGGCTATGGTAGTGCCTTTACTTGGTCTTTATTAAATTTTCGTGGCCTTCCATAGTTGCGCGTAGTGTCAGATCTGTAGAATTCTTTGTACCTATTTATACAATAAACGTATTTCATTTCATTTCAACGTTTTGCAGGTCTTGGTCTTCTCTATTATCTCCCTCCATTTCATTCGATCCCTCGTTATAATCTTCCAAGATGTGAGCTTCTCCATTCGCTGCAGGATTTCTTTTAGAGAGTCCTTCCAGCGCTTCCTTCGTTGGGAGTTTTTGTTGAGGTTTCCATTTGTAGACTCCAGGTCAATGATCTTGATTGATTGATCATGTTTTTGTTTTGATTGTCATCATCTTTTTTTTTACGAGTTCGTTCCTCTGGGTTTGATCGATTAAGCTTAGGGTGGTATATTCTGAGCAAGGCTACTTCATCTAATACATTGTCTCAAGCACTATAGTCGGAGACCCCTTTAACGACGACCTTCATCGAGCTGTTTAATGAATGAAAAGTATTTTATATCAAATCAAATATAAATATACCTATTGCAAATGGGTTGCCTAAAAAATTCAGTCCAGGGGCCCTACCGCGGTAAGTGCGTCGGCTTCAAGCCGACGTCGATATCCCAAACCGCGTCTCACAATGGGCAGAAATTTGAGCTTGCTTTTCATAGAAATTTTGAATAATTAAGTAGTGTTTTCGTGTGTTTTAAGTATGCAGGATTGCCAGGGACATCAAAACATTCAAAAATAAGTGATTATGGTTTTATTATTTAAAAAAAAAACAAAGTCACATTTTGTAGTGTTTTTTAGAAATAACAAAACCAGAATAACTTGTTTTTAAATGTTTTGATATCCTCAACAATCCGGCATACTTAAAACACATGACAAAAACCACTTAATTTTTCAAAACTCCTATGAAAGACAGGCTCAAAATTTCGCCCAGTGTGGGGCGCGCGTCGGCGTAAACCGACGCGCTGGTTTGAAGCCGACGCACTTACCGCTGAATATGATTTATTAATAATTAAATTTTTGTTTTGTTTTTTAACCCTTTCACTGGCTTGTTTAAGAGACAATTTCCATAACAATAGAAAGTATGAAGCCTATAGAATATGCAAACGTTAGGTTGCCTTATTTTTCCCGTCACAACTCGTGAGTAGACAGGTAAATCGAATCTAGTCATTTGCACTGGTCTGGTTAATGAATTAAAGTTAAGTTAAAATATTGGTACGGATGAAATTTTTTAAGCAACCTATTTGCAATATATTTAGTGGCCTATTTAATTTGATAAAAAATACTTTCAATCGATTAAACAGATCGATGAAGGTCGTCCTTAAAGGGATCCCGTACTACTACAGCGCCCTAAATAGCATGGATTAAAGGAAAAATGCTAGCCTCTGATTTCAATTTCTAACTGGTAAGTTATAAGAAACACTGAAAAAAAAATTTGCGGCCGTCAAGCCAACAAGACCTGACTAATAAAACCTTATATAAGCAAAGTGCCCTATGTCCTTAGGTGGCAGGCTGGGGACTAACGAGCGCAGACGGTCCAGCTTCTCAGATCCTGAACGTGGTGAAGCTGCCAATCGTGGACATCGAGCAGTGCATCAGCAGTGCTGAACCCTCATTCCTATCATCCATCACCAGTGACAAGATCTGCGCTGGATATACTAATGGTAAAAATTAAACAGTGGTGATATTATGTCATGAAAACGAAATCGCCGGCACCTCAGATCACATCTTGTTTGATGTGATCTGAGGCCGGCAAATAATAGACAAATAAAATAGGAACTTGTAAAAACTTATTGACTCAGCCGTTGTTTCCAGGTACGACAGTCTGCAGAGGCGACAGTGGTGGTGGTCTAACGATACCAGAGAGAGATGGTGAAGGAGACAAGTACTACCTTCGAGGGATCGTCTCCACGGCACCGAAGAGTGACCATCTGTGTAACGTTTACGCTGTAGCTACGTTCACACATCTGGCTAAACATAGACATTTTATTAATGCTGCGGTAAGTTTTTTTACACAAAATAGGCTTAATTTGATCTCATTTCACCAGATGAGAAGCGACGATGAGGATGTAGCATGCTTCCCTAGAAAGACAACGGCATGCCTGGACAGCATGATGGAACGTGACCAGTCACTTGGCACCATGACTTTGTCCAGGGGATGGTGTTAGAAGCCGCCGGCCAAGGTCTACCACCGCTTGATTGTCTGCTCCTTTAGCACCATCCGGGAGTTACGTTTGGACATCAAGGGCTAAATCCTACGGACGCAAGCAAACCTGAACCCCCAAAAAGTTTGTGTGACAATTTGTCCGGCGAACACCCGTCTGTGACGCAGAAGGTTGCGGGTTCGATTCCCGCCCCAAACAAATATTATTTATACAGATATCTGTTTCCAGTCTGGGTGTTTCTTCATGTTTATTATTATCTATGCATTTACAAAAGAAAAGTACATATATAAGTATTATGTCCGTTGTCTGGTCACAATAGCATAAGCCTAGTTGCTTGGCTTGCGGGGCTAGGATCGGGACTAACACGGGTAAAACTGCTGGGCACAGTATTTATATATTTTATTTATCTGCATTACTAATGTGTGTTTGGAGACTTAATAAGCAGTTTTAATTTCTGATTTTTCCATCCAGATGTCAGATACTTCAGTGGAGTCTGTTGGAGCAGCTACCGTGTCACCATCCATTGACGTCGTTGAAGAACAAGCACCTACCTCCGTACAACTTACTGATCCAATTAATACTGACAGAATAACTGATGTAAATACTGGCATAAATACCGACGGAAATACTGATGGAAATGTTAATGGAGACATCAATGTTGACGATGGAGAATCAGACGTTCGTCCATTAAACGTTGATGATGGTGTTTCCCATATACTTCCCATAACGGAATCATCAGATATTGATGATAGGTATACAATAGGCTACCCTCCAAAACCAGAAGAAGAAGCTAAGATATTCTGCAAAGATTCTTTAGATACATTTATTAAAAAATGTTATTTTTCAATAGATGATTTGGTAGCAAATATTAATCCTACTGAAAAGAAATGTAAAGAGCGTGACGGGCTTGTTTTATATGAATGCAAATAATAATCTAGGAATACGGTGAATTTAGACAGATATGTCAGATCAGAAGTATTGGAGCAGCCATTTTCTAATAACTTGGTGTGGGAGTGTCAGTGACAAAACGAAAACGACTGAAGGAAGTCAACAATACAGTGCTTCATTTGATGTATACGTCAGGGCGCTGCCATCTTGACTACTGTTTTGTGTCTATAAATAGGAATAAAATGACTGAACGTAGTTCATTCTGTCGCAGTAGCTTCATGATGTCTGAACTTTTTCATGGTCGCACAATTTATTTGAGTTAACTAGTTTAATACCTTTAAATAGAAGCTTAGGCGTTGTAGTAAAATAATGCTGATGGGTATGTAATTTATATGATTAAAATATGTTCTGATGATAATAGTGCCTTTAGGATTTACGTAACCTACGCTCAAATGGCTAAAATAGCTGGTCCTTTGTAGGGTAAGGTCTTTGATTAAAATTAAAGAACGTAGATAGGTGACGTTGATACATTAGGTACTCAAACCACATGAGTAGATTTACTCATGTGCTCAAACAATGGATCTAGTCTTTGACAGATACATACTACAGACATAGGTCTGTGACTGAGTCAATTAAGTGACGGGGACCTAATAAATAAATAAATATTGCAGGATATTCCACACATCGCCATCTAGCCCTAAGCTAAGCTACTAGACTTGTGTTATGGTATGGGTGCTAGACAACGGATACTCTTATATACTTTTCTTTTGTAAATACATACTTAGAATACATAGAAACAACCAGACCACAGACAAATATCTAAGCATAAATACTTGTGTGAGGCGGGAATCGAACCCGCAACCCTGTGTTTGGCAGTCCGGCATGGTGACCATTGTGCCAACTGGGTCGTCTGAATGAGGTCCATGCGTAGAGGCGAGACTCCACTTGCGCTCTCTCCATACAAACGTAGTCGACTGTTTCCTCCCTGGATAATGACACTAGCACATATATTTTTGTGCCATAAAACCTATAACTGCCATGACTATGCCCCTATTTTTCATTTTTTTTTTCATTTTGTAATTATCATAGAAATTGGTTACGCCACATACTATCATAATTTCTTAATAGAAATTCCCATTTAAACTTTTCGCGTCAACAAGGCTTACTCGTTAATAATGTTGGTAGCTTTAGATCAAAAGACTAATCGTTGGCATATATTTTTTATTCCCTTCGTATAGCAATTCGTGTGTCTTGTGGGAGTTCCCGGCTGGAGTTTCTACGTATCTCCATCGGTTCCGCGCCCTGGGTATTGCACACCAGGTGCCCATGAGGGTTCTGATAGCCCTCGCTGGATTTGGGTCTCAAATAGACCAATTACCGCGCCGCGCCGTTACCGGTATACGAAACAAACACGTGCAGACAGTGTGAATCCTGTTGTGGAAGCCTACCATCTGAGCTCAGAGGAGAAGAGAATAGCAGAAGACAGGTTAGTGCGACATTCCTTTCAGTTTCCCCCCTCTCACGTCTTGTATGCCAACGGTTATATATTTTATTAGTTAATTTGGTTAAGAACCAGCCCTCAATACAGTCCACTTAATAAATAAACTTAGATACTATGGTTTAGTATCGTATTTTATCAACCCTGCCAACGGCTAGGCACGTCCCTTGACTCCCGGCCGTAGCAGAAATTAAAAAAAAAAAAAAAAAAAAAATAGAAATAAGGGGAATGGTCATGGCAGTTATAAGTTTTATGCACCAAAAATATTTGCTCTAGTCTCATTATCCAGGGAGAAAACAGTCGACTACGTTTGTAATAGTTTGTATGGAGAAAGCCCCCGGTACCCTTTCCTCTTAATCAAAGGGAAACAGTCGTTAGGTCAAGTTAGAGGCCTTAAGGCGATCTGAAAACTCTAACAATAGGTGAGCCACACCACTATACGAGAAGAAGGAGAAGAAGAAAGGGAAACGTGCAAAAATGACTAATCTGCCAAGGCGAGCCTGTAAGCATACTTTACACGAAGCAACTCGCGGTATTTTTGACCCCCCTATATCTTCGTTATGGGTAAATAATAATAATAAATAATAAATCATTTATTTCAGGCCACAAAGGCCCATAGATACATACCTTATAGACTAACATACATATCTTATAACAATAATTGAATGTGTTAATAGATAGCTTAGAACTATGTTAGAAAAAAAAAAATCTGTTAGAAAAAATCTGTGTTGTAAAGCTAGAGTTCTATATTTTTGGATATCAAGAGTACTCTCCGAACCTTCCTCTACCCCCAAATTACAAGTTTGTACCTTTTAATATACTTACTACGAACTATCAAGGGCTAAAGTTGTCATAATTTGTCACTGACACTCTCACTCACTCACCGATCATCAAAATTCTAGGGTACTTCTAGCAGACCCACTTTGAAATTTTGTATACAGATAGGGGTTTAGGGAGTAGTAAAGGGAAACTTCAAAAATTAAAAAAGTTGAAAAAAATAGTTGTCTGTGAAATCGGTTTCTTCTTCTTCTTTGTCCATCCCTTATCCCTTTATATGGGGTCGGGTCTCCTCACTTTGTTGCGCCAGGACACTCTGTCCTGGCTTGTCTGCTCTGGCAATTGGGCTCTCTTAAGGTCTCTCTTTATGTTTGACCACCAGACGTCACCAGAGGTTTACGGACGATAATTTAACGTGATAACGTCCTATGAAACCGATGAAAAATCGCATTTTTTTATCATTTATTAATTTTTTGTCCTTTTTTTTTACTTTTTTTCCTTTATAGAAATCTTCTATTCGTCACTGGTCACCATAACACAAGCCCAGATGAGCGATATTATTATTGCTGCGTGCTGTGTGACGTCATTGTTGACATGGCGTCACTGGAACGTAACACAATGGGAACGTGCCAATGACGTCACGAGGACGTGATGACGTCAACAACCCGGGCACTGCGCGCAACAAACGGAGACTGCGGCGAATGCGGTGCGGCTAGGTGTGCGTTCACCTTAAATCGCTTCTAATACCGGCCTACCAAACTTTTTTTCTATTTCACTATTTAGAATGCTTAAAAGTTCTAAATAAATAAAAAAGTTGAAAATTAAAGTAAATTTTGATAATATTTAACAAGTTTTCGCGAAAATTAACCAAAATTTTTTTATCGTGTTGACTCAGGACCTTGATTTTTATACACCTTATAGGGACTATAGATCTCAGTATCTGGTATGAATTTCAACTTGACACGGACAGACAGACAGACGGACAGACGGACAAGAAAGTGATCTTTTATGGGTTCCTTTTTAGAGTTCCGTACCTCGAAAGTAAAAAACGGAACCCTTATAGGATCACTTTGTTGTCCGTCCGTCTGTCTGTCTGTCAATACCCTTTTTCTCAGGAACGCGTGGAAGTATCAAACTGGAATTTATATCAAACTAGCGACCCGCCCCGGCTTCGCACGGCTATATTATGCATGTATTATACATATAAACCTTCCTCTTGAATCACTCTATCTATTAAAAAAACCCCATCAAAATCCGTTGCGTAGTTTTAAACATTTAAGCAGTCAAAGGGAAATAGGGACAGAAAAAGCGACTTTGTTTTATACTATGTTGTAGTGATAGTGATACTCAGGTTTACTATCCCTTGGAGCTGTATAAAAATCAAACTTCTAAGCCAACGCCATCAAAAGATACAGCCGTTTATGCCGCAAATCGACACTCGCAAGGGAATCAAAACCGACGGAACCCTAAAAAGAATCACCTTTGCGCTTTTATAGTTTTTATTCACATAATGATCCATAATCTTAGTAGATCCACTCGTACGCATCATAAAGTGAGTAGGTACAGTATGCGTCATAAGTCCACTATCAGTTTACAACAATAATACTATCAACATCTATTTGACTTACGACCTTCTTCTAATTATTCTTCTTCTTCACGTATAGTGGTGTGGCTCACCTATTGTTAGAGTTTTTAGATCGCCTTAAGGCCTCTAACTTGACCTAACGACTGCTACTAGAGGTAGCAACCGGGACCAACGGCTTAACGTACCTTCCGAAGCACGGAGTAGCCCACAAAAACATATTTTTGCCACACTACTAATTGGTCACCCATCGAAATAATGACCGCGCCAGGCGTCGTTTAACCCGCACGACCGTAAACGATCAGCGAGCTTCGCTTAGCTATGAGCCTCCTCACCTTCTTCTAATAGACGTTACACACAAACATAAATTCTTGAATTAAAAGTACTTAGTGTGATTATTATTTTCAACATGTTAGCTATGTATTCAGTTGTGTGAGTGGTATAAGCCGCCACCCGCTACACCAACCGACGTGGGTTCGATCCACAGGTTACGTTGTTATAATGTTCAAATAGTGCTGCACACTCACAGGATTGTAAACGTTACGGTGGGCAGAGACTTTTGACCGTTGATTGTACGTACAAGGTAATTCTTGAGGAAATACGAAAATTAAATAAATCCAGTATTAAATTTATCGTGTAGTGATAAACACGTTAGAGTTTTTTTGTTCAATTAAATCATTTTTCAAATAAAAAAATATTTCCAGTTTGGTTTTTTTTAATGATGTTGTGTTTATTTTTTTGTATGATTTGTAAGTATTACTAGATTATATATACATTAGCGTTTTTTCCCGCGTGTTTTTAAATTTTGATTTTGATTTCCTACAACCACAGTAAATCATCCTAGTGACTCCTAATACCGTGGGAATCTATACTAATATTATAAAGCTAAAAAGTTTGTTTGTTTGAACGCGCTAATCTCAGAAACTACTGGTTCGAATTGAAAAAATATTTTTGTATGGATAATCCATTTATCGAGGAAGGCTATAGGCTACTTTTTATTTTGATATTCCCACGGGATCGGGACTTACGCGGGTGAAACTGCGGGGTGCAGCTAGTCTATACTTAATATTATAAAGCTGAAGAGTTTGTTTGTTTGTTTGAACACGCCAATCTCAGGAACTACTGGTTCGAATTGAAAAATTATTTTTGTGTTGGATAGTCCAATTTTATCGAGGTAGGCTTTAGGCTATATAACCACATAATATAACATCACGCTGCGACCAATAGGAGCGAAGAATCAGTGGGAAATATGGAAAAGGCGGAGAAAATTATTTATCCTTGAGGGCTTCCGTTGATTGTTTGACAGCGCCTATCTCAGGAACTACTGGTTCGAATTGAAAAATTATTTTTGTGTTGGATAGTCCATTTATCGAGGAAGACTTTGTTATATAGCGCGTCCAAACAAACAAACAAACTCTTTAGCTTTATAATTTTAGTATATAGATTATATAGGACAGATACTTTTATTACACAGCGGAGCACAGCAATTATTTCATATTTTTATCTAGCTGTCAAGTAATTACCAAATTTTCTTTTTTCAGTGATTTTGGGGACCACAGGACAAACACCTGAGTAAGTTTTTCTGCATGAAAACTGTGTGTATTAAGAATTGACGACCCAGTTGTCATAATGGTCACCATGCCGGACTTCCACATAGGGTTGCGGGTTCGATTCCCGTCTCAGGCAAGTATTTATATTTGACTGTGGTCTGGTTGTTTCTATGTATTATAAGTATATATTTACAAAAGTAAAGTATATAAGTAAAGTGTATATCCGTTGTCTAGCACCCTTATACAAGTCTAGTAACTTAGCTTGGGGCTAGATGGCGATGGTGTGAAATGTCCTGCAATATTTATTTATTTATTTAGATGGCGATGTGTGGTGTATTCTGCAATATTAATTTAAGCAATATTTATTTATTAGATATGTAGTAAATACCCACGAACCTTCGAAAATAAAATAAAAATCCCTTTCAAGTTTGGGAAGAACCGGTTGCCAATGGTGTTACCACATTTTGAGTTGCCTAAAGAATTTCAAAAAGTCTTTGGACACTTTGGCATAGTAATTTAAAATGCTGCGGTGCAATTTGAGACCCATGCCAATCGATAGAGGGCATTATGGCGAACAAATAATGCCTTCACACCAAACCGCTAAAGCGTCTCGGAAACGGGATATTGAAATGAAATGAAATGCACTGCGCAATAAGCAATACTATGCCAAGCTCCTTTACTAAACGTTCAGACCCCTTTAAATTAAAATAAAATACAATTTTTCATTGAAATCTGTTCAGGTAGTTTTTGCATGAGGGTCATTCTTTTTCAATGGCCTAGTCTTATTTTTATGATCGGGCAATTTTATTTATGGTCATGTCTATGATTGGTAATATTTAATGGTGGGCCAATTTTATCATTAAATAAAATAGAAAAAAATATCAATATTGCAGGACATTCTACACATCGCCATCTAGCGCCAAGATAAGTAACTAGACTTGTGATAAGGGTGCTAGACAACGGATATACTACCTACTTTATACTTTTCATTTGTAAATATCACTAATCATTTGGCCATTTTTCGAGTAGGAAGGACAACTTTATTATTATTTTTGGACATATTTCTTATTGAACTAGAAAATAGAAATAGATTTCATTTATTCGCAACAAAAAACTTATGGATAAATCCTATCCTACTAATATCATTAATAAATTATACAATACATATTTTTAATTATAAACGTAAAAGTTTGTGTGTGTTAGTATGTGTGTTTTGTGTATGTATGTTACCCCTTCACTCAAAAACTACTGAACCGATTACGATGAAACTCAGTATCTAGATAGCTGGAGACCTGGATTAACACATAGGCTACTTTTTATCCCGATATTCCCACGGGATTGGGACAAACGCGGGTAAAACAGGGCGCAGGTAGTAATGAATCACTACATAGTTTAAAACAAAGTCGCTTTCTCTGTCCCTATGTCCCTATGTATGCTTATATCTTTAAAACTACGCAACGGATTTTGATGCGGTTTTTTTAATAGATAGAGTGATTCAAGAGGAAGGTTTTTATGAATAATATATGCATAATATAGCCGTGCGAAGCCGGGGCGGGTCGCTAGTATCACTACATAGTATAAAACAAAGTCGCTTTTTCTGTCCCTATTTCCCTTTGACCGCTTAAATCTTTAAAACTACGCAACGGATTTTGATGGGATTTTTTTTAATAGATATAGTGATTCAAGAGGAAGGTTTATATGTATAATACATGCATAATATAGCCGTGCGAAGCCGGAGCGGGTCGCTAGTTATCATTATAATATATCATCATCATAATCAGCCCATACAAGTCCACTGGTGGACATAGGCAATCGCTACAATGTTTATCAATAACTAGCGCACGGCTATATTATGCATGTATTATACATATAAAACTTCCTCTTGACTCACTCTATCTATTAAAAAAAATCGCATCAAAATCCGTTGCGTAGTTTGAAAGATCTAAGCATACAAAGGGAAATAGGGACGGCGAAAAGTGACTTTATTTTATACTATGTAGTGATGATAATGATAAATGTTCTCAAACTTTCCAGTGATCTAAAATGTAATCTCCCACCACCTGACGTTTCTAATGGCGAGGTGAGGTTATTAAACTATCAGCTGGTGAAAGGCAAGAGGATCGTTGGTGATCGACAAGACCCATTCCAAGAACCAGTCTTAGATGAATACCCCACAAAGGTTTATGCCTTTTTGGCTACGGTAAGCGTACTTTATTTCCGCAACTAAACCTCTTCCCCCTTATTCAAAAACGAGGTTTAAGGATAGTCCGAGATATGGATTTAAACCTTAGATTTAGACTCAGATTTACTCGTGAACTATAGTCTAAATACTATCCCTATATCTCTATATATATAAAATTCTCGTGTCACGGGGTTCGAACTTGAACTCCTCCGAAACGGCTTGACCGATTCTCATGAAATTTTGTGAGCATATTCAGTAGGTCTGAGAATCGGCCAACATTATTTTTTATTTTGTTTCCTTTAGTTTTTTTTTAAATGGCAAAACAACGTTTGCCGGGACAGCTAGTAATCTATAAGGACAGTGTTTAGATTACACACAGCTCAAACCAATATTTTAGCTATTATGACATAGTACACACCAGCTAAGAAATTATTAAAAAATGAACAATAACATATCGAACAGTAGTTGCACGCCACAGTTTCACCCGCGTAGCTCCCAATCCCTAAACACTATCCTTATAGATTATATGGGGATAGTGTTAAGACTATAGTTCACGAGTAAATCTGTGTCGAAATCTAAGGTTTAAATCCACATCTCGGACTATCCTTAAACCTCGTTTTGGAATAAGGGGGCTTTAGTTTGGTCCTTTTTGTGTGAGGATGGAGTAGACTATGCCTAGCAATTATACTACTCTCTCAACTTAGTCGACCGTTTCCATAGAAAAGAACTCGTCACAATACGGGAGTCAATCAAGCTGCGGTTTTCGTCAATTCATAAATTCCAAATCTTAAATATTATTGTTTATTCTTTAGCTTATTCCGTTCTACTGCAGGGCAAAGGCCTCCCTCCCCTCTTTCCATTGTTCCATTGTTAGTACAAGCTGGGTCCAGTCTCTACGATGCGAGTCCAACTTGTCCCGTCATCTCCTTCTGGGCCTGCTATGGGGTCGACTGCTGTTCGAAACCCAGTCCGTGGTTAATTTAAATTATAATAATCTGTCGCTCAGCGGGCTATGGAGATAATAGAGAGCTATGTTAGGAGTTTCTCTACGTGATGGAATCCGAAATACGGAAATCCGTAGAAGAACCCAAGCAACATAGCTCTCAGGATTGGTAAGTGAAGTGGCAATGGGCAGGTCATATAGCTCGCAGAACTGACAACCGCTGGGGAGTAAAGGTTCTCGAGTGGCTGCTGCGATGCAACGCGAAACGGAGTGTTGGGAGACCAGCTGCCCGGTGGACCGACGACATTGTAGCGGTCGCGGGTAGTCGGTGGATGGAGGCGGCTCGGGACCGCTGTTTGTGGCGTCGTAAGGGGGAGGCCTATGTCCAGCAGTGGACGTGTATGGTCTGATATGATGATGATAAATCTGACGATTATGTGTTCAGATGACATGCAACCCTGGTTTCATCCAGGCCGGCGGCGGTCTCTTCGCAGGCAACTTCTCCTGCGAAGATGGCAAGCTAACGAAGATACCTAGCTGCGTAGCTATCCGTAAGTAAAGCTATTTCATACCAGCAGGCTGCTTCACAAACCATCGGAAGGCTACTGAAAATACTGAAAAGACAAAGATGGCTACACGTCAAAAGTCGCGGGAGTGATGGAACAGCAAAAATGTTTTTTCGTTTCGGTTGCCTTCCGACAGTTTGTGCCGAAATCGTAGGGCTGGAGTGCGGTTTCGGCTGATCCGATAGGAATATCGTCTTCAATGATCTTGCATCTCTATGTGTTAAATGTAATGCTAATAAATAATAGGCTTTAAAACTACACAAAAAAAATAGGTTTTCTTGACGTAAGTTAAAGTCATAATAAGTACTTACTTTTTTAGAAATAATCATATTCTAGAATACAAACTATTGAAGCGATTGACATCAATATGTTTTGTTGCAATTTAAAGGATCAAAACAGGTTTTCAATCCTTCCAAAATTTTCGATCCTGGGACGAAAATTTAATTAAACTTGGGTTGTGATCCTCTTTGGACTCTGAAGGCATACGACCGATGGCTCCAGAAGTCTTTTGGGGAAGGCTTATGTTCAGCACTGCAGTGGATATTCTGTGGCTGATATGATCAGGGGTTTGTCTTGTTGGCGTCCGTGGAATTTAGCCCTAGATGTCCCATACGTGACCCGACGGGTCGGAAATAGTACATTGCGATACAATTGTGGAAAATTGATCTTTGCATAGAGGCGGTTTAACACCAGCGAGCGGTACGCGAGGGCGTTTACAAAGTCGAGATGCAAAGATCAATTCGACACGCGTATCGTACGACGTTTTTTATCACAGTTGCGAATAAAAGAAAATACTTGAAATGAAAAGAAAATAATAAATAACAACATTATTTGTGATAAGTCTATGTTTACAAATTTTTATGGCAATATTTTTTTGTTAATTATACTCTCGAAAGGCCAGGCAAAATACTTTTTCACACCTGCAGCACTTTAATCACGGATTAAAACCCTATTAACCTCAACTTAAAGCAAGACTTTATTCCCAAGGGAGATAATGTTGTATGAAACTCCCAAGGGAATAAAGTGATTTGAATTTGGAACGTTCAAAAATTCGTGTGAAAACTCTTGATTTTTATGTTGAAGGTCTCAGCAAATAGGTTTTATTTATAATAAGTAATTTGATTGGTGTACAAAAATCTAGTAGGCCACGATTTGTGTTTTTTATTTTGATTGTTACGTTAGGTCTAAGGCAAATAGGTTTTGCCTATAATACCTACCAAATATTTACCATCATGCTACCATATAATTGCAATTGCCCCATTTTTTTTTAAAGTTGATTTTTTTAATGTGGCCAGGGAACTAGCCACCACAAGAATTTAAAAAAAATTGGACTGACGGTATGAAAAGTAGAGTATGCACCTCGGGATAAAGCATGTCTTCGTCTTGGGCGGCTTGAACCCCTCGCTTCACTCGGGACTCTACTTAACTCCCTCGCTTCGCTCAGGAGTTAACTTTATACTCCCTCACTGCGCTCGGGAGTTAACCCGAGAGTCCCTCGTTGCACTCGGGGTTCAATATGCCACTCACAACATTAGACATTGCTTTATGCCTTTGATGCATAATCTACTTTTAACCTATATTAGCCTCGTCTGACATACAATATTTGTTAGGGTCTTTCCATTTGTTTTTGCGTCGGGGTTTAAAAACAGAATATACAGGTAAGGAAAAAAAAAAATATGTACTTAAAGAAAAAACAAAATAAAAACAAAACTCAATTTTTAATTGTTTTCTGACGTTATCACGTTAAATTTTCGTTTATAAACCAACTTTAGATACAACTATTTTTACTAGGTTAAAAACTCTTTGTTGGTACTTTTTTTCTATACATCAAAACAGCATAACCCAGATAAATTAAGAATGTTTCATCTACCTAACATGTAATTAGCAGTAAGATACGTATTTAACTTATCGGGATAACATTTATTTTAGCACTAGTTGGATATTTTTATATCGCACGCGTGTATAATACGTTGCATTATGAGCCTAAAAGCGGTTTAATAAGTTCCACTTTATGAGCAACTGTGATAAAAAGTTTATATTCCACTGTCGTGTTCCTTCCTGCCTTCACTGGTGTTCCTCGTTTATTTGAGGGTCTTTGAGTCACGTGGGTATCTTCTAGAAAGCGTGAAAGTCTAAGGTCCGTATTAATAAACCGAACTCAATATCGATTTCAATCTTGAGTTTGCTCTTGAGTTGTTGCGCTGATTAAATAACCTATCTTAAGACGCGATTAAAGAGCGACGTATCACTTGAGTCATACCGTATTAATAAATCAAACTCAGCTCTCAAAATATGTCTCAAGATGTAGTTTCGTGAACTCAAGTCTGATTGCGGGTCATACAAATCTTACATTTTTTTAAATATTTTCACATTAAAAACAAGTTGACAGCAAAATATGACGACACTACCTTCCATAGGGTAAGAACATATCATTTAAGGTAAGAACAAAGCGTTATGTCATTCAAGATCAGTCTCAAATCTCAAGAGCGATATCAGCCTGGTTAAAACTTGAGTTTTATCTATTAATTAACGCCTAACTTAAGATAGTGACCACATCTCAAGACTCACTCGATTGATACGCACTCAAGATCGATATTGAGAGCGATTTATTAATACGGGCCTTAGACCGTATCGTTACCTACTATCGTGTGAGATAGTGGTCTATTTTTAACCGACTTCGAAAAAGGAGGAGGTTCTCAATTCGTCTGTATGTTGTTGTTGTTGTTTTTTTTTTGTGTGTATGTTACGCGATCATTCGAAGACGGCTCAACCAATTGAGATGATTCTTTTTGTGTTCGAAAGGTGATACCTCAGGGGTGGTCCCATAAAAATTTGGTGAGGATTTGATGAGAATCTTCGGAGTGATGAACAGAATTGCACCCAAGAGTGCAGCAAATTGCTCAGTTTTCGATTTCCACCAGTACAGTTGGCCCCTAAACGAATAGTTACCGATAAATGGAATATCTGAAACCACCTTCTCATCAGAAAACTCTTCAATTAGTTACGATTACAGGTTACAATTTGAAGAATTTAGTCGAATTTAGTCACCGGACTGGGTTTGAATGAATGTTGATAGAGAACCCTATCTTAAATGAAGTTCTGATGAGGATCTTCGAAGTGATGAACAGAATTGCACCTCGAGAGTGCAGCAAATTGCTAATTTTTCGATTTCCACCAGGAGAATTGGCCCATAAACTAATATTTACCGATAAATGCAATATCTGAAACCACCTTCTCATCAGAAAACTCTTCAATCGGATACGATTACAGGTTACAATTTGAATAAAATATTCGCTTTTGCCTCGCCGGCCTGGGTTTGAATGAATTTTGATAGAGAACCCTATCCTAAATGAAGATCTGATGAGGATCTTCGGAGTGATGAACAGATCTGCACAGCGAGATTCAACAAATTCCTCAGTTTTCCATTTCCACTCATAGAAGTGGCCCATACACAAATAGGTACCGATGAATGGAGCATCTGAAAACACCTTCTTATCAAAAAACTCTTCAATGGGTTACGATTAGGTACAGGTTGCAATTTGAAGAAACAGTCGCTTACGCCTCATGGAGTAGAATTTTCAGTGACAGTGGCACTAAAAAAGGTTAAATAAAAAAATAAATTAAAATTTTAAAAACCGACTTCAAAAAAACCTGAAAACAAAAATTTAAAAAACCTGAAAAGAAAAACCAAAAAGTGACAAATAATCCATTTCGGGTCAATAAGACAACAGATCACTTAAACATAAGTACTTACTTGGAAGTCGGACTGGGTGACACCATGTTTTCTTTATACCTCTCAACATTCAATCTAACCCAGTCCGACTTCCAAGTAAGTACTTATGTTTAAGTGATCTGTTGTCTTATTGACCCGAAATGGATTATTTTTCACTTTTTGGTTTTTCTTTTCAGGTTTTTTAAATTTTTGTTTTCAGGTTTTTTTGAAGTCGGTTTTTAAAATTTTAATTTATTTTTTTATGACGACCCAGTTGGCACAATGGTCACTATGCCGGACTGCCAAACACAGGGATGCGGGTTCGTTTCCTCCCTTAGACAAGTATTTATGCTTCGATATTTGTCTGTGGTCTGGTTGTTCCTATGTATTATAAGTATATATTTACAAAAGAAAAGTATTTTAGGTAGTATATCCGTTGTCTAGAACCCATAACACAAGTATAGTTACTTAACTTGGGGCTAGATGGCGATGTGTGGAAAGTCCTGCAATATTTATATTTTTTTTCCAGCGACCTGTGAAAAGAATCTTGATGAACCGAACATGTTGTCCTGTGGCTTGGGATATGATAAAACTATATCTAAATGCACTATACCAAGTGATGGAATCGCAGGGTTTGGGGTGACATCGAGCCCTCCTGGTACGTAGAACAATAAAACATTAAAGTTGTACAGCCACATTACCAATTAGCTGAACCCCACGTGACCCAGAACTCACTCGCATCTCTGTAAAAAATATAATAATAACTAGCTGCGCTCCGCGGTTTCACCCGCGTAACTCCCGATCCCGTGGGAATATCGGGATAAATTAAGATGTAAGCTATCCTATCTCTCAAGTTGGATCGAACTGCACATGGTGTGCGAATTTTATTATAATCGGTTAAGTGGTTTAGGAGTCCATTGAGGACAAACATTGTGACACGAGATTTATATATATTAAGAAGAAAGATAAGGGTGGCCCAGTCTGAGAGTTGGCGAGTCTCCGCCTGCCATTTTTACGTGTTTATTGGACATTGTTACGGCAGGTGCCATAGTATCCATAGTTCCCCAGTATCTAGTCCACTACCATCCTATCACAATAGCTCAAGTAGTTTTGTCCAATATCAATAGATTATCAATAGTTTTAACCAAACCGGAGGTTGTCCTTGGTTGCACTTTATAGTGTAGACAGGGATAATCGCCGGTTTAGAATCCACCCCATTGTTTGCTATTATACTTTTTATTGTAAAGGGCCTCTACGTATTGGCTTCGGCTCCACGCACGCCTTCCAAAGGTCCGGGGCTGCATAGCCCCGTGATACAGGACGTTTAACAGACAAATAATAATAATAATAAATCGTTTATTTCAGGTAACCGCCTTATAAATAAGTACAGACTCATTTAAAATGGATACCTTACAGACTAACATACATATAGATAATATTATAATGAAAAAATATGTTAAGTTTTAGGGTCTTGAATCTTCGGTCTCGCCTCCCTATGACATCTATATAGTATTTACCTATTTTGATTTTTTTTATATTGTATTGTATAGTACATTGTTGAGAAAACAGAATCAGGTAACATTACTTTACAACCTAACAGATGTGCGAGTGAGCTCTAGGTCACGTGTTGTTCAGATAATTGGTAATGTAACTGTACTTGTATACGGGATTTTCCGCAACCAGTTGGGTCCTTATTGCGTGAAGGTGGAGTAGGCTTGCCCATCACCTATGCTACCCTTTCAGCTTAGTCCAGAGGAAAAAGCTCTTCAATATAGCTGGAGCTAACTAACTTTTCCTTCACCGTAAGAGCAATGCCAATTAGCGCACATAAATTTTGTGACTAAAGTGCTGTCACTTTCACCAATTAGTGGGGCCTGGAGGCTTCTTCTTTTTTTTAAAATGACGCGCGCTCAAAATTTTTCTGCTCATAATTTGCCACTGGAACTGTAGCAACGTTGGCCTCCATCAGGTCCTCCAATGTGCAGGAGGCTAATCTTTAACCTTTTATGTTTCTCCAGCATGTGGTCGATTACCAGCCGGAAGTTTCGTCGTGAACGGTGAGCCGGCTAAACACGGAGACGTTCCATGGCACGTTGGTATCTACTCTAAGAGCACTCGACCGTATATGCAAGTCTGTGGTGGAACACTCGTCAGGGACAACGTCGTCATCTCTGGTACTGATGAAGCTTATTTACCTATTTGCTTGTTTGTTTCCGCTTTACAGTCAAACGACTCGACCGTTTTGGATGAAAATTGGCAAAGTGGTAGTATAGGGAATGAAGAAGGATTTTTAGTTTTTTTTTTAAGCTATTGCATAGATTTTATCGCGGGCCTTGGGGGGCGAATCAAAAAATTCCGTAACGAAAAAAACATAAGGTTTAAAGAATTTATTCTCAAAAAAAGACAAGTACATGTCACTTAATAGAGAATACATGTCGGACGACAAATGTCGGACGACTATTTTTATTTTTTATTTTTTTTATTTATATATTTTTTTATTATTTTATAAGAACATTTACTAAGACAAGAAATTATTCTCGATATAGCAATAGCTTTACCGCGGCAGTCCCCGAGTGCCACACGTTTTTTTTAGTTTTACGGGGCTGTTTCCGCACTTAGCCTCATTATTTGGGCCATTGTGCGTGTGTGAGTATCCTACTTGTCACTCCAACCATCCCAGGTCCTCCCAGAAAGCTAGCAGCCTTTTCAGTTTGCCACAGGCCTCCGGAAAAGATGTCGGCGATTGAAGAGACCGAGCCCGTTGATCTGCCACGCTACTGCACTCCATGAGCACGTGCTGTGGGTTTTCTTCTGCCTCCATGCATCCCCTGCACAGAGGGCTATCTGTAACACCTATGGTAAACAAGTATTTGTTTAATGCACAATGACCGGTTATATCAACCGAAAATGAAGAAGGATATAGGATACTTTAATTAAAATTTTAAACTAGTTTTAGTTTAAGATTTTACAATAACATTGTCCATTGCAAATTCAAAAGAGTGTTCGTCCAAAAAAGAATTGCATACATACCAAGTTCTTCCGCCGAACCTTTTGATGACCCAGTTGGCATAATAGTCACTATGCTGGACTGCCAAACACAGGGTTCGATTCCCGCCTCAGACAAGTATTTATGCTTAGATATTTGTCTGTGGTCTGGTTGTTTCTATGTCTTATACGTATACTAGCGACCCGCCCCGGCTTCGCACGGCTGTATTATGCATGTATTAAAACCTTCCTCTTGAATCACTCTATCTGTTAAAAAAATCCGCATCAAAATCCGTTGCGTAGTTTTAAAGATATAACCATACAAAGGGAAATAGGGACAGAGAAAGTGACTTTATTTTATACTATGTAGTGATAGTGATATTTACAAAAGAAAAGTATATAAGTAGTATATTCGTTGTCTAGCACCCATAACACAAGTTTAGTTACTTAGCTTGGGGCTAGATTGCGATGTGTGGAATGTCCTGCAATATTTATTTATTGGACTCCGCTTTGAAGGGTTTACCCTTCTTTTTCATCTATCTACTGAAACTATACGGAAGCCCTACAAAATACAGGGTAAAACTGCATCATTAGATATTTAAAAAAGTCATTATCCTAGCCAGAAATCGATAAAAAAAAATCAAATCAATATATTTTTATACCAATGGATAGTCTTGCTGATAGAGATCAATTCTTGGAAACAAACATAGTATGGCAAAGCAATATAGTATTCAATGAAAAAATTAGGATTTTCAAGCGTTTCTACCAGAGAATTGATTTACCTATATTTCTAACATATATACT
This sequence comes from Idaea aversata, assembly GCA_907269075.1. Lineage (NCBI taxonomy): Eukaryota > Metazoa > Arthropoda > Insecta > Lepidoptera > Geometridae > Idaea > Idaea aversata. The sequence continues at coordinate 4,659,762 of OU026112.1, read as the reverse complement.
TACGCGATTACGGCATATAACCAATTACTTTTCCTTGAGTATTTTCATGTGAAATCTGTTTCAGCTGCTCATTGCTTCTGGAACGATATAGAAAAGAAGCTTCCAGCTGAAAACTTCGCCGTTGCAGCTGGCAAGATCTACCGACCATGGAACAACGTCAACGATACGTCTACCACTAAATCTGATGTAAGTGTTGAGGCTCCGGGTTCGATTCCCGTTTCAAACAAATATTTGGACCATTTGTTTCTGTTCTTGGTGTTACTGTATGTATTTACCTCAACGCGAGCGTGGCAAAAGCCGAGATGGAATGATCAATCCACACGTGTATCGTACGACGCTTTTTATCACAGTTGCAAATAAAAAAAGACTTGTTATAATAATTTTTGAAGTGAAAACTTCTTTAGCGGCGTTGAGCACTTTTTCTGTAATGGGTATAAAATCTTAAACTCGCGTCAGGACACGTGACCTGATCGAAAAAGCGTAAGACGGATGGAGAGTAGACAGCTATCCCCTCTCTACGGCGCGGCGAAAATGTATGCCTGGGCCTACTGTTTTTAATTTGGCTGTGAGTGTATTAAGACGTACATATGGTATTTTTTAACGGACGACTATTGACGGACGACAAATGTCGGACGACTATTTGTCGGACGACTATTGACGGACGACAATTTGTTGGACGACAAATGTCGGACGACTATTTGTTGGACGACAAATGTCGGACGACTATTTGTCGTCCGACTATTTTTTTTTTTTCATCTAAAACTCTTTTTGCGTATGTTCTCGCGACATATGAGATTTTACACAGATATACAGTTTTCACTTCTGCCTGCACTCCCGGAGTGCGCTGTTTTTTTTAAGAATTTTAGGTTATGTTTACTATTTTAGACTACAATTGCCACCATGACACATGCCTAGTTGCTTAGTTGCTTAGTTTGAGGTTAGATGGCGCTGTGTAAAATCTCCTGTAAGATTTTCATATTTAACCAATAAAGACCTTTGCCCCCTTATTCCAAAACAAGGTTTAAGGATAGTCCGAGATGTAGATTTAAACCTCAGATTTAAACACAGATTTACTAGTGAACTATAGTATGACGACCCAGTTGGCACAATGGTCACCATGCCGGACTGCCAAACACAGGGTCGCGGGTTCGATTCCCGCCTCAGACAAGTATTTATGCTTAGATATTTGTCTGTGGTCTGGTTGTTTTTATGTATTATAAGTATATATTTACAAAAGAAAAGTATTTATGTAGTATATCCGTTGTCTAGCACCCATAACACAAGTCTAGTTACTTAGTTTGGGGTTAGATGGCGATGTGTGGAATGTCCTGCAATATTTATTTATTTATAGTCTAAACACTATCCCTATAGATTTTACCGAAATCTATAGTCTAAACACTATCCCTATAGATTACAATAGGGATAGTGTTTAACTATAGTTCACGAGTAAGTCTGTGTTTAAATCTAAGGTTTAAATCCACATCTCGGACTATTCTTAAACCTCAATTTGGAATAAGGGGGTGTATGTCCAACTAGCATCCCAACCTCAAACACTACAATGCAAACGCGAACGTTTACTATTTCAAGAAAATGATATGTTGAATGAATATTGGTTGGTTGAATGTTTATTTGTGATGTGCATGTATGTTTTTACCCGACTACGGCGAAGCCAAAAGGGAGGGTTGTGTGTTTGACCTGAATGTATGTATGTTTGTATGTATGTATGTATGTTCATCTGTTCCCACGTAACTTCAAAACTACTTACTATAATTCAACAAATGAGGTATCGTTAGAAGCGTCTCAATAGTCCGCTGGTTATAGGTTATGTGACGTCACAATAAATTGAATGTGGCGCCCTCTAGATGACAAAGAGTCATCAATTAATTATTTTATTTTATTTATTTTATTTTGTTTGTGTAATTGAAGTTAAGTTTAATTTTTTTTTATCAATGTTACATGTATTCTTATGTTTTTCAAGTAATTAAAGGAGACAATGATCGCTTCGGACAAGGTGAAGTTCTACCATAATTATAGTTTGGCAACGTCGTGCGCGACCATCCTGCGGGGTGACAGATGGTGGCGGGGTTGAGGTAATTGACACGATACACACGGGAGAAGTGTGCCCGGATATATCTTGCGATATATTGTATCAATTTGTGTTATGACGTAATGTAAGATTAAATAAAAGTTACTTAAAAGGAGTTTAATTATTTAAATTGTTGGTAGTGGAAGATATAGTAAGTGAAAAATGAAAATATATGCACTTTGATGTTCACTCTCTCTTTGAAATTCTTCATTGTCGTCGTCATCATCATCGTCTTTATTCAATCGAAATATAAATCTTCAAAAAACAACATTAATATAAAAATTACATATTTCTTTACAATATTAAGTTTAATAAATCAATGTCGATTTTACATAGCCCGAGCAGATGGTGCCGGTGGTGAAGCTTCACGTCTGCCCAGTCAGCACACCAATAATCAATTATATAAAAAATAAACAATAATGTGCCTACCTATCCAATGCATCGACAAATACAATCTGATTTATAATATTCGTCTACATTTTTATGACATGGTGGTCAAATTTTATAAACAACATTCTTAGTCTTCGTATCGTCAGACTCGTCCTGAGATCGTTATCTCGTGTGGGTCCAACTCAAAGTGTCATAGATTCCACAACACAATATGTTGCCGCTTCGAGTGCGCGGCCGAGACTGTCACAAGTTGACGTGCAGTGCACGCGTTACCCTTCCCCACTACACCACCCGCTACCTGCTGATATCTTCAGTACCTCGTCCCCGCCACCGTCTGTAACGTCCCAAGGAGGGTTCGGCACGAAGTTGCCAGACTATAGACAAAGTGCTTCGTCCGAAGCGATTATCCTGAAAAACCTAGTGTACATTCGCTCTTGCGTTCTAGTGTTTAAGGTTGGGATGTTAGTAAGACATGCAAAGTTACCATAATTCGCAATTCGCAAAGAGTCGTTTGTATGAATGTTCAGGACATCATTATAAATGAAATATGAATAGTCCTCATCGATCCGACATTTGCAAAAGAAATATCGAAGGTCAAACGTTTGAAATATGGGTTTTTGCGTTTTTCGTTTTGCGTTATTGATGTGAAACATCTATAGCCGCACGTAAAACCGATTTCTGCCGTGGCGACGCACAGTGGGTCGAAACTGCAAATGATGGACATAGGGCTGTTTTTCGATGCAGATCGTTAGAGCTCACTATAACCGCACGTAAAACCGATTTCTGGCGTGGCGACGCATGCCGTGGCAAGCACGCGTCGCCTCGCTATATGATGGTATATACAGGAAAAGTATTTTTGTAGTGCACAAATTTCGGTATGTTTTAAGCACATTAAAATAAAAAATACTGTTTTTTTTTATTTTGGAGCTAATTCAAAAACTCTCAGAGCTATAACCATTTAAGTGTTTCTAACAAAACGACGAAGTCCATGGACACAATACTAGCGCCAGCGATAAATGAAGGTAGGTACCTACGCCTACGCGTCACTGTGTGTATCAATACTGAGATGCCCAATAATTTAGAAATTGCAGGAAGTTTTTCACATTAACTTTTGGTTTTTTTTTATTTATTTTTTTGCGTAAATGTAATCCACTGCCGACATCTATTCAGCAGAAAAAAAATGTGCACTACAAAAATACTTTTCCTGTATATACAGTCTATATGCAGTAGTGTGTACGGTGTGCATGCGCAATCGACTGTGCAATTCTATCACAATCTGTTCTTTTCTGCATTTGCTGCAGTTTTCTGCAGTTTTACAAAATAATGTCGATGTTTCACATCTGCCAGGTGTCCCGTGACGGCTCACATTTTTTCGAATGATATTTCTATCGGTAAACTTTTGAGCTCGTATAGTACCCAGAGGAAACGTGCAGGGTATATTGTATACCGCTTTAACAAGATAAGATTTTTTCATTTCATTTCAGATTCGTGAGATCCGTATCCCGCCCCGGTATCTCGGTGGTGCCACCAACTTTCAAGACGACCTCGCCGTGTTATTACTCAGTACACCTCTGCAACTCAACTACGTCGTGGTCCTTGCCTGCCTCGACTTCGACAATACCCTCGATGAGAAGCAGTTACAAGATGGGAAATATGGAACGGTAACTTCTAACTTACTTCCTGCGGTGCTACAACGGTTTGTGGGTCTTGGTTTTCTCCACTATCTTCCTCCATTTTCTCCGATCGCTCGCCATAATCTTGAAGGATGTGTGCTTCCTTTTTTGCGCAGGATTTCCTTCAGCCTTTCCTTCTAGCGCTTCCTCAGAAGTTCCCTTACCACTCATTATACCTCTGCAAGTTAACACTCAACAGCATAATCGTGGTCCTTGCCTGCCTCGGCTTCTACAACATCATCAATGAAGAGCAATTACAAGATGGGAAAATTGGAACAGTAACTTCTTAGTTCTTATTCTTACTTCCTGTGGTGTTACAATACTTTATGGGTCTTCGTTTTCTCCACTATCTTCCTCTATTTTCTTCGATATATCGCTATAATCTTCCAAGATGTGAGATCCTCTATTCGCTGCAGGATTATCTTCAGACAAGAAGAAGCCAGAAGACTATTCATCTAATACATACCCCAGAATAGTGCTCTCAATACCATGGATTAAACTTGCCGACGCGGGCGCTTTTTGCGCGTTTTACGAAATAATATTGGACTTCGATTTCAAACTGGGTGATTTTATACTGCCTCTCCGCGTTCGGCTATTATGGACAACTACAGAAAGTGGCCACCATCATGACCCACCATGATTGGTCGGTCATTCCATATTTGTTAATTGTCGTCTGTCTGGACATGGACGTGGCAACTGTAGCAGTAGCGTGCCATAAGCAAAGGATTTTTTATTTGTTTTTCGTAATGGGGCCTCTCCACGATCGGCCATGATGGACAATCACAGGCCATCACAAACGTGTAGAGATCACTCAAAAAAATTGAGTGATCGGCGAACATGTGGACACATCTACAATGATGGCCAAACTTCCTTTGATGTTGTCCGAAAAACCCACACAGCAGCGATCATGCTCGATCGTCGAATAGCGAATAGGCCCTCTATACGTTTGTGATGGCCTGTGATTGTCCAACATGGCCGATCGTGGAGAGACCCCATTACAAGAAACAAATAATAATGGCAAACCTTCCAACAAAGTGCCGTATGTCCATAGGTGGCAGGCTGGGGACTAACAAGCGCAGATGGTGCAGCTTCTCAGATCCTGAACGTGGTGAAGCTGCCAATCGTGGAGATCGAGCAGTGCATCAGCAGTGCTGAACCCTCATTCCTATCATCCATCACCAGTGACAAGATCTGCGCTGGATATACTAATGGTAAAAATCAAACAATAGTGATAGCTAGGTAGCCAATTCGCGTCTGATAAAACCATAAAACCCTTTCGCGTCTCTACTTATAAAACCCGAGTACGAAAAATTAGTAATTATTTTCCCGGGTCTTAATCGCGTATTTTTTGTTTGTTGTTTGAGTCTCCTCGCGACCATGACTATTGTAACATACCTAGTCGAAACGTCGAGGTAAGAGAAATAAAAAACAAAAAATACGCGATTAGGACCCGGGAAAATAATTACTATGAATACAAATCGTGTGAGTTTAAAAAGTTTACGAAAAATTACTCTCTAAAAAGTATGTAAGAAAATATTTATGTCGAACACTATTATCTACAAACTCTTTAATATTTGCTATCTAATTAAAATATTTAATTTGTCATCTATTTATTAGATGGTAAATAGTAAAGAGTTTGTAGCTAAGAATGTCTGACATAATTATTTTCTTGTTTCATACTTTTTAGAGCGTAATTTTTTCGTAGTCGGGTTTTAGTTTTAAACTTATTTTTATTTAATCTATTATTAATAAAAAATCCAGTAAAAACTGGTTGCCTGTAAAGTCGGTATACGGGCGAAAGTTTTACGTGACAACAACTGTGCTCGAGTGGAAGGGACGCGTGCCTTTCACTTTTTATGTCTGTCTCTCTCGCTCTTAGGCGGGCTAACCATGCCCGCGTGCCTCTCACTCGCTCTCATTGTGAGCGCATAACGTCAGCGGAGCGTAACGCAGTTTCTTGAAGTGTCACCCGGCAAACCAATTTATAAAACGTTGTCACGTCAATAACCAAGGGACACTTTGGGGAAAGGAAATTTTAAACCTTTAAACTATCCCCATATTAAAAGCTTTCGTTGAAGTCGGTAGAAATTGGTGGTGAGCGACATCGCCAATAAGCGTTGCTTAACCCACACGATCACTTAATACACGTGATATCTTACCACACCTTCTCCCCCCATGTGATATTTCACGGCCCCTGCCGAGCCTGGACGGCCCTTTATTTTCTGTTAATTTACAAAACAGGCCATTTTTTAATTTGAATGCGTTTAAAATTATCCGGCCTTTTGCCGTTATGTATGCCTACATTTATTAGTGACGCAATGATGTGTTGCAGATCTACTTACTTTTTAGGTAAGTACCTACTATAATAATATTAATTCAACTGAGTTTTAATGAATAATTTTCAGAATCCCCTATTCATAAACATTTAAAAATACTTCAATAGTTAATAGTAGATTATGCACCGAGGGAGTAAAGCAATGTCTTATGTCAAGGGTGACATATTGGACCCTGAGCGTAACCAGGTACTCAAGTTGTGTAGAGTCCTGAGTGATGAGAGGGGTTCAAGCCGTCCAAGACGAAGACACGCTTTATTCCGAGATGAATACTCTACTTTTCACACCGTTCTGCGAGAAAATAAAAGTTAAACTCTTTACAATGCCCGTACATTAATTTTAGAGGTAGACCTAATTGTAGAGAACTTACGTGGAACTAGATTTTTATAGATCAGATTACTAAATTTTATAGAGAGATAGCTTACTAGATTTTTATAGATCAATCCACTGCCTCCTTTGCGAAGGGATTTTATAAGAATTTCAACGTTCCAAACTCAAAGACTTGGTTTCATACAAAATTATCTCCCTTGGGAGTTTCATACAACATTATCTTCTTTAGGAGTTTCATACAACATTATTTCCCTTGGGATTCAGTGACTTGCTTTACGTTGAAATTACTATGTCTAAAGTCCGAGATTCTGGAGCTGATGGTGTGAAAAATATGTTTTAAATGTGTTTGAACAAGGAAGTTAATAAGTATATCACTACATAGTATAAAACAAAGTCGCTTTCTCTGTCCCTATTTTTCTTGAACGCTTAAATCTTTAAAACCACGCAACGGATTTTGATGCGGTTTTTTTTTAATAGATAGAGTGATTCCAGAGGAAGGTTTATACATGCATAATATTGCCGTGCGAAGCCGGGGCGGGTCGCTAGTAATTTATAAAATTAGCAAAATGCAGTACGTACCTACCTAGACTTAGATATAGGACACATAACAGATAAATAATAAACTAATAATAACTTATTGACTCAGCCGTTGTCTCCAGGTACGACAGTCTGTAGAGGCGACAGTGGTGGAGGTCTAACGATACCAGAGAGAGATGGTGAAGGAAACAAGTACTACCTTCGAGGGATCGTCTCCACGGCACCGAAGAGTGACCATCTGTGTAACGTCTACGCTGTAGCTACGTTCACACATCTGGCTAAACATAGACATTTTATCAATGCCGCGGTGAGTTGAAAGTCGAAATGTTCATACAATTTGCATGAAACCACATTGAAACATTTTAAAAACTACCGTGTGCCTGCAGAACGCGCCCAACAAGGAGAAGAAGGCAGATGAAACTCATGGGTTTTTTGTGATCATGCTTAGAAAGTTATTAATTGAAATAAAGCAATAAAGTCACGTCCATGGCTTGTTATCCTTAAGAATCATAGTACGATTTACTGCACAATTTATGCTATATAAAAAAAGTGTGTGCGTGTAACCTTTACGCGCGATTGAAGTAAAACTTCTTTTCAAAGCGTAATTTTGAAGGAAACAAAATAAATAATAGATTTTTGCAAAGATATGTAGTGTTTACAAAGGTTTCCGCTACTCTAACTTATAATCAAACTATCTAATTAGAGATAGAGATAGAAGAACAGTCATTCTCTCGGACAGTCACTAACTTCCTAATACTAATGAAGGTCTTCGGTAAAGGTGTAGTACCTACCTCTATGCACCAACCTCTTTTTTAATTTCACAAAGTAGATAATATAGGTATGCTACCTATTAAGTCAGCTGTCGAGTTTTGGCGGGAACGAGCCAACAACATGTCGTGCTGCAGTTTTATTTACACGAAACTTAGTTGTAAACCGAGTTAAATTGTATAATTCCGGTGGAAAGTTATCTAATTTAGTTCTGTGAAAGTGCACAAGTGTAGTGAAAGTAAAAATCAGTGTCAAACATGGACTTTTCTCGTTGCCTCCAAAATCTCCTACAAGGTTATAGTAAAGTAGCCACCGCTTTACTATGACCCCTGACTTGACAAACTGTGACTTGACGACTTGACCATCTTGAAACACTTTGAGCCCGATTTCTGTAAATCGGGCCATAACTTGATGCAAAATATTACTTGATACTGGCTACATGCACAAACCGTGCGAAGCCATAACTGAAGAAAAAAAAAACCTGCTGAAAATGAAGAACAAAATGAAAATGGCATAAGTTCCTGGGGCCAAACAAGAGAGAGAAAAAAAAGTCAGCTGTCATTTTGAGGATAGATCAGCACATGTCAATATAACCGAAAACTACGTAAGCGTTTTTTTTTCTCTCTTGTTTGGCCCCACAATGTTATGCCATTTTCATCTTGTTCTTCATTTTCAGCGGGTTTTTTTTTTTTTCAGTTATGGCTTCGCACGGTTTGTGCATATAGCCAGTATCAAGTAATATTTTGCATCAAGTTATGGCCCGATTTACAGAAATCGGGCTCAAAGTGTTTCAAGATGGTCAAGTCGTCAAGTCACAGTTTGTCAAGTCAGGGGTCATAGTAAAGCGGTGGCTACTTTACTATAACCTTGTAGGAGATTTTGGAAGCAACGAGAAAAGTCCATGTTTGACACTGATTTTTACTTTCACTACACTTGTGCACTTTCACGGAACTAAATTAGATAACTTTCCACCAGAATCATACAATTTAACTCGGTTTACAACTAAGTTTGGTGTAAATAAAACTGCAGCACGACATGTTGTTGGCTCGTTCCCGCCAAAAACTCTACGTAAGCGTTACTTCCGTCAGACAAAAAAATCTGAGTTACTCCCTAGTCGCGCCTAAAGAAGTTTTACTGTGGTTTTACTTCAAAAATATCAATCTGATAATGGACATGGCATTTATACGGCACATTCAAGACGGTACCTCGCGCAGGCGTCCTGCGTAATGCGAAAAAACAGGGTCCTTTTAACGGGTTAGTGACGGAGCTACCTGATCTCTGAGCTAACCAGACTACGTCAAAGCCAAAACGGAGGTTTCTACATGACCAATATGTGTGTTTGGATTTTAAATAAGCAATTCTAATTGTCTATTTCATTTTTCCTTCCAGATATCAGACACATCAGTGGGGTCTGTTGAAGCAGCTCCCGTGATAACATCATTTGACTTTGTTTGAAGAACCAACACCTGCCTCCGTACAACTTACTGATTCACTAAGAGGAAAGGGTACCGGGGGCACTTTTTTAATCTTAATTTCTATGATTATAAAATTAGAAAATGAAAAAACTAAAACAATAATTTTTATGGAAGGATTTATTTTATGATAATTAAATGTATTTTTTTTGGGCATTTATGTAGTTTTATTGGTCACCAAGCCGGACTGCCAAACACAGGGTTGCGGGTTCGATTCCCGCCTCAGACAAGTATTTATGATTAGATATTTGTCTGTGGTCTGGTTGTTTTTATATATTATTAGTATATATTTACAAAAGAAAATTATATAAGTAGTATATCCGTTGTCTAGCACCCATAACACAAGTCTAGTTACTTAGCTTGGGGCTAGATGGCGATGTGTGAATTGTCCTGCAATATTTATTTTCTTCCAATAAAACTAAAAAAATGTGAAAGTTTGTGTGTGCATGTTTGTTAGTTCTTCACACAAATACTACTGAATCGATTGCGTTAAAACTCGGTATGTAGATAGCTAGTCATCTTATTGAAGTTAATTATTATTTTTTTGCGCGATGGAGAAAAATGATGAGAGTGAATTTTTACGATGCGCGCGCACACCGACACCTAAATTCTACATCGTAAAGTTAGTTCTAGGTGGCCGCAAGATGACAGCTGTCATAAAACCATGTTGAAGTTGTCCGCAAACCGCAAGATGACAGCTGTCATAAAACCAAATAGTTTGCTTATATCTACTATACCTACGTGAAACTGAAAATGAGGTTAGTACAAAGAGGTACTACTACATAATTATTTTAATGTAATTAATAATTTATATGTGACCGGAAAAAAGTATAACTTCTTACGCGCGTACATAAGTACCTACACGTACCCATTTTTTATTTTTTTTACCACAGTTGCTTAAAAAGTGGATCTTATTAAACCGCTTTTAGGCTCATAATGCAACGTATTATACACGCGTGCGATATAAAAATATCCAACTAGTGCTAAAAATAAATGTTATCCCGATAAGTTAAATACGTATCCTACTGCTAATTACATGTTAGGTAGATGAAACATTCTTAATTTATCTGAGTTATACAGTTTTGATGTACTTATAAAAAAGTAGGTACCAACAAAGAGTTTTTAAGCCAGCAAAAAATATTGTCTGTAAAGTCGGTTTACGGACGATAATTTTACGTGATAACGTCTCAGAAAACGATTAAAAATTGAGTTTTATTTTTTTTTTCTTTTCTTTACTTAAATATACTTATTTGTTTCCGTACCATTAGGTATATTCTATTTTTAACCCCCGACGCACAAACAAATGGAAAAAATGCTCAATTGCTCAAAACAAATCCTCAAAATATCATGAATTGATCTCAATCAGAAACACTATCACGGGCGTGTCAAAAAGCCGAGATGCAATAATCAATTTACCACACTTGTATCGTAATGTTTCTGATATCGTTTCTGTGATCAATTCTTGGAAACAAACATAGGTAGGCAATTCAAAGATAATAGCTCATTTTTGTTGTCTTCATAGTTTATTTATTAATTATCCAGGTACGACAGTCTGCAGAGGCGACAGTGGTGGTGGTCTAACGATACCAGAGAGAGATGGTGAAGGAAACAAGTACTACCTTCGAGGGATCGTCTCCACGGCACCGAAGAGTGACCATCTGTGTAACGTCTACGCTGTAGCTACATTCACACATCTGGCTAAACATGAATTCTTTATCAAAGCTGCGGTAAGTGTAAAATACGTGGATTGTTTTAGGGGCATTGTTCTAAGCGAACAACTTTTGTTCTACGAATTTTGAACATTCGACCTTTATTTCGATAATTCTGAGGAACATTTTCACTTTCAAAACAACTGCAACTTATACGAGTAAAAATAATTTAAATTTCCAAAAATCGTAAACAATTGTTCGATTAAATGTCATAACAATTCGCTTTCGTGTTAAAACCACATTGTATGTTTAATTTCTTTTCTTTTCTTTTTTTCTTCCTGTGTTTGTCGTGTTTTTGTACCTACTCAATAAATGCTTTCCTTTCTTTCTTTCTAATTTTAAACTATTTTTTCAGCTAACCGATGCCTCAGTAGCGGCAGGTGAAGAGATACCCTTCACTGACGTCATTAAAGACAATGATACAACAAAAAGATCATCAAATGAATCAGTAACCGAACCAAGAAACATGAACCCTGTCGTAAACCCTGACATAAATACTGACATAAAACCTGATATTACTGACATAATTAGCGATAAATATAACAACAAAACTGAAACTTTAGACATAAATACTGCTATAACAAATGCTCCGCCTACAGATAACATTTGGGATATTAATAAATCCACAAGCAATCAAGAAAAAATAAACAATACTGAAAATGAAGATTCTATAACTCCAACTTTGGTCCAAGGAACACTTGTGACAGAACCTACAGCAGCCTTTAAGCCGGTGGTCTTTGATCTACTGCCAGTTAATTTAGATCTAAATCCTGATAAACCAGCTAATGAAACTTTAGAACCTGTAGCAGTGCCTCCAGAATCGGGATCTTCTCAGCAAATACCAGTATTATCATCAGGGAATTCGGATTATATATTATCACAAGATATTTTGGAACCAAAACCTATACCGTCAGTACCATTAGAATTGGGGCTGGCACGTCAAAAACCTGTTTTAGCCCAAGGATCAGTTACCAATAAGCCTAGCTTCGATTACATACCTCCTCGTCACCACCAAAACAACCCAGATTATAATAACTGGAATTATTGGCATGATAATCATCAAAATTTTCAGAATAATCCTGAAAATTGGCATAATTACCATCATAATTGTCATGGAAATGGACATGATTATCATCAGAATTGGGATGATCATCAAAATTGGCATTATAATTATCAGAATTGGCAGAATTATCATAATAATTGGCAAAATCATTACGAAAATGGGCCAAACAATCATCAGAACTGGCAGAATAATTATCAGAATGAACAAAATAATCAATGGAATAAGCCAAACTATAGATATAATGAATATCAACAAAATTGGCATAATTATCTTGTAAAAAATTGGCAATCTGAACCGAATCATGGTTACAATGTAGATTTGAATCAAGAAAATATTCCAGCTGTAAATTAGAATAGGTATTCATTCGAACTATGGTAGATAAATGATCCCGACAGACGTTGTTTCGCCATTTACCTACAAAAAAAAAAGACAAAAAAGATGTTGTTCTGCCATTTTGCTTATTTTGCCATTTACAAAAAAAAACTAAAGGAAACAAAATAAAAAATAGATAGTAGCCAATTCTCAAATCTACAGAATATGCATTTAAAATTTCATAAAAATCGGTTTGGCAGTTTTGGAGGAGTATGGTAACTAACATTATGACACGAGTATTGTATATTAGGGTGGAGCGAAAAAACTTTTTTTTGAAATTCGATTTTCCTGTATTGTTAATTAATGACCCGTTGTCTTAGGAGTGTTCATGCAAAATTTCAGCTTTCTAACTTAATATCTTGAGGTGGCGCACTAGACTTTAAGATTGGAACAAAGGGCATTTTTGCGTTACCAATAGAGCTAATGTAAGATTATAATTACCATCTTTATGAACAATATTATTACTCAATATTACTTTTACAAGTAATAACTTTATCAATACGTAATAAATCATTATAAAAAATATATCGTAATGCCCTAAATCAGAATTCTCAGAAACATCTTTTTTGACGGAAATAGTAAATTTTGGTGTTATACTGTGGTATGTCTTGCCTGGCTTTTATTCTGGGAATGAATGAAACCATACCTAGCTTCGGGTCCACAAACAGACTACGAAGCCTCTGATGCAAGCTTGACACATCTCTGTACTGCCTGAGTGTGGTTAGGATACTTTTAATGTCAATTAAATTACTTCCTAGAGAAATGATTGCCATAATTTCGGTGTCCCTATATTTTAATACATCGTAGGTTCTATTAACTTCTATTTCACCAAATCTACTGCAACCATCTTAAAATAGTGTTAAAGACATGATTTGGAACATATTTACAAGAAAATATTGACTTGATATCAAACAAAGTTGGTGCGTAAACTTTCATGGTGAAAGTAGCTAGGTTCCTTCTAGTTATGTGTCAATTCAGCTGTTCCATTAAACAAACGAAGAATCCTATTTGCGCAAGTCAATCATCAAGAATAGACCACCTTTCCTAGGCTTTTGTTAACTAAGGTTTTGAGACTGTACCAGCAGAAATAGCAGAACACTCTGAAACAGATATTTCTGATTGGTGCTTCACAAATCAGTGTTTAAATCCGGGAAAGATAGAGATCGGAGGTGCAAATGGGTTCAAATCCTATATTTTGAAGTCGAGACACTTGTCGAGCTTTTTTCTAAGCTATCAGTAAAGCTATTAGGGCATGTTGTGGTACTAGTCGAGTCTAGATAATGAATGGCATGCAGATAATTGACAATTGACATTAATAAATACCAAAAACATTGAAAACGCGGCTTCAGTTGTTTTTCTGGTAAAAATTGACTATATTTTTGTGTCTGATGTTCACAGCGGTACCATCGCATCCAATCACCACCAAAAAATAACAATATTCAAAAGTCCTGTGATGAAAGTTTCACGGTAGAGTTTTTGAAGAAAATTTCCTAAAGTGTGACATTTCTCAACATTGATGTATAGAATTTTATTGGACCGCAATGCACTCACGTCTTAGATAAGACATCGAAGAAAGTAAAACCCGTATTTTTATTGTAAAAAGTTTCGAAATTAGTTAAATTTGCGAGTAGAATATAAAAGTCAAAAAGTAAATTTTGTATAAACTACCTTCTCAGTGCGGCCCTTAGTATGGGTTTAACCATACGAAAACGATGACCGTATCCGTATATCGTTCCATACATTTCAGAATAGGCGCCCCTATCGGAAACGTAAAGGAACTAAAATTGATACCACACATAAGTAAAAACATTACGTTGTATACAGAAGAGTTCATTCATTTTGGTGTAAATTGACATTCGTTGTCAACTTGAAATTCGTTAACGTGTACGTAAACGGTAAACGTGAACGTTTTCTTACTCGATCAAATATTATTAGTGAGAAGCATGTAAAAGGAATTTATTTACATAAAAAAAACTAACTAAAAATGTTTCCAAGATGTGTGTTAGCATGGATGATGTTAGAAGAAGAAGAGGCGGCTCGCCGTAAAGAACGGCGGCAAAATACTTTGTCTCTTCGAGCTCACCGGAATGTATATCGGACTCCTCTTTTCCAGGGGTTCAAGTACGTGTGCGATCTTTTACAGAACCAACGTTTCAATATGAAACTGATGACATTTGATGATTCCTGACTAAGGAAACCTGGCGCTACTGAGCCTGGGTCGTGCAACTAGTGATAGGGTGGCGAACATCATTCATGTACAAAATACGTACCACCTGTTTGGGACCCAGTACTACATTCGGTGAAGTCTTAAGCCCGGCAAACAACAGCTGCAAGACCTCGGAACACCGTTAGCTATAGCCTTAGCATAGGTACATAAGGAACGTTTCAATTAGGGAACGTAACACTTTTCAAATATATAGGTATTTTGTAAGACTATTTAGTCTGCCTGTGATCATAGAAACTGAAAAGTTCCACATGAAATGTTCTTAATGATATTAAAACGTAACCTCTACGTGTTGGCTTTGGCCAATTTCATACATTACACAGCGCCATTTGGCCTCAAACCCGTGTGATTACTCCAAGGCTTCAGCTATGTGCACACCATCCATTATTCATCGCAATCAGTTCAGTAGTACTTTTTACATAAAGATTTAATTAACCTACATACAAACTTCTAACTTCTATATAAATATATATTAGTTGGATGATCAATGATGATGGATAAGGTAGGTATTGTAAAAAAATAGTTTAATCCATATTTAAAAAATGAATCGCTGAATGTGTTGCTAAGCGTAAATCTCGTGAACAGCTGAACCGATTTTGCTAATTCTTTTTTGAAGTTATACTTCTTTAGGCGCGTTATGAAAAAATGATGAGAGTGAAATTTTACAAAAGCGTCACACAAAATTCTCACCGAGAAGTTGTCCGCAAACCGCAAGATGACAGCTGTCATAAAACCATGTTGAAGTTGTCCGCAAACCGCAAGATGACAGATGTCATAAAACCATGTTGAAGTTGTCCGCAAACCGCAAGATGACAGCTGTCATAAAACCAAATAGTTTAAGTAAGTACAAAGAGGTACTACTACTACATAATTATTTTAATGTAATTAATTATTTATATTTGTCGGACGAGTTTTTTGTCGGACGAGTTTTTTGCCGGACGAGTTTTTTGTCGGACGAGTTTTTTGTCGGACGAGTTTTTTGTCGGACGAGTTTTTTGTCGGACGAGTTTTTTGCCGGACGAGTTTTTTGCCGGACGAGTTTTTTGTCGGACGAGTTTTTTGTTGGACGAGTTTTTTGTCAGACGAGTTTTTTGTCGGACGAGTTTTTTGCCGGACGAGTTTTTTGTCGGACGAGTTTTTTGTCGGACGAGTTTTTTGTCGGACGAGTCTTTTGTCGGACGAGTTTTTTGTCGGACGAGTTTTTTGTCGGACGAGTTTTTTGCCGGACGAGTTTTTTGTCGGACGAGTTTTTTGTCGGACGAGTATTTTGCCGGACGAGTTTTTTTTTTTTTTTTTTTTTTTTTTTTTTTTTTTTTTTTTTTTTTTTTTAATAATGCCAAAGAAGTATAACTTCTCACGCGCGTACATAAGTACACGCACCCATTTTTTTGTTGTCTTTGTTATTGTCAGGAGGTGGTTCTTATGAAAGAAAACACTAAGAAAATTGCGTAGAAAATTATTACACGGGTGAAACTGCGGGTCGCAGCTAGTGCTTTATGGTAATTATTATTATAAATTAGCTGCGCCCCGCGGTTTCACCCGCGTAAGTCCGATGTTTCTCACCGTTTAAACCTTCCCTGGACTACAACAAACACAACAAAAAAAGAATTGGCCAAATCGGTCCAGCCGTTCTCGAGTTTTAGCGAGACTAACGAACAGCAATTGATTTTTATATTATAGACTAGCTGCGCCCCGCGGTTTCACCCGCGTAAGTACTCACCGTTTAAACCTTCCCTGGACTACAACAAACACAACAAAAAAAGAATTGGCCAAATCGGTCCAGTCGTTCTCGAGTTTTAGCGAGACTAACGAACAGCAATTGATTTTTATATTATAGACTAGCTGCGTCCCGCGGTTTCACCCGCGTAAGTACTCACCGTTTAAACCTTCCCTGGACTACAACAAACACAACAAAAAAAGAATTGGCCAAATCGGTCCAGCCGTTCTCGAGTTTTAGCCAGACTAACGAACAGCAATTGATTTTTATATTATAGACTAGCTGCGCCCCGCGGTTTCACCCGCGTAAGTCCGATCTTTAAATTCTCACCGTTTAAACCTTCCCTGGACTACGACAAACACAACAAAAAAAGAATTGGCCAAATCGGTCCAGCCGTTCTCGAGTTTTAGCCAGACTAACGAACAGCAATTGATTTTTATATTATAGATAACTAAAAACTACAAATAAAAACTTAACCTAAGGTAATCATTTTTAAGAAAGTTATTTATTTTAATTTGAGTTGCTTAAATGAAAGGTACAACATTATAACGTTTCGTTTCGATGATTTAGTGGCATTTGCCATAGGTAGTGCCTGCTGTTGGGGCTATACATCGCTCCCACCGTCGCGCGTTCTCTGCTATAAATTCTGCCGCCAGCGACCTCCACTGCGGATCAGACGCAGCAGGAACTCTTTGCAGGTTCTCAAGGTTTTCTGAAAATAAGAACATTTTGATGATTATTAAATAGTTTGCCCCGAAGATAACATGACTGAAAATGTATGAAGAGAACAGACAGCGGACCCATTATGGTAAGGGTCCGCTGCTCCAGGTCTGTCAGTGCTAAAGTCGAGGCCGTCCCTCCCCCTGTGCCTGACACGGAAGATCCAATCTTAGCCGCCTTCCTCCTTGTATTCGACTTAAAATCACTCCACAGCTTTACAAGACAAAGCAGTGCAGGGCAAAACAAATATTAGTGCATGAACATATTCATTGAAGGCGGAGGTGAGTTCTTCCCACCTCCGCATCGCCAGTAACCTACCGCATGCCGTGGGGGCTCTCGGCAGGCTTCATAAGGTCTCCGTGACTACAAATAGTGAAAATGTCTTGGTAGTTTAGTTTGAAACACAATAAGTTCAATGTCTTTATTTGCAAAGATGAACAATAACTTACCGCTCCATGATCTCCACCAAAACCTCAAATTAGGAGGCTGAAGTCATCATTATTTTCACTAGATAATTATTTTCTTATTTAAATAACACACGGTTTTATTCACAATTGACTTTGTCAATGTTGTCAACTAGCTCACGAATTTCGAAACGTCAAACATCCATCTCTATTTTTTGAGAGGTACGCAAAAGAGAAAAACAATGTTCGTTCATTCATCGAGTTACTCGATCAACTCTATCGAGTCTATTATACTGCTAGAAAAACTAAAAATGGTACGTATGTGTGCGTTAAAACGGTCACGATCATCGTTTACGTTTTGTAAAACCTGTACTAGCCCGTTTTTTGTCTGAATGAAGCTTTTTCATAGGGTCATCGATTAACAATACAGGAGATTTAAAAAAAAGAAAAAAAATTTTTTTGGCCTGTTTCGCTCCACCCTAATGACCATGCCCCTATTTTTTTGTTTTTTTTTTAATGTTTTTATTTTTTAATCTTAATTTCTATGATAATAAAATTAGAAAATGAAAAAACTAAAACATAATAATTTTTATGGAAGGATTTATTTTATGATAATTAAATGTATTTTTTTGGGCATTTATGTAGTTTTATTCAATGGTCACCAAGCCGGACTGCCAAACACAGGGTTGCGGGTTCGATTCCCGCCTCAGACAAGTATTTATGATTAGATATTTGTCTGTGGTCTGGTTGTTTTTATATATTATTAGTATATATTTACAAAAGAAAATTATATAAGTAGTATATCCGTTGTCTAGCACCCATAACACAAGTCTAGTTACTTAGCTTGGGGCTAGATGGCGATGTGTGAATTGTCCTGCAATATTTATTTTATTCCAATAAAACTAAAAAAATGTGAAAGTTTGTGTGTGCATGTTTGTTAGTTCTTCACACAAATACTACTGAATCGATTGCGTTAAAACTCGGTATGTAGATAGCTAGTCATCTTATTGAAGTTAATTATTATTTTTTTGCGCGATGGAGAAAAATGATGAGAGTGAATTTTTACGATGCGCGCGCACACCGACACCTAAATTCTACATCGTAAAGTTAGTTCTAGGTGGCCGCAAGATGACAGCTGTCATAAAACCATGTTTTTTTTTTTTTTTTCCTTTGTCCAGTCAGCTCTGTGACCGAACATTCTTGGCCTTCCTTCCAACAGTTGCCAGTGTCAGGTTTTTCATTCTTCTTTAGTGTCAAGTATAATCTCATTCTTCCATATTGTGTTCATTGTGTTGTTTTTATTTATTTATTTTTGGTTTTTTTTTGTTTAAAATTAGGGAAACGATACGTATAACATTATCGAACTAGGAAGCTATGTACAAAAATAATAAAAAAACGGAATTTGGGAAAATAATGGATAGGATCAGGAAAGTAGGATAATGGTAGATAAACTTAAATATTAGATTTAAGATACATAAAATAAATAAATATTCCATAAAAACCTCAAAGTTTAATATTATTATCAGATAAATACGTAGATAAAGATTTATATATGGAGGGATCATTTGATGCCAACAAACACGGGACATTGGTTGGAAGGTCAACATGCAAGGACAAAAGGCTTTCATAAAGTTTAACACCATCGTTGAGATAGCAGCCAAGAATCACGTGGTTAATATCAGCCTCATCACAACCACAAGCACATGAGGCATCCTCTGTGATACCAATCCTGGCCAGATGAGCAGGACTGCAAACATGACCAAGACGCGCCCTAATCAAAATTGAGGTAGATGTCTTATCAAGTCTGATGCGATAAAACCAAGGTTTTTTATTAGTTTTCGGTTTAATGTTAAAAAAGTACTTGCCCTTTTTCTTTGCGCTGTCTGCCCATACTTTATCCCAGGATTCCTGTAGATAAAGTGTAGGCTGACTCATTAAGTCATCAGGGTTATTTACAAAGCAATCCACATCTCCTACATTTACGGCATCTTTGGCCAGTTCATCCGCTTTGAGATTGCCCCTAATGCCTGTGTGGCCAGGAACCCATGCAAGTTCGACCGCAAGCCCTCTCGTCACACACTCGTGCAACTTGTCTCTTATTTTATAAACTGCAGGGAAGTGATTTTTAGTTTTGAATGGAAATCTTTGGATAGCTGCCAGGCAGCTTTTCGAGTCGGTGAATATAACGGTGTTTGGGAGTTTCATCATAAAACCATGTTGAAGTTGTCCGCAAACCGCAAGATGACAGCTGTCATAAAACCAAATAGTTTGCTTATATCTACTATACCTACGTGAAACTGAAAATGAGGTTAGTACAAAGAGGTACTACTACATAATTATTTTAATGTAATTAATAATTTATATGTGACCGGAAAAAAGTATAACTTCTTACGCGCGTACATAAGTACCTACACGTACCCATTTTTTATTTTTTTTACCACAGTTGCTTAAAAAGTGGATCTTATTAAACCGCTTTTAGGCTCATAATGCAACGTATTATACACGCGTGCGATATAAAAATATCCAACTAGTGCTAAAAATAAATGTTATCCCGATAAGTTAAATACGTATCTTACAGCTAATTACATGTTAGGTAGATGAAACATTCTTAATTTATCTGGGTTATACAGTTTTGATGTACTTATAAAAAAGTAGGTACCAACAAAGAGTTTTTAAGCCAGCAAAAATATTGTCTGTAAAGTCGGTTTACGGACGATAATATAATATTTTGTCTTTTCTTTACTTAAATATACTTATTTGTTTCCGTACCATTAGGTATATTCTATTTTTAACCCCCGACGCAAAAACAAATGGAAAAAATGCTCAATTGCTCAAAACAAATCCTCAAAATATCATGAATTGATCTCAATCAGAAACACTATCACGGGCGTGTCAAAAAGCCGAGATGCAATAATCAATTTACCACACTCGTATCGTAATGTTTATTATTATTATCTATTATCAATCGATATTGTTTCTGATATCGTTTCTGAGATCAATTCTTGGAAACAAACATAGGTAGGCAATTCAAAGATAATAAATAGCTCATTTTTGTTGTCTTCATAGTTTATTTATTAATTATCCAGGTACGACAGTCTGTAGAGGCGACAGTGGTGGTAGTCTAACGATACCAGAGAGAGATGGTGAAGGAAACAAGTACTACCTTCGAGGGATCGTCTCCACGGCACCGAAGAGTGACCATCTGTGTAACGTCTACGCCGTAGCTACATTCACACATCTGGCTAAACATGAATTCTTTATCAAAACTGCGGTAAGTGTAAAATACGTGGATTGTTTTAATAATAATAATAATAATAATTAAATTCATTTATTCAGACCAACTTCGATCCATTATTTGTTAGTAGGTACATACAATCTTATTAAACTAATGTTAGTAAATTTAGGACAACCACATACTTAATACAAAAACTAAAACCCCCGCGGGCCACCAAGCCTATGCGTTACCCGCCTGTTCCACATGAACACCAATCCAGTGTTTCCATATGGAACAGTCGGGTCTGTCCGATAATACATTCAGAATGCCATTAGAACTCCCGCGGACCCGCCGCATCAGCGAAGCAATCCTCATGCGTAGAATTGCGTGAAAACCATTCACAGAGGCCTCCGCCAGCATACCAGAGGCACTACATCGCCGCGGGAGCCCCAACAGCACCCTAAATGCATTATTATATTGCACCCTTATTTTATTGAGCGCGGCCTTAGTGTAGTTGGTCCACAAACTGCACGTGTAAAATGTTTGACAAAAGGCTTTGAATAAACTAATTTTTACATTACTACTACACCGTGCAAATTTGCTGACCAACATATTTGCCCTTACAGATAGAGCTCTCCTCTCCCTCTCAATGTCATCCACATCTGACATGTTATCAGTGACCCAATGGCCCAGGTACTTAAAACGCGAGACAACTTTTAGCTTTGCATTATTCAAACTGACAGGGGGAACGTTAGTTATTTTATACGGCCCTGGTGGTTGAAATACTAAGAGCTCGCTTTTCCTCTCATTATACCTGAGCCCGTGTGCCACGGCATATTCATCACAAATGGCTAGCAACTTCCTGACTGCATTAATTGAAGGACTCAGCAACGCCATATCATCAGCATAGCTGATATTATTAATCATGACGCCATCAATTGAACAACCAATTTTAGCATTACTAAGTCTCTCAATCAGCTCATTGACATAAAGGTTGAAAAGCTTAGGCGAAGACAATCCCCCCTGTCTCACCCCGCAGTTCAACCTGTATGCATCCGAGAAGCAACCAGCCCACCTCACATAATTTATCTGATTCTCATACCAGTATTGGAACATTCCTACCACTTCACGGGGAAGACTCGTCTGACCAAGCAACTTACGCCACAACATGTCATACGGGACCAGATCGAAGGCTTTCGACAAGTCCAAGAAGCAGGCATACACTGGAGTTAATCTCTGTGTGTAGTAGTGGACAACCTGCTTCAAGGACAGGACAGCTGTGTCAGTAGAGAGCCCAGGTCTGAAACCGAACTGTGCATCGTTTAATTCAAGATGGTTACCTAGGATTTTGTCCAACAGACTATCCAGCACCTTCGATATTATTGTAGCTAGCGATATCGGCCTATAATTCGCAACGTCAGAAGAATCCCCCGTCCTATTTTTAACAAGCGGAACAACTACCGTTTTCATCATGTTATCAGGTAGATAAGAATGTCGTATACATATATTGAACAAAAGGCTGAGTACTCTGGGAAGATGAACCCCGGCGTGTTGAAGGTGCTCGATGCTCAGACCATCGTGCCCAGGCGATTTTCCTCTAGTCATGCCCTTTATAATATTCTTAACATCCTTACATGTTACAAAAGTCTGACATTCAGTGTCCTTCCCATCGAGCACCGACAAGTTAGTAGGTCGCAATACAGGCTCAATTCTAAAATATTCCCTAAATAGATTCGCGATATCTCTAGCGTCTTGACAATCCCCCACCCTGTCTGGCACATTTTGACTGTGGTTTGACTTTTTTATTTGTTTCCAAAAATCACCAAAATTTTTATTAGAGTGATGCGAAGCTAAAATTTCCATTTGGATTTTATCTCTGTTGTTTTGGCACCACTTTAATTTAGACTTGAAGATTTTTCTACTTTGTGACATTCTGTCATACCACTGCCCACACTTAGGTCTACCATGCAATACCCATAAATCATATTGGCGTCTCGCTTCGCAATGCGCCCCACTAACATGTCTGTTCCAACCCACCACTACTTTAGGGGCATTGTTCTAATCTAAGCGAACAACTTTTGTTCTACGAATTTTGAAAACTCGACCTTTATTTCGATAATTCTGAGGTTTTCACTTTAAAATCAACTGCAACTTATAAAAACTTCAAAAATAATAAACAATTGTTCGATTAAATGTCATAACAATTCGCTTTCGTGTTAAAACCACATTGTATGTTTAATTTCTTTTCTTTTTTCTTTCTTTTTCCTTCCTGTGTTTGTCGTGTTTTTGTACTCGATAAATGCTTTTCTTTCTTTCTTTCTAATTTTAAACTATTTTTTCAGCTAACCGATGCCTCAGTAGCGGCAGGTGAAGAGATACCCTTTACTGACGTCATTAAAGACAATGATACAACAAAAAGATCATCAAATGAATCAGTAACCGAACCAAGAAACATGAACCCTGTCGTAAACCCTGACATAAAACCTGATATTACTGACATAATTAGCGATAAATATAACAACAAAACTGAAACTTTAGACATAAATACTGCTATAACAAATGCTCCGCCTACAGATAACATTTGGGATATTAATAAACCCACAAGCAATCAAGAAAATATAAACAATACTAAAAATGAAGATTCTATAACTCCAACTTTGGTCCAAGGAACACTTGTGACAGAACCTACAGCAGCCCTTAAGCCAGTGGTCTCTGATCTACTGCCTGTTAATTTAGATCTAAATCCTGATAAACCAGCTAATGAAACTTTAGAACCTGTATCAGTGCCTCCAGAATCGGGATCTTCTCATCAAATACCAGTATTATCATCAGGGAATTCGGATTATATATTATCACAAGATATTTTGGAACCAAAACCTATACCGTCAGTACCATTAGAATTGGGGCTGGCACGTCAAAAACCTGTTTTAGCCCAAGGATCAGTTACCAATAAGCCTAGCTTCGATTACATACCTCCTCGTCACCACCAAAACAACCCAGATTATAATAACTGGAATTATTGGCATGATAATCATCAAAATTTTCAGAATAATCCTGAAAATTGGCATAATTACCATCATAATTGTCATGGAAATGGACATGATTATCATCAGAATTGGGATGATCATCAAAATTGGCATTATAATTATCAGAATTGGCAGAATTATCATAATAATTGGCAAAATCATTACGAAAATGGGCCAAACAATCATCAGAACTGGCAGAATAATTATCAGAATGAACAAAATAATCAATGGAATAAGCCAAACTATAGATATAATGAATATCAACAAAATTGGCATAATTATCTTGTAAAAAATTGGCAATCTGAACCGAATCATGGTTACAATGTAGATTTGAATCAAGAAAATATTCCAGCTGTAAATTAGAATAGGTATTCATTCGGGCTATGGTAGATAAATGATCCCGACAGACGTTGTTTCGCCATTTACCTACAAAAAAAAAAGAAAAAAAAGATGTTGTTCTGCCATTTTGCTTATTTTGCCATTTACAAAAAAAAACTAAAGGAAACAAAATAAAAAATAGATAGTAGCCAATTCTCAAATCTACAGAATATGCATTTAAAATTTCATAAAAATCGGTTTGGCAGTTTTGGAGGAGTATGGTAACTAACATTACGACACGAGTATTGTATATAATAGACTAGCGACCTGCCCCGGCTTCGCACGGCTATATTATGCATGTATTATACATATAAACCTTCCTCTTGAATCACTCTATCTATTAAAAAAACCGCATCAAAATCCGTTGCGTAGTTTTAAAGATTTAAGCATACAAAGGGACATAGGGACGGCGAATAGTGACTTTATTTTATACTATGTAGTGATGTATAAGTACGTACTCTTAACCTTAGATTATTAAATTGCTTAAAATTCTAGAAATAATTATTAAATAATAAGAATAAATACGTAGATTAATCAATTAAGTTTGTTTTTATTGAATCTAGCTAGTTGTAAATCTAGGTCAGCGTTTAGCTCACTATCAAACCTGCATGACGATGCGGTCTTACCTATCCTATCTACCGCTTGAAGACTCCCAAAGTTATTACACGTCAGAGTCGTCAGATAACTTCAAATAATGACTGCAGAGCCTGCGGTGATGTCAGGGAAACTATGGAGCACATCCTATGTGAATGCGACGTCTTAGCAGCAAAGCGTATGAGCCTCCTTGGGAATGCGTACTTATCCCAAACCGGAGGAATATAGGTTTCTTCCTCTTAGTGGGCTCACCGCGTTAATCAACTACTTCTTCAAAGAGTAAGAAACATTAAGGTAAGGGTAAAAACAAAAGTTGCCTTTTTGTCGGGTTTTTTATTTTTTATTATTTTTTTATTTAAGATTTTTCGGTCAAAATTCGATTAACACAATTCTTTAAATAAAGTCTATCTTTGTAATTCCAAATGAAAAACTATAGTTTTTTTGTAAACTATTATTGGGGGTGGCGAGTGGGCCATTTTTAAAGAGATTCCCAATCGCCACCATTGCTGGGGATGGCGATCGGGAATAACCCGAAGTGTTGCTGGCTCTGTCAGCCCCCATATAAGATAAGATAAACCTAAACCTCCAAAAAACTGATACTACCCAAATTTTTTTTTCTAGGTCACGATACAGAATGCTCAAAAAGTTCTAAGTAAAAAAGAATCACCTTTGCTCGTTTATAGTTTTTATTCATCTATTGGTCCATTATCTCGGTACTGCTAACCTTAAATAACCCGTTTCGCGGTCATCAACACAGTGTTGCCAGCGTGGGAAAATTACACGATTTTAGGGAGGTATTTTGGTTAATATTTCCCTTTCGCTGAGTATAGATCTGTTCACTCACGAAAGCGCGCCCCTCCAGGGTAAATTTTCTCTGTGTGCAACAAGATGTCTAAATGTGTGTGTGAAGACTATCATTAGAGACAGCATACAACAGAGATAGAATTATATACAGATTATGTTTACAACAACATTCATAAGGTGTAGAAGGGTGAGTGAACAGATCTATACCTAAAACGCAGTCTGCCTATTTCGCGTTTTGTCTAAACCTAACGAGAGTATATGGCATATTGATATTAAGACGTAGGCGACGACGACGTCATTACGTAGGTATTAGTTCATGGCCGAAGTAGGCGAAACGAGATTTAGTTTTAGTGCGTATTAGCTCAAGAGCGATGCAGGCGAATTGATATTTAGTTAATAAGCGAAGAAAATATTTCTAACGAAAAACTAAGTACCTACCTACTCAACTGATTGCGATAGAATAATGCTACTTTTATCCCGATATTCCCACGGGATAAGGACTTAAGGGTGCAATCACTACATCATCACTACATAGTATAAAATAAAGTCACTTTTCGCCGTTCCTATGTCCCTTTGTATGCTTAGATCTTTAAAACTACGCAACGGATTTTGATGCGGTTTTTTTAATAGATAGAGTGATTCAAGAGGAAGGTTTATATGTATAATACATGCATAATATAGCCGTGCGAAGCCGGGGCGGGTCGCTAGTAATTTATAAGGTAAATCCTAGTTGCTTAGCTTGGGGATAGATGGCGCTGTGCAGATTGTCCTGCAATATTTATAGGTATATTTATTTATTTTTTTCTTAGAATAAGTACCTACCTACACTATAGATAGATAAACTCTTTATTGTATATTAAACCTTAATTCTAACATAAATTCCTGCTAAAAAAAATATACTTAACCCAAATAATATGGCACAATCGCTTCGCGATAAGGCCGCCCGCCTTATCGCAAAAAGCGATCTCTTCCAGGCAAACTTTGGATGGATAACATTAAAGAAAGGGATGGGTGGGTTGTAACGTGATAAGATTATGCAAAGGAAAAAAATCGTGCCCAAAGGAGTCGGTTACATACATACAAACAAGCAAGCAAGCAAGCAAACAAACATACAGGTGAAACTAATAAAAGCGTGTTAAAAAAGAAAAGAGTTCGATTCTCAGACCTAAAGAATATTCACAAAAAAATCATACAAATCGGTTCAGCCGTTTAGGTGGAGTTTGGCAACTAACACCGCGACACGATCATTTTATATATCTAACTAGCGACCCGCCCCGGCTTCGCACGGCTATGTTATGCATGTATTATACATAAAAACCTTCCTCTTGAATCACTCTATCTATTAAAAAAAAACCCATCAAAATCCGTTGCGTAGGTGTAAAGATTTAAGCAGTCAAAGGGAAATAGGGACAGAAAAAGCGACTTTGTAGTAGTGTACTATGTAGTGATAGTGAAGTGATTCTAAAAACTCTGCTGAATAGATGGCGCTCTAAGAAAAAAGGTAATTAACCCACTCCTCACATCAACTTTAGTAACATGACGTCACAAATCGTTCCAATAAGGAAAAATATCTCTTAAATTGGTATCACCGATGATCACTTTGGTTTTTCCCAACAAAATTGACAAGAATAGACGTTTAGTAATTATTGTAGTGTTATTTAACAACATATAGTGTAAAATAATGACATAAAAATAATTAAATGTGAATAATAAAATAGTGTAATGTGATAACTAGTCTTTGTGTTGGAAATAGTGAAGTTTAGTGCACTAAAATGATTTTTTATTTTATGTTTTTGTTTTTTGCGGGTAAGTTTTTTTGTTGTTGTTCCTTAGGATGTTCCTATATAATTGCATCCATATCATATAGTTCTTATGATATTATTAGTAGATATAGGTTATTGGTACCTACAGAGTGATTTTGAGGGCCTTTAGACAGATTTTGGTGAGATGAAATCCGCAGAGCACTGCTAGTTTGCCTCTAAAAAGTCCCTAATTTAGATAGATTCATTAGTATTTTTTACCTGTCTCCTAGTTTACAGGGTTATTGGCAATTGTATAAGACTAGCAGAGTACCCCTGTTTCACCTGCGTAACTCTGGTGGGAATATTGGGATAAAAATAGCCTATTTTACTTCCAATTAATCAATGTATCCTTACCAAGTTTCGTGAAAATCGATCCAGTAGTTTCGGAGCCTTTTCCTTACAAAAATACAAAAATAATTATATTTCTGTGCACAATCAACTTTTGTTCTACGACTTTTGGCTATTCGAACAATCTTCCGAACATTTTGAGGTTATATTTACCCGAAAATCAGCTGTTACAACTTACACGGAGAGGTCATTAACCTTAAGATTATACTTATTTTATCCACTGTTCTAATTCTGAATTACCTTTATTAAAAGAAACTGCTGATTTTCGAATTAAAATAACCTTTAAATTTTCCAAAAACATTGATTGATTTGATTGTTAGGGTGCACAGAAGTGAACTGCAAGGCGCTTTCTCGTAAATATTTAAAATTTAGTCTGTTAGGGTGAAAGGGTACCTGCGCGCTCTCCATACAAACGTAGTCGACTGTTTCCTCCCTGGAAAATGACACTAGCACAATTATTTTTTTGCCATGCCAACCTATAACTGCCATGACTATGCCCCTATGTTTTGGTTTTTTTCATTTTCTAATTACCAGAGAAATAAAAAAATAAAAAATTATAAAATCAAAAAATCAAAAAATAGGGGCATGGTCATGGCAATTATAAGTTTTAGGCACCTAAAATATTTGCTCTAATGTCATTATCCAGGGAGAAAACAGTCGACTACGTTTGTAATAGTTTGTATGGAAAGAGCCTCCGGTACCCTTTCCTCTTAAATAGTAAAAAATATTGTTAAAAAAATGAAAGTAGCTGAATCAGTTTGGTGGATTATGGCGTCAGTCGCGTGGGATCTCGAAATTCAAAACACTGTATCTTCCGAACGAGACCCTCGATTGGATTGATTTATTTACGAATTTAGTCGTCTTATCAAGCCCTATGTGTTGCTTTCCAAAAATCTATACTAATATTATAAAGCTGAAGAGTTTGTTTGTTTGTTTGTTTGAACGCGCTAATCTTAGGAACTGCTGGTTCGAATTGAAAAATTATTTTTGTGTTGGATAGTCCATTTATCGAGGAAGGTTATAGGCTACTTTTTATCCAGATATTCCCACGGGATCGGGAGTTACGCGGGTGAAACCGCGGAGCGCAGCTAGTAGTTCAATAAAATTATTGGAGTATTCAAATTGTTCATGAAAATGACGAAGAGAATCGAGAAAAAGAGAAATACCCTCCTAGTATGGACATCAGTCTCTCACAAAGGTTTTTTGATTGAATGTTTATTATGTGTACTAGTAATTACTACGTTAATTTCGCGACAGACTCGTGGCCACACCGTTTTACTACACCAGTGTAACTACGAGTATTTTCTGTTACTCGTGGTTACCCTGTGTGGTGTGATTAACAAGAAATCATTAAAACATAAGACTCGTGGTGACACTGCTAGTGTGGGGAAATAAAAATATACGAATTATTCCCAACCCGGTTTCATGCCTTTGTGATCGAAATTCAATCGGAATGTTATTGAAATACAATGTTATTTATGAGAATTGGCCTTTATGATTACCAATAGCCCTGTATAGGTAGGTATACTTTTTATTTATTTACCAGTTTTTCCTCAATTAATATTTGTAATCTTGCGGTTAGAGAATAGGTACCTATTAATAAACTACGTAGATAAATCGCTCGTTAGGAAAATATTATATTTGATTGACTAAACTATTATTTGTTGTATTTGATTGACTAAACTATTATTTGTTGTATTTGATTGACTAAACTATTAAGGCTCAAATCGGAGTCAAAAATCTACAGATTTCACACTACGCACAACCATCAAATAATTAATTTTATAAATAAACTACCTGCGCCCAGCGGTTTCACCCGCGTAAGTCCCGATCCCGTGGTAATATCGGGATCAAAAGTAGCCTAGATGTTAATCCAGGTCTCTAGCTATCTTTATACTGAATTTCATTGCACTCGGTTTAGTAGTTTTAGCGTGAAGGAGTAACAAACATACATACACTTAAACAAATTTTCACAATTATAAAATTAACTAGCGACCCGCTCCGGCTTCGCACGGCTATATTATGCATGTACCTATTATACATAACCTTGCTCTTGAATCACTCTATCTATTAAAAAAAACGCATCAAAATCCGTTGCGTAGTTTTAAAGATATAATCATACAAAAGGATATAGGGACATAGGGACGGCGAAAAGTGACTTTATTTTATACTATGTAGTGATAATGAAGATACATTTAGAATAAAGCATACGATAAATTTTGTCAAAAATACGATAATTATAGTGAACGGAGCGCAGACTGTCCTCGCGCGTAAGGGACCACTACAGCCTACAGTTTTTGCCCGCATCCTAAAGTGGCTCAACCAATCGCGAGATCCATTTTTTCCGTTTCTTCACTATCACTACATAGTATAAAACAAAGTCGCTCTCTCTGTCCCTATGTCCCTATATCCTTATGTATGCTTAAATCTTTGAAACTACGCAACGGATTTTGATGCGGTTTTTTTTATGGATAGAGTGATTCAAGAGGAAGGTTTATATGTATAATACATGCATAATATAGCCGTGCGAAGCCGTGGCGGGTAAATAATATAACGAGCTCAAAAAAAAGTAATTTGGGAAATTTTCGATCCAAGTCAGCAAAAAAAGATAATTTTTTACAAATGTCTAAAAGTAAAAGTGAGTAAAAGTGATTTTAGGTATTTAAATTGCACATTGAAGCCGTAAGTAATAAGTACATTTTGACATATTATCATGACCCATCCACGTAGGTACCTCTCGTATCGATAAGGGCATAGTCATGGTAGTTATAGTATAGTTTTATTGGTACAAAAATATTTGCTTTAGTGTCATTATCCAGGAAGGAAACAGTCGACTACGATTGTATGGAGAGAGAGTCGGTACTTTTTCTCTTAAGTGGTCTTACAGAATCAATTAGGCCCTAGAATCAGGCCCTAGTGAAGCAATTTATGCGCTGAGTTGTCAAATCTATCGCCGAAAGTCGCCGACCGGCTTTCTAAACGAAAACAGAGTTACGTAGGTACCACCAAAATTTTGCAAAAATACAAAATTTCTAGGCCACGATTTCTTCGAAACCTGTAACCAGCGTCATTCCAACAGGTTTTGAAAACCACTATTGATTTTATTGAGGTTATTAACATAATATTTTGAGATTTGCGGTTTTGGCGGGGAACACCCTCCCCCTCGATCATCTGAGTAAAAGAAGAGTTTTATTTCCTAAAAAAAATGTGTAGCACTCGGGGACTGCCGCGGTAAAGCTATTGCATCGTGCGAGCTTCGTACAGTCGTACCATATACAAACACGTTAAGCGAACGCTCGGCCGAGCTACATGGTAGGCGGAGTGGGGGGTGTTAGGTTTTATTTTCGTTACGGAATTTCTTGATTCGGTCGCCGCGCTCAATGCCCGCGATAAAAGCTATGCAATAGCTTAAAAACTGGCCAAGTGCGAGTGGGACTCGCGTACGAAGGGTTCTGTAATACATATTCTGTTTTTAGTATTTGTAGTTACCTATAGCGGCAACAGAAAAACATAACCTGTGAAAATTTAAACTGTCTAGCTATCACAGTTCATGAGATACAGCCTGGTGACAGACAGACAGACAGTGGACTCTTAGTAATAGGGTCCCGTTTTTATCCTTACGGAACCCTAAAAAGCAGGACACGTATTTTTATTACGTTCACCGATTACTCGAATACGGCTAAGCCGATTGAGATAAATAATTTTGTGTAAAGGGTGCTTCCCTATAAAGGCCGAACTTTAAAGATAGATAGATAGATAACTTTATTTGTACAACACAAGAGTAAACAGAACACGATATACACAAAGTAAAGTAATAGTTAAAAAGTATAAGTTGCACAAATGGGCGGCCTTATCGCTGAAAGCGATTTCTTCCAGGCAACCTCTGGATGGAAAAGAACTGATTTAGCTTTGATGGTAGGTTGTGAATTTACACAAGCAAGATACCAAACATAATCTTATAATAAGTGATAAGTAGTACAAAGTACTTACATAATTATTACTTAAAAATATCAAAATATACTCATAACTAATACATACCAATATTTATATATATACACAGATACATACAAATAAATACATACATACATAAATAAATAATACAGGAATAAATACGTATATTAGACAGTACTAAGGTAGTGATCAGTTACCATAGCTTTGAAAATGGGTAGGGACTTAGCAGAACGGATGGGTTGAGGCAGGGAATTCCAGAGGATGACAGAGTGAAAAGAGTTAAAGGTGATTCCATAAAAATTTCGTGAGGATCTTATGAGATTTTTTGTAGTAAAGAACAGAATTGCACATTGAGCGTGCAGCATATTGCTCAGTTATCAAGATCCTCCTTTGATTAAGGTGAAGTAAGACCTGAAAACCCGTATCCCTTTCCCCCGCGCGCCGCGAAATGGCCGTCTGTACTACCTTAAGGGATTTGATGTAAAGTTTATAAAAATACTAGCTGCGCCCCGCGGTTTCACCCGCGTAAGTCCCGATATCGGGATAAAAAGTAGCCTATGTGTTAATCCAGGTCTCCAGCTATCTAGATACTGAGTTTCATCGTAATCGGTTCAATAGTTTTTGCGTGAAGGAGTAACAAACATACATACACACACACACAAACTTTCACATTTATAATATTAGTAGGATAGGATAGGATAAATTTTGTACTTGTTTTTTCTTTACAATCGCCGTAAAATTGAAATAGCTTAAAGAATATGACGATTTTTTAGGATTTTCACGATTTTTTCTATCGAGGCAAATCACTCGAAACGTGTTTCAAAGTGTATGACAATACAAAGCATTTCCTTACCTTTACGACAGTAGGAATATCATTCTATGGATTTTAGTGGTTGATACCCAAAAACTGTTTCTAAGACACCTCTATCGCGCTTCTGGTCATACCACTTCGGCTTAATAGACCTTCTTAGCATAAACCTTTTTACTCCGAATGATTTTAAGTCGGTTTTTTTTTTTAGATTTCCCCCCTTCCCCAAACCGTCCTAGCAAGATGCGCCTGGACCGTGATTATCGGGTCAAATGATAACATATTATATTTAAGTCGCTTATCATTATTGACCTTATGTTTGCCTTTCTCAAAGGAATTCCCTCGTTGAAGTTTTTACCGCTAATGCGTCATACGTAAATAGGTACTAACAATACTAGGAATGGACACGGTCGAATAAGTTGAGAGGGTTTACGTACTTACTTTGTTTGTATACAATGTGTTTCAGCGAAGGGGTTTTAATACGAAAGGGGGTTGTTCTAGAAGTCTAGGCAAACAACTTTTGTTCTACGACTTTTGGAAATTCGAACATTTCGTTCGAAGTTTTTGTATGAAACAGCTGATTTTCAAGTAAAAAATTCTCTCAGAATTATCGAAAAAAAAGTTCGAATTTCCAAAAGTCGTTCGCCTAGACGTTTAGAACAACCCCCTTTTGTATTAAAACCCCATCGCTGAAACACAATGTATAAAACTCTTTGAGGTAAAAAAAATTCACATCTGTAAGGTAAAATTGGTATCACTACATCATCACTACATAGTATAAAATAAAGTCACTTTTCGCCGTCCCTATGTCCCTAATTCCCTTTGTATGCAGATCTGTTTGTAGATTTTTAAAACTACGCAACGGATTTTAATGCGGTTTTTTTAATAGAGTGATTCAAGAGGAAGGTTTATATGCATAATATAGCCGTGCGAAGCCGGGACGGGTCGCTAGTTCTTTATAAGAACAGTTTTAAGAAAATGGCCTTGTAGTAACTTTATGTATTCTGTGTCTAAAGGAAATCAGAATTAACTCTTAAAGAGACACTAATGTGGGTAGGTACAACCTCGTGGCGCTAGGGTTCCGTACCCAAAGACCTATCTATAGATACCCCACACACACGTATGGGTTTGATGAAAAAAAATGTTTTGAGTTTCAGTTCTAAGTATGGGGAACCCTAAAATTTATTGTTTTTTTTTCTATTTTTGTGTGAAAATCTTAATGCGGTTTACAGAATACATTTACAGTTTCAACAGTATAGTTCTTATAGTTTCGGAAAAAAGTGGGTGTGACATACGGCAGACAGACGGACATGACGAATCTATAAGGGTTCCGTTTTTTGCCATTTGGCTACGGAACCCTAAAAACGGGACCCTTTTTCTAAGACTCCACTGTCCGTCTATCTGTCTGTCAGGCTGTATCTCATGAACCGTGATAGGTAGACAGTTGAAATTTTCAAAGATGATGTATTTCTGTTGCCACATGGTTGCCACTATAGCAACAAATACTAAAAACAGAATACGAGCATTGACTGAACTCTTCGTACGCGAATACGACTTGCTCTCGGCCGATTTTCATAAGCATGTAAACGAGTAAAACTAAAGTATTTTAGACAATCTAGAAAAATTGCATGATTACGACCATTGTTAAATTAACCTTGATAAAGACATTGAAGAAAGATTGGAAGGAAACAATTAGTTAGATAGTTGAGTAGTATTATGTGCTTTGAAAAATGAAGAGCAAAAGAATATTAAACCTTGAAAGAAAATAGTATTAATTTTTACGTGTTTGTTTGACATTGTTACGGCTGATGCCCAGCGCAGGGTAACGCACATCACTACATAGTATAAACAAAGTCGCTTTTTCTGTCCCTATTTCCCTTTGTATCTTTAAAACAACGCAACGGATTTTGATGGGGTTTTTTTTTAATAGATAGAGTGATTCAAGAGGAAGGTTTATATGT
Source organism: Idaea aversata (assembly GCA_907269075.1). Classification (NCBI taxonomy): domain Eukaryota; kingdom Metazoa; phylum Arthropoda; class Insecta; order Lepidoptera; family Geometridae; genus Idaea; species Idaea aversata. The sequence continues at coordinate 4,625,078 of OU026112.1, read as the reverse complement.
ATAATATAGCCGTGCGAAGCCGGGGCGGGTCGCTAGTAAAAAATAAAAAATATTTGATCAATTAAATAGGTATATACCAATGCGAGATTCGGGCGTACAACATTTTACAACCAAACAACCAATTTGCGCGCGTTTCGTGATTAATTTAAAATGTAGAAAAAAATATTCGCGTCTTCACGCGCGTTTCTTGATCCATTTGTAGTCTCTCCAGTTATGTTTGAAAATACCATAGAGTTATTAATATTTAAGTAAGACATGGCAACGCTTGCGTCGCATATAGTTACTCACATTGTGATCTGAACTCACACTAAGCCCCATTTCTTTTGTTTTAGTGCCACCTGTACTAAGTTCCGTGTTGAAAGAAGAAATACATTCTTGCAGGTAAGTTCAGTGAAAAACTTTCATTAGAATCGGCATTATTCCAATCTCTTCTGCCTACCCTTATTCCAATTAAATTGAGATTTGCGCAGTATGTCTTCTGCTTCCATTCGCACTTCTATTAGTCGTCATCTCATCGTTCATATCCATCTCGCTCATATCTTCAGTCTATCCATCTTATTTTAGGTTGTCCTTCCTCTTCATCCCTCTACATTTATACTCATCACTCTTCTAGTCACATGCGTCTCCTTTCTCTTCATCACATGGCCATACCCACTCAGACGGTTCCCTTTCACCTTTTTTTACTTTTTTAGACTTTTAATTTCAAGCTTTTACTTAGTTTCATCTGTTACGATGTTTGTGATTTTTAACTCCTGACGCATCGTAGCTCCAGAACGGATGAACCGATTTTTAATTTCATTGCTTTTTTTTAAAGGTGAATTAGTCGAGAGTGTTCTTAGCTATGTTTGATCGAAATCGGTTCAAACGTCTGAAAGTTGTGGGGGATAAAAGTGGGGGGGTTTTTTTATTCTATTTTTTTTACCTAATGATAGGTAAGCGTTTGGCCACTATCACATCAGCCTGATGGTAGGTGACGATGCAGTCTAAAATGTAGCACGCGGTGTCTAGAAGATACTTATTCACTCGTGACTTGAAGACACACAAATTGTACACGTCAGGAAAGACAGACGCAGACAACCGATTCCATTCCCTTGCAGTACGAATAAGGAATGCAAAAGAAAAACACTTAGTGCGGGTGTCTGGGATTTTCACCATGAATCGATGTCAGTTTGTCTGGTCGTATGACGAAAGAATGGAGATGGCAAAATTAGGTCGTGTAGTTTTTATCATCATCACGTAGGCATCTCCCAAGATGCGCCACTGAGCCCGATCTTCGCCTCTTTTTCTCCAGTTACTGCCCACCGATTTGCGTATGTCATCGCTCCACCTGGTCACAGGGCGTTCTACGTTTGCCAATTCGCGGTCTCCACTCCAGGACATGTTTACCCAAACGGTTATTAGTCCTGCGGCAGATATGGCCAGGCCACTACCACTTCAGTTTGCGTGTTTCAAATTTCAATTTTCAAACTGTTCTATATTTTTTCTTTTGGTATGTCATCAGCCCAAGCGAGTATTACTGCCGTGACGGTGGCTGCATCAGCTCGGAGCTGGTCTGCAATGGTTTCCGGAACTGCGCCGATGGGAGTGACGAGGCTGCTTGTGGAGTGGGCGAGTATGTACCCAACTATTTCTTCATACATCCTCATACCAAGTTTCATAAAAATCGGTCCAGTAGTTTGGGAGCCTACTCAGTGGCGTAGCGTGAGTCACTATCGCCCGGGGCGGAGTCATAATTTGCCGCCCTTTTGACGTCATAAAAATAGTAATGTTGGCAATTTGCCGCCCTTTTGACGCCATAGAAATAGTAATATAACATAATTAGTAACAATAAATAGTAACATATTTGCAGTTCCACCGTAGAGCTCCAAAAACCGCATCAAAATCCGTTGCGTAGTTTTAAAGATTTAAGCATACAAAGGGATATAGGGACATAGGGACAGAGAAAGCGACTTTGTTTTATACTATGTAGTAAAGTATTCATTTACTTTTTACAGTATAACCTTGACTGCACAAGAAGCAGTGCTGGATAGAACGAAACGTCAAGCTACAGCCGGATGTCGGTAAGTAAAACATCTATTGAACTATAATTAGTTACCCAATTCATTATCATCCGAGCGATGTTCCCGGTTGCATCCCTCCCTCTCGGGAGCCCAGGGTCCGCTTTCCAACTTTTACGCCTCCACTTCGCACGATCTTCGGCATCCTGGTTTGTAAGGCATATCACCCTTTACGACGTCAAGCCAGCACTTCTTGGGTCTACCCAGTCTGCCACGACCCGGCAGAGGCGCCCTGGCAAGACAAGACTGAACTGATTGCGTACCGGGGTATAAATAGCTGAAGACCTGGATTAACACAGGCTACTTTTTATCCCAACATTCCTAAGAGATCTAGCCCTAAGCGGGTGAATCCAGTAATATTATAAATGTGAAAGTTTGTGTGTATATTTGTTACTTCTTCACGCAAAAACTACTGGACCGATTGCGTTGAAACTCGGTGTCTAAATAGCAGAAAACTTAACACATAGGCTACTTATCCCAACATTCCTAAGGGGGATTTGCAGGGCGTAGCTACTTGTGAATTACCACATTTATTATTGTCCACAGTAAGAACCAATTCAAATGTCGCGACGGATCCTGTATCCCGTTTGATGGCAAATGTGACGGCGTCGTCGACTGTCGTGATGGAAGTGACGAGACTCATGCTCTCTGTAGGAAGATGAAGTAAGTATACCAAGTTATATCAAGCTTCAAGTCTCAAGCAACGCAGGCGTGAATGAAAGAAAGAAGAAAGAAACTTGACTGAGTGGCGTAATTGGTAAGCGCACATGAACGCTATTCAAGGGATGCAAGTTCGAGTCTCGTCTCAGTTGCAATTTTTGAAGACGCATTTTTCCTTAAAAATATTTTCAGATAGCCCAGTGCAGGCCATGCACTTTAAAAAATAAAAAATCATTAAGAAGAAAGAAAGCAAGAATATAATTTATTTGGTACAGGCACACGACTACTTTTAATATTAACACACGCAAAGAAATAGGTAACCTACACAAAAAAGGAATAAAGAAAAAACATACGTTGATCTTAAGGTGAAAGAGTACCTGCGCGCTCTCCATACAAACGTAGTCGACTGTTTCCTACCTGGATAATGACACTAGCACAAATATTTTTGATGACCATGCCCCTATTTTTTTTTTTTTAATCTTACCAAATGGTAAGATGGTTTGCTTTTTTTGTATCTGGCAAAACAACGTTTGCAGAGACAGCTAGTCAAATGTTCAAATACTATGTGTAAATTTTCCTCTCTGTCTTTTTTGTCCTGGAATTTGGCGAAAGACTGACGTAATGTCAACATGCTCTGTAACATTAAACTAATACATATTTGTTAAATACCCAGCTGCCAGCACAACTGGTTCCGGTGCACGTATGGTGCTTGCGTCGACGGGACTGCGCCCTGCAATGGCATCCAGGAGTGCGCCGATAACTCTGACGAACTGCTGCCCAGGTGTAGAAACGAAACGGATGAAGTACGGTCAGTATCTCACGTTGTTAAAAGCTATGCGGGTCGCTAACAGCCCTCGACTGATAGTATAAAGAAAGTAGAAAACAAGTGAAGAAATCGTTTGACGCATACTTTTATTAGAACGGGATCCCATTAAGAGAAAAAGGTACCGGGGGCTCTCTCCATACAAACTATTACAAACGTAGTCGACTGTTTTCTCCCTGGATAATGACACTAGAGCAAATATTTTTGGTGCATAAAACTTATAACTGACATGACCAATTGACCATGCCCCTATTTTTTGTTTTTTTTTTTATTGTTTTTTTTTAATCTTAATTTCTATGATAATTAGAAAATCATAGTCATGGCAGTTATAGGTTTTATGGCACAAAAATATTTGTGCTAGTGTCATTATCCAGGGAGGAAACAGTCGACTACGTTTGTATGGAGAGAGCGCCGGTACCCTTTCCTCTTAAGCTCTAAGAGAATAGATATCACATCACGGAACAGCTGTTTCGGATCCGAATCTAGAGGGTGCTATTTCTTACAGCTGTCAAAAATCATCAAGATGTTCAATCTTTCGTTTTCAGAGGTCAGTTCCACTGCTTAGATGGTTCTGCAATCTCAGCTGCGAACCACTGCGACGGAGTCCGCGACTGTCTAGACGGGTCAGACGAGACTGTACGAGCGTGCGCGGCCAAGACCTGCCCCTCTTACTTGTTCCAGTGCGCATACGGCGCGTGCGTCGATAGCGGGGCGGACTGTAATGGGGTATGTTATTACAATGATCTACGTCTTCTTCTTAGTCAGGTTCAGTCTGTTAAGCACCAGCACTTCAGGTCAGTACCAGCTCCAGTGCGTTTCCAGGTTTTAGCAGTATTATTGCCTGGCGTCACATTCTCTAAAATGTAGCTACTACGGCTGCAGGAATAAAATAGTAGATGCTTTATACTTAGCTCAGGAAGCCTGCATTCAATCATGCCAGGTTTGCCGTCCAGCGACTAATCTGAGCCCCAATATATCAGTCGTGTAAAAATCGCAGAGAACTTCTCCAAGTTATTACTATGTCCAGCGATCTAAGGTCCGTATTAATAAACCGAACTCAATATCGATTTCAATCTTGAGTTTGCTCTTGAGTTGTTGCGCTGATTAATAAACCTATCTTAAGACGTGATTAAAGAGCGACGTATCACTTGAGTCATACCGTATTTATAAATCAAACTCAGCTCTCAAAATATGTCTCAAGATGTAGTTTCGTGAACTCAAGTCTGATTGCGGGTCATACAAATCTTACATTTTTTTAAATATTTTCACATTAAAAACAAGTTGACAGCAAAATATGACGACACTACCTACCATAGGGTAAGAACATATAATTTAAGGTAAGAACAAAGCGTTACTGTCATTCAAGATCAGTCTCAAATCTCAAGAGCGATATCAGCCTGGTTAAAACTTGAGTTTTATCTATTAATTAACGCCTAACTTAAGATAGTGACCACATCTCAAGACTCACTCGATTGATACGCACTCAAGATCGATATTGAGAGCGATTTATTAATACGGGCCTAACAGTGTCAAACTCAAGTATCAAGCATAAACTATGCACGAGTGAAGAGCTGTTCTTCAGACTTGAATTGATGCAAGCATTTTACAGCAAGCAATCGTACCTACGTAACAGTTGTATCAAGAAACCGTTCACACCATTCCCGCCTTAGCAATTTTTTAAAAGAAATCTTAATCCATCATTATAATGTAGATTTTAATTAAAACTTTATCTGCACACAGTTGGAGGAGTGTGCTGATGGTTCAGACGAAGCTCCCGATCTTTGTAATAAGAATGGACCAGCTCCGACGCCTACTGCCAAGTAAGATATATTTTATAATATGCAACGGTCAGTTAATTGACGTTACTATAAAACGAGAAATGAATGTTGACGTCACTGTAAAATTTAAGTTGAAAACAATAGAAAATATAATAAAACAAAATGCAATCAAAGTGTACCTTGGAGACAGGTCTCTCGGAGATCGTGGCCCTCGGAGACTAACCCAAGATAATTCACTCGCGTCTTGAAGGTCAACACAGACTTAGACTACTCATTCAAAAATTATTTGCGTGAATAAAGAATTAAATTGATGGTGATGAGTTATAATTATCATTTTGTAGAAAACTTTTTAAAAAAACCTTATCTGTGTTTTTTGACGTGATAACGTCTTATACATCGATGAACACCGTACTGCACTCACAAAAAAGTTTGATGTCATGTTACGGGAACGTGAGCGTTATTGACAAGGTAACCATGGCAACGTATTATAGTTGCTATCAATTCTTCTCCTTCTTCTTGTATAGTGATGTGGCTCACCTATTGTTAGAATTTTCAGATCGCCTTATGGCCTTATTGGCCTTTAACTTGACCTAACGACTGCTACTAGAGACAGCAACCGGGACTACCGGCTTAACGTGCCTTCCGAAGCACGGAGTTGCTATCAATGTTTTCTTATGACGTTATCACGTTAAATTATCGTCCGTAAACCGACTTTATAGACAACCAATTTTTGTACAGACCACCTAAACCAGGAGACTGCGTGCTACCCGCATACCCTGAACACGGTTCCTACATCACCAACATCCCGAACGGGAAACCGGGAGAAGCATACGATGTCGTCACACTCAACGTTACATGTAACCATGGTTACGGCGTGGTTGGTTCCAACTCGATTTACTGCCTAAATGGCTGGTGGCCGGAGAGCGTACCAAAATGTGTCAGTAAGTATCGTAAAAGTTAGCATTTTGATGGTTTTCAGTGTGGTGTCCCGCAGGGGTTGTTGATTGGGCCGGTGTTCTTTTTAATGTACATTAATGAGTATTGAGTAATAAGACATTATCCAAGCAACTGTTTTTACCCGACTGCAAGGAAAGAGTTATGTTTTTTTAGCAAAAACGACGGGGTGTTATAAGTTTGTCGTGTTAGTGTGTGTGTCTGTCTGTGGCATCGTAGCTCCCAAATGGCTGAACCGATTTTGATTTAGTTTTTTTATTAGTTTTATTCCCTACTCTTGTCTACGTGGAGGCCTTAACCTTGTAGTGGGATACCATAATGGGATTTTACTTTTACATGCCAGATATGTACTTTTTTTTCTGTTTTTGAGTTAAGACTAGCAATTGATGTCAGCTCACCAGATAGAAAGCATCACATCCATGCAACTGTTTAATAAATGTCTGCGAGGAAACCATAACGTCGCAGTGGGATATAATAATGGGATTTTAGTTTTACATGGCAGAAATGAACATTTTTATTTGCGATTGACCTCAGCTCTCCAGATAAAAAGCACCATGCTTGCTTAGGAGGTGTACCAAATTCACTCTGGACTTGAAGACTTTAAGGTTATAAAATAGAAGCCTAATTTTCTCTTTTTCCACTAGGATTGTGTCGACTCCAACAGCATCCCTCTGTGGAATACTCGTGTCTCGTTACCGGCGCCGTCACTGGCCACAGACCATGTAACGCCTTCGAGCCTGATGGGACAGGTACTTGAACCTTCACTAGCTTTTAAGGGCAGTACCGAGATACCTATATTTACTAAGAACGTAACCGAATCGTCATTTGTCGACCCAGTTGGCACACAGGGTTACGGGTTTGATTCCCGCCTCAGACAAGTATTTGTGCTTGGATATATGTCTGTGGTCTGGTTGTTTCTATGTATTATAAGTGTACCTATATTTACAGAAGAAAAGTAGGTATATAAATAGTATATCCGTTGTCTAGCACCTATAACAGAAGTCTAGTTACTTAGCTTGGGGCTAGATGGCGATGTGTGGAATGTCTTGCAATATTTAGATTATTTTAACACGCTTTTATTAGTTTCACCTGTATGTTTGTATGTATGTAAATGTAACCGACTCACGGCACGATTTTGCCCTACTTAGACTGATCAGATTTTTATTTATACATATATCTATAATAAACTAGACAGAACGTTTAACAGTCCATTTCCGGTACCGATGGCCAATCGGTAAGATAATTTCTAGACTTTATATACAGCATTATTGGTAATCATATTAGCCAGCGTTTGAGGGAAACTTCTGTGCACCTAAACAAACAACTTATGTTCTACGACTTTTGGATTAAAAATGCTGACTCTGTTGTAGAAATTTTATTATTTCAGATTTAAGTTACTATTTGTCTTTTCAGTCGTCAGCCCCCAATGCCGCACACCTAACTACTACTCCGCAACCACCCTGACCTTCATGAGGTGTCTCCAAGGCAACTGGGACTACATAGCACGCTGCACACCAGGTTTGACTAAAAATGGAACAAATATAACTATACTTATCAAAGATAAGGTTGAAATACATGTAGGTGATATACAATACGTTGTTCCTATTAATAATAATCAAAATATAGTAGATTTAGGTGGTAATAGTCAAAGTACAGTCGACATTGGTAGTAATATAGGTGAAAATAATCAAGATACAGATTTAGATGATAATAATCAATACAACGTGATTCCTATTAAGAATAATGAAAGTACATTAATTGAAAATAATCAAGCTAGTATCGTTAAGCCGGAATATACTACAGAAAATGAAATAACAGATAATGAACCTATTTATATAGATCCAAATATACTAAATCAGATATTCGGTGTTACCACTCTCAGTGACAATAAAGATAAAGTAACTAGTGATAGTAATGGCAACATTTATGATGTTGATGATCGTATGAGTGCTAATAATAATAATTGGGGTGGAATTAAGCCTAATTTAGGTACAGATTTTATTTTTAATAATAAAACAAGCATACATTTTAATGTAACTAATAGTAGCATTTATGTGAAGACGAATGATAAAGTTATATTTCAGAATTAAATTGTATTGGAATCATAAAAGTAGTTGGAATTGTATATTGTTAGATTTTTTAAACCCCAATAATAAAATAGGTAATATTCATTAGTTCATTGACTAAGTATTACTAGATATTAGACATTTAGAATATTGCCATCTTCATTTCGTCATACAACCAGGCAAACTGATATGCGGCACCGATTCATGGTGGAAATACCAGACGTCCGCACTAAGCTTTTTGCTTTGTCATTGCTTATTCGTACCGCAAAGGAATGGCATCAGTTGCCTGCGTCTGTCTTTCCTGTCGTATACAATTTGGAGGTCTTCAAGTCGTGAGTGAATGGGTATCTTCATTATAGTGATCAAACGCTCATTATATTATTATATACTACATAGTATAAAACAAAGTCGCTATCTCTGTCCCTATGTCCCTATATCCCTATGTATGCTTAAATCTTTAAAACTACGCAACGAATTTTGATGCGGTTTTTTTAATAGATAGAGTGATTCAAGAGGAAGGTTTATATGTATAATACTAGCTGTCCCGGCAAACGTCGTTTTGCCATTTAAAAAAAATGTGATAAATGAAGAACCGCTCGACTGATTTTGTGCAAACTTCAAATAAACCATCTACTAAATAATCTGAACAAAGCTTAAACATTTGGATTGAATAGGTGAGCCCGTTCTTGAGTAATAAAATTACAACGAAAAGTAGAATTGAATTTTAACACATTTTTATTAGTTTCACCTGTATGTTAGTATGTAACCGACTCCTTTGGGCTTGATTTTGCCCTACTTAGTTATATAAAACAGCAAATAAAAAAAAATAGGGGCTGGAGGACTCCGAAAAAGTAGTAGAACAAAAATATATCTGTCTGTCTGTTTGTTTGTTACATAATATACAATTAAAAAAAGCCTAAACCAAGTGAATTCTGAGGAAAGTCGTGGTATACTTTACATCAAATTCCAATTAGTAGGTGCTGTGCTGAGTAATCAACAAAGAAACCGCAGCCACTCGAGAAAACCCCCCGGTCACAGAATACAATAGTGTAGCATACTTTTATTCCGATATTTCCACGGGCTCGAGACTGCGGGCGCCTTATATAATTCGTATATTTAATTTCATCCGCAATCTCGTTTAAATATCGAAAAAAAAGTAAAAAAAAAAAAAGTAAGTATGTATAACTATGTCCTTCTCCTGGATCTAAGCTACCTCTCCATCAATTTTCAGCCAAATCGGTTCAGCCGTTCTCGAGTTATAAAAAGTGTAACTAACACAACTTTCTTTTATGTATATACTATTTATATGCATGCATAATATAGCCGTGCGAAGCCAGGGCGGGTCGCTAGTAGAAGATAATTATAAACAAACAAAGCCCATACAACATAGCATACATACATTTTAGTAACGCAATCTGTTGTAATTAACCTACAAACTCTTGAAAATGAGACTCACAGATGGCGTTGTAATAAAGAGTAGAAGTTTCAGATTTTTACTAATTAGAAGCGATAAAAATAAAAAACAATTAGATGGAGTAGGCTTGCCTAGAACCTAAACCATCCTACTCAGCTTAGTCAACTTGTCAATACGTCAGCCAACTAAGCGGAATAAACTGCATAAACAGCAGTGGCGCCATCTAGAAATAAGAGTTTGTCTGACGTATTATTGTTCGCTAATAGCAGTCTATCTCTGAGAAGGCTCACAGCTAAGCGATGCTTGCTGATCGTTTACGGTTGTGCGGGTAAAGCGACGCCTGGCGCGGTCATTACTTCGATGGGTGGCCAATCAGTAGTGTGGCAAAAATGTGTTTTCGGAGCCCCTCGGTGCTTCGGAAGGCACGTTAAGCCATTGGTCCCGGTTGCTACCTCTAGTAGCAGTCGTTAGGTCAAGTTAGAGGCCTTAAGGCGATCTGAAAACTCTAACAATAGTGAGCCACACCACTATACGAGAAGAGAAGAGAGAAACAGCCTATCTCTAGTAATACTTAGTCAATGATGCCCTATGAAATAATGTTAATGATTATAGCCATTATCCAAAGATTCAACCAGTATTTTTCTAACAACAAAATAGAAATAGGTTAATAAACGAAATATACACAAATGTAATATTAGCTAAGTGCCTTATTTATGTTAATAGGATGGATATTTTTATCATTTTTTAATAAATTCTTTTCCAAAATATATATATTGTTTTTTTATTTTTTTAAACTCCTATACCCACCATCCTATTGGCATAAGTAAGTATTTAGTAACTAGCTGCACCCCGCGGCTTTGTCCGCATTTTTATCTCCATAAAAGTGATGCTTTTCCTACAAACACAGAATAGCGAACTACAATCCTTAACAGCCTTTTTCACTCTCGAATTTCCAAGAATCCTTTCTAAATAAATTCTGCTCATCACTCCGAAGATCCTCATCAGATCTTCACCAAATAAATATATCGTCATACATCCAGGCAAATTGATATAAGGCTCCGATTTATGGTGGAAATACCAGACGTCCACTAAGCGTTCAGCTTCGTCATTCCTTATTCGTGCAGCAAGGGAATCTAATCAGTTGTCTGTCTTTCCTGACGTGTACAATTTGGGGGTCTTCAAGTTGCGAGTGAATATGTAATGTATCTTCTAGGGAAGCGTGTTACATCTTAGGCCGCATCGTCACCTACCGTCAGGCAGGTGTGATAGTGGTTAAACGATGACTCCCGCCTATTTGAGGCTCTTCAAGTCACGAGTAGAGTATAGGTATCTTTTGAACGCGCGTGCTACATCTTAGGCCGCATCGTCACCTGCCATCAGGCAGGTGTGATAATGTGCGAATAAATAAATAAAATCTCTACATAGTATAAAACAATGTCGCTTTCTCTGTCCCTATGTCCCTATGTATGCTTAAATCTTTTAAACTACGCAACGGATTTTGTAGCGGTTTTTTTTAATATATAGAGTGATTCAAGAGGAAGGTTTATATGTATAATACATGTATAATATAGCCGTGCGAAGCCGGAGCGGGTCGCTAGTAATAAATAATAAAATAATTCAGGCATTATATCCGCGTGTTGATAAAAACAAACAACAACTCAAACAATATAAAATACCATGTTGCAAGGTTAAGTTATTATTACCCACATAAGTATTTACAGATCAATTGCAAAGTTCTCTCAGAATCTATTTGATAGATACTTTAAACAATTACCTATGATTAATTACCACATAATGAGTTCCAAATTACGTAGATCTGAATTCGAGATAAAAAAAATACTACGAAAAATGCTGCAGTGTAAATATTATGAATTTAGTATTTTATCTCTATGACTTATACGATTTATTTTGCTGACTTCGAATGAATGAATATAATATGATATCTTTGGTTAGGCAAACAACCATAAAGATAAAATACTTACCATACACTACAATAAAGACTACAAAATAGTCAAGTCAGATAGTGATTTCATGCATACATGTTTCCTACATGTATGCATGAAATCACTATCACAATAATTAGTCAAACAACTTATTATAAACATTGAAACGACTTAATATCAGAACTTTTGATATACTTTAAAATACCTACCTATGTTAATATTTACCTTGTTAAATATGAGTTCCAATTTACGTAGACATGAATTCGAGATAAAAAATACTGTAAAAAAAAAAAAAAATGCAGTGATGTAGATTAGGTACTCTAATTTAGTATTTTATCTCTATGGCTTATATTATGATTTGCTGACTTCAATAAACTATGTCGCTTATTCCAAAGAGTGTTAATATACTAATAGGTATAAGTATTAGCTGTTACGCTACTATCACCTTTGCGTAAACACAAAAGTATGGAAAGTAAAACTTCACATTACGTCTACCAACACATTACGGCCTTTCAACTCAATAAAATGTTCGCATTTACGCATGCATAATAGAAGCGTATGTTATACGAAAACTCACACTACGGGCTCTGAAGTAGATTGGAAAATAAAAAATAGTATTTTCTAATGTGTACCTACTTACTAGTATAAAAATTATCATAATGTCTATCCACTAAAAATATGAATAGATTTAATCTCTTTGATTTATTTCTTTTATTCAAGTAATACTACAGATTACTTAAAGGTAGGTATTTTATACCGGATGCCCATCAAATGTCAAAAAGAAAAAAAAAAAAAGTCAGAAATTGAAAAGTTACACAATTTTGAAAACGACAACTTTAGAACATAATCACCTGAATATCCCACTCCGAAAACTCTTATAGAACTTTGAAAGTACTTGTTCCAAATTTAAATAACAAACTTACAAAAACATGCGTGCAGTGCTAAATTTTCAAGATGGGAAGTTACAAAAAGAGGTAGTTTACAAAATAATATTAGATTTCGATTTATAAGATAATCATTTAACGAACAGAAAAAATTTAAATGGAATTTGGCGGACCATTACTTCAACATCACCTTTTACTCATAAGGATCGGTTTTGTATTTTTTTATAAGTTTTGACAGACTATAGACTTTATGTAGGCCGATAGTCAATAGAAAGTATAATTTTAATGACAATCGTTTTTGTTTGGTTTCATATATGCGAAATGTCTATGAGCTATCGGTCGAGCGAAAGTTTGTGGTCTGCTTTTAGCAAATTGCTGACAATTGATTTTTATATCGTATAAAACCACATGTAAATCACAAAATTGTCATAAAAATTTACATTCTTCACCAAAGCAACAGAACTGCAAAGTACAATATAATATCTCCTCATCAAGAAAGTTTCTATTCTCAAGGTTGAAAATAAAAATACAAAATGTGAGTGAGTACCTACCTACTTCATTTCCTAATATTATTTCGTTTTAGGCAAATAATGTGAAGGTTAATTATTTTTTTCTTTTCAAGGTCTGATTTTGAATATGTCGATGAAAGCTCAGTCGAAATCGAAGAAACCCATCAAGAGCCCGAAAAACTTAAAAAAGTGAAAACAGCCGCCGAAAGATCTGCGGTGTCGAAAAAGGCACCGAAAAGAAAAAACAGTAAAGAAAAGGTCGAAGCCGTCTGTTCTAAGTACGTATTCATTTTGTTTTGTAGTAATGGTATAGGGAAGACAAAATCGATAGGTACATACTTTATGTCTGTTTGTCCTAATAAAACATCAATAACTCTTTCCTTCTAGTCGGGTAAAATTTACTGAACATACATGGTTTTTAATAATAGTAAGAAAAAATTAGAGTCATTCAATAAACTAATTCATTTTTATTTTTGTTCACAGGAAACCAAATATTTTCTCCATAATTAATGAGGAGACGGCCATTTTTGGCGGTTCACCTCGCAAGCCATCATCGAGTGTCAAGCCGCTGGGGTCGTCTTTCACCACAAAGGTGGCAAACGGGCAGAGCTATCGGTCTGCTGTTACGTCGGGCGATTATTACATCGAGGTAAAAGTTTATAACAAAGAAGATATAATTAATGATAAGCCGGAGTTTCGATACAAAAAGGCTTTAACAGCACTTAAATTAATATGTAACGAGAGTGACCCCAGTTGGGATGCTTTACAAAATCTGCTCATCTGCTCGTTTGATGTATTCAAAAATTCCGACCCAAAATTTTTCCCTCAAAAGTGAATTTAATTTTTTACTTATAAAGTGAATTTGATTTTCTTTCTAATCAAACTAGATCTAATTGATTATACTAAGACTTATGTCATTTTTATTTTTTAATACTTAGGTAGCTATACCTACTTTATGTTACTACATTAGGTATTATAAAAATGTGTTTGCTTTTTCAAGTTCAAGTTTCATCGTAATACGTACTTATAAACATTTTTTTACTCCAAAGTGAATTAATGTTTACCTAATGTTTAATCTTTTTAATCATACTACTTATTGATTACTTATGTCATTTTTATTTTTTTAATACTTAGGTAGGTATACCTACCTACTAATGTTATTAGGTATTATAAATTTGTGTTTGCTTTTTCAAGTTCAAGTTTCAACGAAATACGTACTTATAAACTTATAATCATGCCATTCTGTAAGACATGCGAATTATCAATTAATAATAAGTCATGGGTAGGACACTTACGCAGTAGAATACATAAACAGAAAAGTTCGAGTCAGATACTTAGCGATGGAATTGAAATTGTGGAGTCTGCATTTAAATGTCGCATTATTTCATATCGAATAATGGCACAAGATGCTAATAGAAGTAGTATTGAATTGTTTTTAAAATCAATTAAAGATCAATTACAACTTCTTATAAATCAATGCGTAAAGTTACATATTTGTATTAAAATAAACTTTGAATTTTATGCTACTTTTTTCATGTTTAAGAATAATGAACAAGACATTAAATCATTTTGTACGCAGAATATTCCAATCTATAGTAATTACAATTTCGATTCGATATTTTCATCGCTTCTTCAAACTTTGCAAAATCAAGTAGAAGATTTTGAAGATCGCGATAGCGGGTGGGCTTTCCTTAATTGTATGCACTTAGAAGTCAATGTAAATAAATATCAACCACTTGGTGGTTCAACATTCATTGATTTGCCTAAACAAATAAAAAACAAAAAAGCTTGTATAAATGTTCGTAACTCCGATATGCATTGTTTCTTATGGTGCGTGCTAGCATTTTTATACCCTGTGAAAAAACATGCGGATAGAGAGACATCGTATCCTAATTTTAATGATGTATTGAACATACGTAACATGTCATTTCCAGCAACCTTTTCTGATATATCTATGTTTGAAAATAATAATCCTGGTTTAGGTTTTATAATTTACGGATTGAGTAAAAACAATACGGTAATTGGTCCTTTGTATAAATCGGAGAGCAATGTAAGCAAAAAAATTATTCATTTACTTTATATTGAAAAAGGTTCAAAGTCGCATTATTGTCTAATTAAAAATTTGTCGCGTTTATTACGAAGTCAAATCAGTAAAAATCATAAAAAACTATTTTTATGTGACACTTGTTTAGTATTTTTTAAAAGTGGTGATGAAATAGACAGTCATACTTGTAATGATATCGCCACCGTGTTGCCTGCAAAGGGTTCAGTAATAAAGTTCAAAAATTTTGATCGAAAACAAAACGTCCCTTTCGTAATTTATGCCGATTTTGAAAGTATGCTTAAATCAACAAATAATGAAGAAATTAAAGGCGCGCACACTTATACAACTCAACAACATGTGCCGATTGCATTCGCATATCAAATTGTTTGTTCACAAAATTCAACATACAATAAATTTGTAACATATCGTGGAATCGACTGTGTAGATAAATTCATATCATATATCTATAACGATGTTCGTGAAATTTATGCATTATTGTCTCAAAATGTACCCATAATTTTTAATCAAATTGATGAGCAAAATTTTAAAAGCTCGTCGAAGTGTCATATTTGTCAAAAGTTTTTGTATGGCGATAAAGTAAAAGATCATTGTCACATAACTGGGAAGTATCGTGGAGCAGCTCATAATTACTGTAATTTACAATATAAAATACCAAAATTTATACCAATTTTTTTTCATAATTTGGCTGGATACGACTGTCATTTATTTATTACAAAACTAGGTGAAGCACCTGGTCCTATTAAAATTATACCAAAAACGAAAGAAAACTACGTTTCATTTACAAAGTATATACCTGTTTCCAATGGAAATATAATTTTGTTGCGATTTGTTGACTCATTAAAATTTTTAAACACTAGTTTAGATAAGTTAACAAAAACTATGAAAACAGAGCAATTTACTCATTTAAGAAGACATTTCCCTAACGACACACAATTTCATCTCCTTACTCGAAAAGGCATCTATCCTTACGATTATATGAATAGCTTACAACGTTACAGTGAAACATCACTTCCAAATAAAAAAGATTTTTATAGTTCTCTTACCAACGAGCATATTTCAAAAAAAGATTACGCTCACGCGCAATCAGTTTGGAGACAATTTAGGTTACATAATATGGGTCAGTACACCGACTTATATTTAAAAACAGATGTATTACTGTTAACTGATATTTTTGAACAGTTCCGTGTAACTTGTAAACGTCATTATCAATTGGACCCAGCGTTTTATATTACAGCACCGAGTCTATCTTTCGATGCAATGCTTTACGTAACAAATGTCGAGTTAGAATTAATAAATGACGTTTCTATTTATAATATGATACAATCAGGAATAAGAGGCGGTATTTGTTTGGTATCACATAGACATGCAAAGGCCAATAACAATCATATGTTGGATTTTGATTGTTCGGTTCCTGAGTCTTACCTTATATACATAGATTGTAATAATCTATACGGGTACAGTATGAGTTTAACTTTACCATTATCGGGTTTTAGATTTCTTTATGAGGATGAAATTACCGATTTAAACATAAATAGTATTCCAGATGACTCCGAATATGGTTTTATTCTTGAAGTTGATTTAAGTTATCCTCAAAATTTACACATTGTTCATAACGATCTACCTTTTTGTCCCGAAAAATTTGTTCCACCAGGAGGTAAAAATTCCAAATTGATTCCAAACTTATATGACAAGTTTTTTTACGTTATTCATTACGTTCATTTAAAAACATGTTTAAAACATGGGTTAATATTGAAAAAAGTTCATAGAATAATTACATTCCGCCAAGATGATTATTTGAAACAGTACATTGATTTGAATACACGTTTGAGACAACAAGCTACGTCAACTTTTGAACAAGATTTTTTTAAATTACTAAATAACAGTATTTTTGGTAAAACATTGGAAAACAACGCGAAAAAAGTCAATGTGAAACTAGTTAATCAATGGCAAGATAATGATAACTTTACCAAAAAGAAAAATGGTGCAGGAAAGTTAATAGCTAGTCCTTATTATCATAGTAGCATTATTTTTAGTGAAAACTTAGCAGCTATCCAGCTTAAACAACACTGCATAACATTAGATAAACCTATTTATATTGGTTTTACGGTACTTGAATTGTCTAAAGCTCACATGTATGACTTTCACTATTCTGTAATGAAACCGCATTATGGTAATCGTTTGCAAATGTGTTATACCGACACCGATAGTTTCATTTATCACATTGAAACAAATAATTTCTATGGAGAATTAAAAGAACATTTTATTAATTATTTTGACACTAGTAATTTTTCTGTAGATAACGAATATGGTTTGCCTTTGATAAATAAAAAAGTACCAGGGTTATTCAAAGATGAAATGGGTGGTAGAATTATAATAGAATTTATAGGACTACGTTCAAAACTTTATTGTATAAAAACTGTGGATAGCGAAATAAAAAAAGCTAAAGGTGTTAAATCATGTGTCGTTAGAGAGCTTGAGGCTTCAGACTATAGAAAAATATTACTTTCGCAAACAATTTTAAGAAAGAAAAATATATTGTTCAAATCAATAAAACATCAAGTTTTTACTCAAAGTGTCAATAAAGTCGCTTTATCCAGTAAAGATGATAAACGGCTAGTTTCCTCAGATAAGATATCTACAAAAGCACTCGGTCATGTTTCTTTTCTAGGGGTGTAAAAAATATATTGTTCAAATCAATAGAACATCAAGTTTTTACTTATAGTATTAATAAAATAGCTTTATCCATTGGGGATGACAAACGGCTAGTTTCATCAAATAAGATATTTACAAAAGCACTCGGTCATGTGTCTTTTCTGTAAAACAATGTTAGATTCATTAATGATTATTAAATTATATGATACTTGAACTTGAACTTAAATTTAATTTGTGTACTGAGTGTTCCTGCGATAAATATACACATATTTTAGAAAACTCGGATTGTCGTGAGACTTTCTCGATACAACATCATATAGCGCGCATAATAGCTGTAAGTTATAATTTAAGTAAAATGTTTAAATTCTTAAAATAATTTTAGTTGATAGATACTTATTATAATAAATTTTATTGCATAAATAAAGAAATATTTCATAAAAATGCTGTCGTTTTATTTATCTCAATAAATAGAATTCAGTTCTTTAGGTACAGTAGGTACCTATTACTTACATAATTATAACTATCAGATAGGTGTATATTGTACTTTTTTATTATAAGAGGTAGAGTTGCAACAAAACTTCTAAGAAAAGAATGTGGTGGGTAGACATTAGGTAAGTACCTACATAATAAACAATGCAGTTTACTAAAACGACATGTCTTAACTTAACATGATTTTTCTATATAAAAATGAAATGAAACTGGAGATGTAATAACAGCTGCAACGAATAATAGGTATGATAAGTACTTTATAAACAATGCAGTTTACTAAAACGACATGTCACAACATGATTTTGCTACATAGAAAGAAATGAAATTAGAGATTAATAACATCTGCATCTAATTTCATCTACCTACATCATTTTGAAAAGTAAGCAATATATGCAAACTGTTTCTTTCGATCATCATTCGCACGAAGTCTTTGATAGAGGATACACCAGTAATCTGCTAGCGCAGTGATATAATTTAATCAGTTGTTCCAGAGCTGAAATATCGGTAAGTACATATTGTTTTTGTTTTATAAAGGTTAACGATGGAATTTTATTTTATACCAATTTCATAATGTATTTAATTTCTTGTTTTTTACAGATATGACGGAGTCACAAGATATATTTTTTCAATGTGCACAAGATCCGTTAGCTGGTTTTGATGAATTGTTTCCCGATCTAAAGGAACAGGGCTCACTACAGCTTTCCAAAACACCTAAGGAACAGACGAAAAAGAAGCGTCTTCGTAAAGAAAAAACTTCCAAAACAGACGTGGAGACTAAGCGCATTCGACTTCAAAGACCATCCTTCGTAATAAATGGTGAAAGGTGCAGAGGGAGACGCGTTATTAAGATACAAATTCAAGACATTAGTGATCCTAAACCCGAGGACGAGGATTCAGTTCTTGTGAGTGCACAATATATTGTTAAGGATGCTGTAGATGACATCATGGAGCAGACTGAACGTATAATAAGTAATATATCAAAAAAACTGTGTGGTGATAGCTATTATAATTTTTAATTGTGAATTTGTTGTTATATTCTAATAAAATTGTGTTGTGAAATTAGTCAAAATTTTAAGGTATCTTGTGTTTTAATTTGTTAATAAATTTTTTTATATAATTATACACTGCGTTAGCAGATTATTGTATCCTTATCAATGTTAATTACCATAATAACTATATTTTAAATAAATTTTAAATTGTCGCAATAAATGTCTTTTATTTGTTCCTCCATGCTCTATTATAAATTAGGTAGTAGGTAGGTAGTATAATAAACTAGCTGCACCCTGCAGTTTCAACCGCGTAAGACCCGATCCCGTAAGAATTTTGAGATAAAAATAGCTTATGCCAATTTCATCCAAATCAGGTGCACTGGTTTCGAACATTACACCCTACAACCTCACAAACTTTCCCTCTTTATAATATTAGTAAAGATAGTATAGTACATGAGTAGGTACCTAATATTATAAAGGGAAGTTTCTAAGCGAGTTTCTATATTATGATAGTTTATCATGCACAAATTGCTGAACCGATTCCGATTAAACTAAAAACCTACTACTACCTACTTATATTCAGTAGGTTATTAAATTAATTTAAATATAGTTTCATGAACTAAACTTTAGGTATTTAATAAAAAATAAAACAAATTTTAAATTGATTTCGGTATATTATTTATTTTTAATAAAATTAGGTATGTTTAACACTTAGGTATTAAAAGTTATTTAGAAAATAAAGAACAGGCAAATGTTTCGTTATCTTTACACCACATCTTTAGACACAACACATTTTTTAAAGCACAATGTTTTTTATGATGTACACAATTTAATGAAATATCTTTTTTAATATAGTCATTATATAATTTAAAAAAATTAGGACATCCCTTTTCACCAATATCTACAATTTCACAATTAGAGCACAGTTCCTTTATCCACTTAACTTTCTCAGCACCCTTCACAATAACTTTTCTATTATTTAGGTACAGTTCAATAGTGTGTTTAAAATCGCTGTAGTATACAAAACCCTCGTTCCAATAGATTCCTCGATTATTTTCTATCCACCGAACTTGTCTTTTTTCTTCAACCGACAACTTTTTGAAGGGATACGGTGCCTTGATAAGAAAGGTTTGAGTATATCCTCGAAATAAAATTGTAAACTCTTTCACAATGAATCTATTGCTCTCATCTTTGAATCCTTGCAGATCGACTATAGCAATGTCTGAAGTCATGATATTTTTTTAACTAAATTGCTTAATGGTCTATACTCTATGACACAGTCGTTTAGAATGAGACAATATGCAGATGTTTGATCCGGTATTTCAACGTTACTTTCAAGCTCTATACGTACACTGACTACTGGACCCGACTTAAGGTTTTCACTTTGTCTTGAGCAATCGATTACAAACAGTGGTGTTTTCTCTTTAAATTCGGATGGACCGATTAGCGGTTCACTTCTACGACCGTAATAAGATTGTTGGAATTTGACATATTGTTCATATAATAAAGCAAATTTGTGATCATTAAAATCTATATTTAAATTTTCATATGGAAAATACACAGAATTAAGATATACTTTGACATCTCTCAAATTACAATGATCGAACCGTGACATATCTTTATCTGGTAAGTTTTTTCTATCTGTCTGTAAACCTAATACTACATATCTTGGTTTTTCAATCTGTGAAGACGTTTTAATTGACCAAGTATGTTTAGTTGTTTTTGGTAATAACGGATACTCATATAAATCCCAATTCCTAAATGCAAAATGGAGAGGTCTGTCCTTTTCTAACAGTTTTAATAAATGTACTTTTTCTTTGTCAGATACCTTGATGTGAGGAACGCGCCAAACTAATTTATTAATTATTATATCTTCAAGAGTTTCACTTGATGGAATTTTTAAAGAGTTTAAATTTGTATTACTGCGCAACAATATTAGTTCATGTTTACAATTCATAACAATTTTTTTATAATCTTCGGTAAAGCCTAAAATGTTACTCAGAGGTATTGAACAAGAAAATTTTCCTCCATGGGTTGTCTTTGTTCCATTTATATCCCAACCCCAAGCTTTTGCAACCTTAGCCTCATTTTCATTAAAAGATAATAAACCTTTCATTGTTGTCGTCATTCCAGCATTTTTTATTCTATCAATTTCCACTCCATTAAGCTCATAACGAACATCTTGGAACAGAAAAAGTATTGGATTATTCGTGAATTCAATAGCAGTAACCTTTTCATTTGTAGCATTATTTATAATGTTTACTGTTCCTTCTATGTAGAGGGTACTTGCAGATGGTAATATGTACAAATCCTGTTGATTGATAGGTATGCGAATTTCATCATTTCTGTTATAACTTGTAACATACGGCTTATATGAATGATATTCGATACCATCTATGGTATTATCGTAAGCAGGTGAACTTGTTACATCTAAGATGCTCATTATAATAGTCCGATTAATTTCAGGAATTGTTTGTTTTGTTTCGTTATTTTAATTTTTCTTTTAGTTGTTCCTTTTCGGAATGTTCGATGAGTACTGATGTGTTTTATATTATTGTTACTGTATTTATTAAAGTCTATCATTTTTCCTGATATGCATATATAATTGAACTTCTTCACCTCGTAGATTTATCAAATTATTATTTATATCTAATAATCTGATATTTATAGAGCTAACGTTTTTTTGATTGATTGGAAAATAAATTATATTTTTTGGTACTTCTATTATTCGATAACCTGGTGGGACGTTAGGAGCAAATTCGTAAATGACGTGACTTGATTTTCCATTAATATATGATCCGCTCACTATATCACATTCGATTCTCACCACTGTCGTCGATAAAATGTTAACAGGAAGCTGCGACTCGTGTATTATATTAGCTTTAAGAGTTTGTTTGTTGAACCCCAGTAAATTCCCAAGAGAATCATTCTTTTCGAAATGTATGTCTTTAGAGCAGAAAACAAAAGTTTTCAATGTGTTGTTGTTACAAAATAAATTTATGTTTGTTCCTTTTTTTACGGATGATTTTAAATAATTAGAAATGTCTTGGAGTTCGTAAGCACCTTCTGGTATTTCTAAGACTTCATTGTTATCATAATAGAATTTGTTGTTTCTATTATCAATATTAGGGATTGAATTGAATGTTGACAACGACAACAGAGCGCACTCGTATTCACCATCAAGTTGCAACGGTGGATAAAAAGTGGAAGATAAAATCGATGTATTTCCAGTAATAGACAATGTGAAAGACATTTTACAAATGAATGAAATAAAAACAAGTTTATATTTTTATAGTCACAACATTTTATTCCAAAATGCATTAAGGAACTTTAAACATAAATGCCCACAATTATATGCATTAAAATTTTGATATCTGCAATAGTTATATGTGATATTAAATTTTAAATACTTAGTCAACTCGATCGGAGGCTTTAAATTACCAAAGCTGTCAAAATATTCACAATATTCGAATAGTTTTACATAGGCTACCCAATGAGTTCCTTGATTCTCTGAACTATCTAAATTAACAATCGCACACTCAATATCTTTAGGCTTTGATGGTAGTTCATTTCTCATAAAAACACCTCTAAAGTAAGGTATGTGTTTATTAGCATATTCTAATATATCTAAATCAGTAAGAGCGCGCTTGGGTAACCTTCTTATTAGTTTTTTGTACTTTTTACAAAAATACCATTTCCTGTCTTGTACGGTTTTATATACAAGCCTTTTCCTAGAGCAATTGATTCCATCATTCTATTATGACGTTGAGCTTCTTCTAAGTTCTTTTTAGCTGATTTATGATCATGTACAGCCTTAGTAATTCCTGCTGCACCTCCAGCTAGTGCGCCAAGAGCTGATAGTCCAGCGAATATAGGAATAAGTGGTAAAATACCGCCTGTTTTTGGTAACGGTATAACACGAGGCACGCAAACTTTTTTCTTATTTTTTATTAGTTTTTTTGCAGCTGAGTAAGCTTGTTTTATTGCTGCAGCATCACTTTTTGGTTTTATCTTTTTCAATCTTTTATGAATTTTCGAAACAATTGACTTAAATGATCTCACGCCAGCACCATGTTTAACTTTGGTTTTCATCACTTTTTTCACAAGCCACGAAGCAAGTTTTTCACCCGTTCCAGCGTTTTTTGATTTCATTCTCTGTTTTGCCATATTTATGAGTTCTAAATCAGCTACGTGTCGATCTTCCAAGCTATTCGAATTACTATACGCTATATCGTGTCGCATACAAGCGTTATCAAGTTCATTAACTCCTTTATCTCCTCTTAAAAGTCGGTCTTTTAATCGTGTACCAGGTCCACAATAATTATATCCAGGTAAATGCAATTCAAATGGTAAGTTATTTATAATACTATTCACAAGTCCTCCACCGCGCATAGTTAAATTATAACTGAGATAATTTCTTTTGTCATTCTCAATTTTATATAATTATGTAGAATACAGGATCATAAAATATCTTGTTTATCAATCCAACTATTTTCAGTTATAGGTAAACCTAACCACTTGACAAATAATTTATTACCTTTTTTTCTTAAAACTTTTTCAATAAGGTACACATTAGGACAGTTGGTTTTCTGAAGTTCTTGTTCATAAAAACGTCCCAATATCGGTTGATGGTGTAGATCTTCTATTAAATATGTAACTGGTTTAGAAAGATGAACTTTTTTAACTAAAAACAATTCCGTTGACCAGTTGGGAGTATATCCCTTTTCAAAGCTGCCTTTATATTTACTTATACGAACATGATCGCCAATCTTTAGTTTACTGGTTTTCGATAGTATATTATCAGAGTTTTGTGATTTTATTAAATTTTTCATAACTTCACTTTGGTTTGAATGGTTTACATCATTTGGTTTATATTTTATTGTTCGATGTATTGTATCATTATATGTTGTTATAACACTTTTCAATGGCTCACCGATCCATTTGTAATTACCATTAAAACTAAAAAGTTTATACAACTTATTTTTCAATGTCTTTATTAGTCTTTCAACTATAGAAGCTTTTTTAATAGAGTATGTAGAGTAATGATTTATGTTATTTTCAGTCAAAACTTTTTTGAATTCATTGTTATAAAATTCTGTGCCCATATCAGTTTGTAAATTCTTTGGTTTTCGGAGATTTTTCACCATTAACGTACTAAATGCATTTGATATCTCGGTTTTAGTTTTAGATTTAACAGCAATAGCCCAAGAAAACTTGGAAAAACAATCTATTACCACTAAAATATAACAATACCCATTGTTATACCTTTTTAAACTTTGAAAATCAATGAGATCTGCTTGCCATAAGTCATCAATTCCTTTTAATACTACAGATCGTCGATTGAAATTTTTGCGAGCAGCTTTATGAATTTCATTAACAACTTGAAGTTTACTCATTTTTCTTCTTTTAAAATTTGTTTCAACTCAGTTTTTGTACAATAATCTACTTTAATAGTATCAAAGTGTTCTTTTACAACCGTCTTTAAAGCATTTACTATTGTATAATGAACTGCTTGCATATTGTCAAAGTGTTCCTTTACAACTGTCTTTAAATCATTTACTATTGTTTCTAGCTCTAGCTTCTTTATATACAATTCATTTTGTCTATCAACATATTCTTTGTTGACGGCATCGGAATCTTTAAATGGAATTGAAATACCAGTCAATCTTGTGTTATGTAAATCGAAATCTCCGGTGTCAGTTCGCATCAAGATCTTATCAAAGTTTTCTAAAACATCTGGTGAATGTCGTCGTCGTTTATGACTGTGATTTCCAAACTTATCCATTATTAGTACTAAACAGGACTGAACAGTTTAAGAGATGTAATTGAAATGAAATATTTTAAAGAAAGGAATGCAATTTATTAAGGTACAATCCCACTTTCACGCAGTTCTTCTATAATAGATATTATTTCGTTATCCAACCCTGTGTTACCAGCATCTTTTGATGCTATCAAAAGCTTTAATCTTTCAATTAGTTCATTAGGATCGTCCCAGTATACGTAGTCAACATTTTTCTTCCATGTCTTCATTAGTGGCAAACCTTTTCCTTGATGTGTTATATCCGGTTGACTACTGTCAGTACTTGCTGAAACTTTACGCAACTTGAATAGTGGCCTTATGACATTCAAATATTTTCGACCCTTGTTACTTTTGATTGGTTTATTTGGTTTGTAATCTCTTCGATGAGCATTTGTTTCTATTAACATTAGCTTGTAATGAGACAAATCCTCATCAGTTACTGCATCTAAATCAGGAACTTTTTTAAACACTAATTCGTTTATTCCATCTGTTATTTTATACTTCTTCGTACCCACTTGGATATAACCATTAGATACAACCACGCGTGAAGATCCCATCATAAGTTTACCACGTTCACGTCTCACACCAAACGGAACATTAGTTGAATTAGTTTCTGAAGTAGGCGACCACGAAGATATGTCTAAATTTTGATCGGTTGAACCTGAAGACACTGTTTTAAATGATTCGTCTCCTTCATCGGATTTAACTGCATCATCGACATCATCGCTATCATCGCATACCTCCGAGTCATAAGATTCTTTTTGGTTAAATATATTACTATTAGTTTCAATGGTAGAAAGTCTTTTAAGAGTTTTATCACTCTCCAATGGGCTCGAAGTATCAAATTTAATTTCACTTTTTAAAGTTTTAGAACGATTATTGATTGTTTCTTTATTGTTAAAAGTATCGTATAATGAAGAGCTCTCCACTATTTTGTTAAGTGGCCCTGTAATGGGCTTAAAAACAGTTTCCAAAATATTACTGTTTTCTGTTTCAGTATTTCGCATCTTTCGAACCTTCTTTTTAACAGCTTCTGCAGCATCCACAATTTGTTTTTTTAGATTTTTTTCCATTATATCAGACTTTGATTGAACTATTGTCGTTGTCCTTATGAAATGGTCGAGGTCGGTTATATACTCAGCTATTTATAGCGGATTTTTCATTGCAATCATTAATTATTTACATAGAAATACAATCGAATAAAAATCCCCTAGAGAACCACAACATGACCATAAGCAATGAAATATGCTTTTAACTTTCTCTTTAACAGCATCTGCTTGTTTTTTTAGTTTTTTTCCCATTATATTGGACTTTATTGGTTGTAAGTATCCTCACAAAATGATAGCTTTTGTAATATTTTCAACTATTTATATTGTTACGTAAGGGATTAGAAAAAAAAAAAAAAAAAAATTGCAACACTGATGAAATAAAAATCATTATATCCACTTATCAGTTTATTTAGAAATACAATCTAATAATTTTTTCGAATACTTTTCTACAAATTGGACATTTAACTCCAAGAGACAGAGAACACTTCGCACAAGCCACAGCATGACCACAAGGTATGAAACACGTATTCAATTCTTCTTCCACGCAAATTTTACATAAAATTGTTGATGAAATTGTGTTGGCTTTAAAATGTGGAAATGTCGATTGAATCTCATTGCACTCTTCTTCGACTTCATCATATCTTCCATTTAGTACATTTTTCACATAGTCATCTCCTTTCATTACCAATACAAACGGACATTTGTTAAACCAGCGCGCGTGCTCTTCCCATGGTCGATCTTTGGGGCTCCAATCTTTCATTCTTCCATCACAGTAAAAACAGATGACTTTATCGCCTCTCCCAGTATAAAAAAACCCTGCTTCAACCATTTCTTTTGGTTTTTGATTTAAACCCAGCGGCCAAGTAGCAAAACTCCGTAAACGTTCATCTTCATCAGCATAACGGCGATATACAGGTATGTAAGACATTATACTTGTTTATTGAGCCACGACTCGATAAACAATGATTCAAATAATAGATGAACGCTCACCTACATTAATCGACTAATGAAACGTAACAAACGTATCAAATTTCTTTCGATAACATCCTTTGTTTTTTTCACAGTCTTTGTTTATTACTACATAACTGTAGGGTTCTCTCCATATATTTGCACACATCTCTCTGAATTCTGACCATGTCATATCTGTATTGACGTGTTCATCATAAATGTGTCTCATGTTTATATCATCTTGCTTGAAAAGTACAATTAAATTTGCATTATCTCTTATCAACTGTTTCGGTATTTTGCTGTAAGTCTGATTTAAATAAAAACAATCTATATATTTATGTCTACCCATTGCAAAAAAATCACGAATATTATTTTGTTTCTCACATGATACATCGTCGAATATAATAACTGAGTTACATTTTGCTGCCTCTGGAGAGAGAACTTCTTGATTTTCCTGAAACTTTGCGAATGTAACACCAGGAACCATTCGCAACACCTGGTCTAAATACACGTATTTTGGTTGATAAAGAGTTTTTGAATATACATAAACGTTACGAAATTCTAAACCATTTTCATGCAACAGCAGACCAATAACCAAATTCGTTTTGCCACAGTTCGACGGGCCACATATTATACAACGTATTGTATTTGGTAAAAGTTTACCATGACGAGAATTGAGTTTCTCAGACGTAAAATATATATTTTCAAACTGCAATGATAGTGGTTGCTTGATGAACTTCATTCTAACACCTCATGTAATAGAATGACTAAAAGACTTATGGTAAGGTAATTAATAAACCTACGATAAAAATACCTACGATGTAAGTACCTATTGACATTTGAAATTTGGTATGGTTATACATTGAATCATTGAGAAAACACAAATTTTCTGTGAATGGTCTAGCCCCGACCATAAAAATGGTTGTTGTGTTGAAATGAATTATCTCTGAAACTAGTGGACCGATTTTTATGAAACTTGGTATGAGGATGCACCAAATCATCATCATCATCATCATCATCATCATCATCATCATTCTGGGTTAGAAAGAACAATATTAACCTACTCGCATCGTCACCTGCCATCAGGCAGGTGTGATAGTGGTCAAACGATGACTTCCGCCTATTTGAGGCTCTTCAAGTCACGAGTAGAGTATAGGTATCTTCTGAACGCACGTGCTACATCTTAGGCCGCATCGTCACCTGCCATCAGGCAGGTGTGATAGTGGTCAAACGATGACTTCCGCCTGTTTGAGGCTCTTCAAGTCACGAGTAGAGTATAGGTATCTTCTGAACGCGCGTGCTACATCTTAGGCCGCATCGTCACCTACCGTCAGACAGGTGTGATAGTGGTCAAACGTTGACTCCCGCCTATTTGAGGCCCTTCAAGTCACGAGTAGAGTATAGGTATCTTCTGAACGCGCGTGATACATCTTAGGCCGCATCGTCACCTACCGTCAGACAGGTGTGATAGTGGTCAAACGTTGACTCCCGCCTATTTGAGGCTCTTCAAGTCAGACAGATGTGATAGTGGTCAAACGATGACTCCTAAAAAGTTGCATATAACACTCCCAATGAATCAATATATCCTCATACCATGTTTCATAGAAATCGGTCCAGTAGTATCGGAGCCTGTTTAATGCAAAAAAACAAACGATTAAATCTTTCATAAACCTTCCTCTTGAATCACTCTATCTATGAAAAAAACCGCGTTAAAATCCGTTGCGTAGTTTTAAAGATCTAAGCATACTTAGGGATATAGGGACATAGGGACGGCGAAAAGTGACTTTATTTTATACTATGTAGTGATAGTGATAGTGATGTAGAAATATAGACTAGAAGTATGAATATATAAAAAAAAGTCGTAGGTACTTGAATCTACCCAGTTCGACCCAGTTGGCACAATGGTCACCATGCCGGACTGCCAAACACAGGGTTCCAGGTTAGATTTCCGCCTCAGATAAGTATTTATGCTTGGATATCTTTTCTGTGGTCTGGTTGTTTCTATCTATACTATAATATTATAAAGCTGAAGAGTATGTTTGTTTGTTTGAACGCGCTAATCTCAGGAACTACTGGTTCGAATTTACAAAAATATTTTTGTGTTGGATAGTCCATTTATCGACGAAGGCTACTTTTCGTTTTGATATTCCCACGGGATCGGGACTTTCACGGGTGAAACCGCGGAGCGCGGCTAGTGTATTATAATTAAAAGTATCTTTACGATAGGAAAGTATATAAGTAGTATATCCGTTGTCTAGCACCCATAACACAAGTGTAGTTACTTGGCTTGGGGCTAAATGGCGATGTGTGGAATGTCCTGCAATATTTACTTATTTAATTAAAAAGTAAATTTTTTATTCATTTGGATGCATAGGTACATTTTGTACGAAGATCACATAAAAATGTCTTAAAAACTAAGTTAGGATGTGTGCCTTTGAAACGCGTCCACCAATGAGAAGAAGGCACAAGAAACTCAGGGGTTTTTGATGTGATCACGCTCACAAAAGTCAATATTACAAATATTTGAAGGTATTATTTGAAATGGTGCAATTAAAGTCACGTCCATGGGTTCTTATCATTAAGGTACGAAGAAGTGCCTGCCCTATCATAGTACCTACGCCTTACCACACAATAAAAATTTTTTTAACTTGCTAATGGACATGTCATTAGCAAGCATTTTTTAACTTTTTTTTCCTCTTCCCGTATAGTGGTGTGGCTCACCTATTGTTAGAGTTTTCAGATCGCCTTAAGGCCTCTAACTTGACCTAACGACTGCTACTAGAGGTAGCAACCGGGACCAACGGCTTAACGTGCCTTCCGAAGCACGGAGGGGCTCACGAAAACACATTTTTGCCACACTACTAATTGGCCACCCATCGAAGTAATGACCGCGCCAGGCGTCGCTTAACCCTCACGACCGTAAACGATCAATAACTTATTATAATAGAGCACACATGTGTTTTTAAACGACCCGTTTATTTTAGTAGTTATTTATTTAATCACGTTTAATATGATCACAGAATGTGGACGAGTTACCCCGAAAGGGGAGCAGCTTGTCATCGGAGGGCGAGAAGTAGACCGGGGTGAGATTCCCTGGCATGCCGGGATATATAGGAAGACCACAAACCCTTATATGCAGATTTGCGGAGGATCGTTGATTAGCAATACTATTGTTATATCTGGTAAGTATATAGATAGCCCACAGCTTGTATGTAGTCAGATTTAAAACATCTTTTTTTTAATCGGAGCGAGTTATGCAGAAAACAGCCATGTCACCAAAACATTCGAGATATTTGCATTGTTCTGTCGAAATTTTTTTTGCTGTTTTTTACAAAACTAGAAATATTATTTAAATCCTACATTTTACAATTTACAAGAAACATCCACTTGCGTTGGCTGACTTGTCGGACCACGACCAATAAACGGTGAAAAATAGGTTTTTCAATTTATGCTAAATACGGCTGCATTTTACATAATATTGATGGCTGTTTTTTACCAACTCACAAGTTGACATGGCTTTATTAAACGATTTCTATCTCCGTAATTAATAGAGATATCGATATGGCTGTCTTTAAAAAAGAAGCGCAATATTGAATTTATTATTTGCTATGTTTGTAACTCTTAAAGCAGCCATGTAGCGATTCGACATGGCTGTTTTCTGCATAACTCAGTCCAATTGAAAAATAAAATAAACTAGTAGTTCTCTGAACAGTTTGAAGATTTTCAAGAAGCATGAAGGTGGTTTTAGATGCTCCATTAATCCCTACCTAGTAGTCAAAGGGCCGATTGCAGTGGTATAAATCTAAAAGTAATCAATTTACTGCAATTTAGCTATTCTGCTTATCACTCCGACGATCCTCATCTGATCTTCATCATTTATATAAGACCAACTTGACAATTATATCTTTCAAATAAAAAGATAAACACTACGACCAAAATAAATCTATAAGATTCAAAAACTTGGAATTACAAGTTACCTGTAAATAAAAATAGAATAGCATAGCAATTCTCCATTATCCAATAAACGCTTTCATTATTTTAGCCGCCCATTGCTTCTGGAATGACTTAGCCAAACAGCTACCTGCGACAGACTACGCCGTGGCAGTCGGCAAGATCTACAGGCCTTGGAACAATCAGGTGGATGACGCGCAGAAATCCGATGTAAGTACCTACTCTACTTCTGCTGCTGGTGTTGAGATGAATTCCAAAAAAAAAACATAAGGTCATGGTCATAGCAGTTATAAGTTTTATGCAACAAAAATATTTGCTCTAGTGTCATTATCCAGGGAGAAAACAGTCGACTACGTTTGGATGGAGAGAGCCCCCAGTATCCTTTCCTCTTAAAGTAACCGGCAAAGTCGTGTAAAATATCTATTTGCATTATATTTTTTACTAGCGACCCGCCCCGGCTTCACACGGCTATATTATGCATGTATTATACATATAAACCTTCCTCTTGAATCACTCTATCTATTAAAAAAACCGCATCAAAATCCGTTGCGAGGTTTTAAATATTTAAGCATACCTACATAGGGATTTAAGGACATATGGACAGAAAAAGCGACTTTGTTTTATACTAAATAGTGATTTATTTTTCCCAGGTAAAAGAACTAAAGATGCCAGTCCGTTTTCAAGGAGCAGCCGCGAACTTTCAAGACGACATTGCAATCGTAATAACCACTGTTTCATTCGAATACAAAACCTATGTGCGACCCGTCTGTGTGGACTTTGATATCAACTTCGAGAGACGGCAGCTTCAACCTGGAAGGATTGGCAAGGTGGGTAGGGTAGTGAGTTGGGTAGTGGGGCGAGTATGGCAGCTTCAATCTGAGAGGATTGGCAAGGTGGGTAGGGTAGTGAGTTGGGTAGTGGGGCGAGTATGGCAGCTTCAATCTGAGAGGATTGGCAAGGTGGGTAGGGTAGTTTGTCGGGTGAAATGGGTAGTGGGGCGAGTATGGCAGCTTCAACCTGGGAGGATCGGCAAGGTGGGTAGAGTAGTTTGTGGGGTCGGTTGGGTAGTGGGGCGAGTATGGCAGCTTCAATCTGAGAGGATTGGCAAGGTAGGTAGGGTAGTTCGTGGGGTGGCACCAACAATCTGGAAGGATTGGCAAGGTGAGTAGGGTAGTTCGTGGGGTGG
Source organism: Idaea aversata (assembly GCA_907269075.1). Classification (NCBI taxonomy): domain Eukaryota; kingdom Metazoa; phylum Arthropoda; class Insecta; order Lepidoptera; family Geometridae; genus Idaea; species Idaea aversata. Next base: position 4,592,861 of record OU026112.1, on the reverse strand, counting down.
CACCAACAATCTGGGAGGATTGGCAAGGTGAATTAGAATTTTAATTGCATAAATTGTGTACAATGGATGGTAGGTAGTTTTAAAATTAAGTAACAACAATTTACCCATTGTAGGCATGCAATAAGTACTTATTAAAAGTACTAAAATAAAGTTTAGTAAAGTTTTAGTAGTAGGGTTGACAGAGTAGTAAACTTCACATAGCAATGGGGTGAACAGGATAGTAAAGTTCGTTCGGTAGTTGGGTGGATAGGGTTGTAAAGTTTATACGGTACTAGAGTAGACAGGGTAGTAAAGTTCATACGGCATTGGAGTAAACAGGGTAGTAGAGTAATGGTAGTGGGGTTGACGGGGTAGTAAATTTCACAAAGCAATAACACAAAACTTTACTATCCCTTCCACGGATAGTAAAGTTCGTTCAGTAGTGGGGTGGATAGGGTAAAATGGAGTGAACACTTGAACAGGGTAGTAACCTTCGAAAGGTAGTGGGATTGACAGGGTAGTAAAGTTATATTTTAACTTTTTTAAATCTTTTTCAGGTGGCAGGTTGGGGTCTTACAGCTGAGAACGGAAAAGAGTCTCAAACGCTGAAGGTCTTAGATGTGCCTTATGTCAGCATAGAGACTTGCATCACAGAGTCCCCGCCAGGGTTCCGCGAGTACATCACTAGTGATAAGATTTGTGCGGGGTATAAGGATGGTACGTATCGACTTTATCGATATATCGATAGAATACTAAAACTACTAGCATAAAATTTACATAAAGTAAAACACGCATAGGGTCAAACATTTATGAAGTCAAACACGCATAAAATCAAAGTTGCATGCATAAAGTCAATTATGGGTAAGATCAAATTTGCATCGTGCATAAATTCGAACACGCTTAAAGTCAACCACTCATTAAGTCAAACTTGCTTAAGATTGCATAAAATCAGACATTGGTAAGGTCAGACTTGCATAAAGTTAAATAACGCAAAAGGTCAAACTTGCTTAAAGTCAATTATAGGTAAGATTAAACTTGAATCGTGCATAAATTCGAACATGCTTGAAGTCAACCACTCATTAAGTCAAACTTGCTTATTATTGCATAGAGTCAGACATTGGTAAGGTCGAACTTGCATAAAGTTAAATTACGCAGAAGGTCAAACTTGCATAAAGTCAAACATAGGTAAGATAAAATTTCAATCGTGCATAAATTATAACACGCTTAAAGTTAAACTGGCTTAAGATTGCATAAGGTCAAACAAGCATAAAGTAAAATTAGGCCCAATTTCAAACCTGCATGAAGTCAAACATCAAATTAGCTTCATTATTAATTTTTATTTTATCAGTTTTTATTTTTTCGCAGCGGGCTCAGCCCTCTGCAAAGGTGACAGCGGCGGAGGCCTAGCGTTCCCCGAGTCAGATAAAGGCACCGAGCGTTACTACCTCCGAGGGATCGTCTCTACAGCGCCGAACAACGAGAACCTTTGCAACGCTAATACTTATACAAGTTTCACGCAGCTGTTGAAGCATGAGCATTTTGTTAAAGAATATTGGACGGAGTCATAGTAGACTGTGTATTTTGTTTCATCGATATTTTTTTGGAGTCTTGTCCCATCACTATTTTTTTAGCGAGACTCGGGATACAGTACAATTGTACTCGGAGTGGAACTGAGGTTCGATACCAATAATTATAATTCTTATCATTCTTTTTTGGTTTTCCAATTTAAAAAAAAAACGGAAATCCTGGCTTTAATCCTGGAATAGTTGATCCATATTTCAAATGTTTCAAAAAAATTAAGTAAGTATGTAAGTAGGTACCTATTTGAGTTTTGTTGGAGAAAATCTTCACTAATTCAAACTAATTTCACAGCTAATTTGAACATTATGCTATATGTATGTTATAAACCAAAAAATACTTAATTCTATTATTTCCTGGGCCTTATTCGCTTATTTCTGTTTTTCTGACCTTGCCTCAACTGATTTTATTATCCTCTTTTGTTTCGTGGCAGCATGGTGTCGTATCCTCAGTTCTAATGGAACTATCGACATCGATTAATTTCAGATGGGTCCATCACTATTTTTGTTGTAATATTTTTTTCTGACTCCATTGTGATATTAAATCAAGAATTTTATGCCAGACTGACTGTAATTCTAGCTAACTAGATAAATAAATACTTAATTCTATACATGACTATTTATTGACGTGACAACGTCTTATAAATTGGTTTGCCGGGTGACACTTCAAGAAACTGCGTTACGCTCCGCTCACGTTATGCGCTCACAATGAGAGCGAGTGAGAGGCACGCGGGCATGGTTAGCCCGCCTAAGAGCGAGAGAGACAGACATAAAAAGTGAAAGGCACGCGTCCCTTCCTCTCGAGCACAGTTGTTGTCACGTAAAACTTTCGCCCGTATACCGACTTTACAGGCAACCAGTTTTTTTTTGTTTCCGTAAAATATAATGCTAAGTAGGTAGGTACCTACCTCAGGTACCTACTGATTTAACTCACATTATTCTATAGAAAAAATTTCGTTCATCAGTGCTGAATCGATTATAGATTGATCGATCGACTTACCTATCGACCAATCGAGTCCATCTCTTAAAATAATTTGTCAATGACACTCATTTATGTAGCTGTCAATGTCAACGTCATTTGTTTGTTTTTCGTACCTCACAAACAAGGAGGTACCTAGTTAAATGGTCGAAGCTCACAAATCGTGCTCACAAAGCACATGGACCTAGAAAAGCATTTCTCTGAATGATAGTAAAAATCAGTGTCAAATAAATGGACTTTTCTCGTTGCCTCCAAAATCTCCACGACCCCTGACCCGATTTCTAAAACTAGGGCCATAATTATTTTGATGCAAAATATTACTTTATGCTGGATATATGCACAAACCATGCGAAGCCATAAAAAAAGGAATTGTCAGTGTAAACTGTCAAAGAAACTTCAGAGTGAAAGAGATGAGAGCTGCGTTAGCAACGTGTTAAGCTGGGGACACATTGCTCGGACGCGTCCACGGACGCGTCCGACTGCCGCGACTGATATGTGTGCACGGTCGTTTGGCATCCAGCGGCCCATCGCTCTAGGACGTCCACGGACGTCCGAACGCTCCAGTCTAGTGCAACACCGATTATTTGGAAAAATGTACTAAAAAGGGCCAGGGAAGTGACGTAATTTTTAATTTTTTTTTGGTAATGGCAACATCGAGTTAACGGGTTTTTTTTAGCTCTATCTCGGTTCCTCACAATTCTATCTCTTTCTTTTCAGTTTTTAATTCGTTTGTTTCCGAGAGTGTTTGTTTTTAACAATTTCGATTTTCAAAAACATTTGTGCTTAGAAAAACAAATAAAGTGATCTTTTTTGTACATCAGTGAACTGGAGCAGTGTATTAAAGTGTTTTTGATTGGTTATTATCTAAGTGATCATCTGGAAATGCCGAAAAACTACAGGCTATGTGTGGTTTGTTGTGTCAAAGCAAGCTGCGAAAACATTACAAATAATATAAAAGACAATTTATGACACGATTCCCGACAATAGAAGACCGGTAAGGAATGAAATTGTCATAATTTCTTTACAAAAATAGCTTTAAACCAAAGTTGAATAATTCGTTCGCAGTGAGTAGTGTTGTTCGATGATAAAATTTCAATAAGTATCGACTAACAGTATATGAAGGAAGTATAGGTACTTACTATTACTACTTAGTATTTTAGGTCTCTTCGGTGCCGTACCTCAAAAGATAAAAAAAGGAACCCTTATAAGATCACTTTCACAAAGCATAATATTATGTAGGAACAGAATAAACCCAACGAGCAAAAAAAGTCATATACGCGCACCATAACACAACATTTTAGCTCATGTTATAAGTAATATTATTTGCAATGTAGACATTTCAGTCACACAAACGGCGTTGAAAGGTAAGGTAATCATCTAAATAGTCACATAATTATCGCCATAGTGACTATACAGTGTTATTAGTAACTATTATAGTAGTAAGAGGTTGAGGGCCACTTCTGTGCACCTGAACAAACAACTTTTTTGTTCTACGACTTTTGGAAATTCGAACATTTTTTTAATATTATGATGATTTTTTAAAACAAAGGTCATTTAGACTTACAACAGTAGATTAAACTTAAAAAAATAAGTATAATCTTAAGGTTAATGACCTATCCGTGTAAGGAACAGCTGATTTTCAGGTATACATGAAACAACAACAAAAAATTCGCTGAGACACGAGAATTTCATATTTTAGTTAATTAAATAACTCATTATTTTATTGGATAATTTAATCATTCGGTTATTTTTTTAGATAATGCGGCCAACACTGATTGTGTTCGACATGCGCTGGGCAACATCACCAACAAAATGGAAATGAATTATCCACGGAGTTAGGGTAAGGAAGTCTATGAATCCCTTCAAGTTATCTTTTACAGGAAGAGCTATAATAAAAATGTTATGTTTACGCACTCTTTTATTATTTTTGTTCCAGATTCAGTTGAGAGAGACCAAGGTTTCACCGGTGCCCCCCCTCCCCCCCAACGTATTAGTCAAACTATGGATAACAACTATGACACGGTACTCTCATCGAAACACATTGTAAATATTCAAATTATATATTTATATTGGTGTACCTACTGTAAAGTGTTTTTATAAATAAAAATATATGATTTTATCGTTTTTATTCTTTAATAAAAAAACGTATTTCAATTTAATAAGCAGGGTACCTATACAAAATCCTATATATCTATATATACCTACCTATCGATATCGATATATTGTATTCGTTTGCACATCACTAATCGCGTTTTTAATCTGTGTTTCCGTTTTGGCGCCATTAAAATGAGTCCTAATTGAATAGTCTTTGATATAAGGATGTCCCGTCTCTAGGTTTTTACACACGTTACAATTTGGTAGTCCCGACCAAATTGGGTATCGATACACACGCTACGATTTAGTCGGATACTATTCAGAGAGTACATTGATACACATCGTGGTCATTAAGTAGTTTCTGGGGTTCCATTCCTCAGGGGGAAAAACGGGACCCTATTACTAAGACTTCACTGTTAGTTCATCAGTCCGTCCGTCTATCAGTTCCATCCGTCTGTCTGTCTGCCTTTCTGTCCGTCTGTCATCCGGTTGTATCTCATGAATCGTGATGGATAGAGAGTTAAAATTTTCACAGATTATGTATTTCATTAGTGTCGCTTTACCAACAACAACTAAAAAAAGAAAAAAAATGAAGTGGAGCTCAAATACACCATGATACGGAACCCTTCGTGCGGGAATCCGACTCACACTTGTTTGTTTCGAACACGAAGTTGGGTCCGATGCGTACACACGTCCCGATTTGGTCGGATACAACCAAATTGGGTGGGCGTATCCAATTTGATCAATTAATAATAATTAAGTCTGCCCGACCACGATACACACGTCCCAATTTGGTTGTACACCCGACCAAATTGTATGTCGGACCCGACCAAATTGGGACGTGTGTAAAAGCCTTTATGTCGCGGCTGTCGGACGCGTCCGTTAGCCGCGTCCGATAATATGTTCCCAGCCAAAGAGTAAAGTAATATATTTGGGAAAAGAGAGCCCTCTCGTGAGAAATTTTTGCATGTCAATTTGAATCAGCGCCTCCTGTATTTCTTAACGTGAAAACTACACCTATATAGGTGTATAAGTAAGTATGTATAGATGCGTATAATTTGAAACCTACTTATTATGAGTTATTTTGTTCCATTTTTCTTGAATTAGGTAATCAAAACTGAGTTTCAATTACCTACATAATACAACAAGAAAAATGAAACAAAATAACCCGTTCTAAAAATGTGGTTCGGGTATCTATAAATGAGATTAATGAAAAACAATCGTATTGTTAACATTTATTTTCTATTTTTATAATTTTTATGTTTATTATAATAGTTTTGGGCTGCTTTTTTAGTTAGGTCTTCCCCATTATAATTTAATTTGCCTGACAAAATCCGATTTACTGATCGACACCAACTATAAATAACCACGTTTAATGTGGTATTAATAAACAATTTTTTTAAATTATTTTTATGTACAGTACACTCAAATGGGTCGTTGTCAATTAATATGTCTGAAAATAAAATAATTGTTTGCTTTAGACATGATTTGGGCACTTCGTTTTTAAGGAAAGAAGTGGCCATGTACTGCACGTCTTTGAAATATTTTTCAATAGTTCGACTGGGATAACATAGCCAATTCTTCCTATTATATTCTTTGGCTCTGATAAATGCATTGTTAGTATTATTTGAGTTATTGTTGTCTAACAATGCACTTTTACACATTTCACAGCCTCTAACCACTTCCTTCAAACACTTTTTCAAGACCCAACCACAAACATAATTGCTTTGACCAGCATCATTTTCATGTGTCTGCTGGTCAAAACAAATTTCATTATTGAAGTGAATATCTGTTCCTTCGGGAGTATCAGGAGTGTCTTCAACCTTTTCTCTTAAAAAGAAATCTAGGGTCTGCAGGCATTCATTAGAATCCTCCTCGCAGTTAGCTCGTAGAGAATGAGGAGAACTGAAATTGTTTAACAATAATGATTTGAATGCCCCCTCAAATCCCATTGTGTTAGGAGCAATATTTCTTGCCCCGTAACTCCTGATATTACCGAAGAAATTTTCCAATGGGTCTTGATTAAAATTACGGGTAAGCATGCAGTTGAGTCCATATTTATTTGACAATAATTCCCATAAGGTTTCCATTCCCTCAATTGTTTTTATCAAATTTGTAACGGAAGGCACAACTGTCTCAACAAATCGGATTTTGTCACCAACTTTTACCTTTTTTATGTATTTTACTGTTTTTAGAATTTTTTTCGCTTTTTTCCATAATTCATGGTGCGGTGAATTCCGTTTAACAGGCCCTTTATAAATTTTGCCATTAGGTATGGAGAGGCTGCTGACATTTAATGAATCGAAAAGGTTGTCGATCAACAAGGTAAAATCAATTATTTTTCGACATTCTTCAGGTAGCATGCCCCTCGCGGTCAAATGGTCAGCTGCGACGGCTACACTGTGACTAAACAATTGTGTAGCTGACTTGACCCGCATCTTATTTATTTTTTCCGGGTTTACATGTTCATCTGTAATTTTGTCTAATAGTCGCAGCTCTCCACGCGATTTGTCGGCTTCTTTTATCATTTGAAAATAATCCCACTTTATAGTTTTTTCTTTCTCGTTTGCTGTGTATACTAGGTCTTTCGTCATTAAATTATTTCGAAGGCCTTTAATTAGATGAGGAGTATCGTAAAGTGGCACTATTTTGTGACCCTTAAAACTAATGACGTCGTGACGCCACTCTCTTCCAAGGCGCAAACATGTGGCCTTGGTTTCTTCAACCATTTCAGTTATGGCACCCACATTAACCGGACTTTGATCACATACAGTATTGACAACCACAAGTTTGGATTTAAAACAATGTTCGATGATTGTTCGTAATAATCTTTTTAGGTCTATTTTGTTCAAGCTATTCGTGAAATAGTATGCAATTGGTTGCTTGAAATTATTTTTCACTCCCTTTATCATGAACACAAGCACATGATCTGCAAATGTATTCGCGTTGAAGGAAAATCCTTCCAATTGGTCTTTATGAGCAGTGTAAAACAGTTGTGGTGTAATTGACATTTCATCAAATATCAGACTACAAAGGCGATCTGAGTTATTTTTATCAATAATGTTTTTTTTAATCTTCTCAAAAATTATTTTATTTACTCCAGGTCCTATTTTTATTTCGCTTAACAGTCGCTTCATGGCTCTGTTCGAAGGAAGTGAAAAATATTTACACAAAAGGCGGTAGCACTTTGGGCTTTTTTTGTACATGGATAAACTTAAAATTTTTTGCTCAATGGTGAATCTTCTTCCTTTTGGTTTTTTATTTGATTGCATTTGCATATGCATGAACAGCTGGGCAGGTTTGGTCATACGCTCAACAACTCTTTGAAATGTGGCATTGGCAGAAACTTTTGTTGCATTACTCAGTTGTTCTTTGAACGATTGGCCTTTTTTGCGCATACGGCTTATTTCATTCTGCAAGTATCTAATCTTCTTCTGGAAGGGTTTAGCACTGACAGTGAAGGATGGTTTTCCAGCATCTGAAATGTCAATATACAATAAGTTAGAACAAATTTAGTTTTTTTTTAAATTTTATTATTTATAATATCAACTAACATTATGATGTAATTTATTTTGAACACAAATTTAAAACTTTGAACACATTATTTAATATTATGTACAGTGAGGGTCACGCGTGCGTGATCACTTTGCACTAAAATTCCCGTGCGAGCGCATAGCAACTCGGTGCAAAGAATTTTCGCCGTTAATCAGGTTCGCTTGACCCCAATATAACGTTTTTATTTTTTAGTTATTTACCTGGTAATGATCCTCTCGGTCTAGGTTTACTTGCTGCGCTGTAATTATGCTCCGCCAGTATGTTGGTGGACAGGCAGATATTGACGTTTTGATCTGAAATTATTATTTTTTTTAAATTCCAGTTCATAAGAGGAGCATGGCAAATAATGGCAATAAGTCGGTTTTGTATAAGTACCATAACTCAGCATAGGGCAATTTTCATAATGTACATTTAAAATATTAAGTTTTCAAAGCAAAAATTTCACAATATTCATTCCTTTAAGGAAAGTTTGTTAAGAAGTCTTCAATTTCGGTGTCTAATGTACCTAAGTACTTTTTCTGAAACATTGTTTCTTACCATTATTGCTAGTAACAGGTGTGGATGCCACAGGAGGGATGTTCACTTCAACAGCAGCAATGGACTCTTGAGCTCTGAATGCATCTGAAGATAAACAGATGAAAAATTATATCGGCACAATAAATTAGAAAAGTAATTTTGCAGTAGCTATTGTTGTTACATTTCTGTCACATTTGTAGGAGTAATATTAATAAACTAGGGACCCGCCCCGGCTTCGCACGGCTATATTATGCATGTATTATACATATAAACCTTTCCCTTGAATCACTCTATACCATAACTCAGCACAGGGCAATTGTCTTAATGCACATTTAAAATATTAGGTTTTGAAAGCAAAAATTTCACAATATTCATTCCTTTATGGAAAGTTTGTTAAGATGTCTTCAATTTCGGTGTCTAATATACCTAAGTACTTTTTCTGAAATATTGTTTCTTACCATTATTGCTAGTAACAGGTATGAATGCCACAGGAGGGATGTTCACTTCAGCAGCAGCAATGGACTCTTGAGCTCTGAATGCATCTGAAGATAAACAGATGAAAAATTATATCGGCACAATTTTAGAAAAGTAATTTTGCAGTAGCTATTGTTGTTACATTTCTGTCAATTGGCAATTGTCTTAATGTACATTTAAAATATTAAGTTTTGAAAGCAAAAATTTCACAATATTCATTCCTTTATGGAAAGTTTGTTAAGATGTCTTCAATTTCGGTGTCTAATGTACCTAAGTACTTTTTCTGAAATATTGTTTCTTACTATTATTGCTAGTAACAGGTATGAATGCCACAGGAGGGATGTTCACTTCAGCAGCAACAATGGACTCTTGAGCTCTGAATGCATCTGAAGATAAACAGATGAAAAATTATATCGGCACAATAAATTTAGAAAAGTAATTTTGCAGTAGGTATTGTTGTTACATTTCTGTCACATTTGTAGGAGTAATATTAATAAACTAGGGACCCGCCCCGGCTTCGCACGGCTATATTATGCATGTATTATACATATAAACCTTCCTCTTGAATCACTCTATCTATTTAAAAAACCGCATCAAAATCGGTTGCGTAGTTTTAAAGATTTAAGCATACATAGGGATATAGGGACAGAGAAAGCGACTTTGTTTTATACTATGTAGTGATACCCATACGTTTTGGTTGTAACTTGTAACCTGTAATTCCTATGTTTCCAGATAGTAAGGAAACAGACCATTTTGTAAGAATTAAATAAATGGCATAAAAGTACCAAAACAAAATGTTTATAAAGTGGCGTGAATTTCATATTATTACCATCTTACCAAAAAGTAACCCACATTCGTCCCAAGGATAATAAAATGTGCATATACTTACTCGGCAAATGAAGAGATGGTACTGCCAATACATTCAAACGTTTAAAGCGATTTCTGTGGTTGTCAGTGAAGTGAATATCACAAATCCTCTTTTTCTTATAAATATCATGATCTGATAACGTCTGAAAGTCTCCTCCAACAAGACTAACCCAAGCCTTAAAACGCTCAGGATACTTGTGAGGGTTTGGAAATACATGCATCACCACATCTGAAACAAATATAATTAAGATGTATAATAATTGCTTAGGTACGAGCTACACCTTCAATTCCATCCATGGCCTGAGGTCACGTATTTTTTGTTTTCCAAAATACTAGGAAACTAGTAAGTGTGGAAAAACTACTTTTTAGATAAAACGTGATGTCACAGGTGAGAAGATGTATGGGATTTGACAGTTCGATTCAAATGGCTGTATAATCACTGATAACGTTTGATGCTATCGCGCTAAGTAATACATTTTGTTTTAAATACCACATAGGTATTATTCTACATTCATTTAGTATGACTTTATGAGGGCTTACCTGTGGCTTTACATCCAAAGGCACAGCGATGAGGCATCGTGAAATGTTGACACAAAACACAACACAAGAAAGCGTCTATATCGCACTGCAGGGATAACCCAGGATTCTGGATAATCTTAACACACGAAACGGAGGAGAAACAAGGCTCGACTCAACGTTTGGGATAAGAAAATATCGCAATAAACACAAAAGTACACCAAACAAGCGCTAGCGCAAGAGGGCGGCCATTTGCTCAATGTTGCCAGCGCTATACAATGGTGAAATGGTGCTGCCTGACTAAATTTTACAAAACAATAAAAATTAAAACGATAGTTAATTGTTTCGTACAGCTTTATTAAATATAAGTAAATACGTACATATTAATAATAAATAAATATGATAAAATTATTCGATAAATTTTAATGTTTCGTACAGTGCCATCTATTAGAAACCAAAAACACTAAAACGCAATAAGTTTCAGCGTTAGTTAAAGTAGATGGAGCCTCTTTCTTTTTCAAAAGGCATCTTTAAGGTAACTGTCACCCCCCTGTTCCCAGCTTTACTCGCGTTAGCATCTTTACTTTATTAGGTCTGTGGACGAGAGTGCTGAAAGACAGTGGAAGTGAAAATAACTAGAAATAAAAGGTAAATACATTGTTTTATGCCTTATTTTTACATTATGTATTGTTTTAGATATGGTAAAGCTATTTACGTAATGGGATTTGTAAATTTTGTTGTATTTTTATTGAATTCAAGCTCAAAAACCGCTGACGTAATTTTGGCCATTTTCATGTGATTTCGGTAATAATTTAGTTAAAATATAATTGAAAAGGCTGTTTATTCGTATTACAATAACTATTTACGCAAGTTATTGTATTTTTTATATCACTACATCACTTCACTACATAGTATAAAACAAAGTCGCTTTCTCTGTCCCTATATCCCTTTGTATGCATAAATCTCTAAAACTACGCAACGGATTTTGATACGGTTTTTTTTATTAGATAAAGAGTGATTAAAGAGGAAGGTTTATATGTATAATACATGCATAATATAGCCGTGCGAAGCCGGGGCGGGTCGCTAGTATAATATATATAATTCTACTGTACGTGTGTATACCGATTTTGATTAAAAAAAATGATGTGTTTGAGTGGTTTACATTTACAATTATTATTGGAGTCGGTCGGTGGGTGGTGCTGTACTTGTCACTCACTGTACTCCTTCTAAAGGCTGGACCGATTATGATTAAAAATAAAATGTGTTTGAATGAGTCCATGAGTGGGTTAGATTCACAATTGGACCCGGTAGGTGGCGCTGTACTTTATGTCACCACTGTAATCTTTCTAAATGGCTGGACCGATTATGATTAAAAATTAAATGTGTTTGAATGAGTCCATGAGTGGGTTAGATTCACAATTGGACCCGGTAGGTGGCGCTGTACTTTATGTCACCACTGTAATCTTTCTAAATGGCTGGACCGATTATGATTAAAAATTAAATGTGTTTGAATGAGTCCATGAGTGGGTTAGATTCACAATTGGACCCGGTAGGTGGCGCTGTACTTTATGTCACCACTGTAATCTTTCTAAATGGCTGGACCGATTATGATTAAAAATTAAATGTGTTTGAATGAGTCCATGAGTGGGTTAGATTCACAATTGGACCCGGTAGGTGGCGCTGTACTTTATGTCACCACTGTAATCTTTCTAAATGGCTGGACCGATTATGATTAAAAATATAGTATATGGGCTATACAATCTATAATATAAAAATCAATTGCTGTTCGTTAGTCTCGCTAAAACTCGAGAATGGCTGAACCGATTTATCTTATCTTGGTCTTGAATTATTCGTGGAGGTCTAGGGAAGGTTTAAACGGTGAGAATTTAAAGATCGGACTTACGCGGGTGAAACCGCGGGGCGCAGCTAGTCTATATATATAAAAATCAATTGCTGTTCGTTAGTCTCGCTAAAACTCGAGAACGGCTGAACGGATTTATCTTATCTTGGTCTTGAATTATTCGTGGAGGTCTAGGGAAGGTTTAAACGGTGAGAAACATCGGACTTACGCGGGTGAAACCGCGGGGCGCAGCTAGTTTTTTATTGACCGAACGAGCGAAGCGAGAGAGGTCTAGTGGCGAGACGGTCGGTCGGTTGTACCTATGTATCTATGTATGTTTGTTCGACGATAACTGGAGTACCGTTGCTCTGATCTTAATGACTTTTGGTATACGGGTAGTTGAGGTCCATAGAATTTTTAAGTTCGAACATGAGAGGGATCGGTTAGGGGGCTTCGATGATAGGGGGTGCAGTAGGGGATCTACCTATATGACAGGCGAACTATATGGCAAATATACCCAAGTGGGGTATCAAATGAAAGGGCGTAACTTCGGTGACAATAATATGGTACCATGGAAATGATCTGATGATGGAGCTGGAAGAAATCCACAGGAATGTATCGTCTCAGCGGTCATTTTTATATCAAACTCATTTGTATCAAAAAGGAAAAAACGCTTTGACCTTCATGATTAAAAAATGACAATGTCAAAAATCAAAATGACATGTTTTCTTTCTGTCATTGTCGTAAAAAATATGATTTCCAGATAATTTCAAAACCATTACATATTAACTTAGCTTTGATATTATGATTAAAATTGATAAAAAAAGGTACCTATCTATATAATAATACGGTCATCCTAAATAAAATTCAAATAATTCGTAAAAGCTTAGAGTGCAAAGTCATGCACTCTTGTGTTCGTTCTCGATGGTCTTCGAAGGATCAGTAGCTGCTTGAACCAGCTATTGATCAGCTAAACGGAAGCCGAAGCGAAAATTGGACAATCCTTCTATAGTTGACGTCGTCTGGGCCACTCAGGATGTACCTACTTACCTACCTTGGGTGAAGACTGTAGATTAAAAGCGTCTACTTAATCTACTTTCCTATAAATCGTCAGACCTCTCTTTTTGTTTCATATTCATAATTATTCATTTATTTCATAATCAAGGGTTGGTTTGGTTAATAATTGTGGTGAATAATATTAAATAGTATTGCTAGCTGATCTAGAGATTCTAATTAAAAAAACTGGTGACTAATCTTTTTATTATTTTTATTTAATAATAGGTTAGGACTTATTATAGGACAAATAGGTCCACCAATAATATAGGTCTCAAACTTCTCTAATATATTTGTATCGAGGGAGGAGCCTCTCTCCTCTTTACCTCTTTCGTTAGATTAAGATGAGTACATACTTACTACATAGGTACTAAAATTTTTAGTGTTAAGTCTGATGATAAAGACCCGATGAGAAAGGTGACAATAAGAACTTAACGATCTTGAGAAGTCTAAGATAGTCATATCCATGTTTGTACTCGTTCAAAGCACCTTGATAAGTAGGTATTCTATAGCTTCTGAAGAATCAGCTGACATCTGGGATCTGGTGATAGAGGTGGAAGAAGGCACTCAACTTCAAAGAAATATGAACTCATCTTCTAGACAAGATAAGTCTACCGTTAATGTTCGTTAAAGTTGTCTTGATAAGGAGGCACTCTAGGCACATGAGTGTGCTCTAGGTGTTAAACAAGCAACTGATATCTGGGGTTTGGTAATATAGCCGAGTAATATATAGAAAGCTATATGAACTCATCTCTAGATAAGTTAGGTCTATCGTGTTCACTTGATGAGTAGGTAGGTACTCTAGCTACTGACGATATGGTGGAATATAGAAGGAAGAAGGCTATAGGAGTTTTTAATCACACACGATTTACTTTCATTGTAGGTACTTATTCTCTCGAGTATCAATAAAACGCGAAATAAATAAATACGTGATTGAGACCAAGAAAATTAGGCTATGAAACTCATTTTCTAGACAAGATACCTAGTCTTGTTCTGTATTCTGAGCCTATGCCTAACGCGTTTGGATTCGTTAAAAGTATAATAGAGTCAGCGATGTCCAGTGTCTGATGATAGTGATACTAGGCACCTATCATTTAAACAAGATAGACCGAAGTATTTGAAGTATTTCGCCGTTATATCATACTTTACGCTGAAAAGTAAAAATCGGTACAAAAAACTCGTGAGGTCTCAGTTCGGGGCGAACTACTAGTATATCTTAGTTTTTTTTTTTTTTTTCTGGTTGCATCTGCAATCAGTCCTAGGACTATGAGCGGATGTGTTCCGAGCGTCCGTCTGTCATGAGAGCGAGTCCTCCATCGAGGTTCTCTGCTCATAGAATATCTTTGCGCTTAAGTCGCCTGTTGTAGGTCTCGTTCATCAGCTGCCGGGCTAGGCTATTCGGATGGTTAACGAGTCGGCTTTGATATATATTTTAGATGTGGAACCCCAATGACGGGCAAGCGCGTCCAGATTTCCTGGCGGCGTTATACGGCCACGATGACGGCGGCAGCGAGGAGGAATACGACGGGGACTACCTGGAGCTAAGTGAAGATGAGGTACCAAACCAATTTATTACGATTTTTGACGTGACAACGTTTTATAAATTGGTTTGCCGGGTGACACTTCAAGAAACTGCGTTACGCTCCGCTGACGTTATGCGCTCACAATGAGAGCGAGTGAGAGGCACGCGGGCATGGTTAGCCCGCCTAAGAGCGAGAGAGACAGACATAAAAAGTGAAAGGCACGCGTCCCTTCCACTCGAGCACAGTTGTTGTCACGTAAAACTTTCGCCCGTATACCGACTTTATTTTAATAGACAAAGAAGGTCATTCATCTATCTAACAATAAAATACCCAAAAAAAATGCCAGCCAGTAAAAAAAATGTTTCTATCTTGTAGAGAATAACATTTTAAACAATGTTGCCAATGACAATGTTGATGTTGACAATGTTTACTAAGGCAACAAAGAGCTACGATCAACCATCGTTGAGTTATTTTACATTGAAAAACCAAAAAAATGCATTTTATAGAGATCCGTTTGACCACTTTTAAGATATTACCACAGAAAAAATAAGTAGTAAATGGATAAGCTTTCTCTGTTTTTATTATATTTATATATATAGGTATATCCAATTTTATTGTATAAGGCAGGCATAAATATAAAAAAACAGACAAAGCTTATACATTTACTACTTATTTTTATATTTTTTCTGTAGTAAAATATCTTAAATGTGGTCAAACGGATCTCTATAAAATGCATATTTTGGTTTTTCAATGTAAAATAACTCAACGATGGTTGATCGTAGCTCTTTGTTGCCTTAGTAAACATTGTTTAAAATGTTATTCTCTACAAGATCCATGGTAGCGGATATATCACACATATTTATTTTACATAAAATTACCTAATTAATATTGTTGAATATCTATCATACTGTCTAATTTTCTGTGCCTACTTGTCTCTGTCTCTGTGAAATAAAATAATTTTGTGCTATTGAGTAATATGTTTATTTATTGATGTATAATATAACACCAAATATTTTATTTTATTTTTGTGAGTACTTTTATGTAAATTTTACTTGCGGTTGTCAGTTGTGGACCATTGTTCGTCCGTGAAGTCACACACTATGGGTATGGCTGAGAATCAGTGTCTTGCTTCTTTTAGCAAACCCAACACTGAGCTACTGCCCATTTGCATCACTGCGACACGCTGCTCACCACGTTTGCAATGTATATTACACGTTTGCTTATATTATAACTAGCGACCCGCCCCGGCTTCGCACGGCTATTTTATGCATGTATTATACATATAAACCTTCCTCCCAAATTCCTTCCAAATTAAAAACAGTAGGCCCAGGCATACATTTTCGCCGCGCCGTAGAGAGGGGATAGCTGTCTACTCTCCATCCGTCTTACGCTTTTTCGATCAGGTCACGTGTCCTGACGCGAGTTTAAGATTTTATACCCATTACAGAAAAAGTGCTCAACGCCGCTAAAGAAGTTTTCACTTCAAAAAACCGCATCAAAATCCGTTGCGTAGTTTTCAAGATTTAAGCATACAAAGGGATATAGGGACAGAGAAAGCGACTTTGTTTTATACTATGTAGTGATTAGTTGCTCTTTTGTGTGTGCCTTTGTGTGATGCAATAAATGATTTATCTATCTACCTATCTAAGATTGAAACTTTTTTTTTACAGGCTGGCACCTTATTTTTAGGGTACGATTTGAATGATGTCCTTTATTTAAAGACTTTTTTGTAGGTTGACCCGGTGTACAAGGCCGACGACGACGATGCCGCGGCCGCGTCGTCACCGGAGCCACCGTCGTATTCCCCGCTGACCGTCAGGGGGTCGTCGCCGTTGACCCCGCCGTAAGTTCTATCACTTTTTATCTAATTTAGTAAAGAAGATAAGTGATGACTAAGTATAAGTACTAAAAACTGCATTTATTTCATATACAGATTTGCGAGCCGTGCGGCGTCGTCGCGCTCCCGGTCGCCCACGCTGGTCGCCGGTGTCTCGAGATCGTAAGTTTTGTCACTTTTTATTTAGTTTAGTAAAGAAGTGATGACTACAAGTACTAAAAACTGCATTTATTTCTTATACTTATACAGATATGCGAGCCGTGCCGCGCCGGCATCGCGCTCGCGTTCCCGTTCGCCCCTTCGCGAGTTGGAGCCGTAAGTTTAATTATTTTTATCTAGTTTAGTCAAGAAGTAAATATAAAAATAAATAAATAAATATTCCACACATCGCCATCTAGCCCCAAGCTAAGTAACTAGACTTGTGTTATGGGTGCTAGACAACGGATATACTACTTATATAGGTACTTTTCTTTTGTAAATATATACATATAATACATAGAAACAACCAGACCACAGACAAATGTCTAAGCATAAATACATGTCTGAGGCGGGAATCGTATGTTTGGCAGTCCGGCATGGTGACCATTGTGCCAATTGGGTCGTCAACTTGTACTAATAACGGTGCATTTATTTCAGACTCGTTGTCCTGGCGATGTATAATGAAGAGGGCGTCCTTATTTCTGATGATTTTTTTGCCCCGGACTCGCACGCCCTGTATGAGAGTGTTGTTGTGAGTGAGAATGAGAACGTGAGTGTTGAACGTATGAGTGAGAGGGGTGATAGTTTGAGAGGTAGAGTGCAGGGTAGACGAGAAGGGCGTGTGGGAAGGCGTGCGCAAAGTCGCGGGCAAATAGGTCGCTCGAGGGGACATCGTCGTGATGAAGCCAGATGGCAGGTCGGACAGCCTCTCGAGGAGGTCTGGCTCACCGACGACGACGTTTCACCTGAGCTGCGTGAAATGGTGAGGGAGTTACTGAGGAAACGACAGGCGAGACTGGAGATGATGGAAGCACGGAGAATGAGAGCTCGGAGAAATGTAGGTGAAGCAAGAAGTGAAGAGCAAAATAGCGAGAGCGAGAATGACGACGTTTTCGAGGACGCCCATGATGGAAGGGATAATCCGCTATTGGAAGGCGTGGATCTCCACTTCGATTGGTCACCGATGGAGACTTTTCGAGGTGTTGAAGAATCTTTTATTCCAGAACGTACCGGCTCTGTTTCATCATACACAACTCCGTATGATGCGTTCCGTTCGTACTGGGACGACGGCATCATACAGACGATTGTGAATGAAACGAACCGGTACGCTAGCCGGATTCAGTCGGCCTCCTTCCAATCGCATTGGCATCCAACAAATGCTCATGAGTTGTTGTGCCTCTTTGCGTTTTGGATGATGACCGGTATCATCCGTATGCCAACAATAGAGAGTTTCTTTTCTAATAACTGCTTGTTGAAAACTGATGTCTTTTCCCGAATCACCACGCTAAAGAGATACAAAAATCTTACTAGGGCACTGAACTTTGTGGATACCAGTGTGACCGATTCAGCGAACCCAACCAACACTGGCGCCGCAAGCTCGGATCGATTGTACCCTTTGAGGCCCATTATTGATCACCTTAATAGTAAATATCAGTCCAACTACGTGTTGTCGAAAAACATTTGTATAGATGAGAGCTTAACTATTTGGAAAGGTAGGCTACTGTTCAAACAGTACATTCGGTCGAAGGCTGCAAAGTTTGGGATCAAAACTTATGAACTATGCGAGAGCGCGACGGGGTATCTTTGGTCTTTCGTGGTTTACACCGGAAAGCAGACTTCGGAAAACATCGGCCTTTCGAAAAGTACCGCAATAGTTCTTAAGTTAATTGAGCCCTTACTTAATAAAGGTTATCGGTTATTTATGGACAACTGGTTCAATTCTCCCTTCCTCGCTGTCTTAAACGTAACCGTACTGACTGTGTCGGTACCTTACGTTCTTCTCGTGTAGAAGTTCCTAAAATTGTCACACATGCTCCGCTCAAGCAAGGCCAGCTAGTAGCGAGGCATTCGGGTGACGTCTGTGTTTTGTCCTGGATGGACAAAAAGAGGATAAACATGATATCCACATGTCATGGGTCAGCCACTGGACTGCCCAATGTTTCATCCCGTCCGTCACCTCTTCCAGAACAGTACAAACCACAGTCGGTGCTCGATTACAATCGCTACATGGGCGGTGTTGATCTTAAGAATCAAATGCTCGAGCCGTACTTGCTTGAGCGGAAACGGTGTGCCAAGTGGTATCTTAAGCTTTTTAAGCGTCTGCTTAATACTAGCATTCAAAACTCGCGTATTCTTTTAGAATCTTCCCTGAACGCGCGACAGGATAACCTTAAGTTCCGTCTTGAATTAGTGCATGCCATTCTTTCCCATCATCATTCACTTATTCCATTAGGACGTAGAGCTCAGTCATCTAATGCTAGATCATCAGCTTACCCACACGTAGTCCTCCATACACATTGGCCCATGCGCATTCCACAAACGCCAACGGATCTGGCTCGCAATCGCCAGAGCCGCCAAAAGTGCGTCGTTTGCCTTCGGGAAGGGCGGAAATTGCAAAAGACGCCTTTTCAGTGCGAGGATTGCAATGTGCCACTGTGTGTGGAAAATTGCTTCAAAAAATATCACACATCTCTTCAGTAGGCAATGCTTTTTCTTTGCTTCTCTTCTGACAGTTGTCTATTCATAATCGATGTATGCAAGGTTTTTTTATGCCGAGTTTTTTATGAGTGTCGTATGATTGTTAAATTATGAATCGAATGCATGTGTGTGCGTGTATACTTAATTATCATTGATATCCTATAATACAAGTACGCTAGATTTGGTTTCCATTATATAACGTCATGTCAAATAAATTTTGTGCCTAGTCAAAGCACCCTCGTTGATAGAATTGCGAAATTTTTTGTCATTTTACAAACTTTTTTTTTCGATTGTTGACATGACTTCAAGTAACTTCATGACATTTCACTTCTGCAATCAGCGACAAATTGACGAAAATCAATTAGAAGCATTTTATTGATGACAGTCGCCAGACCAGCGCAGCGTACTAGTACTATATGGAGGTCAACGCATTGTACCTAACGTCAAGCTATTTTGTGTAGAATTACGGAACATTTTTACACAGTATCATGCCATCTTAAATTAGATAGAGTTTTCCCAAAGTCTGTGTCAAAAAACACATAATTTGGAGATCAATGCATTGTATGTAACGTTACAAAACTTAGAGGCATTTTTTCAAGCTATTTTGTGTCTAATTCATCGATCTATGGGAGACCAAGCCGCGGTATAAGAACCAAATGAACGTAAATACATTTTTTAAATTTTACAGGAGAGTTAAAAACAGTGATTTTTACGTCATACTGAACTTTGAAGTACAGAATAACAATTGTTTTATTCTTCACTAAAAAAAACAAGTATGGAGAAATATTTATATGCTATTAGAGAATGAAAAGAACAAAAAATAAATTGATAATAGATATTAATATAGATATTATAAATATTTTTTTAAAATTTGTTTGACATACGTTCTCCTGGCTCTTACTTTTTCGAACTATTTTTACAAATATTGTTTAGAACCAAAGTGAAGTAAAACCTTATACGTTGTAATGGCTCATTTAAAAATGCAAAAAAAACACGTTGGTTTAGGATTTAAATGAAGCATTTTTGTCAATACGTTGTTTTGGAAGGACCTGAAATAGAATCTATTAGAAACCCTTTTAATGGTACTCAAGTTAGGTTGTTTTGGCTATACATTATATTTTATTTAAATCGTTACGTTATTATCGAACTAGTTAAATTTTGATTTTATGGTTACGTTCTTTTGCCACAACGTGTAAGACCACGGGTAGAACTCATTTCTGAAAAAAAAAACTGGTTGCCTGTAAAGTCAGTATACGGGCGAAAGTTTTACGTGACAACAACTGTGCTCGAGTGGAAGGGACGCGTGCCTTTCACTTTTTATGTCTGTCTCTCTCGCTCTTAGGCGGACTAACCATGCCCGCGTGCGTCTCACTCGCTCTCATTGTGAGCGCATAGCGTCAGCGGAGCGTAACGCAGTTTCTTGAAGTGTCACCCGGCAAACCAATTTATAAAACGTTGTCACGTCAAAAGATTTTCGATATTTTTGTAGATACGTTCATCTGTTTCTTAACCCGCGAAGCGAGGTATATTAATTAAATTAAATAAGAGATGAATGCGTGTGTTATATTTGGTCGTTGCTTACAGACTACTAACAAAAGTGCGATACCGAGGTTGGTATCGGTATGACATAATATGAGAATATGTAATGTAGATATTGTATAGAATATGTAGGTACTACAGATCTCTGTCTTACACTCTATCCGACTCAGCCTAAATTAATAATAATAAATAATATAATAATAAATAAATAAATTTATATTTATTTTCCCACAATAACATATCAACAATAGGCATTTACGAAACATTGTATTATCTAAGTAATAAAGCATTAGGTTTTTAATCTGTTACTGTGGAGTCTGGAGCCTGCACTAAGGTTTTTAGTAAAACCTGTTTTACAGGTCTCCAGGCTCCCGCCTTCCAGATCTAGGACTCATGCGTTTTAAAATAACAATTGACTGTTACAATTTTCAACAAGAACTTCATAGGAAAAATGTGGGTAGATTGATAGGGTTAGATTAATATATATAATATAGTATAGCTATGTAGTAGATAAATAAATAAAAGAAATATACGTGAATAATTTGTAAGTGGTGTTTGAACGGTTACGTGTGAATGTGTGTGAGTGTGAGTTTTCCTCGTCACCCCACGGCCTTAAGGTCCTGGGTACGCGGGTGAACTCCCGCCCACACTCAGGTGTGGTGTTTAGTCTAATGTAAGTATAAATGTGTATAGTGAAAGCTCGTGTGTATATTATATTCATATATAAGTGTAATGTATAAGAAAAAGAAAATAGGCAAACTTACTCCAAGCTAAGCCAGATTTCAAATGATTCATGCGTCCCTATGTAATTACGAAAAGCAGCTTTTCAGTGTCGTCATAGTTACGCTGCTGAATCCAATTACTTAATTTTCGTTTGCATTCAAACCGGGTAAGATGATAAATATCCAGATTCCTATTAATCTCATTGTAAAGATATCCCCCTAAGAATGCAAAGAATTTGTGGCTAAATTTTGTGTTGGAGCGTACGGTTTTACAAACAGCGTAACTACGTCTGACTTTGTTGTAATGATCAGGATTATACTCCAGTTTAGCGTGTTGTTGGATAACTGTGTGCAGAATGAAGAGTTGTCGAACCGTCAGTACCTTCGTAAGTTTGTATAGTTGTTCAGTAGGAAATAGGAACGGTAGACGGTGACTAACCTTTAATATCGCTTTTTGAGCTCTTTCTAGTTTTAGCAGGGTTGTCTTAGGGGCTCCACCCCAACTGGTTATACAGTACGTCAAAAGACACTGTACCAATGCAAAATAAACGGAATTTAATGTTTTTTTGTCAGCAATATCACGTAGGTTTTTGAAAATGCATATCATTTTGCGGATTCTAGTGGTAAGTATATCAATATGTTGCTTAAAACTTAGTGTATTATCTATTTGCACACCGAGATATTTGATGTTATCGACTTTATCAAGGACAGGACACGAGCATATGGAGATTTTAGAGCAAGAAGCGTTATGGGATATAATAGAGAGGTTTCGATGCGCGGCTAATTTGTAGTTTTTTATTGAAAAGGTGATATATTTTGTTTTGGATATGTTGAGGGTTAATTCATTATTCAATAACCATGTTGAGACTATGTTAAATCCTGTTTGGGCAATCGAAAAAGCATGTTCCCATGTGTCGGCATAGAACAACAAGGCAGTATCATCTGCAAAAGTAATAATTTTGCCATTTTGTAATTTAAGATCGCATAGATCATTAATATAGGTCAAAAAGAGGGTAGGACCTAAAATACTGCCCTGCGGCACGCCATGCTGGACATGGAGGTCGGAGCTATATTTATCACTTATCCTGACTCTTTGGTGGCGATTTGTCAGGTAGTCTTTGAAAAGACCTAATTGCGAATCTCGTATCCCAAGGTTCTCCAATTTTTGCAGAAGAAGAGGAGCAGAGACAGTGTCAAAGGCCTTGGCAAGATCTAGAAAAATTACTATAACTTTTTGTTTGCAGTCTAGTTTATTCGCTATAAAGTTCGTTAACTCACCAACAGCATCATTACAAGATATTCCTTTGCGGAAACCAAATTGCGCACTCGAAAGCATTTTGTGCTGTTCTAGGTAGTTGTATAGCCTAGTATTTATTAGTTTTTCAAGTATCTTAGATACTGTTGGTAGAATAGATATTGGTCTGTAGTTATTGACACTGTCTCTGCCACCTCCCTTGTGAATCGGAATTACTTCTGCTAATTTTAACACGTCGGGGAATCTACTGGACGCAAATGAGAGATTAAAAATGTGTACAAATAGTGGAGTAAATATATCTTTATGCCGCTTCAGTATAGTCGCAGGTATATTGTCACGTCCCACTGAACAGTCATTTCTCAAGCTACGTATAACCATATCGACTTCTTTACAGTCGGTGTCTAATAGGACAAAAGATTGAGGACTATTGTTTTGTTGTGGGTTTACAGTATTTTTATGTAAACTAATTTTATCCGCTAGTTCCCTACCGATATTAACGAAAAATTTGTTTATGTTATCTATGTCCTGCTGCAGGTTTTCACTAGTCAGTAGTTGTAAGGGTGGTTCTTTTTGTTTATTTATGAACGTTGTTGTTTTTATTATTTCCCATAATTTTTTGTGGCTAGTTTTAGCAGCTGTTTCTAGTGCATTTTTGTTATAATTATCTTTATGTTTTTTTATCAATTTTTTACAATAATTTCTGTAACGTTTGAATGTAATTTTAAGAATTTCATTGTTAGGTTCCTTTTTGGCTTTCAAATGTAATTTATCACGTATTTGCATGCATTTAAGTACTCCAGACGTTATCCATGGTACTTTAGTGCGTTTTCTACAAGAAGTTTTAATTATTTTAGTGTTCGTTGACATTATATTTTTTACAGATTCGATGAAATATACCATAGCAGTGTTTGGATCACATAGATTATAGATAGTAGAAAAGTTAAAAGATTTGATATCTTCGTCAATCTGATTAGGGTTGAAAATTTTTGTTAGTTTTGTTGTTTCTTTTTTACAAGTTGAGTATAGTTCGATGGTTAACATTACCGTGTAATGGTCAGTTACACTGGTTTCAGCTATGTAGCACTGGGCAGGACGTGTGGTTTTTAACATAACGTGATCTAAACACGTTTTATCATGAGTAGGTATAGTATGTCCCGGTAAAATACCTAGAGAGGCTAATAGATTTAGGTAAGACGACGAATTTGAGTCAGTATTATGCAGCGTAATATCAATATTGATATCACCTATTATTGCAATATTTTGGAAAGAAGAATATTTTAGTAACATTAGGTTTAATGATTCCACAAATCGTGTAGTGTCTTTGAAACCGTGTGGCCTGTAAATTGCGAACATTACTGTGTTTCTATTTATTTCAAGAACCAAACAGTTAGCGTCTAGCAACACATACTCTTCTGTCTTTATATTTAGTGTAGATTTACAGTAGACTACAACTCCTTCATTTTGTGTAATATTATTATGGGTAATCGAATGATTGTACCCTTCTAACGCGGGTATATTGTGTGTAAAGCGGATAACATTATTACGTCCCAGTCTGTGGAGGTTCTACTTAAAAGTGCTTGCAAGTCAGCGAAATTACAACCAATACTGCGTATGTTTTGACATAATATTTTAAAAGATTTTTTGCTATTTTTCAATAATCTATCGCAGTTTTCAATCGAAGTTTGTAAAGATGTGGCAAAAGCAAATTGATCCAAATCGTTGTTAATATTTATTAAGTTATCGAATGTTGTTTGTTTTAACGTTTACTAGGTTTAGTGAGTAGGCAAATACAATCATAATATAAGTATAGTTAATAATAACACGACAAATGGCACAGGCAGAGTGAATAATAAAAGGTACCTGGCGTGATAACGGTGGACAAGTTGGTAGGTATTTAAATCAGCTGTAGTGTTCGAGCTTGCTATTTTATATAGGTGTATGTTTATTGTATGTGCATAGGTTAGTTTTTTATTTATAAACTTATGATAAAACGTGGTCAGTAAATATGGTATCATGTGTATTTTGACGTTAAAGTAGACGCGAGTACTTATATAATTAGGTGTGTGTGATAAACTATACTGTTTGTGTGATATTATAAGGAAAATTTCTTGCGTAATAAAATATCTATAGGAACATGGCTGGATAATACGTCTGTTACAATTTGTGAAGCAGTCGTTTAGGACAGTTAGTCTATATATAACAAAAATACAGGTAGGAAAGCAATTTAAAATATAGTAGGTATATAAATTTCTTGAGTCGACTAGTCAGGTAGTTTTCGTGCGAAGTTTGTTTATATCTTCCTCAGCGTCGATACGAATAGGCAGCGAATCTTCCCTTAGCTTTATGTATATTTTTCCATAGTTAGTCCAAGAACTAAAAGCGAGTTTGCTTGAGACCAGTTGACGAGCTAGGTAATGTAGTGTTTTAGCTTTAGAGGTTAGGTATTCTCCGACATAGATTGGTTTCGGTGATCCGGATATGTTTATGTGTGATGTGTTCAATCTGTTGTTTTTGTTTTCTTTATTGAAAATCCGGCTTTTCCTTATAATACTATCTTTAAGTGATGTGTTCGAAAATTCAACCAGAATGGCACCCTCCTTGCTCAATTTAGCTTTAGTACGGGTCACATCTCGCAGATCTGATTCAGTCACAGGTAGGTCCAGAGTTCTCCCCAGGTTCATTACGATGGAACGAAGGGCGTCCTTACGTTCCGACTGCTGAACGGGGACGTTTCGTATTTCGATCGTGGAGGAGCGCGAATTTCTATCCAATGTATCTAATTTAGCTTCGAGAATTTCGATTTTCTTTTTATAGTCGTTATTTTCGCGCTCCATGACCGACATACGGTCCATGACTTGGTCATATTTGGTAGACAAAAACTCGATGCTTGCCTGTATCTCGCTGTTTTGTTCTTTAATTGTTTTTACTGTGTCAACCAATTCTCTCATTTTTCTGCCTTGTTTTAGTTCGAATCTTTCAAATATTTCGTGAAATTTGGCCATTACGCAGTGGAGCTCGGACGAA
The DNA here is from genome assembly GCA_907269075.1 of Idaea aversata. Classification (NCBI taxonomy): domain Eukaryota; kingdom Metazoa; phylum Arthropoda; class Insecta; order Lepidoptera; family Geometridae; genus Idaea; species Idaea aversata. The sequence continues at coordinate 4,566,835 of OU026112.1, read as the reverse complement.
GCCCCATCAATTTTTTTCTTAAACGTACGTGAAGATGAGCTACCCATATTAATATCCGGGCTTATTTTGTTATGGGAAGATGACCGCGGACCTAAATCATAATCCTCTAAATCATCCATACCAAAACTTGTCTTATTAGGACTGCGAATCATGTTTATTCTACGTTCGATAGATATGTAGGCCTAAATCTTCCGCCGGGCCGTCACAGGTGAAAGGGGTTGGTTACGGATTTATTGTGGTTGTGTGCGTCCGTGTGTGTGGGTGGGGCCAGGTCAGCTTAAAGTGCGCGCCTACTTTATGATAGTGTGTGTCGGTGTCGGCGCACACGCACGTCCTATAATGATGTTGTCTTAGACTCACGCAATCGTTGCAGCTCTTCAATTTTATGTTCTCCTGGTAGTCAGTGCGTTGAATAATTCAATAAAATCTTCAAAATTCTAAGTAATTTTTGCACAGTTTTGGAGACGACCGCTCGTGACCGAGATCCAAAAGGAAGAGGAAATTAGATAGAGGTTGTACTTGTATACGGGCTGTTTTCCGCGATTAGACCCTTTTTAATTGGGTCCTTTTTGCGTGAAGATGGAGTAGGCTTGCCCAGCACCTACTACCTTCTCAGCTTAGTCGACCATGTCCAGAGGAGAGAACTTGTCAATACTTCTGGAGCCAACTAAGCCGCGGGTTTCATCACGATGTTTTCCTTCACCGTAAGAGCAATGTCAATTAGCGCACATAATTTTTTTTTAAGAAAAATACATTGGTGCACGGCCGGCCTGGATTCGAACCCACGACCTTCAGAATGAAAGTCGAGGTATCTACCACTAAGCCAACACCGCTCTAGAGGTTTCCTAAAACTTGTGTCAAAAAAAAAACATAATTTGATTTTGCATATTGTGTATTTATATTTTATTGCCTACAATGAGGGCTTAAGGTGAAAGGGGGTACCTGCGCGCTCTCCATACAAACGTAGTCGACTGTTTCCTCCCTGGATAATGACACTAGCACAAATATTTTTGTGCCATAACACCTATAACTGCCATGACTATGCCCCTATGTTTTGGTTTTTTTAATTTTCTAATTATAGAAATTAAAATTAAAAAAATAAAAGAATAAAAAATAACAAAAAATAGGGGCATGGTCATGGCAGTTATAAGTTTTATGCACCAAAAATATTTGCTCTAGTGTCATTATCCAGGGAGAAAACAGTCGACTAAGTTTGTAATAGTTTGTATGGAGAAAGCCCCAGGTTACCTCTTAAATTATTGTATCAGTCATAAGTATTTTTGTTTTTTTAGGTAATAAATATTTTCTTAATTAGCGAGCTTTCCTAAAACTTGTGTCAAAAAGAAACATTATTTGTTTTTGCAAATTGTTTTGATGATTATTTTATTGCCTACAATGAGGGCTACAATTATTGTAACAAAAGTATTTTTGTTTTCTTTAAAATAAATAAGTATTTTGGTATGTTTTCTGCTTTTTTTATTTCTTTTCAACTTGAGGCAATCTCTATAGTTTTTAAGCAGTAGGTAACCCTAAATATTTTCCAAATGACTTACCTACTACTTTATTTACATAGGTAAGTACCTATATAAATCTATACTAATAATATAATGCTGAAGTGTTTGTTTGTTTCAACGCGTTAATCTCAGGAACTACTCTACTCATGTGCTACTGGTTCGAATTGAAAAAATATTTTTGTGTTGGATAGTCCATTTATCGCGGTCGCGGAGCACATCACTACAACACACCTAATAGTATTAACAGACGATCGAATCCGGTGCGGTCCGCACAGCGGACTTGGTACGCTCCGTACCATATTCGATCGTGTGTAGAGTAGTCCGCCGCACATTATTATTATTAACATCGGTGCGGACGGTTCGATGGTTTTCACATCGAACGTGGTGCGCTCCGTACCAAGTTCGATCGTATGGACGGGGCGCACCGGACCGTTCGGCGCTGTAGTCTGTCTAATCTGTCACTGTCAAATTATTTGACATATCGCAGTTCGCTGGCCTGGATTGCGATTTTTGGATTTTATGCAATTTTGTTGTAATTATTTAGAAATTCTAGATTTCTGTATGATTTTGGATTTTGATACGAGTGTGCGACACCTCTTGCTCGAAATGGCGGCAGCATCCGAGCGACAAGACATCAATATTACGGAGAAAACGTATAATAATAATTCAGGGCTCATTCGAAGAAATAATTGAAAGTCTTCATCATCGAGATCTTTAATAAGTTTCATAAGACTGTAATGTTCTCTGTGTTTTAAGTAAAATTTTGCCCATTCTTTTCTTTTTTTGGGCTTTATTATTGGCAGTTTTGATGTGGCTGCTGCATGCTGTAGCCAATACCAGCGCCATTTTTGTTTTTTTCTATATTTGAGCCATGACCGGCGACCGTCCGTGTTGCTCGCTCAAAAACGACTGGACCGTGCGATCGTCTGTTGCGCAGAGCACACCGTACCACCGCACGCGGTACGGTGTCCGCCATCGGACCAAGTTCGATGGTCTATTAGTACTATAAAATGTGTCACATAATGTACCTACTACTTATATATTAAGATACATTTTCGACTTCCAATTATTATTATAGCACATTTTTTACCAAAAATCGCTGACATTGGCGTATTCATCCCGTGTACCTACTTATGTAGGTACTTGATTTCAGATACATACTAGCAAATATAAATCATATTAGCTGTGAAGGTAAATTGTTGAGCACGCTATTGCCGTTTACCGGAGTGCGATTGGTGTCCTAGAATTTTTGTATGGGTAGGTATTTATTTGAAGTGTAACTATACCGCGAATAAAATAGATTCGTGTCGTGAGTCGAATAACCTTGGCTATATGATTTACGAAAATTTACAATTGATATTTTTGGGAAGTGGAAGGGATCATTATCGATAATAATATATTGAATTCGTGTCTAGTGCAATTCGTGTGCACATCACTAATCGCGTTTTTTTGAAGTGAAATCTTCTTATGGCGCGTTGGGCACTTTTGTGGGTGAGCATTTTCAGCCGTTCTCGCGACAGACGACAGATTTTCTCGCGACAGATGAGATTTTACACAGATATACAGTTTTTTAATTTGGCTGTGAGTGTATTAAGACGTACATATGGTATTTTTTAACGGACGACTATTGACGGACGACAAGTGTCTGACGACTATTTGTCGGACGACTATTGACGGACGACAAATGTCTGACGACTATTGACGGACGACAAATGTCGGACGACTATTTGTCGGACGACAAATAGTCGTCGGACTATTTTTTTTTTTTCATCTAAAACTCTTATTGCGTATGTTCTCGCGACAGATGAGATTTTACACAGATAGGTATACAGTTTTCACTTCTGCCTGCACTCCCGGAGTGCGCTGTTTTTTTTTTATTTCGTATTCCGTTTTGTCGTCATGACAACGAGTCCGAATTTAACAGAGTGATTTCCAACCTCATTGGAATTGAATAGTCTTAGTCCTGTCTCTTAGACCAGGCAGCGTTGCCGGAAGGTTACTTTTGTCACTTACGTGATTTTTTATGCCTGTCTGGTTACTTTGAGGTTACACTACTCAAAAGGTAGCTTCTAAGTAACTTTTTGGAATTACAAAATTGATTTATTTACAAAACCACTACCAAATAAATGTACATGCATATATGCACACACTGTAGCTGCGTCTCGTAACGGTGTCGCGAGTTCAGAGATTTTGTCATCTAAAAATATGTGTACCGCGCTAAAATAAGTTTTCACTTCAAAAAGCTCTAGCATGTAGTAAAAAAATGTCAGCTTTAGTAACATAAAAATATGGCATTGATTGGATAAAATCGCTAAAATTCATACTTTTTTATAGTCAGGTAATTTTGGAGAGACCGTGCTGGCAACACTGCTTAAAACGTAGTGAGTAGATCCCAATTGTTAATCTGTGGTAGATCCTCTTTGGTTTTGTTTTTCGCGGCAGCGAGCGGTACGCAAATAAAAGTTATTTTTTAAGTTTTTCAGTGAAACTTTTATAAAAAATGTCTGCAGCTAACTTAGCCAACTTCCTGAAAGCCCTGGACGCCGTAAACACGCATTACACCTGCGGCGTTTGCAAGGAAATTTGCAAAAACCCAATCACCCTGAGCAAATGTTTTCACATAATTTGCGGTGAACATTTCGGAGAGTTAAACACTTGCCCGAACTGCGACACGGACCTCGAAGACTCTACTACGTTTCTAGACGAGAGATTGACATCCTGCATCGACTCAGCTAAAGAGATAACTCGAATTATTCAACCTTTCCGCCCAAACCAAAAGGCCGCAAAATCAACTGCAAACAGACCACTATCGGGTTCAACAGAGCCGGAAAAGCCATTATCAGACCGTACCAATCAAAATAAAGCCACAACATCCAATCCGAACGTCTCTCTACTATCTTCAGGCAGTAAATTCAACAAGAACATTGAGAAACGTAACTTAAAAGGAGAAACAGCACTACACGTTGCATGCCGACTAGGTAAGATCACTCGAATCACAGAACTACTGAACCAAGGAGCCAATACAAACACTAAAGACAACGCCGGCTGGACTCCGTTGCACGAAGTCGTTCAAAACGGTCGAATCGACTTAGTAAAACTGCTACTCCAGTATAATACTCTAATAAATGTACCCGGACAGAGCAACGAGACACCTTTACACGAGGCAGTCCGATACAATCATAAAGACATCGCTGCCGAGCTTGTTAAACATGGAGCGGACATAAACGCACAGAACTGTAAAGGTGAAACACCGATGCAACTGGCCAATTCAGACATGAAAGCTATTCTACAAGACGCTGCAGAGAATATCATACAAACTCAAAGCCTTAACATCAGCCATCTGTCAGCGTTGCACACGGAACTAGACTCTGATGAAATGTTCATCTACTGTACATCACAATATCGGACAGTTCACAATAAACTTAAATCTTTTAGACGTAGCCACAATAACTTGCAAATCGAAGTGAATTTCACTAAGAAAGTGACACATCTAATTGTCGATGCGGACGATGAAGGAATATGCAAATCTAGCAATGATGTTCTTCAAGGGATTGTTAATGCATTATGGATTGTGTCTTCCGAATGGATAACTAAATCGTCTGATGATAAATTGGAACCGTTTGATAAGTATGAAGTTGTCGGAGTTGGAAATAAAACTTATAATGGTAAGCATAGAATAGAATAGAATATTATGTATTTGCAACAAAATAAGCGATTACAAAGTCTTTAAAGCTTAATAACTAACAATTATTGCAAAACGGACCCCCCAACTCAGCTAAATCCTCATCTTTTGACTAGCGCTGGTCTTCCGTTGAGGCCATTCCAATGACGTCAGTAACAGACGGTACACGTACGTCAAACTATACTACAATTACAAGTAAATGAAACTATTACAGTACAATCTCACTAATCCGGCACTATTAAAAACCGGAGGGTGCCGGATTATTGGAATGTTCGGATTACTGGATTATACTGAAAAAATCACCAATCTCCATTTTATTATTCAAATCTAGTGTCTTGTGTTTGCGTTTATTTGTCATTTTTAACTATAAACTATTCTCACTTGAAAAAAACAAATACGTTAGCATGTGCACGTGATAAGTTTTGAGGTTAGACTGCTAGTCGACGACGCAGCGACCAAGCGCACAGGTATAGAGGGGTGAGGGAGGCGTGGGCGGAGGGTGCCGGATTATTGGACGTGCCGATCTATCGAAGTGCCGGATTAGTGAGATTGTACTGTATTGGTATATAAATTTAAAAAAATATATATAAATAAAACTTACTAATCTGCACTAATATCATAAATTACTGGTTGGATTTTGATTAAACTTGGAATGAGGATATTATGTTGAATCCTTCGAAGTAATATAGGCAACTTTTTATCCCAATATTCCTATGGGATTGGGACTTACAAGGCTGAAACCTGGGTGAAACAACCTACAGGGTGAATTTTTTACGTGTTCCTTCCGGGCTATATCGTAAACTATTACAGATAGCGAAAAAACACTTTACAAATTCACCTTGTATATTGGTTAAGTTATTATTTTATTTATTTATATCCAACTTTTAACAGAAGAAGGTTCTCGTTTTGTTGCATATTTAGGTATATTTTGTTATTTTATGTTTACCAATTACCAATCTAAAAATGTTGGAGTGATGAACAGAATCGCAGCAAATTGCTCAGTTTTTAAGATCTAAAAGCAGAATCGGCCCTTAAACGAACAGGTACAGATTGATGGATCATCTGGAACCACCTTCTCATCATAGAACTCCTCAATCAGTTATGATTACAGGTTACAATTTGAAGAATTAGTCTCTTTGCCTGATATTAAATGGATTTTTTTGTTTCTCTTTGTTTTAGGTCCAAAAAACGCTCGGTATAACAAATACAAACAATTGCCAGGTTTATTTGATGGCTGTCACTTCTACCTGCATAACTTCATTAATAAACTCGAAATATCCAAGTCTGTGATACTTACTAAGGCGATATTGAGCAAACTTATTACAGATGCAGGTAAAAATATATATGAGACTAGCAACGCTCCGCAGTTTCACCCGCGTAACTCCCGATCCCGTGGGAATATCGCAATAAAGAGTACCCTATGTTACTGTCAATGAATCAATGTATCCTCATACGAAGTTTTATCAAAATCGGTCCAGTAGTTTCGGAGTCTATTTGTTACAAACAAATAGAAGTAAAAAATATTTCCTCTTTATAATAATACTAGCTGCGCTCTGCGGTTTCACCCGCGTAAGTCCCGATCCCGTGGGAATATCAAAATGAAAAGTAGCCTATTGCCTTCCTCAGTAAATGGACTATACAACACAAAAATATTTTTTCAATTCGAACCATTAGATCCTGAGATTAGCGCCTTCAAACAAACAAACGCTTCAGCTTTATAATAATACTAGCGACCCGCTCCGGCTTCGCACGGCTATACTATGCATGTATTGTACATATAAACCTTCCTCTGAAATCACTCTATCTATTAAAAAAAAAAAAAGCGCACTCCGGGAGTGCAGGCAGAAGTGAAAACTGTATATCTGCTGCACCATCCACCGAGAGATGTCGCTGTTAACACTGTTGTACAGAAGTGAGTATCGTAGTTCGGCCGTTTGCACAGAGATGGCGCTGTTTTCAATATTGCATAGTAGTAGAAGCACAATAACTGTTAAAATCTCATCTGTCAAAATCTCATCTGTCGCGAGAACGGCTGAAAATGCTCACCCACAAAAGTGCCCAACGCGCCATAAGAAGTTTTCACTTTAAAAACCGCATCAAAATCTGTTGCGTAGTTTTAAAGATCTAAGCATACAAAGGGAAATAGGGACATAGGGACGGCGAAAAGTGACTTTATTTTATACTATGTAGTGATAGTGATAACTGTCAAATACAATTTTAAAATAAACGACCAGGTCATTAAAAAAATAAATTAAAAATGTAAAAATACCTTAGTCATTAAAATTAAATTCGACTCGATTCGATTTTTTTTTCTAATGACGCGGACGTTATCACGTAAAATGATCGTCCATAAATCGACTTTACATACAACCATTTATTTTTCACAGGTGGCATCGTCCTAAGGAGAACACCAAACCCAGAATCAATACCTGAACAAGAGAAATTAATCCCCTACCACGCAAAGAAAGGCGGTAAATTAGTGCAATGCAGCCATTATATAATATTTAAAGATGTTTACGAACCAATGTATAATATGTCGCATTTAAAAGCTTTGCCTGTTGGTTGGTTAATTGAATGTTTGGAGAAATATGAATTGTGCGAACCATGGTGGAAAAACGATGGACATAATAAATAAATAACTAAATAAATAATATTGCAGGACATTCCACACATCGCCATCTAGCCCCAAGCTAAGTAACTACACTTGTGTTATGGGCCAGGCGCTCTCTCCATACAAACGTAGTCGACTGTTTCCTCCCTGGATAATGACACTAGCACAAATATTTTTGTTGCATAAAACCTATAACTGGCATAACTATGGTATGAAAAATACAAGTTTTTCATTTTCTAATTATCATAGAAATTAAGATTGAGTTTTATGCAACAAAAATATTTGCTATAGTGTCATTATCCAGGGAGAAAACAGTCGACTACGTTTGTTTGGAAAGAGCGCCGGTACCCTTTCCTCTTAAAGCTTCGCATTTCGTCCGCTAGGGGCGCTTTTCAACATTCCATACAACTCTCTTGTAATGTTTGATATACGAAAAAACTCGCACTCCACCTACTGGGTCGTCAAAAATCGGCCAAGTGCGAGTCGGACTAGCGCATGAAGGGTTCCGTACACGTTGTTTGGGAGACCTACTTGTTTTTTTCCGTTTTTAGTAATTGTTATAGCGGCAACAGAAATACATAATCTGCGAAAATTGTCTAAGCTTGACCTTCCCAGTTTGGAGGTAGTTGGTGGTATGTACCTCCAAAGGGAAGATCTTCCACCGGGCAGGTGTTATACCCGGTAGGCCGCGGCCCAAGTTTCGTTGGAACTTGTATATGAGCTTATCTTCAGAAAAACTTCGCTTGCGTGATCTAGGATCTACGATCGGCTTAGTGGCGCCATCTGTTGGTGGCGATGTGAAGCGTCGCCACATCTTGTTTGGATTGGTTAGTCTCCGAAACTACTGGACCGATTTTGATGAAACTTGGTACCTATGAGGATACATTGATTCATTGGTAGTGACATTATAAATAAATTGAAACCTAATGAATTAGGGTTTTCTGTTTGTGGTTTGGTTTTGTGACTGAAATACGACAGAAGAAAGTGTAGGCATAATAATATGCTATGCTATTTTATTTTCTAATAAAACTATTTTTGATACCTAAAGAACTTTTTTTTATTTATTATCCACTAGCATCTTAGTAAGTATATCGCACCTCTGCTCAAATAGTGTCATAACTCAAAAAAACCGGTTTTATTGTACCATTAGATTCGCAATCCTTCAAAGTCTTATCTCAAAAAGCGTCACATCTATAGTTCAATTGTTTGACCGTATATGGCTAATGTCATTATAATGGTCAATATAATCTCCGTGCATATAATAGGTACCAGCTTAGTCAACCATTTGCTCTATAAAATAGTCGTTGGTCTGTAAAAAGAACCTACTAGGCAATCAGAAGTTAGAAGGTACAAATCACAACTATTACGTCATCTCTCTTCTTCAATTTTTCTCCTCAAAAAGTATGTGATGGCCATTGGCCATGAAGGAATTGAAAATAAAAAATGAAAGTTTGCCTACCCTTTTGGGAGTAGGTATATTAACAAAAAAATATTGCCTAAAAAATAGTAAACATGAAAATAAGCTAAAATTCTAAAAAATATGCTCAAAAAATATTTACTTTTTCTAAAAAATATTCTTTTTTTTAAATTTTTTTTTTTTTGTATTTGTTGTTATAGCGGCAACAAAAATACATCATCTGTGAAAATTTCAACTTTCTAGCTACCTACCATGGTTCAAGAGATACAGCCTGGTGATAGACGGACGGACAGCGAAGTCTTAGTAATAGAGTCCCGTTTTTATCCTTTAGGTGCGGAACCCTAATAAAAGTAGAAAAATAATTCAATAAACTCGAGCATGATTTCACATTAGATATCTGACAGTTTTTTTGTAGGATACCCTCTACTGAGTTCTGATTGCCTGGTACTTACATACCAAATTACTATCAAACTATTTACTCGGTATCGGAAAGAGAGCAGTTGAAGAAAGAGAGAGATATCGTTATAAATTTGATTTTACCCTCTACTGAGTTCTGATTGCCTGGTACTTACAGAACAAATTACTATAAACAATTGACATGGTATCGGAAAGAGAGCAGTTGAAGAATGAGAGAGATAGCGTTTTATAAATGTGATTTTATACCTTCTACTGACTTCTGATTGCCTAGTACTTACTGACCAATTAGTACTAACAATTTACACGATAAAGGAAAAAGAAAAATTGATAAAGGAAAAAGAAAAAAAAACAGAAAGAGAGATGACGTAATAAGTGTGGTTTGTACCTTCTACTGACTGCCTAGTACTTTTTACAGACCAACGACTATTTTATTGAGTAAATGCTGGACTCGTATGTGTCGAATGGTAGTGCGGTGGGTAAATGCTCCGAAACTACTGGACCGATATTATTTAGATGAAACTTGGTATGAGGATACATTTGATTCATTGACAGTAACATAGGCTACTTTTTATCCCGATATTCTCACGGGATCGGGAGATACGCGGGTGAAACCGCTGCTAGTCACTTCACTACATAGTATAAAACAAAGTCGCTTTCTCTGTCCCTATATCCCTTTGTATGCTTAAATCTTTAAAACTACGCAACGGATTTTGATGCAGTTTTTTTAATAGATAGAGTGATTAAAGAGGAAGGTTTTTAGATATAATACATGCATAATATAGCCGTGCGAAGCCGGGGCGAGTTGCTAGTTAAAAATAAAATAAAAAGCAAATTAAAGAATATCGTACATTTATTTTCAATAAAATATTCACAAATACATTAGAAATAGTTTTTTTAATACATTTCATAGGAATACATTAAAAATCGGCCAAGTGCGAGTTGGACTCGCGCACGAAAGGTTCCGTGCCATGTTGTATGGAAGCCCCATTTATTTTTTGTGTTTATATTGTATTTGTTGAAATAGCGGCAACAGACTTCTATGAAAATTTCAACTGTGTAGCTATCACGGTCCATGAGATACAGCCTGGTGACAGACAGACAGTAAATTCTTAAAAACTTAGTAATACGGTCCCGTTTTTACTTTTTGTGACCCTAAAAACTACATACGGAGCGTCACAATCTTTTATTAGTTCAAACAATACAAAATTCTCGATACTTATTGATGTGAAACATCTATAGCCGCACGTAAAACCGATTTCAGCCGTGGCGACGCACAGTGGGTCGAAACTGCAAATGATGGACATAGGGCTGTTTTTCGATGCAGATCATTAGAGCTCACTATAGCCGCACGTAAAACCGATATCTGGCGTGGCGACGCATGCCGTGGCGACGCACAGTGGGTCGAAACTGCAAATGACGGACATAGGGCTGTTTTTCGATGCAGATCATTAGAGCTCACTGTAGCCGCACGTAAAACCGATATCTGGCGTGGCGACGCATACCGTGGCGACGCACAGTGGGTCGAAACTGCAAATGATGGACATAGGGCTGTTTTTCGATGCAGATCGTTAGAGCTCACTATAGCCGCACGTAAAACCGATTTCTGGCGTGGCGACGCATGCGGTGACGCAGGCGTCGTCGCCACGCGCTATATGATGGTATATATATACAGTCTATATGCAGTAGTGTGTACGGTGTGGCGACGTCGCCACGCTATATGATGATATATATATACAGTCTATATGCAGTAGTGTGTACGGTGTGGCGACGTCGCCACGCTATATGATGATATATATATACAGTCTTTATTTTATTTATTTACTTTCTAGACTAAAAACTATTTACAGACTATTAAAGTCACTTGAAACGGGATATAACTAGTATATACAGGGTTATTGGTTATTATACTAGCAAGCCGTTGAGGGCTACTTCTGTGCACCTTAACAAACAATTTTTGTTCTACGACTTTTGGTAATTCAAAAAAAGAATGATAATTTAGAGGTTATCTAAATTTAAAAAACAGCAGATTTTTTAAAACAAAGGTGATTTCAGACTAAGAACAGTAGATAAAACTTAAAAAATATGTAAAATTTTAAGGTTAATGACCTCTCCGTGTATGGAACAGCTGATTTTCAGGTAAACCTAACCTCTTCAAATTTTTAATCGTATTTCCAAAAGTCGTAGAACTTTGTTTAGGTGAACAGAAGTAGCCCTCAACGGCTTGCTAGTATAATTACCAATAACCCTGTATTCAATAAAAGCTTTTAAAAACTATTTTAATTACATACTAAATAATTTATTACATTAAAATCACAATAAATAAGAATACTTTTTTAAGATGAACCAATTGATTTTTCTTAAGAATAGGCCTTTAGACAACAAATAGTAACTCATTATGCCGCGGGGCACTTTGAGACATATACCTATCGATAGAGGGCATTAAGGTAAACAAATAATGTCTTGACACCAAACCTCTAAAGCGTCTCAGAAACGGGATATTTAACCAAACGTGGTGTCATATGATTTTGAAAACTGCGCGGTGCACTTTGAGACCTATACCTATCGATAGAGGGCATTACGGTGAACAAATAATGACTTCACACCAAACCTCTAAAGCGTCTCGGAAACGGGATATTTAAGCAAACGTGGTGTTATATGATTTTCCAAAAGTACGGGGTGCACTTTGAGACCTATACCTATCGATAGAGGGCATTAAAGCGAACAAATAATGCCTTCACACCAAACCTCTAAAGCGTCTCAGAAACGGGATATTTAACCAAACGTGGACATTACGGCATATGATTTTCCAAAAGTGCGCGGTGCACTTTGAGAGCCATACCTATCGATAGAGGGCATTAAGGTAAACAAATAATGCCTTCACACCAAACCTCTAAAGCGTGTCGGAAACGGGATATTTAACCAAACGTGGTGTCATATGATTTTCCAAAAGTGCTCGGTGCACTTTGAGATCCATACCTATCGATAGAGGGCTTTAAGGTAAACAAAAAATGCCTATACACCAAACCTCTAAAGCGTCTCCGAAACGGGATATTTAAAGATTTTTTATTTTTTTTTAAAGTGCTATTTCGAATTAAGTTTCGTTAGCGACATCTGTTAGTATGAATTTACATTACATATAACTCGAAAGTTAACCATCTAGTTAACGTATTCGACAAGAGATGGCGCTTTTACTAATCTCATTGATTTTTTATTTTTTTAAAGTGCTAAGCCTGCACTGGGCTATCTGAAAATATTTTTAAGGAAAAATGCATCTTCAAAAATTGCGACTAAGACGAGACTCGCATCCTTTGAATACCGTTCAAATGCGTTACCAATTCCGCCACTTAGTCAAGTACCGTCATAGTCGAATCTAAGAATCGCATTAACCTCTTTTCGAATACGGGATATTTAACCAAACGTGGTATCATATCATTTTCGAAAAAGTGCTCGGTGCAGAACAGAATCAGGTAACACTACTTTACAACCTTACAGATTTGCGAGTGAGCTCTAGGTCACGTGGGGTTCAGCTAATTGGTAATGTGACTGGACATTTGACTTTTTGTTATGAAAAGTATTCGACTTTTTCTTATCAAAACTTGCCGAATTCGACTTTTGTTGATCAAGAGTATATATTTCTTTATCTAAACATACATTATTATTTTGAAATTAACTTCCTTCCGGAGAAATGGCCATAATATTTTGTGTGTCCAACCGCTTTGTTGCTCGCGACAAGAACTTTTTTCTTGATTACAAGCACTCTGTTGTTAATTACAAGTAATTTGTTGCTGATGACAAGAATTGTGCTGTCGAAGATCAGTTTGTTGTTGGTTACAAAAACTTTGTTGTTGATAACAAACACTTTGTTCTGGATTACAAAAACTTTGTTTTTGATTACAAGTAGTTTGTTGCTGTTGACAATAATTATGTTGACGAAGATCAGTTTGTTGTTGGTTACATGAACTTTGTTGTTGGTTACAAATACTTTGTTGTTGGGTACAAGCACTTTGTTGTTGAAGATCAGCTTGTTGTTGGTTACATAAAGTTTGTTGTTGATTCCAGGTACTTTGTTGTTGGTTAAAAATACTTTGTTGTTGAAAACAAGTATTATGTTGTTGAAGATCAGCTTGTTGTTGGTTACATGAAGTTTGTTGTTGATTCCAAGTACTTTGTTGTTGGTTACACGAAGTTTGTTGTTGGTTCCAATTACTTTGTTGTTGTCGACAAGAAATTCGATCATTATTCAAGTTGAAAAGTGTCAGTCTTTCTGTGTCGCTCTCCATTAAATGTCAGGTATCGAAACTTCGAGGCATGTAACTGGAATTGAACAAATTATTTGTTAGAAAAATATGAATAGACTAGCGACCCGCCCCGGCTTCGCACGGTTATATTGTGCATGTATTAAACATATAAACCTTCCTCTTGAATCACTCTATCTATTAAAAAAACCACATCAAAATCCGTTGCGTAGTTTTAAAGATTTAAGCATACATAGGGACAGACAGCGGGAAGCGACATTGTTTTATACTATGTAATGATCCCGTGGGAATATCGGGATAAAGAGTAGCCTATGTTACTGTCAATGAATCAATGTATCCTCATACCAAGTTTCATCTAAATCAGTCCAGTGGTTTTAGAGCCTATTCTTTACAAACAAAAAATATATATTTTTATATTATGTAGTAAAGATAAATATCTGTTACATAATAGTTAAGAGACTTTACTTTAAAAAAAACGTACATTCTTTTTTATTATTTACTAGCGACCCGCCCCGGCTTCGCGCGGCTATATTATGCATGTATTATACTTAAAAACCTTCCTCTTGAATCACTCTATCTATTAAAAAAAACCCATCAAAATCCGTTGCGTAGTTTTAAAGATTTAAGCAGTCAAAGGGAAATAGGGACAGAAAAAGCGACTTTGTTTTATACTATGTAGTGATTGTTTTAGCGGTAACAGAAATACATAATAAATAAATATTGCAGGACATTCCACACATCGCCATCTAGCCCCAAGCTAAGTAACTACACTTGTGTTATGGGTGCTAGACAACGGATATACTACTTATATACTTTTCTTTCATACACTTATAATAAATAGAAACACCTCCTTTGACGACCTCTGTGGCGCGTCGGGCGAACACCCGACTGCGACGCAGAAGGTTGCGGGTTCGATTCCCGCCGGGAACAAGTATTTATGCTGACCATAAATTCTTGTTTCTGGTTCTGGGTGTTTCCTATATGTATAATATGTATATATTTACAAAAAAAAATAAAAAAATATATAAGTAGTTTATCCGTTATCTGGCACCCATAACACAAGCATTAAGTTGCTTAGCTTGGGGCTGGATGGCGATGTGTAATTTGTCCTGAAATATTTATTTTATTTATTTAAACAACTAGACCACAGACAAATATCTAAGCATAAATACATGTCTGAGGCGGGAATCGAACCCGCAACCCTGTGATTGGCAGGCCAGCATGGTGTCCATTGTGCCAACTGGGTCTTCAAAATAATATCTATACTAATATTATAAAGCTGAAGAGTTTGTTTGTTTGAACGCGCTTATCTCAGAAACTACTGGTTCGAATTGAAAAAATCTTTTTGAGTTGAATAGTCCATTTATCGAGGAAGGCTATAGGCAACAATAAAAAATGATATTAGAAACCTCAATATCATTTTTTAAGTCCTATCCATAGACACCCCACACGTATAGGTTTGATGAAAAAAAAATTTAAGGTTCAGTTCTAAGTATGGGGAACCCTAAAATTTATTGTTTTTTTTTTCTATTTTTGTGTAAAAATCTTAATGCGGTACACAGAATACATCTACTTACCAAGTTAACTGTATAGTTCTTATAGTTTCGGAAAAAAGTGGCTGTGACATACGGCAGACAGACAGACAGACATGACGAATCTATAAGGGTTCCGTTTTTTGCCATTTGGCTACGGATCCCTAAAAAAAAGAAAAAAATACTCACGTAACGCTATAGTCGTATAGTTTAAACACGGCGTAGTGTAAGTTTCTATATACTGGATAGAAATGGTCTACCGTAGTTCGTAGCAGGGACCGGCAGAGGGGTGCTCCGCCCCCGCCGGGGGGCTGCTGTGTCGACCAAATGTGTTCGAGGGAGTAGCCTTTACTGTAAATTAAATAGAATAGGAAAACATTTATTTGGAAAAGCAATAATAAATATTTAGAACAATAAATAAATATAAATATTGCAGGACAATCCACACATCGCCATCTAGCCCCAAGCTAAGTAACTAGACTTGTGTTATGGGTGCTAGACAACGGATATACTACATAATATACTTTTCTTTTGTAAATATATACTTATAATACACTAGCTGCCCTACGCGGTTTCACCCGCGTAACTCCCGATCCCGTGGGAATATCGGGATGTAAGCTATCCTATCTCTCAAGTTGGATCGAACTGCACATGGTGTGCGAATTTTATTATAATCGGTTAAGTGGTTTAGGAGTCCATTGAGGACAAACATTGTGACACGAGATTTATATATATTAAGATAGAAACAACCAGACCACAGACAAATATCTAAGCATAAATACTTGTCTGAGGCGGGAATCGAACCCGCAACCCTGTGTTTGGCAGTCCGGCATGGTGACCATTGTGCCAACTGGGTCGTCAATTTAAGATATGACCCAATCAAAAAGGGTCTAATCTCGGAAAACAGCCTGTATACAAGTACAGGTCATTCCTTTATTGACAATTCGGAAAAACAATAGTACATTATGCAACTAGTGAATAAAGGACGGATTTAAGGCGAGGGCCATAGATGAATCACGAGCAAGAAAAGGATTCTAACAACTGAATCACGACCGTAGCGAGTGATTCAAGTGTTAGAATCCTGAGCGACGCGAGTGATTCATGGCCTTCAGTTAAATCCGTACTTTATTTAAGAGTTGCATACTATACTTTATAACATGGCTACGAGAAAAAGAAAAAACGAAACGTGTCGCGGGACAGACAGACGGACGGACTGACTGACTGACTGTAGTCAGACACAAAAGAAAAGAATAGGGGGCAGATATTGGGGGTATAGGGGGAATACCCCCTAAACATCCTAAATTCAAACACCAAAACAGTGATTAAAAGGCATTTTTATTCACTGTTTTCAGTGAATAAAATAAGCTGTAATAAGAGTAAGTATGGTATAAATAATTTTCTTGTTATTTGTCACTTTAATATCAAGGTTTTTAAAAACCTTATTACCTGCAACTGTGTAGCCAGACTCTAATGTTCTAAAATGTTAAAAGGAAAGGGTACCTGCGCGCTCTCCATACAAACGTAGTCGACTGTTTCCTCCCTGGATAATGACACTAGCACAAATATTTTTGTTGCATAAAACTTATAACTGCCATGACCCTATGGTCCTATGTTTTATTTTTTTGTTTTTTAAACCTTAATTTCTATGATATTTAGAAAATTAAAAAAAACCTAGACATAGTCATGACAGTTATAGGTTTTATGCAACAAAAATATTTGTGCTAGTGTCATTATCCAGGGAGGAAACAGTCGACTACGTTTGTATGGAGAGAGATACCCTTTCCTCTTAATAATTAATAGTTACCTGCTTTTCCCGTAACAGTATTTGGTTTCGACGATCAAATAGCTAACTTTAAGTTTATTTAGTTCTTCGTAATATTCTTCCGGTGTGAACTTTCCGTACATCTTGTAAACTGAATACGCTCTTTCTCTGAAAACAAATATTGTTGGACATTTCAAACAGCGCCATCTAGACCCAACCTAGGGAAACGTCCCGGCAAACGTTGTGTTGCCATATACGAAAATAAAAAAGTAAGTACACATTTTCTTACATACTAATTTCCCGCCAAACTGCAAAGTGCAGTTTGTTGGCGAGCGCGCGCTTATTTACTAACATTACATGTATGCGCATTATCTTAATACCTGCCCACTAAAGAGTTTATAGATTTGGAAAATTTCAAATCGCTCAGTCGCAATATGTACCCTTCGCAAAACGCACCCCGAACGAAAAAACTTAGAAAAAAAAGGTTTATACTTCTAGAAGTTATACGTTAGTAATTAAATCTTTTGAAGATGTGAATGAAGCTGTATTGTCAGCAATACAAGCCAAGTTAGTGTTACGATAAATAGGTGTGGCAACGCTTAACATCGCTATCAACAGATGGCGCCACTAAGCCGAACGTAGATCCTAGATCGCGCAATCGAAGTTTTTCCGAAGATAAGCTCATATACAAGTTCCAACGAAACATCGTTGGGCGGCGGCCTACCTGCCCGGTGGAAGATCTTCCCTTTGGAGGTACAGTGGGCTGCATAATTGCAGACCCACCGTAGAGCTCCAAACCAGCTGTTAAAAGAATGTTTTCAACACAAGCAAGATTCTAGGCACCTGCTTTGGTTGCTACTTATGACTTTCTGATCGGGAGGCCTTTAGTTGAAGTTTAGAGTCTTCTAACTCATGAAATGATCAAACAAAAATTATTAGAATGAAAACATTCCAATAATAGTAATTATCGAACTCTACCGGGGGCTGCAATTATGCAGCCGACTGTACATACCACCAACTACCTCCAATTTGGTTCACCCCTCCAATTCAAATTGATTAACAAAATGAGGACGTCAATTTCAATCAATTTATAAAGTAAAGCTTCATGCCAGACAGTATCAAAAGCTTTTTTAAGCAAAAGCGATGGAGATTGGCGACTAACACCGCGACACGAGAATTTTATATTTAAAGGGATTATAAAATATAATTATACTAGCGACCCGCCCCGGCTTCGCACGGCTGTATTATGCATGTATTATATCTAAAAACCTTCCTCTTAAATCACTCTATCTATTAAAAAAAACCGCATCAAAATCCGTTACGTAGTTTTAAAGATCTAAGCATACAAAGGGACATAGGGATATAGGGACGGCGAAAAGTGACTTTATTTTATACTATGTAGTGACTCATCATGTCAGCCCATACACGTCCACTGCTGGACATAGGCCTCCCCCATACGACGCCACAAACAGCGGTCCTGAGCTGCCTCCATCCACCGACTACCCACGACCGCTACAATGTCGTCGGTCCACCGGGCAGCTGGTCTCCCAACACTCCGTTTCGCGTTGCATCGCTGCCGCCACTCGAGAACCTTTACTTCCCAGCGGTTGTCAGTTCTGCGAGCTATATGACCTGCCCATTGCCACTTCAGCTTACCAATCCTGATAGCTATGTCGGTGACTTTGGTTCTTCTACGGATTTCCGTATTTCGGATTCTATCACGTAGAGAAACTCCGAGCATAGCTCTCTCCATAGCCCGCTGAGCGACTCTGAGCTTATGAACGAGGCCTTTAGTCAGCGACCACGTCTCGGATCCGTATGTCATCACTGGTAACACACATTGGTTGAAAAACTTTCGTCTTGAGGCTCTGTGGTATTTGTGACGAGAAGATATGTTTCTGTCTGTCTATGTTTCGGAGATGAAGACTATGTAGTGACTATGTAGTGATTAAACTCACCGTACATCAAAATGTTCATAATGTGGATGTAAAACAATAGGACGTCTTGTGACTAGCAACACTGTCGCCATTAGAGGCATCGAACCCGCGAACGCACCGTAAGCAGATTTAGATATCCATTCTAGAAGTTCCTCTTGGTGTATATCTGAGAATTCACCTAAAGGAAAAAGAAAAGAAAATGGTTGTCTGTAAAGTCGGTTTGCGGACGATAATTTTACGTGATAACGTCATACGAAAACGTTGATAAATGGAGTTTTTTTATTATTCCCTACAGGGTGAATTTTTTATTTAGGGCTATATTCTAAACTATAAGAGATGGAGAAAATGCTGAAAGAAGTTGAGTGCCTTATTTTGATAAAAAAACCAAAACTGTATCATTAGATTTTTGGAAAGTTTTACCCTAGCCAGGAATCAAACCCTTTTGATTTGCAAAAAAATAATCATGCCATGTTTTTATGCCAATCGATAGTGTTGCTGATAAAGATTAATTCCTGGAAAGAAAGGCCCACGTTAAAAATTCACCCTGTGTAAATTTTATTTTTCTCTCGTTTTTTACTTTACTTATATATTTTTTTGTTTTATATACTTAAGTCTTCTATTCGTCACTCGTCACCATAACACATGCCCAGATGAACGATATTATTATTAAATACTCTCATGTTACCACGACGCATGACGTCATGTTACCGGAACATGTCACTTTTGTGTGAATGCAGGTGTTCAATCAATTTATTAGACGTTATCACGTCAAACAAATACAAATACACGTCAAACGACAGACAAACAATACGCAACAATTTATATATACAGGGTTATTGGAAATTAATTGACACGGCGTTAAGGGCTTCTTCTGTGCACCTTAACAAACAACTTTTGTTCTACGACTTTTGTCGAAACTTAATACTTAACCCAAAAAAAAAATTTAAGTGTTTCTCGTACTGTCTCGTAATTTTCTATGTCTATGCGGCAAGTGCGCGCGCGCGATCGGCACGGGGCGCACTGCGTGCGACCCGATCGGGTTGTACCATACCTACTATGATTGATTCTGTGACGTAGACGTAGAGTTGAGTATTATTTGAACTGTTGGATTTAATTTTTTATTTTTGTATGGAATATTTTTATAATGAATTTCCAAAAGTCGTAGAACAAAAGTTGATCGTTAAGGTGCACAGAAGAAGCCCTTAACGCCGTGTCAATTAATTTCCAATAACCCTGTATATACTTTTCACTTACCAACATGTGATACTTCTTCGTTAACATTATGTATTAACTTTACCAAGACTGGAATCAAACTGACTATCCAAAATATAGGTACGTATTTCATATACTTTCGTGGTAACCTGCAAAAAGAAAACAAATAAATCACAATGCGGGAATCGAACCTATGACCAACTGAGTCAAAGGTGGAAAACTCGAAAAACTACTGAAACGATTGTGATAAAACTCAGTTTAATAGAAAGCTAGACTGGATGATTGACACATAATTAGTTTAATCTAAGAAAGAAATATTTTTTAATTGTAACAAATTGGCCCCAAAACTACTGGACCGATTTAGATGAAACTTGGTATGAGGATACATTGATTCATTGACAGTAACATAGGCTACTTTTTATCCCGATATTCCCACGGGATCGGGAGTAACGCGGGTGAAACCGCAAAGCACTGCTAGTAAAATTAATAACTTACCTATAATACTTTTTGTTAACAACCAAAGACGAAACCACAATCAATTGTGGCACAAATAATAATTTCAGTCTCATTACTAGAACCGCCATGACACCATAGACAACCATTTGTGACACATTATAAAACACAGCCGGCTCTATGGACAAGTTTCTTAAAAAACAAACCAATTTGTCTTTGGTCAGAGTCCTTTCCATTTTAGACTTTATCCCTTTATTTATAAGGTTCAAATCATTTCTCTTCTTCTTACGAATCATTTCAGTATTCTCTATGCCGCTATCTTCGCCGTCTGATTGGTTATCTTTATTTTTTTTGTTCTCTATTTCGATTTGATCTTTTTTATAACCGTAAAGTGCGTTGGAGAACCAATAAATGAGTATATTTATCAGACTTATCAAAACATAAGGTAATAAAAAAGAAAAAAATAAATTCCATACAGTTTTCAGAGGTAAATAATCAAAAACTTCCGAACACGTGTACAATAAAGTATGAAAATTTTGATAATTAGTAAATTTTGAATATAACAAATCCCATATATGCGAATCTTCTTCAACGCCCAAGAAATCGCTAATCAATTTCTTCAAATAAAAAGACACGCAAACTACTATACTAATACGCAGTATAACTAACCAGGATTCAACGAATAAATCCAAACGATTCTCAACCTTAATGCGTAGAGAACTGAAGAACAAACAATAAGCGGACAGTACTAGAAATAGAGATGCGTATAAAGACGATTTTAGCATATCATTCCCTTGAAGGAGTAAAACAGCCAAATGGAGTCCACAGAAATGAGAATGTAACAGAATACACAAAGTTTTTAAATCAATTATCTTTAACTGTTCCATTACAAAGAAAATTGCTAATTGAGTTAAGAATATAAATTGGGTAAATTGCCAGAATAATAGACAAATTGAGTTTAATATGAAAATTGATATCTGAAACAAAAAAAAAATAAGTATTTAGAAATCTATAAATGTTAGCTGCGCCCCGCGGTTTCACTCGCATAAGTCCCGATCCCGTAGAAATATCGGGATAGAAAATACTCTATGTGTTAATCAAGGTCTCCAGCTAACTACTTACCGAATTTCAGCGAAATCGATCCAGTAGTTTTTGCATAAAGGAGGAACAAATATAACAAACTTTCGGAAAAATATGAGCAGGAATAAGGTTTAAGGATTAAAAATAAGAAATCAGAATAAGGATTAAGAATAAGGATTAGGAATAAGGATTAATAATAAGGATTAAGAATAAGGATTAGGAATAAAGATTAATAATAAGGATTAAGAATAAGGATTAAGAATAAGGATTAGGAATAAGTATTAAGAATAAGGAATAAGAATAAGGATTAGGAATAAGTATTAAGAATAAGGAATAAGAATAAGGATTAGGATAAGGGTTAATGTAGTTTCCTACCCATCTCACCTGCGATCGATAACTAGGCCCTTTCCCTTTAAGCTGTAGACTGACCAGCCAAGTTTGTAACATCAGAAACGGTGCAGCCATGTTTTCACGTTCGTTCGGCGCCCACTGCACGCGGGTGCATTCAGAATGGTTCGCGAAATATTGTAGTACTGCTAAGAGACCGCCAAGGACTGTTTCACTGGAATAAAATAGTCAAATTATTGAAAAGAACTTAATCATAATCATTGACACAGGACGACCATTTTGAGTGTACGCGTGTACACTCAGAATGGTTCGCGAAATATTATAGTACTGCTAAGAGACCGCCAAGGACTGCTTCACTGGATTAAAATAGTCAAATTATTGAAAAGGACTTCATCATAATCATTGACACAGGACGTCCCCTGCTGAACAGAAGGCCAATTCTCGTGAGAAAAATTGTTCATAATTAAGATCTTTTATGTAAAAGAATAGTTTTGGTCCCAGAATGGAACCTTGGGGTACACCTGGAGTTTTATTTCTATTCTAGTAAATATTGTGGCGTGGAGGTCAATTCTTGTATTTTTTTTTTAATTACATTGCCATATCATTCCGATTGCAAAAAACACCCTCGAAGTAGCTCAAAATACCCTTAAAATCAGCTTTTGGTATAATTTTTTTGTGATCGAAATTCAATCGGTATGAAATTGGAATGTAATTTGAACAATGTAATGTATCTACTAGAATAACAATAGAAATCCAGGTGTACCCCAAGGTTTCATTCTGGGACCGATACTATTCTTTTTTACATAAAAGATCTTTACTTTTATAGCCAATATTACGCCCTTTAGGATGCAAACTGCTTCCAAATATAACAATACATATAAATGCAATTATTAACTGGTGTTATACCTTTAACCTGGTCCACTATATGGTTATTTTTAAAGGGTACCTTAAGGCTCCATTGTAGGACTTATATTATCCATCCATATACATAGATCTTTTCTTTTAGCGCCGGACGGGACGCTACTTAAATCTAGCTAGATAGATGGCTAGCCCTAGCTGGATGGGTCTGGCCGGAAGACCAGCGCAGTTTTTAGCTGAGGTCGACCCATTTGGGTCAGCACACGACTCCTCATTTATGTTGTTTTTTCTTTGTCATTTTTTTGTTTTTTATTTAATTAATTTTCATTGTCATGTTCATTTCTTCATTCCTGTGTTTGACGTGTGTTTGTACTCAATAAATGCTTTTTCTTTCTTTCTTTTTAGTGACTTACCTAAGTGCAACAGCATGGAAAAAGAGTCCCACGACCATAACGCCAGCTAGAATCCAAACAGCTTCCAAATAGAACAATATTGGCTGGCCTATACCATTGCAGCTTTCAACGGGGCTTAGGCCTTCGCCCCGGTCTACTATGTGGCAGTGCCGAGTCGTGTTTAGTACCGGTTCGAAGTACCGGTATATGGCGCCTATTAACACCTGAAAATTATTTACTACTTTTGAAATAACTTTATCTACAATAATAATACTTTTTTGTTTGTAAACCTAGGCTCCAAAACTAATGGACCAATTTCGATGAAACTTGGTATGTAGATGCATCAAGTCTTTGCAAGTAACATAAGCTACTATTCTATTTATCCCCATATTCTTACAAAAAAATTAAAGAATTTAAGGGTAACAAACACCATAGCAAATATTTTGTCTATTTGAGTCGCGATGTTTTGGGACTGTTGCAAGACCCATATTCCACGCTTAGTTTTTAATACAACCATGTTAGTTTAAAATACTATTAATACTTTATTTTGGGTACTCACCTCAGGGTGTATATTGAATCTGTTAAAAGCATTAACTTCTTTTGGAAACTCGACTAATCTATCATACATTAACTTTGTAATGCCAGCCATGAATGGACGCTCCTGAAACACATAACAACCTCTGAATTAAAGGCAGGAACAAGATCCGGTCCAGTAGAATATGACAATTTCTAAGGTGTACCACAAGGGTGCATTTTGGGGCCCATTTTATTCTTTTTATACATAGAAGATCTTTTATTTTTTGTAACTTTGACTTAATTAGGTGCAATAACATGGAAAAAAGAAACTTGCGACTATAACCTCCGCTAAAACCGACAAATAGAAAGAAAGAAAAGCATTCATTGAGTACAAACACAGAAATGAACATGACAAAGAAAATTAATTACATAAAAAACAAAAAAGGTGGTAAAGAAAAAACAACAAAAATGAGGAGTCGTGTGCGTCAGCACACGACTCATTTTTGTTATTTAGCTGAGGTCGACCCATTTGGGTCACCAAATGGGTCGACCTCAGCTAAAAACTGCAGCCAAGCATGCTTAGCTGCTTAGCTGACAATATTGACTGGCCTATGACTATACCATTGCAGCTTGAAAAAGAGCTTAGGCCTTCACCTATATATGGCTACGGTATCCCCTGACCAGCGTGAAAGACGGCCTAAAAGGGTTTCTGGTTGACTCCCAGATTCCTTAATAGCATCCAAATCTCGCTGCAGTGTTAAATTTTGAAAATGCATTTTTCTGCTGCGAAGTCACCGCTGGTCCAGGAGATGGCGAGACGAGTTGGAATTGATTTATAGGGACTAGACCCAGCTGGCACTAGGCAAGGAACAGTGGAAAGCGGGGAAGAAGGCCTTTGCCCTTCAGAAAGGAAAGGGTTAAAAAGATTAATCAAAATTGGTTAATAAACAAAGATATGCGCGAACATCAAAAAAAAAAACATACAACCGAATTGAAACCTCTTCCTTTTTTTGAAGTCGGTTAAAAACTGAATAAATAATAATACCTGTACAATAGTTTTGTAGTAGGAGTAGTAGAATCCGAGTTCAGTTCTGAATGACATCTCACGTTCCATCTCCGAGAGGTATGAGAAGTTACGGTCATTCTCAAACAATGTCGATACATATTTGTAGTGGACATAGCCAGCAGTTACAGCTGAAAGTAACGACAAGTTAACTTTTTAATGGAGTTTTATGATGGATGTATATTTGTTTATGTCTCATATTACGGAGCTATGGAGCCCAGGACCTTTGGAAGGTGTGCATTGAGCAAAAGCCAACAAGTAGAGACTCTTTACAATAACAGTTTAACCCATAAGTGCCTGTGGGGTCGATTTCGAACCATAGGCATATGGGCTCTCCTTCTTAAGGTGAAAGGGTTTCCTCCCTGGATAATGACACAAGCACAAATATTTTTGTGCCATAAAACCTAATAACTGCCATAACTATGCCCTTATTTTTTGTTTTCTAATTATCACAGAAATTAAGATTAAAAATATAACAAAAAATAGGGGCATGGTCAATATGGTTATGGCAGTTATAAGTTTTATGCACCAAAAATATTTGCTCTAGTGTCATTATCCAGGGAGAAAACAGTCGACTATGATTGTAATAGTTTGTATGGAGAGAGTATTTGTACGGTACCCTTTCCTCTTAAAAATATACAAAAATCATATTGGAGACAAAATTAGAACTGGGCATATATGGGTAGCAAAGTATGATGTGAATACCAAACCAGTGATTATGTCTGCACTATAAAATACAGGACAATCTCCAGTTTGGATAGAACTATTGATAAACTACAGGGAAAACTACTTGGGATACTGTGATGGGATGGTAATGGACTGGATACTGGGGAACTATGGCGTTTGCCGTAACTATGTCCAATTTTATTGATCTTACTCTTTATTAATAACAGGTCCAAAAGTTTCAGAGCCTATTTGTTATTTTTGTGTATATATTTACCAATTATGTCTATGAGTTTTTGATTTAAAAGTTTCGCCTAAGCTGTAGGTAGGTACAAAGTTTATTGTCAAGTATGCAAAATAGCCAATTATAACATCAAAAAACATCTAAAATATGTTATGAATAATAGATTTAAATTCAAGGATAGGCTGTAAACAAAGTTAATTTTGATTTAAAGATATGCAGAATTATCATAAACTAGCTGCGCGCCGCGGTTTCACCCGCGTAAGTCCCGATCCCGTGGGAATATCAAAATGAAATGTAGCCTAATGCCTTCCTCGATAAATGGACTAAAGTATCCAACAAAAAAATATTTTTTCAATTTGAACCGGTAGTACCTGGGATTAGCGCGTTCAAACAAACAAACAAACTCCTCAGCTTTATATCATTAGTATAAATTTTTTGTCAGACCTTCGAATTATACATTGTTTAAAACATACATTTTCAAAATTAAAATTACAATGTAAATTGTTTAATTTTGAGAATAAAAACTATTTATTACGTAATAATGAAGATAAAATTGTTACAAAAATCAACGGGAACTTTGTAAAATTAAGTTGAACTGCTTAAAATCTGGGCTTACCGAGGATGGTTAGAATTGTGTATCTTGCAAGCCTTCGCTTTGAGAGAAACCGCTTTCTTGGCTCTGCCTCGGCGGCAACTTCTGGGTTGACCATTTCTGAGTTTTTATTGTGTTACATTTCTCATTGAACTACGTAAAATTATATTTATTTTGTCAAAAAGTCAAAAATCCCTCTCGATCAAGCTTCGAAATGACAGTTGATACAAATAATTTGACAGCACAGAGTACTGACAGTAAATTGACATTACTAGGGATGTGCAGTAATTTATAAACATAGTCGATCGACTGTGCAGAAAAATATCACTGTGGCTTAGGACCATGCAGCAGCAGCTGTGTACTGTTAAAATAATACCACATAATTTAATGTAAATCCATAGTGTAAATCATTTCTATAGGCTATACCACGAAACTGAGAAGTAAACGGAAGTGCTATAGGCTAAATTTCGTATCAGAACCGATGTCGCAAAACTCACACATCTAAATGGATAATCATATTTTGCATATTAAAAAACAATTCGTTTGATTGGTTGTTTTTGTTGCTCAAAATTAACCTAAATCACACAAACCGTATATTTGATTTTATATCTTCATGCATCTTAATAAAGTTTATTTTACCATTGACTACAAAGTATTTACGACATTTTGTAATCAACCAACAAACAACATTCAATTGACGAAAGAATTCAGCGAATCTACCACAGATGGCGTTATTCTTGGTAAACACAATTATAACCTTTATTTCATACCACCTAAGGTTGATAATGGCGTCAAATTTCAATATTTCTCCTAGTCGACTAGTGTTGAAGCAAGGACTTTTTGGTGTTACCTGTATTAATACTCTTTGCAATTTTACTTTATATATTTTGACATTGTGTCATATTGTGTTATATTGTGTTTTGTTATTTTTGCACTTCAAGTTTGGTTGTCAAGTAAAATACATGTTTTAGCAAACATTATTTTATTATTTAATTTTACCTGTGTTCGAACACCGTACTCTTTATGATTCGATTGGGTTAACCTATAGGCATAACTAGGGTAACCCACATCAGGTTATGGGCCCAGAGCAAGATTGAATGTCGAACATAGGAGGTGGAGACAACGAAGGAAGTTCAGTCGAGATGGCAAGTACTAGTGGTATAAGCATGCCACCAATGGCGAGGCTAGAGGGTAGCTCCAATTATGCTACGTGGAAAGTCCAAATGGAGATGGCACTTGTCTACGAAGATCTTTGGGAGTTTATTAGCTCAGAGCCAGACCCGACTGATGCAGCTGCCAAGAAAAGAGACCAGAAGGCAAAAGCCAAGATAGGTATGATGGTGCAACCTGATTGTCTTGTGCATATACGGTCTGCGAAGACAGCAAAGGAAGCTTGGACTAGTCTGAGCAAGACGTTTGAGGATAAAGGCGTGAATAATCGCTGTCGCCTTCTATCCAGATTGGTCAGTTTCAAATTGGAACAATTTTCAACGGTACGGGCATATGTTACAGCAGTATTAACCATAGCTCAGGAGCTAAGAGACATTGGAAAAGAAGTTGATGATGAGCTGTTGGCTGCTCTTCTTCTACAAGGTCTTACGTCAGAGTTCCAGCCTTTGAAAATAACTATTGAGAATAGTCAGACAGCACTTACGTCGGATTATGTGAAGAACAAACTGTTCCAAATGGAAGATACATACACTGCTTCGAATAGTGGAAGCCAGACGTCAATATCAGCACTACTGACAAAGAATAAAGGATGCAGAAATAGCAAGGGCAATACCAAGACAAAGAAAGTATTGAAGTGCTACATCTGTGATGGTCCTCACAAGTGTTACCAATGTCCACGCAAAGAAACTTCAAAGAAGGAAGCTTTTCAAGCATTTGCTCTCGGAACTGCAACTGAGTCTGCAACTGGAGAAGATTGGATAATCGACTCTGGTGCCTCTACGCACATGACGAAGACGAAAGCCTGGTTGAAGAATTTGAAGAAGACTCCTAGACCTTTGAGAGTTATGTGTGCAGATGGAAACGAGGTGATGGGTGAAAGTGTTGGTATGGTTGTGTCTGACAAGATGACGGTAAGTGATGTGACTTATGTACCAAATTTAGCATCTAATTTATTAAGTGTGAACGCTATAGCTAAGAAAGGTCATGTGTTAGTGTTTACAGAGAACGGGTGCGACATCTTTAAGAGTAACGGATGTGAGGTCTATGGCGAATATGTTGCATCAGGTGTGGAAGATAGAGGTATTTACAAAATCAAGGACTGTTCATACGGTTCTGCACTTGTTACATCAGAAGGTGAACCAAATGACTTGGTTTTATGGCATAGACGTATGGGACATCTAGGCTTGAGAAACCTGAAGTTACTGAGGGACAAGATGGCAACTGGGGTAAGTTTTCCAAATTATTCTAACAAATTGGAATGCATTTCTTGCATTATGGGAAAACAAAACAGGCAACCTTTTATTACTAAAGGTTCGAGGGCTACTGAGGTCTTAGGCTTGGTACACTCGGACGTGTGCGGACCTATGCGTGTTCCCTCTTTTAGTAAAAGTCTTTATTTTGTTACGTTTATTGACGATTTATCGCGTAAGACTTTTGTTTATTTTTTAAATCAAAAAAGTGAAGTTTTTGAAAAGTTTAAAGAGTTTAAAGCTTATGCGGAAAATCAAATGGGCAAAAAGATAAAGATTTTACGATCGGATAATGGCACCGAGTATGTCAACAAAC
Source organism: Idaea aversata (assembly GCA_907269075.1). Classification (NCBI taxonomy): domain Eukaryota; kingdom Metazoa; phylum Arthropoda; class Insecta; order Lepidoptera; family Geometridae; genus Idaea; species Idaea aversata. The sequence goes on along the minus strand of OU026112.1, from coordinate 4,537,550 downwards.
GGATGGATGATTTCCTAGCAGCGCACGGAATTCATCATCAACTGACGATTGACTACACGCCAGAGCAAAATGGAGTTGCGGAAAGGGCAAACCGCACTATTTGCGAAAAATCTAGGAGCATGCTCCAAGATTCGGGTCTGCGTCAACGGTTCTGTGCGGAGGCTGTTCGTCATTCAGTATATCTGAAAAACAGATCGCCAACCGTTGCTGTAAGAAACATGACACCTGAGGAGAAATGGACGGGTAAAAAATGTGATTTGAGCATGTTGAGAGCTTTTGGGTGCAAAGCTTTTATGCACATACCCAATCAAAAGCGAACCAAATGGGATGCGAAGAGCATAGAGTTGGTTCACACTGGCGTTTGTAATAATTCTAAAGGTTACCGTCTCATAGAACCATCAACAGGGAAAATGTATAAAGGCAGAAATGTAATTTTTTTAGAAAATAGCAAATACACAGTCACAGTAAATCCAGAGGAAAATTTTGTAGAGTTTATGATTTTTCCTGAAATTGAAAATGAAGAAACTAGAAACACTGTGGAGTCTGTGCACGCGCCTCCAGAGAGAGTCCTTGGCAGTGGAGATCCAAATAGTAATGTGAATGTGGAAGTGATACATTTTGGATCAGAGAGTCCGAGACCTGAAGAGGAGGAACGTGAACCAGAAGCAGAAATTCATGAGCCAGAAGTTGCGGTGCATGAATCAGTAGTTGAAATACCGGAATCAGAAACTGAAATTTTTGAAGATTGTGACTCAGTTGATGATTCCGAAAATGAACAACGAGATAGAGAAAGGAGATATCCACTAAGGGAAAGACAGAAAAAAGAGTTTCCAGACTACATACTCTATCACGTTGAGACAGAAAGAGATCCGATGACAGTGCGTGAGGCACTATCAAGATCTGATAGTGACAAATGGAAACAAGCTATTAAGGAGGAGCTTGATGCACTAAAGAAAAGTAAGACGTGGATTCTCACGAAACCGCAAAAGGCATGTAACATCGTTGACTCGAAGTGGCTCTTCAAAGTCAAAGAAGAGGCGGGGAATAGACGACGGTATAAAGCACGCCTTGTTGCAAGGGGATTTAGTCAAAGGCACGGAGTAGACTATGAAGAAACTTTCGCGCCTGTAGTGAGACATAGTTCCTTAAGAGCCCTTATTGCTCAAGCTGTGAGACAAGGACTCAAGATTGATCAGATGGACGTCAAGACAGCATTCTTAAATGGAGAACTACACGAGACTGTTTATATGAAACAACCTGAAGGCTTCGAAGAAAAAGGGAAAGAAGATCATGTTTGTTTATTGAGACGTTCATTGTATGGGCTGAAGCAAGCCCCAAGGGAATGGAACACAAAACTTAACAATGAGTTATTACAACTAGGATTCAAGAGATCAAAGAATGAACCCTGCGTGTATACAAGGTCCAAAGGGAACAGTGTGATCATATTAGCGGTATATGTCGATGACATGTTGATATTTTGGAATAATGCTGATGAACTACGCAAGGTCAAGCAGGATCTCATGTCAAAGTTTGAAATGAAAGACTTAGGCAAAGCTGAATTTATTTTAGGAATGCAGATAACTCAGAGTGAGTTAGGGATCAAAGTAGATCAAACAAAGTATGTCAACAAGGTTTTGAAGACTTTTGGAATGGAGGACTGCAAGCCAGCAGCGACGCCTGCAGTTACAGGTCTTAATCTTAATAAACCTGGACCGGAGCATACACCCGATCCTGACATACCGTATCAAAATGTGATTGGTTCTTTGATGTATCTATCTGTTTGCACACGACCAGATATAGCATATGTAGTTAATTATCTGAGTCAGTTTAACAGCAACTATAGTGATGAGCATTGGATTGCTGCGAAACGTGTATTAAGATACCTGAAAGGAACCAAAGATTTTGGATTGATGTTTAAGAGAGGAACATCAAACGAAATACATTGCTATGCAGATGCAAGTCATGCCTCCTGCTATGATAAGAGGTCTTATTCAGGAGCAGTATTCTTGCATATGGGAGCTGCTGTCAGCTGGGAAAGCAAGAAGCAGAAGACCATTGCATTATCTACAGCTGAAGCTGAATATGTTGCAATGTCAGAAGCTGCAAGAGAGGCAATATTTTTGAAAAGGTTTGTGGCTGAAATAACTGGCCAAACTGAGTTGCCAATCAAGGTTTATAGTGACAGCCAGTCTGCTATTGCAATTGCGCACAATCCTGTGCACCATCAGCGTACGAAACATATAGCTGTACGTCACCATTTTGTGAGAGAGGCAGTTGAACATGGGCCCATTGAGTTGGAGTATGTTCAGACAGAGCGTATGGTTGCTGACTCATTGACCAAACCATTGCTGAAAGGAAAGTTTGTGTGGTGTACGTTGAGTATGGGAGTTGTATGAAAGTTTGTATGAAGTTAAAATTGAGGAGGAGTGTTGAAGCAAGGACTTTTTGGTGTTACCTGTATTAATACTCTTTGCAATTTTACTTTATATATTTTGACATTGTGTCATATTGTGTTATATTGTGTTTTGTTATTTTTGCACTTCAAGTTTGGTTGTCAAGTAAAATACATGTTTTAGCAAACATTATTTTATTATTTAATTTTACCTGTGTTCGAACACCGTACTCTGTATGATTCGATTGGGTTAACCTATAGGCATAACTAGGGTAACCCACATCAACTAGACCAGGGGCAATAAATTTTAAATTACATAATCGATACAGGATCGATATCCTAATCGATAAGTTAATTTGGAAAGAATTTCAAGTCATTTTTACCCGTCTGCGTGACGCAAACGAGTGGTAATGTGTTTATAAGTCTATGTATGTATGTTTGTTTGTTCCTTTGAAACCAAACGTGTGGGCCGATTTTGATAAGTGGCAAGTCGTTAGATTCGCCATGCCAGCGCTATACTAGATATAGATAGATAGTAATTATTACGTCTTTATACAAAGCGGCTAAAACGCCGCGCTCCTAATGTTCAATATATCAGAGACTCTATTATGGTGACTTTCGACGAGTCGTACCCGAATCGTAATACGAATAGGACTTTACCCATTTTGTGTGTGATTTTATATGAAAAACGAATCACATCGCGACCATGGCTATTTCTATGCTGATTGGCTGATACAAATCAAGATGATCCTGACCGGTCGCCATCTTGAAAAGTTTCAATGGAAATTAAACTATCACGTGAGCAAAAAGCTTTAGGTACTAAGTAGGTAGGTAATATTATTATTATATAAAATAAAATATGTACGAAGGTAAGTTTATTTAATTAATAGTACATTACGAAAGCTGAGAGCATATGGTGCTTGATTTAGTTGGAAACCAATGTACTCTACCCGTTGCATTTATCCATTTCTCCTTCACAGTAGCGTCTTTGGGAAACCTAAAAAAAAACAACGATGGTGGTTGTGCAAACAAGTGTATTTAACTGTTTTGCATTCGGTCTACAAAAAAAACGTCTAAGAATCGTCAATCGTCGTCTAACAACAGCTAACAATTTAAAAAATCTAGAGAAAAGTTGGTCTAATTGTAACAAAAACGAATCGATCTGAAATGTAACTGTAACGTCAAAAAAAATAGCAATGATCGCGACGCGATTCGGTTTTCATTTAATATCACAAAAAAAAACACCAAACACCAAAAAGTTACGGTTCAGTATGATTTGTCGGAAGTGGCCATATTAGACCCCAAGAATCTACTGGAACCTTTGCAATTGTATACGAATTTTGTTACAAAGAATCGATTGCCACGAATCGATTACAGAATCGAATCTAAAAATCCGATTTTTAATTCAACCTTACACTGCCTACTTCACTAATTGAGAACCGAGATGATATAATCAAACAAAAATAAACTTTAATTTCAATAGATAAGAGTTATTTTACCTTGAAGTTTTAGTAAATTACGCTAACCTAAAATAATTTTCTATTTTATTAGAAAAAAATATGAAATAGTACTTACCGGTGATACGAAATACCTCCTTTCAAAAGGGATTTCCTTCTGCTATCATTTTTACACTCCAAAATGGAACAGTACGGTATAAACGCTTGCCACGCCCACATACCATTTCTATTATTTATTTTTTGTTCTGTGGGCTATACAGCGCCAGCAACTTGAATCCGTTCTGTTACGATTTAAATTCTCCTTGATGCTGTACAGGCCGCTGCAGTAGGACAGGACATGTACTCTAAGGAGAAAACTTGCCTTGGAAATATCCCCACCCTCTCAGCTTAGTACACCGCGTCTAGTCAACTAAGCCATAGGTTTCATCCCGATATTTTCTGTATGGTACAAACAAATTCATCAAAAAAATCCAATTGTGCCTATGAATGTTGCACGGCCGGGATTAAAACCCATAATCTTATGAATGAAAGCGCGATGGCCTAATGGAAGATATTTCAACGGTATTTGACTGCATCAGGCATAGGCCACTACATAGTATAGAATAAAGTCACTTTTCGCCGTCCCTATGTATGCTTAGATCTTTAAAACTACGATACGGATTTTGATGCGGTTTTTTTAATAGATAGAGTGATTAAAGAGGAAGGTTTTTAGATATAATACATGCATAATACAGCCGTGCGAAGCCGGGGCGTGTCGCTAGTCACCAATAAATTAAAAACAAGAATTATAATAATTTCAATTCATTTATTAGTATAAAGTCTACAAAATATCTTAATACATACGACAGTTATTTTATTTCTGTAAGAACACATGCCTTCAGAGAAAACTAGGCCTAATCAAACCGAGCGATTAACTGAGATAAATCATTATTTTTTCGGTTAACCAAAGAGTTCTCATTAAACTTAACAAACCAACCTAGGTTTGAGTTATTTTTGATGGCACAGGACATCCACTGCTGTACGATCGGAGTCAGAATTGCAGACCCACCGTAGAGCTCCAAAACTACTATTTCTAGAATGTTTTTAACTGCAGCAAGATTCTAAGATCTTCCTCGAGTTCAGGTTGTCTTTCAACTCATGAATTTATTTATTAGAATAAAACATTCCAATAATAGTAAAATTTAAGAACTCTACAGTGGGTCTGCAATTCTGACTCTGATCATACATAGGCCTTCCCCAAAGACTTCCAGAGCAATCGGTTGCACATCCTTTGCGGCTTATCGCAACCACAACACACAAGTAAAAAAAAACCTAAACTAAATCAAGCAAAAAATATCTCTTATCTGATTGAGGCCAAGTAATCTCTATTTTCATGGAATTAAGACGCAGAGATTTATTTTTTTTCTCTCTCTTGTTTGGCCCCACGAACGTTATGTCATTTCATCTTCATTTTCAGCGGGTTTCTTTTTTTTTTCCAGTTATGGCTTCGCACAGTTTGTGCATATAGCCAGTATCAAGTAATATTTTGCATCAAGTTATGGCCCGATTTACAGAAATCGGGCTCAAAGTGTTTCAAGATGGTCAAGTCGTCAAGTCACAGTTTGTCAAGTCCGGGGTCATAGTAAAGCGGTGGCTACTTTACTATAACCTTGTAGGAGATTTTGGAGGCAACGAGAAAAGTCCATGTTTGACACTGATTTTTACTTTCACTACACTTGTGCACTTTCACGGAACTAAATTAGATAACTTTCCACCAGAATTATACAATTTAACTCGGTTTACAACTAAGTTTCGTGTAAATAAAACTGCAGCACGACATGTTGTTGGCTCGTTCCCGCCAAAACTCCCAGACGCAGAGATTGAAAAAAAAAAATAATCTTAGCAGTACAACTTATAAAAAAAAAACTAGTCACGTGGACAAAAAAGGTTTAATAGAGTTGCACACGACTGTACTTACCGGCAGGTGAAGCACGAGCCCGTTACCAATATATATACATTACTGAATATCGTAATGACACTACGAGAAATAGTTCTCCCTCGTGGTCCCATTAATGGGACAAAATCCTGGGACCACGAGAAAACAGCCGACTATCCTAGCAGAGCTTTCTTCAAACAAATTTATTCTTCTATTGTGTCTAAATAATGTCTTTCTTCATTACATAGTATAAAACAATGTCACTTTCCGCTGTCTGTCCCTATGTATGCTTAGATCTTTAAAACTATGCTACGGATTTTTTTTAGATAGTGATTCATGAAGAAGGTTTATATGACGACCCAGTTGGCACAATGGTTACCATGCCGGACTGCCAAACACAGGGTTGCGGGTTCGATTCCCGCCACAGACAAGTATTTATGCTTAGATATTTGTCTGTGGTCTGGTTGTTTCTATGTATTATAAGTATATATTTACAAAAGAAAAGTATATAAGTAGTATATCCGTTGTCTAGCACCCATAACACAAGTCTAGTTACTTAGCTTGGGGCTAGATGGCGACGTGTGGAATGTCCTGCAATATTTATTTATTTTATTTATATGTATAATACATGGATAAAATAGCCGTGCGAAGCCGTTGCTGGTTGCTAGTTTGTCATAAAACTAACATTTGCTGTACACATCTGTGTTTTAATTTTTTAAGGTTTCAAAAAGTCATTTTTCTAATGTTAATTTGTTAGAAAAAAAAAGGATTACAGAGGGTTTGTACAGCAAACCTAGCTTTTATTATTTGTTATAGAGGCTTTATTTAGGAAGGAAATGTACGGAAAAAGCAATACCTGACTCTTAAAGATGTTGCTTAGAAAATTACAAAATAGAAATATACCAGATTATGTCACTGTATAATCCAACAAATAGAGACAGACATATGGTGCTCGCACATTGATACGCGCCGAGCGCGCCGAATTTTTGCCGTCCACGGAAAAAGGTACCTTATAATAATATAGATAAGGTACAATTATTCATTTATTTATTTCAGAGTCGGCCGCCTCTGACGATGCGGACGACTCTGATGACGTCATCGGAAATATAAATGTAGATACCTTATCTCTATTATTATAAGGTACCTTTTTCCGTGGACGGCAAAAAATGCGACGCGTTCGGCGCGTATCAATCTGCGTCCACCTATAGAGGGCAAACTAACACCATTTTATAACAAGCCTGAGTTAACTTGAGACTTTATTTAGATAAATTAGTTCACACTCAAGTCTCAACTCAGTTTTGGTGCTTTTCAAATCAGTCTCTATGCTACATTTTTCCCTTTAGCTTTAGTTAGCAAAGCGTCACGTGTCAGGGGCTCCCTTAACCTCCTTCCTACACCATCCCTCTTCAACTGTGATACTATTTCCTGTGTGCATTTTAATTTTTTACGTAAGTCATCGAATCTCCTCGCCAAATCAACAATTTCCACTGAAAAATCTTCTAAATCTTTGGAATCGTCATCTGGCACCTCTGGTAAAGCATTTTTTGGCTTAAACTTGGAATTGGAATACGTTTCGATCTGTAAATTCAATATTTTGTTCTCCATTTTAGAAGTTTTTATTTCGTAGTCGACACACATTTTGCCAAAGCGTTTTCTCGATTCCACGACTATGTTCATGAGGTTTTCGCATTTCGTTTCGAGGGAGGTGTCTTCTGTATCTGGAAATGTAAGTATGTGTTAAGTTTTTGATAGAAATGATTGAGAAAATATGAGTTAAAATATGAGGAGTGAATCGCTTACCCATTTTGGCTGTTTATTGTTCAAAATTGTTGAATGAAATCCACCGAATGACGTTTTTATTTAATGTACGTAGATATAAACCGCAGGGATAGAAGACTTCGTCATTTATTCACTTTATATTCGATACAAATCTATTGATATTTGGTTTGTTTACAACGCGTCCGGTAACTTTTCTAAATTCAAAAATATTTGACATATATGATACGTGTTAATGTTAGACCTGATTTGATTAGTAGCATTACTTTAAAGTTGAAAGGAGAAAGATATAGAACAAACAGAGAAAGCTTGATTCAATTCTCATGCTTCAATTTACAACTCACATCACTAAATACTAAAGTATTTTTATAAAAGTTGCCATAATAAAAAAAACCTACTAAAGTAGTAGAAAATATTTAAAGCTTATTTATGATTTAAAAGAAAATTACGTTCTGCTATTTCTAGTAGTGCAGGATGTGGTGCAGGCTGAGGGTGCAGGTGCATAGTGATATTTACCATGCACTATATTATTTTTTATGAATAACGCCATGTGGATATCCATGGCGTGAACGATAATAAAGGTACCCCCCCCCCCAATAGATTTTTCCGTAAATTGTTATATTGTTTGATTTTTGTTTATTTTATTTATATTTAATTTATTTTATTTAAGGTCACAGACCTCAAATTATACGGCAAGAATAATTTGCAATAAAAGTAACATTCAAGCAACTAAATTATTGTATTTAAATTAACAAACACAAACAACCATAAATAATAAATTGAGTATTATTAATAGATAGGTTTATAAAACTAATAATTAAGGTGTAACAATGTGAACACAGCCTTTAATCATTTTCATGAACTCAGGAACAGATACCTGAAAAATAAATTAACAAACTTTTAATAGTATTAAAAGTATCTTTTAGTCGGAGATCCCTTTAGGAGCGACCTTGATCGAGCTGTTTAATGGATGAAAATTATTTTAAATCAAATTAAGTAAATAGGACAAAAAATATTTTGCAAATGGGTTGTCTAAAAAAATTCAGTCTAGACTATGATTAATTAACAATTTAATTTTTTGGTTTGTTTTTAAACCTTTCACTGGTTTGTGATACAAATTCCATACCAATAGCAAGGATGAAGCCTATAGAATATGCAAACGTTAGGTTGACTATTTTTTCCCATCAAAACTCTTGGGTAGGCAGGTAAATCGATACTAGTCATTTGCAGTGGTCTGGCTAGTGAAGAAAAGTTAAGATAAAATTAATGTATTTCATTGCTACGAAATTTGTCAATTGTCCAAACCAGTAAAAAGTCTAAAAACAAAAATAAAGATCATATATTAATCATTCTAGACTGATTTTTTTTAGGCAACCAATTTGCAATATATTTATTGACCTATTTCATTTAATATAAAATACTTTTCATCCATTATACAGCTCGATGAAGGTCGTTCTTAAAGGGATCCCGTACTATTTTAATGACAATACATGTAGCGCTGCCTGCGACAGAAGGTTGCGGGTTTGATTCCCATCGTGAAACATAATATTCGTACGAACTACAGGCAGGCATTTATTTCTAGTTTAATGGTGAGCGCACACCTACCCGCACCGCAAGGATTTCCTTCGCTGCGGCGATTTTATCTCGATATACCCACGGGATCGGGACTTACGCGGGTTAAACGCGGGGCGTAGCTTCATTACATAGTATAAAACAAAGTCGCTTTCGCTGTCTGTCCCTATGTATTCTTAAATTTACAAAACTACGCAACGGATTTTGATGTGTTTTTTTTTAGATAGAAAGATGAAGGTGTTGGTATATGAAACAAAACTACAACGCGTACGAAGTCGCGGGCAACAGTTAGTGTTTATATAAATACTAGCGACCAGCCCCGGCTTCGCACGGCTATATTATGCATGTATTATACATATAAACCTTCCTCTTGAATCACTCTATCTATTAAAAAAAACCGCATCAAAATCCGTTGCGTAGTTTTAAAGATTTAAACATACATAGGGATATAGGGACATTGGGACAGAGATAGCCACTTTGTTTTATACTATGTAGTGATTACTTACAAGTCCGTCAAGATCTTTATCAGCATCCTCGATCATCTCATCAATTTCTTCGTCTGTCAGGTAATGTTCAAGTATTTGGGTTACTTCTTTCACGTTTTCGAATGATATGAATCCTTTAAAAAAGGAAGAGTTAATAAAAACGGGTCAAGTGCGAGTCGGACTCTCACACGAAGGGTTCCGTATCATATTGTATGGGAGCCTTAGCCTTAGTTTTTAAGTTATTTATTATTGTGTTTATATTTTGCAAATAAGTTTTTGCCAGGCGTTTTGTTCAATTTTAATAGCCAATGCTATAAATAAATAATAATAAATATCGCAGTACATTCCACACATCGCCATCTAGCCCCAAACTAAGTAAAATTTTAAGATAGATTTAAACTGTAATCTCTAATTTTTGGGAGTTTTTAGCCCCCGATGCAAAAAGAAAAGTAAGTTTGACGTGTCTGTAGCAATTTAGCTCCCGAACGGATGAACCGATATTGATTTTGTTTATTTTTGTTGGAAAGATGAATTAATTGGGAGGTTCTGAACTACGTTTGTTCGATTCGTTTGTTCAGCCATTCAAAAATTATAATAATATTATGCAATTTCCTTTATCAGTCGGCGGATTTTATTGGAACGAAAGTTCCTTATCTTGCGTTGCGAAAGGGGGCTAGACGGAAAAAATTAAGACCAAAAGTTGTGACGACACTTTTTGCATAGAAAGCAAGCCAGTTATTTTCGTTTTGTCTTTCCATTTCGCATTGAACAGTGAGGTGTCGCAACGTTTATTTACAAAAAAAATTAAAAAAATATTACAATTCCTTCACTAATTAATCGAAAGGAACTTCGTTCCATCCGGGTGTCCCTTGACACCTCTCAAGTTTTTTTTGGGCACCATACTGTTTGCTAAAGACAGAACAGTCAATACCTGAATCATCAATATCAAAGAGTCTGAAGCTCTTCATAATATCCCCATCCTTATCCTTGGACATGATCTTCCTCATAATCGCTGTCTGGAAGTTCTCGAAGCTTAGCCGTCCAGTGCCTCCGATGTCGACTCCGTTCACCATGTCTTGGAGCTCTTCTTTAGTTGGTTCATAGCCTTAAATACAAGTTTATTGTTACTCATCTTTTTCTACATAATATTATTTTATCTATACTTATCTTTATCATATTATTGGAGTTATATTTCTATAAGCGCGTTATGAAAAAAAGATGTGAGTGAAATTTAAAGATGCGCGCGCATCAGTAACACAAAAGTGACATGTTGAAACTGCGTAACACCAAAGTGACATGTTGAAGCTGCGTAACCCAAAAGTAAAAACAGGTTGAAGCTGCGAGAGTGAAATTTTAAGATGCTCGTGCATCACTGTAACACTAAAGCAATAGGTTGAAGGTGCATGCAAAATAAATATCAGATGGACCGACGACGGAAGGACTGACGGACAGACATACAGACTTCACGCACCCATTTTCTAAAAATATCATTATTTATAATATTATTATATTTATTTATACAAGATTTACCTGCTCGAAGTGTTGCCAAAAGAGCTGCCGCGGTGCTACTTAAATCGTCTGGTTATAGACGCCAATGATGATTGATGAATACTATAAATAGAAATCTACTTACCGAGAGCTTTTATAGCAACCCTGAAGTCCAATGTCTTTATTTTTCCTTCCCCAGTATGATCCAAAAGATTGAAGGCTTGCAGTAAATCGCTCTTCTGCAAAATAAATATAATTTACTACCTCTAACTGTGGAATAAAAGCCAGTTTTTAAGAGATAAATAGATAAAAACAAAACACAAGTACCTACATAAACACAAATGATTATCAAATCATATCACATAAATCACATGTCAAAAAATTCTAAAAGAAAATTAACTTAAACTAAACAATATGGCACAATGGGTGGCCTATCGCTAAAAGCGATTTCTTCCAGGCAACCTTTGTCAAGATTTAGAGGGTGCGTTGATCATAACATACGATATGGAATGAGTAGACAATAGTAATTAATATGACTCGCAATTGGCCGCATAGCTCAGTTAATAGAGCGTTTATGCGGTGGGCAGAATTTTCAGGCTAGTCCGTGGTCCGTTTTTTTTAATTGCAATGCAATGCATAATTATGAAACATGCAATTTTTAGAAATATTTTGAACCAATTATTTCCATAAATTGCACTACGATGAGGCCTGTGCCTAGATTCACACAGGTTTAAGTCGTCGGGGGTGTGTGATTAGGGCGTGTGTGATTGCCTTAAAAAAATGGTTGTCTGTAAAGTCGGTTTACAGATGATAATTTTACGTGATAAAGTCATATTTAAGACGATGAAAAATTTAAATTTTTTTTTATTCCTTTACATACTCGTATTTTTTCCTTTTTTTTCTTTTATATGTGGCTTCTATTTGTCACTTACCACCATAACACAAGCCCAGATGAGCGATCCTATTATTAAATACTCTGTTTCCTGAGTTACCATGACGCGTCTGGTCATGTTACCATGACGCGTCTGGTCATATTACCATGACGCATGAAGTCACACAATATTACCGTGACACACTTTTTTGTGAATGCAGGTTTCCCACCAATTTATCGGAGTGGAGTTATCGCGCCCAAATTACATACGCCTGATGACTTAAACCTAAATGAATCGAGGCACTAAACTGGTCTAAAACTTCTACGTATTGCATAGTTACTACTAAAATAACGATTCTGATCTAATCGTAGGAGTACCGTGATTCACTTTAAAGGCCTATCCGCACAGCTCAGAGGCGACACAGTGACGACAGTTCCGTACCGTACCGTGCCGTGAAGGCCTATCCGCACAGCAGCTCAGTGACGACAGTTCCGTACCGTACCGTGCCGTGCCGTGAAGGCCTATCCACACAGCAGCTCAGTGACGACAGTTCCGTACCGTACCGTGCCGTGAAGGCCTATTCGCACAGCTCAGTGACGACACAGTGACGGCACAGTGATTTTTAGTAGGTACTCTATCCCTAGGGTTACCATAACATTCGTGCGCGAGTTCAACTCGCACTTGGCCGGTTTTTGAAGTGAAAACTTCTTATGCTGAGCTGTGCGTTGGGCACTTTTGTGGGTGAGCATTTTCAGCCGTTCTCGCGACAGATGAGATTTTCTCGCGACAGATGAGATTTTACACAGATTTACAGTTTTTTAATTTGGCTGTGAGTGTATTAAGACGTACATATGGTATTTTTTAACGGACGACTATTGACGGACGACAAATGTCGGACGACTATTTGTCGGACGACAATTTTTTTTTTTTCAGATATACAGTTTTCACTTCTGCCTGCACTCCCGGAGTGCGCTGTTTTTTTTTTTAATTATATTATGTAAAAAAAACAAGAGCAAGCAAAGATAACAACCGCATTTCCAATAATTTGACTGCGGTTATAAGGAAAATGTATGTACCTAGGGGTCGATCGTCAAAAAAACGTGATAAATACGGGCAACACACGGACCAATTCAATTAACTTTTCGTCGGCCATCTTGAAACACTGCAACCGTGTCAGGCAAAATCTTGTCCGCTACAAATTCAGCCGGATCACGGCGAGCGTCGGAGCAACGTCGGAGCAGCACTGACAGCACTGAACATCACTGTCACTGAGTACGGATAGTCTAGTACAAAAAGTATGAAACAATATCATTTTTCACTGACACTGATGGAAAATCACGGTACGGCACTGTGTCGGCACTGCGTCGTCACTGAGCTGTGTGGATAGGCGTCAAGCATTACCTGTCGTTTTGTAAAAACTAATTTAGGCACCAATTGATTAATGGTTGCTGGTTTATCATCGTCTATTTCATCCTCATGAGCCTTGCGTTCAGAGTCTGCTGAAGCGGTTAGATTAACAGTGTGAAATGATATTTGGTCCATTATAAGGTTTTCGTACCTCAAAAAGTAAAAAAGGGACCTTAGATCACTCTCTTGTCCGTCTGTTTTTACAAAATTTAGATAATCTATACGGCTATGGCCACTTAAAGGAGTATTGATTAAACAAAATATTGTGTTTTCTTAGTAACGGTTTGCAAGTTTGCCAGTTATTTAAGGTACGACTATGTAAGTTATAATAATTGAGGTAAATTATAAGTCATACCTGCTTGGAGTCATTTTTTGAGATTGGAATCATTCTCAATTCTCAATCATTCTCACTCGAATAGACAAATTAAAGTGGAGATGGAGTGGTCACATGATCAGAGACAGGCAAGGCAAATGGAGTGCAGCAGTGAGTGACTGGTACCCCAGAGACGGCAAACGCAACAGAGGACGGCAACAAGCAAGATGGTCAGATGACTTGAGACTCACGGCCGGACACCATTGGAGAAGAGTAGCGCAAGACAAAACCCAATGGAAAATGCTAGAGGAGGCCTATGCCAAGAGGCACTCAGAATTACGCGACATTCTTTAGTAATACTTAACATTGCTATTTGTTATTATGTAAACTAAATTCTGAATAAAGGGCTTTATTATTATTATTAAATGATTGGAAAGACAGATAAAATACTAGAATTATTAGGTTAGGTACTATCAAAGTTCAAATAATGCTTAGGTATTGTAGCAACACTAGCAACGGTGTCGTTTATAAAATAAAAATAAAAAACCTACTGCTACTTGGCATTTAGGGTGAGCGCACACCTACCCGCACCGCACGCACTGCAGTCACCGTTTGTATGCGCGCGGCTCCGGCTGGTGACGTCATCAGCATCGGCCTTGGGGATTTCCTTCGCTGCGGCGGCGACTGCGGCGCGTGCAGTGCTAGGTGTGTGCTCACCCTAAATGCCAAGTAGCAGCAGTGTGGAAGCAGTAGGTAGGTACATACATTTTATTTTATAAACGACACCGTTGCTAGTGTTGCTACAACAACGGTGTCGTTTGGCCTAATTGATATTTTAATACTAATAACTAATATTCCAAATATTAGTTTCAGGAAGTTATTGTAAGATATTTTTGAAAAATAAAAATATATACGCGACGAATTGAGAACCTCCTTTTTTTTGAAGTCGGTTAAAAATAGTTTTCGGAGGATGCTGAATTTAAGTAGGTAGGTACATAGGTACAAAATCATACAGATACGGGATAGCTTTACTTTATCATACGCAGCATTAGCATTCCGTTTAAAAAATGATTTAAGTACATAGGACAATTTTCCTGATACAGTCACGGTAAACCAATAATACCTAGTACTTGATACAAAATTGAACTACTATCATAAAGGTGGACGCAGATTGATACGCGCCGAACGAATCGAATTTTTGCCGTCCACGGAAAAAGGTAGCTTATAATAATAGAGATAAGGTACCTAAGTATATACATTTATATTTCCGATGACGTCATCAGAGTCGTCCGCATCGTCAGAGGCGGCCGACTCTGAAATATATAAATGAATAAATGTACTTACCTACCTTATCTCTATTATTATAAGGTACCTTTTCCGTGGATGGCAAAAATTTGACGCGTTCGGGGCGTATCAATGTGCGTCCACCTTAAATATGACATGTAATATTGTCATAATATTATCTGACGCGTCCAATTGCTAAAGGGACGTTTGAACGCTCAAGGGCGGCCCAAGGTTACGTCCGCGACCACGGTCCGCGACTTACGTCCGATAGTTTGAACAGATCATACATATAACATTACACAACATGATATCTTTAAGTCGTCTGATTATGTGTTTCCAGCTTTATATCACTGATTATCGTATCTTGCTACAAACCTGTTCATCTGACAGCATCAGCCGAGCACTGATTGTTTTCTCCTTTACTTCTGGTTGTTCTTCTACTTCTATTTCTAATTCTCCCAAATCTTCTGCGAGATTCATGATGAATTATATTTTATTAACCTTGTAAATATCGGACCTACAGTGAAATTGTACGGAAAAAAAATGTAATCGTGAAAAATGCGTTTGGTAAAACAAGAGATATTTTTTAAATCTTCTGTCAATTTCTGTCAGTCTATTCGATTTAAAACCTTTGTGGAAATCTTCGTCGAAAATAGTAGAATTTCAGAATTTTTTATCTGGCAGCACCGTGGCGCCATATTTTGTTTTCCATTTTGAGGTTAGAATTTCTAGACCGACGCTCGCCGCCGTTTCTTTGTTTTATTATCAAATATTGCAAATATTGTTTAGAAAATGAAGCTTGTACGTTTTTTAATGAAACTAAGTCACGAAACAGTGACCATAGAGTTAAAGAACGGGAGCACTGTACACGGTACTATCACCGGCGTCGATGTCGCGATGAACACTCACATGAAGGCTGTAAAAGTGACGCTGAGGCACGGAGAAGTGCTCCACCTGGAGACAATGAGCATCCGAGGGAACAATATCAGATATTACTTGCTGCCTGACAGTCTTCCGCTTGAAACTTTGCTGATGGACGACACACCTAAGGGTCGCGGGAAGCGAGAAGGATTCCCTCGAGGTGGAGGCGCTAGAGGAGGCCGAGGTCGCGGCCGCGGCGGCCGTGGAGGACCCCGGGGTGGCCGCGGAGGCCGAGGACGCGGACGCCGATAGACTAAGCACCTAAAATAAGTCATTGCGATGTGATTACATTATTTATAAGGTCTGTAATTCGTTTTATTTTATCAAAGTTCCTAAAGTAAAATGAGTAAAAATGCTGTCTTTTCAAGCTTACTCTGTCTTATACATGTCTCAAGCACTACAGCATCTTCAATACTACTGAAAAAACATTACTGATAAGTACCCATTATTCTATAAGAAATTAAACTAAAACAAAGTCCAAATTCTTACCTTGTAACTTGTTAAGAGGAAAGGGTAACGGGCGCTCTCCATACAAACGTAGTCGACTGTTTCCTCCCTGGATAATGACACTAGCACAAATATTTTTGTATAACCGTTACTATCCGCAGATACCTTGTTATAAAACAAGGAATTTTCATCTTTAAATTACACCAAAATGTATGAAAAGAACTTGTCTACATATAGGCCATGCATCCATGCAATAAATTAACTATTTTCATTACCTCTGACAAATATTTTATTTCTCTGATAAGTGCTAAGAAATACTTAAGATTGTAAATAACCTCTTTAAAATGTTATAACCAGTCACAGCACAGAGGACATTACCCATTGGTTCTTCAATAATCCATTAACCAATAGAAGATGATCATCGACTGACAAACCAATCAGAAGAGAGCTTTCTTGATAATTGACCAATGAAAAGTGCTAATGAATTCCTGTACTTATCCTATTGCTAAGATTATTGGCTATTAAATACCCTCAATATAAAAAAATGTAGAACTTTGGTACCTTTGTATTCCAAAAATAATTCTAAGTTTTAAATTAAAAATTGTATAAAATATAGAGGTTTTTTCATTTAATACATTTCTAGAATAATCTATACTAATACTAGCTTTTGCCCGCGACTTCTTCCGCGTAGGGATTGAATTATTCAAAATCCTTATCGGATGCTTACGTCATACAAAGAACACACCCTCCAAGTTTTAGGTCTCTAGGATCAGTGGTTAAGGCTGTGCGTTGATCCGTCAGTCAGTCGGGACAAAGCATTTTATATGTATAGACTAATATTATAAAGCTGAAGAGTTTGTTTGTTTGAACGCGCTAATCTCAGGAACTACTGTTGTGTTGGATAGTCCATTTTTCGAGGAAGGCTACAGGCTACTTTTCATTTTGATATTCCCACGGGATCCGCGGAGTGCAGCTAGTTATGTATAAGATAGAAGAATAGAAGATTTATTTGATTGTTTGTTTGTTTGCATTGAATAGGCTCTGAAACTACTGATTGCAATGAAACTTGGTGTGAGGATACATTGATTCATTGACAGTAACATAGGCTACTTTTTATCCCGATATTCCCATGGGATCGGGAGTTATATGGGTAAAACCGTGGTAGTGAAAGATGCTACCTACCTGAAAACATTAAAATAAATAAATAAATATTACAGGACATTCCACACATTGCCATCTAGTCCAGACAACGGATATACTTACTTACTACTTAAATAATTTTCTTTTGTAAATATATACTTAAATAAAATACGTAGAAACAACCAGACCAGCGACAAATATCTATGCATAAATACGTGTCTGAGGCGGGAATCGAACCCGCAACCCTGTGTTTGGCGATCCGGCGTGATGACCATTGTGCCAACTGGGTCGTCAAATGCTGCTTGAATGAACAGCAAAGTTTAGTTCCAAAGTTTAGCTGGAAGAAATCGCTTTTAGCGATAAGACCGCCCATGGTGCAATTTATTCTTTCTAGCTCTTCGTCTCATAGTCAGGGATTTTATGTATTAAAACCTCATCCCTTTATTAAAGCTTCATTCTATCAATTAAAAAGAATATTTGACACAAAAAATTCACAAAATGTCAAATCACTAAAATATAAAATTTGACAAATATTTTTTTGGTAAATATTAAATTATAAGTTACAAAAATCTAAACAACAAACACCAGGTAAGATATTTTTAAGTTTTTCAGTAGATTATCCTGAACTGATTGTGATCAAACTAGATTATGTTGATAACTGGAGCCGTGGACTATTTGTACGCCATTGTATTAATAAATGTCTTGGGGCTCTATTTTTGAATCGCTCGTGTGACAAAGCTTCGTCGTATACGCCTACAAGTCACGCTCGACTTCCAAGTCGCATGACACAAACTTACTGTATTTTTGAATCGTTCGTCGTCGAAATTTAAAATGTCAATTTTTATTCGTTTTACGCAGTTATTTGAAAAGCGGTAATTACTAGCGGACATCCGAAATTATCCCAAAAGATATAAATATTTATAAAGGACCAGGTATTTTAACCAAATCTGAGCGTAGGTTACGTAAATATAAAGGCACTTATCATCAGAACATATTTTAATCATATAAATTACATACCCATCGGCATTATTTTACCATAACGCTTAATCCACTCACTGAACGGTATTAAACTAATTAACTTAAATAAATGGTACGACCATAAAAAGGTTCGGACATCATGAAGCTACTGCGACAGACTGAACCACGTTCCGTCATTTTATTCCTATTTATAGACACAAAACAGTAGTCAAGATGGCGGCGCCCTGACGTATCCATCAAATGAAGCACTGTGTTGTTGACTTCCTTCAGTCGTTTTCGTTTTGTTACTGACACGGCCGTCCTGCGGTTGTGTTCGCCCTCGAACACCCTTGTAGTCGAATTTGGAAGCTGAGAACAACACAAAAAAGGTCAGATTCTGCAACGTTTGATCATTTTGATATAGAAGAGCAAACAGAGTTTTGGAGGAGTTGGCTATTCCATCGCCGGCCAACCAACCCAACCAAAAGACATCAAATGATTGCAATACTTCTACATTCATACACCAGAGCAAAAAGAACAGAATCTTGGAAGAGCTAGCTATCCCATCGCCGGCCAACTAACTCGACCAAAAGACATCTACAGTTCGCAATACTTCCACATCCACACACCAGAGCAAAAGGGACAGAATCTTGGAAGAGCTAGCTATCCCATCGCCGGCCAACCAACTCAACCAAATGGCTTAAACCAAGTGATGTTCAATATCAGCTTAGTTGTGTATCGCCATGTATTTAAAGTACCAGTGTTCACCATGGATATCTGTTACTATACACAATTCTGTCACTCTACTTCTGTTGGAAAAATGCTTGAAGTGACTGCAACTGCATGGGAATCTCTAATTTGAGTTTTATTTCTTTTTCCTGCCATTAGAACCCATATTGCAACGCCATTTCTTTTTTACATTTACAGATCTCTTCATTCTAGATTTCTCGCTACACATCTCACAAAGAACATTTCGCTTTACTTGTGAGAGAGAGACACCCATATCTGAATGATTTATATTATCGGTTTAAGAATGACTTGCGTTCACAGCGTATCGAGTTTATTTCACAACATCTTATAGCATGTACACCTTTACTAAAATAAATTCATCTGCAAATTCACACTCTTGACTAATTGGTCAAAAATATGAATCTACCCATGAATCCACTTTTTGCGACAATTATCTACTCTGACCAAAACTATTCAAAAACTAAAATATTTCTATACAACATCTTAAAATATCTGAATTTAATCCATTTCCATCGCTAATTATAATATGGCATATTTCTTTGGTATATTCATACTAGCGACCATTACTAATTCAAAACTTTTCATAAAAAACAACATTTCAGACAACCATGTAAAAGTCTAGATTTAATCTACTTGAATCACCAATTTTGATAAAATATTTCAGAACTTAATTGACTTCATAGGCCTCTCCTGGCTCTAAACTTTTTTTAATCTAGCCTTATGTAATTATACTTTACAACAGAAATATTAAGCTCATTATACAAATTATAAACGATACAGCTTTAAAAAATCTGAATTTAATCCATTTGCATCGCTAATCATATGGCATATTTCTTTGTTATATCCATACTAGCGACCATTACTAATTCAAAACTTTTCATAAGAAACAATATTTCAGACAGCCATGTAAAAATCTGGATTTAATCTACTTGCATCACCAATTTTGATAAGATATTTTAGCACTTTATTGATTGCATCGGCCACTCCTGGCTCTAAATTTTTCAAACCTAGCGATATTTTTGTAATTATACTTTTTTACGAAAGTATTCAGCTCATTATACAAATTATAAACGATACAGCTCACCATTTTCCACCATAGTCATTTTACTACATCCTCGGGCTGTTTTCACGCTTCATTTTGAGCCCAGCATTTGCGCGCCCATCATTTGCGCCTGTCCATAGTTCAACTGTATTATAACAAAAATGAACACATTAATTATACAGTCTTTACACCTCATCAACATATACAAAATGCTTACGAAATGTGTTTTCTGCTAAACATGTGTTGTCCCCGTGCTGTTTTCACGGTTTTTCACCTGTGTCACCATCTACAAGTCATCTACATTCACTCGCTATTCAATCTGCAAAATTACTAAAAGCATCTTCAAATCAAAAGATGAAGAAGGAGTAATAAACCTCTTCGGTACTTAAATTCAACACAGTAATTTATGAAGCCTCTGTATGTTTCATTGTTTTTCACCGTATAATTTTTATCACAAAAAAATATTTAGGCTATTTAACCGTTATTTTAATTATTCTCTTACCCACAAATTTCAACAATAGATTTCAGTTTTTATATTTAATCACGATATTTCATATCACAATAATTCACAATATTTTACACGCTCCTTTTTTTAAAAAGATTTAGAGTAAAAACCATAAAACACTTGTCAGCAAGACCGAAAACGTGCCACGTGAAAGTTCGATTTTCACTATGTCATCGCACTTCTGATATAAAGGACCAGGTATTTTAACCAAATCTGAGCGTAGGTTACGTAAATATAAAGGCACTTATCATCAGAACATATTTTAATCATATAAATTACATACCCATCGGCATTATTTTACCATAACGCTTAATCCACTCACTGAACGGTATTAAACTAATTAACTTAAATAAATGGTACGACCATAAAAAGGTTCGGACATCATGAAGCTACTGCGACAGACTGAACCACGTTCCGTCATTTTATTCCTATTTATAGACACAAAACAGTAGTCAAGATGGCGGCGCCCTGACGTATCCATCAAATGAAGCACTGTGTTGTTGACTTCCTTCAGTCGTTTTCGTTTTGTTACTGACATATTTTTCAAAGACCGTTTCCGAATGTTTGACTATGATTGTTTGATGTTTATTCTATCACTCGCCTGTCGGCGACGAGTGGTGGAGACCACTCGTTACGATGGAGCGATTCAAAAATAGCGAATTTCCGATGTCGAACGAATATCAGTAGAAATCGAGCACTCGACGCGGGGCGAACGATTCAAAAATAGGGCTCTTGTTCTGTATTCTGAGGGCTAAATCCACTAAATATGAAGAAACATTATCCTATTAGGTACGGTACCAGTAGCAGCAGTAGGTACAGTAACACCACTATGTACCATATTTAATGCAAATAAATAATTATGATTCTGGAATAAGGCTACTTTAATCCCAATACTGCGCCTAAAACGTAGTGATTATATCCTCTTTGGCTGCGCCCCGCAGTTTTACCCGCGTAATTCCCGATCCCGTAGGATTATCAAAAAAAGCTATTGCATCGTGCGTGCCCCCCTGTTGTAGCGCTTTTGTTTAACAGGTATCCCCATGATCCCTCATGGTTTAGAAGTGTATACACTTGTCGATCCATCCGAGGTGTTGGATTCAGTGCTGGAGCTCGTCGAGGACCACAGCCCTAGGCCCATGGTTGATATGAAACCGGTTGAGGTTAGACATTTTACTAGAGCTGCCTAGTCTAGTTCGCATTAAGGTCGTAGCACATATTGTTATATCAACTCGGAAACGGATCGTCACCGTATCGCCTCGCCGTCAACCTAACGTAAGCGCGATGCCAAGCGATCGGCAGCTCCGAATCAACTCGGCTACCGCTTAGGCGGGGTGCCGGCCGCCGCGCGGTTAAGGCTT
Organism: Idaea aversata; assembly: GCA_907269075.1. NCBI lineage: Eukaryota > Metazoa > Arthropoda > Insecta > Lepidoptera > Geometridae > Idaea > Idaea aversata. Next base: position 4,515,469 of record OU026112.1, on the reverse strand, counting down.
TTACACACGTCCCAATTTGGTCGGGTCCGACATACAATTTGGTCGGGTGTACAACCAAATTGGAACGTGTGTATCGTGGTCGGGCAGACTTAATTATTATTAATTGATCAAATTGGATACGCCCATCCAATTTGGTTGTATCCGACCAAATCGGGACGTGTGTACGCATCGGACCCAACTTCGTGTTCGAAACAAACAAGTGTGAGTGGGACTACCGCACGAAGGGTTCCGTATCATGTTGTATTTGAGCTCCACTTCATTTTTTTTCTTTTTTTAGTTGTTGGTAAAGCGACACTAATGAAATACATAATCTGTGAAAATTTTAACTCTCTATCCATCACGATTCATGAGATACAACCGGATGACAGACGGACAGAAAGGCAGACAGACAGACGGACGGACGGATTTACGGACGGATGGAACTGATAGACGGGACGGACTGATGAACTGACAGTGAAGTCTTAGTAATAGGGTCCCGTTTTTCCCCCTGAGGAATGGAACCCCAGAAACTACTTAATGACCACGATATGTATCAATGTACTCTCTGAATAGTATCCGACCAACAGAGTATTTAATAATAATATCGCTCATCTGGGCTTGTGTTATGGTGACGAGTGACGAATAGAAGACTTTTAGAAAGAAAAAACTTCTAATAAATTGGTGTACCTACTTAACACGTGCATTCACAAAAAAATGTCACGTTAATATTGTGTGACGTTATACGTCATGGTAACATGACCAGACATGGTAACTTAGGAAACAGAGAATTTAATAATAATATCGCTCATCTGGGCTTGTGTTATGGTGACGAGTGACGAATAGAAGACTTTTAGAAAGAAAAAACTTCTAATAAATTGGTGTACCTACTTAACACGTGCATTCACAAAAAAATGTCACGTTAATATTGTGTGACGTTATACGTCATGGTAACATGACCAGACATGGTAACTTAGGAAACAGAGAATTTAATAATAATATCGCTCATCTGGGCTTGTGTTATGGTGACGAGTGACGAATAGAAGACTTTTAGAAAGAAAAAACGTCTAATAAATTGGTGTACCTACTTAACACCTGCATTCACAAAAAAATGTCACGTTAATATTGTGTGACGTTATACGTCATGGTAACATGACCAGACATGGTAACTTAGGAAACAGAGAATTTAATAATAATATCGCTCATCTGGGCTTGTGTTATGGTGACGAGTGACGAATAGAAGAAAAAGGACAAAATAAAAAAAATATAATATAGGTAAAGGAATAACAAAAAAAAACTCAACTTTTCATCGTTTTCTTATGACGTTACTAGCTGGCGCTCCGCGGTTTCACCCGCGTAACTCCCGATCCCGTGGGAATATCGGGATAAATTAAGATGTAAGCTAGGTATCTTTCAAGTTGGATCAAACTGCACACGGTATGCAAATTTGATTAAAATCGGTTAAGTAGTTTAGGAGTCCATCGCGCACGAACAACGTTACACGTAATTTATAAAAAAAAAACTTACTTCCGAACTGAGAACCTCCTCCCTTTTTGAAGTCGGTTAAAAATGACGTTATCACGTAAAATTATCGTCCGTAAACCGACTTTACAGACAACCATTTTGTTTTTTTTCTATTTGTGTGAATGCTCAAGTGTTGCCATGCCATAATTATTTACTATGTTCCAGAAAAATCCGACAGCAGTAGACAGGTTTGATAAACACCAAGGGGAATACGAATCTAGAGGGAAGAGCAAAGATCGGGTGAAGCAGGTTCACGATCATAACTCTGGGTATCCACAGCTGAAAGATGAGTTGGACAGACGACGCTCCTTTACTAGGGTGAGGACTAATGCCTGGTTTACACAGTGCGAGCTAGCGTACGAGTCAGCCTGCCGAGTAGCTGCACTGCAGTAGTTACTGAGTCAGTAGACGTCTAAACAGTGCGAGTTCGTACTGTTTGGACGTCATTTACGAGTAACACGCACGTGCGAGTTGGACAGTAGCTCGCATCCGAGTTACTTTAACATTTTTTGTTTTCACTCGCATCCTCGCCCTCGAGCTACTCACGTACGAGTAGACAAGCCGAATAGCTGTCTACTGTCTGGTCAGCAGCTCGCAGCGTCTAAACTAGGCTTTACTCACAAACAGTAGGTACAGTCACATTACCAATTAGCTGAACCCCACGTGACCTAGAGCTCACTCGCAAATCTGTTAAGTTGTAATGTTATCTGAATCTGTTTTTTTTTTAAACAATGTACTAAGTATACAATACAATATATCTACAATATAAAAAAAATAGTCGTCCGACATTTGTCGTCCGTCAATAGTCGTCCGACAAATAGTCGTCCGTCAATAGTTGTCCGACATTTGTCGTCCGTCAATAGTCGTCCGTTAAAAAATACCATATGTACGTATTAATACACTCACAGCCAAATTAAAAAACTATATCTGTGTAAAATCTCATCTGTCGCGAGAAAATCTGTCGTCTGTCGCGAGAACGGCTGAAAATGCTCACCCAAAAAAGTGCCCAACGCCCCATAAGAAGTTTTCACTTCAAAAAATAACAAAATAGGTACCTATCTACTATACATATATTTTACAGATATGCGAATGAGCTCTGGGTCACGTGGGGTTCAGGTGGTAATGTGACTGTACCTAAGGCTATTTATGCTGCCAAACGCAACGCGCCAGAAATACCCTTCGCTTCCATACAAGTAACATTGTTGATTGTAACGAATGTGTTTTGTTATTCTTAAAAGTGCTGAGATGGAATTAGTAGGTGTTTATGTTTAGATATTTGTCTGTGGTCTGGGTGTTCTAATGTATTATAAGATTTATAAGTATAAATATTTACAAAACGACCTCTGTGACGACCTCTGTGGCGCGTCGGGCGAACACCCGACTGCGACGCAGAAGGTTGCGGGTTCGATTCCCGCCGGGAACAAGTATTTATGCTGACCATAAATTCTTGTTTCTGGTTCTGGGTGTTTCCTATATGTATAATATGTATATATTTACAAAAAAAAAGTATATAAGTAGTTTATCCGTTATCTGGCACCCATAACACAAGCATTAAGTTGCTTAGCTTGGGGCTGGATGGCGATGTGTAATATGTCCTGAAATATTAAAAAAAAAAAAAAAAAAAAAAAAAAAAAAAAAAAAAAAAAAAGTATACCTACTTATATAAGTAGTATACCTATCTGTTGTCTAGCACCCATAACACAAGTGTAGTTACTTAGCTTGGGGCTAGATGGCGATGTGTGGAATGTGTTGCAATATTTATTATTTACTATCACAGATACAATCGGATAACAGGGAACACAACACGAAGACCAAAAACCTTTCCAGGCAAATGAGAAATCCACGAAGAAAAGAAAGAAAAACAAGAACCAATCGTAGATCCCGCGTGAATAAATACAGGAGACGTGATAAAACGAAGCTACGTAGAGCAATGAAATATTCAACGGCAAAGCCTTATGTGTGCGATTATTGTGGCTGCCGTTATGTGAGCAAGGATTTATTGACAAGGTATTATCTATACTTACTAATATCGAGTTAAAAAGTGGTCTATGTTACTGTCAATTAATCACTACATAGTATAAAATAAAGTCACTTTTCGCCGTCCCTATGTCCATAAGTCCCTATTCCCTTTGTATGCTAGGATCTTTAAAACTACGCAACGGATTTTGATGCGGTTTTTTTTTAAATAGTTATAGTGATTCAAGAGGAAGGTTTATATGTATAATATATGCATAATATAGCCGTGCGAAGCCGGAGCGGTGTCTTATAAAACCAAGTTTCATCAAAATCGGCTCAATTCTTCTGAACCTTTACATTACAAACATAAAAACAAACAAAAAATATTTCCTATTATAATAATAATAATAAGTGTTGGCTTCGGCCCCACGCATGCCTTCCAAAGGTCCGGGACTCCATAGTCCCGTGATATAGGACATATACACAAACAAATAATAATTAATCACTATCACTACATAGTATAAAATAAAGTCACTTTTCGCCGTCCCTATGTCCCTATTTTACCCTTTGTATGCTTAAATCTTTAAAACTACGCAACGGATTTTGATGCGGTTTTTTTAAATAGATAGAGTGATTCAAGAGGAAGGTTTATATGTATAATACATGCATAATATAGCCGTGCGAAGCCGGGGCGGGTCGCTAGTTATATATACCTAAGGCCGCCCATTTGTGCAACTTGTACTTTATAGCTATTACTTTACATTGCTTTGTGTATATTATCATGTTTTATGTTCCTTACTGTGTTGTACAAATAAAGTTTCTATCTATTAGTGAAGATAATGATTATAGCTAAATGGTCTTAAAAGGAAAGGGTACCGGTTGCTCTCTCCATACCAACTATTACAAACGTAGTAGATTCGACTGTTTCCTCCCTGGGTAATGACACTAGAGCAAATATTTTTGGTGCATAAAACTTATAACTGCCATGACCATGCCCCTATTTTTTTGTTTTATTTTTTTAATCTTAATTTCTATGATAATAAAAAAATAATAAAAAACAAAACATAGGGGCATAGTCATGGCAGTTATAGGTTTTATGGCACAAAAATATTTGTGCTAGTGTCATTATCCAGGAAGGAAACAGTCAACTACGTTTGTATGGAGAGAGCGCAGGTACCCTTTCACCTTAATGATTTATTGTTATAATTTCAGATGCGCTTCACACCCGGTTTCGCGAGTATCCACATCAAGCGTGGAAATAATTAAGTCCCGCCATACGAGAGACTCCATGTCCAATATGTCAAACAAACATCCTGAACCGAGCGAACCTTCCGTCTCTAGCTATCATACTTTCTATTCATCTGATCATGAGCCTATGGAGTAGATTAGGACTTTTTGTCTGAGGACTTTTGTCCGTGGACTTTTGTCCGTGGACTTTTGTCCGTGGACTTTTGTCCGTGGACTTTTGTCCGTGGATTTTTTGTATGTAGAATTTTGTCCGTCAAAATGTACCGTCTCAGACCAAGGCCTTAAATGTCAATCTATACTAATATTATAAAGCTAAAGATTTTGTTTGCTAGTTTGTTTGAACGCGCTTATCTCAGGAACTACCTACTGGTTGGAATTGAAAAATTATTTTTGTGTTGGATAGTCCATTTATCGAGCTTCCAGCTTCCTTCCAGCTAATTTTTATTTTGATATTCCCACGGGATCGGGACTTACGTACGCGGGTGAAACTGCAAAACGCAATTTCAGATGCGCCTCTCACCCGGTCTCGCGAGTATCAACATCACGCGTGGAAATGTTCAAGTCCCGCCGTACGAGAGATCCAATATGTCACAAGTCCCAAAGTCAGTTCTGTCAAAAACTTACCGTACCAGAACAAGGCCTTAAAGTCTATAATTTATTAATGTGAATGTCTTTTGTCTGAGACTCAATTGTCTGTAGACTTTTGTCCGAAGCCTATTTGGTAACATAGACTTAAGTCCAAGGACCTTTTTCCAAGGACTTTTTTCCAAGGACTTTTGTCCGAAGACTTTTGTCCATAGACTTAGTCCAAGGACTTTTGTCCAAGGACTTTTATCCAAGGACTTTTGTCCGAAGACTATTGTCCGAAGACTTTTGTCCATAGACTTTAGTCCAAGGACTTTTGTCCGAAGACTTCTGTCCAAAGACCTTTGTTGAGATTTTTCGTCAAAAACCAATCGTACCAAGGATTTGTCCGTGTACTTTTATCCGCATGCCATTTTTTTGTCAAAAACCTATTGTAAAAACCAAGAATCAAGAGCCTATTGGCTAGATTTTATCACCTACTGTACTTTTTAGGACTTTAATCTGCGATGTTTTTTGTCCTTTGAATCTTGTTATTAGTTTTGACCATGTTTTTTTTAGTTTTCTTCACAAAAAAAGTATTTGTTAAGTAAGTATACATTTTAAAATTTTGAAATTTTAAAACTTGTTTTTTATTTGAATAAGGATCAAAATTGTCGTGGTTAGACTACTAGGTAGGCCTAAACTGGTGTTCTTAGCTGTCTGTATTGTTCAAAAAATATTTTTTAGGGTTCTGTACCCAAAGAGAAAACGGAACCCTTTTACTAAGACTCCACTGTCCGTCCGTCCGTCTGTTTGTCTGTCACCAGGCTGTATCTCATGAATCGTGATAGCTAAACATTTGAAATTTTCACAGATTATGTATTTCTGTTGCCGCTTTATCAACAAATACTAAAAACAGAAAAATAAATGGTGCTCTCATACAACGAGGTGCGGAGCCCTTCGTGCGCGAGTCCAACTCGCACTTGACCGGTTTTTTTTCTGTGCATCTGATACGAAATACCCTTGCAACCAAAACCTGACCATCAAATTAGATTGGTAAAACAAGTTTTCACTAAGCATAAAGATAGTAAGTACAGTATGCGTCATAAGTCCACTATCAGTTTGCTACCATAATCTAACAAGTATTCGACTTACGACCTTCTAATAGACGTTACACACAAACATAAATACTTGTCCTACTAAAAATACTCAGTGTGAATATTATTTTCAACATGTTAGCTATGTATTTAGTTGTGTGAGTGGTATAAGCCGCCACCCGCTACACCAACCGACGTAGGTTCGATTTACAGGTTACGTTGTTATAATGTTCAAAAAGTGCCGCACAGGATTGTAAACGTTACGGTGGCGGTGTACTTTTGAACGTTGATTGTACCTACCTACATAAATAAATCACCAAATTACTTACCAATAATTTCATAATGAATACGTAGGTCATCAAAAGCCGGTTTATTTCATAATGCAAAATACCCAATATAACCTAAGATCCCTTTAACGACGACCTTCATCGAGCTGTTTAATGGATGAAAGAAAAACATTTTATATCAAATTAAATAGGTCAACAAATATATTGCAAATGGGTTGTCTACAAAATTTCAGTCCAGACTATGATTAATTAACAATTAAGTACATTTTTTGTTTTGTTTTTTTTTGAAGTGAAAACTTCTTATGGCGCTTTGGGCACTTTTGTGGGTGAGCATTTTCAGCCGTTCTCGCGACAGACGACAGATTTTCTCGCGACAAATGAGATTTTACACAGATATACAGTTTTTTAATTTGGCTGTGAGTGTATTAAGACGTACATATGGTATTTTTTTTTATATTCTTTCACTGGTTTGATTAGGAGACAAATTCCATACCAATCGAAAGTATGAAGCTTATAGTATTCTATAAGCTTCATACTTTCGATTGGTAAACGGGTTGACTATTTTTTCACGTCACAATTCTTGGTAGGCAGGTAAATCGATACATTTTCGCCGCGCCGTAGAGAGGGGATAGCTGTCTACTCTCCATCCGTCTTACGCTTTTTCGATCAGGTCACGTGTCCTGACGCGAGTTTAAGATTTTATACCCATTACAGAAAAAGTGCTCAACGCCGCTAAAGAAGTTTTCACTTCAAAAATTCAAAAATTTCGGTCCAGAATGACTGAATTTTTTTTGGCAACCCATTTGTAATAAATTTATTGGCCTATGTAATATCTATAGGTACACACACAAAAAACATATAGTTCACTGTCCTGAACGACTGACTGACTGACTGACGGATCAACGCACAGCCTAAACCGCTGATCGTAGAGACCTGAAACTTTGAGGGTGTGTTCTTTGTATGACGTAGGCATCCGGTAAGAAAGGATTTTCTGAAATTCTACCCCTTGGGGGGTGAAAAAGGGGGGCAAAGTTTGTAAGGGAGAACGTGATTTGTGAGTGTGAAAAATACAATTAAATATTGAAATGTAAAAATAGGCAGGAACAAAGTAGGGGTATTATTGTACTGATTTCGGTTCGTATTATGGTTGCTATGGTAACCATCAATGTTTTCTTATGACGTTATCAGGTACCTACTTACATTAAATTATCGTCCGTAAACTAACTTTACAGACAACATTTTTTTTTAATTTTTCCATTTTTTTTGGGTAAGATCCGGGATGTGTGACCAAAGTTTTCTTTACTGAGTGTATTTCGATCTCTCATTACTCCTTTTTAGGGTTCCGTATCCAAATGTTAAAACGGAACCCTATTACTAAGACTTTACTGTCTGTCCGTCCGTCTGTCTGTCTGTCACCAGGCTGTATCTCATAAACCGTGATAGCTAGACAGTTTTCACAGATGATGTATTCCTGTTTTCGTTATAACAACAACACCAAAAATAGTATAATTATAAATTAGAGTAGGTACATAAATAAATTATAAATAAACTAGCGACCCGCCCCGGCTTCGCACAGCTATATTATGCATGTATTATACATATAAACCTTCCTCTTGAATCACTCTATCTATTAAAAAAAACCGCATCAAAATCCGTTGCGTAGTTTTAAAGATTTAAGCATACAAAGGGAAATAGGGACAGAAAAAGCGACTTTGTTTTATACTATGTAGTGATTTGAGTCTCCCATACAACATCCCTTCGTGCGCGAGTCCGACTTTTACTTAGCCGGTTTTTTAATACATTTGCAAAATCTAGCTTTTTATTTCGTCCCCGCCGAATTATGCTACGAGCTTTAAATAATATTGTAACCTTTAATTGTTTTGAATAATATTTCGCTTCAAAGCATATGACCGTGAGACGCCTCAGTTGATTTTTGATCGCGGTTGGCTCATCACGTGTATTTTATAAAATACAAAATTTAAATAAACAAATACGTTAATTTGTATAAATAAATAAGTTTACGAAATAAAAAGAACTTATACTTTTTTATTTTGATGTGTTTTGGTTAAAAAAAAACATTATTTATTTTGCGTTTTGTTACTTTTAATAAAAAAAAGAGACTCTGCGTGATGTGTTTATAAAAAAAAGGGAAAAAAATGGCGAGTGCGTTAGTGTTTTTCTTTTTATTTTCTTTTTTTAATTCCGGTTTGCTCCAAGGCACCGGTTCTGGGACCAATGGGAACTGTAAGTTGTTTTTTAATCGGCTTATAAAAAAGTGGAGGTTCTTTTTATTTTTATTTGTTTTCGTACTTAGGTTGGTTATTTTAGTATTTGATGTAAAAACTACTGAACCGATTGCGATGAAATTTGGTATCTAGATAGCTGGAGACCTGGATTAACACATAGGCTACTTTTTATCCTGATATTCCCACGGGATCGGGACTTATGTGCGTATAACCGCGGAGTGTAGCTAGTAATTTTCTATAGCTATCCTAATATTATAAAGCTGATGAGTTTGTTTGTTTGAACGCGCTAATCTAAGGAACTGCTGGTTCGAATTGAAAAATTAATTTTGTGTTGGATAGTCCATTTATCGAGGAAGGCTATAGGCTACTTTTTATTTTGACATTCATAGGGATTGGGACTTACGCGGGTGAAACCGTGGAGCGCTGCTAGTAAAATAAAAAAATTTATTGCTGTTAGTGTCGCTAAAACTCGAGAAAATGGAGTCTTATTAATAGGGATTCGTTTATAGCATTTAAAAGTCAAAAGTCTTGAATCATGTACCTACTACAGTGCATGGGTTCACTTTGAATAGTCTTAAAAACTAAGTTAGGCCGTGTGCCTTTGGAACGCGCCCACCAATGAGAAGAAGGCACAAGTAACTCACGTAGGTACGGTCGGCTGCATAATTGCAGACCCACCGTAGAGCTCCAAAACGGCTATTATGAGAATGTTTTCAACACAAGCAAGATTCTAGACACCTGCTTTAGTTGAAGTGTTTTATAACTCATCAATTTATCAAACAAAAATTATTAGAATGAAAACATTCCAATAATAGTAATTTTAGAACTCTACCGGGGACTGCAATTATGCAGCCGACTGTACCTATGCCTATGTATCACTACATAGTATAAAACAAAGTCGCTTTTTCTGTCCCTATTTCCCTTTGACTGCTTAAATCGTTAAAACTACGCAACGGATTTGATGCGGTTTTTTTTGATAGATAGAGTGATTCAAGAGGAAGGTTTATATATATAATACATGCATGATATTACCGTGCGAAGCCGGGGCGGGTCGCTAGTTACTTATATTACCTTTGTATTTAATAGGTAAGTCTAAGTACATAATTTACACGCCGGAAACCATATCATTAAAAAAAACAAAACACATTTTGGGAGCCCGTTGATGTCTTTTGTATTGAAAAAATTTGAGGAAAAACATTGATAGGTATATCAATTAATATTTAATTATTATTCATTACTTTAATGATTCAATACGGAACTTTTTTTAAGTTCCTCATTACGATAGTCATCAGGGGCTCTATTTTTGCATCGCTCGTGTGACAAAGCTTCGTCGTATACGCCTACAAGTCACGCTCGACTTCCAAGTCGCATGACACAAATTTACTGTATTTTTGAATCGTTCGTCGTCGAAATTTAAAATGTCGATTTTTCTTCGTTTTACGCAGTTATTTGAAAAGCGGTAATTACTAGCGGACATCCGAAATTATCCCAAAAGATATAAATATTTTTCAAAGACCGTTTCCGAATGTTTGACTATGATTGTTTGATGTTTATTCTACCACTCGCCTGTCGGCGACGAGTGGTGGAAACCACTCGTTACGATGCACTAACGATTATTAGATCAATAAAATCGGACATAAGTAAAAATGTGCAACTTAGTCAAAAGTGTCATGTAAGCTATTGTTCCTATAGCCAGGTAACCGACCTTTTAGACGGCGGCCATTAAAAATCCCCCCGCTCTAGACCTGTTTTAACAAATCAGTCGAAACTCAGCCGTTCGTGGAGTCGCATGTCTTTGTTTTCGGCACTTTTGTTCGCACTATAACTTCGCTTCACAGTTGTGTGTTTGTGTGGTTCAATTTAGAAAAAACTTTTATTGGATATGGCAGAAGAAGGTATGTACTACATTTTAAAATATTACATGATTACTTTGTCGTATAACATTTATATTTTTATGTGATATGAAAACAGTTACAATTTAGGTAATTTTTTTTGCTTTACTTTTTCAAACAATCGTGTTTTTATGTATATGTCGTGTCTTGTCGGGCTACAACTTTTATAACAATATAATAATTGATTTGTTGGCTATTGTAAATCATAATAAAACCATCCGCCTACGTCCGCCATTTTGTTTTATATGACTTTTAAATTGTACGTAAAAATTACACAATTATTTTAAGTTAATATATTTATTTATTTGTCGTACAGATAATTCGAGAACTATCAAGATATTTACTAGAAGAGCATTGTGGGAGATCTTGAATGAATTCAAGGGCCACAAAATAGAAGAAAAGTTTTCATTGTTTGAAGATAGACTTGTCCAATTAACAAATTGTCCGGAACATGAGAAACATAAAATGGTAAATGGTTTGAAGCACTTTAAAAGTGAATTCAAAAAGAAGTGGAGAGGAGCTTCATACAAAGAAGAACGGTTTTTAAAAAGTAATGAAGTGTGGCTTACATCTTCGATGGAATTACCTAACTGGCCTGAAATGACCTTACCAAAACCTGGACGTCCAAAAAAATCATTTGAAGATGTGTGTGACCGTAGCAAACGGAGAAAAACAAAAGATCTGCGTGAACAAGTATCTGTCGAGGAGTTGACTTATGCTGCTGGCGTGAGTCAGGGCACTTTAGGAAATAAAGATGCATCAAAAATAATTAAAGAATTAATGGCTTCACCCACCAGAGCTACTAAACTTAGAAAAGTTATTTCTAGTACCAAGAAGCAAACAACTGTAAAAAAATATACGCCAGCAGAAGCACTGGCTATCTTTGTTGAAGGTGATTTCACTAGAAGACAATGGGAAATAATCCACAGATCTGGTAAAGCTATTTACCCATGCTATTCTGTCATACAAATGGCTAAGATTGAATACTATCCCGAGGAAGAATCAATACATGTCACTGAGACAAGCGCAGAAGTTAAACTTCAAGCATTACTAAATCACACTGCATTGCGCTTGTACAAATATATAGCGGAGGTTGTCAATACGTCATGCACTGAAGAAGAAAAACAAAATATGGTGTTAATTTCGAAATGGGGATGTGACGGATCTCAGCAGACACAATACAAGCAAAAATTCGAAAATCACGGAGATAGTGATGCAAATATTTTTCAAAGCTCACTAGTGCCTCTAAGACTATCTGTTATCATTGAAGAAGAGGAGAAAAAAATCATTTGGCAAAATCCGGTTCCGTCTTCAGTCAGATTCTGCAGACCCATACGTATAAGATTTATAAATGAAACAAAAGATATCACAAAACAAGAAATACAATACATTGAAAACCAAGCCGAACAGCTTCAGGAGACAGAAATTGATGGCAGCAAAATAAAACATAAACTGTTACTTACCATGATTGATGGCAAGGTATGTAATGCTGCTACAGACACCTCATCTACAATGAGATGCTACATTTGCGGACAGACTTCGAAGGATTTTAATAAATTAATTAAAAAAGAAAGTAAAGTAGAAACGTTGAAGTTTGGATTATCAATTCTTCACGCAAGAATTCGATTTTTCGAATCTATTTTACATTTAGCCTATAAATTGCCTTTACAAAAATGGCAAGCACGGTCTACAGAAGAAAAAAGAATTGTAAAAGAGACTAAAGAAAAACTACAAAAAGCCTTTAAAGAGGAAATGGGATTACTCTTAGATGTTCCCAAAGCAGGGTTTGGGAACACTAATGACGGGAACACGTCAAGGAGATTTTTTGCAGATCCGGAATGCTCCTCAAGAATAACTGGCATCAATGTCGATTTAATAAAAAGGTTTAAAGTTATATTAGAAGTAATATCAAGTGGCAATAACATTGATGTAGAAAAATTTGAAGCATACGCAAATGAAACTGCAAAAATATATGTCGATCTGTATGGTTGGCATCCCATGTCACCAACCATACACAAAATTTTGATACATGGAGGTGAAGTAATAGCTCATGCACTCCTACCTATTGGCCAGTTATCGGAAGAGGCAGCTGAAGCCCGAAACAAACATTTTAGGCAATACAGATTACATTTTTCCCGCAAATTTTCGCACAGAGACTGCAACATAGATATAATAAACAGACTTCTTTTAGGTTCAGATCCATTTATCAGCTGCAGCAGAAAGACGCAAAATAAAAAAAGACAGCCTTTCTCAAAGGAGGCAATAGAAATGATGTCTGCCAGCACGGTATTTAAAAATAGACAAAGCGAAGACGAAAGTTCCGACGAAGAAGAAGTTGAAGAATCCTAAAAATGTAAAAAGATGTAAAATTTTAAATATATAATTATTATAATGGTCAAACTTTGTGTTTTATTTAATTTAATTGCACATAAAATTATATAAATAAATTAAATATTTTTGTCCGATTTTTTCACTCAAATACTCGTTAGTGCGATGGAGCGATTCAAAAATAGCGAATTTCCGATGTCGAACGAATATCAGTAGAAATCGAGCGCTCGACGCGGGGCGAACGATTCAAAAATTGGGCTCCAGAATATTTCTAGGTCGATTTTTGGGCTTCCGTACAGTTGGCTGAATAATTGCAGCCCCCCGGTAGAGTTCGAAAATTACTGTTATTGTAAAGTTTTCATTCTAATAACTTTTGTTTGATTTTAAAATTCAACTAAAGCAGGTGTCTAGTATCTTACTTGTGTTGAAAACATTCTTATAACAGCCGTTTTGGGGCTCTACGGTGGGTCTGCAATTATGCAGCCGACCGTACCTCAAAAGGTAAAAAGGAACCCTTTTATGATCACTCTCTTGTCCGTCTGTCTGTCCGTGTGTCACCACCAATAGCAAACGGGACCTAGAAAGTTGAAATTTATACCATAACTAGCGACCCGCCCCGGCTTCGCACGGCTATATTATGCATGTATTCATATAAACCTTCCTCTTGAATCACTCTATCTATTAAAAAAACCCCATCAAAATCCGTTGCGTAGTTTTAAAGATTTAAGCAGTCAAAGGGAAATAGGGACAGAAAAAGCGACTTTGTTTTATACTATGTAGTGAAGTGATGATTGATTATTGATTCTTTAGGAATTTAGGAATAAAAATTGACAAAAAAAAAACTGAATAAACGTGATTATATCTGTTAATTTTTTATATAATATACTTACTTAAATATATTGCAGGACATTCCACACATCGCCATCTAGCCCCAAGCTAAGTAACTAGACTCGTGTTATGGGTGCTAGACAACGGATATACTACTTATATACTTTTCTTTTGTAAATATATACTTATAATACATAGAAACAACCAGACCACAAACAAATATCTAAGCATAAATACTTGTCTGAGGCGGGAATCGAACCCGCAACCCTGTGTTTGGCAATCCGGCATGGTGACCATTGTGCCAAGTGGGTCGTCAAAAAAATAAGTTTTATTATGTTGATGGTAATTAAATAATACTCCCAAGAATTCATTGTAAACTCATACCAAATTTAATTAAAATCGACTTAGTAGTTTCTAAGAAAAAAAAACATTAAAAAAAACAGCGCACTCAGGGAGTGCAGGCAGAAGTGAAAACTGTATATCTGTGTAAAATCTCATATGTCGCGAGAACATACGCAAAAAGAGTTTTAGATGAAAAAAAAAAAAATAGTCGGACGACAAATAGTCGTCCGACATTTGTCGTCCAACAAATAGTCGTCCGACATTTGTCGTCCAACAAATTGTCGTCCGACATTTGTCGTCCGTCAATAGTCGTCCGACAAATAGTCGTCCGACATTTGTCGTCCGTCAATAGTCGTCCGACATTTGTCGTCCAACAAATTGTCATCCGACATTTGTCGTCCGTCAATAGTCGTCCGTTAAAAAATACCATATGTACGTCTTAATACACTCACAGCCAAATTAAAAACAGTAGGGAGAGGGGATAGCTGTCTACTCTCCATCCGTCTTACGCTTTTTCGATCAAGGTCAATTCTCGTAATTATAGCAAAATGCAACCTTAAATTGATCGAAGTGAAATGATATTGAAATTTAACTGTCAATTGGTATTCTGCTAACCATAATCATAATAACATTTCAGTTACATTTCAATTACATTTCAATTGCATTTCACTTACATTGCGATATAAAATCATTCAGTCATTCATTCATTTTGCTTTGTTAGGTTGGCTATGTCACAAAATTTATAAGAATTTCATTTGGCGCCTGTTTTATTTTGGAGTGTGTTTGAAGAAACTTTGTGATATGAAGATCAATGAGATAAATCGCGCTAACGCTCTAGATAGAAATTATGAAAGCGATCGGTGGGAAGGAAGGAAGCGAGCAATTGGTGTCGATAGCAATCAATAGCAATAGCAATAGATAGCGATTTTTTACAAATAAAGTAAATAATGTGGGCCATTTCACATAACGCCATCTAGCCCTAAGCTAAACAACTAGGCTTGTATACCTACTTAAATACTTGTTTGGGGCGAGAATCGAACCTGTAACCTTCTATATCGAAATACAAGTAAAGTAAACTCCAGTCGCGCTTTGGAGATGACACGCATTATTCTTTTTATTAGATTTACACACCAACCCAACTAAGTTAACCTTAAAAATTCACTAAATTCGTTATTTCATGTCGATTACATTTCAATCAACTCTCGATCTCAAATTTGACGTTTCTTATGCGACGAGAATACGGTCTAGATAAGTTTGATTACATTTCGATATCATTTGTATTTGGAGAATACGGTTTTACGTACATTTTAGTTTCGATTGCATTTCAATTAAATTAACATTTCATTCGGATATCATGTTGAAATCTTAGTTTATGAGAATACCAAAAGATGATGTTTAGTATATTTTTTGCAATCGAAATGCAATCGAAATGATATTGAGATGTAATTTAAACAATTTTATTTATGGGAATTGGCCTTCAACGTGTCCTGACGCGAGTTTAAGATTTTATACCCATTACAGAAAAAGTGCTCAACGCCGCTAAAGAAGTTTTCACTTCAAAAACATTAAAAAATCAGTGCCACACTTTTCGTTGTAATATTATAACTCAAGAACGGGCTCACCTATCCAAACCAAAAGTTTAAGCTTTGTTCGGACTATTTAGTAAGTAGATGGTTTATGTGAAGTTTGCATAAAATCGGTCGAGCGGTTCTTCATTTATCACATACTAGCGACCCGCTCCGGCTTCGCACGGCTATATTATGCATGTATTATATTTAAAAACCTTCCTTGTTAATCACTCTATCTATTAAAAAAAACCGCATCAAAATCCGTTGCGTAGTTTTAAAGATCTAAGCATACAAAGGGAAATAAGGACATAGGGACGACGAAAAGTGACTTTATTTTATACTAGCGACCCGCTCCGGCTTCGCATGGCTATATTATGCATGTATTATACCTACATATAAACCTTCCTCTTGAATCACTCTATCTATTTAAAGAAACCGCATCAAAATCCGTTGCGTAGTTTTAAAGATCTAAGCATACAATGGGAAATAGGGACAGAAAAAGCTACTTTGTTTTATACTATGTAGTGACTATGTATAGTGATTTTGTCGGACTTACGCAGGTGAAACCACGCAGCTAGTAGTAGTACTTATAGATAAAGAAAAATACCAAGGAAAATTGATAAACAAGGTAAATATTGAGTTGCGAAAGTTACCTGCGTGTGGGTTTTTACACCGGCGCAGGCGCAGCGGGGAAGGACTGAGGATTCCCCCTGTAAAACAAGTTTCTCGCCTCACTAAGTAAATATTGTAGTACATTTAATACAGCGCCATCTTGTCCTTAAGTTAAACAACTATAGGCTTATGTTATGGTAGCTAGACAACGGACATTATATATTTTACTTTTTTATACAGGTTGAATTTCACTCTGTATAGTCATACTATACCTCCTCACTATAATTTTTAGGGACAGTAGTATCATCACTACATAGTATAAAATAAAGTCACTGTTCGTCGTCCCTATGTCCCTATTTTCCTTTGTATGCTTAGATCTTTAAAACTACGCAATGGATTTTGATGCGGTTTTTTGAAGTGAAAACTTCTTATGGCGCGTTGGGCACTTTTGTGGGTGAGCATTTTCAGCCGTTCTCGCGACAGACGACAGATTTTCTCGCGACAGATGAGATTTTACACAGATATACAGTTTTTTAATTTGGCTGTGAGTGTATTAAGACGTACATATGGTATTTTTTAACGGACGACTATTAACGGACGACTATTTGTCGGACGACTATTGACGGACGACAAATGTCGGACGACTATTTGTTGGAAATAGTCGTCCGACTATTTTTTTTTTTCATCTAAAACTCTTTTTGCGTATGTTCTCGTTTATTAGATAGAGTGATTCAAGAGGAAGGTTTATATGTATAATACATGCATAATATTATAGCCGTGCGAAGCCGGAGCGGGTGGCTAGTGTATACATATACTTAACTATCAGCGGTCTCATTTGGGTAGGTACTCCACGGAACCCTAGAAAGAAAGTTTTAATTACGTAAAAGATTTAAATACCCTGTATGTATGCGTTAAGACTATTAGACCATGAATTCACAATTTAATTTGACAATTATTTACCGAAACGTGCGCGAAATTTGCGCGAAACGGGCGCGTGACATTTCTTAAATGTCATCAATTTGACATTTATTTCTATGGAAAATCGATTTTATCGCTTATTATAATTCGTGGGAACCACTGGATGACAGACGAAATTAAGCGTTTATATTCACAAAAGCCATTTGCCACCTTCTTCATAGATACATAACCAAAAAAACAAATGGGTGTCTGTACGTAAAGTCGGTTTACGGACGAATTTTACGTGATAACGTCATAAGAAAACGATGAAAAATTGAGATTCTTTTTATATATATTTTTTCCTTTTTTTTTTCTTTTATATATTTTTTCATCACTACATAGTATAAATTAAGGTCACTTTTCGCCGTCCCTATGTCCCTATTTCCCTTTGTATGCTTAGATTAGATCTTTAAAACTACGCAACGGATTTTGATGCGGTTTTTTTTTATAGATAGAGTGATTCAAGAGGAAGGTTTATATGTATAATACATGCATAATATAGCAGTGCGAAGCCGGAGCGGGTCGCTAGTTTACTTATAATATAAAAGTCTTCTATTGGTCACTGGTCACCATAACAAGAGCCCAGCTGATGAGCGATATTATTATTAAATACTCTGTTCCCTAAGTTACCATGACGCGTCTGGTCATATATTACATTGACGCATGACGTCACACAATATTACCGTGACACTTTTTTGTGAATGCAGGTGTTCCATCAATTTACTAGACGTTATCACGTTAAAAAATGCTTACAAATTAATAGCTACCTATACTTAAACTTGTTTTGTACGTGAATTGAAACAATGAACTTAAAAATTCACGGCCACCAGTAGGTGTTAACATGAGAACCATTTTAATCAGACAAATAGTACCTACTACTCAAAAATATAACATTTCTTGATTCGATCGCTTAAAAAAAACGTGTGGCACTCGGGGACTGCCACGGTAAAGCTATTGTATCGTGCGAGCTTCGTACAGTCGTACCATATAATAATATGAGCGGCGGAGTGGGGGGTGTTAGGTTTTATTTTCGTTACTGAATTTCTTGATTCGGTCGCCGCGCTCAAAGCCCGCGATAAAAGCTATGCAATAGCTTAAAAAAACGTATGAAGCTATTGTATCGTGCGAGCTTCGTACAGTCGTACCATATATGAGTGGCGGAGTGGGAGGTGTTAGGTTTTATTTTCGTTACGGAATTTCTTGTTTCGGTCGCCGCGCTCAAAGCCCGCGATAACATAAAAACTATGCAATAGCTTAAAAAACCGGCCAAGTGCGAGTTAGATTTGCGCACGAAGTGTTCCGTATCATTATAATTCTATTTTTTTTGTTGTTGTTAACAAAAATAGGTACATCTGTGAAAATTTCAACTGTTTAGCTATCACGGTTCATGAGATATAGCCTGGTGACAGACAGACAGACAGACAGACGGACGGACAGCGAAGTCTTAGTGATATGGTCTGGTTTTTACCCTTTGGCCACGGAACCCTAAAAAACTACCCCATCATAATCTCAAATCGTGCAGCCAAACTACTCGTAAAATTATCTGACTTCGGAGAAGGTGCAGTCTTATTATAGTCTCAATTCGGTTGTACTTATGTATTTTTTTTCATGGATGTTCGAGCATTATATCTTCTTTGTTTATCAACCGATTTTGATTAACCTTTTTCTGTTGGAAAGGGTCTACCTCAAGGGTGGTCCCATAAAAATTTGGTGAAGATCTGACGAGGATCTTTGGAGTGATTAACAGAATTGCACCTCAAAAGCTTTTCAATTTCTATCTGCCGAAACGTCTTTTAGATGTCTTCCAAAAAAAATTTGATCAATGTTAAGTTGTTAGATATTGGTTAGGTTAGTTAGTAAGTAGATATAGTCGGGAACAGAACTGCAGACTCAACGTTGTGACAACAGTTATGGCGCTCTGCGGTGGGTCTGTACGTTTGTTGCCTGATTGTACCTAACACTGACTGTGTTATCAGCATTATCATTACATAGTATAAAATAAAGTCACTTTTCGCCGTCCCTATGTCCCTATTTCCCTATGTCCCTATACAGGAAAAGTATTTTTGTAGTGCACATTTTTTTTCTGCTGAATATATGTCGGCAGTGGAGTACATTTACGCAAAAAAATAAATAAAAAAAAAACCAAAACTTAATGTGAAAAACTTCCTCCAATTTCTAAATTATTGGGTATCTCAGTATTGATACACACAGTGACACGTAAGTACCTACCTTCATTTAGAGCGCGCTATTAAACTCGCTGGCGCTAGTATTGTGTCCATGGACTTCGTCGTTTTGTTAGAAACACTTAAATGGTTATAGTTTAACTCTGAGAGTTTTTGAGTTAGCTCCAAAATAAAAAAAACAGTGTTTTTTTTTTATTTTAATGTGCTTAAAACATACCGAAATTTGTGCACTACAAAAATACTTTTCCTGTATATGCTTAGATCTTTAAAACTACGCAACGGATTTTGATGCCGTTTTTTTTTAAATAGATAGAGTGATCAAAGAGGAAGATTTTTAGATATAATACACACATAATACAGCCGTGCGAAGCCGGGGCGTGTCGCTAGTATCTTATATTTACGTTTTTTGAAACCAAAAAAAATTGTGGGTATTCCCTACAACAGGGTACAGAATCCTTCGTGCTCAAGTCCGACTCGCACTTGGTCGGTTTTTAAAGTTGGTTTTACACTCGGTATAGAGGACTTTGTTATAAGTAGGTACCTATAAAAGATTTACCTAAAGGTCAATGAATCATCTGACAGATAATTTATTATTATGTCATTGAACTTTACAATAATTAATGAAGAAGAGGTGACGTCATCTTTGGAGTAGTGGGCGGAGAGGAGTGTTCAGGGCTGGAGGTAGTTTGTATGAGTCTCGTCGCGGAAATAGTTTGTTTTAGAGGATAGGGTTCCTACTAAATACTATATCTATCTATAATTGTAAACTAATATTATAAAGATATTTTTTGAAGTGAAAACTTCTTATGGCGCGTTGGGCACTTTTGTGGGTGAGCATTTTCAGCCGTTCTCGCGACAGACGACAGATTTTTTTTTGTATATTTGTTTGTAACAAATAGGCTCCAAAAGAACTGGACCGATTTAGATGAAACTTGGTATGAGGATACATTGATTAATTGGGATCGGGAGTTACGCGGGTGAAACTGCTTCAGTATATAAATGAACAAATAGTCGAAAAATTGTTTTTTTGACGAACAACTTACTTACATAGGTACGGAACTAGTTAAATAAAAGCTTGTAAAAAAAAAAAAAAGACTGAAGAATCCATTTAGTATGTAGTACGTAGGGAGCATTAAAAAAGAAAATTCTACCATAAATGGCTAAAAAGGGCTTTTTCTAACCTCCGACGCAAAAACGACTTGGTGTTATAAGTCTGACGTGTCTGTGTGTCTGTCTGTGGCATCTTAGCTCTTAGCATCCTAACTAATTTTGTATCTTTTATTTGTAAGATGATTAGTCGGAAGATTTCTTAGTTATGTTCGATCGAAATCGGTTTAGCCGTCTGAAAGTTATGGGGGATAAAAGTTGGGAGTTTTTTAAATTCTAAATTTATAATGATAAATATTGCACAACATTCTATACATCGCCATCTAGCCCCAAGCTAAGTAACTAGACTTGTGTTATGGGTGCTTGACAGCGGATATACTTACTACTTGAGACTTTTCTTTTGTAAATACATACTTATAATACATAGAAACAACCAGAGCACAGACAAATATCTAAGCATAAATACATGTCTAAGTCGGGAATCGAAGCCGCAACCCTGGTGTGTGGCAGTCCGGCATGGTGACCATTGTGCCAACTGGGTCGTCTTTTATTCATTGATATTGTATCTTGTTTGTAAGATGATTAGTCAGGAGATCTCTTAGGTCCGTATTAATAAACCGAACTCAATATCGATTTCAATCTTGAGTTTGCTCTTGAGTTGTTGCGCTGATTAATAAACCTATCTTAAGACGCGATTAAAGAGCGACGTATCACTTGAGTCATACCGTATTAATAAATCAAACTCAGCTCTCAAGATATGTCTCAAGATGTAGTTTCGTGAACTCAAGTCTGATTGCGGTCCATACAAATCTTACATTTTTTAAAATATTTTCACATTAAAAACAAGTTGACAGCAAAATATGACGACACTACCTACCATACGGTAAGAACATATCATTCAAGGTAAGAACAAAGCGGTATATTCAAAGTCGCTCTCAAGATCAGTCTCAAATCTCAAGAGCGATATCAGCCTGGTTAAAACTTGAGTTTTATCTATTAATTAACGCCTAACTTAAGATAGTGAACGCATCTCAAGACTCACTCGATTGATACGCACTCAAGATCGATATTGAGAGCGATTTATTAATACGGGCCTTAGTTATGTTCGATCGAAATCGGTTTAGCCGTCTGAAAGTTATGGGGGATAAAAGTTGGAAGTTTTTTTAATACTAAATTTAAGTTTTTTGTAGTTCGTTGTTAATTATTGTGTATTTTGTGTTTCTAAAAATTCAATATTATAGTCATTTAAAGTCAAAAGTAGGTAAATGTGGTAAATAAACCTATACGTATACAAAGTAGATATAATATACTAAAATAAATTGACCGCAGCAGTCGTTTGTCCACTCAAGGTTGTTGCAAACCGGATTCGTAAGACGCGTGTTTTTTGTTCATCTTTTATTTACTTTAAATTATATACTAACCAGCTGTTGTCCGCGACTTCGTACGCGTGGTAGATTCGTTTTTTATACGAAAACCTTCCTCTTAAATTACTCTATCTAATTATTAAAAAACCCGCTTCACAATCCGTTGCGTAGTTTTAAAGAACTAAGCATACATAGGGACAGACAGCGAGAACCAGTAACGTTGCGAGGGGGGGGGGGGGGCGTCACTATTAGGAAGGCGGCAAAATTGGGAAAAAATGTTATGTGCGGTCACTGGTGGTCAGTCAGACAATAAATTTTTCAAGAAATTAAGCAAACATGGTTTTGAAATAAATATTTTTCGCACAATTCTTTCATATCGTTATGTTTACTGTCCACAAGACCAAAATTATTATTTTTATGACATCAAAAGGGCGGCAAATTGCCAATATTATTTTTTTATTACGTTAAAAAGGCGGCAAATTGTCAACATTATTATTTTTATGACGTTAAAAAGGCGACAAATAACCAACATTATAATTTTTATGACGTTAAAAGGGCGGCAAATTGTCAACATTATTATTTTTATAACGTCAAAGGGGCGGCAAATTGTCAGCATTATTATTTTTATGACGTCAAAAAGGCGACAAATTATGTCTCCACCCCGGGCGATAGTGACCCGAGCTACGCCACTGTACAATCAACGATCAATAAAAGTCTCTGCCCACCGTAACGTTTACAATCCTGTGCAGCACTATTTAAACATTATAACAACGTAACCTGTGGATCGAACCCACGTCGGTTGGTGTAGCGGGTGCCGGCTTATACCACTCACACAACTAAGAAGAAGAAGAAAAAGAATTTTTCATATATAACATGTTGAAAATAATAATCACACTGAGTACTTTTAATTTAATATTATGTTTGTGTGTAACGTCTATTAGAAGAAGGTCGTAACTCCAATACTTGTTGATAGTATAATTATTGTAGCAAATTGATCATTTACTTATGACCCATACTGTGTCTATCTAGTTAGGTTTTTCAAAAGTCGTGGATTTCAAGTTGTTATTTTACACGTAATAATAGTAAAATAGCTAAAGTAATTGTTTTGGTTTTCCTTATGAGTTCATTTTGTGGTTTTTCCTCTTAAAATAAATATCGCAGGACATTCCACACATCGCCACCTAGCCCCAAGCTAAGTAACTACACTTGTGTTATGAGTACTAGACAACGGATATACTACTTAAATATACTAGAAACAACCAGACCACAGACAAATATCAAAGCATAGATACTTTTCTGAGGCGGGAATCGGACCCGCAACCCTGTGTTTGGCAGTCCGGCATAGTGACCATTGTGCCAACTGGGTCTTAATTCACTATATAGCTATATTTTTTTGTTGTTCGATGTATTTACAAAGTAACCCCTCCCCACAGCGTCGCCCGCGTAAATTTGAATCCCGTGGAACTGATAATCCCACGGGATCGGGACTTACGAGAGGATAAAAATCTAATCCAAGCAACGAAGCGAATTGAAGTTGATTTTCCAGTATACACAACCTAAAAAGTTAAAAAAATTCGAATTTTTTGAAAAGTCGTAGAACAAAAGTTGTATTAGAAACCTTTCGCGGAAACACGTAGGTATCTAAGGTCCGTATTAATAAACCGAACTCAATATCGATTTCAATCTTGAGTTTGCTCTTGAGTTGTTGCGCTGATTAATAAACCTATCTTAAGACGCGATTAAAGAGCGACGTATCACTTGAGTAATACCGTATTAATAAATCAAACTCAGCTCTCAAGATATGTCTCAGGATGTAGTTTCGTGAACTCAAGTCTGATTGCGGGTCATACATGACATAAGTTAGCTGTTTCGTTAGTTTTGTAGTTCAGCTATGCAATAGCTTAAAAAACGCTATTGGTTAATTATATATATTTTTATGTTTGTATTACAGTAAGACTGTGCATCGTAGAAGGCCGTGGATCATACAAACGTGCTCCGAAGTACTGCCCCGTGCTTGACGAAGAAGACTCTGGAGTAGAATGTGTTATTGGAACTGATAGGTAACTTTCTATAGTCACCATTTTATAAAGGTACTTTGTATACGGGCTGTTTTCCTCTTTGGTTGGGTCCTTTTTGCGTAAGGATGGAGTATACTATGTCTGGTATCCATCCATCTAGCATCCAGCCGTCCGTGCATCAATGGATTTTTGTAAAGTTGTGTGCTAATTGACATTGCTTTTAGCGCCACCATTAGGAGGGCGGCAAAATTGGGAAAATAATATTTTATGCGGTCATTAGCGGTCAGTCAACAATATTTTTTTCAAGAAATTAGCTCTTACCTATTAATACATATTAAATGTCCATCCCGCCCAATATAGTTGTTGCAAATCACAAGTCGCCCCGCATCCTTACATAGTTTTTAAATAAATATTTTTCGCTCAATTCTTTCATATCGTTACATTTTTTCCACAAACACTAACATTATTAAATTTATGACGTCAAAGGGGCGGTAAATCACTAACATTTATATTTTTATAACAAAAGGGGCGGCAAATTGACAGCATTATTATTTTTATGACGTCAAAGGGGCGGAAAATTGTCGACATTATTATTTTTAAAACGAAAAATTCATTAACAGCTTAATTTTACTCTATTAGTCATTATTTAGTTTTACTTTATTCATTTTTTGTTAGTCTATGACACTATTGTCTTCCATATGTCCCCATGCTATAGGCGGGGAATACCTAGATGTCCACGTGTTATGTCAAATGGGGATATACTTATCCTTTCCCCACTTGCCGTGCTTTGGCAGGTGGACAAAATATTTCTTACCCTTGACAGAGGACATAACGGGTGGACATCATTTTTATCCTCGGCGGGAATAGAAATCAAAGAATCGTTACCCTTTAGTAAAAATTTGAATATTAGCTAAGTTTTTTTTTATATAAATATTTTTAATTTTCAGATTAGACTGTCTCCGACGTATCAGTAAAGGGACAGTAGACTTCGGAGTGTTCAGTCCTGAGGACCTGGTGGCTGCTCAGTGGGCAGACATTGACGTGTTGGTCACTAATGAAATAAGACATAGGAATTGTAAGTTAACAATTAAGATAGGCTTGCATTTGACCTCATTTTACCTGATTGGAAGTGATGAGGTCGAGGATAAAGTATGGCCGCCTAAATAGAGAACGGCATGCCTAGACAACATGATGAAATGCTACGAGTCACTTGGCATCATGACTTTGAGTGAATCATAGACTTAATAGACAATCCTGAGGATCTGGTGGCAGCGCAGTAGGCTAAGAATTTCAAGTAAGCTAAATCATCATCATTCTCCTAGTCGATTTCGACTTCGGCGACTGGTATTTAGCCTTTTGGTGACTTATGTAACCTCTTATGTTTACAAAGGTTCGTCCGCAGCAAGCACACGGCAGAACTCCGTTTTCATAGTTGTAAACAATGGCAAAAGGTGGCTTACTCTTCAGCTGATCAAGCTTGTCGTCCGTTCCGTACCTCAAAGAGATCACTCTCTTGTCCGTCTATCCGTTTGCCTGTCCGTGTAATTTTTTTTATTTTCCAGGGCCATTTCAACGTAACATAGTAGCGGTGGTGAACCGACGCATCCTACCAGACAGTTCGTCTACTCTTCACGCGGTGTTGAGGAACAGTACTCTCTGTCACCCCGGAGTGGGAGCTGAGGACATCAGACCGTTGAGCGATACGCTCTCCGGGGTAAGATAACATAGTAGCAGTGGTAAACCGACGCATCCTACCAGACAGTTCGTCTACTCTTCACGCGGTGTTGAGGAACAGTACTCTCTGTCACCCTGAAATCAGACACTTAAGCGATAAGCTCTAAGATGAAATGGTAGTATTGGTGAACCATCTCATTTTATATGTTATTTATATCTGTTTTTAGTACCTAGAAACCCTAGTGCTTGAGCGTTCCTGCGAGCCGAGCCTGTCACTATGGGAGAACCGCATCGCGTCTCTCGCAGCGTTCTTCGGGAAGGCTTGCAAGGCAGGACCCTGGGTACCTGATAGAGGAAGAGACGCTGAATTGAGTAAGTTAGCACAATTTTTGACTCCAAAAAGGAAAGTCTTAAATGTTGCAAAAAGTCACGTTCATAAAATAAAATGTATTAAAAAAGTCTTGCGGCTGCCGGCTGCAGTGCCCATGGCTCACGTTTATCCACATCTTCCATTTTTCCGGTCTTTCTGGACCACGTTACCTGCCCCAACATGAGCTTGTGTGTTTTTTCTTGGATACCCAGAACTCATTTGTGCAACCTATACTTTCTAGCTATTACTTTACTTTGAGTTTATCGTGTTCTGTTTCTTTCTGTGTTGTACAAATAAAGTCATCTATCTATCTAGCTCCTCAATATATCCCTAGTTTTCACAATAATAATGATTTCCACAGGACTAATGAGTCCCAAATCGAAGAACACAGATGTAATCATTTGTTCTTTTCCCCACAGAGCGACAATATCCTTCACTCTGCGCGGCCTGCCGTAACCCTTCAACTTGTAATGTGAACGATCGTTATTGGGGCGACACTGGAGCCTTATCCTGTCTCGGGGAGGGCGGCGGTGACGTCACGTGGGCAGAGTACTCTGATGTCGTCGCTTATTTCGGGGTGAGGCGATTTTATAGGGCTGAATGTATTTTGATTGTAAAATTAGTTTTGGGTATAAAGGAATAGCTATTTTAGCCAAAATCTGAGCGTAGGCTACGTAAATCTAAAAGCACTTATTATAAGAACATATTTTAATCATATAAATTACATACCCATCAGCATTATTTTACTACAACGCCTAATTCACTCTCTTTTTAGAGAGTGAGTGGTATTTAACTAAATAACTCAAATAAATTGTGCGACCATGAAAAAGTTCAGACATCATGAAGCTACTGCGACAGAATGAACCACGTTCCGTCATTTTATTCCTATTTATAGACACAAAACAGTAGTCAAGATGGCGGCGCCCTGATGTATACATCAAATGAAGCACTGTATTGTTGACTTCCTTCAGTCGTTTTCGTTTTGTCACTGACATGGGGTGCCTACTTTTATATAGCAGTATGTTTCTTGTTTTTATTGTATAGATATTTCTATTTCGGCACTTGTAGCAAGCACTATGTTCATAGAAATATCGCGTCCCCAAATCGTTCATTCAGTCTCGGAAGTGCTAAAACATTGACATATAGAAAACATATGAAATATTCCGGATTAAATAGCTTTGTTACAAGATTTTTTTGTATTTTCAGTTAGATAAATCGAAGCATCAAGTGAATACGTTCCCATCAGTGGATCGGTTCGCGTACCTTTGCCGGGACGGCACGTGGGAGCCGCTCGGTGCAGGCGAGCCATGTGTGTGGTTACATAGACCGTGGAATGTTATTGTTGCTAAACGGTAAGTGACATACGTTCCCGTCAGTGGATCGGTTCGCGTGCCGGGACGGCACGTGGGAGCCGCTCGGTGTAAGTGAGCCATGTGTGTGGTTACATAGACCGTGGAATGTTATTGTTGCTAAACGGTAAGTGACATACGTTCCCAGCAGTGGATCGGTTCGCGTACCTCTGCCGGGACGGCACGTGGGAGCCGCTCGGTGCAGGCGAGCCATGTGTGTGGTTACATAGACCGTGGAATGCTATTGTTGCTAAACGGTAAGTGACATACGTTCCCATCAGTGGACCGGTTCGCGTACCTCTGCCGGGACGGCACGTGGGAGCCGCTCGGTGCAGGCGAGCCATGTGTGTGCTTACATAGACCGTGGAATGTTATTGTTGCTAAACGGTAAGTGACATACGTTCCCATCAGTGGACCGGTTAGCGTACCTCTGCCGGGACGGCACGTGGGAGCATATTATACGTTCCCATCAGTGAATTGTCCCGGACGACAGCTAGCACATCACTGCAGCGCATAAAATTGCATGATCATAGCTTTAAAAAAACTTTAATTTTCCCAATGTCTTAGGGAAAACAATTCTACTATTTTGGGGTAAAAATGATACCAACTTTCCAAAAAATTCCTATAATGTAACAAAAAAATACATCAAAAAAATATCTTCTTTTATTGAAGTCAGTATAATGGTTTTTTTTTACAGAAAAGCATCATCAGCCGTCAGCAAACTAGCGGAATCACTAACGAACACCTCAGTAACTGTAGACACACACTGGCGCGGAGCCCTAGCCCGCCTGCTGGAGAGCCCTGCGGCGTTGAAACAACCCCTTAGCCCTCCGCCCCCGCCGGCTGACTACTTGGCAAAGGCTAAGGGATTTAGAGAGGCATATAGCCAGGCTGGCTGTGATCCGCCTAGGTAAGGATTTTTTAAATAAATAATTTCGTGTGATTTTTTTCATATCTCGAATTCAATCTGTTCATACAAATTAAATAAACATCTTAGAATTCCCGGACCACTTGTAACGTAATCTTTAGTCTCTAAGCTATACAAAACAGTCGTTTGTTGACATAATAGACCTTCTCAAGTGGTCGTAAAGATTGATTTATTGCTGCTGCGCGTGCGGCGGCCAAATGACGTCATCGTCTTGGCGCTTCAAACGTCATTTTGTTGACATTCCGGGCATGCGTGTCGATAAAGGTGTTAGTGTAATTATGACACAAATAAACATACACAAATAGGAAAACGGTTGCACACCGAGAGTGCCGGCAGAAATTAAAACTTAAAAAATTCAACTTATTTATTAAACAACTACATAATATATGTACATACATGTATATATGCCCACTCTGTAGCTGCGTCTCGTAACGGTGTCGCGAGTTCAGAGATTTTATCTCAACTAAAAATATGTGTACCGCGCTAAAAGAAGCTAAAAGAAGCACTTTAGAAATATAACAAAATTCTCCGTTTTCCTAGATTACAATGAAATTGATGGTAGTTATTGGAAAAAAGATATTATTTTTATTTTCTTCATCAGCATCTGATGCCATTAGGTACCTACACATAATA
This sequence comes from Idaea aversata, assembly GCA_907269075.1. Classification (NCBI taxonomy): domain Eukaryota; kingdom Metazoa; phylum Arthropoda; class Insecta; order Lepidoptera; family Geometridae; genus Idaea; species Idaea aversata. Next base: position 4,486,418 of record OU026112.1, on the reverse strand, counting down.
TAGGAACTTCAAGAACGCAACCTCCTTGCAAACCAATGTTGCAAACAAGTAATTTTTGTTCGAAGTTTTGTTAAAGTGATATTGATGATTGAACAAACACGGAATAAATAATAGTTACTACTAACAGATTTTTTTTATTTCTACTTCCAGACACATAACTTTCTGCACAACATCTTTACTAGAGAAGAATAAATGCGAATGGCTGAGCGAAGCGGGCGCTGTTTACGGTATCACACCGCCATTACAGTGTGTTCTTAAGGAGAATACAAAGGAGTGCATGAAAGGGGTGCGGGAGGGTAGTGTCGATGTTACTACAGCGGGGAGTGACTGGATTGTAAAGGGAAAGAGGTAGGTTGAAGTACTAGGTGTTGAATTAATGCTTAGCGAGGATCCGTGAGGGTAGTGTTGATGTTACTACAGCGGGTAGTGACTGGATTGTGAAGGGAAAGAGGTAGGTTGAAGTACTAGGTGTTGAATTAATGCTTAGAGAGGATCCTTGAGGGTAGTGTCGCCGTCGCTGTTACTGCGGCGGGTAGTGATTGGATTGTAAAAGGGAAGAGGTAGGTTGAAGTAATAGGTGTTGAATTAATGCTTATATCCGTTGTCTAGCACCCATAACACAAGTCTAGTTAGCTTGGGGCTAGTTAGATTTATTTATTTATTTTATTGTTTCAGAGACTACACAGTAATACCATTACTACATGAAGTAACACCGATCATAGAAAAAGCTAATACGATTGTAGCTTACGTTAAAAAATCATCCAAAATAACAAGCTTTAGTGAATTGCGTAGAAAACGGGCTGCGTTTTCGATGTTTGATGGTGTGGGATGGCATGCTGTGAGGAGTTATATTACGGAGAGGGCAGGAATAGCTTGTGATCAATTTGTTGGGTATTTTGAAGAGATTTGTGCCCCGGGGAGTCAAGGTACGATTTCTATATGCTGCGCACTGGCAAATTCGCAAAAAAAAAATGGCCGACTAAAGGGGGCAGGCTCTTCCCATGTATCTGAATATTGGTTTAACTAATTCATAACATTGATACCTTCCTAAATTCTATCGCGGCCTCATTTGTGTCGCTTGCCAGTTCAGCTTGTTATATAACTTTTTGAACAAAGTTACTTTCCTTATCGCTGGTTGGCGAAGGGACTTGACCTATATGTAAATTGTAAAAAAAAACCGGCAAAGTGCAAGTCGCACTCGTACACGAAGGGTTCCGTATTATATTCTGATTTTATTATTTGTTGTTATAGCGGCAACAGAAATAAATCATCTGTGAAAATTTCAACTGTCTAGCTATCACGGTTCATGAGATACAGCCTGGTGACAGACAGACAGACAGCGGAGTCTTAGTAAAAGGGTCCCGTTTCTATCCTTTGGGTACGGAACCCTAAAAATTGTTGGAATGTTCTCAACGCCATCTATTTGAACAATTCAGAACTAAAATTACGGAATTTCTTGATTCGGTCGCCGCGCTCAAAGCCCGCGATAAAAGCTACGCAATAGCTTAAAAAAAGCGAAACTTTTAAAATTTAACCGATTCTGGTATCAATTAAAATTTCCTCTAAACCGTTTTCTACCTTTAGACGCATATCACCACATACGCGAAACACCACCTTTACGCAAAACACCACCTTTACGCAAAACGCATAACTCGCAAAATACCACTTACGCAAAATACCAACAAAGCACAACACTAACTTTGTTATTAGCAAAATACCAACAACGCATAACACCAACTTTGATAAACCTAAGCAAAATCTATTTTGTTTTTCCAGAAATGTATGAAAACGTGAAAGATTGCTACGCAGAAGGAGAAGTCTCGGCTTTGAAGTCGCTTTTGGAGGGAAAAAGCGATGTGGCGTTTGTCAGTATGACAACTTACAACATGTTTTTACGTGAGTTGAAGTTTTTTATTATTCCTATCAACAAAAGTCAAATTGAAACGTCATAATAAAAAAATGGATGAGTGTACTTTTTTTGTGAGAAGTTATATGTCCGCCTGTCTGTCCGTCCGTCCACCATCCCATCCCATCCCAACTCATCCCACCCCAACTCATCCCACCCCAACTCATCCCACCCCAACTCATCCCATTCCAACTCATCCCAATCCAACTCATCCCATTCCAACTCATCCCATTCCAACTCATCCCATCCAAACTCATCCCTTACCAACTCATCCCATCCCATTTAGTAGGTACAGTCGGCAACAAACGTTGAGGCCCACCGTAGAGTTCTAAATCCAGCCAGGGTCTTTTGGTCGTGGGCTATGATTAATTTAAGCGGTTTGCGGACAGCTTCAACATGGTTCTATGATAGCTGTCATCTTGCGGTTTGCGGACAACTTCAACATGTGAATTTTCTGTGTGACGGTTCTGCGCGCGCATTATAGAGATTCACTCTATGACTCTAATCATTTTTTCATAACGCGCCTAAAGAAGTAGGTATAACTTCAAAAATGGTGTTTTTTATTTTCCCCTTTTTATGAGTCTGTTTTAACTGTGGTTTTTAATAAAAGTATTTTCGTTATATAGATAACCCAAGTCAATACAACTACGATCTGAAAGAACTCCAAGATTTAACCCCTCTCTGTCCGGAAGACAATATGAAATACTGTTTCATTACTTGGTCCAGTCTTGGACATGTTTTTACATCACAAAATGTCACAGGTAAATTTCTCATTCATTTATTTCACGAAATAGATTTTATATTTTCTAAGGTTATCACGACTTGAACACATAATTATACTAGCGACCCGCCCCGGCTTCGCACGGCTATATTATGCATGTATTACCTTCCTCTTGAATCACTCTATCCATTAAAAAAACCGCATCAAAATATGTTGCGTAGTTTTAAAGATTTAAGCGTACAAAGGGATATAGGGACAGAGAAAGCGACTTTGTTTTATACTATGTAGTGATGGTGATTTGAACAAATATTTTCGCGTTTTTATTTTTGTTTTAAAAAAATATGTTTCGGGAACTTTGCAGATCCTATGGTCACACGAATATATCCGTTCAAATATAATTGTGATTATGAAATAGATTTTAACAAAAATAAACTGAATACAAAATATTCACTCCGGTTTCACCCGCGTAAGTCCAGATCCCGTGGGAATATCGAGATAAAAAGTAGCTTATATGTTAATCCACGTTTCCAGCTATCTATAGACCGAGTTTCATCGCAATCGGTCCAGTAGTTTTTGCGTGAATAAGTAACAAACATACTACAAACTTTCACATTTATAATACTAGCAGCGCTCCGCGGTTTCACCCGCGTAAGTCCCGATCCCATGGGAATATTGAGATAAAAAGTAGCTTATATGTTAATCCTGGTTTCCAGCTATCTACAGACCGAGTTTCATCGCAATCGGTCCATTAGTTTTTGCGTGAAGGAGTAACAAACATACACAAACAAGTTTTATAAAATTAGTAAGATTTTATGCCCACAAGCGTAGTTACTTACCTTGAGGGTAGATGGCGCTAAGTTACCTATGTGTCCTTTATTAAGTTTTCACTTTTCATTTATTTTATTTCAGAAACGAAACGCCACGAGATAATTAACGTATTTGAAACGTACGACAAAATGTTTGGATCTCGTCCGCCATTCCATTTACCAATGTTCTCGATGTATGGACCTTTTAACCATGAATCAGATGTTTTATTCCACAATAACACTAAAAATCTAGGCACAGACGCCATCTTTGATAATAATAGTTATCAAATAAGTCTTAATTTTGAGAGAAAGTTCGTGAATATGACGGATTTTGCGTGTGGTTTCGGTTTGAAAGTAAAGTCGGAGGTTTTGCTTGTGTTTTTATCTGTGATTTTCGTTTTAAGATTATGATTTTAAGGAATAAATAGTTGAATTTAATGTTTGGTTTCTTTTTATATTTTATAACTCCCGATCCAGTGCAAATATCGGAATAAAAAGTAGCCTATGTTATTCCCAATTTATCAATGTATTCTCATACCAAGTTTCATCAAAATCGGTCTAGTAGTTTCAGAGCCTCTTCGTTACAAACAAAAAAAAACATTTTTAAATGTATAGATATGATATCAGCGCCATCTAGTCTCAAACTAAGCAACCAGGTTCATAAAGTCTTTAATCTTACGAGGTAGAGAGAACTTTCAAACATCTGTCTCGTCAAGCTCCTGTAAGTTTATCATAAAAATACCCCAATATTTTAATTATTATAGAAGTTTTTATAGTAGTATCTACCAACTGAAATACTCAGAATTGTTCAATAATTATTATTAAGCTACTGCATAGCTTTTATCGCGGGCTTACAGCGCGGCAAACGAATTAAGAAATTCCGCATTATTTGTTAGCACTTGGCCGGATGAATAGTTTTATTGAAATTAGCGACATCTATTAACAGTTTTATTAAATAATAGTTACAATAAAAAACGTTAGATTTACTTTAATACTTTAGATACTTTAATGTTTAGTTTTAGCAGTGACATCTATTGTCGAGTAGTAGTACTAAAAATATTAATAATCTGTTTTCCGGTTTGACCATCGATAATGTAGACAAATAAAGTTGAGCGTATACTCAGTCTACCGGTTAATTATTTCGGTTACCGGTTTTTTTTAAGGCGAATAGTGGATTTTTTATTAGGATCGTTTATGATTTTGCTACATTTAAATAAACCTTTTTTTAATCTCCTTGTGCTTTCGTTTTTTATTGCTAGGCAACAATGTTTTGTCAATAAGTTTTTTCAATGTCAATTTGACGAACAAAGTTTTATTCAACTCCTTGTTAAAATTGTACCTACTATTTATTTTATATTCTGCTGTGATATGCTCCCCGTCAGCAATGACCGACATTGGAGCTTTATTTAAAGAAAATTGCATCGTCCCTGATGTTTTAACGACGGCTCCTACAGAATTATTGGATATTCAATATTCAAGCGGAGTTAAAGTCGATTTAGGTAAGGAACTAACGCCAACCCAAGTTCAAGATAAGCCTGTAGTTAAATGGACATCGAAAGAAAATACCTATTACACTCTCGCAATGGTGGATCCAGATGCTCCAAGTCGCGAAAATCCGAAATTCCGTGAATGGCACCATTGGCTTGTGGGTAATATTTTCGGAAGTCAAATAGAAAAAGGCGAAGTTTTATCAGACTATATTGGATCTGGGCCTCCGAAGGGCACAGGCTTGCATCGATACGTATTTCTACTCTTTAAACAACCAGATAAATGCGACTTTGCAAAGATCCCTAAGCTGCCAAACAATTCTGGAGATAAACGAGGAAAATTCTCCATCTCAAAGTTTTCCCAGCAATTCAAGTTAGGAGCTCCAATCGCTGGTAATTTTTATTTGGCGAAATACGATGATTATGTACCAAAACTCTATGCAAAGTTAAAAGGTTAGTGAAAAAAAAATCGGTAATCTCCGAAACAAAATTGCTTCAAGTGAATAGAACGCTTCATCTAGACGACAAATTGTCTATGGCGTCGATCGATTATATCCGCCTCCGCGTGACATTTCCATTTTTCTTTGGTGTCCGCCATTACATTTTGGAGTTCGCGTAAATTGGTCGTTTGTCAGAGCGTTATCAGTGACAGTTAAATATCGTGTTCGTGCGTAGTATCGCAGTGTTTCATTAGAACAAAGAGAAAGAACGTTCAATCGTATGTCCATCCAGAATCTGAACACATTTGATCCATTCGCCGATGCTATCAAAAGCTCGGAAGACGACGTGCAAGATGGTTTAGTGCACGTTCGGATCCAGCAGCGGAACGGGCGCAAGACGCTGACGACGGTGCAAGGGCTCTCGTCAGAATATGACCTGAAGAAGATTGTCCGGGCATGCAAGAAGGAGTTCGCGTGCAACGGTACTGTCGTCGAGCACCCCGAGTACGGCGAGGTATTGCAACTCCAGGGCGACCAGCGCGAGAACATTTGCCAGTGGCTGACCAAGTCGGGCCTCGTTAAGCCCGAGCAACTGAAGGTGCACGGCTTCTAAACCAAACATGTTGATTACTTCACTTACATTACTATACCTACTACGAACGAGTATGAGCTGATAGCGTGCGTGTTATAAATAATAAATAATTGTATCTATCGTAAAGTATGTATTTAGAAAGCACCGACGTATATAGAGAAGCAGATGACATAAGGGGCTCCGCTTGGCGGGCGGTCGGCCCGCGCCCTGTGCCTTGCTACACCCATCTAACTATAAAACTAAATAAACTATATCGACGCCGCACGTCCTTTGTTGCTAATCGCCGAACGAAATAGTATAAATCACTTTTGTTTTTGTACGACATTATATTTTTAAATTGCTGTATGTAATGATTCAATTAATAATAAACATGTTTTTGTAAATTTGTCATATTTCTTTTAAAATACCTTTATAATAACTAGCCTAAAATTACCTCAAACAAGTGGCCTTCCTTCGGGTCAAAGGAAAAATGCTCTGAAGATGTTCCTAAGAATATATTTTATTGTAGTTTTCTTTTAAACTCCTAAAATTATCTCAAACAAGTGGCCATCCCTTGGCTAAAAGAATATATTTATTGTACATTTCTTTTATAATTAAAATACCTTTAACAATAGTCTTAAAAAAACTCCTAAAATTATCTCAAACAAGTGACCACCCCTTTGGGTCAAAGTTTGTTAAGAAAAATGCTCTGAATATATTTTATTGTACATTTCTTTTAATTAAAATACCTTTAAGAAAAATGCTCTAAAGATGTTCCTATCTTATAATAATTCTATCTATGATATGGCATCAAGCCAGCATAGCAACAAATAACGGTACATTTCTAGGTAGGTGTCTGGCGGCAGGTAACAGCCAGTGAAAGTGGATAAAACTTGCCAATTTTCAAATTATAATATGACCGTAATATCGCGTGGCATTTTTTTCAAACTAAAATCATAAAGTTTTTGCAAAGAACACTGGTGTCCGTCAGCCGGGCAAAAAAAGTGCTTCTAGAGCGAATTGGTTCGGTGAATAATTAGTGCTCAGTCTGCTGTAAATGTGCGCGAAATAAAAAATTAGTGCATGTAGGCATTGAGGAAAAAAACGGCAAAAAAAAATTCTGCTGGAATGACGGTGCTCCAGCAGGAAGATTTTTAAACGAATGACCGGAGAGGTATATAATGTATATCGGCGGATAGCTTATATTTGTGCATAATTGTGCGCGAATAATTAAATTTGTGCGTCTTAGGGTTTTCGAGATATTTCATTTCCTGCTGGGCTGACGTTTTGCAAAAACTTGTATCTCCGAAACCATTGAATGTGCGACCTTGGATAAAACATATATAAGTAGCTCTTAATTTGTGCGTATTTGTGCGCTAATTTGTTTTTCATAAATATCTACTGTTTAAGAGAAATCATGCAACCCTGAAAATTCGAAAGAAACTCCTTGCGCTTAAATGAGAACACGCAGAGGTTCACTGAAAGCGGTATTTGGCTCGTTTTGTTATTCTTTACATGTATAATAAGTTTCAAGACAGTACATACGCGCATTTTTCAATAATAACACTTCAAGTCAAATCTGAAAATGTCATAGCTTTGCAAGAAACCTATTCAACTAAATATATGTGCGTATATACCAAAAATTAGAGTGCCTTTTGAAATACATATCCTGAAAATTTCAGCTTCAAATGTCGCGTATTTAAGTAGATATAAACGAAAAACAAATCATAACTTCAGTTCTTGGCTAACCGACCAAATTCGAATGGTCACGAAAAAGCGACGGTTTCATACATTTTGATGACTTCTTAAATGGACTGTATTATACTGAAGCTGTTGTCCGTACAGTCGCGCTTAGAACGTTAGTAGAGGTTTTAGTGCATTATCATTTTTTCAATAGGTAGTAGGTACATTAGAGAAATATTAATGCATGTATTTCTAAAATGACACATTATAGGTACTTCTATACTAACCTTCTATACCTACAAAAAGGTAACGTTGGTAACATGTTTGTATGTGTGTATGTTGGTATCTCCAGATTCCAGAACCACTGGACTAATTTGGATGAAATTTTGCACAGAGATAGATTGAAGATAACTGAGTGTTATTGGCTATTTTTTATTCCGGCAGTGCCACGGAATAGGTAATATAAATCAATTGTAGCGCGTTTATCTCCCAAAACGAGTGACCTGATTTTGTTTTTTTTTAATACTGAGGTATAGTTAAGATCACAGTAGGACCTTGTGGGTAGTGCTAGGATCACATTAAATTACAAATCAAATAGTTTAAGACAGGTAATTGATTGTAATTAGAACACTTAAGAAGGTATTTATGCTTATACCGAAATTATTATACTATTATGTTTGAACTTAAAATAAAATATTAAGGAAATACAAAATAAACACATTTTTTTTAAATATAATATATGTATTTCTATATAGTTTTGATCAATACAATACTTCTCAAAACTTTAATAGTCTCATAAATACCTCTTTTTACACGTAAGTATCTCGAGACTGTTTTAAATAGGGTTTTATAACATAATGGCTTACATCCTACTATATATGTATATCCTATCCTACTAATATTATAAATGTGAACGTTTGTGTGTGTGTGTGTGTGTGTATGTATGTTTGTTACTCCTTCACGCAAAAATTATTAATGACATTATTAATGACAAAAAATATTAATGACAAACTTATTACTACGTGGAATTGAAACTTAAAATGCCAAATCGAGCATAAGATTATGCTAAATTGGCAACACTAGATATACCCCGGACACTATTGGAGCGGGGTGAGTGAACCGAGAGCACACCGAGAGCGGAGAGCGGTGCGGGAGGCAAGGAGCGAAATACGTCTTAACTAGCGTCTGACTCTTTCCCACTAATGCCGCATTCTGTGTAACTGTTTCACACAGAGCGAGTTACAACCACCCGGCGCGCGGCGGCCGGAGATTTGAACCTACACAATCGTCTTTTTATGTAATTTTAAAATCAATGCAATGGTGCCCGCACATTGATACGCGCCGAATTGTTTGCCGTCCACCTTATAATAATAGAGATAAGGTACATACCTACATTTATTCACTTATTTATTTCAGTGTCGGCCGCCTCTGACGATGCGGACGACTCTGATGACGTCATCGGAAATATAAATGTAGATACCTTATCTCTATTATTATAAGGTACATTTTTCCGTGGACGGCAAAAATTCGGCGCGTATCAATCTGCGTCCACCTTTAAAGTAATATTATTATAATTTTATTACTTATAATATTATTTATTAAGCACAAACCCGACATTTTTGTTTAACTTCGTATTGCGAACTTAGTAAAATGAAGTAGATACTTACCTACCTGAGCTATCAATAATCTATAATAGGTAAGGAAGATAAAAGCGTACTTACTGGTTTCTACTATCTTAATCTCAAAATAAAACTTTTGCAACTTCCCATAACACTTTTCCAATGCACAGTACCTAAACCCAATTAACTGCTTCAGTATAATACAGTCCATTTAAGAAGTCATCAAAATGTATGAAACCGTCGCTTTTTCGTGACCATTCGAATTTGGTCGGTTAGCCAAGAACTGAAGTTATGATTTGTTTTTCGTTTATATCTACTTAAATACGCGACATTTGAAGCTGAAATTTTCAGGATATGTATTTCAAAAGGCACTCTAATTTTTGGTATATACGCACATATCTTTAGTTGAATAGGTTTCTTGCAAAGCTATGACATTTTCAGATTTGACTTGAAGTGTTATTATTGAAAAATGCGCGTATGTACTGTCTTGAAACTTATTATACATGTAAAGAATAACAAAACGAGCCAAATACCGCTTTCAGTGAACCTCTGCGTGTTCTCATTTAAGCGCAAGGAGTTTCTTTCGAATTTTCAGGGTTGCATGATTTCTCTTAAACAGTAGATATTTATGAAAAACAAATTAGCGCACAAATACGCACAAATTAAGAGCTACTTATATATGTTTTATCCAAGGTCGCACATTCAATGGTTTCGGAGATACAAGTTTTTGCAAAACGTCAGCCCAGCAGGAAATGAAATATCTCGAAAACCCTAAGACGCACAAATTTAATTATTCGCGCACAATTATGCACAAATATAAGCTATCCGCCGATATACATTATATACCTCTCCGGTCATTCGTTTAAAAATCTTCCTGCTGGAGCACCGTCATTCCAGCAGAATTTGTTTTTGCCGTTTTTTTCCTCAATGCCTACATGCACTAATTTTTTATTTCGCGCACATTTACAGCAGACTGAGCACTAATTAATCACCGAACCAATTCGCTCTAGAAGCACTTTTTTTGCCCGGCTGACGGACACAGAACACTGGTTTTTACATAGGCTTGGTTATCCGTTTTTGAAGTGAAAACTTCTTATGGCGCGTTAGGCACTTTTGTGGGTGAGCATTTTCAGCCGTTCTCGCGACAGATGAGATTTTACACAGATATACAGTTTTCACTTCTGCCTGCACTCCCGGAGTGCGCTGTTTTTTTATTTTATAATTTCACTAGCAGCGCTCCGCGGTTTCACCCGCGTAACTTCCGATCCCGTGGGGATATCGAGATAAAAAGTAGCCTATGTTATTCCCAATTAATCAATGTATCCTCATGCCAAGTTTCATCAAAATCGATCCAGTAGTTTCGGAGCCTATTCTTTACAAAATGACAAAAACTAAAACTTCACTATCTCTACATATTATAAAACAAAGTCCTCTGCCGCGTCTGTCTGTTCGCTAAAAACTACTGCACCGATTTCGCACCGATGCTCTTTTCACCAATGGATAGTTACAGTATAGTATAAAACAAAGTCACTTTCCGCTGTCTGTCCCTATGTAGGTACCTATGCTTAGATCTTTAAAACTACGCAACGGATTTTGATGCTGTTTTTAAAATAGAGTGATTCAAGAAGGTTTATGTGTAGGTACTAGTTAGGTAGGTATAATACATGCATAATGCCTATAGGCGGGCGAAGCCGGAGCGGGTCGCTACTGATAGATTAATAAGTGGGTAAGTACCTAGGTATACCAAAGATTCGTACATAAATAAAATTTAGAATCATCATCAACAATTTTCTTGTGAAATCGTCTTACTAAGCTTTAAAATAATAAATGACGTCAATTTATAAATATTTACTGTATTTATTAGACAATGATGACTAATAAAAATGTCCCAGAATGCACCATTAGCAGTTGAGGCATACCTATACCTTCTTATCTTATTTCATTCATGAGTCAGATGACCTCAATATATTTAGCATAAGGTAGGTACTTCCTTAGTATTTACTTCCTTACTTGGTTTGGGTGATAGAATTGATTAGGAAAATTTTATTATTTAGGTACTAGCAGCGCTCCGCGGTTTCACCCGCGTAAGTCTCGATCCCGTGGAAATATCAGGATAAAAAGCAGCCTCTAAGTAGCCTTCCTCGAAAAATGGACCAACACAAAAAAGAACTTGTCAATTCCAACGAGTAGTTCCTGAGATGAGAGCGTTCAAATAAACAACGGAAGCCCTCAAAGATGAATAATTTTCCCCCGTTTTTTCCACATTTCCCACTGATTCTTCGCTCCTATGTGTCGCAGTGTAATGTAATAAGTATAGCCTAAAACCTTCCTCGATAAATGGACTATCCAACACAAAAGGAACTTTTCAATTCGAACCAGTAGTTCCTGAGATTAGCGCGTTTAAACAAACAAACACTTCAGCTGTATAATATTAGTACCTATAGTATGATGCCCTTGGTCATCTATTTAAAAAAAACCGCATCAAAATCCGTTGCGTAGTTTTAAAGATCTAAGCATACAAAGGGACATAGGGACGGCGAAAAGTGACTTTATTTTATACTTACTAAGTAACTAGTAAATATTTGATTGTTTGTTTGCATTATATAGGCTCCGAAACTACTGGACCGATTTTGATGAAACTTAGTAGGTATAAGTAGGTACATCTTACTACACTGATTAATTGGGAGTGATTTATGGTAATTTTTATCCCGATATTCGCGAAGTACACGGGTGAAACCGCGAAGCGCTGCTAGTCATCAATGAATTCGCAAGTATTTGACCTCGTTAACTCCGAATTCAATGCCGCACGGACTCTGTCAAGGTAAAACGGTGAAAGCCAGCGAAAGTAGAATAATAACTACTCTGTTATCAATGTTTACTTGTTAATTACTCATTTTTTCAAGTGAAAGAAATGTGATCTGAACTTTAAGGCGCGGTGGGCAAATATCCACGTGCAAAGTGGAAGGTTGAGCCTTCGATTCTCACCGTGGACCAAATTTCTATGATCTATCATCACTAGTATTAAACCACAAGTCGTTATGTAGGTATCCGGTTAGGTATGCATAAATCTTTAAAACTACCTACGCAACGGATTTTAATGCGGTTTTTTTTAATATTGAGTGATCAACAGGAAGGTTTTATATACAAGTCTTGATCTTAGTAATAGGGCCCCGTTTTTACCGTAGGTACGGAATCCTAATAAAACTGGAAAAATAATTCAATTAACTCGAACATGATTTCACAATAGATATCTGACAGTTTTTTTGTAGGATAGGTACCCTCTACTGAGTTCTGATTGCCTGGTACTTACAGACCAAATTACTATTATACAATTTACACGATAAAGGAAAAAGAAAAGTTGAAGAAAGAGAGAGATACCTAACCTAACGTTATAAGTGTGATTTTATACCTTCTACTAACTTCTGATTGCCTAGTACTTCTAACAGACCAACGACTATTTTATAGAGCAAATGGTTGACTAAGCTGGTATTATATGCACGGAGATGTTAACACTACTGGCGAGTAGTGTAGAAGGAAAAAAAAATCCCTACGACACTACCGGTAGTGCGGTGGGTAATGAATGCTCTGAAACTACTGGACCGATTTAGATGAAACTTGGTATGAGGATAGATTGATTCATAGTTTTTTTTTTTTTTTTTTTTTTCTGCTATTCTTATTCTCTGATTATTCTGTCTTTTAATTTTAAACTTTTTTGTTCTTTATTATTCTTCCTCATTTTTTGTATTTTTTTTTTATGTTCTTATGATTGCTTGTCAATATTTCTAAATATTTATTTACCTATGTCGTGTGCTTGTCCAAATAAATGTTTTTCTATTCTATTCTATTCATTGGAAGCAACATAGGCTACTTTTTATCCCGATATTTCCACGGGATCAGGACTTACGGGGGTTTAACTGCAGACTCTGCTAGTATACTTCTTAGGTTTTTTGCATTTTGTCGAAGAGACTCATGCTATTTGCTAATTATCTCGGTTCCTAAATCGTGTTTTTTGGTAAAAACTTCACTATCACTACATAGTATAAAACAAAGTCGCTTTCTCTGTCCCTATATCCCTTTGTATGCTTAAATCTTTAAAACTACGCAACGGATTTTGATGCGGTTTTTTGACGTGACAACGTTTTATAAATTGGTTTGCCGGGTGACACTTCAAGAAACTGCGTTACGCTCCGCTGACGTTATGCGCTCACAATGAGAGCGAGTGAGAGGCACGCGGGCATGGTTAGCCCGCCTAAGAGCGAGAGAGACAGACATAAAAAGTGAAAGGCACGCGTCCCTTCCACTCGAGCACAGTTGTTGTCACGTAAAACTTTCGCCCGTATACCGACTTTACAGGCAACCAGTTTTTAATAGATAGAGTGATTCAAGAGAAAGGTTTATATGTATAATACATGTATAATATAGCCGTGCGAAGCCGGGGCGGGTCGCTAGTCAATAATAAAACACAATATTTTTTTATAAATATTTGTTTATTTAGTAATGTAAGATGATAAGTACATAAACTAAGTAATAAATAAATAACTACTTAAAATACTATTATTTTATACATTTTTTTTATTATTAAGTATACAATATTTCTAAATAAAAAAGGGAAAACCACGCGACCACGCACGCATCACGCGAGTCCTTTTAAGGTGAAAGGGTACCTGCGCGCTCTCCATACAAACGTAGTCGACTGTTTCCTCCCTGGATATTGACACTAGCACAAATATTTTTGTGCCATAAAACCTATAACTGCCATGACTATGCCCCTATGTTTTGGTTTTTTTCATTTTCTAATTATCATAGAAATTAAAATTAAAAAAAAAACAAAAAATAGTCATGGTCATGGCAGTTATAAGTTTTATGCACCAAAAATATTTGCTCTAGTGTCATTATCCAGGGAGAAAACAGTCGACTACGTTTGTATTAGTTTGTATGGAGAAAGCCCCCGGTACCCTTTCCTCTTAACGGTGAAAGAATTGGTTTTTTTTTAAGTTTTTAATTTTTTAAATAGGTCAGCGTTTGACTACTATCATCACGCGATGGTAAGTGACGATGCGGTGTAAGATATAGCACGCGGTGTCTAGGGTCCGTATTAATAAACCGAACTCAATATCGATGTCAATCTTGAGTTTGCTCTTGAGTTGTTGCGCTGATTAATAAACCTATCTTAAGACGCGATTAAAGAGCGACGTATCACTTGAGTAATACCGTATTAATAAATCAAACTCAGCTCTCAAGATATGTCTCAAGATGTAGTTTCGTGAACTTAAGTCTGATTGCGGGTCATAAAACTAAAGTTAGAGGGCATTACAGTGAACAAATAAAGTCATCACACCAAACCTTTAAAACGTCTCGGAATAATTATCTAATAGTAAAATCTTACATTTTGTAAAATATTTTCACATTCAAAACAAGTAGACAGTAAAATATGACGAAACTACCTACCATAGGGTAAAAACAGACCATTTAAGGTAAGAACATAGCGCTACTGTCATTCAAGGTCGCTCTCAAGATCAGTCTCAAATATCAGGAGCGATATCAGCTTGGTTAAAACTTGAGTTTTATCTATTAATTAACGCCTAACTTAAGATAGTGACCACATCTCAAGACTCACTCGATTGATACGCACTCAAGATCGTTATTGAGAGCGATTTATTAATACGGGCCTAGAAGATACCTATACGCTCGTCACTCAAAGACCACCAAATACACGGGGACCTTCGAGGGACGCGAGTGGTGGTAGAATAATTTTCTTAAAGAATATTAAATTAAAACAAACCAAGGGCGAGTCGGACTCACAGGGTTCCGTACTATTACGATACATATCGACCAAAAAACCCTAAAAATATTTTATGTCAGATGAGGCTGTATAGGTTAAAAGTCTTTTGCCTGCCCTTTTGGGAGTATAATTAACAAAAATTGTAAACATACATTACATAACATTGTTGTTATAGCGGCAACAGAAATACAACATCTGTGAAACCTTGAACTGTCTAGCTATCACGGTTTGTGAGATACAGACTGGTGACAGACAGACAGACGGACAGCGAAGTCTTAGTAATAGGGTTCTGTTTTTAACCTTTAGGTACTGAACCCTAAAAATAAGCACAACATCGTCTTATCGTAAGTAATTCCACTTTGACAGTGCAAAGTAGACACGTAAATAAGCTAACATGCGCTTTATTAAACATTTTGATATCCTTTCAATTATCGAAAGGAAAAAAACTCATAAATTCCGGCGTATCCCAGTAGTTTTACCAGTCGAACTACTGGGAGTTTCCTTCCCAATAGACTTACTAGTAAGACTACTGGAACAACAAAAGACGATCGAACTAAATAACCATTTTTAGATGTTACGCATAATTTCAAGATGGTACTAAAAAAGGACAAGACCCATTATTGGCTTTTCCAAGAACAAAGTGTTCTTAAACATAATTTCAACTATAGGGTAACAGTAATAAGGTCAACTAAAAGTTTTTAAGCTATTGCATATAGCTTTTATCGCAGGCTTTGAGCGCGGCGAGCGAATCAAGAAATTCCGTAACGAAAATAAAACGTAACGTTTTTTTTTAAACCTGGATTTTAGTGACAAAATAACAAGAAAATAACCAAATGAATAGTTTTCCAGATTGACAATAAAGCAAATGTTTATCCAATGACCTGTTTTTAAATAGTTTTACCAATTTTATTTCATAAAAATTGCATTATTTGTAGTGTTCTACATGATTGCAGGAAACTACGAGTAAAACCAAACAATCTCCATTTTGTCATAGTTGAGTTCCCATAAATTTTATAACTATATTGATTCCAGGTAATATGAATCGATCAAAACGCAATTGGAACGTAATCGATTCATAGTTAAAAACTAGTAGAACTTTAGCCTAATGCTCATGAAAATAACTTGATAAATAAAGCCCCCATTTTGAATTTTTATTGCAATTTTCGATAAAAATTCAACATGGCAGCTTTATCGATCATATTTTGAGAGTTGATGTAGTTATATCGCTTTGTCGTATCGTGTTTTGGTCTTCATGCTAGGCAGGCTGGCACTCCAATACTTTTGCTGTTATGATCCTCCTTATACTAGTTATCTACACTTCTACACTAATATTATAATGAGAAAAGATTATTTTGTTTGTTTGTAACGAATAGGCTCCGAAACTACTGGACCGATTTAGATGAAACTTGGTATGTGTTTGCTGGAGACCTGGATTGACATATAGGCTACTTTTTATCCCGATATTCAAACGGGATCGGTAGTTACGCAGGTGAAACCGCGGAGCGCTGCTACTTAATTCTAAATGATAATTGCGCTATAAAAAAAAGTTTTAGTACAAGCCGTATCTTCTATGGAAGTGGACTTTGTCCTTTTTAGAAATAATTAATTTATGAATTATTATTGCAAGAAAAATCAAGAAGGTTATAAAATATTTTGAGATTTTATTAGTTTTATTTATTTAATTGTACATTTTTAATGAATAAAGCTGTGCTAATTAAGCTAAAAGAAAAGCTAAGCTACCGATAATTAAACTTAATATTTTATATAAGAGCTAAAAACAAGCGTAATTTGGAATCAATAAAAAAACCCTGAATTAATAATATTCATAAACTAAAAACTAAAGTTTCTAGTATATTAACAAGAATCGACTCGCGGTTCCACCCGCGTAACTCCCGATCCCGTGGGAATATCGGGATAAAAAGTAACCTATGTTACTGTCAATGAATCAATGTATCCTCATACCAAGTTTCATCTAAATCGGTCCAGTAGTTTTGCTACAAACAATAAACGAAAAAACAATATTTCCTTATTATAATATTAACTAGCGACCCGCTCCGGCTTCGCACGGCTATATTATGCATGTATTATACTTAAAAACCTTCCTCTTGAATCACTCTATCTATTAAAAAACACCGCATCAAAATCCGTTGCGTAGTTTTAAAGATATAAGCATACATAGGGACAGAGAAAGCGACTTTGTTTTATACTATGTAGTTATGTTAACTATAGCTTCAGCCATACTGAGGAGGCTCACAGCTAAGCGACGCTCGCTGATCGTTTACGGTCGTGCGGGTTAAGCGACGCCTGGCGCGGTCATTACTTCGATAGGTGGCCAATTAGTAGTGTGGCAAAAATGTGTTTTCGTGAGCCCCTCCGTGCTTCGGAAGGCACGTTAAGCCGTTGGTCCCGGTTGCTACCTCTAGTAGCAGTCGTTAGGTCAAGTTAGAGGCCTTAAGGCGATCTGAAAACTCTAACAATAGGTGAGCCACACCACTATACGAGAAGAAGAAGAAGACCCATACTGAAACTGTTGGAACAACTGCCGGACCGATCGCGATGAAATTTAGTATAAAAATAGCTTGCAGTTCGATATGAACGATATATCTTGTAAATATTTTTTTTTGCAACGAAATGGCTCCAAAACTTCTGGACCGATATTAATAAAATTTTGTATGAGAATACATTGATTCATTGACAGTAACATAGGGTACTTTTTATCCCGATATTCTCACGGGATCGGAATTTACGGGCAAAACAAGGCGCAGCTATAGTCACTATCACTACATAGTATAAAACAAAGTCGCTTTCTCGGTCCCTATATCCCTTTGTATGCTTAAATCTTTAAAACTACGCAACGGATTTTAATGCGATTTTTTTAATAGATAGAGTGATTCAACAGAAAGGTTTATATGTATAATACATGCATAATATAGCCGTGCGAAGCCGGGGCGGGTCGCTAGTCACTACATAGTATAAAACAAAGTCGCTTTCTCTGCCCCTATGTATGCTTAAATCTTTAAAACTACGCAACGGATTTTAATGCGATTTTTTTAATAGATAGAGTGATTCAAGAGGCAGGTTTATATGTATAATACATGCATAATATAGCCGTGCGAAGCCGGGGCGTGTCGCTAGTCTATTATAAAGAAGAAATATCAAATACTTTTTTGTTAATTATTTTCTTTCTACTGTATTTTCTGAATTGTCTGTCACTCTATCTTATACTTTTTGGACCTTGTACCTATTCTTATAATTTCCTGTCTTTTTATCTTATTCTTTTGTTTCTTATTGTTTCTTGTTCCTATATGTATAATATGTATGTATATATATACAAAAAAAAAAAGTATATAAGTAGTTTATCCGTTATCTGGCACCCATAACACAAGCTAATGCTTGTAGCATTAGCTTGTGTTATGGGTGCCAGATAACGGATAAACTCCAGCCCCAAGCTAAGCAACTTAATAGTTGCTTAGCTTGGGGCTGGATGGCGATGTGTAATATGTCCTGAAATATTTATTTATTTTATTTATTATTGTTATACATTCTATGTTTTGTTTTGTCAACAACTATCAACTGTGCTAAATATGTTTTTGTCGTGTGCTTGTCCAAATAAATGTTTTTCTATTCTATATTATTTTTCGTTCTTTGTTTGCAACGAATAAGATCCGAAACGACTAAGCCAATTTTAATAAAACTTGGTATAGGGATACATTGATTCATTGACAGTAAAATAGGGTACTTTTTATCCCGATATTCCCACGGGATCGGGAGTTATACGGGTAAAATCGCAGACAGCTGCTATGTAATTAATAATATATTAAGCAGCACATACAGTGACATCTAGCGGTTTCAATTCTAATTTTATATCGTCGGATTTCAATTCCTGCACCATATCACGTATTCTGTAACAAAAGAAAATATAATTATTAATCTATCCTAATATAAAAACTGGTTGCCTGTAAAGTCGGTATACGGGCGAAAGTTTTACGTGACAACAACTGTGCTCGAGTGGAAGGGACGCGTGCCTTTCACTTTTTATGTCTGTCTCTCTCGCTCTTAGGCGGGCTAACCATGCCCGCGTGCCTCTCACTCGCTCTCATTGTGAGCGCATAACGTGAGCGGAGCGTAACGCAGTTTCTTGAAGTGTCACCCGGCAAACCAATTTATAAGACGTTGTCACGTCAAAACGTAAGAGTCAGTTGGTTTGAAAGCACTAATCTCAGGAACTACTGCCTGCCTAGCATGAAGATCAAAACACGATACGATAAAGCGATATAACTACATCAACTCTCAAAATATGATAGATAAAGCCGCAATGTTGATTTTTTATTCTAAATTGCGATAAAAATTATGATAAAAATTCAACATGGCGGCTTTATCTATCATATTTTGAGAGTTGATGACGTTGATGTAGTTATATCGCTTTATCGTATCGTGTTTTGGTCTTCATGCTAGGCATACTGATTCGAATTTAAAAATTATTTTTGTGTTTGATAGTCCATAGACGACCCAGTTGGCACAATGGTCACCATACCGGACTGCCAAACACAGGGTTGCGGATTCGATTCCCGCCTCAGACATGTATTTATGCTTAGATATTTGTCTGTGGTCTGGTTGTTTCTATGTATTATAAGTATTTATTAACAAAAGAAAAAGTATATAAGTAGTATATCCGTTGTCTAGCACCCATAACACAAGTGTAGTTACTTAGCTTGGATCTAGATGGCGATGTGTGCAATGTCCTGTAATATATTCTATTAGAAAAATATATTTTTTATGTTTGCAACGAATATGCTGGACCGATTCTGATGAAATTTGGTATGATGATACTTTGATTCATTGACACTAACATAGGTTAGTTTTTATCCCGACATTCCCACGGGATCGGGAGTTACGCGGGTGATAAGACCATAACAAAAGGGGTTGTGATACTTACTTGGCTAGCTGCGCAGGAGTGACGAATATAGTGTCATCGTCTTGCACATCAGACGACGCTGGATACTGGATCGTTCCTAATTCTATTGACTTCGATGTTAGAGCCTGCAAAAATACAAAAAAAATATTAATTTCTTAAAAAAGAAAGAAAGCTATTTATGCTAAAGTTTTTTGACGACCTCTGTGGCGCGTCGGGCGAACACCCGACTGCGACGCAGAAGGTTGCGGGTTCGATTCCCGCCGGGAACAAGTATTTATGCTGACCATAAATTCTTGTTTCTGGTTCTGGGTGTTTCCTATATGTATAATAAGTATATATTTACAAAAAAAAAAAAAGTATATAAGTAGTTTATCCGTTATCTGGCACCCATAACACAAGCATTAAGTTGCTTAGCTTGGGGCTGGATGGCGATGTGTAATATGTCCTGAAATATTTATTTATTTATTTATTTAATAACATCGCAATATAATCACTATGGAGTCTCAATGGAATGGTAATAGATACGTCGCTGGTGTTACTTAGCAACATGGTATATGTTGCTAAGCGATATACCGTTTTGACAACTATCGAGATTCCATTGAGCCACGATTCCAATACCAAAGCGAGTCAGTGGTGTTTCGATAGAATAATTAACATTAGGAGAATAACAAAATATTATATTTTTGACATTTAATGTCTATTGCGATTCTATCGATACTCTAAAGAAACGAAATTGGGATTGTCCAAATTTCCTGACCTATGTTTTTTTTATTATTTTCCGTAAATATAGTCTCATTTACATTTCCTCACTAGTTCTTTTTTAATATTTTTTTGAATATTTCTAAACTTTTAAACGTAGTGACGTCACTAATGGCGTCATATCAGTGACTTCCATTGTCTAAGTTGTGTATAGAAAAAAAAAGTGTGTCCATATTTATTAGTTGCCTGTCATTTTCATAGCGCCGATGGTGACGTCATCAGAGTGCAAGTGAAGGTCAAACATATTTAATCGAAAATATGCTACATCGACGTTTATTTTTGATCAAATGTTTATCTATAATGTAGAAGAAGTCTATTTCTCTAAATGGTTTCGTAATTTCAATAAAAAAAAATGTATGAACAATCCCAATTGGTGAAGATCTGATGAGAGTACACTTTTTTTTCTACACAACGTAGGCAATGGAAGACATTGATATTACGCCATTAGTGTCGTCACCAGTCACCACGTTTAAAACTTAGAAATATTTAAAAAGATCGAAAATCTGAAAAATATTCGAACGCTCCGGCTTCG
Source organism: Idaea aversata (assembly GCA_907269075.1). Classification (NCBI taxonomy): domain Eukaryota; kingdom Metazoa; phylum Arthropoda; class Insecta; order Lepidoptera; family Geometridae; genus Idaea; species Idaea aversata. The sequence goes on along the minus strand of OU026112.1, from coordinate 4,465,197 downwards.
CACGGCTATATTATGCATGTATTATACATATAAACCTTCCTCTTGAATCACTCTATCTATTAAAAAAACCCCATCAAAATCCGTTGCGTAGTTTTAAAGATTTAAGCATACAAAGGGAAATAGGGACAGAAAAAGCGACTTTGTTTTATACTATGTAGTGATTAGTCTATATTTACGGAAAATAATATAAAAACCATAGGAAATTTGCCAATGAATATTATTGTAAATCAGGAGTTTTAGGCCTTTTTTAGGAATAGAAACAACACCTAATAAGTCTTTAGGTACCTAGTTAAGTATGAAAGTAATAAGTAGTTAGGAACACAAATAACGGTTGACATTATGAAATGGTTCCAACATAAACCACTGACGTGGATGGTGAACTGAACCACATTTCACCTTTCATTATTAAGTGAACGTTGTTACCTTTCCTATAGAATACAGAAGAACCCTATAAGGAATACTCTTACTGTGTGCAGCGTCAAATTCAAACACCTTACCAACTGATCAACTAAAACGCTCGCTTTTATAGGCGGTGGTGGGGATCGGCGATGCTAACAGCAGGTTTGATAACAGACGTGACGTTTTAGTCGTTTAAAAACTCGTAATTATTGTGGGAATATATAACTTACAGCGGCTAGCTCGGTAGCTGGGAACTGGGCGAAGTCAGCGTCAACACACCGCCACGGCCGATGCACCAACAACTGACGTTTGGCTTCAGCTTGCAGCGAACACAGCCGATCCTGTAAACCAATCGGAAAGAGAAGGTAAATAACGCCGTCGAAATAACGGAAATAAGCCAAAGTACTTTCAAGTGCCCCTAATTGTTGTACGAGTTGAATAGAATAGAACAGAAACCCAAAATCTATGAAACTATTCTTAGTCTTATACTGAATGAAACAGAACGGAATAGCATACAATGGAATATAATGAAAAACATAACGGAATAGAATAGAATGAAACAGAACGGAATAGAATATAATAAATAATAAATAAATAAATAAATATTGCAGGACATTTCACACATCGCCATCTAGCCCCAAGCTAAGTAACTAGACTTGTGTTATGGGTGCTAGACAACGGATATACTACATAAATACTTTTCTTTTGTAAATATATACTTATAATACATAGAAACAACCAGACCACAGACAAATATCTAAGCATAAATACTTGTCTGAGGCGGGAATCGAACCCGCAACCCTGCGTTTGGCAGTCCGGCATGGTGACCATTGTGCCAACTGGGTCGTCAATGGAATATAGATAGAAAGATATATCTTTATTTGGCCAACAACAAAACTAAAACTTAGACACAACTTATTTAATGAAAACAGAATGGAATAGAACGGAATGTAATAAAATGAAACAGAACGGAATAGAATAGAATATAATTAAATAGAATGGAATAGAATAGTTTATTTCAGACGAAATAAAAAATAAATAAATAAATAAATATTTCAGGACATATTACACATCGCCATCCAGCCCCAAGCTAAGCAACTTAATGCTTGTGTTATGGGTGCCAGATAACGGATAAACTACTTATATACTCTTTTTTTTGTAAATATATACATATTATACATATAGGAAACACCCAGAACCAGAAACAAGAATTTATGGTCAGCATAAATACTTGTTCCCGGCGGGAATCGAACCCGCAACCTTCTGCGTCGCAGTCGGGTGTTCGCCCGACGCGCCACAGAGGTCGTCGAAAACACGAAAAACACGACAACATAGATTACAGAAGATGATGAGGCAAAAATTCCACAGTAAAATAATGGTCAATCTAAATACACACCGATAAAAATTAAATTACACAAATAAAATAAAAATAAACATCACAAATAAAAAATATAAGGCAAAAATTGACAAGGTTTCAGTAATCCGAAGGTATTTAGTCTAGTTTACCTCCAACTGCCTTCTAATGTCCTTCTGCTTCTCCTTGTGTTGCTTTAACGCGTGCGCGTACTGCGACGGTTCACGCGGGAATTGCATTAGCCCGGACCTCGCCACGAATAGCGTCCATTCCTGGGGAACGAAATAAATATTGTAGGACACTTTACACGGTACCCCTAGATGGCGCCGTCTAAAGTAGTGGGGGTGCCACCTATGACGTCACAAAGATGCTATTAAAAAAAAACCTTAAAAAAATTGCTTTTTTAAAATATTGTTCAAAATAAGATACCTACAATACAAGTCATTTTACATGCTTTGTTAAAGATTTTACTACCTCTTATTTGATACCTAGTTTACTCAAATCGGATAAGTGGTTATCGCTGACAAAATCTAAACCTTTAAGGCGCCATCTTTGTGACATTATAGTGGGCACCCCCACCCCTTTGGAAAGTGACAATATACATTTTAATAATCAGTAATCCTTACTGATTCCAACGATACCTGTTGTCACTTTCTAAAACAGTGAGGGTGCCATCTGTGAAGTCACAAAGATAGCGTGTAAACTGACAGCCAACAAAATCTAAACTTATCAGGGCCCCATCTTTGTGACGGCATGGATGACACCCGCACCACTGATTATCAAAATGCATGTTGTCGCTGTCTAAAGTGGTGGGGTTGCCACCTATGACGTCACAAAGATGCTATTAAAAAAAAACCTTAAAAAAATTAAAATATTGTTCAAAATAAGATACCTACAATACAAGTCATTTTACATGCTTTGTTAAAGATTTTACTACCTCTTATTTGATACCTAGTTTACTCAAATCGGATAAGTGGTTATCGCTGACAAAATCTAAACCTTTAAGGCGCCATCTTTGTGACATTATAGAGGGCACCCCCACCCCTTTGGAAAGTGACAATATACATTTTAATAATCAGTAATCCTTACTGATTCCAACGATACCAACGATACGATACTTTCTAAAACAGTGAGGGTGCCATCTGTGAAGTCACAAAGATAGCGCGTAAACTGACAGCCAACAAAATCTAAACTTATCAGGGCCCCATCTTTGTGACGGCATGGATGACACCCGCACCACTGATTATCAAAATGCATGTTGTCGCTGTCTAAAGTGGTGGGGTTGCCACCTATGACGTCACAAAGATGGCGCCTAATAAGTTTAGAATTTGTCGGTTATTGCGATAACCATTTATCCGATTTGAGTAAACTAGGTATCAAATGAGAGGTAGTAAAATTTGTAACAAAACATGCAAAGACACATTTATTATAGGTATTATATTTTAAACAATATTTTATTTAAATAAATAAATATAAATAAATATTTCAGGACATATTACACATCGCCATCCAGCCCCAAGCTAAGCAACTTAATGCTTGTGTTATGGGTGCCAGATAACGGATAAACTACTTAATTATACATATAGGAAACACCCAGAACCAGAAACAAGAATTTATGGCCAGCATAAATACTTGTTCCCGGCGGGAATCGAACCCGCAACCTTCTGCGTCGCAGTCGGGTGTTCGCCCGACGCGCCACAGAGGTCTTCACAAAACACATAACTAGTGCAATGCATTATACTTCGTTATTTTTACACCAATTTGAAAAATTAAAAGTTTGAGGAACACTACGAAAACGTAGCTAAATATTTACTGAATTTTAATCTAATTTAAATTTTAATCGGGAATATTGCCTAACAAACGTATTATGTTGTCTAGCACCCATAACACAAGTCTAGTTACTTAGCTTGGGGCTAGATGGCGATGTGTGGAATGTCCCGCAATACTTTTTATTTATTTATTTTATATGCGAATGAGCTCTGGGTCACGTGAGGTTCAGCTAATTGGTAATGTGACTGTACAATCCACGGTCGAAAGTCTCTGCCCACCGTAACGTCTACAATCCCGTGCAGCACTATTTGAACATTATAACAACGTAACCTGTGGATCGAATCCACGTCGGTTGGTGTAGCGAGTGGCGACTTATACCACTCACACAACTAAACACATGAAAATAATAAACACACTGAGTACTTTTAATTCAAGTATTTAACCCCCGACGCAAAAACGACGGGGTTTTATAAGTTTGACGTGTCTGTGTGTGTATCTGTCTGTGGCATCGTAGCTCCCGAACGGATAAACCGATTTCGATTTAGTTTTTTTTTTATGTTTGTGTGTAACGTCTATTAGAAGAAGGTCGTAACTCCAAAACTTTGTTTGTATACATAATTATATCTATAGCTATCTATCGTTTACCTGCATCTGAGTTTTGTACGTCCAATGAATTGCAGTCTTTGATTTGTTAATCGCATTATAACTACTCTACTCTACTCTTTACTTGTTCTTTCTAGCTTTTACTTTACTTTGTGTTTATCGTGTTCTGTTTCTTTCTGTGTTGTACAAATAAAGTTATCTATCTATCTATCTATAATTACTTGCCTAGACTATATGTATGTGTGTAGGTAGGTCCATATTTGTTTGTATCTAAGTACCGTACATTTACTCTTAACTCTATGATTATTGTGTGTTTTCTCTTATTACCGAATTGTATTCTTTTAGAGAAAATAAATGTATTAAACAAAAAAAAACTTGTTAATAGTATTATTGTAGCAAACTGATCATTTACATATGACCCACACTGTACTTACAGTTTGTAGTTTAGCCAGTTCCCTCTCCAACGCTGCAGCAGCCTGTCTCCTGGCAACGGCGGCTCCGCCCGCGGGATGCTCCAGGGGACGGAGGCGGCTCATCGTCGCAGCCTCCGCTTTACGACAAGCGGCCACACGGGCTGAACGCTCGCGTTCTAACGTCCTGTGACAAATTATATACAAAATTAGCAAGAAGTAATAAATAATCTATACTATAGCTGAAGAGTTTGTTTGAACGCGCTAATCTCAGGAACTACTGGTTCAAATTGATTTTGTTTTGTGTTGAATAGTCAATTTATGCGAGGAAGGCTGCTACTTTTTGTTTTGATATTCCCACGGGAGCGGGACTTGGCGGATGAAACCGCGGGGCGCAGCTAGTCCTCTCATAAGACACTAGAGAATAATTTCCTGGTTTCAGTATGGGTCGAAAACCTATATGGTAGTTCCCGATGAACTAAATTCACGAAATTTAGCAAAAAGCAAGGTGTTACAGCACATGTAAAGGAAAATTTTCAAAAATTTAAAAATTTGAAAATATAGTATGTCCCCATACATACATAGTTAGACCAATTTACCTTGAACCTTACAATGCATGGGCGGCAAGGGGCGCCCAAACAAAATAGGGGTCAAGTTAAATTGGTAACTACCATACCACTGCAAGGGAAAGAGAGTTGAAACTAATGTACGGAACCCTCGGCGCGCGACTACGACTCCCACTTGACCGGTCTCTTTTTGTTTTTTTTTTTGTTGTTCACATACCAGCTAAGAACTTTAAGTTGCTGTTGCAATGCTTCGTTGACTTCGCCGGCTGCGAGTCCAGACGTCACTTTCACTGGTGTTTCTTCTGCAAACCATATTAATTGCTATTAAACAGGGTTATTGGTAATCATATCAGCAAACGGTTGAGGGTCACCTCTGTGCACCTAAACAAACAACTTTTTTTCTACGACTTAACGAAATTGAATTTCGATTTTTTTTTTAAATTTCAGGGTTATAAATAAGTAAATTGATTTTTATTTCAGGCAAAAACTCATATACAAATTCACAAAATTATAACTAATTATACAGATGTCAGAATTTCATTTTAATAGGTAGGTACACATAATATGCAATTAAAACTAAAAAATCAAATATACTAGAAGTTAAAATTAATAAAATTATGTAAATTCTGTAATGTAAAAAGTTATGTGAATTCGAAAATTACCTGCTTTTTTAAAACAAGATAGATCGAGTGTAATTTGTTCTCCAAAACACACATACAAAATACATCATCTGTGAAAATTTCAACTCTCTAGCTATGCAGGATGAATTTTTTATGTGGGCCATATCCTAAGGGCTATATCCTAAACTACAAGAGATAGCGAAAAATGCTGAAAGGAGTTGCGTGCCCGATTTTAATAAAAACTAAAACTGTATCATTAGATTTTTGAAAAATTGATTACCCTAGCCAGGAATCGAACCTTTTTCGCTATCTCTTATAGTTTAGGATATAGCCCTGAAGGCCCACATAAAAAAATCACCATTCACGATTTTCAAGTAAACATAGCCTCAAAAATTTCAAAAAAATGTTCCAAAAGTCGTAGAACAAAAGTTGTTTGTATTGGTTCACAGAAGTGGCCCTCAACCGTTTGCTAATATAGTTAACCAATAACCCTGTATACGTTAATCTGTATTAAAATGAATATAACATAAATTAAATTAAAATTAATTAAATTAATCCATGCAACAAAAACCGCAAAAACAATATAATTAGTAACAAAAATTCTGAAAGAAAAAATCGCAAATTATTTTTGTTAAAACTGCATTCCCTTTTCTAAAAATATCGACTAATTAAAAAAAACGGAGAAAATCTATGGACGACATCTATAGACGAAAACAAAAAACAAATATTTTAACACTTTTTAGACTTTCAAGTACCTAATATATATTTTTACCATTGCCACTCGAAAAAGGGCATTTGATTCATCGATAACAGTGAATAAAACGCTCTTTTACTCACTGAGTGAATAAAATCATTTTGAATTTGGAACATGCACGGATATACGAAATAATATGGACTTATAAAAAAAAACGTACTGAACTGAAAGTGCTGAAAGATCGTACTGGCTGGATGGAATATTAAATTTAAAAAAAGTATACCGCCAATTTAGATTTTTTTCTATCTGATAAAGTGGTGGTTTAATGTCATTGAAAAATCGAATAACATAAATAATATAATAAAATGAGTTGTTCCAGTGACGAAAATGAGACACTGACTCTGGAATAATTTCGAAATAAAACAGCAATTATAGTAGATAATTTGTTGCCGCCAAAATCTCGGGAGCATGACAATGGGAGTATGACATTTAATGACATGGAATAAAACTTAAAAATATATACAATTAAAAAAAATCTTTTCTATCTGTTCGTGGTTGTTTTAAGTTATTGAAACATGTACTAACATAAATTATATTAAAATGAGTTCTTCCAGTAACGAAAATGAGACACAATCTCTTGAACCATTTCTAAATTTATTTTCTCGCAGTCAATGGTAAAAAGTAGAGTACACAACTCGTGAAAAAAATAATTTATCTCGGTCCTTGTATCCCTCGCTCCGCTCAGGATTCTAATCTAGAATCCCTCGCTACGCTCGGGATTCAACTATAGAATCCTTCGCTGCTCTCGGGATCCAACTTAGTCCCTCGAATTAAATTACCTTTTTTTTCACTTGTTGTATAATCTACTATTTTTTGGACATTCCACACATCGCTATCTAGCCCCAAGCTAAGTAACTAGACTTTTGTTATGGGTGCTAAACGGATATACTACTTATATACTTTTCTTTTGTAAATATATACTCAAAATACATAGAAACAAGTTGACCACAGACAAATATCTAAGCATAAATACATGTCTGAGACGGGAATCGAACCCGCAACCCTGCGTTTGGCAATCCGGCAGTGACCATTGTGCCAACTGAAATTTAGCAAAATTTATTTAAGCACAATTTCATGCAATGAGCTCTAGTTCTAAAAAACCGGCTAAGTGCGAGTCGCACTCGCGCACGAAAGTTTTCATACCGTGTTGTATGGAACCCCACTTAAATATTCTTTTTTTCTGTTTTTAGTATATGTTGTAAAACGTAAACAGAAATACATAATCTGTGAAAATTTCAACTGTCTAGCTATCATGGTTCATGAGATACAGCCTGGTGATAGACATACGGACGGACAGTAAAGTCTTAAAAATAGGGTCCCATTGTTACCCCATGAGTAAAAAAGGTTTAAAAAAAAGGTTAAAAGGTTTCAAAGTCTAAAAAGTGTCAAAACTCACAACACAAATCTAACAACAAATATCCTTAATATGTCTTACGCGGTTGTTTTTCCGGCACGTTTGTTGGTGTCACCGCCGCTATAAATATTTAAGTAAATATATTACTACAATTTGTATTTATATTATGTTTAGGTTAAAGCCCGAAGTATGGTCATTCCTAAGTTTAACCAATTGCATTTGGTTAAACTAAGCCATCGTCGCAAAGACAATATCGGCGCTCGCACTTGTTAGGTCGGTTTTTTTTAATTATAGGTCAGCGAAAAGACCCTAAAATTGTAAACGTCAGGAAAGACAGACGCAGGTAACTGATTTCACTCCCTTGCAGGTCGAATAATGGCGGGGATGACGGGGGTTTGGTATAATTTTGATAGGAAATAAATAAATATTGCAGAACATTCCACACATCGCCATCTAGCCTCAAACTAAGTAACTAGACTTGTGTTATGAGTGCTAGACAACGGATATACTACTTGTATACTTTTCTTTTGTAAATATATTATACTTATAATACATAGAAACAACCAGACCACAGACAAATGTCTAAGCATAAATACTTCTCTGAGTCGGGAATCGAAACCGCAACCCTGCGTTTGGCAGGCCGGCATGGTGCCCATTGTGCCAACTGGGTCGTCAACTGACGTAAATAAAGTTTATATCACTTTGTATGGAAACTGGATTTTCTTTGTGTATCCCTTTTAGGAACCTATCCATTACTACAGTAAAGTGAGTCTCCTATTATATTACTTTTGATAATAAAGTTAGCGGTCTGGCTTTTTTGTAATGTGTCTGCTTCGTGACAACTCATTCAGTCTAACTCCTCGGAAAGACACGTTATAAAGAAAAACGCTTAGAATTGCTTTTGCGTTTTTAGCTTATGCTTGGGAAATGTGTAAGTCCGTTACTGGCGTAAATATATTGTTAAATTAGAACTGGGATCTGCAAGCATCGATATTGACTCTATAGAGATGGCGACATACATCTAGGTTTAACCGGTTACATATTGTTTTAACCGGTTACATCTAGGTTTAACCGGTTACATGTTGTTTTAACCTGTTACATCTAGTTTTAACCGGTTACATCTAGATTTAACCGGTTACCCCTAGGTTTAACTGTAACATAATGAGTTAAACCTAAGTTTTACAGTGAAAAAATTATTAAAACCGAAATGACACCGCGCTTCGGGCTTCAACAGCGACAACACTTATTAATATAAATGTAAACATTTATAAAATAGTAAAAAAAACACTTAATAACTCTATCAATCAATCAACCTATAGAACTCAATGAAATTTATAAATCCACTTTTTTGAGTTCAAAATTCATTAAAAATGTTACTTGGACAAAAACATATTATTTCTCACTCTTGTGGTTTACAGCACACTCAACAAATAATGTGTTTTTGACTCTAGTTACAAAAAAAAATTCCATAATCTTATACTGTATGGAATAAAAAGGGAATGCATGCAGGATTATTTTTTTAATACGCATTTAGTGTTGAATTATGTAACTTTCTACTTCGTTTAATTGAAACTTTATGTCTGAAACTGGAAGTAGGTGTCATCAACTGAATCTTGGTGTCAACAACTGAAACTAGGTGTCAACAACTCGAAACTAGGTGTCAACAACTGAAACTAGGTGTCAACAACTCGACTGAGGTGTCATAATTGGACCTAGGTCTTATCAACTGGTCTATCCACAAACGTCCAAGTTGTCACAAAACGGATATTTAGAGTCAATTATTCGCCGTCAGTGTCAACAACTCAGATAGCAAATTCAAACAAAAAAAACAGTTTTTTCGGAATATTTTAAAGTGATTTTAACTTCTCCGTGTTTTCTGAATTTTTGTTTTTTTTTTAATTCAATTGTCAATACCATTTTTGTATCAAAATGGTGGATTTCGGTTCCAGTTTCATTTAATTTAATATCAATTCTCATTGTAAGTGCCAATATAAAGTTACATAATCCACAACAGTTAGACAAGACAGACAGGCAGACATCGTCGATATGGGTAGTGAATCTTACGTGTGTAATCTCGTACGGTTGGTGTCGGCACCGTGGCTGCACGTACAGACAACGTTTTAGTATGCAATACACACACATACACATAATACATAGGTGTCAATGATTAAATCTAGGTGTCAACTACTAAACCTAGATGGCAGCAATTGAATCTAGGTGTCAACAACTGTATCGAGGTGTCAACAACTGCACCGAGGTGTCAGCAATTGAATCTAGATGCCAATAACTGAATCTAGGTGTCAATAACTGCACCGATTGTGTCAGTAATTGAATCTAGGTGTCAATAACTGCACCGAGGTGTCAGCAATTGAATCTAGGTGTCAATAACTGCACCGAGGTGTCAGCCAATTGAATCTAGCTATCAATAACTGAATGTAAGTGTTAGCAATTGAACCTAGGTGTCAATAACTGAATCTAGGTGTCAATAACTGCACCGAGGTGTCAGCAATTGATCCTAGGTGTTAATAATTGCACCGAGGTATCAGCCAATTGAATCTAGATGTCAATAACTGAATGTAAGTGTTAGCAATTGAACCTAGGTGTCAATAACTGCACCGAGGTGTCAGCAATTGAATCTAGGTGTCAATAACTGCACCGAGGTGTCAGCAATTGAATCTAGGTGTCAATAACTTCACCGAGGTGTCAATAACTGAACCCAAGTGTCGTAACTTACAAACGATTTCTCTTAAAATTAGTAATAAGTGTATAAAAATGCAATTAAATGTCAGACTGTTAGAAAAATCAAACAAAATTATTTCGAAATTCAAACTTGAACTTACTCAAAAACGCCAAATCTATAAGAAAATCCATATAAAATTATTTAATATAGAAACTGTACAGTCAAAGGTTATAAGTGTAGTAGCACCAATACGACGTCATACAGTATTTCATAAAGCGCGTACAGGCGCGCATTAAGGTGAAAGGGTACTTGCGCTCTCTCCATACAAACGTAGTCGACTGTTTCCTCCCTGGATAATGACACTAGCACAAATATTTTTGTGCCATAAAACCTATAACTGCCATGACTATGCCCCTAGGTGTTGTTTTTATTTTATTTTCTAATTATCATAGAAATTAAAAAAATTAAAAAAATAGGGGCTTGATCAAGGCAGTTATAAGTTTAATGCTCCAAAAATATTTGCTCTAGTGTCATTATTTAGGGTAAAAACAGTCGACTACGTTTGTAATAGTTTGTATGGAAATAGCCCCCGGTACCCTTTCCTCTTAACCGCCTGACAGCGCTCAAAGTCGATTTCGGACCGCAGCCCAAGTTGACATCAGGTGAGCTACAGATGTCCGGTAATGAATGAATAAGCGGGCACCACAACTTTCATAGAACATAACTTTCATTTTTCTGAACTGGCACAGTGTCCTCTATCCGTAGGTGCCCGCTTATCCATTTATTACCGGACACCCTGTATATAGTTGTATAAATTAACACCGTTAGTGAGCTAGGGCCTTTAAAATGCTCCATAGACTGTCTCAAAGCCTGACAGCCACAAATTTCATCCATATTTGTCCATACGCCAACGACCTTGGTACACAGCCTACTAAATAGTTACTACTGGCACCGGTCGCCTTCGTTGGTGAAAACTGTTGATTGTTACTAATGTGGTTTGTTTTTCACAAAAGTGCTGAGATGGAATTGTAGGTGAGATTTTTACAGACATTTTGGTGTGATTTTGAGTCAAAAATTTCCTATAGTTTTGAAGCTATCGTAAAATTTATAATAAAAACTAGTTCTAGCTATGAAATGACAAAGAATTTTCGCCTCGAAATTATCCCAAAATATCGGTAAAAGTTTCACCTACAATTCCATCTCAGCACTTTTGAGAAAAACAAAACACATTCGTTACAATCAACAATATTAGTTGTAAGCGACGGGTATTTCTGGCGCGTTGCGTTTGGCAGCATAAGCAGCCTTAAAGTCACAACGGAGTTAAAATATAATAATTAACTTACCATGATGTGTTCCGCCTCGTTTCGCATACAATTTGAGTTTATCCCTGAGAGCTCCACGTTCGCTCTCCAACGAGTCTATATCCTGTTGCAGATGATCCATTGTCTCTTCAAACTCTTTCTCTTTACTGGAATCGAAAATAAATAGTTCAACGTTTGACCACTATCGTCAGACGATCATCATCATGGCGTATGGCATTCATCCTGCGTGGATCAAACCTCTATATCCAAGTTTTTTAGCCAGGTTGCGGCGGCAGTTGTAAGTTTATGAACTTCCGACATTCCACCGGGATAACGGCGAAGTGGGCATTCGTTTACCACATGGGAAAGGGTTTGGTCAGGTGCTCCGCAATCGCACTGTGGTGACTCCCTTAGTCCCCATTTATAGAGATGGTGGTTAGTTTTCCCGTGGTTGGAGCGAAATCGTCAGACGATGGTAAGTGACGATGCGAGTTTTTTGGCGGGAACGAGCCAACAACATGTCGTGCTGCAGTTTTATTTACACGAAACTTAGTTGTAAACCGAGTTAAATTGTATAATTCCGGTGGAAAGTTATCTAATTTAGTTCTGTGAAAGTGCACAAGTGTAGTGAAAGTAAAAATCAGTGTCAAACATGGACTTTTCTCGTTGCCTCCAAAATCTCCTACAAGGTTATAGTAAAGTAGCCACCGCTTTACTATGACCCCTGACTTGACAAACTGTGACTTGACGACTTGACCATCTTGAAACACTTTGAGCCCGATTTCTGTAAATCGGGCCATAACTTGATGCAAAATATTACTTGATACTGGCTATATGCACAAACCGTGCGAAGTCATAACTGAAGAAAAAAAAAAGTGACGATGCGGTATAAGATGTAACACGCGTTGTCTAGAAGATACCTATACGCTCGTCACTCAAACACCACCAAATACACGGGGACCTTCGAGGGACGCGAGTGAAGATAGGAAAACGGCAAATAAATATTTATTGCAGGATATTGGACACAGCGCCATCTATACCCAAGCTAAGCAACTAGCCTTGTGTTATAGTAGTCAGATAACAGATAAAATACTTTATACTTTGTTTTTGTAAATACCAGAAACACATATCCGTACAAAAAATATTGTTTGAGGTAGGAATCGAACCTGAATCCTTATAAGTTACTGGCGGAAGTTCGCCAACCGCATCACAGAGGTACTCAAATAGCACCTTAAGTCATTTATCAGTCATTTATATATTTACACCTAAATGCTGGTAGATCTTACCGTTTGAGTTGATTATTAGTATCCTCAAGCTTCCTCTGCAACTGTTCTATACGTAGCTCGGCGTCTCGTGACGCTGTCGACCATTTCTTCTCGCCTAATTCACGTCTTATCTGCATCTCTGATAGTTCTTCTTGTTTCGCCTTTAAAGAAGATAAAAATAGTACATTGCGATACAAGTGTGGAAAGTTGATCATTCCATAGAGGCGGTTTATGACGCACGAGCGGAACGCGAGCGTGGCAAAAGCCGAGATGGAATGATCAATCCACACGTGTATCGTACGACGTTTTTTATCACAGTTGCGAATAAAAAAAAAGATTTGTTAAAATAATAAAAAGTTTTTAAGAATTTTAGGTTATGTTTACTATTTTTTGTTAATTACACTCCCGAAAGGCTAGGCAAAAGAATTTTAACCTATACAGCCTCGTCTGACATACAATATTTTTTAGGGTTTTTTTCATTTGTTTTTGCGTCGCGCGTCGGCGCGGCGGTTAAAAACAGAATATAATGGTAAGGAAAAAGAATGTTTCTACTACCCAATATGTAATTAGCAGTAAGATACGTATTTAACATATCGGGATAACGTATTATTTTAGCACTAGTTGGATTTTTTTTTATCGCACGCGTGTATAATACGTTGCATTATGAGCCTAACAGCGGTTAAATAAGATCCACTTTATGAGCAACTGTGATAAAAAAAACATTTTTCTGCATTCATTTAAATTGTCCCCCGAAAACAGTCGGCCATCACATTTTAATCTGTGACGTCATGACTTGTCATGCCTCAGGGCTGTCAACATTATTAAAAAAAAATCTCGAGGTAAATGGAAAACCGTGACGTCACACGAAGGTCAGTCATGGCCGCCCGCGTTTCGTTTCTTTTACTCAGCAGACAAAATATTGCAAATTTATTTTGCGAAAATAAAATGTTTACAATACATTTGAATGCGAAATAAATATTGAAGAGTTATTGTAAACTTTTTAGCTTTAATTTTCAATATATTTCATCGCTATCATAGTCATGTAGCCAATTTTTTTTGTGTAGAATGTTCTGTAATATTTATTTATTTAATTATACCTTCAAAGCCTTCCTAAGTTCCTTGATATCAGCATCTTTGTTCTCTAACTTGATCGTCAATGATTTAGTCTCTTCCAATTGTTTCTTCACTAGTTGTGCTCGGAGGACTACAGGCGGTGTCGGCTGGAATTATGACAGTTTATTTTACATTGATAATAAAAACTTTTATCATTAATTTTAACCAATTTGATCAAGAATGTTAACAACTTTGATCATTCATCATCATCATGATGGGCATGGTTCATTTTACTTTTATTATAAACTAGCGACCCGCCCCGGCTTCGCACGGCTATATTATCCATGTATTATACATATAAACCTTCCTCTTGAATCACTCTATCTATTAAAAAAAACCGCATCAAAATCCGTTGCGTAGTTTTCAAGATTTAAGCATACAAAGGGATATAGGGACAGAGAAAGCGACTTTGTTTTATACTATGTAGTGATTAACACTTTGATCAATTATTTTTACCAATTTGATCATTATTTTTAACCACTTTAAGCATTAATCATCACCATTTTAATCATTAATGTTAACCTCTTTAATCATTATTTTAACCTACTTTTATAATTTATTTTGATCTTTCTTTGATCATTAATTTCAACCTTTTTTGATTATTAATCCACCTCGAACAATTAACCACTTTGATGATTATTTTAATCGGTACGTTCCTGTTGATCAATCTTTCTGGTAAACTAGTTTGTCCAAAAGGAATAAATTTCTTCATAGTCAAACTACTTTACCAAGTAAACAAAAGGCGATTGAAACGGAAAAAAGACGATCGAAATGGAAACAAAGGCGATCACAACGAAAACAAAAGACATCCAAAAAAAACAAACAAAAGACGATCGAAAAAAAATCTCATTAATTTTAACAACGGTGTTACACCATTTGATCATACATTTTTACCACTTTGATCATTAATGTTATAAATAATATCTTACCTTCTCAGTATGTACGTTTGTGAGCGACATCATATCGTATTCCTTGTCTTGCGCGAATGTAGCAAGTTTCGTAACGTCACCAGTTACGTGTGACAAGGCGTGTTTTATTGTACGCACCGGGCCGTGGTCGTCCTGTCAACATGAAGATAACATACATTTTAATACTTTCTAAAAATAATCACCCTGGTGGGATTTGAGCCCCCGACCTTCAATTTACCTAACATTTTAATAGAATAAAAAAACTTGGTAAATTTTTCCGACTTTTTTGAAACAGTGCATTAATGTTTTTGAGATTCTGGTAGTTTGGAAGCAGACGTTAGTGATTTTGAAATATAAACAGATTTGGTAATTCATACAAAACGTCAGTTTTATTTTGGCCAAAATGACTAAAATCAAATGTAAGCATTTTATTAATGACAGTCGCCTATCCAGCGTCCTGGTATCTACTATGGAGGCCAGTGGTGTGTGTTTGTTAAATACCTGCTGGTAAGTCTTGTCGACGGCAGCGGCCCAGACGGCCGCGAGCTGCGCATGCGCCAACGCTGCCGGCTCGCCGCGCTCACCCGCTGTCGCCGCGCACGCGCTCGCGCCTCGAGCGCACAGCGACACGCACCGAGCGGCGCGGTACAGAACCAACGCTGTCTCGCCGCGGAGACGTTCTATTAACTAGGAAAAAATAAGCCGGTCCATTAGTATGTTTTAATTTTAAAGACTTTGATCATTCGTTCTAAGCACTTTGTTCATAAATTTTTATGACTTTGTTAATGAATTATCACAAT
Source organism: Idaea aversata (assembly GCA_907269075.1). Classification (NCBI taxonomy): domain Eukaryota; kingdom Metazoa; phylum Arthropoda; class Insecta; order Lepidoptera; family Geometridae; genus Idaea; species Idaea aversata. Next base: position 4,449,300 of record OU026112.1, on the reverse strand, counting down.
TTTGATAATTTTAACCAAGTTGATCATTAATTTTAACCACTTTGATCATTCGTTTTAACCATATTGACAGAATCATTACATAGTATAAAACAAAGTCGCTTCTTGCTGTCTGTCCCTATGTATGCTTAGATCTTTAAAACTGCACAAACTTTTTTTTTTTTTTTAAGACTATTTCAAGTGATCATGTGTATGTAAATACATAAGCATTGAAAGAAATAAGGAAATTTGAAATTTGCACAACGGATTTTAATGCGGTTTTTGACGTGATAACGTTTTATAAATTGGTGAACACCTGCAATCTCAAAAAAGTGTGACGTCACGCGTCGTTACTGGAACGCCTCATGTTATTGACAAGGTAACTATAGCAACGTTTTATCGTTGCCATGGTTACCATCAATGTTTTCTTATGACGTTATCACGTAAAATTATCGTCCGTAAACCGACTTTACAGACAACCATTTTTTTTAATAGATATAGTGATTCAAGAGGAAGGTTTTGGCACATAAAACAAAACTACCACGCGTACGAAGTCGCGGGCAACAGCTAGTATAATATATAGCGATGTTTTGCTATTATTCTTTCTGTCTTTAGCCTACCTGTAAATCAATAGGCAACCTCTGCAACTGCACTCCAGGCGGTAATCTTCTTCTTATACTCTTCAATTGTTGTTGAAGAGCAGAGGAGCCCGTGCAGAGGGCCTCGTGGAGCTGGCCTAGTTCTTGTTGTCTGTCGGTTGCCTGTAAATATAGGAACAAAATTTAAATAGGCAAATAACAACGATAGGTCAATAACTGATTGGTGATTAATGATTAGCCAGAGACTTAAGAATGATTGACCTGTGATTGATCAATGATTGGCCAGTGATTGAAGAATTATTGACCTGTGATTGATCAATGATTGGCCAGTGACTGAAGAATGATTGACCTGTGATTGATCAATGATTGGCCAGTGACTGAAGAATGATTGACCTGTGATTGATCAATGATTAGCCAGTGACTGAAGAATGATTGACCTGTGATTGATCAATGATTAGCCAGTGACTGAAGAATGATTGACCCATGACTGACAATGACTAACCTGCAGTATATGTGTGAGAGCGCTACCGTCAGCATGCAAAGCGCGGGCCAACGCGTCGAGCGCGCGACACGACGCAACTAGCGCGGGTCGCGTCGCGCCTGTCGCGCCGGTCCCACCAACAGCGCTCCACATCGCCGATAGGTATGTCCAACAACGTTCTATGCCTATTTGGAAAAAAAAAATGTTAAAATATTTTAAACTAGCGACCTGCTCCAAATAATTTGTTTCGATCTTTTGACCGAACGAAGCGAGGTCTCATTCGTTAGGTGCCGTTTTTGTATATACATATATTTTAAATCAATGAGGAAGCTAGAATCATTAACAAAGAATTACCCGAGACAGGCCAGTCACGAACAAAAAAGCGTCACATTAAAACCCCTTATTTATAGATGGCGCCACCACTATGTATACCTCTTATATCTAGATGGCGCCAACGCTATTCTTTCTTAACCTTATAAGTACTACTAGCGACCCGCTCCGGCTTCGCACGGCTATATTATGCATACAATATAAACCTTCCTCTTGAAACACTCTATCTATTAAAAAAACCACATCAAAATCCGTAGCGTGGTTTAAAAGATCTCAGCATAGGGACTGACATAGGGACAGACAGCGGGAAGTGACTTTGTTTTATACTATGTAATATTGAAGTGAAATTAAGTATGTCATTTTGGTGTGAAACTCGGTATGTGGTTTATTGAAAAGTTACATTTGGGGTTGCATTTGTCAGAGGACGCAATTTTATTTTTTAGATATCAAGGGGATTTAGTTTAAAGTTAAATCCAAGTTTGAGGGATTGTAGCCCTTGTCCCACGGCCGCCATCTTGGAAAATGGTTTTAATGGTTTATTTATAGGTTTCACAAAAAATATAACTTAACATTTTTTGTTGCAAATAAGATTATCTACAACTTTTCTTAAGTAAAGTTTAGTCGTAAACCACAAATAAAAAAAATAATAAGCGAAAAAGTTGTAAGGACAAGAGCTACAATCCCTCAAACTTGGATTTAACTTTAAGCTGACCGCCCTTGATATCTAAAAAATAAAATTGCGTCCTCTGACAAATGCACGCTAAGCCCAAAAAAATGTAACATTTCAATGGACTAATGTAGGTAGCTGGAGACCTGAAATAACACATAGAACACTTTTTATCCCGATATTCTTATGATCGGAATTTACGCGAAACTTCGAAACTATACTAATCACTACATAGTATAAAACAAAGTCGCTTTCTCTGTCCCTACATCCCTTTGTATGCTTAAATCTTTAAAACTACGCAACGGATTTTGATGTGGTTTTTTTTAATAGATAGAGTGATTCAAGAGGAAGGTTTATATGTATAATACATGCATAATATAGCCGATAATACATAGAAACAACCAGACCACAGACAAATATCTAAGCACAAATTGTCTGAGGCGGGAATCGAACCCGCAACCCTGTGTTCGGCAGTCCGGCACGGTGACCATTGTGCCAACACGTCAAAATTCTTGTTCTTTACCATCAAGTGAACAGTTCTCATCAAGCTCGTTGTTCTTCAACAGATGAGCAGCCCCGTCCAACGCGCGCTCCTGTGTCGCGGCGTCCTGTAGGGCTCCGCCCGCCTGTAGCAGGGCTTCCGGCGTGCAAGTGTCCAGGTAATTAGACCATAATCCCGTGTAGCACTGGAAAAATAAAAGGCATTTTCGCATTAGAATAAGGAATTGAAGTTATCTATACGTATAAAATGCTCGTATAGAATGACTGACTGACGGATCAACGCACAGCCTAAACCGCTGATCGTAGAGACCTGAAACTTGGAGGGTGTGTTCTTTGTATGACGTAGGCATCCGGTAAGAAAGGATTTTGCGCAATTTTGCCCCTTAGGGGGTTAAAAAAGGGGCAAAATTTGTATGTGACAACGTGATTCCTTGATCCATCCTTCTAATTCTACGAGGACGAAGTCGGCAAAAGCTAGTTTAATAATGATTTATTCAGTTAGTTACATCTGTGTCTGAACTAAGTGGTAAGCTTGGTGGTATGCTTGGTGGTATACTTTATATTATCATCTATTTTAAGTTATATATATCTACTTTAATATCCTGCTTGAATGAACTCACAACCTACCATAAAAGCTAAATCAGTTCTTTTCCATCCAAAGGTTGCCTGGAAGAAATCGCTTTCAGCGATAAGGCCGCCCATTTGTGCAACTTGTACTTTCTAGCTATTACTTTACTTTGCTTTTGTATTTATATATTCCTTACTGTGTTGTACAAATAAAGTTATCTATATATCTATCTATCTATCTTGTAAAATATAAGGCAGACAGATTTGCATTCGAATAAGGAATTGTAGTTATTTAGTAATTTATATTAGCAAGCAGTTGATTGCACTTCCGAGCACCTAAAAATCAACTTTTGGTTCTACGACTTTTGGAAATTGAAACATTAAAAAAATGAGGTTAGGTGGACCTGAAAATCAGCTGTTCCTTACACGGGGAGGTCCTTAAGATTAACTTTATTTTTAAGTTTTATCGACTGTTCTTAGTCTGAACGCCTATAGCGTTTCCCCCGTTTTGTCTACCGTGGATAGTATATCGGCCCTTGCGGCCATGCTCGGGGGGTGGACAAAACTGACAGAGGGAAAGACTTTTGTTCTTTCCCTGTGGATAAAATGTCTCTGGCCATGCTTGCCCTGCTGGATGTAGAAGAGAGGAGACGCATGTGACTAGAAGAGTACTGAGTATGAATGTAGAGGGATGGAGAGGAAGAGGACGACCGAAGAAAAGATGGATGGACTGCGTGAGACAAGACATGAGAGAGATGAATGTGAACGATGATATGACGACTAATAGGAGTGAATGTAAGAAGAAGACATACTGCGTCGACCTCAAATAAATTGGATATAAGGACAGGAAGATGATGATGAGATGATATGATGCTTGCCCTGCTGGAGACAACTAAGCCGCTGGTTACATCACGATGTTTACTTTCAGGGCTAGAACGATGATGATAAAGGTGACAAACCTGTATCATATAAAGTTGATATTCCAACTGACATCTGAAGCTGTATTGCGTCGCCGTATGGGTTTTGGTGACCACTTCGCGATCCCACACGTTCACTGCTGGGAATCTGTATAAACGAAAACATAATTAGATATATTAATTTATAATTCACTCGCGTCCTTCGGGGGCCCCCGTTTTTTGGGGATCTTCAGTGAGTGAACAGGTATCTTCTATCTTATCTTATATATCGAGGGCTGACAAATAGCCAGCAACACTTTGATCCATTGGGATCTTTTGTGTTTACCCCTACCTTAATGTTTTTTACTCTTTGAAGAAGTGGTCGATTAACGCGGTGATCCCACTAAGAGGAAGAAACCTATATTCCTCCGGTTTGGGATACGCATACCCAAAGAGGCTCATACACTTCGCTGCTAAGACGTCGCATTCACACAGTATGTGCTCCATTAGTTTTCCTGACATCACCGCAGGCTCTGCAGTCATTATTTGAAGTTATCTTAATTTTTAAGAGCATGTCATTGGTTCCGTAATGTGTTGTCAAGGCACCAACCACAGCTCGTGCTTTACTTCTACTGTTGTTCAATATAAATCTTTCGGAGTCCTACGGGGGCACCCGTTTATTCGGGGATCTTCAGTGAGTGAACAGGTATCTTATAAGTAAGCGTGTTACATCTTAGACCGCATTGTCATCGCTCCGAAACTACTGGCCCGATTTAGATGAAACTTGGTATGAGGATACATTGATTCATTGAAAGTAACATAGGCTACTTTTTATCCCAATATTCCCATAGGATCGGGAGTTACGCTGGCGAATCCTACGTATATTATAAACTAGCGACCCGCTCCGGCTTCGCACGGCTATATTATGCATGTATTATACATATAAACCTTCCTCTTGAAAAAACCCCATCAAAATCCGTTGCGTAGTTTTAAAGATTTAAGCATACAAAGGGATATAGGGACAGAGAAAGCGACTTTGTTTTATACTATGTAGTGATAGTGATGTGAAAGTTTGTGTGTGTGTATGTATGTTTGTTACTTCTTCACGCAAAAACTACTGGACCGATTGCGATGAAACTCGGTATCTAGATAGCTGGAAACCTGGATTAACACATATGCTACTTTTCATCCTGATATTTGCAGGACATTCCACACATCGCCATCCAGCCCCAAGCTAAGTAACTAGACTTGTGTTATGGGTGCTAGACAACGGATATACTACTTAAATACTTTTCTTTTGTAAATATATACATATAATACATAGAAACAACCAGACCACAGACAAATATCTAAGCATAAATACTTGTCTGAGGCGGCAATCGAACCCGCGACCCTGTGTTTGGCAGTCCGGCATGGTTACCATTGTGCCAACTGGGTCGTCAGTAAATATGTAAGTATATATATATTTCCACGGAATCGGGACTTAGGCGGGTGAAACTACGAGGCGCACCTAGTATTATATACAGCACAAATAAGTGTATTATTGCAACCTATAGTATAGGGCTAACAAGAGCCCTTAGATATAGTTCGCATTAGGCTCGTATTTTAGTCGAGTAGTGAGTAAGTAATTTAGTCGAGTCGATACATTTTATTCTATTTTTATTAGGCGAGTGGCGAGTAGCCCCCCACCGCTCCCTGCTCACTGGCTCACCGACTATACAAGTCCGAACCTCTCGAATTAGTCGAGTTAATTAGTTGCCGCCTCATCGTTGCATTGTTTTGTAGGTTGTTCATCTTGCAATACACCACTCACTTGTAAACTGTACTCGAGCAAAGTGCGAACGATTTTTGGGCAGTAGCGAGTACTTTAGTTACTAAATTACTCGCTACTCGACTAAAATACTAGCTTAATGCGAACTAGGCTTTACAGAAACCTGGGATAAAAGTTTACCTTTCTCTAATTTGTCCTAATATGATTTCAGCCTTTGTGTTCAACCTTTGCAGCAGTAGAATCAGCAATATAGCATCATGGTCACCTGAAACGTAAATAATAACACCAATTTAAAAAAATAACAATGAAACATAATCATAAATTAGATACAATCCACGGTCAAAAGTCTCTGCCCACCGTAACGTTTACAATCCTGTGCAGCACTATTTGAACATTATAACAACGTAACCTGTGGATCGAACCCACGTCGGTTGGTGTAGCGGGTGGCGGCTTATACCACTCACATAACTAAACACATAGCTAACATGTTGACAAATAATAATCACACTGAGTACTTTTAATTGAAGTATTTAAGTTTGTGTGTAACGTCTATTAGAAGAAGGTCGTAACTCCAATACTTGTTGATAGTATTATTGTAGCAAACTGATCATTTACTTATGACCCATACAGTCTGAATTTTTTGTTATGTACGTTCGGCTGCATAACTGCAGACCCACCGTAGAACTCCAAAACGGCTGTTATAAGAATGTTTTCAACACAAGCAAGATTTTAGGCACCTGCTTTAGATGAAGTTTAAAGTCTTCTAACTCATCAATTAATCAAACAATTTTTTTTAGAATGCAAACATTCCAATAATAGTAATTTTAGAACACTACCGAGGGCTGCAATTATGCAGCCGACTGTACATTTATGCTGGGTGAGGTTGGACAGGCGGGGATCTACAGCGGTGCCTTCTGCTGCCCGGGGCCTGGCCGGTAGACCAGCACTGTAGTTTAGCATCATGCTTGCTGCAGCATTTCAGCTGAAGTTTATCCATTTAGTTTAGCACACGGCATTCCGAACTATTCCCTATTATGTGCCTATTAATTCATTCTTATTCTGCTTCATACAAAATGTATGTCAATCCGTGCTCCGTCCGGGCCACGCACGTACAGTATGGGTCATAAGTAAATGATTAGTTGCTATAATAATACTATCAACAAGTATTGGAGTTACGACCTTTTAATAGACGTTACACACAAATATAAATACTTGAATTAAAAGCACTGTGTGATTATTATTTTCAACATGTTAGCTATGTATTTAGTTGTGTGAGTGGTATAAGCCGCCACCCGCTACACTAACCGACGTGGGTTCGATCCACAGGTTACGTTGTTATAATGTTCAAATAGTGCTGCACAGGATTGTAAACGTTACGGTGGGCAGAGACTTTTGACCGTTGATTGTACACACCAGGCCCCGGGCGCGGCCCGGTCTAATGAGTCTCACCCCTAATTCGCTTATTTAACGTATCATACCAGAAGGCTGCATGAAGTGGTCAGGTAGACATGCTTGCAGCAGATCGGCTCGAGCCCGCGCCTGCTGGAGCTCCAAGGACCGTAGTTGCAGGTCTACGGAGCGAGTGCACGCTTGGGACGCAAGCACTAGGGAGCCCAGTTCTAATATAGTTTCTTTATATCATACCAGAAGGCTGCATGAAGTGGTCAGGTAGACATGCTTGCAGCAGGTCGGCTCGAGCCCGCGCCTGCTGGAGCTCCAAGGACCGTAGTTGCAGGTCTACGAAGCGAGTGCACGCTTGGGACGCAAGCACTAGGGAGCCCAATTCTAATATAGTTTCTTTATATCATACCAGAAGGCTGCATGAAGTGGTCAGGTAGACATGCTTGCAGCAGATCGGCTCGAGCCCGCGCCTGCTGGAGCTCCAAGGACCGTAGTTGCAGGTCTACGGAGCGAGTGCACGCTTGGGACGCAAGCACTAGGGAGCCCAGTTCTAATATAGTTTCTTTATATCATACCAGAAGGCTGCATGAAGTGGTCAGGTAGACATGCTTGCAGCAGGTCGGCTCGAGCCCGCGCCTGCTGGAGCTCCAAGGACCGTAGTTGCAGGTCTACGGAGCGAGTGCACGCTTGGGACGCAAACACTAGGGAGCCCAGTTCTAATATAGTTTCTTTATATCATACCAGAAGGCTGCATGAAGTGGTCAGGTAGACATGCTTGCAGCAGGTCGGCTCGAGCCCGCGCCTGCTGGAGCTCCAAGGACCGTAGTTGCAGGTCTACGGAGCGAGTGCACGCTTGGGACGCAAGCACTAGGGAGCCCAATTCTGCGGGCGGCTTCGTTGTCTCCTCGCTTGAGGCGCGCGATTCTGTGAAAAGGAAAAGTTCTGTAAAAATTGGCCAAGTGCGAGTCGTACTCGCGCACAAAGGGTTCCGTACCAAGTTTGTATGGGAGCTCCACTTGAATATTTTTTACTGTTTTTATGTATTTGTTGTTATAGCGGCAACAGATATACATCATCAGGGAAAAATTTGTATCAAACAGTCAGAAATAACTGTTTGAAAATCCGTTCAGACAGACAGACAGACGCGGTGAAGGAACTTTCTTATATGAAGTACTAGCTGCGCCCCGCGATTTCACCTGCGTAACTCCCGATCCCGTAGGAATATCGGTATAAAAGGTAGCCTATGTGTTAATCCAGGTCTCTAGCTATCTGCATACAGATTTTCATCGCAATAGGTCCAGGGGCCTAATTCTGCTAACACAATTGTGTTTCAATAGAGTGTCGATATAATCGTAATAGATATTTAATGTCAAAAATATGACATTACATGTCAAATTGGTATTCTCCTAACGTTAACTATTCTATCGAAACACCACTGACACACCACTGACTCACTTTGCTATTCTGCTCTAGAATAGTAGGTAGGTAATAAGATAGTGCACATACATGTTATGTTAGTAAATAAGCGCGCGCTCGCCAACAAACTGCACTTTGCGGTTTGGCGGGAAATTAGTATGTAAGAAAATGTGTACTTTTTTTAGTTAAATAAATAAAAATAAAAAAAAGAATCATGGCTCAATGGAATCTCGATAGTTGTCAAACCGATATATTGCTTAGCAACACATACCATGTTGCTAGGCAACATTAGCGACGTATCTATTAACATTCTATTGAGACTCCATAGCGATTCTATTGCGATGTTATTAAAACTTTAGCAGAATACCAAATAAACTTACAATCTCGATAAAATATCAATAGAGTCTCGATAAAATGACAATGGTAAATCCCTTAAAAATAGAAAAAAAAAAGATAGAAGAATAAGGCCCCAGTAGTCAAACACAAAAAAAAGATAGAAGAATAAGGCCCCAGTAGTCAAACACAAAAAAAAGATAGAAGAATAAGGCCCCAGTAACTGTAGTCAAACACAAAAAAAAGATAGAAGAATAAGGCCCCAGTAGTCAAACACAAAAAAAAGATAGAAGAATAAGGCCCCAGTAGTCAAACACAAAAAAAAGATAGAAGAATAAGGCCCCAGTAGTCAAACACAAAAAATTTCACATTTATAATATTAGTTGCATAGCACCGTACCTTGTTTAGAATCAGCTTGCGCTCTTAGCTCATTATATTGCTCAGTCATCTTTTGAACCAATTCTCTAAACTTCTGTATAGTTGAATCGCGGTCCATTATCGTTTCTAAAGCCGCTTCCTTTTCGCGGACAGACTGAAAAAATGTGCGAAAACAAATCTTAAAAATATATATAGCTGCTTTTCTATTGTAGGTAAAGTCGGCTGCATAATTGCAGCCCCGCGTAGAGTTCGAAGACTTTAAACTTCAACTAAAGCAGGTGCCTAGAATCTTGCTCGTGTTGAAAACATTCTAAGGCAAAACAGCCGTTTTGGAGCTCTACGGTGGGTCTGCAATTATGCAGCCGACCGTACATACGCCCTACATTTTAACATTTCTAAAATTCTTTAAACACCTTAAAAATATCCAACATAGTAAAGAATAAGGGCAAAACTTCGAACATTTACTTGTTTCCAAGGAGTTCTTGAAGTTCCTATATTACGACCCAAGTCCCTATTTGACGACCCAGTTGGCACAATAGTCACCATGCCGGACTGCCAAACACAGGGTTGCGGGTTCGATTTCTGCCTCAGGCATGTATTTATGCTTACATATTTGTCTGTGGTCTAGTTGTTTCTATGTTTTATAAGTACCTACATATTTACAAAAAAAAAGTATATAATTAGTATATCCGTTGTCTAGCACCCATAACACAAGTCTAGTTACTTAGCTTGGGGCTAGATGGCGATGTGTGAAATGTCCTGCAATATTTATTATTTTATTTGTTACTATTAAAAAAACCGCATCAAAATCCGTTGCGTAATTTTAAAGATCTAAGCATACATAGGGATATAGGGACGGCGAAAAGTGAGTTTATTTTATACCATGTAATGATTTTTTATGTGTACCTAATGGCGTCAGATGCTGATGAAGAAAATGAAAAACACGTGACTTTAATTAAATGCTTATATCTTTTTTCCACATCTATTTCACGAGATACCATCAATTTAATTTGTAATCTAGAAAAGCGTATTTTTTTCTATTTGTGTATATGCTTAAGTATTTTCTTAATTATTTGTTTTTGATGTGATAATGTCAAATAAATTTGTGGAACACCTGCATTTACAAAAAAGTGTCACGGTAATATTGTGTGACGTCATGCGTCATGGTAATATGACCAGACGCGTCATGGTAACTTAGGAAACAGAGTATTTGCTAATAATATCGCTCATCTGGGCTTGTTTTATGGTGACGAGTGACTTATATAAATGAAAAAAAAAAGCTTCTATGATAAAAACAAAAAGGAAAAAAAATATAAAGGAATAACCAAAAAAAATATCTATATTTCATCGTTTTTTTTATGACGTTATTACGTAAAATTATCGTCCGTAAAAACAGACTTTACAGACAACCATTTTTTTTCTTTAATGACTTACCTCTCTAGTAGCCAAATGCGCCATTTCTAATTCCTCTCTCAGATCCATCTCTAATTCCCGGTTAGATTCCACCAATTGCTCGTGAACTTCTTGTAATGCTTCTAACTCTGACACGTCTTGCTTAAGTTGCTCGACCTGTAAGGTTTAATTAGGTTAGACAATGTTTGGACGAGCAAAGTGAGTAGAATTTGTTTACGGATATATTTTGATCATATCCTAAGATATTCTGCTTAAGTTGCTCGATTTGAATAGATAGTTTCGGAGTATATTTTGACCGTAACTCAAAGACGTATTTTAAAATTGCCCGATTTGTAAGGTTAGATTAGGTTAGAAAGTTGGTTAAATGGGCAATATAAGCGGAGATTGTTTTTGGGTATATTTTCATCATTACTCTAAGACATTCTGCTTAAGTTGCTCGACATGTAAGGTTGGATTAGGTTCGAAACTTGGTTAAGTGAGCAAGTAAAGCAGAATTTATTTATCGGTGTATTTTGGCCATAATTTTTAAGGCATTCGGCTTAAGTCCACGATTTGGTGATTGCCTTAAATTGCTTAATCTGTAAGCTTAGACTAGGCTAGAAAGTTATACCTGGTCCTCCAGCGCCATCTTCTTTTCAGCGAGCTGTTCCACCATCTCCTCGGCTCCGAGAGCTGCATCGACCTGCTCTCTCAGGTCTGCTACTTGAGCTTCCAGCTCTTCGACTCTGGATGATAGCTTCTCCTTAGTCCGGGATAGCTCGGCTATCTCAGACTTATATTGGTCTATATCCTGGAAACAGTCATATCATTTATATACCACTGCAGGGCAAGCATGGGCCGAGGGTAAAAATTATGTCCACCCGTTATGTCCTCTGTCAAGGGAGAAAATTATTTTGTCCACCTGCCAAAGCACGGCAAAAGGGCAAAGGATAAGTATATCCCCATTTGACATAACACGTGGACATCTATTCCCCACCTAGCATGGGGACTTAGAGAAGACAATAGAGTAAAATTAAGTCAAACAAATGACATTGACAAGAATGATAAGCACAGATGTATAAAAAACTAATTTATTAGGTTGATTTGCGACGACATTCTATGTACTCTGTAGTTTTCTTATAATGGCAATAATTACGGGGATAAGCGTTTCCCCCGTTTTATCTACCGTGGATAGTATATCTACCCTTGCGCCCATGCTCAGGGGGTGGACAAAACTGACAGAGGGAAAGACTATTTTGTTCTTTCCCTGTGGATAAAATGTCTCTGGCCATGCTTGCCCTGCTGGTCGGAAATGGACTCCAACCATAAGGAGTAAGATTATTATGACGCCACGGTTGCCTAGTCTGGGTTGGCGAATGTCCGTAGTTTGAACCGTGTTGAGTTCTATTTATAGCGCGGGATGGCCTCCGACTAGATGGATGGACGACTTAATTAAGGTCGCGGGAAGACATCGGACGTAGAGAGCTCTTGACGACTTTTCCAAACACCGTCTTTCGTGTTGAGTAATTTTTGTCTTATAATACACACTAATTTGATATTAGCTTGTTCAATTTGTGCTTAGCATCAATGGTCTTTTCTCAGCTTCACATTCTGCCGCTAAAGTTGCCTCATCTCGTCCAGGGTGGCGCCATCGTCATTGGCTACGTACGGCTGATTGAATGAAATGGGCCTTAACACTTTGTATATAAGGTTGTACTTTACCGTGATCATGTTCTGCTGAAGTTGTCTCATTTCCTACAGTGGCGCCGCCATCGCTGGCTGTCTAGGTATAATGCGCCTTAATACTATTAGAAAAGGATGTATTTCACCTTGTTCATCTTCTGCATGCTATGTTTATCATGAGCGGAGAGATCTCTGAGTCGCACCAGCGTGTCCATGAGTCTCACGTTCTGCTGCTGTAGTTGCCTCATCTCGTAGCCGGTGGCGCCACCATCGCTGGCTGTCTAGGGATAATTTGTCTTAATACTATTACAAAAAGGTCACATTTACCTTGTTCATCTTCTGCATGCTATGTTTATCATGAGCGGAGAGATCTCTGAGTCGCACCAGCGTGTCCCTGAGTCTCACGTTCTGCTGCTGTAGTTGCCTCATCTCGTAGCCGGTGGCGCCACTGTCGTTGGCTGCGTACGGGTGATCTAATGACGCGCGAGCACACACAGGTATGTGATTTGTTGGTTAGCATGCTCGGTCTCCAAGTCTGTATGTTTGTTTGTCTGTCTGCCTATTATTATCTAGTAAGTATTGTCAAAGCATTGAAACGCATATTTATTTAGTCGCGCTGTTGTAGTCAATGTTAATTGAAAGTCATAATCATTATGAAAAAAAAACTTGAGAATATGAAGCATTTTTTGTAATTATGAGCCAATTTTGGCAGAGTTTTAAATGTGGAAAAATAGAGATGCACTCAGCCAGAATTTTTTTCAATTGTAATGAGGACATATTAGAGAGTTTTACAGAAGCAAAAGAGAGATGTCTGATGGAAATCTCTATGTAAATAATATGATAAACAAAATTGTCAGCTACTTAATTCAAACGTCTTTCTTTTTTTTTAAATCAGAATGAGGGAATTCCGGCAGAGTTTTAAAAGGCCAAAAAATTGATAGGGGAGATCGTATTGTGTAGTTTAATCATTTTTATTTTTCAAACAATAATGAGACAATTCTGGCAGATTTTTTATACAAGGGCGTTAAGAATTTTGACAAGAGGGGAATGTGTCATAATAGTCATGTCAATCGGAGACCATAACACAAAATAATAACAAACAAGCATGCTATACATAATAAATACATTTGACAAATTCACTGCAGCTTCAATTTTTAGCTAAATAATTTGTTTCGATCTTTTGACCGAACGAAGCGAGGTGTCATTGGTTTTTGTATATACATATATTTTGAAGAAATGAGAAAGCTAAAATAATTTACAAAGAATTACCAGAGACAGACTGACAGTCACGAACAAAAAAGCGTCACATTAAAACCCCTTATTTATAGATGGCGCCACCGCTATTTATACCTCTTATATCTAGATGGCGCCACCGCTATTTATACCTCTTATATCTAGATGGCGCCACCGCTATTTATACCTCTTATATCTAGATGGCGCCACCGCTATTTATACCTCTTATATCTAGATGGCGCCACCGCTATTTATACCTCTTATATCTAGATGGCGCCACCGCTATTTATACCTCTTATATCTAGATGGCGCCACCGCTATTTATACCTCTTATATCTAGATGGCGCCACCGCTATTTATACCTCTTATATCTAGATGGCGCCACCGCTATTTATACCTCTTATATCTAGATGGCGCCACCGCTATTTATACCTCTTATATCTAGATGGCGCCACCGCTATTTATACCTCTTATATCTAGATGGCGCCACCGCTATTTATACCTCTTATATCTAGATGGCGCCACCGCTATTTATACCTCTTATATCTAGATGGCGCCACCGCTATTTATACCTCTTATATCTAGATGGCGCCACCGCTATTTATACCTCTTATATCTAGATGGCGCCACCGCTATTTATACCTCTTATATCTAGATGGCGCCACCGCTATTTATACCTCTTATATCTAGATGGCGCCACCGCTATTTATACCTCTTATATCTAGATGGCGCCGCCGCTATTCTTTCTTTACCTTATTAGTACTATACTAGCGACCCGTCCCGGCTTCGCACGGCTGTATTATGCACGTATTATACATATAAACCTTCATCTTGAATCACTCTATCTATTAAAAAAACCGCATCAAAATCCGTTACGTAGTTTTAAAAGATCTAAGCATACATAGGGACAGACAGCGGAAAGTGACTTTGTTTTATATTATGTAATAATTATTATTACGTAATTTAAAATGAGTTTCATTTTATTTTATTTTTCAACATAAATAATGTTTAAAAATTATTAAATGTGAAAAATTCATTTTAAACTGAGAAAAATCGCTACTAATTAGTAAATAAAAATATCTTAAAGTTCTATAATTCTTTATTACAACGCCATCTGTGCGATTTTCAAAAGTTTCATAAGATTTGCTAACAGATGTCGTCACTAAAACGCATGTACGATATTTTGTATGAACATTGTTCGTCTATCACTGGAAATTCTTTGTCTAAGGTATAATTTAGATCCGTGCGGACATTAGCTAACAAGTATGCCAATAGATACCAATTCCCAATTTAAAAAAAAGAAAAAGCTATAACTGCCATTTTTTTTCAAGCCGTGAATGTGCCAATTACATGCAGACAAAACAAAATAATATAAAAATATGTATAAACTAAATACGATGATATAAACAAATACAATGGAACCAATCATCTATTTTATGCATTTTAAACAAAAAATATACGTACATTTTTTAGTTGTTTATGTATTTCTATAAATAAATACTTATATAAAACATAAAGCGTATAAGTTTATATTTTAAAGCATATAAAGCGTCTAGCTAGACCCGTGTGTACTTGTGCTTGTTTTCGCATATTGTTTTTTTTAAGCTAAAGTCTTAAATAAGGTCAAAATAACAAGGTACCTGCGGTTAATAAGGGTCACTACTATTTTTTTAAACCTTCATTTAAGTGACAAAATAACAACGAGCTTCGTACAGTCGTACCATATACATATACGTTAAGCGAACGCTCGGCCGAGCTACATGGTAGGCGGAGTGGGGGGTGTTAGGTTTTATTTTCGTTACGGAATTTCTTAATGCGGTCGCCCCGCTCAATGCCCGCGATAAAAGCTATGCAATAGCTTAAAATTGCTTTATTGTCAATCTGAAAAACAATTTGTTAATTTTAAGCTATTGCATAGCTTTTATCGCGGGCTTTGAGCGCGGCGACCGAATCAAGAAATTCCGTAACGAAAATAAAACCTAACACTCCCCACTCCGCCTACCATGTAGCTCGGCCGAGCGTTGGCTTAACGTGTATGTATATGGTACGACTGTACGAAGCTCGCACGATGCAATAGCTTTACCGCGGCAGTCACCGAGTGCCACAAGTTTTTTTTTAAATTTAGTTTAGTAATTTTACCCTTTTTTTACGGAATATTTAGTTTTAATTAAGGTAGATAGGTCTTATTATCCGTAGGTACCTTGCTAAGAGATGTCTAAGAGCAGTTATAGTGCAATTATACACTCGCGGCAAACTGGGTCATCATAAAACATAGGAGCATCAATGGTGGAGATGTGAGGCGTGGGCGCAAGCTCTTCATCGATAATCTTGACACGCGGAAGCGTATTTGGCCAAGTTCAAAAGAAACTGCGTTTTTCTTGAAGTAGAAGATGAAGAATAAGTAGATTGAACCAAGGAATCACGTTGGGGTACAATTTCGGAATATACTTTCTTATCGGGTGTCTTCAAAGAACACACCCTCCAATATAAATGTAGCAAGTGTTTAGTCCTAATTGAAGGTGTCTGTCTGGTTGTAAGTAAAACGCCGAATCTTTTCTATTTCTTCTATTTTATAATAATTAAAGGAAAAATGGTACAATAGGTACTGTCGTAGTCTATTCGGTTCAATTTATGCTAATTCATTATGGCCGCTCGATCTGTAATTACAATTAATTTCGGCTTCGCGCGACCCGCACATATTGCCGCCACAATTCAAATTGTCCGTGACAGCAAGCTAGATAGATGTTCCGTTCCTATTATTCATGACTCAGTTTGCCGCAAGTGTATAACTCAACTATAACTGTATTTGCAGTGTTTAGAAGTACTGCCTTAGAAGGTCTACCACCAAGCACTGCCGTGTTCCGGTTCAAAGGTTGTGGGGTACCCGACTGCTTGGCACTTTGGGCGAAGGATCGCAGGTTCGATTCCCGGACTTTAAGAGGAAAGGGTACCGGGCGCTCTCACCATACAAACGTAGTCGACAGTTTCCTTCCTGAATACTGTACACACTAGAGCAAATAATTTTGGTTTTGTTTTGTTTTTTTTGTATTTTAAATCTTAATTTCTAAAATAATTAGAATATGAAAAAAACCAAGACATAGGGGCATAGTCGTGGCAGTTATAGGTTTTATGGCACAAAAATATTTGTGCTAGTGTCATTATCCAGGGAGGAAACAGTCGACTACGTTTGTGTGGAGAGAGCGTCGGTACCATTTCACCTTAAGCAACAGATATTTGTTTCTAATCTGGGTTGTTTCTCTATGTATTATGTATGTTATACTAATATTATTAATGTGAAAGTTTTGTATGTTTGTTACTCCTTCACGCAAAAACCACTGGACCGATTGCGATGAAACACGGTATGTAGGTAAATAAATATTGCAGTTCATTCCACACATCGCCATCTAGCCCTAAGCTAAGTAACTACACTTGTGTTATGGGTGATATACAACGGATATAACTACTTCTATACATTTCTTTTGTAAATATATATACTTATAATACATAGAAACAACCAGACCACAGACAAATATCTAAGCATAAGTTGTCAGAGGCGGGAATCGAACCCGCAACGCTTGGCAGTCCGGCATAGTGACCATTGTGCCAACTGGGTCGCCAAATAGCTAAAGACCTTGATCAACAGATACTTTTTATCCCAATATTCCTGTGATAGGAATTTACGCGGGTGAAACCTCAAGGCAAAGTGTTTTACATAACAATGTGCATACGGAATTCGATGCCTGTAGTGGGTGACACCGCGTTATGTAACTAGTATGTAATGACTTACGTATATTTCCGCCTGCTTCCATTTCAGCTCTCATTAGCTGTAGGTCCAAGGTAGCTTCCTCCAATTTCTCCCTAAAGACAAATAAATAGACATTTTACACAGCTCCATTTAGCCCAAAGCTAAGTAACTAGACTTGTATTATGGGTGCTAGACAATGGATATACTACTTATTATATACTTTTCTTTTGTAAATATATACCTACTTATTATACATGACCCGTGCCCACTTCGTTGGGCATTTATTTTATTAATATTAAAAATTAAATTATCTATACTAATATTTAAAAAAATACTTTTTGTAACTTAAATATAAAAGTTAGACATATGCTGTCGTTGACTTTTTTGTAGGCATTTTCAAGCTCCACATCTTTTCTATACAACTCAAAAATATATCTTTCATAGTTAAGGCAGCGCTCGTAAGAAACGCTTTCATTCGACCATTTTTTCTCCGATTCACTTTGCAAAACGGACTACCACGTAAAAGCCTTTTTATTATTCGGTTTTTTATATAACCTATGACACTCAGCAATAATGTGGCTTTCTACTGGTGAAAGAATTTTTAAAATCGGTTCAGTGGATCCCGAGATTACCCCTTACAATTTAACAAACACACAAACTTTACTTCTTTATAATATTAGTATAGATATAGAAATACCCAGACTATAAATAATGGTTTGACAGCGGGAATTTGAACCCACCATATTTTGCGTCGCAGGAGGGAGTTCTCCCACCGCGCTCCAGTAAATAATGAATTACATATTTGGATTATTTTAATATTCTCCTTTTTTTGAAGTCGGTTAAAAAAAGAACTAAAGTAGGTAAATTAAAAATAAAAACCGGCCAAGTGTGTGTCTGACTCGCGCATGAAGGATTCCGTACCATTATAAATATTTGTTGATAGAGCGGCATCAGAAATACATCATCTGTGAAAATTTCAACTGTCTAGCTATCACGGTTCATGAGATACAGCCTGGTGACAAACAGTCAGAAGGACAGTGGAGTCTTAGAAATAGGGTTCCGTTTTTATCCTTTGGGTACGGAACCCTAAAAAACAGTGACAACTAAAAGTAAATAAAGGTAGAAAACTTGGTGAGCAGCGTGCCGTAGTGATGCAAAAAGGTAGCAGATTTATTTATTTATTTTACTAGCGACCCGTCACGGCTTCGCAAGGCTATATTATGCATGTATAAACCTTCCTCTTGAATCACTTTATCTATTAAAAAACCGCATCAAAATCCGTTGCGTAGTTTTAAAGATTTAAGCATACAAAGGGACATAGGGACAGAGAAAGCGACTTTGTTTTATACTATGTAGTGATTTATTTGCTAGTCTACACTTATATAATTAAGAGGAAATATTTTGTTTGTTTGTAATGAATAGGCTCCACATTTACTGGACCGATTTAGATGAAACTTGGTATGAGGATACATTGATTCATTGACAGTAACATAGGCTACTTTTTATCTCGATATTCCCACGGGATCGGGAGTTACGCGGGTGAAATTGCGGAGCGTTGCTGGTGTAATACCTGCACTGTTCCAACTCCATCTGCAAAGCTTCGGCTCTCTCCTCAGCCATTTCCTTATCCAGCGCCGCCATTTCTGCAGCCTCCGTTAACTCAGCCGTCTCATCCGTGTGCGTTTCCAGAGCTTCTTGTGCTTCGCGCACCTTAGAAATAAACACAAAGACTTGTTGAAAAAAAAACCGGCCAAGTGCGAGTCGGGTCGCGCACGAAAGGTTCCGTACCATGTTGTATAGGAGCCCTACTTAATTTTATGTATTTAGTATTTGTTACAGCGGCAACAGAAGTAATCTGAAAATTTCAACTGTCTAGCTCTTAGCGTTCATGACATACAGCCTGGTGACAGATGGATCCGATCCCGCTGGATTTTCGGGATAAAAAGTAGCCTATGTCCTAATCCAGGTCTTCAGCATTATACATGCCGAGTTTAATCGCAATCGGTAGGATAGGGTGATTTTACCTTCTGCTTGGTCCTCTGCAAGTCTCTCTGCAGCTGCGCCTGCGACTCCATGATCTTCGCCTTGCTGCTGCAACTGTAGCCTCACTCTCTCCAACTCACGTAGCTTCTCTCCGTCTGTACAATAACCTTACCTCCTGCTTGGCCCTCTGCAAGTCTCTCTGCAGCCGCGCCTGCGACTCCATGATCTTCGTCTTGAACTCATTAGCCTGCTCCAACTGTAGCCTCACTCTCTCCAACTCACGTAGCTTCTCGCCGTCTGTACAGTAACCTTACCTCCTGCTTGGCCCTCTGCAAGTCTCTCTGCAGCCGCGCCTGCGACTCCATGATCTTCGTCTTGAACTCATTAGCCTGCTCCAACTGTAGCCTCACTCTCTCCAACTCACGTAGCTTCTCGCCGTTTGTACAGTAACCTTACCTCCTGCTTGGCCCTCTGCAAGTCTCTCTGCAGCCGCGCCTGCGACTCCATGATCTTCGTCTTGAACTCATTAGCCTGCTCCAACTGTAGCCTCACTCTCTCCAACTCACGTAGCTCCTCTCCGTCTGTACAATAACCTTACCTCCTGCTTGGCCCTCTGCAAGTCTCTCTGCAGCTGCGCCTGCGACTCCATGATCTTCGTCTTGAACTCATTAGCCCGCTCCAACTGTAGCCTCACTCTCTCAAACTCACGTAGCTTCTCTCCGTCTGTACAATAACCTTACCTCCTGCTTGGCCCTCTGCAAGTCTCTCTGCAGCTGCGCCTGCGACTCCATGATCTTCGTCTTGAACTCATTAGCCTGCTCCAACTGTAGCCTCACTCTCTCCAACTCACGTAGCTTCTCTCTATCTTCAGCGCGACGGACTTTCAAAGTCTCTAGTTTCTCCTTGTAGTCTTCCACTTCGGCTTTCAAGCTTGTTATCTAAAAATAGGGTAAATTTTAGTACTTTTCGTGATATTTTAAATTTCTTAAACTTGCAAATAAAACAGAATGACGGATTTCTTTAAGGGGGGGTCCATACGCCAACGACCTTGGTACACAGCCTACTAAATAGTTACTATTGTCACCGGTCGCCTTCGTTGGTGAAAATTGTTGATTGTTACGAATGTGTTTTGTTTTTCTCAAAAGTGCTGAGATGGAATTGTAGGTAAAATATTTACCGACATTTTGGTGTGATTTTGAGCCAAACATTTCTTATAGTTTTGAAGCTATCCTTAAATTAAGAATTAAAACTAGTCTAGCTTTGAAACGACAAAGAATTTTCGCCTCGAAATTACCTATGGGGTAATTTCGAGGCGAAAATTCTTTGTCGTATATCGGTAAAAATTTCACCTACAATTCCATCTCAGCACTTTTGAGAAAAACAAAACACATTCGTTACAATCAACAATATTAGTTGTAAGCGACGGGTATTTCTGGCGCGTTGCGTTTGGCAGCATAAGCAGCCTTAAACTAACAGTTTAATATAAACCTGCCTCTTGTTGAGCCTGAATGTTTGCCAACTTGTCTTCGACAGATGGCGCTGGTTGCGGAGACGTCAGGCTCTGACCCGGAGTGTATTGTGGTGTTAGAGTTTCTACAAAGTTTGTCTGTGAAAATAAAGATGGTTGTCTGTGAAGTCGGTTAGTGGACGATAATTTTACGTGATTCTATCCCTTTCCTTATTGACGACCTCTGTGGCGCGTCGGGCGAACACCCGACTGCGACGCAGAAGGTTGCGGGTTCGATTCCCGCCGGGAACAAGTATTTATGCTGACCATAAATTCTTGTTTCTGGTTCTGGGTGTTTCCTATATGTATAATATGTATATATTTACAAAAAAATAAAAAGTATATAAAAAAAAAAAAAAAAAAGTATATAAGTAGTTTATCCGTTATCTGGCACCCATAACACAAGCATTAAGTTGCTTAGCTTGGGGCTGGATGGCGATGTGTAATATGTCCTGATTTTTTTTTTATTTACCCCGCAATTTTATGTAACCAAGAGACTCAAATCTATTTTAGTGAAAAACCATCTGTACTACCTTATGGGATTTGATGTAAGGTTTATGAAAAATACATATTTTTGTACTTGTTTTTTTTTACAATCCAGATTCTTTAGGATTTTCACGTATTTTTTCTATCGAAGCAAATCACTGTAATCGTGTTTCGAAATGTATGACAATACAAAGCATTTCTTCACCTTTACGACAGTAGGAATATGGATTTGAGTGATTGATACCCAAAAACTGTTTCTAAGACACCTCTATCGCGCTTCTCGACCACTTCGGCTTTAAAAAATCTACCTCAATAAAAGAAGCACGCTTCGTCAACTGCGGCGAAGCTGTCCCCTCAGCTGTAGGCGAAACGTGCGAAGCGAGCGACTGCCGACTGCTTCCGAGCGAAGTGCGAGAACTGTGAACATAACGCTTTGCTTTTACAAGAAGTACTTCGGAAGATGAGCTGTATTCTGTAGCTTTTAGGGATGGCTCGTCGATTCCACATAAAATGTTTTTTTTGAAGAGAGAAATAATCCTTTACCTATAGACGCTAGAGAAATATTTGAGCTAAAAAAAATTAGTTTATAAAAAAAAATATATTAGCAGTATTAAGCTATTGCATAGCTTTTATCGCGGGCTTTAACCGCGGCGACCGAATCAAAAAATTCCGTAACGAAAATAAAACCTAACACCCCCCACTCCGCCTACCATGTAGCTCGGCCGAGCGTTCGCTTAACGTATATGTATATGGTACGACTGTATTTTATTTTTATTTAAAAACAATACATCATTCTCTAGCGTCTATCTATAGGAAGACCATAATTTGTTGCTTCAAAGAAACCTTTTGACGTGACAACGTTTTATAAATTGGTTTGCCGGGTGACACTTCAAGAAACTGCGTTACGCTCCGCTGACGTTATGCGCTCACAATGAGAGCGAGTGAGAGGCACGCGTCCCTTCCACTCGGGCATGGTTAGCCCGCCTAAGAGCGAGAGAGACAGACATAAAAAGTGAAAGGCACGCGTCCCTTCCACTCGAGCACAGTTGTTGTCACGTAAAACTTTCGCCCGTATATTTCCTATACAAACTTGCATTTATAAATATAAGTAGAAGGCACAAGTGAAATCGACCAGGAATCAAAAAACTAAAATACAGAATCCAGCTCATTTCATGGCAATGTATAAAGCTTTACCGTTCACAGGAAAGCCACCATTATCACCAAGGTATATGGGCTAGTTTTGCTTGTGCTATAGTGTGACCAATTCTCTTTATACCACGGTCAAAATAGATAATAAAAACATAGATTTTGGTTTGTAAAAAAATAGTAGGTAATTATGTTAAGACAATTTAAAGAAAGTAGTGTATACGTGTGTAACGAAACACCCTGTAGTCCCCAGGACATTACTAGAAACAATTATAAAAAAATTGACTGAAAAGAATCATTTTAATTAAAAGTTCGGGTAAATTACACTTTACTGAATATTTAGGGATTTTCAAGATGTGGGTAAAAAGGTGTAGCCAGATTTAAAAAAAAATTCACTAAATTCTACCATATTTTTATACATTTTTGGGTAAGGTCTGTGTACCTACCTACCCACCTAAAAGGGATTACAGAGTTTTTAATACACACTGTATTCGTGCTAAAAGCCGAAAATAACATCATTACGTAAAATACAACCAACAATATGTTTCGCAAAGGGTTTCTAACACGAAGTTTTTGTATGAAACAGTTGATTTTTGAGTAAAAAATTCCCTCAGAATTATCAAAAAAAATAAAAAATAAAAACGCCTTTTTTCCCCCAGGCGCACAATGGGCGGACACTTGAGCCTGCCTTTCATAGGAATTTTGAAAAATTAAGTTGTTTTTTCGTGAATTTTAAGTAAGTATGCAGGATTGTCGGGGATATCAAAACATTTAATAACAAGTCATTGTGGTTACGTTCTTTTTGACAAAACACTACAAAATATGACTTCGTATGTTTCAAATGTATGAAAATGGAATTACATTTTCAAAAATATAATAACCAGAATGACTTGTTATTAAATGTTTTGATTTCCCCGACAATCCTACATACTTAAGGTAAAAGGGTACCTGCGCGCTCTCCATACAAACGTAGTCGACTGTTTCCTCCCTGGATAATGACACTAGCACAAATATTTTTGTGCCATAAAACCTATAACTGCCATGACTATGCCCCTATGTTTTGGTTTTTTTCATTTTCTAATTATCATAGAAATTAATACTTATTTAAAAAAAAATGAAATAAAAAAAAAACAAAAAATAGGGGCATGGTCATGGCAGTTATAAGTTTTATGCACCAAAAATATTTGCTCTAGTGTCATTATCCAGGGAGGAAACAGTCGACTACGCTTGTAATAGTTTGTATGGATAGAGCCCCCGGTACCCTTTCCTCTTAAAATTAACGAAAAAATCAACTTAATTTTTCAAAATTCCTATGAAAGTCAGGATCAAATTTCCGCCCATTGTAAGACAGCTGGAACAACCCCCTTTCGTATTAGAGACCCGTCATCCAAACACATTGTATAGCTCTATACTCCGTCTTCTCACAAATAATATATTAAGTGCTATAAATAAAACGAGAAAAACAATGCATGGCGGAATCATGTGCAAATAATAAATATAATAAAATCCAGGCAAACCAATGCTTCTAGCGACCGATTAAGAGGATCACATGACATTTTTTGATAGAATTTCCGTCCGGGGCATATCTGTTTTCATCCCTTAAATTGCAACATAATGTTGTCAATCGATTAAATAGTTAGTATTTTAGACATGCTTTATCATTTCAAAAAAAGATTAACATAGTTTATCTATATTAATATTATAAAAGGAAAGATTTGATTGTTTGTTTTTTTGTTTGCTCCAAAACTACTGAACCGATTTAGATGAAACATGGTATGAGGTTACATTGATTTATTGACAGTAACATAGGCTACTTTTTATCTCGATATTCCCACGGGATCGGGAGTTACGCCGGTGAAACCGCGGAGCGCTGCTAGTAATTTATTACACAAAAAATAAACACCGAAATTGTACAAAATTAAGGAGAGAAGAGCTATTTATTTTTGTATGAAAAAGTACGCGGTAATAATAAGGTATGTAACCCTCTTAAAGAATGATTTATTATATACTAGCGACCCGCCCCGGCTTCGCACGGCTGTATTAAGCATGTATTATATCTAAAAACCTTCCTCTTGAATCACTCTATCTATTAAAAAAAACTGCATCAAAATCCGTTGTGTAGTTTTAAAATTTTAAGCATACAAAGGGATATAGGGACAGGGAAAGCGACTTTGTTTTATACTATGTAGTGATGACTAGGCCGTGCTCCTTCAAGCCGGGCTCGAACGACCTTACGATGGTAATATGAACATAAAATTAGCTTCATAACAAAAAATATATACACAGGGTTTTTGGTAACTATAGTAGCAAGCGGTTGAGTGCCACTTCTATGGACCTAAACAAACAACTTTTGTTCTACGACTTTTCGAAATTCCAACATTTTTTGAAATTTTCGTGTCCATGTTGGTTCGAAAAGTATCTGATTTAATATGATTACCAATAATCCTGTATACACTGTGTAACAAGATTGACACTGGCTATAATTACACATCGTGCGAGACCAAAAATACAAAAAAAAACCTCCCTCCTATACTATTTTACACAAATTTACCTTGACATTGAGAGTGTTCCAGTTTTTGTCTGCGCCGGCGACGGTTTCCTTCGAACCCTTTTAGGGCAATCACCACACATGTTAGTTAGGTTAGAATTGTGTTATTTACAAATGTTATGCTTAATTAAGGTTAAAAATTGATATTTATGACATAAATACTAACTATAAAACGGCTAAGCCGAAGACGCATCGCAAATCTCCATCGCACTAGATAGACAGATAAATTCCTTATTGTTAACACCAATTTAAAATTACATTGGTGAAGTAGGACCTGAAAACCCTATCCCTTTCCCACGCGCGCGCCACGCGATGATTCCATCTCTTTCCCCCGCGCGCCGCGAAATGGTCGTCTTAACTGTTTAATGTTATTAAAAGACTCACATCTGTTTTAGTGAAAAACCATCTGTACTACCTTATGGGATTTGATGTAAAGTTTATGAAAATATAAATTTTGTACTTGTTTTTTCTTTACAATCGCCGATAAATTGAAAAAACTCAAAAAAAATACGATTTTTTTTTTAGGATTTTCACGATTTTTTTGACTTAGTCCCATCGGCCCCGCTGGCTCTGCCCCGCCAGCGGGGCAGATGGGAAAAAGTGTTGCATCGGCCCCGCTGAACGCAGACGTGGACGCTAGCGGGGCCGATGAAACAAATTAAGTTTCATTTGCCCCGCTATAGGACTTACTTCCGTCGGGCCCGCTAGCAAATGGGAAAAAGAGATTGATTCATCGGCCCCGCTAGGGTCGGCGTCGGCGTTTTGCGGGGACGATGGGTAGGTACAGATCAAGTTACAAATAGAGGCAATCAATACTTAGGTTGCCGAAAAAGGAATGTCTGTAATTAAAATGGTTTGTATGTTAATCAGTTTTTATTGAGTGCTCAAAATACATAATATTTTAATAATAAAAAAATACACACAACAAGAAACATCACATAAACATTTTTTAATTTTCATAATCATAGATGATAGTCACACAAATTACATTAATCAGTCTTCATTAATGAACATTAATGCCTTAACTGCTGACAGTTTTGTAAGATGAATATAATATTTTAGGTAAACAACATAACATAAAAAATTTGACAAAAAATCAACGAGAGAAAACATTAACATTACAAACTATGTCAGTGTTTCGAGAAAATGTCTACTGGTTATTGGTCCATTTACAAATTTCAAGATCAAGTTATAGGTACTATTTAAATAATCAACAAAACAAAAAAACACAAAACAAGGACATTACTTAATAACTAGTTTCTTAATTTTTAATAGAGCCAGCCGGGCCGATGGGAGTAAGTCTAAGATAGTACCAAAAAGTTAAATGCAAACTCAATATTTTCTTTAATATTCTTATAGAAAGTCATACACTGCATAATGGGACACATCACTCTTGATACATTTGCACACTCAAACTTCTAACTTTTAATAGTTTTTTCATAAATGGTCTAACTTTTACAAGAATTAGAGCAGGAATATAAACGATAATTCAGTGCTTTTATTTATGTAATTGTTATCTTGAACAAAATATGTTTATATTACGTAAAAAACAAAAGTCAATTTATAGGACACATCAAAATCAGAATTCAGTTTTTTTTTTAGAATTGCACAATATGTAACAGCTAAAGAGTGACTATCTCCGAACTTCGCTTTACTTTACTGCGACACAATAATTAGTAATTTCACGTTTACACGGTTGTCATGGATTTGACTTCGCGCTGTCTATAGACGCGTTTTGACTTGAGTTGAGTTGAGGGTTGGCGTTGGACCAAAAAGTTTTTTAAGTTTCTTAAGTTCGGCTGGCTCTATTAAAAATTAAGAAACTAGTTATTAAGTAATGTCCTTGTTTTGTGTTTTTTTTTGTTTTGTTGATTATTTAAATAGTATTACTTGATCTTGAAATTTGTAAATGGACCAATAACCAGTAGACATTTTCTCGAAACACTGACATAGTTTGTAATGTTAATGTTTTCTCTCGTTGATTTTTGTCAAATACTGTATTTTTTATGTTATGTTGTTTACCTAAAATATTATATTCATCTTACAAAACTGTCAGCAGTTTAGGCATTAATGTTCATTAATGAAGACTGATTAATGTAATTTGTGTGACTATCATCTATGATTATGAATATTAAAAAATGTTTATGTGATGTTCTTGTTGTGTGTATTTTTTTATTATTAAAATATTATGTATTTTGAGCACTCAATAAAAACTGATTAACATACAAACCATTTTAATTACAGACATTCCTTTTTCGGCAACCTAAGTATTGATTGCCTCTATTTGTAACTTGATCTGTACCTACCCATCGTCCCCGCAAAACGCCGACGCCGACGCTAGCGGGGCCGATGAATCTATCTCTTTTTCCCATCTGCTAGCGTTCCCGACGGAAGTAAGTTCTATAGCGGGGCAAATGAAACTTAATTTGTTTCATCGGCCCCGCTAGCGTCCGCGTCTGCGTTCAGCGGGGCCGATGCAACACTTTTTCCCATCTGCCCCGCTGGCGGGGCAGAGCCAGCGGGGCCGATGGGACTAAGTCATTTTTTTTAGGATTTTCACGATTTTTTTTTATTGAGGAAAATCACTCTAATCGTGTTTCGAAGTGTATGACAATACAAACCTTTACAACAGTAGGAATATCAGTCTATGAATTTGAGTGGGTGATAAATGATACGCAAAAACTGTTTCTAAGACACCTCTATCGCGCTTCTGGTCATACCACATCGGCTTAAATAAGTCCACAAAAGCGGAGCGAGTTAGCAGAGCGGCGTTTTCACATAGTAAGTAAGTACCTACCTTGTGCAACATAAAACTCCGCACGCGGAGGCCACGTCTGTCGTATGTTTTAAATTAATATGACATCAATGTCGACTCAGTTGGCACAATGGTCACCATGCCCGACTGCCAAACACAGGGTTGCGGGTCCCACCTCAGACATGTATTTATGCTTAGATATTTGTCTGTGGTCTTGTTGTTTCTATGTATTATTAGTATATATTCACAAAAGAAAAGTATATAAGTGGTATATCTGTTGTCTAGAACATAATATAACACAAGTCTATTTACTTAGCTTGGAGCTAGATGGCGTTGTGTGGAATGTCCTGCAATATTTATTTATTTTATTTATGTGCGACGTGTGATGAGCAAATTGTGCGATATATCTTCGGCATAGCAGTACTCTTAGCCTTTAATAGAAAAATGTGTTATGTCACATTTAATTTTGCACTTTTGTACCTATATGACAATATGCAACGGGCAAAACACATTTTGACAATAAAAGGCTTTCAAGGCTGGGCCGAGCATAACTTTGACGGGAACAAACTAAAAACTAGATTTTTTGCAAATAAATTAGACATGGAAGTATACAATTTCCTCAGGACAATTTTTTTATAAATTAAGTTTCGAAAAATTTTTTAGCTTTTACTTCGTTTCCACCAACTTTATGCTCGGTCCATTAAATGTTTTTGAATACAAAAAATATGGTTAGAATACAAAAAATTAACGTTTTAATAAAATAAAATATTATTTTAAAGTAAGTAGATATGTAGAATATTTACAGAAAGGACAAGAGATTTGCAAAAAAACCAAATCGGATTATGCAGTTTTCTTACAAGGCCCTATTACGTATAAATAAATAGGTTTAAAAAACACTCTTCAAAAAAAAAAAAAACGACAGTGTTTACAGTAGAAGAAGTTAGAAGGACTAAATCACAAAAAAATAACTTTTAAATAAAATAAATTCAATCGAACACATGAACGTTTTGGTAGTACTTCCATCTTCAATTCGCACACAGAAGGAACAGTGCTCAAGCTCACTACTACTATACTCTATTCCAAAAGCAGAGCGAGATTCAGTAACTAACCCAAGGGAAATAAACAGATAAGTAAATCTTCTTCTTTCGTAAGTGTTCTTTTCTTTTAGATGTTGTCAGATAGGTTAGTGAGATCTTAAGTATGTAGCAAAAAAAGGAGTTTTTTAAATATGTAATTGAAATAAAATTGATTGAATTTATATATGTATCAGAAAGTTTTTTATTTAGTTTTTGTTTATTTTCTCTTTGCGGTCGAACTTAGCCGATTTAAATAATCTATCTCAGGATGGAGAATTTTAACTTTTGAATGAAACTCCCGCGGGATCGGTACTTACGCGGGTGAAGCACGGGGCCTTAGTCGATAATAATATCGATTGTAAAATTAAAGTAATAAGTCTTCTACACTGTTCATAAGTAGTAGCTTTTTTTTTTTTACGGATTTTATTTACAATTAAATACAATCGTTCGTCCGTCCGTCGGTAGTCTAATATATAATTCTGAACCAAATATGTTAACAGATATTTTAGATATTTATGTTTGTCGCTTCTGAAGACCCAGAAAACATATAGACTATACTCTGAATATGATACTTGGGTATTTTTATTTCGGTGTATATTGAAATTCTCTCTAGTTTTGAGATAGAGTATAGTATAGATTACAAGCCAGTGCATACTACATCATTTTACTCACGTGGTGGGCCTAGATCTCTGCGCCACAGTTATACTAAGAAGAGAAAACTATTAGTTAGGACAATTCTACACACACTGCTAAGTTAAAACACACTTTACTAATATTTTACTAAATGTTATTGAAGCTTACTAAATTCGGTACTTGACAGTTGTAAAACTAACCAATTTTTTTTTACTTTTTATGTTTTATATGCGTGGAACTCTGTAATTGGCTTTCTGTTGTTGTACTGTTTATGTAATTCTGTATTAGCTGTTGAGTTTGCTAAAAAATAAATAAATATTTTTTCGCATTAAAATATGTAGAAAATGTTTTATTTTTATCAGTTAAGACAACGCTGCACACACGGCTCAGTTTAAGAGTTAAAACTCACTTTAATATTTCTCTATAATATGTTATTTAAAGCTTAATACATTCGGTACTTGACAGTTGTAGAACTATAACAATTTTTTTCGCAATTAAATATGTTGCAAATTAAATATTTATTTATTTTATTATCTTCGGGAAACCAACAGTGAGAGATAACAATATATGACAACAATAATTAATACACCATTTGTAGGCTTTGAAGTCTACAAACACTTCATGCGACAATTCAAGTTAAAGAAGGAAAATGCTATTTTCTAGTAAATAACGATTTTTCGAAGAAAAAAAAAGATAATAATGACAAGATGTTTACACTATATCATTAGCGACTCTTAAAAAAATTGGTAAACTGTCAAGGAGCCAATTAAAATAACTAAACTAGTACATAGTCCGTATTACAAAAGGAATTTCAAGCGCATATAGAACACTTGTGAACTATTGATCTTATTAACTTTAAATAGCATTTCTTACTAGATTATATTATTCTGAAGATGTTAAAACTCACACTAAAAGTACGGCTATGTCAAAGATGCATAGCACATCAACATCGTAGAGAGCGAGACCTTGATTTAACCAATCACGAGCCAGAGCTCATAGATGAACTGGCATCGATCGATGTACAGCAGTGAGGCATCTATTAGCATATGAGCGCGCCTTTATTTCAGTACTTTTGTTTTGAATGGAGGTTACATTGATGTCGTCGCACATCGATGTAACCTCCATGCAAAACAAAATGTTATGTGTGATGCATCTTCGGCATAGCCGTCTCCTTAGGCGCTGTCCTAATTGCGCATCATCGCGCGACCGATGAGTCCGACGTAACTAGGACAGCGCCTTACACTACGAGCCTCAATCACATATTAAAGAAAGTTCTCTTTAATTTTGACCTGGTGTATAGAACGTAGCTCAGTTATTTTGTTTAACTAATCTATGGTTATCATAAAAGTAGAATGTTGGACACCACTTCTAGATAGATAAAAAAAATTGAGTTTTAAAATATTTTTACAACTGGCAATCTATTTTTATATTACAATTCACTTGCTTTGAATAATATGTATATTGTATTTATACCCTGTTATTCTTCTTGTATTGATCGGGCTTAGTCGTGGCTAATTAAAAATATAATTAAATGGTAATTTTATTTTTTTGAGATGGAAAGAACATATTTATCAATAATATTATATTCGTATACAATTTTTTACTATTATGTATTATAAAGTTAAGAAATTCAATGTGTTCGTCAGCAAATCATGCCATTTAACTTCTATGTTAAAATAATCTATAAAAACCACCAAAAACCCACATAATCTAACACTAGATTGTATTAAGTTCACTAGAATTAAAATTTTAATATCTATTAATAATAAGAAACCTCAAAACAGCCCACCCCACACTGCAGACCAAGAAGATTCTCGCTTAGTTGTCAATGAATAATTTATCAAATTAAAGTTTTAAATGGGATATTTCCACGGTCTTTGTTTTGACGTGACAACGTTTTATAAATTGGTTTGCCGGGTGACACTTCAAGAAACTGCGTTACGCTCCGCTGACGTTATGCGCTCACAATGAGAGCGAGTGAGAGGCACGCGGGCATGGTTAGCCCGCCTAAGAGCGAGAGAGACAGACATAAAAAGTGAAAGGCACGCGTCCCTTCCACTCGAGCACAGTTGTTGTCACGTAAAACTTTCGCCCGTATACCGACTTTACAGGCAACCAGTTTTTTATTTTGTTTGATATTCCGACGTTGTTTCAAACATCATTTATACATGAGTCAAGCTCCATAAAATAGATACAAAATAACATAGTTTTTTATTTTAAAATGATAGTCATCGTTTGACCACTATCACACCTGTCTGATGGCAGGTGATGATGCGGTTTAGGATGTAGCATTCTTTCCTAGAAGATACCTGTTAACTCGCGACTTAAATAAGTTTAATAGTGAAAATAAAGATGGTAGTGTAAAATAATAATCCTAATCTTTAAATCACATATATCAGTTAGAATATCAAGAATACTATCGACAACTGAGCAAGAATCACCAACTCTAATGGTCTGCAAGATTAACTGCGTTATGCAGACGCCTGCATGGTTTCATACAAAATCGTTCGCGATCGACGACGGAGCTTTGTATGAAACCGCATAGGCGTACCGCAGTTTCAGGTTTAAAACCTCATTCAACCCTAAAAAACCCAGGAAAACGTTGCATATTAGTGTGTATTAGAGTAAATTATCAAACATACCTGCTTAATCGTCTATTAGTTGCAGTAGTTGCTCTTGGAGTTGGTGGTTCTTCCGAGGATGTTGTCATCGAGGTCTCCATTGGATTGTCATCGGAGTCAAGCAGCTGGATCTGTGTCGGACGTACGAACACTCCGCAGTTCTCATCACACTGGAATTAAGAAGTGTGATATGTTAATACATGACCATGTTGAGATATTAAACTAGGTACAATTGATGCTTAAAAGTCCACCACCATAATGTTTACAATACAGTGAAGCACTATCACTACATAGTATAAAACAAAGTCGCTTTCTCTGTCCCTATGTCCCTTTGTATGCTTAAATCTTTAAAACTACGCAACGGATTTTGATGCAGTTTTTTAAAATAGATAGAGTGATTCAAGAGGAAGGTTTATATGTATAATACATGCATAATATAGCCGGGCGAAGCCAGGACGGGTCGCTAGTTTGAACAATAAAACAACAAACCATGGGGAATATGAAAATGAAAAGTAGCCTATAACCTTCCTTGATAAATAGACTATCCAACACGAAAATAATTTTTCAATTCGAACCAGTAGTTCCTGAGATTAGCACGTTCAAACAAACAAACTCTTCAGCTTTATAATATTAGTATAGATGTAAAAACTGACTTTTTTGTTCCCTCTTCACAGTCATAAGGCCTAACCACAGAGGTAATAATACAGAGAAAGATAAATGATACTTTTTTTCTGAGTATTTAAACAAGCTCGGGATTAGGTGTAACTGTAACACAAAGCTAGTACGCTCATAATTAACTTAGGTCATATAGCTTTGGGTCTTTTAGCACAGTGTAATAAAAAGCATGAAGTCATAACATCCCCAGAAGACAACAAACATTCATTATTTCTCTTTCTTCACTAATTGTTACTTACAAAAAACGAAAGTAAAAAATCACTTACACTAAAATAAGCGTGTCCTCGAACAGTACCATTATTTTTTCCTTTAGCTTCGTCCAGAATCACTCCTATCCACTTCCCAGTGGCGAAAGTGGGATACCCAACGTAAGCAACAGAGCCTTTCTTTCCACCTTCTTTTCCAACCACCATGACCCTTTGGCCATGAGACAATCCTTTATCCGACATGATTACACCTTTTCACACACACTGTAATAGATTTTCACCGTGTTTAGTCAATTTAAATAAGAAATAAATGAGAAAAATCTCCGATCGATGTTGTGGCTGGTGATGACATACACTTGCCTTATTTGTAAATAAGAATTTAACAATAATAACGAGTACTAGATAACTAGAAATTAAGAATTATATAAACATGTTCATTTTCTCTTTAATTAGAAAAAGTTATTAAACAATTTTAGGTAATTTTCGTAATTATTTTGATGCAGTGAAAATGCTGCAAAATCCGATAGAAGTAAGGTTTTGGAAATGTCAAATTCAATTTGGCAGCTGTCAAGTGGTTGACAGATTAGTCATCGTTTGCGTTTCGTTTTTGCTCGTTGTAGCTTCAAGCATGCTCTAAATATTTTAATTTTTATATCTATGGCTCTAAAGTATTTTTAATATTTTAAAACGATTGATTTGACGATCACTACATAATTATAATATTTTGAAATAATTTTTATGTTTACAAGTAGTAAAAACCAGCCCCGCAGTTTCACAAACATAATATTACTAATTCCTATTTTTGCCACAATCGAAACGATCCTCTCGTTTCGTGATCACACGAAATTCTCGCCTCGCATGCTCCGCTTCGATTGTACCTCATAGATAACTTCATAGATGGCGCTTCACTATCACTACATAGTATAAAACAAAGTCGCTTTTTCTGTCCCTATTTCCCTTTGACTGCTTAAATTTTAAATATTTCAAACTACGCAACGGATTTTGATGGGGTTTTTTAATAGATAGAGTGATTCAAGAGGAAGGTTTATATGTATAATACATGCATAATATAGCCGTGCGAAGCCGGGGCGGGTCGCTAGTATCTCACTAAATTAGTCAATTTTTCTTATCGATTTTTCTGCTCACAAAAAATAGGGTTTGGGCAAGAAAGTCAAAAATTATGCTCAGGCATAAACTTTTTTTCGTCACTTTAACCCAAGAGCACCACCTAAAAAGCCAAACGTAAATAGTTTTTCATTACTCATACTCCGAAAGTAGGTCTAAAGATGCCTGAAGAGCGTGTAGAAAATAAAACTTTCAGCCCTAGGGAAAATCGCTTTCACTGACAGCTGTCATGTCAAATTATGGCTTCGCACGGCTTGTGCAATGTGCATGTAGCCAGTATCCGTATCATTACGCATTAGGATCTTCAAAAACCTAACCTCCTTGCTTTAAGTAACACCAAAGAAGAACACTACATGTATATAACCTCTTTGGTCCCAACCTTGTAAGAGGATCAGGTAGTATGGAGTCTCTCATTCACTCTCGTTGTTAGGAAGAATTTTATGTATTATTCGTAATGAAAAGCACAGTGTTTACCTCAGGTGAAAGACTCATTAAGTCCCTCGAACTATTAGCGCCCTCGCTACGCTCGGGCGCCAAACTCCGTCTCGGGACTTTTAATGAGTGACTTTCACACCTAGGGTAACAATGTACTATTATTTTATTATTATCGAAGGCCTCGCTCATTAGTTACCCTTATAAAGGGTGGCCATATGGACAAACAAACTTAAACAACGTAGCTAATGATTACTAAACTGACCGGTGTCCCTTCTTAATCCTATTAGTAGAGATTAATTTCTCAGGTAAATAAACTTTCGTTTTGTACATTATTAGCAACTGCTGATCTTTAATAGCATTAAAGGTGGCATGAGACTGAACGAAACCAAAGAAATAAAAACTATGAACAATGATTCCAAAATATAAAATTGCGTTATAACTTAACTAGGGACCCCCTTCGGCTTCGCACGGTGTATTATACATAAATTATTATAAAACTTCCTCTTAAATCACTCTATCTATTTTAAAAAACCGCATCAAAATCCGTTGCGTAGTTTTAAAGATATAAGCACAGGTACCTACATAGGGACAGACAGCGGGAGGTGACTTTGTTTTTTAAACTAGGTATGTAATGATAGTTATTTTAATATCTGTCTTCCCGAGACTATGATCGATGCAACTCCACCGACACGCCCGTCCGCGGCGTCGATCGGGTAAATGGCAAAATAAACACTAGTTAAAACGCTATCGTGACCCATCTTTACAGAAATAGAATGAATAATCACGTAAAAAAATGAGTTTATGATAAAAATATAATGTAGATAATTTATGCAAAAATATAAAAAGATCTGGAGCCCTATTTTTGAATCGTTCGCCCCGCGTCGTGCGCTCGATTTCTATTGATATTCGTTCGACATCGGAAATTCGCTATTTTTGAATCGCTCCATCGTAACGAGTGGTCTCCACCACTCGTCGCCGACAGGCGAGTGGTAGAATAAACATCAAACCATCATAGTCAAAAATTCGGAAACGTACTTTGAAAAATATTTATATCTTTTGGGATAATTTCGGATGTCCGCTGGTAATTATCGCTTTTCAAATAACTGCGTAAATCGAATAAAAATTTACATTTTAAATTTCGACGACGAACGATTCAAAAATACAGTAAATTTGTGTCATGCGACTTGGAAGTCGAGCGTGACTTGTAGGCGTATACGACGAAGCTTTGTCACACGAGCGATTCAAAAATAGAGCCCCCGTCCTACCTGCCTGTTTCCATGCCATTTTCTAAGCTCAAGCAAACAAACTAAAAAACAATAATAAATAAAACTGTTAAAACCTTTTATTTATTATTGTTTATTATTTTTCTATTCTTTATTTTTTTTTAATTTTATTTAAGTAATACTTTTTTTTTTTTCTTCAGTTATGGCTTCGCACGGTTTGTGCATATAGCCAGTATCAAGTAATATTTTGCATCAAGTTATGGCCCGATTTACAGAAATCGGGCTCAAAGTGTTTCAAGATGGTCAAGTCGTCAAGTCACAGTTTGTCAAGTCAGGGGTCATAGTAAAGCGGTGGCTACTTTACTATAACCTTGTAGGAGATTTTGGAGGCAACGAGAAAAGTCCATGTTTGACACTGATTTTTACTTTCACTACACTTGTGCACTTTCACAGAACTAAATTAGATAACTTTCCACCGGAATTATACAATTTAACTCGGTTTACAACTAAGTTTCGTGTAAATAAAACTGCAGCACGACATGTTGTTGGCTCGTTCCCGCCAAAACTCCTAAGTAATACTTATACTTTGACATCTAATTTTTATTTTTGCTTACTATATTAATGTACCTACCTATTTATTTATGTAACACAATTTTCTCGTAATTTATCTGTTATAAATGTTTTTTCTTTATACCTACTTACCTCGTATAAATACCTATCAACAAACAAATAAAACGAGAGAATCCGCGGGAAAGTATGCGTATAGCTCACAAAAGGCAGGGCCGGTTGTAGTGGAGCGTTTAGGGGACAAGCCGAGCGCGGATTAATTTAAATACCGGGCATTCTCTGGGTACAGGGGTGGACTCAGGGATAATATTTAAAAATATACTGAAGTAAATTGGTTGTCTGTAAAGTCACTTTACGGACGATAATAATTATTTTACGTGATAAAGTCATAGGAAAACGATGAAAAAAAATTGAGATTTTTTGTTATTCCTTTATCTGGGTGCACGGCGTGTACATTTTATTCCTTTTTCTTTCTTTTTGTTTTCCTTTATATATCACTACATAGTATAAAATAAAGTCGCTTTTTCTTTTCCTATGTCCCTATGTATGCTTAAATCTTTAAAACTAAGCAACGGATTTTGATGCGGTTTTTTTAATAGATAGAGTGATTCAAGAGGAAGGTTTATATGTATAATACATGCATTATATAGCCGTGCGAAGCCGGAACGGGTCGCTAGTTTTTTATATAAATAAGTCTTCTATTCGTCACTCGTCACCATAACACAAGTCCAGATGGCCGATATTATTATTAAATACTCTTGTTTCCTAACGGGAACGGACGCGTCATGTTCCGGGAACATGACACTTTTGTGTGAATGCATATTGTGTTCCATCAATTTATCAAAATATAACTGTGGTACCTACCTACTACCTATAGATTATCTTACGAATTATGTATTAATATTTAATTACACGTAAGTCCCGATCCCTGGGGAATATCAAATTATAAGTAGCATAAACTAAATTTGTCGATAGTTTGTGTCAACTATTTTTTAATAATTTAAGAAATTTTATGAAAGTGTTTGACCGTGTCATACGTTGGACACGCCAAGTTGCCTTACGATCCAGTGTGTGATGATAAACTGGACGCAAATTACGGTCTAGTGCATCATGAAAATAAATTCTAAAATTAGTTAGGGGCTGTCCATTAATCACGTGAGGTTCGAAAGGGGGGGGGAGGGGTCTTTAAAAAATCACGAAATATCACAAGGGGGGTGTAGTAATATCACGTGTATTTATTTTTTAAGATACTCAACTGAAAAGCGATGTTTTTAATAAAATTAGAGTAAGTATATACTTACCTGTTTTTTTTTTAACATAAAAAAAACTATGTGTACCTACATAGTTTTTTTTTTATATTTAAAATAAAATACACGTGATACAGGGGGGTGGGGGTAGTCTTAAACCTCACCATGTACCTATCACTAAAGGGGAGAGGGGGGGTTAAAAAATGCCCAAAAAAACATCACGTGATTAATGGACGTCCCCTTATTCGGAATACCGTTTTAAAAAAGTTCGTTCCTCAATCCGTCCCTGTACTAACAAAGACAGATTTATACCGAGGTAACGTATCTCCCTCTTTCGATCCTCCAACACAATATTATAAACAGATACATACAACCTTAGGTACTTTGATATATATATATTTCAGGACATTGCAAACACCGCCATCTAGACACAAGCTAAATAAATCATTACATAGTATAAAACAAAGTAATTTTCCGCTGTCTGTCCCTATGTACCTATGCTTAGATCTTTAAAACTACGCAACGGATTTTGATGCGGTTTTTTTAATAGATAGAGTGATATAAGAGGAAGGTTTATATGTATAATACAATGCATAATATAGCTATGCGAAAATCCGCCTTTTTTCAGTAGTTCGGTTATTAAACTGTTCCAACTTTTTTTCCTAGTAAGTATTTCAGTTGGGGAAGACAACCGAAAACTTGCACTTGTATACGGGCTGTTTTACGCAATTAGACCATTTTTGATTGGATCCTATTTGCGTGAAGATGGAGTAGGCTTTCCCAATACCTACTACCCTTACAGCTTAGTCGACCATGTCCAGAGGAGAGAACTTGTCAATACTTCTGGAGACAACTAAGCCGCGGGTGTCATCACGATGTTTTCCCTCACCGTAAGAGCAATGTCAATTAGCGCACTTACCATTTTGCTTAAGAAAAACCCATTGGTGCACGGCCGGCCGGGACTCGAACCCACGACCTTCAGAATGAAAGTCGATGTATGTAACACTAAGCCAAAACCGCGACAAAACGTTCAATTTTAATACGTCCTTTAGCAGGTGGATATGGTACTTTTCCACCTGCATGCGAAAAAGTACTACTTTCCACCCGAAAATACGAGTTCAAAGCGTAAATAACATTTTAGGGCAGAGCAATATTGAGCGTATTTACCTATAGACGAATACCTTAACTTCGCCACAAATAAAGCAAAAATATGATTGAAAATTTCATTACGTTGCCACGTAGATACAGTATGCGTCATAAGTTCACTATCAGTTTGCTACCATAATATAATCAACAAGTATTGGACTTACGACCTTCTTCTAATAGACGTTACACACAAACATAAATAATTGAATTAAGAGGAAAGGGTACCGGGGGCTTTCTCCATACAAACTATTACAAACGTAGTCGACTGTTTTCTCCCTGGATAATGACACTAGAGCAAATATTTTTGGTGCATAAAACTTATAACTGCCATGACCATGCCCCTATTTTTTTATCTTAATTTCTATGATAATAGAAAATGAATAAAAAACCAAAACATAGGGGCATAGTCATGGCAGTTATAGGTTTTATGGCATAAAAATATTTGTGCTAGTGTCATTATCCAGGGAGGAAACAGTCGACTGTGTTTGTATGGAGAGAGCGCTGGTACCCTTTCACCTTAAAAGTACTCAGTGTGATTATTATTTTCAACATATTAGCTATGTCTTTAGTTGTGCGAGGGGTATAAACCGGCACCCGCTACACCAACCGACGTGGGTTCGATCCACAGGTTACGTTGTTATAATGTTCAAATAGTGCTACACAGGATTGTAAGCGTTACGGTGGGCAGAGACTTTTGAACGTTGATTGTACATCTACCTACAGATTTTTGGCGGGAACTCTCTCCCAACCTTTATTGAATATTTCCAACATCAAAGGCGAAATATGAAATTATTCGTTTGAAGTATAGTAACTATGTATTAAATTAAAATTGCTAAGAGATTGTTTGTTCGTTATATTGGGGTAATAAGTGCCCACAGAGGTTTAAAGTCATCGTCGATTATAATCTACTAGCGACCCGTCCCGGCTTCGAACGGCTATTATTATGCATGTATTATACATATATAAACCTTCCACTTGAATCACTCTATCTATTAAAAAAACGCATCAAAATCCGTTGCGTAGTTTTAAAGATTTAAGCATACATAGGGAAATAGGGACAGAGAAAGCTACTTTGTTTTATACTATGTAGTTAAGTACTATCGGCCAGAGCTGTGCGGTCCCAATCCATGAACACTTTCCTTCGGGAGTAGTGCAACCTACGAAATCCCGCCCTTTTTTTTGTTTGCCAATTAGGGTCCAGTACCCTTTTTTATTGTCAAAGTCTATTGTTTTGAAACATTAAGTTTCAACAACAAACAACACATTTGGCATAAAAAGCATACAAAAAACGCTTTAAGGAATGTAGACGTTTGAAAAAAAACAATGCGCCTTTCCCATATTGGTCAACAAAAATTAAGAAGCTGGAGAAACAATAGGGCCCTGCACAGGATAATCAACCTTACTTACAATCAGGCAACAAAAGTGCAGACCCACCGTAGAGCTGATTATGATTATTATGATTTGTTTTTTAACTCATGGAAGATTGCGAGTTGAAGTTAAAAGTCAAACTCATTAATTTATTAGACATTTTTTTTACAATGAAAACACTCTAATAATAGATCACTCTAACTGCAATTCTGTTTCCGAATGTAAATATTCTTAAATTACTTACCATAGCTTACCCACCGTTTTCAGAAGAATTAACTTGTTTAGGTAACTAGCGATAATGTAGAAATCCTTTTACTTTGCGTTGGGCTAGGATACTAGGATTCCGTTCCGTAAAACATTTTTGACGTGACAACGTTTTATAAATTGGTTTGCCGGGTGACACTTCAAGAAACTGCGTTACGCTCCGCTGACGTTATGCGCTCACAATGAGAGCGAGTGAAAGGCACGCGGGCATGGTTAGCCCGCCTAAGAGCGAGAGAGACAGACATAAAAAGTGAAAGGCACGCGTCCCTTCCACTCGAGCACAGTTGTTGTCACGTAAAACTTTCGCCCGTATACCGACTTTATTTTTTTACAAAATAGCGTTTATTTTGAAAAATAATAATAAAACCACACATTATGTGAGAACAGATGAACACATACATAAGTAAATACAGGTCAAAAACATTACCCTTAATTTTGACTTCGCCGTAGTCCGGTAAAAGTAGTTAAAAGTTAAATCTAAATCAAAGTCAAATGTATATTTGTGCAAAATAACAAATCAAAACAACATTTAATAACAACGTCGCATAAATCAGATCAAAGCATAAAAAAGCCATCCTAATAAAAAGCGATCACTCTTCTAAATTCAAATAACTGTCACCGCTTTGTACCATAGACAATATTTAATTGTTTTTCCGGCGCGTGTCGGCACTGAACAACATGTTATTATGCCAGCCGGGGAACGGGACAATGGATGACAAATTGGCGGCAACAAAGGATCAGGTTTATTGGGTAACGTTATGAGGGTACTTTGCGAGTTTGTCGGACAACGAAATACGTGGAGATGCAATCTATATTTTTACAAAGTTACAACTTTATTAAATAGAAAAAATGGTTGTCTGTAAAGTCTGTTTACGGAGGATAATTTTACGTGATAACGTCCTATGAAAACGATGAAACGTTTTTTTGTTATTTATTCCTTTATATTTTTCCTTTTAAGCTATTGCATAGCTTTTATCGCGGGCTTTGAGCGCGGCGACCGAATCAAGAAATTCCGTAACGAAAATTAAAACCTAACACCCCCCACTCCGCCTACCATGTAGTTCGGCCGAGCGTTCGCTTAACGGGTCACGTGGGGTTCAGCTAATTGGTAATGTGACTGTACGTACGTGTATCTAGTCACCGAATGTACCTACATTCGGTGATAGGTTTACCTAACATTAGTTTTTAAGTTAAGTTTTTAAGTTAAGTTTTTTAAGTTACACCACTACGGTATTAGGGACGGCGCCCTGGATCTTATCTCTTCTTATTTGAGCGGTAGGGTCCAGAGTGTTGATGTTAACGGGAAACGATCCCCCGGATCTGCGATAGCAATGGGGGTTCCTCAAGGATCCATATTAGGACCTTTCCTGTTTTTAGTTTATATAAATGACTTACCTTACCTTGTAAGGGACAACCATGGGATAGTGTTGTTCGCAGATGACACCTCCTTGGTGTTCAAGGTTAAAAGGCGTCAGTCCAACGTTGACGATGTGAACAATGCTCTCTCTAGAATAGTTGATTGGTTCAATTCCAATAATTTATTACTGAATGGATCCAAAACTAAATTAATTCGGTTCACACTTCCAAATGTAAAACAAGTAAAAACTGTTGTAAAAAATTAATGATGAGGAAGTTGAATTAGTCACTAAGGCTGTCTTTCTAGGTATAACTTTAGATCCTAAGCTTCAGTGGGGCCCGCATGTGGAAGCATTGTCCAATAGACTTAGTTCTGCCGCTTACGCCGTTAAGAAAATTCGCGAATACACGGACATTGAGACTGCTCGCCTAGTCTATTTCGGCTACTTCCACAGTGTCATGTCGTACGGCATCCTACTGTGGGGGTGTGCTGCAGATATTGATGCTATTTTCATATTGCAAAAGAGAGCTGTCCGAGCTATCTACAAAATGGGCCCCAGGGAATCACTTAGAGAAAAATTTAAAGAGATAAATATATTAACGCTCTATTCACAATATATCTACGAAAACTTGCTCTACGTTCACAAAAATCCTGATATTTTCCGTAAAAACAGCGATATTCATAATTTCAATTTAAGAAATAAGGGTGAACTTACCGTGCCCGGTAGCAGGCTCCGGAAAATAAACAGGTCGTTTAATAGTACATGTGTGCTCTATTATAATAAATTACTTATAGATGTATAATGACATGTCCA
Organism: Idaea aversata; assembly: GCA_907269075.1. NCBI lineage: Eukaryota > Metazoa > Arthropoda > Insecta > Lepidoptera > Geometridae > Idaea > Idaea aversata. Next base: position 4,406,749 of record OU026112.1, on the reverse strand, counting down.
TTAACAGGTTCAAAACTTTTATAAAGCATAGATTGTGCAGTAAGGCATACTATGATACTTCGTCTTATCTTAATGATAAGAACCCATGGACATGACTTTAGTTGCTCCATTTCAAATAATACTTTCAAATACTGTAATATTGACCTTTGTGAGCGTGACCACATGAAAAAAAAAACCCCATGAGTTTCTTGTGCCTTCTTCTCATTGGTGGGCGCGTTCCGAAGGCACACATCCTAACTTAGTTTTTAAGACGTTTTTATGTGGTCCTGTATACTTTTAAGTATTAAGTATCCAAAGAAATAAAGATATTTGATATTTGATATTTGAAGGTTTATTGTTTTTATTGGATCTTTGATCTGAAATAAACATATTAAGCTATTGCATAGATTTTATCGCGGGCCTTGGGGGGCGAATCAAGAAATTCCGTAACGAAAAAAACCTAAGGTTTAAAGAATTTATTCTCAAAAAAAGACAAGTACATGTCACTTAATAGATAATACATGTCGGACGACAAATGGCGGACGACAAATGTCGGACGACAAATGTCGGACGACTTTTTTTTTTTTTAAGCTATTGCATAGATTTTATCGCGGGCCTTGGGGGGAGAATCAAGAAATTCCGTAACGAAAACACCTAAGACCCCCGACAAATTATTAACGGACGACTATTGACGGACGACAAATGTCGGACGACAAATGTCGGACGACAAATGTCGGACGACAAATATCGGACGACAAATGTCGGACGACTATTTTTTTTATAGAGGAAAGGGTACCGGGGGCTCTCTCCATACAAACTATTACAAACAAAAAATAGGGGCATAGTCATGGCAGTTATAGGTTTTATGGCACAAAAATATTTGTGCATTTGTCATTATTCAGGGAGGAAACAGTCGACTACGTTTGTATGGAGAGAGCGCAGGTACCCTTTCACCTTAAAGGGCTTCTACGTGTTGGCTTCGTCTCCATGCACACCTTCCAAAGGCCCGGGACTCCATAGCCCAGTGATAAGGGACACATCATTAATGATTAAACGAACTTACCCTAAGTGAAGTTCTATCGTAATTATACGAGGCTTCGTCTGAGACATTAGTTAACAAGCAGCACCACGTTTGCACCAGCCAAACGTACACTAAAGTTGAGAGAATAGTAATAAAAATAATATTTTTTAAATTTGACACTGAGTGTATGCTTATCTTGCTTGGCAACACTAGCGGCTTCTACGTCTTCTACGTCTTCTACGTGTTGGCTTCGTCTCCACGCACGCCTTCCAAAAGCCCGGGGCTCCATCCCCCCTTGAAATGGGACACATAACAGGCAAATAATTAAGTATAAATGCTACTCCATATATTTATGTAATCTACCGTGATTCAGTACGTCCCGGTCTCCATATAATGAGATAGTGAGGTATGCGGTACATTGCGCGCATTATTAAACTGTTATGACTGTATGATCTACAGCCGTATCTACGAGTAGGTATATAATATACTAGCGACCCGCCCCGGCTTCGCACGGCTATATTATGCATGTATTATACATATAAACCTTCCCCTTGAATCACTCTATCTATTAAAAAAAACCGCATCAAAATCCGTTGCGTAGTTTTAAAGATTTAAGCGTACAAAGGGAAATAGGGACAGAGAAAGCGACTTTGTTTTATACTATGTAGTGATAAGTACCCAGAGGTGTACCTACCTACTTACGATGCAGTGCAAATGGGATATTAACTGATTTTCACTAAGTATTTTAAAAGTCGCAAATGTTTATTAAAAACCACTTACAATTATCATTTTTTCTGATAAAGTCCTATTTAATTGAAAGAAAAAAACATAGGTACTAACTTACATGTAATAAATAAATAATAATAATAAATATTGCATTCCACACATCGCCATCTAGCCCCAAGCTAAGTAACTAGACTTGTGTTATGGGTGCTAGACAACGGATAATAATATACTACTTATATACTTTTCTTTTGTAAATATATACTTATAATACATAGAAAAAACCAGACCACAGACAAATATCTAAGCATAAATACTTGTCTGAGGCGGGAATCGAACCCGCAACCCTGTGGTTGGCAGTCCGGCATGGTGACCATTGCGCCAACTGGGTGGGTTTATTTTTCTTAATTTAAAATTGTCCTCCCAAAATAGTCGGCCACCATACCACAACCATACCACATGAGTAGTTGTATTCCTACTCATAATTATGACCATACGAGAACATCCATTTTTATGTGGGTGTAACGCAGGTGTACCGTCACCTTTCCTTGCGTCTTGCGCGCGTCTTTATTTTTTCTCTAGGAAAATGGAAAATCGTGACGTCACACGCCCGATTTTCGTTTCTTTTACTTAGCAGACAAAATATTGCAAATTTATTTTGCGAAAATAAAGCATATTTAGATACAATTTGAATGCGAAATAAATATACTTACAATATTTTTTTACGACTATCCAACACAACAATAATTTTTCAATCAGAACCAGAAGTTCCTGAGATTAGCACGTTCAAACAAACAAACAAACTCTTCAGCTTTATAATATTAAGATATAGAGTTATCTACCTATTCATATAAACAAGTGTTGCCAATAAAAAGTGATCATTAATGTCAGGTTCCTCGATTAGGGTACTAAATAAATGTTCCGGGGTATTAGATACGAGAATTTTAATCACTGGCCACCCCTCAGTTGACAGCGGTGGAGAGTATAGGGTTGTCAAATATATAGGAAAAGAATTCATCTACTTTTACTAACAAGCGGCCCATAGCTTGATTGAAAGTCAAAATAATGGGTTAGTGGCGGAGCCACTTGATCTCCGAGAGACGCGTCTCTGAGGTATGTATTGATATCTCTGACATAATTAAAAAGGCATAAATTAAGTTTTGTTTGCATAAGGTTTTTTGGCATACTCTTCATTTCGCAAGCATAAAGCATAATTCATATAGGCATATTTTTTTCCGCATAACCAGTTGCTACTGTGCCTTTTGAACGCGCTTTTATTATAGTTTCACCTGTATGTTTGCATGTAACCGACTCTTTTGGGCTAAATTTTGCCCTACTTAGAACGATCAGATTTGATTCAAACTTGGCACACTTGTCAATGACTGATGACAATGCAATATTATGATAACGTGGTGCTGATCTGATGATGGAGCTGGAAGGTGGTCATAGGAACTCTGTAATGACACGACACAATCCCATCAAGTTTGGGTTCGTTAGAATCGTCTTGACGAGTAGTTTGTCTTTCAATTTCAATTTCTACCAGGGTCTATATAATCTGATCTAACATATTTCGTTATCAAAGACCAAAAAGTATAAAATAAATTAATAGTTTAAAAAAACTAAAAAAAAACACGCTAAGTATAATAAAATTCCAACTAAAAAATAGAAAATGAAATTTAATAAATTTAAATAATGAAGGTGAACCATCATAATGTAACACGCTTACTATTTACAATATTCTTAATCCAAATTTATTAAATTTTATAATCTATTTTTAGTTGGATTTTTTATTAAAGGGAGTTTTTTTTAGTTTTTTAATTTAACACGCTGTTATTAGGTCGACCTGTCTGTAACTAACTAGGTAAGTAGGTATGTAATTTTAAGATATTTTTTATCTTGATTTCCGTTCGCCGATAGGCACAGTGGCAACCCTAATCACAAGGGTAGTCAACATCAAAAGCGCATCATCAGATTGTGGACCTGCTTCTTGTAATTTTGCACTTGTATCACCCTCTACGGCGTTCATTGTAAATTGTGAATAAAATTCTGATATATTTTATTGAATAGGGTCGCATCGTATGCGCAGGGGTCGTTTATCACTACATAGTATAAAACAAAGTCGCTTTTTCTGTCCCTATTTCCCTTTGACCGCTTAGATCTTTAAAACTACGCAACGGATTTTGATGCGGTTTTTTTTAATAGATAGAGTGATTCAAGGGGAAGGTTTATATGTATATAATACATGCATAATATAGCCGTGCGAAGCCGGAGCGGGTCGCTAGTATCAAAATAAAAAGTAGATTATAGCTTTCCTCGCTATATGGACTATCCAACACAAATAGAATTTTTCAATTCGAACCAGTAGTTCCTGAGATTAGCGCGTTCAAACAAACAAACAAACACTATGTGCTTCAGATTATAAACTTCATTAGTATAGATATAAAATAAAATTCTCACGTCGCGGTGTTAGTTACCTATCCACCTAAACCGCTGAACCGATTTGTATGATTTTTTTGTGTTAATTCGTTAGATCTGAGAATCGAACAACATCCATTTTTTTTGGATGTTTTATGGATGGATTACGCGGGTAAAATTAAAAGACTAGCTGCACCCCGCGGTTTTACCCGCGTAGCTAGCGATCCCGTGGTAATATCGGGATAAAAAGTAGCCTATAGATTGATAAATGGACTATCCAACACAAAAATATTTTTTCAATTAGAACCAGTAGTTCCTGAGATTAGCACGTTCAAACAAACAAACTCTTCAGCTTTATAATATTAGTATAGATTCATTCGACCCCTACAGCCTGACAAGCCTAAAGTTCTCTAAAACCCAACTGAATATACTTAACATTTATTCTGTAACTAGCGACCCGCCCCGGCTTCGCACGGCTATATTATGCATGTAATAAACATATAAACCTTCCTCTTGAATCACTCTATCTATTTAAAAAAACCGCATCAAAATCCGTTGCGTAGTTTTAAAGATTTAAGCATATACAGGAAAAGTATTTTTGTAGTGCACAAATTTCGGTATGTTTTAAGCACATTAAAATAAAAAATACTGTTTTTTTTATTTTGGAGCTAACTCAAAAACTCTCAGAGCTTTAAACCATTTAAGTGTTTCTAACAAAACGACGAAATCCATGGACACAATACTAGCGCCAGCGAGTTTAATAGCGCGCTCTAAATGAAGGTAGGTACCTACGTGTCACTGTGTGTATCAATACTGAGATACCCAATAATTTAGAAATTGCAGGAAGTTTTTCACATTAAGTTTTGGTTTATTTTTTATTTATTTTTTTGCGTAAATGTACTCCATTGCCGATATACATTCAGCAAAAAAAAAAATGTGCACTACAAAAATACTTTTCCTGTATAGGGAAATAGGGACGTAGGGACAGAAAAAGCGACTTTGTTTTATACTATGTAGTGATGTAATGAATAATGACATTTATTCATTAACTAGCTGCGCCTCGCGATTTCCCGCGTAAGTCCCGATCTCGCGGGAATATCAAAATAAAATGTAGCCTATAGCCTTCCTCGATAAATGGACTATCGAAAACAAAAATAATTATATAATTCGTCACACGAGCGATTCAAAAATAAAGATATTAATAAAAAAAACTGGTTGCCTGTAAAGTCGGTATACGGGCGAAAGTTTTACGTGACAACAACTGTGCTCGAGTGGAAGGGACGCGTGCCTTTCACTTTTTATGTCTGTCTCTCTCGCTCTTAGGCGGGCTAACCATGCCCGCGTGCCTCTCACTCGCTCTCATTGTGAGCGCATAACGTCAGCGGAGCGTAACGCAGTTTCTTGAAGTGTCACCCGGCAAACCAATTTATAAAACGTTGTCACGTCAAAATAATTCAAATGTAAAATATTTTTTTCTTATTTTTTAACCGACTTCAAAAAAGGAGGAGGTTCTCAATTCGTCTGTATGTTGTTGGTTTTTTTGTGTGTATGTTATTTAATATTACCCATTTTCGGGGCAATTTCAGGATTTTTGTACCTATACTTATTATTTGTAAATCCTAAACCTCTATTTCTGCAAGTCGGTGAATACAATAATTGCAGGTTCTATGAATAAATGCTAAGCGTTACCGGAGGTCCACAGACATAGGAAGAAATAGACCCACCAAACCCGTAATAAAAATAAATTCTGAATGAAGAATGAATTGCTGAATGAAGAGTGAATTGGTAAGTTTTAGATCGCTTTTTGCTTTTCGAAAAGACGATCGAAATCGCCTTTTTTTGGACGTTGCCGTTTTGACGTGGTAACGTCTTTTATATAGAAATGCAATCACAAAAAGTGTGACGTCATCGCTCACGTTCTTGACAAGTAACCGTAGCAACGTTATTGACAAGTAACCATAGCAACGTCATATTATTTACAAGGTAACCATAGTAACGTATTAAAGGTTTAGGTGTATTTTATTGTAAATGAAAAGTTTGAAAATTTACAATAAAATACAATTTTAAGATTCCGTACCTCAAAAATAAAAACGGAACCCTTATGGGATCACTCGCTTGTCCATCCGTCTGTCTGTCACGACCCTTTTTTTAATTGGAGAGCAAGTAGGACCCATTTGGATAACACGGACACGGCTTCTCTTTCTTTTCTTATAAATTTTAATGTTTTTTTATGTCCTTGTCAATTTCGGATTTTCTTCTGTAACCATGTTAACTTGTATCTCAAATAAACTATTCCTTAAAAATAATCTTAAAAATGGTTGTCTGTAAAGTCGGTTTACGGACGATAATTTTACGTGATAACGTCTTAAGAACTCTTTTGTATCGTTGACATTATTGACTTCGATACGTTGCTATGGTTACTTGTCAATAACGCATGACGTCACACTTTTTTGACAGTGCAGGTGTTCACCAATTTATAAGCCATTTATCACGTCAAAATATTGTTTCACTAGCAGCGCTCCGCGGTTTCACCCTCGTAACTCCCGATTCCTTGGGAATATCGGGATAAAAAGTAGCCTATAGCCTTCCTCGATAAATGGACTCCAACACAAAAATAATTTACAATTCGAACCAGTAGTTCTTGAGATTAGCGCGTTTAAACAAACAAACTCTTCAGTTTTATAACATTAGTATAGATTTAAAAATAATGTCGTATCTGAATATTTATCAGTCTATAGTCGGTTACAGTATTGGATTATGATATTAAATTGTTTCATGAGTGCCGGGGAGAGGGTGGCGAGGAGGGGGAGGTAATACAGGGACGGATTTTACTAAGAACAATTAAGTGATTTTATTAAACTTAAATCAATACTTCACTATCACTACATAGTAAAAAACAAAGTCGCTTTCTCTGTCCCTATATCCCTTTGTATGCTTAAATCTTTTAAACTACGCAACGGATTTTGATGCGGTTTTTTTAATAGATAGAGTGATTAAAGAGGAAGGTTTTTAGAATACATGCATAATACTGCCGTGCGAAGCCGGGGCGGGTCGCTAGTAATATTATAAAGCTGAAGAGTTTGTTTGTTTGAACGTGCTAATCTCAGGAACTACTGGTTCGAATTGAAATATTCTTTTTGTGTTGGATAGTCCATTTATCGAGGAAGGCTATAGGCTATTTTGATATTCCCACGAAATCGGGATATCGCGGGTGAAATCGTGGAGCGCAGCTGGTCTGAATATAATATGACTAGCATAAACTCACGATGGATAAAAAGTAGCCTATGTTACTCCTAATGAATTAATGTATCTTCATACCATGTTTCGTTCATCAAAATCGGCCCAGTAGTTTCGCAGCTTATTCATTGCAAACAAACAATAAAATCGTTTCTCTTTATAATATTACTAGCGACCCGCTCCGGCTTCGCTCGGCTATATTATACATATATTATACATATAAACCTTCCTCTTGAATCACTCTATCTATTTAAAAACCCGCATTAAAATCTATTGAGTAGTTTAAACACCTAAACATACATAAGGACAGACAGCGGTAAGCGACTTTGTTTTATACTATGTAATGATAATGAAGGACAGATTGCATCTCTTTTAATGCAACAACTGGCAGACAGATGGCGCTGCTCGGAAAATCAATAGAGGTCGACATATTTTAGGTCGCTAAATATTAACATCGACAAAAGAAAAACGACGAAGGAACTCATGAAAATGTAGTTATTTCATGTAATACGTCAGAACACCGGCTGTGGCGCCATCTTGTTTTATTGATTCTCATTCCTTAACCTATTAATTCTATGGTCTATATTTTATGCCACTTAAGCGTCTAGGAAACGAGATATTTGTTGAGACATGGAACACATCAAGTTTCTTTGAATACTTATCCCGTTTCCGAGACGCTTCAAGGTGAAAGGGTACCTGCGCGCTCTCCATACAAACGTAGTCGACTGTTTCGTCCCTGGATAATGACACTAGCGCAAATATTTTTGTTGTATAAAACCTATAACTGCCATGAGTATGCCCCTTTTTTTAGTTTTGTTTTTTTCATTTTCTAATTATCATAAAAATTAAGAATTAAAAATAAAAATAAACAAAAAACAGGGGCATGGTTATGGCAGTTTTATGCACCAACAATATTTGCTCTAGTGTCATTATCCAGGGAGAAAACAGTCGACTACGTTTGTAATAGTTTGTATGGAGACAGCCCCCGGTACCCTTTCCTCTTAAAGGTTCGGTGTGAAGGCATTATTTGTTCACCGTATTGCCCTCTATCGATAGGCATTGGTCTCAAAATGCACCGCGGCATTTAAGTTACAATGCCTGTTTTGTCTATTAAAGAATCATGGATTTTCAAAACTTAATTAGGTACCTCTATATTTCAAAATCCACCCCTGCCTCAATCAAACGCTTTCGCGACCGCAAATCACTGCTCGCACACACCCCTACGAGACAGCCCCGCCCACACTTCGCGCATGCGTACTACACCCCCCAATCACAGCTTGTAATACACCCCCACCATTTCAACCCTTAGGGCCTAAACCTATTACACCTATCCAGTTCCGGCACGGAGCGTAGAAAGATAGATAGATTACTTTATTTGTACAACACAGAAAAACAGAACACGATAAACACAAAGTAAAGTAATAGCTAGAAAGTATAAGTTGCACAAATGGGCAGCCTTATCGCTGAAAGCGATTTCTTCCAGGCAACCTTTGGATGGAAAAGAACTGATTCAGCTTTTATGGTAGGTTGTGAATAGCTTAACTTATAATTGGTGATGATATAAAATATTTACATAATTACCTAGGAGCGTACCTAGGACTTATAAAAACAAAAACTTACAAAATGTCAGTGTATAAAATGAAGTCGGTTAAAAATATATTTTGACGTGACAACGTCTTATAAATTGATGAACACCGGCGCGGCGCTCACAAAAAGTGTAACGTCATCGCTCACGTTCCCGTTTGGCATCATGTTATTGACAAGGTAACCAAGCAACTTATTATCGTTGCTATGGTTATCATCAATGTTTTCTTATGAACGTTATCACGTAAAATTATCGTCCGTGAACCGACTTTACAGACAACCATTTGTTTTTTTGAAGTGAAAACTTCTTATGGCGCGTTGGGCACTTTTGTGGGTGAGCATTTTCAGCCGTTCTCGCGACAGACGACAGATTTTCTCGCGACAGATGAGATTTTACACAGATATACAGTTTTTTAATTTGGTTGTGAGTGTATTAAGACGTACATATGGTATTTCTTAACGGACGACTATTGACGGACGACAAATGTCGGACGACTATTGACGGACGACAAATGTCGGACGACTATTGACGGACGACAAATGTCGGACGACTATTTGTCGGACGACTATTGACGGACGACAAATGTCGGACGACTATTGACGGACGACAAATGTCGGACGACTATTTGTCGGACGACAAATAGTCGTCCGACTATTTTTTTTTTTTCATCTAAAACTCTTTTTGCGTATGTTCTCGCGACAGATGAGATTTTACACAGATATACAGTTTTTTTTTACTTAAAATATTGAACTGGTTTAATAAAAACAGAGTCATAAGCGTATAGCTATCTTCTAGACACCGCGTTCTACATCTTAGACCAAATCGTCACTTCCATCGTGTGTGATAGTGGTCAAACGCTAACCTATTTATTATTTAAAAAAAGCTGAAGAACGGCATCCATGCCGTGCCGGATACACTACTAGTAGGGTACGACCCAGTGGGCGTAAACCCCTATTCACCCCACAATTGACCGTTTCTGTCATTTTTTCGCGCCATACCGATCGTTTAACATAGCTCCGCCCTTCGAAATTCAAAAAGTGCCTTTTAAAATCATAACCGCAATATTCTCTCGGTGGCCAGTTAGTGCACTCGTTTTAAATATTAACCTACCCGCATAATTAAGTTATTACTTAATTTAGTACCTACTAATACTAAGTGAAAATAAAATTGTAATAAATTTATTAAAAAAATAAATAGTGTTTTATAAAGTGAATTAAAATAATGTTAATTATAAACAAAAATATCTTATAAAGTAATTTGAATAATTGTGTCTCCTTTTTAATCAATAAAAAAATTACAAAAACCTTCATATAAAAATATAATCTTTTGAGTGAAATGAATTAAACAATCTTTTAAAGTGAATTGAACTAAAATTCTATAAAATAAACGTGACTTAAAGTGAACTACAATAATAATAGTGAATTCAAACTATAAAATGTGAATCAATTAATTGAAAAATACATTTTAAAGTGAACTAAAATTTGATGAATAAACAAATGAAGTGTTTGAATGTGAAATAAAAACTAAAAAACAAAAAAAAAACATAAAACTAATCCAATTTTTAGAAATAAAGAAAATATTTATACAAGTATTTCGAAGTGAATTAAAAACAAAAAGCTCTTTCAAATACCACAAAGTTTAAGTAAACAAGTAAGTATAAAATAAAAATAATGTGTTTTAAAGTGAATTAAATACAAATGAATTAAATTAAAACAATCATAAACAATGATGGAACGTCAAAATATATATCCGGCGAACTTAACTGACCTCCTTGCTGTGTCGTACCAACAAAACGGACACGGGCCAGAATCGGACGAGAAATTCAATATTGAAACATTTCATCAAGAAAACTCCGATCGATATGATAATGGACAAGGTGAGATAATTAATGCACTAATAACACAAAAAAAAACTATATCAAATTCGGTTCATCCGTTAAGGAGCTACAATGCCACAGACAGACACACACACAGACACGTCAAACTTCTAAAACCCCGTCGTTTTTGCGTCGGTGGTTAAAAATCAACTGCTTTGATTAAAATTGTTTCATCTACGGAGTTGCGCTATTGGTTGTTATAATTAGACGACCCAGTTGGCGCAATGGTCACCATGCCGGGCTGCCAAACACAGGGTTGCGGGTTCGATTCGCGCCACAGACAATTGTTTATGCTTAGATATTTGTCTGTGGTCTGGTTGTTTCTATTATAAGTATATAATTACAAAAGAAAAGTATATAAGTAGTATATCCGTTGTCTAGCACCCATAACACAAGTCTAGTTACTTAGATTGGGGCTAGATGGCGATGTGTGGAATGTCCTGTAATATTTATTTAATCCAGGGTAATTTTTTTACATGGACCTTCAGGGCTATATCCTAATATAAACTAAAGAGATAGCAAAAATGCTGAAAGAACTTGCGTGCCCGATTTCAACAAAAACTAAAACTGTACCATTACAATTTTGAAAAAATCATTACCCTAGCCAGGAATCAAAATATTTTTTTGCTAAAATATAACCACCTATATTTTTATACCAATAGATAGTGTTGCTAATAGAGATCAATCCTTGGAAACCAACTAGTGTGGCAAACCAAAGGAAATAGCTAATTCTTCTTGTTTTCCGTAATTTTCATACTAAGTATTTTTGAAAATGTACTTAAAGCGTACTAGCAAAGTAGCAAACTGCTGCACAAAAAACATAGGTAAATTGTTTTGACTAATTTTAAGATTTTAAAAGTTAAAGCATATTTAAATCATTTGGAAAAATATTACTTCACCTTTGTGGCGCATACTCTATTATTTAGCCAGAGATGGAAAAATGAATATTAAGAAAACTACAAAAAGAAGCTGCAAAAACTGTAAGAGATAGCTGAAACTGCTGTAAGGAGTTGCGTGCGATTTTGACAAAAACAAAAAACTGCGTCTCAAAAAGACTAAAACGTAAACTGAAAATTAACCTGCACTGAAAAAAATAATGGCTAAACAAGTTACAATTTTGCTTGATTAAAAAAAATGTGATTGAGTAATTCAAGAAAATATCAAAATCAACAGTTGACAGTTGCTTGTCACAATAAAGCTAAAATGATTGAACGTCTATCAAGTCGAATGTGTTGAATTTAATAAGTTTACTTTGTTAATATCGAATTCCATAATCAACTTATTTAGATCTATCAAGTTGCTTTAACATTACTACACTATCAATTAGTTAATCTAAAAAAGATTTTTATTAATCTAAATTATATACCTATTTAATTCAATAATTATTGAATAATTAATAGAATAGTTTCTTATTTCATTTGATCACTAAACTTTTTAAGAATGAACAAGCGCTTATTTGAAAAATGTAGGTAGTTAGATATTTCATACAAGTACCTTTATCGATGTTCAAGCAAGTCACAACGTGTTTCATATTTTCGCACTCCACCTGTCTGTTTCGCTTTGCAATCAGTTGCAGTCCGTCCGTCCGTCCGACCCATTCAGTTTAGAATTATTTATGGTTTATTTGTTTAAAATAATTAAAACACCTAGGTAACCAAGTGTTCAATATAGTGCAGTGTTTTCGTGAAGTGGAAATGGAAGAGGTGATGGATTTGCAAAGAGCCTGGGAGCTCCCGGAGCTAGGACCTAATTTCGCAAGTAAGTACGTACTACTTACTTATTTATTTTATGTGTTTAGTTCCTTCCTTCTGTTTTCATTATGTTTATCAATAGTCATCCCTGCTAATTTCACAGAAAATAAAATCAAGATGCAGTCGTTAGCGGCTCTGACAAATGACAACATAAAGGAAATCATGCCTCAATTGGGACCCAGAGCACTGTTTGTTCGATGCTGGAAAGCGTGGGCAGCGGATTTTTCAGACTCTGTTTCAAGCGATCAAGGCCCAAGCACTCCGATTCTGATTTCACCAATGTGTCTTTTGTAAGTATACCTAATACCTACCTACAATACTAACCTAGTCATTTTTTTCACAATATTTTTACCACCATGGCAAAGCCAAAAGGAGGGTTATTGTACTAACATTAGGTACCTATGTGATATTAAAAAAAAATCTTAACTCATATTTTTACTAAAGATAAAAAAATAACCTTAGGGTTACGATGTGTCTCGGTATGAGGTATTCTATCAATGTGTGTGTGCTAGCTAGTTAAAAGGTTCCTATTTCTATTCCAATAAACTTATTTCAGGAACTCCCAGTGCTTATTGAAAATTACTACTGCCAACAAGAAGTCTCATAACAGTGGAAAAAACGCAGCAAACTTCGCCTACAAAATCATCTCAAATTGACATTGAGAATAACGTAAGTATCTACCTACTTGTTAGAGTTGATTTTAAACATGTTTTTGAGAATTACAAGGGTACAGAGAGAAATTACTTATTATTAGATTTTATTAGTAGGTGTTGTAATATGTGTAGGGTTCAGTGTCCCACAGGTCCATCTTACTTAATTTAAAAAAATGGGACTTTTATATTTTTTATACTTTGTTTTCTGATATAGATGTTTGTGATTTCAGACACGAAGAAGAAAACAGGAATCTCGGGGCTATATTGAGTTTGCCTGAACTTATTAGAAAAAAAAAAAATGGCGCTTGCTGTCATGAAAGGTCGGCTCTGTGATAATTAATTAAATAAAATTAGAAATCCGTGGTTTAACCTAAATAAAAGGTTCGAAATAGACAAAATACTTTAAGATTCAATAACACTAGTGTTGGTGAAGTGATTTTCTCCGTGGTTTGTGTATAAACTGGATTTTTCTTTAAAACAGTATGGTTCGTGAGTAAATAGAGTTATAAAACATTAAACAGTGCTTATATTTTAACAAAATATTGCATCAATAAACTAATAACAAGAATAACTAAACTGTTAACTGCATGGTGTGATTTTGTCAAAAAATTGCTAAACCAAAATAACAAATAGACGCTTATTCAAAACTCAAATTTTTAACCGCCAACGGCCGCTTGCCCGTCCCGCTCGTTGCTTGACCTTGAAGGCTCCGCAGACGAGTTTTACAATCTGAGTCGACGCAGACCAACTTTTTTTTATTTTTTTATTTACGAAAGAGTTAAAAATGGAAACATCTTGCAAAAAATGTGCTCTAAAAATACAGACAAGACAACTGTTGCAGTGCACTGTATGTAAAAATGCCTTTCATCTGGACTGTACAAACGTTACTTTTGCCCGGTTCAGAATAATGACACCGGATACGAAAAAAGAATGGAAATGTGGGCCGTGTTGGACGACGAAACCAAAACCTATGAGTACATCGAGTCCTTCAATTAATAACATAGGTCAAAATTTCAAAATCAACATTCCGACTGAAAACTCATTTGACTCACTTAGTGAAGACGAAGAGTTTACATCCTTCAGATCTTTGGAAGACAGTCAATGTATAAAGAACAATGCCCTGAATGTATGCGATGATACGATGGTATTTGAAACCACATTTGAACCAAATAATAATATATCAGGTACACTCGCCACTAGTTCAACAGACGTAAATGATCTCAAGTCGGAAATAGTTATTCTAACAGACCAACTCATCAAAGCAAAACAGGAGATAAACCGGTTACTTCAAGAAAACTTCGATTTAAAGAGAAGGGCGGATTCCAAGGATGATACGGCTATTAATCAAGATAACAATGAAGAAAAAGTTACTTATAAAAACGTTGATGAAAATACTATGATGATGGAAGACCCAGAAATAGTTTTATTAGAAAAAAAACTGTCAAATGACACAACTAAGATTGCAGGAAGTATAAACACCTCGCTTGTTATAGAAGACAATAGAAAGGAATTACAGAAGAAAGATAGAAAACCAAGAATAAGAGTCATTGGAGACCAATCGTGTAAAGATTTAGCTTCTGCACTTATTTCTCAGAGAAACGAGAGGAAAAATTCGAAAGAGTATAACATTATCAACTACTCATATCCAGATGCCCCGATGGAATACATACTACAGAAGACAGAAATAGATGTACAAGACATGAACAATGATGATTGGATTGTCATAACAGCAGGAGCCAATGACAAAAATCCTACAAAATTATTGATAGAATTATCTTCATTTTTAAAAAAGTTAACTAATCACAAAGTTATTGTCGCTAATGTAACATTCAATCCTTACCTAAGCGAACCAAAGTTAAATAACCATCTCAAGTTAATATGTGACAGTTTTCCTTATTGTCAATTTCTATCTGTTTTTAATACAACTCTTAGTAATGCAATTAATAACTTGATTAATAGCGACGACTATAAAGAATGCTTTCTTGGTAAAAATGCTGTGACACACACAAGAAAACTAAAAAAAACTATATGTAAAGAAATTAACACAAATGATACTCTGTTTAAACCAGGGACAATACCTTACTATTTTAAGAAAATTGAACAAAATAATTTACTTAAAGAATTGAGACAAAATAATAATGATTCCATCATACAATTAGACAATAGTAATATACTATCCGATTTAAGTATCAATACAATTACGAAACCCACAACTCCTGGAACTATTCCATACTATTTCAAGCTTATAACAAAAAATACTCCTGATTCTCAAAGTTCTGTCAAAAATAATAAAAAGCCTATTGTCACAGAATTTTTTCGTAAATAAAGAAGAATATAACATCAACGTAATGCACCTCAATATCCAAAGTGTTAAAAATAAAATTGCACAACTAGAATTAATATTAAATGAGTTTAACATAGATGTGTGCTGTCTTAGTGAAACGTTTTTAAAGGGTAATCAGGCAGAAATATTACAAGTAGATGGATACAAAAAAGCTTCTCACTTTTCCAGAAAGAAAGTATCACGGGGTGGAGTTTGTATCTACGTTAAAAATTCTCTAAAATTTCATAATATTGACTGGATGGCAGATATGTCTATAGAAAGACATTTTGAATGTTGTGGAATAACTGTTCCAGATTTAAACTACGTGTTTATTTGTTTATACCGTACACCAAAAAGTAACTTTAACCTTTTTATACAATGCCTCGAAAATCTATTACGTAAGCTTACGAGTAAATCTAGAAATATGAAGAAGAAAATAATACTGGCAGGAGATTTTAATGTAAATCTCCTAGAAAAAAATAAATTTAGTGAAACCTTAAGCAATACATTTCGTATGTTTAACGTAATCCCAACCGTATTAAAACCCACTAGAATCACAAACAAATCACAAACTTGCATAGATAATATAGTAACTAACATAAAAAAATGTAAAACTGAGGTCTTGAATATAGGGCTCTCGGATCATACGGCTCAACTTGCAAAAGTACCTTCTAATCTTAGTTATCATGAAAAGTACTGGTTTGAGGAAAAAAGAAGAATAGATTATCACTTAGATATATTCATTCGATATTTGAGTCAGGTAAATTTTGACGAGGTATATTTAAAAACAGACGTTAACGAAGCGTATAAAGAATTTTCAGATTTATTCAACTTAATTTTTAATTTATGTATTCCATTGGAAATGATAAAAGTAACTTATAGAAAAAAACCAAATTGGAAAACGAAAGGTATTAAAATAGTTAGCAAAATGAAGAGAAAGATGTTTCTAGAAACTTTTATAGATAGATCCCAAGAATTTAAAGACAAATATAAGAAATATTGCAAAATAATGAACAAAGTAATACGTACATCTAGAAAAATTGCAAATACTAAATATATAAAAAATAGTACTAATAAAACAAAAGCTACATGGGGTATAATAAAGCAAAATACTTCACAGAAAAATAACATACGAACAACTATTAACAAATTACAGATAAATGACAAATTAGAAACTGAACCAAAAATATTAGTAGAATACATTAATAAATATTATATTGAACTTAATAACTGCCAAATCATTAATAAACCCAGAAATTTAAACCAATCAATAAATAAAAGTATATTTATGGCCCCTGTCAGAGAAAATGAAATAAAAGAAGTCGTTATGGCTCTAAAGAATAAAAAAAGTTCAGGTTATGACAATATACCAATGTATGTAGTAAAACAATGTATAGATATGATTGCAAACCCATTATGTCATATATTTAATTTAGCTATTGAAACAGGTTGTTTTCCCCAAGAATTAAAAAAAGCATTAATTAAACCACTGCACAAGAAAGGTTCAAAATTATTTATAGAAAATTACAGGCCTATTGCATTACTCCCCAGTTTTTCTAAAATTCTAGAAAAATTAATTTACAATAGACTCTTATTATTTCTTAACTCTCAAAATATTTTAAACAGTAATCAATTCGGATTCCAAAAAGGTAAAAATACTTCACTAGCAATTTTTAACTTTTTAGTACAGGTATGGCATAAAATCAATGAGAAAAGGACAGGAATAGGTTTATTTTTAGATCTATCAAAGGCTTTCGACTGCGTAGTTCATGATATATTAATAGATAAGTTAGAGAGAATAGGGATTAGGGGTAATGTGTTGAAACTAATGAGCTCATATCTCAGCCAAAGATCTCAAAGTACAGCTGTAGATATTTATAATAAAAAAACTAAAACAGTTGAGCGTGTACTGTCGCCTTTTGAAAACACAATATTAGGAGTTCCACAAGGTAGCATATTAGGACCGCTGCTTTTCTTAATATACATTAATGAATTGCCACAAGTTACTAATAAGCTATGTATAATGTTCGCAGACGATGCCACTATATTTCTACCCTACGATAACTCAAATCTCAATGAATATGAAACCGAAATAACGACTACAATAAATAATATAGTTCAATGGTTAGCTTCAATTAATCTTAAAGTAAATTTAGACAAAACTAAAGCCATTCAGTTTAAAAATTATAAAACCGATCCATTACCTATAAATTTACCAGTGAGTATTATAAATGAGACAAATTTCTTAGGAGTAACAATAGACTCTCATCTCAACTGGAAAAGTCATGTTAGCAAAGTTAATAATAAAATATCTAATTACTGCTATGCTGTGTCAATATTACGAAACATAACTTCGAAACCTGTTGCATTAAGCGCTTATTATGGTTTCGTCTACCCTCAGCTTAGTTACGGTATTATTTTCTGGGGAAACTCCGTAGATGTAAACTCCACGTTCCGCCTTCAAAAAAAATGTCTCAGACTAATATTTAATTTAAAAAGTACAGATACTTTACGTGATTTATTTAAAGTTGAAAATATATTAACTCTCACATGTATATACATTTTAGAAATTTGCGTATTTATAAAAAATAATAATGGCTATTTTTTTAGTAAAAAATCAAGTCGTTATGACAATTTAAGAAATAAACATAAATATAATATATGTATCCCTCAGATAAATAATGCACTATATTACAAAAGTTCCTACATATCAGCCATAAAAATATATAATCACCTTCCGTTAGATTTAAAAATTTTAAACGGTAATATTTTTAAGGTAAAACTTAAGAAATGGCTTATATCAAAAACATTCTACAATCTGAATGAATATTTTGAATCTTAGGTAAAGACTGAATGCGGTCAAGAATTTAATATGTTATCTACTTACCTATTCAACTTGAAGTTAACGAACATACGTACTTCTTATAAATTAGCCTTTGCTATTTAGAATTTTACCAATTATTGTACATCCGTAAAGGATAAACTGCTAGGCACTGTATCATGTAAAAACCATAACACCATATTGTACCCAGTTCTTCAATAAATATTTTCTGATTCTGATTCTGATTCTGATCCTGTGCAGTAGTAGTGCCCGGTCAGTCTACTTCTTCAAGCTCCAGTAACGACCTTCCATCAGCTAAAAGGACGAAGGTAAAATATAAGAGATGGAAGCCGACGAAAGCCAAAAGCCGGGAAGCGTTTTAAATCATTCACGTGCACGACGATAGTTATATAAAATTATGATTATTAGATCTGATCTGAGATTGATTTGATAATTTTACTAACCTTAGAAACTTTCAGGACTTATATTATAATTTGGATTATGAATGATTAAGAACAACTTTTTGTATGGGTTAAAACCAACTATATTTACTCGTCGAAAAATGTACATTTTGGTCAAGTAGGTACCTATTGTATTTTCGTATAAAACAGTTGATGTTTTTGACGAGTATAAAGGTTGTTCCCAATACAAAATGTTGTTTATTAATGCCTGGAAGTTTCTAAGGTTTAACTACTAAAGGAGGTTATTCTATAACTTAAGCCTCACTGCAGCAGCGCGGAAGCAGTGTAGCACAGTGCTGTGCCTCTGTCATTTTACGCAGAAGTGACAGAGACACAGCGCTGTCCTACAATGCTGCATCGTGGCTTTAAATTTTGTTTTTACAATGCTTAGATAGAAAATGACCCTCAGATTTCAGATCGCGCTCGTACTATTTAATCTAATTATAACGGTGTAATTATATAATGTATTAAGTTATGTATAATTTAAATTTTCATAATAAATAATAATGTTTTAAAATATTTTGTTTATTTGCGCAGGGTGTCCCAGAAATACCATATCAGAGCGACAGTTGATCAGTCAGTACTGCCGGCTAGTTTCACTGACTGATCATATTCTGACAATTTGATCTGGTATTTCTGTGACATTCTGTATCGTGTATAGGTATAGGTACATGAACCCAACAAAGTACAATACTTGAATATAGCATCATCTTAGTTGATTCTAATAAGAGCACTTGATTACACTGAAAAAGATAACATTTATTTTTAATATTATAGTACGATAAAAACAAAACTATACATATTAAACGCAATAATATACTTGATAGACCGATACATTTATATATTTTAGATCGATTATGCATCTGTATGATTTCAACTAGGTTTCATTATCAAAACAATCAAGTTTCTCATTTGATTCTAGATACAAGCTTAATAACATCAATCAAGTTACTTGTTTAGACTATTACATTATTTTATATATGCAAATATGTGACTTTGTTACGGTCTTCAAAGAACTTAATTACGACTATCGAGTCTTAGTAACAAACACAAAGAGCAGTTGATAAAAATAATGATTAGACTTGATTAAGCCAATAATAACTTGTTTGAATGTGCTATGTCTGTTTGTTCCGTTTCTCAATCAAGAAGACTTGATTCCCGTAATCACAAAGCTTTATGCGCTCGTATATAAACAAGTGACTTGATAGCAACTAACATTTTTTTGATGTATGTTAACAATTTTTTTTTTCAGTGATGTTCGAATTCCGTGGCTAGGATAATGACTTTTCAAAAGTCTAATGATGCAATTTTACTTTTATAAATCAGGCACGTTACTCCATTCAACGTTTTTCGCTATTTCTTATAGTTTAGCCCTGAAGAAATGGCCCGGAAGACCCATCTAAAAAAAGCACCCTAGAGATTAAAATAACAATAATTCCGCATGACTTATAATATGAGGCAGTGCCAGCTCTATAATTATCTTGAATCTATGCTATATAATATTATAAAGCTGAAGAGTTTGTTTGTTTGTTTGAACGCGCTAATCTCAGGAACTGCTGGTTTGAATTGAAAAATTATTTTTGTGTTGGATAGTCCATTTATCGAGGAAGGTTATAGGCTTCTTTTTAGCGCAGCTAGTCTATAAAATAAAGTCCTAAATAAACTAAAACCTATGGACGGATTTGACATTCAGATAGTTGTTAGGTATAACCAGTGATTATGTCAACCGTTACATCTCGCTGGGTATAACGTAGACAGATTCAAACCTTACGAGAACGAAGTCGAGGGCAAAACCTCAATATCTTAAACCTAAGATCCCTTCAAGAACGACCTTCGTCTAGCTGGTTAATGGATGAAAAGTATTTTATATCAAACTAGCGGCTTCGCACGGCTATATTATGCATGTATTATACATATAAACCTTCCTCTTGAATCACTCTATCTATTAAAAAAACCGCATCAAAATCCGTTGCGTAGTTATAAAGATTTAAGCATACAAAGGGATATGGGGACAGAGAAAGCGACTTTGTTTTATACTACGTAGTGACTTTTTATCCATTAAACAGCTTAAAGATCTTCTTCTTCTCAGGGTGCCTCTCCAACTAGTGAAGGATGGCAGTCAGCTCAGAATATTTGACCTGATCTTTTGCGAGGCTAAAAAGTTGTGCGGCACTCGCTATCCCTGTCCACTTCCCTTATATTACGACCCAGTTGGCACAATGGTCACCATGCCGGACTGCCAAACACTGGGTCGCGGGTTCGATTCCCGCCTCAGACATGTATTTATGCTTAGATATTTGTCTGTGGTCTGGTTGTTTCTATGTATTATAAGTATATATTTACAAAAGAAAAGTATATAAGTAGTATATCCGTGGTCTAGCACCCATAACACAAGTCTAGTTACTTAGCTTGGGGCTAGATGGCGATGTGTGGATTGTCCTGCAATATTTATTTATTTATTTATATTCCCCAACCAGGATTTATTCCTACGACCGACTTACCTTTTTCCAGCAATTTTCCCCATCATTATCAATTGCCGGAGTTCATACCTCGGATTCCTCAAAAGGTATCCTAAATAAGCAACTTTCCTTTGTTTGATGGTTTTCAAAAGCTTGCGTTTTTGACTAACTCGACGTAGAACTTCCTAGTGATGGAAGTTCTACGTCGAGTTAGAACTTCCTAGCCTAAAGATGGTCGGTCTTAAGAGGAAAGGGAACCGGGGAATTTTTCCATACAAACTATTACAAACGTAGTCGCCTGTTTTCTCCCTGGATAATGACACTAGAGCAAATATTTTTGGTGCATAAAACTTATAACTGCCATGACCAATGACCATGCCCCTATTTTTTTTTTATAATCTTAATTTCTATGATAATTAGAAAATGAAAAAAAAAACAAAACATAGGGGCATAGTCATGGCAGTTATAGGTTTTATGGCACAAAAATATTTGTCCTAGTGTCATTATCCAGGGAGGAAACAGTCGACTACGTTTGTATGGAGCGAGCGCAGGTACCTTTCACCTTAAAGGGATCCCGTACGAGAAAAAATAAAACCAATTCTAACCCTTCCTTTAGATATTCAAGACCGCTCATCACCTGGCTCGACCCTTGATGATGGAGACAGCAGTAACTACGGAGTAGATCTCACTGGAAAAGGGACGAATTTGACCGGGAAGTCATTCACCATCGCTGCCATATTGGGGTTGACGAATGGAGAGGATGATGTGATGAATCTTAGTGTCCAGGTCAGTGAGATGGAACATTGTGGTTAAAGCTGGTGACAGCCGCGACTTATAGTCATGTGTGTAATGTAAATGTATGTGACTGTGCACACTATCGGACGTAAGTCGCGGACGTAACCTTGGAGAATCATGAGTTTTCGATACGCAGCGCGAGTAGGTATTTTCAAAAATGACCCGTATCGTGCGATAGAGAGAGTTTAAGTTCGGACGTAATTGCCTTCATTTTGCTTTCAAATAATGTTGCGGGCCGTAACGTTTTCACCCCCTTTATCCTGCACAAAATGAAATAAATTTGGTCTCATTTAATTCACTGTATCTTATTCTAGGTTTATACGTTTTTCTTTTTTGGTAATACAGTTTAGTCTATTAAAAACAATTGAAACGCTCGATGAAGTTTTTAAATCAAAAATATAGATATTCAGATACTAATAACTTTTATCTTAGGCAATATTTCTTTAAAATAAAAACGTTTAAACCTAGTTTTCCTTTAGATCTAGAACATTTTCAAAAATTATCGAAATTGGACTTCGTTTATGGGGGGGAAAACGTTACCGCTTTTTGTATGGAAAGTTAAGCGTTCGGACGTCCTAGAGCGATCTGGCCAGCTGGATGTAAAAGTACTTTTACTAAGACTCCACTGTCTGTCCGTCTGTCTGTCACCAGGCTGTATCTTTTGAACTGTGATAGCTAGAGAGTTGAAATTTTCATAGTTGATTTCAGTTGCCGAAATAACAAATACCAAAAACAGATATTTTACTAAACTCCACTGTTCATCCATTTGTCTGTCACCAGGCTGTATCTCATGAACCGTGATAGCTAGAGAGTTGAAATTTTCATAGTTGATTTCAGTTGCCGAAATAACAAATACTAAAAACAGATCTTTTACTAAAACTCCACTGTTCTGCATCCATTTGTCTGTCACCAGGCTGTATCTCATGAACCGTGATAGAGTTAGACAGTTGGAATTTTCACACATGATTTCTGCTGCCGCTATAACAACAAATACTAAAAACTGAATAAATAATTTATGTTAATAAAGAATCTTTGAAATTGAAATTGACTTAATATAACATAGGTGAGATACAACCTATGTTCTTTTAGGATTATTTTTTGTTGCAGGGCGTAAAACACATATTGATTTCCTAATGAGTATTTACCCCGTTTGTCGTTCAAAAAGTAAAAACACAGTATAGTTACATCAAATTGATTTCCAAATATAAAAATAATATTGTTTTATGACCCCTTTTCAATGTTTAGCCATTAGAAAAATGTAGGTCGTAACATCTTTTTTTTTCATCTTAGCGCCATTTTAAAAATAGGGATCGATAGAGCGTTAAAAACTGAGTAAAACTGCATAAAAACTCAATATGGTCAAAACGGCATTTACGCCCTTTGTTGCGGAAACCATCAATATAATGGTACGGAACCCTTCGTGTGCGAGTCCGACTCGCACTTGGCCAGTTTTTTGCACCTATAGAAGTTACGATATTTGACGACCCAGTTGGCACAATGGTCACCATGCCGGACTGCCAAACACGGGGTTGCGGGTTCGATTCCTGCCTCAGACAAGTACTTATGCTTAGATATTTGTCTGTGGTCTGGTTGTTTTTATGTATTTGTTTACAAAAGAAAAAGTATATGGGTAGTAAGTATGTCCGTTGTCTAGCACCCATAACACAAATCTAGTTACTTAGCTTGGGGCTAGATAGCGATGTGTGGAATGTCCTGCAATATTTATTTATTATTAGTTACTAGCGACCCGCCCCGGCTTCGCACGGCTATATTATGCATGTATTATACATATAAACCTTCCTCTTGAATCAATCTATCTATTAAAAGAACCGCATCAAAATCCGTTGCGTAGTTTTAAAGATTTAAGCATACAAAGGGACATAGGGACAGAGAAAGCGACTTTGTTTTATACTATGTAGTGATAGGTGAAAACATTTACTTTATTCAATTTACAGGAACGGCTGCAGGGTCAGCGGCAGTTGCAGAACTATTTGTATGGAGGGCATGAGGTGCAGAGAATCAATGATGGCTTCCGGAGTATGGTGTCTGTGCCGGGGGCTTTGAGACAAGGTAGGTGCTTGCAGGAGCTGCTACGTAGGTAATAATAACCTAAAGGTATTGTATTCAGTAACTATCGGGCGAAAGCTATCTTTTATACAGGGTTATTGGAAATTATACTAGCAAGCCGTTGAGGGCTACTTCTTTGCACCTTAACAAATTCTACGACTTTTGGAAATTCGAACGTTTATAGAAAATTTTGAGATTAGGTTTACCTGAAAATCAGCTGTTCCTTACTCGGAGAGGTCAGTAACCTTAAAATTTGACTTGCTTTTTAAGTTTCATCCACTGTTCTTGGTCTGAATGACCTTTGTTTTAAAAAATCAGCTGTTTTTCGAATTTACATAACCTCAAAATTAGAACAAAAGATGTTTGTTTAGATGTTATTTAAATCTAGCTGGCTAGCTAGATGGCTAGCTCTAGCTAGATGGGTCTGGCCGGAAGACCAGCACTGCAGCTAAGCATGCTTGGCTGCAGTTTTTAGCTGAGGTCGAACCATTTGGGTCAGCACATGACTCCTCATATACCTATTGTTTTTACTTTACCACTTTTTTGTTTTGTAATTAATTTTCATTGTCATGTTCATTTCTTCATTCCTGTGTTTGTCGTGTGTTTGTACTCAATAAATGCTTTTCTTTCTTTCTTTCTTTCTTTGTTAAGGTGCACAGAAGTAGCCCTCAACGGCTTGCTAGTATAATTACCAATAACCCTGTATAAACTTAAAATAACAAAGCTACTTATAAACTTTGTAACAAGTAACAAGTAGATATTAGAACCGTTATCCGAATTAGCGTATTATCCAGTATTAAAGTGTCAACAACGAAGGGTAGCAAGGGGTAGCGAGCAACCCTTAGTTTAATTAAACGACACATATTTTCCGATGTCATTTCGATGTCAAGGGTTCAATGAAGCTTGTTTGTTAACAGGGGGTCATGATTTTAACCAACTTTCTAAAAAAGAGTTTTTCTATTTAGCCGTTTTTTATTTAGTTTCTACTACAGCAGTACTCCGTGGTTTTAACCGCGTGGCTTCTGATCCCGTGGGAATATCGGGATAAAAAGTAGCCTATGTTATTCCCAATGAATCAATGTATCCTCATACCAAGTTTCATCAAAATTGGTCCAGTAGTTACGGAGTATATTCGTTAGAAACAAACAAAAAAATCTTTCCTCCTTATAATATGGGTGTAGATTTATAAAAAACAAATGTTTGTCTGTAAAGTCGGTTTATGGACGAAAATTTTACGGGATAACGTCAGAAGAAAGGGCTGAATTTTTTTTTGTTATTCTTTTATATTTTATCTTTCATCTTTTTCTATTCGTCACTCATCACCACAACACAAGCCCAGTTGAGCGATTTAATTATTATTCAATACTCTCAAGACGCATGACGTCACACATCAGGAACGGGACGTGTCATGTTACCGGAACATGACACTTTTGTGGGAATGCAGATGTTCCACCAATTTATAAGACGTTTTCACGTACATACCAATTTCTAGCTTTACTTTAGGTACCTAAACCACAACATTTTGATAAATTATTATTTTCAAAGTTAGGCTTGCTGATTAGGTATTATGTGTTATTTAAGCCGTTGTTTCTATTTTATTTTGATTTTATAACAACTCCTGGAGAAAGGGGTAGATTAAAATTGAACCGCGAAAAATGCGTCGCAGCGCGCTGCACCATAAATCTGATTTTAAAAAATACTTCGTAAAAGGAAAACTACTTAAAACAGGTCTTTATATAAAAAGCTTTATTGTTAAGTAGCGACCCGCCTCGGCTTCGCACGGCTATATTATGCATGTATTATACATATAAACCTTCCTCTTGAATCAATCTATCTATTAAAAAAAACCGCATCAAAATCCGTTGCGTAGTTTTAAAGATTTAAGCATACAAAGGAATATAGGGACATATAGAGAGAGCGACTTTGTTTTATACTATGTAGTGATCTGTAAAACAATTCATTTGTTTATTTTTTTGTTATTTTGTTACTTATATCAAGGTTTTTTTTTAAACCCTTACCCTAGTGGCTCTTAATACCCGCAGGAACCTTATTATACCTATTTGTTTGTCCCCTTTTCAAGGTCAAACGGCTGAACCGATTTGTATAAAAATTGGTATAATGGTAGTTTAGGGGTTAGAGAAGAACATAGGGTACTTATAATCCCGAAATTCCCGCGGGATCGGGACTTATACGGGTGAAACCGCGTGACGCAGCTAGTATTTTCCTACTCTCCAAATGTTCTAAATATGTTTTGTCGTGTGCTCGTCCAAATAAATGATTTTCTATTCTTTTTTTCTATTCTATTCTTTTTACAACTTTAAAAAATTCCTTTGTAAAACTAAACCAAAATTAGAATAAAACGAGGTACTTACGGAACTCTAAAAAGATGTTATTTTCAGACGTAGGTAATTAAGGTAGTCCTTGAAATTATCTGCACTAATAACTTTACTTTGCTTCGCTGCCGACGGTCTTCTAGGTTTGGGTTTATATAATAATTTACTGTTTTTTATACAAACACATTAATTTGAATAAAAACTTATAAATTTATTATGTAATCCCAGTTTGTTTTTGTAAAAATATATAATATCTGGAAAAAAAGCGCTCCGCGGTTTCGTCCGCGTAAGTCCCGATCCCGTGGGAATATCATAATGAAAAGTAGCATATAGCCTTTTTCGATAAATGGACTATCCAACACAAAAAAAAATATTTCAATTCAAACTACTGGTTTGAATTTAAAAATTTTTTTGATTCCTGAGATTAGCGCGTTCAAACATACAAACTCTACAGCTTTATAATATTAACTAGCGACCCGCCCCAGCTTCGCACGGCTATATTATGCATGTATTATACATATAAACCTTCCTCTTGAATCACTCTATCTACTAAAAAAAACCCCATCAAAATCCGTTGCGTAGTTTTAAAGATTTAAGCAGTCAAAGGGAAATAGGGACAGAAAAAGCGACTTTGTTTTATACTATGTAGTGATATAGATTTACTATTTTTTGTAAAACAAAATATATTCATTTGAATACGTCTTATTAATTTAATTTTTTTAATGGGTACCTGTGCTCTCTCCATACAAACGTAGTCGACTGTTTCCTCCTAATGAC
The DNA here is from genome assembly GCA_907269075.1 of Idaea aversata. Lineage (NCBI taxonomy): Eukaryota > Metazoa > Arthropoda > Insecta > Lepidoptera > Geometridae > Idaea > Idaea aversata. The sequence goes on along the minus strand of OU026112.1, from coordinate 4,379,473 downwards.
ACTAGCACAAACATTTTTGTGCCATAAAAACTATAACTACCATGACAATGCCCCCTTTTTTGTTTTTTTTTTCATTTTCTTATTATTATAGAAATTAAGATTAAAAAAATAAATACCAACTAAAAATAATGGCATGGTCATTCATGGCAGTTGCACTAAAAATATTTGCTCTAGTGTCATTATCAAGGGATAAAACAGTCGACTACGTTTGTAATAGTTTGTATGGAGAAAGCCCCCTTTCCTCTGAAAGTTATGCCCAATTGCTCATGGGTCCTATCATTATGGTACGACGAAGTATCATAATACGCCTTAAACAGATTCAGGAATAGCAACTTACACAATTATTTTATGTTTCAGACAGTCCTCGGGGAGAACATAGACCACCTCTAGGTCAGCTCAAAAACAATAGGAACCACACGATATCTTGCTCAAATAGGTAGGTATAGCTTTTAAGAGGAAAAGGTGCCGGCTCTCTCTCTATCCAAACGTAGTCGACTCTTTCCTCCCTGCGGATAATGACACTAGCACAAATATTTTTGTTGCATAAAACTTTTAACTGCCATGACCATGCCCCTAAGTCTTATTTTTGATGTGAAACATCTATAGCCGCACTTAAAACTGATTTCTGGCGTGGCGACGCATACCATGGCGACGCGTCGCCAAGGCATGCGTCGCCACGCTATATGATGGTATATATATACAGTCTATATGCAGTAGGGTGTACGGTGTGGTGACGCGTGCGCAATGCGCAATCGAATGTGTTCACAATCTGTTCTTTTCTGCATATTACTTTTACAAAATAATGTCGATGTTTCACATCTGCCAGGCGTCCCGTGACGGCTCACATTTTTTTTATATATGTTTTGTTTTTTTTAACTCTTACTTTCTATGATAATTAGAAAATGAAAAAATCGAAACATAGGGGCATAGTCTTGGCAGTTATATGTTTTATGCTACAAAAGTATTTGCTCTAGTGTCATTATCCAGGAACGAAACGGTTGACTACGTTTGTATGGAGAGAGAGAGCCGGGAACCTTTCCTCTTAATAAATAAAAGTGTTTTATATCAAATTAAATAGGTGAATAAATATATTGCAAATGCATTGACTAAAACATTTAAGTCCAGAATATATATAAATAAATAAATATTGCAGGACATTCCACACATCGCCATCTAGCCCCAAGCTAAGTAACTAGACTTGTGTTATGGGTGCTAGACGATAGACGACAGATATACTACTTATATACATTTCTTTTGTAAATATTATATACTTATAATATATGGAAACAACCAGACCACAGACAAATATCTAAGCATAAATACTTGTCTGAGGCGGGAATCAAACCCGCAACCCTGTGTTTGGCAGTCCAGCATGGTGACCATTGTGCCAACTGGGTCGTCATGATATGATTAATAAAAAGGATTATGTCAAGGACATCCACCCTTAAAGTTTCTAATCCTGAAGGTACCAAAGTTACAATAGTAACCAACTTCACCCCCTTCCCAGTGGCAGGAGTAAGCGCATCCGTACGATCTTCACACCGGAGCAGCTGGAGCGATTGGAGGCTGAGTTCGAACGGCAGCAGTACATGGTCGGCCCTGAGAGGCTGTACCTGGCTCACGCGTTGCAGCTGACCGAAGCACAGGTTTGAAAAACTAATCTATCTATACATATAAAATGCTTTGTCCTGACTGACGGATCAACGCACAGCCTAAACCGCTGATCGTAGAGACTTGAAACTTGGAGGATGTGTTCTTTGTATGACGTAGGCATCCGATACGAAAGGATTTTCCGAAATTGTACCCCTAAAGGAGTGAAAAAGGGTGGCAAAGTTTGTATGGGACAACGTGATTCGTTGGTCCTTTTTCGAATTTTACGCGGACGTAGTCGCGGGCAAAAGCTAGTAAACATATACAATTTTAAGTCCCGAGCCTTAATTCTCAACAGGCATAGTAACTTAAAATGCAGCAGTGCATTTCTAGATCAATGCCAATCGATAGATGATATTACGGCGAACAAATAATGCCTTGACACCGGACCGCTAAAGCGTCTCGGAAAACGGACATTTGTTGAATCAAATTGTTGTACGCATCACGTTTCTTTGAATATTCCATTTTCGAGACACTTTAGCGGTCTGGTGTTATTTGATAAATGAAGGCATTATTTGTTTAACTGTAATGCCCTCTATCGATAGGCATGCAGGCAACAAAAACACAATGCCAAGCTCCCTAAATGAAAGGGCAACTTGACGTGTGACATAACTAAAAAAATTACATAAACAATCGACAAACTTAGTCCGTTAGTAGTTTTTGTAAGCTGACGGATCAACGCACAGCCTAAAAGCTGATGGATCAACGCACAGCCTAAAAGCTGACGGATCAACGCACAGCCTAAAAGCTGACGGATCAACGCACAGCCAGAAACTTGAAGGGTGTGTTCTTTGTATGACGTAGGCATCCGGTAAGAAAGGATTTTCCGAAATTATACCCCTAAGGGGGTGAAAAGGGGGGCAAAGTTTTGTATGGGACCAATGCTATTAGAACCATTTTCGACTGTTACGCAGACGAAGTCGCGGGCAAAAGCTAGTCTATACATATAAAATGCTTTATCCTGAACGACTGAATGACTGACAGACTGACGGATCACCGCACAGCGTAAACCGCTGATCGTAGATACCTGAAACTTGGAGAGTATGTTCTTTGTAGGACGTAGGCATCCGATAAGAAAGGATTATCCGAAATTCTACCCCTTAAGGTGAAATAGGGAGACAAAGTTACAAAGTTCTAGTTTTACTTATGTCCAAAATGCTTATGTGCAAATGTCTGTCGTCCGCGCCATAATTTACAGTTAAATAAAGAACTTACTAATTGATAATAACTAAATGAATATATTTTCTTCTAGGTAAAAGTCTGGTTCCAAAACCGCCGCATAAAATGGCGGAAACATCACCTAGAAGTGACGCAACAGAGGCTAGCTGTACTCCAAAGACACACCACCGAGCACCTAGAAGACGTCTGAACGGACAAAAAGTCCGCGGTGTCTCCATCTGCGAATCTACGAATAAAATAAGCGCGCTATGGTGAAGCAGAAGCTTTAATTCACAATGGGGGAATTACAATCAGGCAGCAATAGTGCAGAGCTACTGAAGAGTTCTGAAATTGTGTCATGGGCCTATGGAGCTCCGGACCTTTGGAAGGCTTGCCTGACTTATTTATACATAACAGTTTTAAATCACGTAAGGAAAGGTATCCGGTCGCTTCTCCATACAAACATAGTCGACTGTTTCCTCCCTGGATAATGACACTAGAGCAAATATTTTTGTGGCATAAAACCTAAAACTGCCATGACCATGCCCCTATGTTTTATTTTTATACTAGCGACCCGCCCCAGCTTCGCACGGCTATATTATGCATGTATTATACATATAAACCTTCCTCTTGAATCACTCTATCTATTAAAAAAACCCGCATCAAAATCCGTTGCATATTTTTAAAGATTTAAGCATACATAGGGATATAGGGACAGAGAAAGCGACTTTGTTTTATACTATGTAGTGATATATATATTTTTTAAGACTCTTACTTCCTATAATAATTTAAATATTTAAAAAAAACAAAACATATAGGTATGGTCATGGCAGTTGTAGGTTTTATGGCACAAAAATATTTGCTCTAGTGTCATTATCCAGGAAGAAAACAATCGACTACGTTTGTATGGAGAGAGCGCCGGTACCCTTTCCTCTTAAAAAATACGAGTTGGCTCTTCGGTTTCAGTTTTTATTATTTTTAACAAATTTTTCCACAAGTCTTATTTCGTTTGGCAAGGATTTGGATGAAAAAAAATAGGCCCTCGTTCATGCATATGACTTGTAAGGTCCAGTTGACACGTTTATAATAAAAGCCATTTTAGAACTCTACGGTGGGCCTGCAATTATGTTGCCGACTGTACCTATATCTAAAATGCGCTACGGTGAAGCAGAAGTCACTCCAATAACAAAAAAAATGTTTGAAAATACTAAATCCCAAAAAAATTTAATTCATAATTTTACTAAATCCCTATTAGTGATTTTTACGATAAAATTTAAAAATATTAGCGGATTTTGAAATTATGGATTTTACTGGAGTGCGGATAGAAATTGGAGGTTAAAAAAAATTGTGTAAAAAAAAAATATGTTTCAGCGGACAATTTTGACTGAACTGTACATTTAAAAAGTGAAAAAAAGTGATCTCATTTAGGCAAATATTTCTTTTTTTTCCCGTGGTGTTCTTTTAGAATATCAAAATGTATAACTGTAAGTATGTAAGTTTGTACGTATAGCATTATGTTAATTTGTACTGTATGAATTATGATTAGATATTACTATGTACAGTCAACGGTCAAAAGTGCATTACCACCTACACGCTTTATAAAGTTGAAGAGATGAAAAATAATGAGTTAACCAATTTAAAAAAAGGGAGTCTATATATACTATATGAGTTAACTTTTTAGTTAACCAATTAAAAAAAAAAGGGAGTCTATCTCTGACAGATAGAAAGCTTTACACACAACTTCACAAAAACACATACAACAAAAAATAAAACTTCATCATTACATAGTATAAAACCTTAGTCCTACCTCCATGTATAAAACTGAGTCGCTTCCTGATGTCTGTCCCTATGTATGCTTACATCTCTAAAATTACGCAACGGATTTTGATGCGGTGATTTTTAATAGATAGAGTGATTCAAGAGGAAGGTTTAAGTATATAAACCACGCGGACTAAGTCGCGGGCAACAGCTAGTAAATTATAATAACAAAAAACTGGTTGCCTGTAAAGTCGGTATACGGGCGAAAGTTTTACGTGACAACAACTGTGCTCGAGTGGAAGAGACGCGTGCCTTTCACTTTTTATGTCTGTCTCTCTCGCTCTTAGGCGGGCTAACCATGCCCGCGTGCCTCTCACTCGCTCTCATTGTGAGCGCATAACGTCAGCGGAGCGTAACGCAGTTTCTTGAAGTGTCACCCGGCAAACCAATTTATAAAACGTTGTCACGTCAAAAACAGTGGCACATTATTATTATTTAGGTATTTCTTATTTTTATTGAATTTGGTTTTACAAAGGACTTAATATTATTTTTGTCCTGATCCGATTGAAAAGACTACGGATAGTTAAAATTGCCCTTGGTCCGATTGATAGGACTACGGATAGTTAAAATTGTCTGTGGTCCGATTGATAGAGCTGCGGATAGTTAAAATTGCCCGTGGTTCTATTGACAGAACAATGCGATCGGAGCACGGACAATAAACGGTATTTTTAGTTAATTTTAGAATCTAATACAACATAAATAGGTACATGTCTAAGGCGGGAAAAGAACCCGCAGCCCTGTGTTTGGCAGTCCGGCATAGTGACCATTGTGCCAACCTGGAGCGACAAATAATTAATAGCAACTTGCAAACTTTAGAACGTTAAGATAGTAATGCACATTTGGTTACTGACTGTACCTAACCTACCTAGACCTAGGTAGGTAGGTACCATCAGCCAGAGCTGCGCGGTCCCACCTTAAGGTTGATTATCCTGTGCAGGGCCCTATTGTTTCTCCAGCCTCTTAATTTTTGTTGACCATTATGGGAAAGGCGCATTGTTTTTTTTTTCAAACGTCTACATTCCTTAAAGCGTTTTTTGTATGCTTTTTATGCCAAATGTGTTGTTTGTTGTTGAAACTTAATGTTTCAAAACAATAGACTTTGACAATAAAAAAGGGTACTGGACCCTAATTGGCAAACAAAAAAAAGGGCGGGATTTCGTAGGTTGCACTACTCCCGAAGGAAAGTGTTCATGGATTGGGACCGCACAGCTCTGGCCGATATATTAATTCATATAAGCAGTAATTTAAGAAGGATCGAATATGAAATAGAAGTTGTGAACAACCAGCGATCTCTCTGTAATATACTAGTCATTAAAATTATAATAAAACAAACTAATATTCATGCTCTTTTATTATTTACACTCTAAATTTGGTAATTATACTGGCAAGCCGTTGAGGGCTACTTCTGTGCACCTAAACAAACAACTTTTGTTTTACGACTTTTGGAAATTCGAAAAAAAAAATGAAAATTTTGAGGTTATGTAAATTCGAAAAACAGCAGATTTTTCAAAACAAAGGTCATTCAGACTAAGAACAGTAGATGAAACTTACAAAATAAGTAAAATTTTAAGGTTAATAACCTCTCCGTGTAAGGAACAGCTGATTTTCAGGTAAACCTAACCTCAAAATTTTCGAAAAATATTTCGAATTTCTAAAAGTCGTAGAACAAAAGTTGTTTGTTTAGGTGCACAGAAGTAGCCCTCAACGGCTTGCTAGTATAATTTCCAATAACCTTGTATACAGGGTGGTCAAAGAAGTGACATCCAAAAGTAAAAATTAGGTACCTCACACCGGGGGTGTCCGAAAACATCCCCTGTATGTTCCGCGATTTTTTGTAGTTTTCGAGTTATGAATTTTTTTGTGATTTTTTTTTATACAAAAAAAAATTAAAATTAAAATATTGCAGGACATTCCACACATCGCCATCTAGCCCCAAACTAAGTACTTGTGTTATGGGTGCTAGACAACGGATATACCTACTACTTATACATATACTTTTCTTTTGTAAATATATACTTATAATACATAGAAACAACCAGACCACAGACAAAAATCTAAGCATAAATACATGTCTGAGGCGAGAATAGAACCCGCAACCCTGTGTTTAGCAGTCCGGTATGGTGACCATTGTGCCAACTGGGTCGTCAAACGGATAATGTATAAGGATAATGTACTTTAATTTATTTCATTTCTATTTATTTATTTAAAATCTATTTAATAACTTTGTTAGTACTCTGCATTTTTCACAACAATAAAAAAATGGTTGTCTGTAAAGTCGGTTTACGGACGATAATTTTACGTGATACTTATGAAAACGAAGAAAAATGGGATCATATTACTAAGACTTCACTGTCTATTTGTCTGTCTGTCACCAGGCTGTATCTCATGAACCATAGCTAGACAGTTGAAATTTTCACACATAATGTATTTATTTTACCGCTATAACAACAAATACTAAAAACAGAATATAATGATACGGAACCTTCGTGCTGGAGGCCGACTCGCACTTAGTCGGTTTTTTCTATTCTGAGCCCAATTATCAATAATGAATTTAGTACTTACGTACAAATCTAATTACTTCGCATACGTCATTAAATTAGTACCTAACTACGTGGTTCTGCAATTAACAACACAATTAGTTGCTAATAATAAACCATTTGCTTCTTATGAAGTGTTTTGTAATCTCACCTAGGGTTGCCAACCATACTGTTAAGAACATAATTATACTGTTTTTTACTACATTATATTTTTTTTACTGTATAAAAAATAAAGTATTAGTACGGGATCCCTTAAGGTGAAGGGGTACCTGAGCTCTCTCCATACAAACGTAGTCGACTGTTTCCTCCCTGGATAATGACACTAGCACTAGCACCATACTAGCACTAATATTTTTGTGCCTTATAACCTAAAACTTCCATGACTATGTTTTGTTGAAGTTATACTTCTTTAGGCGCGTTATGAAAAAATGATGAGAGTGAAATTTTACAAAAGCGTCACACAAAATTCTCACCATGAAGTTGTCCGCAAACCGCAAGATGACAGCTGTCATAAAACCATGTTGAAGTTGTCCGCAAACCGCAAGATGACAGCTGTCATCTGCGGTACTACTACTACATAATTATTTTAATGTAATTAATTATTTATATTTGTCGGACGAGTTTTTTGTCGGACGAGTTTTTCGTCGGACGAGTTTTTTGTCGGACGAGTTTTTTGTCGGACGAGTTTTTTGTCGGACGAGTTTTTTGCCGGACGAGTTTTTTGTCGGACGAGTTTTTTGTCGGACGAGTTTTTTGTCGGACGAGTCTTTTGTCGGACGAGTTTTTTGTCGGACGAGTTTTTTGTCGGACGAGTTTTTTGCCGGACGCGTTTTTTTTTTTTTTTTTTTTTAATAATGCCAAAGATGTATAACTTCTCACGCGCGTACATAAGTACACGCACCCATTTTTTTTTATTTTCTAAATATCATAGATATTAAAATTTAAAATTAAAAAAAAAACAAAAATGGGTGCATGCATGGTCATGGCAGTTATAAGTTTTATGCACCAAAAATATTTGCTATAATGGTGTCATTATCCAGGGAGAAAACAGTCGACTACGTTTGTAATAGTTTGTATGGAAAAAGCCCCCGGTACCCTTTCCTCTTAAGAACGACCTTCATTGATCTGTTTAATGGATGAAATAGTACATTGTTATCCTAGGTGTGAAAGTCACTCATTACAAGTCCCGAGACGGAGTTTGGCGCCCGAGCGTAGCGAGGGCGCTAATAGTTCGAGGGACTTAATGAGTCTTTCACCCGAGGTAAACACTGTGCTTTTCATTACGAATAATACATCAAATTCTTCCTAACAACGAGAGTGAATGAGAGACTCCATACTACCTGATCCTCTTACAAGGTTGGGACCAAAGAGGTTATATACATGTAGTGTTATTCTTTGGTGTTACTTAAAGCAAGGAGGTTAGGTTTTTAAAGTTCCTTATGCGTAATGTTACTGATACTGGCTACATGCACATTGCACAAGTCGTGCGAAGCCATAATTTGACATGACAGCTGTCAGTGAAAGAGAAAAGCCCTAGGGCTGGAAATAATGAAAAATACTTTTCATTACTCATACTCCGAAAGTAGGTCTAAAGATGCCTGAAGAGCGTGTAGAAAATAAAACTTTCAGCCCTAGGGAAAATCGCTTTCACTGACAGCTGTCATGTCAAATTATGGCTTCGCACGGCTTGTGCAATGTGCATGTAGCCAGTATCCGTATCATTACGCATTAGGATCTTCAAAAACCTAACCTCCTTGCTTTTTTTTTACACCAAAGTATAATAATTATGGCTTGGCACGGCTCATGCATACTGCCAGAGTTTAGTACTAAGTAACTATTTTTTCTTATTTTATTATGTTTTTGTGTTAAGTTTAATCTGGTTTTTCATTTATGATTGTGTATTTTTTGTAAATAACATTTTCTAGACAAACCGTGTTACAAAAACTGTAAGTTAAATCTACGGACTTCGTGTCATTTCCCAATGTTGGATTAACTCATTAATAAAAACTTCTTCGGTAAGTACCGCCGTATTTAAGTATTGAATACAAATAGCAGAAACCTAAAAAAACACTACATAATGTATAACCTCTTTGGTCCCAACCTTGTAAGAGGATCAGGTAGTAAGAATACCTACTCATGTGGTATGGAGTCTCATAGTCTCATTCACTCTCGTTGTTATGAAGAATTTTATGTATTATTCGTAATGAAAAGCACAGTGTTTACCTCGGGTGAAAGACTCATTAAGTCCCTCGAACTATTAGCGCCCTCGCTACGCTCGGGCGCCAAACTCCGTCTCGGGACTTGTAATGAGTGACTTTCACACCTAGGATAACAATGTACTATTATATCAAATTAAATAGGCCAATAAAAATATTGCAAATGGGTTACCTAAAAAATTTCAGTCCAGAATATGATTAACTTTTTATTATACAGGGTTATTGGAAATTATACTAGCAAGCAGTTAAGGGCTACTTCTGTGCACCTAAACAAACAACTTTTGTTCTATGACTTTTGGAAATTAAAAAAAAAAATGAAAATTTTGAGGTTATGTAAATTCGAAAAACAGCTGTTTTTTTTAAAACAAAGGCCATTTTGACTTAGAACAGTAGATAAAACTTAAAAAAATTAATACAATTTAAAGGTTTAATGACCTCTCCGTGTAAGGAACAGCTGATTTTCAGGTAAACCTAACCTCAAAATTTTAGAAAAAATGTTCGATTTTCCAAAAGTCGTAAAACAAAAGTTGTTTGTTTAGGTGCACAGAAGTAGCCCTCTACGGCTTGCTAGTATAATTTCCAATAACCCTGTATATTATTTTTTTAGTTTTCAACATTTTTGTAATCGGTTTTTTTTTGTAGAGCGTATTTTTTTGTGCCAATCGATAATGTTAACTGCAAATTGTACGGAACCCTTCGCACACGAATCCGACTCCCACTTGGCCGGTTGTTATTTCCTTGTCTAGTGTACGCGTCCAGTTTAATAATCAGTTACGACAATCTATTACAATGCAGCAAGATTGCAGCGAGCTGTGGTGCAATCGAGTGAGGTTAGATAATTATAGATAGGTAGGTATTAATAGGTATAAATATACCTACTATACAAAGTATTACAGATTAGAATTAGGGTTGGCAACTTTTTGAAGTGAAAACTTCTTTAGCGGCGTTGAGCACTTTTTCTGTAATGGGTATAAAATCTTAAACTCGCGTCAGGACACGTGACTTGATCGAAAAAGCGTAAGACGGATGGAGAGTAGACAGCTATCCCCTCTCTACGGCGCGGCGAAAATGTATGCCTGGGCCTACTGTTTTTAATTTGGCTGTGAGTGTATTAAGACGTACATATGGTATTTTTTAACGGACGACTATTGACGGACGACAAATGTCGGACGACAAATGTCGGACGACAAATGTCGGACGACTATTTGTCGGACGACTATTGACGGACGACAAATGTCGGACGACAATTTGTTGGACGACAAATGTCGGACGACTATTTGTCGTCCGACTATTTTTTTTTTTTTTTAATTATTTTGTACTAATAAAGTATATTGGTTGGTACTTATAGGTAGAAAGGTATGGAAATAAAGTGAGTATCATTTATTTTTTACCCTTGCTACTAGGTCAATAAAGAAAAGGTCACAATAATCTATTAGTAGATTATGTATCAAGGGCATAATGCAATGTCTTAAGTTGTGGGTGGCATATTGAACCCCGAGTCTAACGAGGGACTCTCGGGTTAACTCCCCAGCGCAGCGAGGGAGTTTAAAGTTAACTCCTTAGTGAAGCAAGGGAGTTAAGTAGAGTCCTGAGTGAAGCGAGGGGTTCAAGCCGCCCAAGACGAAGACATGCTTTATCCCGAGGTGCATACTCTGCTGTTCATACCGTCAGTCCAATTTTTTTTAATGCTTGTGGTGGCCAGTTCCCTGGCCACTTCAAAAAATTCACTATAAAAAAAAAATGGGGCAATTGCAATGATATGGTAGCATGATGGTTAATATTTGGTAGGTATTATAGGCAAAACCTATTTGCTTAGACCTAACGTAACAATCAAAATAAAAAACATAAATCGTGGCCTGCTAGATTTTTGTAGACAAATCAAATTACATACTTTTATAAATAAAACCTATTTGCTGAGATCTTCAAAATTAAAACCAAGAAGTTTCACACGAATTTCAACGTTCCAAATTCAAATCACTTTATTCCCTTGGGAGTTTCATACAACATTATCTCCCTTGGGAATAAAGTCTTGCTTTAAGTTGAGGTTAATAGGGCTTTAATCCGTGATTAAAGTGCTGTAGGTGTGAAAACTAATATTATAAAGAGGAAAGATTTTTTGTTTGTTTGTAACGAATATGCTCCGAAATTACCTACCTACTGGTAGTAAATAAATTCTTGATAATCACTACATAAAATAAGCGACTCGCTCCGGCTTCGCATGGCTATATTTTGCATGTAATAAACATATAAACCTTCCTCTTGAATCACTCTATCTATTAAAAAAAACCGCATCAAAATCTCTTGCGTAGTTTTAAAGATCTAAGCATACAAAAGGATATAGGGACAGAGAAAGCGACTTTGTTTTATACTATGTAGTGATTAGATAGAATAGAACTAGCGACCCGCTCCGGCTTCGCACGGCTATATTATGCATGTATTATACATATAAACCTTCCTCTTGAATCACTCTATCTATTAAAAAAAACCGCATCAAAATCCCTTGCGTAGTTTTAAAGATCTAAGCATACAAAAGGATATAGGGACAGAGAAAGCGACTTTGTTTTATACTATGTAGTGATTAGATAGAATAGAACTAGCGACCCGCTCCGGCTTCGCACGGCTATATTATGCATGTATTATACATATAGACCTTCCTCTTGAATCACTCTATCTATTAAAAAAACCGCATCAAAATCCGTTGCGTAGTTTTAAAGATCTAAGCATACAAAGGGACATAGGGACGGCGAAAAGTGACTTTATTTTATACTATGTAGTGATAGTGATATAGTTCATTCAAACAAACACACGACATAGTAGGTATTTACACAAATCACAAAGAATAGATTTAGGACACATCATATTTCGCTGAGATATTAGCTGAGCTCGAGCCTTTTAAAAAAAAAAAAAAAAAAAAAAAAAAAAAAAAAAAAAAAAAAAAAAAAAAAAAAAAAAAAATCCGTCAGAGTTTTTTTTCATCAGTAAGTGCTTTATGGACCTTTTTGGTTCAGTTTCGTAATAGTACATTACGATATAAGTGTGGTAAATTGATCATTGCATAGAGGCGGTTTATGACGCGCGAGCGGAACGCGAGCGTGTTCAAAATGCCCAGATGCAAATGATCAATATCCACAAGCGGATCGTATCTACTAAGTTTTATATCACAATTGCGAATAAGAGAAAAGACTTGTTAAAATACTAAAAAGTTAACAAAATATTTGTGATAAGTTATGTTTACTATTTTTTAGGCAATATTTTTTTGTTAATTATACTCCCGAAAGGGCAGGCAAAAGACTTTTAACCTATACAGCGTCGTCTGACTTAAAATATTTTTTAGGGTTTTTTCCATTTGTTTTTGCGTCGGGGGTTAAAAACAGAATATAAGGTACCTACGGAAAAAATGATAAATAAATAAATATTTTAGGACATATTACACATCGCCATCCAGCCCCAAGCTAAGCAACTTAATGCTTGTGTTATGGGTGCCAGATAACGGATAAACTACTTATATACTTCTTTTTTGTAAATATATACATATTATACATATAGGAAACACCCAGAACCAGAAACAAGAATTTATGGTCAGCATAAATACTTGTTCCCGGCGGGAATCGAACCCGCAACCTTCTGCGTCGCAGTCGGGTGTTCGCCCGACGCGCCACAGAGGTCGTCTAAATATATAAGTAAAGAAAAAACAAAACTCAATTTTCAATCGTTTTCTAAGACATTTTCTCGTAAAATTATTGTTCGTAAACCGACTTTACAGACAACCATTTTTGCTGGCTTAAAAACTCTTTGGTACCTACTTGGGTGGAATTCGTCACAGTAAAACAGCACCTTAACTATTCCATAACATTAATTTATTACCATAAGGTAGAGCTTAGCGCTTAGCTAACAGTGAAATCGCAACCTGTTCCACAATATTTGATAAGTATCTATTTAGTGATGTGCTGTTGTTTCTATCGATATCGATAAATGTATACTAGTATTATAAAGCTGAAGAGTTTGTTTGTTTGAACACGCTGACCTCAGGAACTACTTGTTCGAATTGAAAAATCTTTTTTGTGTTGTATAGTCCATTTTATCGAGGAAGGCTATAGGATACTTTTGCATTTTGATATTCCCACGGGATCGGGACTTACGCGGGTGAACTGCAAGTACTAAATAATATAAATATTGCAAGACATTCCACACATCGCCATCTAGCCCCAAGCTAAGTAACTAGACATGTGTTATGGGTGCTAGACAATGGATATACTACTTATGATACTTTTCTTTTGTAAATATATTATACTTATAATTCATAGAAACAACCAGACCACAGACAAATATCTAAGCATAAATACTTGTCAGAAGCGGGAAACGAACCTGCAACCCAGTGATTGGCAGTCCGGCATGGTGACCACTGTGCCAACTAGAAAACAATTTGCCTACATCTTTTTATCGTGTTGACTAAGGACATTGATTTTTATACACATAATAGAGCTCAGTATCTAGTATAAATAAGAAGGTCATTCAGACTAAGAACAGTCGATAAAACTTAAAAAATAATTAAATTTTAAGGTTACTGACCTCTCCGTGTATGGAACAGCTGATTTTTAGGTGAACCTAACCTCAAAATTTTCAAAAAAAAATTCGAATTTCCAAGCGCCGTAGAGCAAAAGTTGTTTGTTTAGGTGCACAGAAGTTGCCCTCAGCGGCTTGCTAGTATTATTTTACAATTCGGATCGGGAAGTCTAATAAAGTAAACCGTCCATTATTTAGCTCTCAAATCATTATGTCCGTTGAACTAAGACGACCACTTCGAAGAAAGACCAGGGGCTCTATTTTTGAATCGCTCGTGTGACAAAGCTTCGTCGTATACGCCTACAAGTCACGCTCGACTTCCAAGTCGCATGACACAAATTTACTGTATTTTTGAATCGTTCGTCGTCGAAATTTAAAATGTCAATTTTTATTCGTTTTACGCAGTTATTTGAAAAGCGGTAATTACCAGCGGACATCCGAAATTATCCCAAAAGATATAAATATTTTTCAAAGACCGTTTCCGAATGTTTGACTATGATTGTTTGATGTTTATTCTACCACTCGCCTGTCGGCGACGAGTGGTGGAGACCACTCGTTACGATGGAGCGATTCAAAAATAGCGAATATCCGATGTCGAATGAATATCAGTAGAAATCGAGCGCTCGACGCGGGGCGAACGATTCAAAAATAGGGCTCCAGCAAATCGTCTATAAACAGAAATGTAAGTACTCAAATCAGTCGTCACTATCAAATATCGTCATTGCATCCCTCGACCTTTGACTTCTTCGTTTTTTACTAAGTAAATTGAATTGTCTATAGTGATGGGGATAATGAAAGCATCGATATCGATAAAATTATTTGCTATTATTTTTTCTTCTAATGGCGGATGCGACTGTGCATATATATTCTATGCTGCACATCTTGCCAGCGTCGAGTATTTTGCTTCTCCCTTCAAATTATTCTTTTCTTGTTTCTTGTGCTCTCTTTTCTTGTGATTTTGTTGGTTTTAGGATAGTTTTAGGTAATATTTCAAGAAGAGGGAGGAATTATATTTTCTACTAGCTTTTGCCCGCGACTTCGTCCGCATAGAAGTCGAAAATGGCTTTAACAGGATTTTTAATTGGTTTTACCACTAATATATTTCTGTGGGTTTTAATATTACCAAAATCGGTAGGTTATTTTAAACATTATTTCTGTGGGTTTTAATATTACCAAAATCGGTAGGTTATTTTAAACATTCTTTTGTATTATCATGTATTTTCGTATGTCGTATTTTACATGTTTTCTCTATACGCATAATAAAGAAAGAAAGGACAAAAGTGTGTACTTGGAAGCAAATTAAAAAAATGGGTTGTGGGAAAAAGTAGTAGAACGAAAATACCTATATAGTATTTAAATTTCATGTTACATATACAATTAAAAACGCCTAAATCAATTGAAATCTGGTTTTCAATATTAGATAGCTCTATTTTGAGGAAGGTCGTGGTATAGGCACATTTTAGGAACATCAAAATCCAATTAGTAGGTCCTGAGTAAACAACAAAAAACTGCAGCCGCTCGGCCGAACGCGTTCCAGCAAACACGAACGTCACAGAATACTTAATAGTGTAGCATACATTTTATCCCGATATTCCCACGGTAACGGGACTTACGCGGGTTTGTTTAGGGAATAATTCGTAAACATAACCAAAATGTTCTAGCACAGTTCTAGCACATGAGTAAATTACTCATGTGGTTCTAGTCCTCACCATTTTAAATTTCGAATACTACGTTCCTATGAGGCCGTGTTCTAAAAGTGCAACCACTTTTGAATAAAATCGGATTGTGTTTTCAAACATGTGTCAAAATACAATGTAGGTAAGTTAAAAGGAGTATTGATATCAACTTCGGAGGAAATCACCCCCAAAATAACTTCCTACCCCTTTTTAATCCCGTTAGAGGATGAATGTTAATAAAATACGAAACACGTGTTTCATCAATTCTGTTAAAGAATGTTTATGCAAAATTTGAAGTAGATTGGACCAAGGAATCACGTTGTCCCATACAAACTTCGTCCCCCTTTTTCACCCCCTTAGGAGTAGAATTTCGGAAAATCCTTTCTTATCGGCTGCCTACGTCATACAAAGAACACACCCTCCAAGTTTCAGATCTCTACGATCAGCGGTTTAGGCTGTGCGTTGATCCGTCAGTCAGTCATTCAGGACAATGCATTTTATATGTATAAGAGAAGAGATACTGCATAATAGCCGTGCAAAGCTGGGGCGGGTCGCTAGTACTTTGATAAAAGAGATCCAATCAAAGAGTATTTAAGTTTTTAATAACCCCAGCACGCCGCTTCATACACATGTTCATACAAAATTGCTGGAGCGTTGCAATGTTCCAAATTCAAAAAACGCTCCTGCATTGGATTTAATTTTCTTTGACCGCGACACTGGCTATATGCACGATAGTGGTAATGCGAAGCCCTAATAAAATTATAAATAAAAAAGAGATGGCGCTAGATGCTTCTTTCCGTATGTCAAAATGACAATTTTGACATCATCCCTACGTTCTGTACGTTTTCATGCAAAAATATTATGGTTTATTTTTTACGCCAAGAAATATCAAATTTTAATTAGTAACATAAATCTACTTGAAATACCTAAACCTCTTCTGATATTTTCTGAACACATTCGTGAAGATTATGTTAAAATCTGTTTCCTAGTTCCCGAAATTAGACTGCACAAACAAAGGTAAACAAACCAAATCAACATTTTCTGAGATGAATGGTAGTTTCGCGAAAACGAAGAGATGGCGCTAGTTACTTGAAATTAAAAAAAATATCTTATTAAATTAATTACTTTATTTTTTAGTTAAAAAATGTGTATATTGATATGTATTCTTAAAATACATAAGTGTACAAAATTTTTAAGCAGAACAAAAAGAATAATCAACTAATTTGTGATTTTCTAAATTAAAGAAAACCTGAATCGCGCATGCAAGATTTTTTTCTACCGGAGCTATATAAGGTTAGCGAATTCTATAGTGCTAAGATCATTATGGACGTAGAACGCTTACTTCCAAAACTTCGAATTTATTATATGTAGAGAAGATTTGCAATAAAGAATATATCTATCTGTCTAGTTCTTATGTCAATTATAATTAATTAATAAACGAAGTTATTTTTATCTCAATTCTCATGTCCGTTTTATGAGATCCTTTTTCATGGTGTAGCATTCCGATCCATACATGACGACAGGCCTTATCACGGTTTTGTAGACTTTACCCTGATATAAGCTTAATTAAAAGCAATGACATGCTTTTAAAAATGAAGATGACATTAAATAATGACTGCAGAGCCTGCGGTCTTCTTCTTCTCGTATAGTGGTGTGGCTCACCTATTGTTAGAGTTTTCAGATCGCCTTAAGGCCTCTAACTTGACCTAACGACTGCTACTAGAGGTAGTAACCGGGACCAACAGCTTAACGTGCCTTCCGAAGCACAGAGGGGCGCACGAAAACACATTTTTGCCACACTACTAATTGGCCGCCCTTCGAAGTAATGACCACGCCAGGCGTCGCTTAATTCGCACGACCGTAAACGGTCAGCGAGCGTCGCTTAGCTGTGAGCCTTATCAAGAGCTTGCAATGATGTCAGGGAAACTATGGAGCACATACTGTGTGAATGCGACGTCTTAGCAGCGAAGCGCTTGAGCCTCCTTGGGAATGCGTATCCCAAACCGGAGGAATATACTTAGGTTTCTTCCTCTTAGTGGGATCACCGCGTTAATCGACCACTTCTTCAAAGAGTAAGAAAAAAAAAAAGTTTCCACTGGGTCGAAGTGTTGCTGGCTTTCTCAGACCCCGATATAATCACTACATAGTATAAAACAAAGTCGCTTTCTCTGTCCCTATATCCCTATGTATGCTTAAATCTTTAAAACTAGACAACGGATTTTGATGCGGTTTTTTTAAATAGATAAAGTGATTCAAGAGGAAGGTTTATATGTATAATACATGCATAATATAGCCGTGCGAAGCCGGGGCGGGTCGCTAGTATAAGATAAGCTGAATTAATGTATCTATCAGATGATCAGTGATTTATACAAATAATGGACGTGGAGTTTTATTTCCGATCGCATCACAAACGGAAATACTTTGGAAAATCATTGATTGTAATCATCACACGCAACGTTTGTAACAATTCAGAATTCAGGGGTTTTTTTTACAAATTGTGACGTCACAATTCGGTTTGTAGAATAGATAATGCGGATGAGTGGAGATCGATATTGTCAGTGTGTTTGAGGTTTTGTGAGAGATATGCATGTTAGCGTGATCATTTTTTGTCTAAGTCAATTAATTTAAATGGTAATGTATCGTTTTAATTTACTATAATAAATAAATAAATAAATAATCTGATTGAATTTTTTCATTGTTGTTTTCATGCGCGTAACTCCCGATCCCGTGGGAATATCGGTATAAAAAGTAGCCTATGTTATTCCCAATGAATCAATGTATTCTCATACTAAGTTTCATCAAAATCGGTTAAGTAGTTTCGGAGCCTATTTGTTACAAACAAACGAAAAAATATTTCCTCTTTATGTTATTAATGTAAATTGGTCAACGTTTGACTACTATCGTCACACGCTGGTTTGTGATGATGCGGTGTAAGATGTAGCACGCGGCGCGGCGTCTAGAAGATACCTATACGCTCGTCACTCAAACACCCAAAATAGAACCTTCGAGGGACGCGAGTGAAGGTAATAAGACGACAGTGAAACATAAACTTCTCCAACCGGTCCTTGTTTCGTTTCCGGCTGCACCAGCCTACGTGTTGAAACACGGACATGACGGACACTTAGGCTGGTGGTATTTATTTTAATTAATTTTTTTAACGTTTCAATGTCTTATTGCTGAGTGCACTTCACAAAAAAGTGTGACGTCATGCGTTATTGACAAGTAACAGCAACGTTTTTGACAAGTAACCATAGCAACGTATTTTCGAGTTCATAAGACGTTATCACGTAAAATTATTTATCAAAAACTTATTATTCACAAAGAACCTAGCTAATCCATAAAACAGCTCTTTGCATAAAATAAATGGAAATATACCAAAAGCCACAACCACCCTACTCACCAAAACCCCATAAACCACAATACCATAATTTCCAAAAATCGTAGAACAAAAGTTGTTTGATAAGGTGCACTGAAGTAGCCCTCAACGGCTTGCTAGTATATTTACCAATAACCCTGTATATTAACTTAAGTTTTTGAATAAAACAATCTACACTAATATTATAAAGCGGAACGATTTTTTGTAACGAATAGGCCCCGAAACTACTGAACCGATTTTAACAAAACTTGGTATCAAGAAATAACATAATATACTTTTATCCCGATATTCCCACGGGATCAGGAGTTACGCGCGTAAAACAGCGGAGCGCTGCTAGTCACTGTCACTACATAGTATAAAATAAAGTCACTTTTCGCCGTCCCTATGTCCCCATTCCGTTTGTATGCTTAGATCTTTAAAACTACGCAACGGATTTTGACGCGGGTTTTTTAAATAGATAGAGTGATTCAAGAGGAAGGTTTATATGTATAATACATGCATAATATAGCCGTGCGAAGCCGGAGCGGGTCGCTAGTTCTATTCTATCTAATCACTACATAGTATAAAACAAAGTCGCTTTCTCTGTCCCTATATCCTTTTGTATCATTCACTAACGAAATGAACTGAACAGACAGGATTAACTTTTAAAGTACCTAATATTATAAACTAGTGGTAAAAATACATGAATGAAGGGTAAATGGCGATCTACGGTTTATGACGTGTTAAAAAAAACCAGAAGGCCAATTCCCGTAAATAATATTGTTTAAATTACATTTCAATATCATCCCGATTGCATTTCGATTGCAAAAGATACCTTCAAAGTCAGTTTTTTAGTCAGCAAAGGTTGCGGGTTCGATTCCCGCCGGGAACAAGTATTTATGCTGACCATAAATTCTTGTTTCTGGTTCTGGGTGTTTCCTATATGTATAATATGTATATATTTACAAAAAAAAAAAAGTATATAAGTAGTTTATCCGTTATCTGGCACCCATAACACAAGCATTAAGTTGCTTAGCTTGGGGCTGGATGGCGATGTGTAATATGTCCTGAAATATTTATTATTATTATTTGTGAGCGAAATGCAATCGAAATGATATTGAAATGTAATTTGAACAATGTTATTTACGAGAATTGGCCTTCAGATCTCGTTCAAACCAATTTTGGGATTACCATGAAAAGTAGAGTTTGCTTGCACCTCGGGATATAGCAGTCTTCGTCTTGGGCGGCTTGAACCCCTCGCTTCACTCAAGACTCTACTTAACTCTCTCGCTTCGCTCAGGAGTTAACTTTAAACTCCCTCGCTGCGATGCCACCCACAACATAAGACACTGCTTTATGCCCTTGATGCATAATCTACTATTATATCATTCTATGATTCCAGCCATCTACGTAGGTATCAACTTTCATCGAAAACGATTCAATAATTTTGCATAAAACAGCTACAAAATCACACACTTTCAACTTTATTAATATGAATGAGGTTGACATCGTTCTCTGCGTCACTAATCGGTCCGAATTCATCAATGAAAATCGATAAATTAAAGCTCCTTTTATCGACACTGTCCCATCACTATAAATAAGCTGGTACAGTCGGCTGCATAATTGCAGCCCCCGGTAGAGTTCGAAAATTACTATTATTGGAATGTTTTCATTTGAATATTTTTGTTTAGTAAATTGATGAGTTAGAAGTCTTTAAACTTCAACTAAAGCAGGTGTCTAGAATCTTGTTTGTGTTGAAAACAATCTACTAACACCCGTTTTGGAGCTCTACGGTGGGTCTGCAATTATGCAGCCGACCGTACCTAACCAAAGAACAATAATAAATCGAATAATTATCGATAAGAAAAGAATATCGATATTATTTCCGTTTAACGATGTCTTTCTTATCAGTTCGTTAACCTTGTAAGTGTTACCTCACCGGGACGCCATGGCGACATGAGTAAATAATAGTTTGTACTTGTACTTGCATACGGGCTGTTTTCCGCGATTAGACCCTTTTTAATTGGGTCCTTCTGCGTGAAGATGGAGTAGGATTGCCCAGCACTTACTACCCTCTCAGCTTAGTCGACCATGTCCAGAGGAGAGAACTTGTCAATACTTCTGGAGACAACTAAGCCGCGGGTTTCAAACATTCAACACATTGACATTTCAATTAGCGCACATAATTTTTTCTTAAGAAAAATACATTGGTGCACGGCTCGCCTCCCGATCAAAAAGTCTAAGTAGCAAAACGTCAAACAAAGCGAAAAGTCTAGTGAGCAATCTGCCTAGTTAGCTAATCGCCCATGTAGCAAAACGTCTAACTATCAAGAGGTCTATTTATCAAAACGTCTATACAGGGTTATTGGAAATTAATTAGCACGGCTTTAAGGGCTTCTTCTGTGCACGTTAACAAAAAACTTTTGTTCTACGACTTTTGGAAATTCGAACATTTTTTTGAAAATTTTGAGGTTAGGTTTACCTGAAAATCAGCTGTTCCTTACACGGAGAGGTCAGTAACCTTAAAATTTTACTTATTTTTTAAGTTTCATCTACTGTTCTTGGTGTGAATGACTTTGTTTTAAAAAATCAGCTGTTTTTCGAATTTACCTAACCTCAAAATTTTCATTTTTTTTTTCGAATTTTCAAAAGTCGTAGTACAAAAGTTGTTTGTTTAGGTGCACAGAAGAAGCCCTGAACGCCGTGCTAATTAATTTCCAATAACCCTGTATAGGAATTACTCATGTGCCATGGCTACTTCTGGCTACCCTAGGTCGCCAAATAGCCACTAGCTACTGTCTGTCACAAAAAAATTGGTTGTCTGTGAACTCACTTTACGGACGATAATTTTACGTCATATGAAACCGATGAAAAATTATTTTTGTTTCCTTTATATTAGTCTTCTAATCGTCACTCGTCACCATAACACAAGTCCCTATGAGCGATATTACTGCGTGCTGTGTGACGTCATCGTTGACATGACGTCACCGGAACGTGACAATGACGTCACACGATGGGAACGTGACAATGACGTCAACTTTTTTGTGAATGCAGGTGTTCCATCAATTTACTCAAAAACAACAAACGACCTCGCTGGACGCTGAGTGAGAGAGCCGCAGCTTATAGGTACGTATTTTTTATGACAAAAATCGATTGGTGAACGGCCGGTCACAGTCGAAGTCAAAATTATTTATTAATTTAGTTTCATTAACTTGAAATCGCATTGAGACTTCTTTAAAAATAAGGGTTCCGTTTTTACCTTGCGAGGTACGAAACCCTAAAAAGATAGACGGACAAGAAAGGGTTCCTTTTTACCTTTTAAGGTACGGAAGTAATTAAGTTATAATGTGATTCGTCTTCGGGATCGGTCGAGATTCGAATCCATGACCTTCGGTATAAAAGTCAAGGTATCTCCGAATTGGCACGCACCACGCAACAGAATAGAATATAATCCATTTATTGGCAACAAAAAAAAACAGCGCACTCCGGGAGTGCAGGCAGAAGTGAAAACTGTATATCTGTGTAAAATCTCATATGTCGCGAGAGCATACGCAAAAAGAGTTTTAGATGAAAAAAAAAAAATAGTCGGACGACAAATAGTCGTCCGACATTTGTCGTCCAACAAATAGTCGTCCGACATTTGTCGTCCAACAAATTGTCGTCCGACATTTGTCGTCCAACAAATTGTCGTCCGACATTTGTCGTCCGTCAATAGTCGTCCGATAAATAGTCGTCCGACATTTGTCGTCCGACATTTGTCGTCCGTCAATAGTCGTCCGTTAAAAAATACCATATGTACGTCTTAATACACTCACAGCCAAATTAAAAACAGTAGGCCCAGGCATACATTTTCGCCGCGCCGTAGAGAGGGGATAGCTGTCTACTCTCCATCCGTCTTACGCTTTTAGTTTAGGTACGACGTTTTAGCAGCGAAGCGGTAAACACAAAAGATCCCATTGGGTCGAAGTGTTGCTGGCTATTTTTCAGCCCCCAATATCACTATCACTACATAGTATAAAATAAAATCACTTTTCGCCGTCCCTATGTCCCTAACTAAACAAACAATTTTTAGTTCTACGAATTTTGGGTTTTGTTTTAATTTTGTTGTTATGTTTACCTAAAAATCAGCTATTCCTTGGAGAGGTAATTTATTAAATAAATTACATATTTTTTAAGTTTTTTTTGGACTGTCCTAAGTCTGAATGACATTTATTAAAAAAAATCCGCTGCGTTTCGAATTCACATAACCTTCCAAATTACAATAATGTTAAAATTTCCAAAAATCATAAAACAAAAGTTGATTGTGAATGTGCACAGAAATAGCGCTGAATCGCTTTCTTTTATAATTACCAATAACCCTGTATATAAAATTGTACCAATTTTGTTGCGAAATGGTTCTCAAATACGTGCTTAAATTACGTACTGTTATCGATATATCGATAAGATGTAGTTTTATCGACACTGTCCCCTCACTAGTCGAACAAGCTGGGTGCGCGTACGCATCACATAGTTGTTTATTTACATTCGTAGTGCGCCAGCACTGGTTGTTTATTTTGATTATAATACCGCGCAGTGATATAAGTATGTTTGTTTTTGTTATAATTATGAAGTAAATTAACTAATAGTAATTTATTTTGTAATTATGGATTTGTTTGAAATTATGGAGAAAAATGAAAATATTAAAAAGGGTAAGTTTATAAATTTATCTGTTATTAGATTTTATAAGTTAAATTTTTTTTCCATTTTTTCTCTTTATTGGTCGAATTTCCAAAAAAAATAGATACCTACTTAGTATTTCAAAAAAATTAAGTATTGCTTGTCATTTTGTCAAGTTTTTAAACACATTTTAGTGGCCCATAATAAACGCGACACCCTATGTTTTGTTTCTAAGAATGATTTGTTCCTTATTCGAAACCACATCGATTATTGTAAAAAAAATCTCGCAATGCGAAAAACTCTACTTTTCTTGGTAGGTAACTTTACAAAATATAAAAAACTAACAACATATTATAACTATATTATGCATGTATTATACATATAAACCTTCCTCTTGAAACACTCTATCTATTAAAAAAACCGCATCAAAATCCGTTGCGTACTTTTAAAGATTTAAGCATACATAGGGACAAACAGCGAAAAGTGACTTTGTTATAAACTATGTACCTAATGATAAGGATTTTTGGAAATTCAACCTTTAGACCATAGGTAATGTAACAAAACCTTTAAAATGCTAAGTAAATCCTTTATTCTTTTAAAAATCTTTTTTGATGACTGTGCTGTCAAAATTGTGAAAGGTTTGTGAAATTTTTATTGGCAATATTTTATACAAATCAAATAAAAAATTTAACAGGAGTTATGCAGTGCATTACATCAGTTTGAAGCGTCTTAGTAATTAAGTTAGGATGTGTGCCTTCGGAACGCGCCCACCTATGAGAAGAAGGGCGTGTTCAGATGATACGCGTCGACCACGCACCCGCCACGCGTTGAACACGCTTTGAAGTTGGTCCTATATACAGGGTTATTGGAAATTATACAAGCAAGCCGTTGAGGGCTACTTTTGTGCACCTTAACAAACAACTTTTGTTCTACGACTTCTGAAAATTCGAAAAAACAAGGAAAATTTGGAGGTTATGTAAATTCGAAAAATAGCTGATTTTTTAAAACAAATGTCATTTAGACTAAGAACAGTAGATAAAAATTAGAAAATAAGTCAAATTTTAAGGTTAATGACCTCTCCGTGTAAGGAACAGCTGATTTTCAGGTAAACCTAACCTCAAAATTTTCAAAAAATATTTCGAATTTCCAAAAGTTGTAGAACAAAAGTTGTTTGTTAAAGTGCACAGAAGTAGCCCTGAACAGCTTGCTAGTATAATTTCCAATAACCCTGTACTTATCACCAAAGGGGAAGGGGGTAAAAAAAATGCCAAAAAAAATCAAAGATTAATGGACGGCTCCTATAGGCGACTCCATAATATTTTTATCCAATTTGTTTTGTTGTTATTTTAGATCGTATCGAGAGAATAGAGACTAATAATGTGACCTCCTTCGACGAAATGTACACGGATTTCAACCTATGGATAGTTAAATACGTCAATCGATGGAAACAGAGGTAAATAAATATTGCAAGACATTCCACACATCGCCATCTAGCCCCAAGCTAAGAAACTAGACTTGTGTTATGAGTGCTAGACGACGGATATACTACTTATATACTTTTCTTTTATAAATATATATACTTACAATACATAGAAAAATCAGACCACAGATAAATATCTAAGCATAAATACTTGAGTGAGGCGGGAATCGAACTCGCAACCGTGATATGTCAAGTTACATTCTCTCTGGTGCTCAGCGGTTTCACCCGCGTAAGTTCCGATCCGAATCATATTTATTTATATTATATTTATTTATTTATTTTACTTTAATTATAACGGTTACAAACCAATTACTATAACTAAAGACAAAAAAAATCATACATAATT
This sequence comes from Idaea aversata, assembly GCA_907269075.1. Classification (NCBI taxonomy): domain Eukaryota; kingdom Metazoa; phylum Arthropoda; class Insecta; order Lepidoptera; family Geometridae; genus Idaea; species Idaea aversata. The sequence continues at coordinate 4,354,018 of OU026112.1, read as the reverse complement.
ATATTCTATCCCTCGCAAAACCTCAAACATACTGACATTATATCTTTCCATTCATCCGCAAACAAATCACATTCGGGATAGGCGACCAGAAGAGCGTTAAGGGACTTGAGAGCACGAGATAAAGGGGACTGACCGTGTGACACTGTTCTGGACGACGGTAACGCTAGTAATTTGTGCTTTCGGCCCCTCAAGTAATTGTCAGGGACAAACAGTCTACATAGGACGTCATGCAAGTCCGACGAGTCTATAGTTCCTCTCAGGACTTTCAGCGCTGTGCTGGTTTGGATAAGAGCCCGTCGGACTTCCAATGAGTTATACCCTAAGGATCCCAACAGGTACTTTGTTGGGTACAGATATGGGTAGTAACCATATAGTCTCCTGTACAAATTTCTTAAAAAGGCTTTTTGCACCTTTTAAAGTAATAAAGCATAAGTAGACTCATGAGGGTTCCAAATACAGGCACCAGCTTCAAGTTTACTACGCACTAAGGCACTAAAGATGAGTGTTAAGACTTCAGTGTCAGCAAAATCACTCTTCCAGGCCGATTTCGGCCGCGGCGACCAAGTTTTTATTATTTAGCCTCTCAATACTCAATACTGTATAATCAATACTGAAAACTGAAAAAAAAAACCTTTAAAACAAATAATAAATTCTAATAAGGAACGTAACGACTATAACTGCAGTCGGGACCTATTATTGAGGAGGATTTGAGCTGCTCAAATCCTGAATAATGGGTCCCGATCGTTTTGTTTTGTTTGACCTGCTTTTAAGTTTTTTTTTCAGTTTTTAGTATTTTTTATTTACAGTGTTTTTATGAGAATTTTATTTTTATTACTTTAATTTATTGTAGGTTTTTTTTTTATTTAGGTACTTTTTACGCAGTCGGGTTTCTTGTTTTTATTTTTAATTATTTTTTTTATTGACTTTGACTTTGAATTAATTTGTTTAATTTTTAAGGTTCCGTACCTCAAAATGTTGAAAAAGGAACCCATAAGATCACTTATTTGTTCGTCTAGGTCTGTCTGTCTGTATGTCTGTCACCACCGATTTTCTCAGGAACGGGTGGACCTGGCACCTTATTCTATCCGTTGTTTGGTTACCATAACACAAGCCCCCGCAGAGGTCTGTTTATTTACGTGTTAAAGTATTTTATTTATAATCTGTTTGTTTGTTACTAGTTTGTATTATCATTTATCATTGTGCAAAGTTCGACAAACGATAAGAACATCCCATTTAATATACCAATCGTATAATACTTTGTGATAATTAATAGGACAAAGATCGTGTTGGCTTAGTGGACTTTCAAAGTCAAAGGCAAAGTCAAAATAATAAAAAGCAATACTTAATATCACTATCATCATCACTACATCTTATCTTATCTTATCTTAATATATATAAATCTCGTGTCACAATGTTTGTCCTCAATGAACTCCTAAACCACTTAACCGATTATAATAAAATTCGCACACCATATGCAGTTCGATCCAACTTGAGAGATAGGATAGCTTAGATTTTAATTTATCCCGATATTCCCACGGGATCGGGAGTTACGCGGGTGAAACCGCGGAGGGCAGCTAGTTATAGTATAAAACAAAGTCGCTTTCTCTGTCCCTATATCCCTATGTATGCTTAAATAAATCTTTAAAACTACGCAACGGATTTTGATGCGGTTTTTTTAATAGATGGAGTGATTCAAGAGGTTTATAAGTAGGTATAATACATGCATAATATAGCTGTGCGAAGCCGGGGCGGGTCGCTAGTCTATCTTCTATAATAAAAAAAGGAATCGCTGAAGTGTTCCTTAGCGCAAATCTCGAGAACGGCTGAACCGATTTGACTAATTCTTTTTTCAGAATATTCCATAAGGTACGAGGATGGTTCTTACGGAGAGAAAAATTTAAAAAATGGCCTGAAAAAGTCTAATAACAACACTTTTCTATATTCTCCCATACAATTTTTTTTATAAAGCAAACGTAGTATTCCTAAGCGCATAACTCGAAAACGGCTGAACCGATTTCGTTAATTCTTTTTTTAATATTCCTTGGAGTACGTATTTTTCATTTTCTTCATCAGAATCTGACGCCATTAGAGCGTTTTCACATTATCCGATCCGATATCGGTGTCGGACACCGATCCGATATCGGGGTAAGTAAAATGTATGAAACATGTACCTGTCTTTCATATTGTCCGGCCCGATATCGGATATCGGAGCCGACACCGATATACTGGCGGCACCATATCGGACGCCCGTGAGCTGTCGGCCGATAATGTTTGTATGTGTGCTATACGTGTACCTATCTTAATTGTCTCTGTGTGCGTAGAGCGCGATGCGCGGCGGCCATTTGAAAATGATACTGATACTGTTTGTGAGATGAATTAGCAAATAATTATTGAATGTGGATTCACTCATACACTAGTAGTTCGCCCCGAACTGAGACCTCACGAGTTTTTTCAGCGTTTATTATATTTCAGCGTAAAGTACTAAAATGTATAATATAACGACGAAAGACTCCAAATACGACAGGTTGATAACTTGTTGTTGTTGTTAAGTTCTAAAAGCATAGGCCAGCTCAATCATCACACCCTGGACATCCGTTGACTCTTTATTTTTACTCAAGACATTTTGAATGTGTCCAACATAATATCCAGAAGATAGTAATTCCTTTCCTTCCTTCCTTATGTATCTACTTATCATAATGTTACGTAAGAGGAAACGAGAAGACAAGCTCGAGAACGAGAATATATTAGAGAAGTTTGAGGCCAATATGTCCTGTAATAAGTCCCTAAACTAAAATATAACAAGTCAATAAAAATTATAAAAAAATTAGTCACAAATTTTATAATTATCAGAGTCTCTAGATCGGCTAGAACCGAACATTCCTACTATTTAATACTATCCACCACTATTATTGTAAAACAGCCCATGATTATGAAATAAATAATTATAGGAAATGAAGCAAAGAGAGTTCGGACGATTTGGGGCAAAGTAATAAATTTCTATAAATTTTAAATTTAAATTTTGGATTAAGAATATTGTAAATAGTAAGCGTGTTACATTGTGAATTTGTGATGCTACACCTTCGTTATTTTTCTTTTGCAATCACAATGTAACACGCTTACTATTTAAGTACAATATTCTTAATCCAAATTTATTAGATTTTATTTTCTATTTTTTAGTTGGACTTTTTTTATTAAAGCGTGTTTTTTTTAGTTTTTTATTCTATTAATTTATTTTATACTTTTTGGTCTTTGATAACTTAATATGTTAGATCGGACCCTGGTTACTATTGAAAGAAAAACTACTCGTCAAGACGATTCTAACGAGCCTAAATTCGATGAGGTTGTGTCGTTTCATTGCGAAGTTCCTATGACCACCTTCCAGTTCCATCATCAGACCCTGGTCACCATTGAAAGACAAACTACTCGTCAAGACGATTCTAACGAGCCCAAACTCGATGGGGTTGTGTCGTTTCATTGCGAAGTTCCTATGACAACCTTCCAGTTCCATCATCAGACCCTAGTCACCATTGAAAGACAAACTACTCGTCAAGACGATTCTAACGAGCCCAAACTCGATGAGGTTGTGTCGTTTCATTGCGAAGTTCCTATGACCACCTTCCAGTTCCATCATCAGACCCTGGTTACCATTGAAAGACAAACTACTCGTCAAGGCGATTCTTGACGAGTAGTTTGAATGAATGAACTATGAAGTATGGATAATGAGATAATTCCTGCAGATTCCCTCCAGCTCTATCATCAGATCAGTTCCATGGTACCATATTATTGTCACCGAAGTTACGCCCTTTCATTTGATACCCCACTCGGGTATATTTGCAGTATAGTTTGTGTGCCATATAGGTAGATCCCCTTTTGGACCCCTATCTCCGTAACCCCCTGACCGATCCTGCTCATGTTCGAACTTAAAAATTCTATGGACCTCAACTACTTGTATACCAAAAATCATGAAGATCAGAGCAACGGTACTCAAGTTATCGTCGAACAAACATACAAACATACAAACATACAAACATACAAACATACGAGCGACCGACCCTTCTCAACACTAGACCTCTCTCGCTTCGCTCGTTCGGTCAATAAGTAATTAAAAAACTTTCTAGGTGCGTTTTGTAGCTTGCTAAAAAAAGTATAAAATGCTCCCTCCGAATATCTAGCATCCACAATGGGATGTACCAATACTGTCTGTGGACAGATCTTTTTTTGCGTCTCAAATATAATAGATACAGCAAATAAAGTTTTCTATTATAGTCTGCCATGATGACCTGCCCGCACTAAGCTATCGAGCAAATGGCCGTATCGGAACGATTTTGTCGGAAATATGTGAAAATAGCACATGGTGTCGGCTATCGAATGTCGGCTATCGTCGTCCGACACCGATATCGGATAATGTGAAAACGCTCTAACACTTAAAGGATCTTCAAGAACCCAACCACCTTGCAAACAAGAGTTTTTTAGGGTTCTATACCCAAAGAGTAAAAACGGCATTCGGCACCCTAGTACTAAAGCTTCGCTGTTCGTCCGTCTGTCCGTCCGTCACCAGGCTGTATCTCATGAACCATGATAGCTAGAGAATTGAAATTTTCACAGGTGATGCCGCTATAAAAACAATACTAAAAACAAAAAAAGTAAATATTTTTTGAGTAGGTAGGTATGTTTTTAATATAATTTTTGGTCGAAGTGTTGCCATTATTATTTTATTTGGAATCATTCGATCACAAAGAAACATTTAAAAGTTAAGTTAGGATGTTTGTGTGCTTTCGAAACGCGCCCACCAATGAGAAGAAAGTAAAAACATTAATTTTGTGATATCATGCTTACAAATGTCAAGATTACAAATATTTTATTACGAAAGTTGTGTGTTACAAAATAATATTACATTACATAGATTACTAGCGACCCGCCCCGGCTTCGCACGGCTATATTATGCATGTATTATACATATAAACCTTCCTCTTGAATCACTCTATCTATTTAAAAAAAACCGCATCAAAATCCGTTGCGTAGTTTTAAAGATTCAAGCATACATAGGGGTATAAGGACATGGGGACAGAGAAAGCGACTTTGTTTTATTATTAACACGCTTTTATTAGTTTCACCTGTATGTTTAAATAAATAAAAAATAAATATTTCAGGACATATTACACATCGCCATCCAGCCCCAAGCTAAGCAACTTACTGCTAATACTTAATGCTAACTTAATGCTTGTGTTATGGGTGCCAGATAACGGATAAACTACTTATATACTTTTTTTTTAAAACTACACTACTTACTTTACTTTTTTTTTTTTTTTTTTTGTTTGCTTGCTTGTTAATAACACGCTTTTATTAGTTTCACCTGTATGTTTGTTTGCTTGTTTGTATGTATGTAACCGACTCCTTTGGGCACGATTTTGCCCTACTTAGAATGATCAGATTTAATTCAAACTTTGCACACTTGTCAAAGACCGATGACAATGCAATATTATGATAACATGGTGCTGATCTGATGATGGAGCTGGAAGGTGGTCATAGGAACTCTGTAATGAAACGACGAAACCCTATCGAGTTTGGGCTCGTTAGAATCGTCTTGACGAGTAGTTTGACTTTCAATGGTGACCAGGGTCTGATGATGGAACTGGAAGGTGGTCATAGGAACTTCGCAATGAAACGACACAACCCTTTCGAGTTTGGGCTCGTTAGAATCGTCTTGACGAGTAGTTGGGCTTTCAATGGTAACCAGGGTCTGATGATGGAACTGGAAGGTGGTCATAGGAACTTCGCAATGAAACGACACAGCACCATCGAGTTTGGGCTTGTAAGAATCGTCTTGACGAGTAGTTTGTCTTTCAATGGTAACCAGGGTCTGATGATGAAACTGGAAGGTGGTCATAGGAACTTCGCAATGAAACGACACAACCCCATCGAGTTTGGGTTCGTTAGAATCGTCTTGACGAGTAGTTTGTCTTTCAATGATAACCAGGGTCTGATGATGAAACTGGAAGGTGGTCATAGGAACTTCGCAATGAAACGACACAGCCCCATCGAGTTTGGGCTTGTTAGAATCGTCTTGACGAGTAGTTTGTCTTTCAATGGTAACCAGGGTCTGATGATGAAACTGGAAGGTGGTCATAGGAACTTCGCAATGAAACGACACAACCCCATCGAGTTTGGGTTCGTTAGAATCGTCTTGACGAGTAGTTTGTCTTTCAATGGTAACCAGGGTCTGATGATGAAACTGGAAGGTGGTCATAGGAACTTCGCAATGAAACGACACAACCCCATCGAGTTTGGGCTCGTTAGAATCGTCTTGACGAGTAGTTTGTCTTTCAATGGTAACCAGGGTCTGATGATGAAACTGGAAGGTGGTCATAGGAACTTCGCAATGAAACGACACAACCCTATCGAGTTTGGGCTCTTTAGAATCGTCTTGACGAGTAGTTTGTCTTTTAATGGTAACCAGGGTCTGATGATGGAACTGGAAGGTTGTCATAGGAACTTCGCAATGAAACGACACAACCCCATCGAGTTTGGGTTCGTTAGAATCGTCTTGACGAGTAGTTTGTCTTTCAATGGTAACCAGGGTCTGATGATGAAACTGGAAGGTGGTCATAGGAACTTCGCAATGAAACGACACAACCCCATCGAGTTTGGGCTTGTTAGAATCGTCTTGACGAGTAGTTTGTCTTTCAATGGTAACCAGGGTCTCATCTAACATATTTCGGTAATAAAGACCAAAAAGTATAAAATAAATTAATAGTTTAAAAAAACTAAAAAAACACGCTTTAATAAAAAATCCAACTAAAAAAATAGAAAATAAAATTTAATAAATTTGGATTAATAATATTGTAAATAGTAAGCGTGTTACATTGTGATTGCAAAAGAAAAATAATAAAGGTGTAGCAAAATAATGAAGGTGTGTGCAATCACAATGTAACACGCTTACTATTTACAATATTATTAATCCAAATTTATTAAATTTTATTTTCAATTTTTTTAGTTGGATTTTTTATTAAAGCGTGTTTTTTTAGTTTTTTTAAACTATTAATTTATACTATGTAGTGATAATGATGTTACAAAATAATATGGTATTTCTTACTAGCTAATAAGAGGAAAGGGTACCGGGCGCTCTCTCCATACAAACACAGTCGACTGTTTCCTCCCTGAACAATGACACTAGAGCACATATTTTTGTTGCATAAAATTTATAACTGCCATGACCATGCCTCTATGTTTTGCTATTTTTAGTTTTTTAAATCTTAATAATGAAAAAATCCAAGACATAGGGCGTAGTCATGGCAGTTATAGGTTTTATGCAATATAAATATTTGTTTAAATATCATTGTTCAGAGAGGAAACAGTCGACTACGTTTGTATGGAGATAGCGCCGGTACCCTTTCACCGTGGTAGTTTTGTTTTATAAATATACCTACTAAAACCTTCCTCTTGAATCACTCTATCTACTTATTAGAAAACCGCATCAAAATCCGTTGCGTAGTTCTAAAGATCTAAGCTAAGGTATAGAATGTCAATGGATCTAAGCATACATAGGGAGGGACAGACAGACATCGGGCAGCGACTTTGTTTTATACTGTGTAGTGATTTCTAAATAAGTTATTTTGTACAAAAAGCTGAAAAATTATAATAATTTCCATGTTCAACTCCCGACGAATCCCCTGGGGGAGCAAAGGGGATCTGCGAGGCGGTCGAATCAAGTCCAGCCAGAGGGCCCGATGGGCGTACAAAAGCTCTCGACAGGGGACCGTCCGCGTCGTCGGGAGTAGGGGATCCGTTAGGGGAACCACAGACGTGAATTTTATTTTTACAAGTTACTTTATCTACAATTTCAGAAAAGAAAAATCTCAAGAAGATGACAACACTCAAGATTTCGACTGTAGCTGGCAACATTTGTTCGTCCAAGGTTTTTTTGTGAGAAAAAGAAATACAGATCGACGAACAAAACGTTTATTTTATAATAACGAGTGTGAAGATATGGATTCTGTGATATTAGGTTTAATTAATAAAAGTGGACAGATTTTTATACAAGTTAAGTCGAAGCTATGAAATAAAAATTTAAATGAAATTGTGGTTCAAAAACTTATTTGTCCTTGAGATTAGTCCCTAGATTTTTTTAAATAATACTTATAAAACAAAGTCGCTTACTCTGTCCCTATAATATGTCCCTCCATATATCCCTATGTATGCTTAAATCTTTAAAACTACGCAACAGATTTTGATGCTGTTTTTTTAAATAGATAGTGATTCAAGAGGAAGGTTTATATGTAGGTAGGTATAATACATGCATAATATAGCCGTGCGAAGCCGGGGCGGGTCGCTAGTAGGTATTAAGTATAATAAATACGTCGGTCTTTATTATTTGTTTGCTTTTATATTTTGTTTGTTGGTTCCGTCTTCACCGTTAAAAGGCTGGACCGGGATATGAAGAAGGACCAGGATACTATTGATCCCAAAATCCCTGTGTGATCGGGATTTACGCGGGAAAAACCACGGGGCGCAGCTAGTAGGTACATTTTATACATACCTAAATGCCTATTTCCGTTTCGTCTTTCGAGATTATTGTCCATGGCAAAATGTAAATTAATTCGTTGCCAAATAAAAAAAAACAAATAGGTAGTAATTAAGAAAGCGCGAGAGCCCGCGGTATGGTTAAGTAAATTTGTTCTCGGCCACGATACAAGCTGCTTTATATTTTTATCAGTTTCTGTATTCAATGTGTGCCATAAACACGAAGCAAATGATAACTAAATGAATGAATAATTTAATGATAATATTCATAAATACGTCTTCGTAAACGCAACATTAGTATGTAGTTCGTTCAGCTGTAAACATGAAAGCAGTCAAAGAATGGACGTTCTTAGCTCCTTGGGGGAAAGTGGCATGTAAGTACACGATCAATAATCAATTATTATACTAATTAAAACACTAGGAAAACACCTACATTGAGGTGTTAGTTATAATTGTTAGAAGTCTAGGATCGAAGAGCGCTGCGTGTGTGAACATAGGAAAAGTTTAGGTGGTATACTCGAATTAAACAGCCAACACATATAGGTACATATCAGGTATATTTACCATTAAATATACGATGAATGATATTTTACAATCTCGTTAAACTTAGAAAATACGGAGCAATAAAAATATACATGTGGATGCCATGACAGCTCAAACAGGAAGGGGAGAGGAGAATGTTGCCATAAATAAATTCGTTATGGAAGCATACCATTATATAAAAATAACATTTCTAACACTTCCCCTTATGCTTACAATAACGTTACACATATTATTATCACATTAACATGCACAAGAGTAACACATTACAATAGCATTCGTATAACAATTACATGCACACCAAATATGCTCAGTACTATGACAATATGTACAGCAAGCTACACTATGTCAATATTACATAATTTTACAAACTTTTTATGTTTAACTGAACCTAAAGCTTATGTACACATATCCGCTATCATTTCATCTGTAGGCAAGTACTTTACATTAACAGCATTACACTTAACCAAGTCTTTAACATAATGGTAGCGGAGGTCTATATGTTTAGTTCTTTTGTGACAATATTCATTTACTTGTAATAATCTTTGGGCACTTTGGTTATCATTATACAAATTTATAGATAAATTTTCAACCGAAAGTTCTGACATAAAATTCTTAATAAAACATATATCTTTACATACATCTGACATTGATAAAAATTCTGCCTCACAGCTCGAAAGCGCTATGCAGCGTTGTTTCCTAGATTCCCAATGGATAGTGTCATTGCCTAATTTAATAATAAAACCAGTATATGATTTTCTATCTAATTGGTCGTTAGCCCAATCGGCATCGGCAAATGCATTTAAAATACAATTGTCTATTTTTGTGAATAACAAACCATAACCAATTGTCCCTGCTAGATACCGAAGTATACGTTTAGCTGCCAACCAATGAGTTTGATCAAAACCATTATTAAATTGACATAATTGGCTGCAGGCAAAAGCAATGTCTGGCCTTGTGCATACACATAGATACATTAAAGATCCCATTAATTGCCTATATTTATAAGTATCATCATCTAAACATTTTTCAGGTCTAACAAATTTACTATTTGGCAACATGGGTGTGCACACGGCCTTACAATTTTGCATACCAAACTTAATGAGCAATTTCCTTATATACTCAGACTGGTCTAACTTTATAATTCCTTTAGACCTATCACGTGTTACATTTATACCTAAACAGCTTTTTAGAGTGCCCAAATTCTTGACATTAAAATTATTTTTCAAAATATCCAAAAACTCCTTAAAGCTATAACTACCTTTACTGTAAAATATGTAGAAGTCATCGACATACAAGGCTATTATAACAAAATCATTTTGTGACTTCTTGACATAGACACAAGGTTCACTTTTCGCTTGACGGAAACCATTACAAGAAAGCAACTCATGAACTTTATTGTTCCATATTCTACTGGATTGCTTTAAACCGTAAATTCCCTTCAACAATAAGCAAACCTTGCTCTTATCACCGTTATCAAAACCAGGAGGTTGCTCCATATAAATTGTTTCTTTTAAGTCCCCATTCAAAAATGCAGTAGCGACATCTAGGTGATCTATGTTTAAATCTAATTTATTAGCAAGTGAGAACAATATTCTCATACTAGAGTGTCGCACTACTGGACTGAAAACTTCTGTATAATCCTTTCCAAAAACCTGAGTAAAACCCCTGGCAACTAAACGAGCCTTGTGTTTATCAAAATTCCCAGAGGCGTCGTGTTTAGTTTTATAAACCCACTTACATTTTACGACATTAACGCCTGATGGGCGATCTACGATTTTCCATACATTATTAGATAGATAGATCTTGCTCCATGGCTGCCTGCCACTGGCTACTATCAGGGCCAGCCACGGCTTCCTCAAATGACTGAGGCTCAGAAATTGACATACTATTAGCTAAGAGCGAGTAATCCATCTCATACTCTTCATACCTGGATGGTGGCTTAGAACGCGTACTACGAACCGGGCGCGCACGGTCGAGTACAGGCGGCAGTTGGTCATTCACTCCTTCCCCTCCAGCTGATGCCTCGTACGAAGACGTCACACGCTCGACGCGCGCGTCCCGCACCGGAGACTCGTCGGAGACCTCGGCCTCGCTGCCCGTGCAGTACTCATCAGCACCTGAAATTCCAGACAAATTTTGATTATTATCACTTGAATTTAATCCAATTTCAATATCTGAGTTTATGCTAACGTTATTACTAGAATTTAATTTTTTATTACTATAATCTACTTCAGCATTTTGACTAGAATTCAGTATACTATCGCTAGAAGTATTACTATTATTCAATTCAGTAAAATTCTCATTATTAGACCATTCAAAAATAACTAATTCATTATCACAGACATTACCAATGTCAATATCATTTAAAAATTTATTTTCTAAAAATGCTACGTTCCTTGACAAAATAACCTTTTTGGGATTAAGGGGGGTCTGCTAGCCTAAAACCCTTAGAATTCTCGCTGTATCCTACAAATACATACTTCTTGCTCTTTGGGTCCAGTTTACGTCGGTAATGATCAGGCACAAGCGAGTAAGCAATACAGCCAAAAACATGGAGGTGACTGAGGTCCGGCCGAGACCCAGTCCACATACCTTCCGGAGTCTGTCCTGATAGAGCAGATGTGGGGCTGCGATTTTTTAAATATATAGCAGTCATGACACTTTCTCCCCAATATCGCTTACAGAGACCAGCACACTGTAACATGCATCTCGCTTTATCCATTAAAATTCTATTGAGACGTTCTGATACCCCATTTTGAGCAGGGCAAAACGGGATAGTTTTTTGATGAATGATACCCTGTTTTCCTAAATAGGCAGCAAATTCAGCATTACAATACTCACCACCCCCATCCGAACGTAGTACCTTGATAGGCAAACCTAGTTGTTTCTCTACGAGCGCCTTAAAAGTAAGAAAACTTGACATTACCTCAGATTTTCTTCTTAACAAGTATCCAAACGTTTTTCTCGTATAATCGTCCGTGTACGTCACTAGGTACTTCGCGCCACCCCAGCTGTCCTTCTGCATCGGCCCACATACATCCGAGTGCACTAGTTCCAACGGCTTGCTGGCACGCGATGCCGTGCCCCTGGGAAACGGTTGAGCAGTCAACTTCCCCTCAAGGCAAGGCACGCAATCTTTCAGATCCTGCAAATTATCCTGAAACATAACACCGGTAGAAAAATTGTTCTTTAAAGACCTCATGCCTTCAAGATTCAAGTGGCCGAGCCTTCCATGCCATACCTCCACAGGTATAGGAGAGACAGCGACATTAGCATTCTGCTGCTCTTGTCTAGAACACAAAAGCACTGAAGAATGCACATCTCGCGAAGATTCACCTGACAAACACACAATCTTATCTAACTTGTAGAGACCATTATATTTACTAGCAGTTGCTACTAGGTTGCCAGAAGTTTTATTTGTATTGTCAAATATAAAACAGCCCCCCGATTCAAAGCTGACAGTAAAGCCCCTGTCTACCAACCTACTAACTGACAGAAGGTTTGCGGTAAGATCTGGTACAAATAATACATTTTTAATCATGCTCACCGAACTATCTGTGTCTATAGCTATATCACCTACTCCACAGCATTGCAACTTGTCACTATTGGCTATAGATATGCTATCATTAAAGTCTTTAAAATTTGACATTATACTTCTATCGTTACACATGTGAGCCGAACAACCGGAGTCAAGAAACCAATGATTATTTTTCACCATGAAGGCTGAAGCGATAAAAGTCTGACTTGAACTGGAGTCCTTTTTCTTGTCACGCTTCAACTTGTAGCACTTTGACCTTACATGACCTGGCCGCTTACAATAATGGCAAATCACTTTATCACTGACTTTATCACACTTTTTAAATTTCGAAACGAACGCAGAAGCACTGTCGGAGCCATTCGAATTCTTTCTGAACTCTTCTTGTAGCAATCTAGCCCGCACAAGTTCACTTGACAAACTATTCGACATGCAAGCTGTTTCCAAATTGGACACCAGAGCGTCGTACTCACTGGGAAGACTACTCAGCAGCAATTCAGCAACCTCGGCATCTTCTATAACTTTACCAATATCGGCTAATTGCTGAACCAGCGTCATTACCTCTTCAATGTAGTCGCTCATGGTAGTACAGCGGGAGAACTCCACCCTGTGCAGTTTCCGTAGCAATAAGACACGCCGAAACAAACCTTTGTCTTCAAATACAGTTGATAGTTTGTCCCAAGCCTTTTTTGAAGTATTTACATCTCTGACATATTGATAGCAATTTGGCTTTACTGCTAGGCAAATTCGAGCTAAAGCGCGTTGATCGCGCGTAACTTCGACGCCCGTACCATCCACGCAGCTCCAAAGACCTTCCAAGGTCAAAATCATTTTCATGACAAATTTCCACGAATTGTAGTTGGATGTACCTTCTAATTTGTCAATCGCTAAGTTCATACCTGAAGTACTAGTAGAAGTAGCGGGAACGATGGAAAGAGGCGCGTCACGGCCCTCGCCGGCGCCGCCCACGTTGCCGTCCATTGACATGTTTTTTTTGAGGTTATGTCACTTCGCAAAATGTTACTTCTCAGAGTTTTAGTATTGATTCTGTTCAACACACCAATGACTTTCCTATGTTCTTTCAATCCAAATACACTGGGCCCATAACCTGTTAGAAGTCTAGGATCGAAGAGCGCTGCGTGTGTGAACATAGGAAAAGTTTAGGTGGTATACTCGAATTAAACAGCCAACACATATAGGTACATATCAGGTATATTTACCATTAAATATACGATGAATGATATTTTACAATCTCGTTAAACTTAGAAAATACGGAGCAATAAAAATATACATGTGGATGCCATGACAGCTCAAACAGGAAGGGAAGAGGAGAATGTTGCCATAAATAAATTCGTTATGGAAGCATACCATTATATAAAAATAACATTTCTAACAATAATAATATGTTGTTGCGCTAGAAGCGAAGTCCAAAATCCAAGGTCGCCTATATTGATCGAACAACACCAAGGAGGTTCAAGTGGAACAACACTAAAAATGTGAATGTGACGTATCATAGCACGAACTAAACGCAATGACTTTTTTTCCCTCTCCTCTTATCCTTTAGAGTAGGCAAAAGGCTTTTTACCCATGCAGCCTCGGTTCTTTCTTTCCTTCATTCCTTCTTTTTTGTTTACAGAAAAAGTTTTTATTACTTACTAACTATGTACCAATTAGACCTAATAATTAATGCCTCAGAACCTCTGAATAAGGAAAATGTGAGCCGTCACGGGACGCGGCAGATGTGAAACATCGACATTATTTTGTAAAAGTAATAGGTATGCAGAAAAGAACAGATTGTGATAGAATCGCACAGTCGATTACGGTGTGCACTCCGTACACACTACTGCATGCCACGCCCGAAATCGGTTTTACGTGCGGCTATAGTGAGCTCTAACGATCTGCATCGAAAAACAGCCCTATGTCCATCATTTGCAGTTTCGACCCACTGTGCGTCGCCACGTTACGGCATGCGTGGCCACGCCAGATATCGGTTTTACGTGCGGCTATAGTGAGCTCTAACGATCTGCATCGAAAAACAGCCCTATGTCCATTATTTGCAGTTTCGACCCACTGTGCGTCGCCACGGCATGCGTCGCCACGGCATGCGTCGCCACGCCAGATATCGGTTTTACGTGCGGCTATAGTGAGCTCTAACGATCTGCATCGAAAAACAGCCCTATGTCCATCATTTGCAGTTTCGACCCACTGTGCGTCGCCACGGCAGAAGTCGGTTTTACGTGCGGCTATAGAGCCCCCTGATTCACAAACCGTCGGAAGGCAACCGAAACGAAAAAAAAAATGTTGCTGCTCTTTCACTCCCGCGACCTTTGACGTGTTGCCATCCTTGTCTATTTAGTTTTATTCGTTTCGGTAGCCTTCCGATGGTTTGTGAATAAGCCTGCAGAACAATAACTAAATTGTTTTCTAGCACATTTCTAGTCAGGACATGACAGTTGTTCAACAATTTAGTGATGTGCGCTATCGACGATTACAACTATCGATTAAAATAAAAACTAGCCCTTTCATTATTAATTATTTATTTTTTTAGTGGTGTCCTGGGGAAAACCGTCAAATCCTCCGGTTCTTTTACTGCATGGTTACATGGACACAATAGCAACATTTATTCCATTAATGAATTTGTTGCCTGAAAAATATTATTATGTCGGATTTGATATGCCAGGTATGTTTTTAAATACATAGGCACTTTTTATTTATAATCATTTTAAAATTCATTAGATTTTTTTTTGGTTTAACTGTAGTGACAAAATATTTTTAATGGCAAAATTAACTTTTTTTTGTTTTAGGACACGGAAAATCAGAGCCTTTACCGCCAGGACTTCTAATTTCTCAAATGGATATGGTAGAAGTTATTAAAAAAGTAACAGAACATTTGAAATGGAAAACCTTTGATTACATGGCGCATTCTATGGGCTGTGTTATTGGTAAAAAAATATTTTGTTCATTAATTACGTATCAATTTTTTATCCACGAACAGTTTAGCGTGCAAAATATTATAGTAAGCATAAACGTGTTTAGTATTGGCATGTACATTAATCGTATTTTGCCATTGTTCTACCTGGTGTGCGTGAGTGTACTATCCTACTAATATTATAAATGTGAAAGTTTGTGTGTGTGTATGTGTGTGTGTGTGTGTGTGTATGTTTGTTACTCCTTCACGCAAAAACTACTGGACCGATTGCGTTGAAACTCAGTATGTAGATAGCTGGAGACCTGGATTAACACATAGGCTACTTTTTATCCCGATATTCCTACGGGATCGGGACTTACGGGATTACTCTTTTACGCAAAAACTACCGAACAGATTGGGATGAAACTCGGTAAGTAGATAGCTGGAGACCTGAATTAACACAAAGGGTACTTTTTATATCGATATTCCCACGGGATCTGGACTTACGGGATCAGGACTCAAGATGTATTTAAAAAGGTTGTAGTTGGGCGGAGGCGGAGAGAGTGATGAAGGGGAGAAGGGTAGGACAGAAAATGGGGAGCACAGGAAAGGGGGAGGACAGGAAAGGGGGAGGACAGGAAAGGGGGATGTCAGGAAAGGGGGAGGACAGGAAAGAGGAAGGGGGTGAAAGAGGGAGAGGATGAAATGGGGAGAAGAGGAAAGGGGGACGACAGGAAAGCAGGAGGACAGTAAAAGGAAGAGGATGAAATGGGGAGAAGAGGAAAGGGGGAGGAGAGAAAAGGGGGAGGGGAGGAAAGGGGATGGTAGGAAATACGGAGGGGATGAAATGGGGAGAAGAGGAAAGGGGGAGGAGAGGAAAGTGGGAGGGGAGGAAAGGGGATGGTAGGAAATAGGGAGGGGAATAAGGGTAAGAAGAGGAAAATGAGAGGGTGGGAAAAAGGGGGAGGGGGAAAGGGGGACCTAACCTTACCTAACCTTCTCCATCCGTGACAGTAATGTGTCAAAAAAACATTCCGGGCCTATCTGGAGTCCTATAAACGTGTTAGAAAAGCATTCTGGGTTTATCTGGACTCTTAGAAATGTAAGCGCTCGCTTCGCTCGCACGTGTTTGCTACTTCATCCGCGACGTTTCCGAGTCAGAAAAGCATTCTGGGTCTGTCTGGACTCCTAAAAATCTAACCGCTCGCTTCGCTCGCAAGTGTTTGCTACTCCATCTGTGACGGTTTCGTGTCAGAAAAGCATACTGGGTCTGTCTGGACTCCTAAAGATCTAACCGCTCGCTTCGCTCGCACATGTTTAGTCGCAATAACTAAGCTAACCTACTCCATCCGCGACTGTTTCGTGTCAGAAAAGCATTCTGGGTCTGTCTGGACTCCTAAAAATGTAAGCGCTCGCTTCGCTCGCACGTGTTTGCTACTCCATCCGCGACGGTCCCGTGTCAGAAAAGCATTTTAGGTCTGTCTGGACTCCTAAAAATCTAAACGCTCGCTCCGCTCGCACGTGTTTGCTACTCCATCCCCGACGTTTCCGTGTCAGAAAAGCATTCTGGGCCTGTCTGGACTCCTAAAATCTAACCGCTCGCTTCGTTCGCACGAATTTGGTCACAATAACTAACTTATCCTACTCCATCCGCGACGGTGACGTGACATAAAAGCATTCTGGGTCTGTCTGGACTCCTAAAGATCTAACCGCTCTCCCAAACTTCACTTTCCACGACTTTAATTTCCTACGACATCGCTTTTCCAAGACACCGTTCTCCCAAGACACAGTTTTTCCACAATGTTTCTTTTTGCTTTTTCATAACGTCGGTTTTCCACGTCTTCGCTTTCCCAAGACTTCGGTCTCCCACGAGACCTCACGTTACCTTGACATGACGTTCCTTCCCTTCACGTCTTGCTTTCCTATAACACCGCTTTCCCTTAATACTGGCATTGCTAAACACAAAAACTACTATACGAATTGTGATGAAAGTTGGTAGCAGGTAGCTAGAGACCCTAACAAATAAGCTACGTCTTATTCCGATATTCCTACGAGACTCGGACTAGCGCGGGTGAAACCGCGGGGCGCAGCTAGTATTATATAAATTTAATATTGGATGTACGACGAGGGCCATTATTCACTAAACTTCAAGTCGTTGGGCGCGCGTGATTACGGGCGGAGGGGGTGAGGTTTTTGTATGGCAATCTCGCCCTAATCACGCGCGCCCGACGACTTTTTTTTTACATATGATAGGTCAGCGTTTGACGACTATCACACCTTACTGATGATAGGTGACGATGCGGCCTAAGATGTAACACGCCTTCATAAAAGATACCTATTCAGTATTCACTCAAACTATAGTGAATAAAGGCACAGGAGGCATACCAACTGAGACAACACCTTTATGTGATTTAATTTATTTTAGGTCTTTTGTACAATTACTTATATCCGGGTAGAATGAAGAAGATGATATTTTTGGACCCCGGACCTCCTATAGGCATGTACTACTACATCAACCATCGTTTTAAGCTCTGGTTTGACTATTCTTACAACGACTATTATGATAACTATAACAAGTGAGTAAACCGATTACCTATTATAATAATTCGCTTATAATTTTATTGCAATTTCAGAGGCTAAGTATGTGCCTACAATGCACAGTTGAATTTAACTTTTACGAATATGACATGTCTAAAAGAAATCAAGACATTTATTGCGAAGTTATGCATGTAGGCTTTATTTAGTAGGTAACAATAACTTGCCCATTACATGCATACAATAATCTTTTTATGGTATACCTACTCATATACTAAATAAATAACATTTACATATTAGGTAGGTAGGTAATCAATATCAGATTTAAAAAAACTTTAGAAAGATAAAACTATAGAGAAAAAAGATAGATGACGATATTGTGATCTAATATGTAGCACCCGCCCCTAAAACATACGTGTTCACTAGTGACTTTAATAATAAAGTTGTATAACTGTCATTCTGTTTGCAGATTTAACTCAGGCAAGTCAAGACTGTACACATACGACCAAGCCATCAGCCTTGTAGTTCGTAATCGAGATTTGACTGAGGAACAAGCAGAAATCATTCTGTCTAGATCACTTGTTGAAATGGGTATTGATACTTACAAGTAAGTATTTCTGTCCACAAGTATTTTCTTTCTATCTATCACTTCACTACATAGTACATAGTATAAAACAAAGTCGCTTTCTCTGTCCCTATATCCCTATGTATGCTTAAATCTTTAAAACTACGCAATGGATTTTGATGCGGTTTTCTTAATAGATAGAGTGATTCAAGAGGAAGGTTTTTAT
Source organism: Idaea aversata (assembly GCA_907269075.1). NCBI lineage: Eukaryota > Metazoa > Arthropoda > Insecta > Lepidoptera > Geometridae > Idaea > Idaea aversata. The sequence goes on along the minus strand of OU026112.1, from coordinate 4,335,186 downwards.
GTATAATACATGAATAATAATATAGCCGTGCGAAGCCGGGGCGGGTCGCTAGTATATAAATAAAAATCAATTGCTGTTCATTAGTCTCGCTAAAACTCGAGAATGGTTGAACTGATTTAGATGATTTCGGTTTTGAAATGTTTGTCGTAATTCAGGAAAGGTTTAAACGGTGAGAAACACAATATTTTCTTTCTCTCTTCTACTATATAAAAATAAGTCGGGTTTTCCTTCCTGACGCTATAACTCTAGAACGCACGAACTGATTTCCACGGTTTGGCATTCGTTGGAAAGGTCTCGGGCTCCGTGAGGTTTATAGCAAAGAAAATTCAGGAAAAAATTCAGCAGAAAAGCGGGAAAATTGGCGAAACCGAGTTCGCCGGGTTTGCTAGTTAGTTATAAAAATGGTCTAATCACCATTTTTATAACTAACTAGCAAATTCACGGGATTAAAACTTAATTAAACTTCTATCAAAAATTGTGAGAAATTGTTAATAAATAAAATAAATTTCAATGAACGTGATGAAAAAGAACTGTAGCTGTCATATTGCAAAGACTTCTTTAGAACATTTTGGCATATTCTAGATAGTTTAATTTCACTAACAATCCTTTGTTTCACAGATTATCTTGGGAACCTCGAATGAAAAAAATAACTTCCGCACCCTTGTCTGAAGAGAGCTTATACACAATGATGACGTCTCATTCCACACCGATTCTTTCTATCGATGCCTCAGAATCAAAAGATTCGACCGAGGTAAAGACATTTGGTGAAAACCTAATGAGTAAAGCTGATGAAACTCTTACACATTTTCATAGAGTAAAAGTAACCGGTGGACATGACGTTCACATAACTAATCCTGAGTTATGTGCACCTTATATTGAAGAGTTTTTAAAGAAAAATAGCCCTCGTTATATGAATAAGGATAGTAGTTACAAGTGTAAATTGTGAATTGTTTGATTAATTATGCATTTATAATAAACAAATTGTTTAGTAATTATATTAAGATAGATAGATCAATTTTATATTGTAATACACACATGTAATATATAGCATAAAAAGCGAGAGCTGAACTGTGGTGATGTCTTATTATATCGTTTAGAACAATTTTACCAGTTGGATGGTGAAGGACCAAATATTTAAAGTAGCTATTTTATAACATCAAGTAAGGACTGCTTCATGATCCGAAACGGAACGAATCGGGAAAAATACGCATTAAGCAAAGCGAGAACAAAGGATTCTCCAGGGTCTCGTTTCAAAGCTGTAGCATTATTCACTAAGCTTTAAGTCGTTGGGCCCGCGTGATTAGGGGCGGAGGGGGGGCGGTTTTTGTATGGAAATCTCGTCCTAATCACGCGCGCCCGACGACTTGAACCTTAGTGAATCAAGGCACAGGTCCGCATTTTCTGTTCCGTGCCGGACCACGAAGTCCCAGCATTCAAGACATATCATAAAAATGGTTTGTGGGAATAAACTAATTGATTAAAAATAATTAGTATAATAATTACATAGTAAAAATAATATTATTTTTACTTAATTTATTTTTATAACATTAAAGGTTTTACAGTTGTGTATTCGAGCAAATAAAAACTTTATTTTGTCGGAAAATTGATTTTATTTACATAATTTCTTGTATAACCAAAACGGCCGCAAATACCTACATCGCATTATTTTAAATTAAACATCTATCATTTCGAAATATCGATATCGATAAAAATTTTCTACGAACATCACAAAAAAACAACCTGACAGTTCATTTTACTGTCATTGTCACATGTCACATGACTAGTGAAGTTTTGTTTGTTTACATTTGCTTCGCGTAGAATTTAAAAATGACCTTTGGGTTTTTGCAATTATAATGAGATTAACTTCTAGTTTTGGATTCATTTTTATAGTAACTTGTTAGTGTAAATAATTTGTTACAAAATGAAAGTGTTGAAAGAGTGGTTTGTGCAAGCTCCGTGGGGTAAAATAGCGTGTAAGTTGAATTACTTATTATGACTTTTAAAAAACGTACATGTATTTAAAAGTTCTTGTATAAAGGCAGATATTTAAACGATTTGTTAGACTTAAGAATACTATTAACCGGAGGAATATAGGTTTCTTCCTCTTAGTGGGATCACCGCTTTAATCGACCACTTCTTCAAAGAGTAAGAAACTAGGGGAAAACACAAAAGATCCCACTGGGTCGAAGCAGGGCCGTTTTTAACCTATTGGAGGTTTGGGCATAATGAGATAATGGGGCCCCAAAGACTTTGAGAGAACAAAAGTTACTCTTTTAGCAGTCACAGGGACATGAGAACAATCTATGTTGCTGGAAGAAGAACCTTTCTAGATTTGATATGGGCAAAATCATTAGAAACTTCTTCAAAAAAGTGGTCTGGCAGGAGCTAGGGGCACCCTGGGCATGTGCCCCGCATGCCCAGTGGGAAAGATGGGCCTGGGTCGAAGTGTTGCTGGCTATGTAAGGTCAGCCCCCGTTGTAAGATTAGATAGATAAGATGAATGTTTGATAGAGGTAAGTACCTAATTTACAGAATCAGAACTACCTAGGTACTGGACCGATTTTGACAGTTATTTTACAAATAGAAAACTACATAATGAGACATTACGAGCTATTATGACGTAATTACAACTTTATATCCATTACATTTCTATTTTTGCAAGAAGTATCTGCTCTACTCATCTATTCAGACAGATTTTTCTATCCGATTTCAAATTGACATTCAAAAATTATTTAATGGGAATCTATAATCATTATCTGTTGTTTAGCACCCATAACACAAGTCTAGTTTCTTAGCTTGGGGCTAGATGGCGATGTGTGGAATGTCCTGCAATATTTTTTTTTATATAGGTCTGGTCATATGATAGTTCAGCATTTGACCACTATCACACCTGCCTGCCGAGGTGACGATGTGGCCTATTTATTTATTTACTAACATTTTCAGTAATATCCTGGGGTGATCCGGCTGGAGAACCTGTCCTGCTGGTCCACGGGAGACAAGACAGCGCTTCCACATTCATACCCTTGCTGGAGTACTGTCCAGGGAGCTTCCATTGTGTCGCTATCGATATGCCGGGGAACGGACGGTCTGATCCTTTTCCTATAGGTAATGTTATTATAATAATATTATGTAGGTTGTTTCTATGTATTTTAAGTATATATTTACAAAAGATAAGTATATAAGTAGTTTATCTGTTGTCTAGCACCCATAACACAAGTCTTAGTTACTTAGCTTGGGGCTAGATGGCAATGTGTGGAATGTCCTGTAAGTTTTTTTTTTTATTTATTATCAAAATCATATGGAGCTGTGTTGTACTTGTTTAAGGACTGTTTTCCACAATTAGACCCTTGTTAATTGGGGTTTTTGCGTGAGGATGGAGTAGGCTTGCCCAGCACCTACTACCCTCTCAACTTATTCGACCATGTCCAGAGGAGAGAACTTGTCAATACTTCTGGAGACAACTAAGCCGCGGGTTTCATCACGATGTTTTCCTTCACCGTAAGAGCAATGTCAATTAGCGCACATCAACTTTTCTTAAGAAAAATTCTATGGTGCAAGGCTGAAATATGAACCCACAATTAAGCCAACCGCTCCTCAAGAGCGGTGTGGCCTAGTGGTGATACCTTGACTTTTATTCCAAAAGGGTTGTGAGTTCGAATGCAACATAAAAAAATGAGTCTGGGGGAGTTTGGAAAAGTAGTAATTCCGGTCAGCCCTGGACTATTAGGATATAGAATAAAATGATGGAACGTGGTTCAGTCTGTTGCAGTGGCTTTATGATATTAGAACCGTTTATTTGACTCCCAATTTGTTTATGTTTACTACTAGTCTAGGAACTGTGCTAATTAACATTGTGCTCTTTAATGAAGGAAAACATCGTGATAAAACGCGGCTTAGTTGGCTCCAGACGTATTGATAAGTGCTTTCCTCTGGATATGGTTGAGTAAGCTGAGAGAGTAGTAGGTGCTGGACAAGCCTACATGAAAAAGGACCCAAACAAACAAGTCTAGTTGCCGAAAACAGCCAATATTTGCCACAAATAGATAAAGAAATGTACAATCAACGGTCAAAAGTCACTGCCCACCGTAACGTTTACAATCCTGTGCAGTACTATTTGAACATTATAACAACGTAACCTGTAGATCCAACCCACGTCGGTTGGTGTAGCGGGTGACGGTTTATACCACTCACACAACTAAATATTAGCTATAATGTTGAAAATAATAATCACACTGAGTACTTTTAATTCAAATATTTAAGTTTGTGTGTAACGTCTATTAGAAAAAGGTCGGAAGTCCAATACTTGTTGATAGTATTATTGTAGCAAACTGATCATTTACTTATGACCCATACTGTACTATTAGGTAACATCATTTCATAACCACCATCACAAAGTCAAAGTGTGATAATTTATTTGTAAAAAACAAATCATATTTGGTCACCTTAAACAGAGACTGTATTAAGCAATCTATCAATGTTTTCAGTGCAATAAGATTATTTATTTATTTTGTTCTAGGTATAAAACTGACACGATTCCATTTCGTAGCAGCAGTAGAAGTTGTTATAAAGCATCTGGGATGGGAACAATTCACTTATGTCGGACATTCTATGGGTTGTGAACAAGGTAAACCAAACGATATCTAAACTAATATTATAAAGAGAAAAGATTTTTTATTTTTTCTAAGGTTCCGTACCTTAAAAGGTTAAATATATATTATAGACTATCTGCGCCCCACGGTTTCACCCGCGTAAGTCCCGATCCCGTGGGAATATCGGGATAAAAAGTAGCCTATGTGTTAATCCAGGTCTCTAGTTATCTACATACCGAGTTTCATCGCAATCGATTCAGTAGTTTTTGCGTGAAGGAGTAACAAACACACACACACACAAACTTTCACATTTATAATATTAGTAGGATAGGATAGGATAAGATATTTTGATAAATGATCACCGAAAGTTCTGAAACTAACCTAATGATTAGTACTTACTAATACTCATAAGCGGACTTATGTATTTTATGAGTAAACTAGCGACCCGCTCCGGCTTCGCACAGCTGTATTATGCATGTATTATATACATATAAACCTTCCTCTTGAATCACTCTATCCATAAAAAAAACCGCATCAAAATCCGTTGCGTAGTTTTAAAGATCTAAGCATACAAAGGGAATAGGGACGGCGAAAAGTGACTTTATTTTATACTATGTAGTGATAAATTCTTTATACCTAAAGGTTAATAAAAAAGGAAGGCTTATAAGATCACTTTCTTGTCCGTCTGTCTGTCCCTGTGTCACCGCCGATTTTCTCAGGAACGGGTGGACCTAGAAAGTTGAAATTCATACCAGATACTGAGGTCTATGGTCCCTATTTGGTGTATAAAAATCAGTTATGTCTGTCTATATATTGTACATATTTTCAGGTTTATTCTACAACGTAATATACCCGAATCGTATAAAGAAACTAATACATTTAGACCTCGGACCTTCACTGCAACGTTTACAAGTCCACGACATACCAGAGTATTATAAAATGTTTTATTATAGCTATTATAATAATTATGATGAAGAAAATTATAGATATAAACTTTATACTAAAGGTGAGTCATTCAATTGTACCATTACTAGCAGTAACTCCCGATCATATGGGAATATCGGGATAAAAGTAACCCATATGTTAATCCAGGTCTCTAGCTATCTACATACCAAGTTTCACTGCAATCGATTCAGTAGTTTTTGCGTGAAGGTGTAACAAACACTCAAACTTTCACATTTATAATATTAACTAGCGACCCGCTCCGGCTTCACACGGCTATATTATGCATGTATTATACATATAAACCTTTCTCTTGAATCACTCTATCTATTAAAAAAAAACCGTATCAAAATCCGTTGCGTAGTTTTAAAGATCTAAGCATTCATAGGGATATAGGGACAGAGAAAGCGACTTTGTTTTATACTATGTAGTGATAGTGATCATACCCGCCTGGTGACGATGTGGTCTACTTAAGATGTAGGACGCGAGTCTAGAAGATACCAGAAGGCCAATTCTCGTAAATAATATGGTTTCAATTACATTTCAATATCATTCCGATTGCATTTCGATTGCAAAAGATACCCTTAAAGTCAGTTTACTTTTTACAAAAAGCGAACTTTGAGGGTATTTTGAGCTACTTTGAGGGCTCAAAATACCCTCAATCTGATCGAAATGCAATCGAAATGATATTGAAATGTAATTTGAACAATGTTAATTACGAGAATTGGCCTTCTGTTCACTCGCGACTTGAAGAGATGGTGTAACTATGCCTTATACCACCCTCTCAGCTTAATCGACCGTGTCCAGAAGTAAGAACTCATCAATACGTCTGAAGACAACTAAGCCGCTAATAGTTTAGTCCTAATACATTTAGAAACAACTGGACAGTTCAAATATCATGAAGCCACTGCGACAGAATGAACCGCCTTCCATCATTTTATTCTTTAACAAGATGACGCTACATTTGGTACTCTGGCGTACACTTCGAATAACCACTGTTTTAATGACCAGCTTCCGTTATTTATTTTCCATTGCAGAGAAAGCTGTTAAAGCCGTGATGAAAGCTCGTCATATGACAGAAAAGCAAGCTGAATTAATACTCGAAAGGAATCTGATTGAAGTAGCTGATGGACAATATAGGTGAATAAAATAAATAAATATTGTGAGACATGTCACAGTGCCATCAAGCTCCGAGATAAGTAACTAGGCTTGTGTTATGGTGACCAAACAAAAATGAAATATTTGAGAGTCGTTTGAGTATTCGGGCATTAAACTAGTAAGTAGACACAACTAAACGGTTCAAGTATCATGAAGCCACTGTGACAGAATGAACCACGTTCTGTCATTTAATTATTTAGATTAACACATGAAATATAACTGTAAAATACAAGATGGCGCTCTGACGTATACTAATTTGAACACAACAGTATTAGATTAGAGGTTACATGAATTTAAAGGCACATATCATCAGAACATATTTTAATCATATAAATTACATACCCATCAGCGTTATTTTACTACAACGCCTCTATCTTCTATTTAAAGCTATTAAACTAATTAACTCAAATAAATTGTGCAACCATGAAAAGGTTCAGGCATCATGAAGCTACTGCGACAAAATGAACCACGTTCCGTCATTTTATTCCTATTTATAGACACAAAACAGTAGTCAAGATGGCGGCGCCCTGACGTATACATCAAATGAAGCATTGTATTCTTGACTTCCTTCAGTCGTTTTCGTTTTGTCACTGACAATAGTTGCTATACAGGGTTATTGGAAATTATAGTAGCAAGCCGTAGAGGGCTACTTCTGTGCACCTAAACAAACAACTTTTGTTCTACGACTTTTGGAAAATCGAACATTTTTTCGAAAATTTGAATGTTAGGTTTACCTGAAAATCAGCTGTTCCGGACGCGGAGAGGTAATTAACCTTAAAATTTTACTTATTTTTCAAGTGTTATCTACTGTTCTTAGTCTAAATGACCTTTGTTTTAAAAAATCAGCTGTTTTCGAATTTACATAACCTCAAAATTTTCCTTTTTTTCGAATTTCCAAAAGTCGTAGAACAAAAGTTATTTGTTAAGGTGCACAGAAGTAGCCAATTTCCAATAACCCTGTATAAACTCCACAGATTATCCTGGGACAGACGTTTAAAGTACCCGGCTCCGCAAAACTTCCCCGTCGACTATTATTACAAGTTATTCTCAATGAACGCGCCCCCTTCTCTCCTAATCGCTGCCTCGGACCAAACTTCTACACCTTACTTTATGGTAAGTTCTAGTTACGCCCTGTAGGAATATCGGGATAAAAACTAGCCTATGTGTTAAGAGGAAAGGGTACCGGGGGCTCAACAAACTATTACAAACGTAGTCGACTGTTTTCTCCCTGATAATGACAGTAGAGCAAATATTTTTGTTGCATAAAACTTATAACTGCGATGACTATGCTCCTCCTTATTTTTGGCTGTGAGTGTATTAAGACGTACATATGGTATTTTTTAACGGACGACTATTGACGGACGACAAATGTCGGACGACTATTGACGGACGACAAATGTCGGACGACTATTTGTCGGACGACTATTGACGGACGACAAATGTTTTTTTGTAATAGTTTGTATGGAGAAAGCCCCCGGTACGCTTTCCTCTTAATTTGACATATTTTATGTCATGTCAAAATTTTGCGCGACGCAATCAAGACGCGCTGCATAAGAATACGGCGATCGGCCCGCTCTGGATTAACACCTAAGCTACTTTTTATCCCAAAATTCCTCGGGATCGGGATAAAAAGTAGCCTATGTCCCGGCTACTTTTTATCCCGATATTACCACTGGATCTACTAATCTATCTATACATATAAACTGCTATTGCTGGCCCATTGTGCCATATTGTAAGGTATTATTGTTTTTGTAGCAGAATGTATTTTAGAATTAAGGTTTAATAAAGAGTTTATCTATCTATCTATACATATAAAATGCTTTGTTCTGCCTGACTGACTGACTGACGGATCAACGCACAGCCTAAACCGCTGATCGTAGAGACCTGAAACTTGGAGGATGTGTTCTTTGTGTGACGTAAGCATAAGATAAGAAAGGATTTACCGATATTCTACCCCTGAGGGGGTGAAAAGGGGGGGGCAAAGTTTGTATGGGACAATGTGATTCCTTGGTCCAATCCTATTAGAACCATTATCGACTAGTTTAGACTAGCTAGTTTTTTATAAAATGCATGTATTTTTTCAGGGTAAAAAAGACGCGGATGAAATAATAAGAAGACTCGAAAAGAATCTGCCGTTTTTCAAAATTGTTACCGTTGAAGGCGGACATGACGTACATTTCATAAATCCAGAGAGATTGGCTAAATATTTTGTTGAGTTTTTGGAAAAAGATTTTGGTTTTAATAAATCTAAGCTTTAATATTCCGGCGTCGTTGGCGCGTCGGCGCGTCGGTCAGGCGGTCTCGCCTGGGCCTAGAAAACCGCGGGTTCGATTCCCGCCTCAAACAAGTATGTATGCTATAATAAATAATAATAAATATTGCAGGACATTCCACACATCGCCATCTAGCCCCAAGCTAAGTAACTAGACTTGTGTTATGGGTGCTAGACAACGTATATACTACTTATATACTTTTCTTTTGTAAATATATACTTATAATACATAGATACGATTAGATCACAGACAAATACTTAATCATAAATACATGTCTGAGGCGGGAATCGGACCCGCGACCCTGTGTTTGGCAGTCCGGTATGGTGACCATTGTGCCAACTGGGCTATAGATATTTTTTTCTGGTCTGGGTCTGTATGGATATTAATTAAATACTCTATCCGTTTTCTAGCATCCATAACACAAGCCTAGTTGCTTAGCTTGGGGCTAGATGGCGTTCTGTGCAATTTCCTGAAAAAAAAAAATTGTGCACTGATTTTCATTTTTTTAAGTAGGTACAATAAAAAACTGTTATTTTTTTTAAATTATTTATTATTTGTTCGATTGATTTTATAACAATATTATTTTTTAAGGAAATAGTTTACATGGTTTTTTTATAAAAGAAAAACATAATAAATGGTTAATATTCCGTTAACAAAAAGAACATAATAAAAATAAAAAACATACCTAAAAACATTCCGTTTTACCTAGTTTTTGTTCTTTAAAATAAATAAAAACATGGTACAGTCCACGGTCAAAAGTCTCTGCCCACCGTAACGTTTACAATCCTGTGCAGCACTATTTGAACATTATAACAACGTAACCTGTGGATCAAACCCACGTCGGTTGGTGTAGCAGGTGGCGGCTTATACCACTCACACAACTAAACACATAGCTAACGTGTTGAAAATATTAATCACACTGAGTACTTTTAATTCAAGTATTTATGTTTGTGTGTAACGTCTATTATAAGAAGGTCGTAAGTTCAATACTTGTTGATAGTATTATTGTAGCAAACTGATCATTTACTTATGACCCTTACTGTACATATGCACATCAAGTTTTATATTTAGTTGTAGGTATAATTAAGTATTTTAGGTTATTATGTGTGTGTCGATCTTTTGGCATGAATAAACTTATTTCTTATTCTATTCTAAATATTCCATTTTATACGTAGCGCAGCGAATGTTGACCTCTGATGGAAAGTAGAAGGGGTATGCGCAGAACTCATTTTTCATATAAATATCGAGTTCTGCGCATACCCCTTCCACTTACCGCAGAGGTCACCATTCGCTGCACGAGGTATACCATGTTTTTGTTTTAAAAAATAAAAAAACATGGTAAATATACAGGGTTATTGGAAATTAATTGACACGGCGTTAAGGGCTTCTTCTGTGCACTTTAACAAACAACTTTTGTTCTACGACTTTTGGAAATTCATTATAAAAATATTCCATACAAAAATAAAAAATTAAATCCAACAGTTCAAATAATACTCAACTCTACGTCTACGTCACAAAATCAATCATAGTAGGTATAGTACAACCCGATCGGGTCGCACGCAGTGCGCCCCGTGCCGATCGCGCGCGCGCACTTGCCGCATAGACATAGAAAATTACCAGACAGTACGAGAAACACTTAAATATTTTTTTGGGATATGTATTAAGTTTCGAAAAAAGTCGTAGAACAAAAGTTGTTTGTTAAGGTGCACAGAAGAAGCCCTTAACGCCGTGTCAATTAATTTCCAATACACTAATATTATAAAGATGACTTTGCCTTCAAATCTTCCATCATAAAGTTAGATATGTCTTCAGCCATTAATTCTGGGTTGTCAACATGCGTGTCGTGGCCACCCTCTACTATTTTATACCTGGGGAATTACATGTAAAAATATAAATAAAATATGTTAAGAAAAATCGTAGTGCCCTCTATCGATAGGTATGGTTAATATGTTAAAAAAAATGGTTGGGTGTGAAGTCGATTTATGGGAGACAAAAGAAACCGATAAAAAAATTTATTTACTTTAGGTACTATTGTTTATTTTTTTCCATTTTTCTTTTTTTTAAATTTTTTTTCCTCTTTATAGTCTTCTCGTCACCACAACACAAGCCCAGTTGAGCGATATTATTATTAAACAATATAACACAAACACGAGACGTGTGCCGCGTTTACGTGATAACGTCATAAGAAACCGATTTTCAAAAAAAAACATAATTTTTTTTAAATATTATTTTTTTCTCGTTTTTCTTTTTTTCCTTTATATAAGTCTTCTCGTCACCACAACACAAGCCCAGATGAGCGATATTATTATTAAACAATATAAAATAAACTTTTTTACTGCTGCTGTGTGACGTCATTGTTGACATGATGTCACCGGAACGTGACATTGACGTAACACAACGGGAACGTGACAATGACATCAACTTTTGTTGAATGCAAGTGTTCCAGTTAGACGTTATCACGTCAAAAATTCGTAGTGCCCTCTATCGATAGGTATGGTTATGCAACCGCACTTTTGGAATATTATATGACACCGCGTTTGGCTAAATATCCCGTTTCCGAGATGCTTTAGAGGTTTGGTGTGAAGGCATTATTAGGTCGTCGTGATGCCCTCTATCGATAGGTATGGTTAACAAAATGCAATTTTGGAATATTATATGACACCGCGTTTGGTTAAATATCCCGTTTCGGAGATTGCTTTAGAGGTTTGGTGTGAAGGCGTTATTTGTCGTGAGGCCCTTAATCGATAGGCATGGGTTTTAGAATGCATCGCGGCGTTTTAAGTTATTAGATCTATTGGGCCTTTTTTGTTAAAAAAATATTAAATAAATAATTCATTTGGAATCATACAATATTATGCATGACATCACTTTGATGCGTCTTAAAAATTAAGTTAGCATGAGTGCCTTCGGAACGCTCCCACCAATGGGAAGAAGGGACAAGAAACTCATGGGGATTTTTTCTTTTTGTGATCAAGTTCACAAAGGTCTATAAACAATATTTTTGAACATATATTTGAAATGGAGCAGTTAAAGAAGTTCCTACAACTTTTTTTTAAGCTATTGCATAGCTTTTATCTCGGGCTTTAACGCGGCGACCGAATGAAGAAATTCCGTAACGAAAATAAAACCTAACACTCCGCCTATTTATTTTTACTTCTCTACTGCGGCTGTGTTCGCGTATAGTGTCCAGTGACGACCTATGACGGACGACAAATGACGGATGACTAATGACGGACGACAAATGACGGACAATTAATGACGGACGACTATTGACGGACGACTATTTGGTTGCTCACCTGTAATTCCCATTTGGCCACAGACAAGGATCAGTTAAGAACGGAACTGCTTCATAGAGACCTACATCCAACATTGCTTTAGCTAATATACAAAATGTAGGCGTTTTTACAGCCGTGTATAATTGATGTAATAATTCTCCGGAGAATGGCAACACTGTCACTTCCTTCATTCGTTGATCGTACGTAAATCTGGAAAAGATATAAGGTCATTTTATTAACAGCTACCGAAGGTTTATGCCAAGTTATTGTTAAAAATGGTTGTCTGTAAAGTCGGTTTACAGGTGACAATTACGTCATAACGTAGACAGAGAATAAATAAAGACCCGTTGCTAAAATAATAATAATTACTAGAGTGAAAAGGATTGAACGTCTAATGAGTAAGTGGGAGCAAGACGAAGTATAAGTTTTTTGTCTCTATTTGCGTAATTATTAATTACTGTTTAGTGGCAATTTGACAACTATATACTTATAGGTATGTTATAGGTATGTTGAATATTCGCTGTCTCACACTGTATACGCTGGTAGCTTGTCTATATTATTCTCTGTCTACGCGTCATAAGAAAACATTGATGGTAACAATACCAACGATAATACGTTACTATGGTTACTTGTCAATGACGTTGCTATGGTTAGGTAGGTACCTACTTATCAATAACGCATGACATAACACTTTTTTGTGAATGCCGGTGTAGGGACATTATTTTATAAGACGTTACCACGTCAAAAACGTATAGGTAAAAGGTAAAAAGCTCAAAAAGTCTTAGGGCTCGTTTAGACGACACGCATAGCTTTGAAATTTGTTGTATTTATAATTTGAGTCTTAAGACACATCAATAGATCTCAAATTGCATTTATGCAAGACCACGCAAGCGGGCGCGGGGCGGGTGCGTGTCGTCCGAACGAGCCCATTAATGAGGCTTTTGCAGTGGAACGGAATAGGCTAAAAATAAAATAAATAATGAGGTAGCGAAAAGCCTAAAAGTAGTTGCGTGCCCGATTTTGGCAAGAATTAAAAGAGCATCATTAGATTTTTAAATAAAAAATAAATAAAAATTTAAAAAACCGACTTCAAAAAAACCTGAAAAGAAAAACTAACAAAACCTGAAAAAAAAAAACCAAAAAGTGAAAAATAATCCATTTCGGGTCACTAAGACAGCAGATAACTTAAACATAAGTACTTACTTGGAAGTCGGACTGGGTTAGATTGAATGTTGAGAGGTATAAAGAAAACAGTCCGACTTCCAAGTAAGTACTTATGTTTAAGTTATCTGCTGTCTTAGTGACCCGAAATGGATTATTTTTCACTTTTTGGTTTTTTTTTTCAGGTTTTGTTAGTTTTTCTTTTCAGGTTTTTTTGAAGTCGGTTTTTTAAATTTTTATTTATTTTTTATTTAACCATTTTTAGTGCCACTGTCACTGAAAATTCTACTCCATGAGGCGAAAGCGACTGTTTCTTCAAATTGCAACCTGTACCTAATCGTAACCCATTGAAGAGTTTGGTGATAAGAAGGTGTTTTCGGATGCCCCATTCATCCTTTTTGTGTATGGGCCACTTCTATTAGTGGAAATGGAAACCTGAGCAATTTGTTGAATCTCGCTGTGCAGATCTGTTCATCACTCCGAAGATCCTCATCAGATCTTCATTTAGGATAGGGTTTTCTATCAAAATTCATTCAAACCCAGTCCGGCGAGGCAAAAGCGAATATTTTATTCAAATTGTAACCTGTAATCGTAACCGATTGAAGAGTTTTCTGATGAGAAGGTGGTTTCAGATATTCCATTTATCGGTAACTATTAGTTTATGGGCCAATTCTACTGGTGGAAATCGAAAAATGAGCAATTTGCTGCACTCTCGAGGTGCAATTCTGTTCATCACTTCGAAGATCCTCATCAGAACTTCATTTAAGATAGGGTTCTCTATCAACATTAATTCAAACCCAGTCCCGCGACTAAATTCGACTAAATTCTTCAAATTGTAACCTGTAATCGTAACCGATTGAAGAGTTTTCTGATGAGAAGGTGGTTTCAGATATTCCATTTATCGGTAACTATTCGTTTATGGGCCAATTCTACTAAAGGAAGTCGAAAAATGAGCAATTTGCTATACTCTTGAGGTGCATTTCTGTTCATCACTTCGAAGATCCTCATCAGAACTTCATTTAAGATAGGGTTCTCTATCAACATTCATTCAAACCCAGTCCGACGACTAAATTCGACTAAAATCTTCAAATTGTAACCTGTAATCGTAACTGATTGAAGAGTTTTCTGATGAGAAGGTGGTTTCAGATATTCCATTTATCGGTAACTATTCGTTTATGGGCCAAATCTACTGGTGGAAATCGAAAACTGAGCAATTTGCTGCACTCTCGAGGTGCAATTCTGTTCATCACTCTGAAGATTCTCATCAGATCCTCACCAAATTTTTATGGGACCACCCCTGAGGTATCACTTTTCGAACACAAAAAGAATCATCTCAATCGGTTGAGCCGTCTTCGAATGATCGCGTAACATACACACAAAAAAAAAAAAAAACATACAGACGAATTGAGAACCTCCTCCTTTTTTGAAGTCGGTTAAAAAAATAGTTTTGCATAAAAAAACATCCCTCATGAAAAACTTTTTTTTTATTATTACCTGTACAATCCATTTCCGGCGGGTTCCAAACATCTTTCCAATACAAATTCAGTTGATTCTTTTGTTAAACCCCGCGTATCCATTACTAGGGTTTGAGCCTGAAAAATAATAATATAGTTATGATACTAAAATAAAGATGATCGTCTGTATGTCTGTCTGAACAAGATAAACTCAACCAACAACAATGAACAGATTTTGATACGGTTTTCACGAATCGATAGTGATTCATGAGGAAGACATAAGTGTATAATCCACGTTTCGTGTAAATTGGCCTAAAGAAAGAACACTTGCGCCAATTTGCTCGGCTAGTTGTACCAAAATGACGCCAAAAAACGTATATCTATGTAAAAAACGTACTTATAAAAACACTAGCTGCGCGCCGCGGTTTCACCCGCGTAACTCCCGATCCCGTGGGAATATCGGGATAAAAAGTAGCCTATAGCCTTCCTCGATAAATGGACTATCCAACACAAAAAGAATTTTTCAATTCGAACCAGTAGTTCCTGAGATTAGCGCGTTCAAACAAACAAACAAACTCTTCAGCTTTATAATATTAGTATAGATAACCCTTTGCAGTCGGATAAAAAACAACACTTGATGCAAAAACTTGACACTGGCTATATGCACAAATCGTGCGAAGCCATTATTTTCATTAGAAAAGGAGTCTGCTAGTGATGTCATAATGCATTATCGAACAGAAAAATTTATGCGTCGACTTGACAACCGCTTTTTTTTTAGGCGGCTAAATACCGTTTCGATGGAGGGAGATGAGGGAGACCTTTGCCCAGCAGTGGGATACTAGGGGATAAAATACCTTTTCGTAAGTATATTTCGGCGCAGTGTCCACACTTCCATTGAATTTCGAATACTTTTCATCATTGTAGTATCCGTAATAATCGTGATACCAATCATGGATACCCTAAAACAAGGAAAATAGGTTATTTTATTCATTATGCCAAGTTCCTTAGTTTGAAACTAGATGGTGTTGTTTTGCTAATTACTAAAAAGAATAAGGAATTATATGCTTCGATAGAATCAGATGGCAGGAACTTCTATAGGTAGGTACATGAAGAGAGACGAAGCTGTATGGGCTCACTCATCAGTCTTTGCCGGACTGGGCAAAAAATAGTATTCTATTTATTATGTGAAAGTTTTCTGCGGTAATATGTTTGTCACTCTATCACGCAGAAGCAACTTAACCGATTGCGTTGATATTCAGTACTTATATAGCTTATGGTTTTTAAGCTATTGCATAGCTTTTATCGCGGGCTTTGAGCACGGCGACCGAATCAAGAAATTCCGTAACGAAAATGAAACCTAGCACCAGCCCCGGATCTTCAATTTTTTCTAGGCGGGGCAAATACTGAAAAATGCCGCCCCCATCCCTTTTGCACGCACGGTAACGCGTACTGCCGCGATCTGCGATTACTGCAGGGGGCGCGTATTTTGAATTTTGAACTATGCCTACGCGCCTCGCGAATAATTCGAAATAAAGGCCAATCCGCACAGCACAGTGACGACACAGTGCCGGCACAGTGCCGAACCGTGACCGTCCATCAGTGTCAGTGAAAAATGATATTGTTTCATACTTTTTGTACTAGACTATCCGTACTGGTCAGTGACAGTGATGTTCAGTGCTGTCAGTGCTGCTCCGAACGTTGCTCCGACGCGACGCTCGCCGTGATCCGGCTTGAATTTGTAGCGGACAATATTTTGCCTGACCCGGTCGCTGGGTTTCAAGATGGCCGACGAAAAGTTAATTGAATTGATCCGTGTGTTGCCCGTATTTATCACGTTTTTTTGACGATCGACCCCTAGGTACATTCATTTTCCTTATAACCGCAGCCAAAATATCGGAAATTTTGCGGTTGTTATCTTTGCTCGTTCTCGTTTCTTTTACATAATATAATTAATAAATTAATAGTTTAAAAAAACTAAAAAACCCGCTTTATTTTTCTTTTGCAATCACAATGTAACACGCTTACTATTTACTATATTATTATTCTTAATTCAAATTTAATAAATTTTATTTTCAATTTTTTAGTTGGATTTTTTATTTAAAGCGTGTTTTTTTTTAGTTTTTTTAACTATTAATTTATTTTATACTTTTTGGTCTTTGATAACGAAATATGTTAGATCAGACCCTGGTTACCATTGAAAGACAAACTACTCGTCAAGACGATTCTAACGAGCCCAAACTCGATAGGGTTTCATCGTTTTATTACAGAGTTCCTATGACCACCTCTCAGCTCCATCATCAGATCAGCACCATGATATCATAATATTGCATTGTCATCGGTCTTTGACAAGTGTGCAAAGTTTGAATTAAATCTGATCATTCTAAGTAGGGCAAAATCGTGCCCAAAGGAGTCGGTTACATACATACAAACAAGCAAGCAAACATACAGGTGAAACTAATAAAAGCGTGTTATTATAAGCGTGTTAATTAAAAAACCGGAAAAGTGCGAGTTGAACTCGCGCATGAAAGTTATGGTAACCCTAGCGTTAGAGTACGAAAAATCACTGTCCCGTGTCGGTACTGGCACTGACATAAATTATGTACGAATAGCACGGTACGGTACGGAACTGTCGTCACTGTGCCGTCACTGAGCTGTGCGGATAGCCCTATAAAGTAATGTTCGTGCAGCGTTTCTCACTCCGCGCTCTCGCCACGCCATCCAGCTCACGTGGTTCGTGCGCTGTACCCCTGGGTCGGGTTGATATAAAAAAAACCAAAGTGTTCTGTACTTTTACTATAATGTATTCTGTGGTCAAATTTAAGTAAATAATGAGTTGAGCATTCGTCTATAAAGTGTAAATTTGGCCGCCCCCTGGACGTGCCGCCCGGGGCGTGGGCCCCGGTCAGCCCCCCCCCTAGATCCGGGCCTGCCTAGCACCCGCCTACCATCCGCTTACTACTCCGCCTACCATGTCGCTCGGCCGAGCGCTCGCTTTTTTTATGTATTGTTAAATATCAATTCAATATTGTTACTATGAAAATCGATAATCCAATCCGCCCAGCTATATTGGAAACATCAAACAATGATGAAGGCAACATAGTCTTACTGCTAATATAAATATTATAAATGTGCCAAATGCTAAATAAATCTCATGTTGATCCCTTATTTATAGCTGAAGACCTGGATTAACATAAAGGCTTCTTTTTATTCCGATTCCCACGGGAAAGGGACTTTCGCAAGTAAAATCACGTGGCGCAGCTAGAATCATTATAAAGACTGCCATTTATCAAGCAATTTGGAACTAGGTCAGAAAAAATATACCTTATTTTATCATCACAAAAAAATCGCACATTGTAACGTCTATACAATAGAATATTTCAGGTAACATACCTACCTGTGGATTTGTAGGCCAAGTATGATGAGCTGGTACAGGGTCTAATTCCACTGTTCGAGTTATGTACCCTGGGTATGCCATATTGAAAATTTTACCTGAAAATATATTATTATGTAGTGAGGCTTTGGAACAGCTTTCCTTACCATATTCGGGCGAGTAAACTAAATAAACTAAAAGAGCATTATCTGTCCTGTGTGTGGTGTAGGTATATTATATAAGTATGCATTGTTTATGTATGAGTTTGCGTACCTATGTATTTTTATAGTTATTTATTTATGTGTAGGTATATTATTATATATATCTGTATTTGTATAGATATGTATGTATGTATGTAAGTAAGTTGCGTTATTTCTTCTGTAGGTATATTATATATTTAGAATTCAATGACTACTTTTCTCTTAGAAACTGTTTGTACACTTTTTAATTACAGCTATATTGTTTCCTTTCCCTAGAGGTCTGTCAGCAGAAATCTATCAGAAATCTCTTAACAGGGTTAGACTCACCTTAGTAATAACTTAATAATGTATATCTTTTTTTAGTTTGTTTTTCGTATAGGTACCTACGGAATTTATTAAATAATAAATAAATATTTAGAAGGCAAGGAAATTATTGCTATTTTAATATCACTGCTATCTATTTCGATAAATTATTTTTTATAGCTGCGATTGCTATAGCTTATTTCTTTTTGTTCAGTTAGTTACCAGCTTGCAAAATAGATATTACGAAATTAACTCCTCCACATACCCTAAAACTCCTGTGCATACATTATTCGACCCACCTATGGGTCGCTGACCTAACATATAAAGTCGCTAATTTTACGAAGTATTAAATGATCGCTGTTTATATTTTTTTTTTTGAGAAACTGCTACTTACAATTTATTTAAAAGCATATTAATATAATTTATCAAGTGATATGCTATTTATGCTATGGTATTATTTAACTATTCAAAATGTAAGGCAAAAGGCTATTAGCACATACAGCCTCCTAGAAGATAGATTATTTTGACTTGACTTACCAATGGGAACACCGAGTGAATGGCCAATATAAATAAATTTCTTCCATTTGAAATGTTTTATTGTGTTCACAAGAGTTGGTACCAAATCTGCTATCGAATATTTTACACCTTTGGGCAGGTGATCTGGTGGAATAAACTTAAGCTTTAATTTTATTATTATATAGTCAGTAACTAATCAAAATTGAAATAAAAGTAATCCAAAGTGCAAAGTTGAATTTTATCAATTTCTTTTGTAAATTAAACTCGAGTGAAATAAGCCTTAAATAAATAGAAGGTAAACATAGATACTGACTGAGCTTTTTTTAATTGCTAAAAAGTCATAATATTCAATTAAACAGTAGATAGTTACCTGACCGTCCATTCCCCGGTAAATCTAGACTGACGTAGTAAAAATTACGTGGCAGCAGTGAAACGAGGGGGCGGAACGAGGAGCACGCGTCCAGCTTCCCGTGACAGAGCAGCACGGGAGGCTGGGAGGGGCTGCCCCATGACAGAGCTGTGGACATTAAAATTAAATAGTCGTTAAGTAAGTACCTACTTATACCAATATTTTATGATGATAGGTATTTGATATGACAACTGTGACCTTTTTGTTTAATTCGATAGATCTAGATAAACACTTTATTTAAAACAACACCTAATTTTAATTATTTCATTGAAATTATAATTAAGTCCGGCGATAAAAGAGTAATTTTATTCATCATGTCAGCCCATACACGTCCACTGCTGGACATAGGCCTCCCCCATACGACGCCACAAACAGCGGTCCTGAGCCGCCTCCATCCACCGACTACCCGCGACGCGCCACAATGTCGTCGGTCCACCGGGCAGCTGGTCTCCCAACACTCCGTTTCGCGTTGCATCGTGGCCGCCACTCGAGAACCTTTACTCCCCAGCGGTTGTCAGTTCTGCGAGCTATATGACCTGCCCATTGCCACTTCAGCTTACCAATCCTGAGAGCTATGTCGGTGACTTTGGTTCTTCTACGGATTTCCGTATTTCGGATTCTATCACGTAGAGAAACTCCGAGCATAGCTCTCTCCATAGCCCGCTGAGCGACTCTGAGCTTATGAACGAGGCCTATAGTCAGCGACCACGTCTCGGATCCGTATGTCATCACTGGTAACACACATTGGTTGAAAACTTTCGTCTTGAGGCTCTGTGGTATTTGTGACGAGAAGATATTGCGAAGCTTCCCGAACGCTGCCCAACCGAGTTGGATTCGTCGGCTGACCTCTTTATCGAAGTTGGATTTACCTAGTTGGACCATTTGGCCTAGGTAGACATAGTGATCAACAACTTCGATAACATCGTCTCCAATGTGAACAGGTATGGGTACGACGTGGGCGTTCGACATGATCTTTGTTTTACCCATGTTCATTTTAAGACCCACCTGTCCGGAGACGGTGTTGAGGTCTCTCAGCATCCTGCTGAGGTCCTCCAGCGATTCTGCCATGATGACTATATCGTCGGCAAACCGAAGATGAGTGATGTAATCGCCATTGATATTGATGCCATATCCGTCCCAGTCCAAGAGCTTAAATATATCCTCCAATGCAGAGGTGAACAGTTTCGGAGAGATAACATCTCCCTGTCTCACCCCTTTTTGCAATGGGATCGGATTTGTGCTCTGGTTCTGAAGCCGGATAGACATAGTGGCGTTGCTATACAAACACTTCAGCACTTGGATATACCGATAGTCAATTTGGCACCGCTGGAGGGACTGCAGCACTGCCCAGGTTTCGACTGAATCAAAGGCTTTCTCGTAGTCCACAAACGCAAGACATAACGGCCGATTATACTCCTCTGTCTTCTGTATAATCTGCCGGAGCGTATGAATGTGGTCTACGGTACTAAAGCCTTTTCGGAACCCGGCTTGTTCGGGAGGCTGGAAGTCGTCAAACCTTCGAGAAAGACGGTTGGTGATAACTCTCGAAAACAGCTTATAGACGTGGCTCAACAGTGAGATGGGCCTATAGTTCTTTAGAAGGGCTTTGTCACCCTTCTTATGGAACAGCACCACCACGCTCCTGTTCCACGCCTCTGGCGTTTGTCCCTCGAGGATGACGGAGTTGAACAGCCTCTGAAGGACTTTAAGTACCGGTGATCCACCTGCCTTCAGAAGTTCTGTCGTTATTCCGTCATCACCCGGTGCCTTATTGTTTCTGAGCTGTTTGAGAGCCGACCTTATCTCGTACAGGCTGACGTCCGGGATATCTTCGGTATAGTATCGGGTTAAACGGGCTCTTGCATCGCCCGCCGTGTTGTTTGCAGGGCATTGCGATGAGGTGTACAGCTGTCCATAAAACTTTTCAAGCTCTCTCAAGATCTCAGACTTAGAGGATATGATGCTGCCGCTATCGGTCTTCAGCCTTGTCAACCGGTTTTGTCCCATAGACAGATCTCTCGTGAACACCTTGGAGCCCTTGTTCCGCTCTATGGCGCTCACAATACTGTTAGTACTGTAGGAGCGCAAATCGCGTCGTATGAACTTCGAGATCTGTCTGTTGAGCACACCGTACCTTGACATATCTGCCGAAGACTGCAGCCTCATTTCACTTCTCTCTGCCATTAATTGCAGAGTGTGATCCGAGAGTCTCTGTGTTTTATTTCTGCGGCGGGTCCTAAAGAACTCCGATCCGACCGCTTGGACAGTTTCCACCAGCCTATTATTCAGCTCGTCCACTGTTGCGCATTCCGCGAGGCATTCAAAGCGGTTTTGTAGCTCCAACTGAAAGCTTTCGGGATTTTGTATTTGGACAGGATTTGGGCGTACCGTAGACTTTACCAGACGGGACCGTTCCAGCTTAACATTGATATTCAATGACGCTCTTACTAAGCGATGATCGCTGCCGGTTTTCACCCTGTTGATCACAGAGACGTCATTGAATATGTGCTTGTGATTCGTCATGATTAAGTCTATCTCATGCTTGTTACCGCGTGGGCTCAGCCATGTCCATTTCCTGGACGACCGCTTCTTGAAAAAAGAGTTCATCGCGAAGAGTCCCTCTTTTTCCATGAAGTCGGCCAATCGCTGGCCCCTTTGGTCTCGCTGTCCAAATCCAAACTGGCCCACTCTCAGTTCGTCACCGCTCTTCTTGCCAAGCCGCGCATTGAAGTCCCCCATCACAACCGTGTAGTGTGTTTTCGAGGCATGCATGACACGTGCAATATCGTCGTACATGACCTCCACTTCATCGTCGGGGCGTTTCGAGTGTGGCGCGTATACCTGTATGACCTTCAGCGAATACCGGTTGGTTATTCTGAGTATAAGGTATGCAACCCTGCTCGAAACGCTCTCGATCTTAACAATGTTGTTGACGAGGGACCTGTGGACGAGAAACCCGATACCATGTTGGGACAGCTGGTCACCCTCCCGGTGGTAGAACAAGTTGCCGGAATTAAGGGTGATCGTGTCCTCTCCCTCTCTTCGGACTTCTGATAGCCCTATGATATCCCACTGCAACTTGTCCACCGCTTCTTCCAGCTCTATCATCATCGCGTCAGTCCTCAAAGTTCGCGCGTTGTATGTTACCAGGTGCAAGGGTCGTCGGTATTTGGTTTGGTAGCTCGGTCTCTTCCGGAGATTCTTAGCACCCCCTGCTCCGCCGTTACCGTGGCCGCTACCGTGACCAGGAATAGCGGAGCTGCCGGGGACTGGGGGCCGTTCTCTATTTGCATCCGTCATGTAGGGGGGGGGGGGGTTTGCCATAATCACCACGCTTGGCAGGCGGATTGGTGATCGCAGTTAGGTAGTAAATACTCAGAAGGAAGCTGCTGCCCTTCCTCTGGTAGAATCCCTTAGTCGGCTCTTACGACATCCACGGGCTGAGTTGGAGGGGTCGATATTCTTACGCCGCCGCCCCACGGCTTATTTAGGTAAAAATGATGGTAATCATTTCTTACAAAATTAGATGTGAGTACCTATACCTACGTCTAATTTTGACTATAATAATAAAACCTATTTAACGTCAAAATTACATAAATGATAATAATTACATTATTTTAAAAATAAACAAAATAATCAGACTTTGCATAATTCAATAAGAAAATTAAAATAGGTACCGGTATCTACTACTCAAAACAACCCGCCAACATGTTAAAGTGATTTTGAAGGAGACTTACCTGCTATACGACCCCATGGTGCTTTGATGGATATCTCTTTTTCAATACTCCGCAAAGACTTCATTGGATCCTGACCAAACATAATTGTGAACAAGTAAGGTAAGTAAGTTTTCTCCATAGAGAAAGTTTTCCTAGAAAATATAGAAGTTCCTTGTTGTCCCACATTCTTAATAGTATTATTTATGTTATAGAAAAATAAATAATAATGGAAATAGGATTATACTGCCGTATAAACTAAATAGTACCTACCTACCTGTCTACTTGTCACTTACATTTTTACACAAAAACAATAATCAAGGTAATCGTCAAGTAATCGTATAATAATCAACGATTTATCGGTCTATTATAGCATATTACGATATCGATAACAACGTCCTTCAAAACGCACATCACTATTTTATCCAAATTCCAGTAATAGAAAATTGACGTTTCTTGCATTGTTTACTTAACAATTTCATTCAATTTTATTCGTATTTCTATCGGCAAATAATAATTAAATGCAGCAATTTACATAAAAAGCTAGTTATTTTAATTGATTCAAGTAATAAAATCGTTTTACTTATAATATTTAAAGTTGTAGGTTACAATTGAGTTTTCCACTTCGCAACTTTTAACAAAATAAAAAGTTAATTAAATAGTGAAAACTACTTACTAAATTAAATAATGCCTCTGCGTGAGAACGAGTGGTTTATCAAAGTACCCTGGGGCAGACTCTGCAGTAAGTAAACAAAGTTTTTTTATGAGTTTTTTTACGATTTAACTAGAACCTAAAATTCGTATGAACTTTGGTCTTTAGACTTAGATAACTTGTTCAAATAGTACCTTATCTTTTTTTTTAATTGATGCGCGGCATGACACGATTTCGCATATCGTTCCTAATTTTTTTTTATCATTTTTAATGACTTTAGTCTATAAAATCTGCATAGCCAATTTTTATGGGTAATAAAATCCAGAATATTGTTTTGGGTGTAAGTAATTTAATAAGGTTAATGAACTGTGGTTCAATGCTACTGTTAACATATTCAAAGCTAAGTTAGGGATGATTCTCATTGGACCATGCCCGGACGGGGCACAGATTTGAAATGTTATATATATTTTTTATTAAGCAATTTATACTACACACAAAGTGCATGATCTGTGTCCCGTCCGTGTCCGGACGACGCTTGTCTACTCCACGGATCCGCCCCGTCCCCTCGGCAGCTGATAACCCGGTGTCATATAAACATGCAGCACGGAGGGGTTCCTCCTTGGACTCGGCCGGGTCTAGACACGTCCTGGTCTAATGAGAATTTCCCTTATGCTCTTTGAAAAATAGGTACCTGTGTATAAAAAATATACAAAAGGAGGATGGATTTGAAAAGTTATTGTTCCACATGCCTTCACTCCCGTCTTTCTAAGGCCCCTCTTTATTTGGTGGTCTTTGAGTGACGAGCGTATAGGTATCTTCTAGACACCGCATGCTACATCTTAGACTGCTCCATCACTTACTATCGTGTGAAATAGTGGTCAATCACTATTTATTATTAAAAAAGGTGTGATTTTTTAACCACACCTGGAGGGTAAGTACTTTGAATACTGAAAATAGCAAACTTTACTGTAAAGAAAAATTCCTTTTATAAAAACAAACAAAGATATTGAAAAATATGCTTGTCACATCCGGGATTAAATCCCGCTAAAGAACTTATAGGGGGTCAATCAAACATGGTAAATGAAATGAGAGGAAAAACTCTGCTGGAAAGGACATCATTGAAATCGTACCCAAAAAAAAAAATACGCGACGAATTGAGAACCTCCTCCTTTTTTGAAGTCGGTTAATTAAGGTGCCAGCCAGTAAAACAAAATGTTTATAGATATACCTATGTATATAAATATAATAAAAACAGCCAAAGCTTATCCATTTACTACTTATTTTATATTTTTTCTGTAGTAATATCTTAAAAGTGGTCAAACGGATCTCTATTAAATGCATTTTTTTGGTTTTTCAATGTAAAATAACTCAACGATGGTTGATCGTAGCTCTTTGTTGCCATATTAAACATTGTTTAAAATGTTATTATCTACAAGATAGAAAAATTTTTTTCATTACTCATACTCCGAAAGTAGGTCTAAATATGCCTGAAGAGCGTGTAGAAAATAAAATTTCCAGCCCTAGGGCTTTTCGCTTTCACTGACAGCTTTCATGTCAAATTATGGCTTCGCACGACTTGTGCAATCTGCATGTAGCCAGTATCAGTATCATTACGCATTAGGAACTTCAAAAACCTAACCTCCTTGCTTTTTTTTTACACCAAAGAATTAATAATTATGGCTTGGCACGGCTCATGGATACTGCCAGAGTTTAGTACTAAGTAACTTTTTTCTCAGTAATCAAATTCAAGTAGGTACCTATATTTAGTTCAAGATATCTTATTTAATAAAATAAATGTAAAGACGAAAATGGTCAAAGCAACCTATGACCATGCCGCGCCGCCCGCCCGCGCCCTGTCGATGTTGCTGATGTCGTACGTTGAGTAAAAAAAAAACTGGTGGGAAATGCTAGCATTTCCAAATTATTTTAAACGTTTTAATTAGTACTATTTTTTCTTATTTTATTATGTTTTTGTGTTAAGTTTAATCTGGTTTTTCATTTATGATTGTGTATTTTGTGTAAATAACATTTTCTAGACAAACCGTGTTACAAAAACTGTAAGTTAAATCTACGGACTTCGCGTCATTTCCCAATGTTGGATTACCTCATTAATAAAAACTTTTTCGGTAAGTACCGCCGTATTTAAGTATTGAATACAAATAGCAGAAACCTAAAAAAACACTACATAATGTATAACCTCTTTGGTCCCAACCTTGTAAGAGGATCAGGTAGTATGGACACATGAGTACCTACTCATGTGGTATGGAGTCTCATAGTCTCATTCACTCTCGTTGGTATGAAGAATTGTATGTACTATTCGTAATGAAAAGCACAGTGTTTACCTCGGGTGAAAGACTCATTAAGTCCCTCGAACTATTAGCGCCCTCGCTACGCTCGGGCGCCAAACTCCGTCTCGGGACTTGTAATGAGTGACTTTCACACCTTGGATAACAATGTACTATTTTAATAGCCGGCAATTTTTTTTTTGGGTATTTTTTGTTAGAAACATGAATGATCTCCTTTGGGGGTAAGGCTTTTTTTTGTTATAAATAGATCACTATCTAAGATATAGCACACTTACCTAAAAGATACCTATACACTCGTAATTCAAAGACCCTCAAAAAAAAGGTCGGAAGATGCCTGTAGAATAAAAACTTTTCCGACCGGACCTCCTTTAATGACTGCACTGGCTTACTAAAATTGTTTTTTCCTTCAGTTCTAGCATGGGGCAATTGTCTAGATCCACCAGTGATGTTCTGCCACGGTGCACAGGACTCTGCGGCTATATTCAGACCATTGGTCAAGCTTTTACCTGAGAAATTTTATTACATTGGTAAGTGGCCATATGATTTATATTAACGCTAGCTGCGCCCCGCGGTTTCACCCGCATAAGTCCCGATCCCGCGGGATGTTTCGGGATCAAAAGTATCCTATGTCGTTCTCCATCCCTAAAACTATCACGCCGATATACATTCAAATCAGTCCAGTCGACTGACCAAGAAAAGAGAACAAAAAAACAAAAATAATTTTCAGATGTATAATATTTAGGATAAATATTTATCTTTATTGCATACTAGCTGTCCCGGCAAACGTTGTTTTGCCATATAAAAAAAACTAAATCAAAATCGGTTCAGCCGTTCGGGAGCTACGATGCCACAGACAGACAGACACACACACACACACACAGACACGTCAAACTTATAGCACCCCGTCGTTTTTGCGTCGGGGGTTAAAAATCATACAAATCGGTTCAGCCGTTTAGGTGTAGTTTGGCAACTAACACCGCGACCCGATTGACATCAATATTTATACGTCACTCAATTGTTTTGCCTTCCCGGAACCTCTCCATTAAAACTTGAACTTTATGTTATGGTACTAAAGTTGTTATTGACTTGTATTATTACGAATCGTTTGTATGGTATGGAGTATAGAAAAGTGTTGTTTTTAGACATTTTCAGGCAATTTTTTAAATTTTTCTCTCCGTAAGAACCATCCTCGTACCTTATGGAATATTCTAAAAAAGAATTGGCCAAATTGGTCCAGGCGTTGTTGAGTTATGCGCTTACCAACACATTTTGCGATTCATTTTTATATTATAGATTATGATGTTATCTATGTTCACTACATAGTATAAAACAAAGTCGCTTTGTCTGTCCCTATGTCCCCTATATCCCTATGTATGCTTAAATCTTTAAAACTACGCAACAGATTTTGATGCGCTTTTTTTAATAGATAGAGTAATTGAAGAGGAAGGTTTATATGTTTAAGACATATATAATATAGCCGTGCGAAGCCGGGGTGGGTCGGTAGTAATATTATAAAGCTGAAGAGCTAGTTTTTTTTGTTTGTTGAACGCGTAATCACAGGAAGTACTGGTTCGAATTGAAAAATTATTTTTGTGTTGGATAGTCCATTTATCGAGGAAGGCTATAGGCTACTTTTAATATTCCCACGGGATCGATAGTTACGCAGGTGGAACCGCGGGGCGCAGCTAGTAAGGGATAAACGTCGCGTCGCGGGATAGTTCACGAGTAAATCTGTGTCTAAATTTAAGGCTTAAATCCTCATCTCGGATTATTCTTAAACCTCGTTTTGGAATAAGGGGGTTACAGTTTTTCGTTACACATTTTTTTTGTATCGCGTTACATTTTTTCTGGGCTGGGGACCTAGTCCACCCGCGAAAAGAAAATTCGTTCCATAAAGGAACCCTTATAAGATCACTTGTCTGTCTGTCTGTTTACATAAAGTGTTTCTATCCACAGGTATAGAGTTACCAGGTAACGGCAAATCGGATCCGTTTCCCCCCGGGCTGATGATCAACACTTTCGACCTGGTCTACGTAATAGATGCTGTCGTCAAGCACTTCAGATGGGATACATTTGTGTTTGTTGGACACTCTATGGGAGCTTACGTTGGTAGGTACTCGAGCTTAGTCGACCGTGTTTAGAGGACTTGTCAATACGTTATTTTATGAAGAAAATTAAACTCACACGTTTGTATTCATAGTAAATTTTTTTCCCGGGTCGTAAGAGAAAAGGATACCGGGCGCTTTCTCTATACAAACGTAGGCGACTGTTTCCTCCCTGGATAATGACACTAGAGCATATATTTTTGTTGCATAAAACTTATAACTGCCATGACCATGCCCCTATGTTTTATTTTTTGTTTTTTAAATCTTCATTTCTATGATAATGAGAAAAAACCAAGACATAGGGGCATAGTCATGGCAGTTATAGGTTTAATGGCACAATAATATTTGTGCCAGTGTCATTATCCAGGGAGAAAACAATCGACTACGTTTGTATGGAGAGAGAGCCGGATGGGTACTTTTCCTCTTAAACGTTATAACATCAAAATCTATAAGGGCCACCTGCCTGCCTAGCATGAACACCAAAACACGATACGATAAAGCGATATAACTACATCAACTCTCAAAATATGATAGATAAAGCCGCCATGTTGAATTTTTAATATAATTTTTATCGCAATTTGTAATAAAATTTCAACATGGCGGCTTTATTTATCATAATTTGAGAGTTGATGTAGTTATATCGCTTTATCGTATCGTGTTTTGGTCTTCATGCTAGGCAGGCTGCCACGTTAATTTAAAAAAAAAATATTTCGTAAAAATAGGAAAAATCCACTTAAAAACAGGTAATTAGATAAATATTTGCTTTAAATATTGAAAACAATTTGTTAATAATTCTTGTTATTTTCACTAATATCGAAGGTTTAAAAAAAAACATTTAGCCTATTATAAGTGTTATTTCCTTTTCTAGGTAAATTCTACAACATATCAAATCCAGGAGTGATATCGAAATTGATTGAAATAGACCCGATCAATTTTATAGCAGTAGAACCTGAACAATTCTCACAATGGTACGTATTATTTACTGGCTTTTGCCTGCGACTGCGTTCGAGTAGGGAGAATTTGACTTCAAGGTGAAAGGGTACCGGGCACTCTCTCTCCTGATTTTTTATGGACCCCTAAGTTCAAAGAGTACGTCAGAGCGCCATCTTGTATTATACTTTAATATTTCATGTGTCTGTAGAATAAATTGTGGAACACTGTTCATTCTGTCGCAGTTGCTTCATGATACTTGAACCGTTTAGTTGACTCCCAATTTATTTGTGTTTAAGAATTGCGCTAATTAACGCTCCTACGGTGAAGGAAAACAACAAGAAAACTTTAAGTGAAAGGGTACCGGCGCTCTCTCCATACAAACGTAGTCGACTGTTTCCTCCCTGGATCATGACACTAGAATAAATATTTTTGTTGCATAACACTTATAACTGCCATGACTATGCCCCTGTGTCTTGGTTTTTTTTCATTTTCTAATTATCATAAAGTAAGTGTTAAAAACAAAATATATATCACCATCACTATCATCACTACATAGTATAAAACAAAGTCGCTTTCTCTGTCCCTATATCCCTTTGTATGCTTAAATCTTTAAAACTACGCAACGGATTTTGATGCGCTTTTTTTAATAGATAGATTGATTCAAGAGGAAGGTTTATATGTATAATACATGCATAATATAGCCGTGCGAAGCCGGGACGGGTCGCTAGTAAAAAAATAAGACATAGGGGCATAGTCATGGCAGGTACCTATAGGTTTTATGCAACAAAAATATTTGCTCTAGTGTCAGTATCCAGGGAGGAAACAGTCGACTACGTTTGTATGGAGAGAGCGCCCGGTAACCTTTCACCTTAACCTAGTAAATTAAAGAAAAGTTTAAGAAAAGTCAATTAAATCTTTGAACTACTGGACCGATTTTGATGAAACTAGGTATGAGGATACAATGATTCATTGGTAGTTACATAGGCTACTTTTTATCCCGATATTCCCTCGGGATCGGGAGTTATGCGGGTGAAACCGCGGAGCACTGCTATAGTAATAACATAATGAAGAGAAAATACTTATTTTGTTTGTAACTAGCGACCCGTCCCGGCTTCGCACGGCTATATTATGCATATATTATACATATAAACCTTCCTTTTGAATCACTCTATCTATTAAAAAAAACCGCATCAAAATCCGTTGCGTAGTTTTAAAGATCTAAGCATACATAGGGATATAGGGACGGCGAAAAGTGACTTTATTTTATACTATGTAGTGATGAAAAGGCTCCAAAACTACTGGACCGATTTTATTGTAATTTGGTATGAAGATACACTGAATTTTTGGGAGTAACATAGGCTACTTTTTATCCCGATATTCCCACGGGATCGGGAGTTACGCGGGTGAAACCGCAGAGCGCTGTTAGTCATAATTATGTTCTTAATTTTGACGACCCAGTTGGCACAATGGTCACCACGCCGGACTGCCAAACGCAGGGTTGCGGGTTCGATTACCGCCTCAGACAAGTATTTATGCTTAGATATTTGTCTGTGGTCTGGTTGTTTCTATCTTAATATATATAAATCTCGTGTCACAATGTTTGTCCTCAATGGACTCCTAAACCACTTAACCGATTATAATAAAATTCGCACACCATGTGCAGTTCGATCCAACTTGAGAGATAGGATAGCTTACATCCCGATATTCCCACGGGATCGGGAGTTACGCGGGTGAAACCGCGGAGCGCAGCTAGTGTATTATAAGTATATATTTACAAAAGAAAAGTATATTTAAGTAGTATATCCGTTGTCTAGCATCCATAACACAAGTCTAGTTACTTAGCTTGGGGCTAGATGGCGATGTGTGGAATGTCCTGCAATATTTATTATAATGTTGTTTTGAAAGATTATTCAGCTCAGGTTTGCACCTGGTAAAAATTAAACTGACACGGGCGTTAACCAAGTGCCAGCTTAGGTTTGGGTAGTTGAAACTGATTGGGGTTGATGAGTTAAAGATACGTTTATAAAATTGTCTGAGT
Source organism: Idaea aversata (assembly GCA_907269075.1). NCBI lineage: Eukaryota > Metazoa > Arthropoda > Insecta > Lepidoptera > Geometridae > Idaea > Idaea aversata. The sequence goes on along the minus strand of OU026112.1, from coordinate 4,303,789 downwards.
CAAGTTGTAGGAATTTTCTTACTTTACGACAAGTATTTAAAATAGACGCTTTCTGTAATGTTAGAAAAGTGTTTTTTATTATTTTATAATTTTTCAGGTATCAACTATTATTTTCGGGTTATTATAATAATATGGACAAATTTAATACACCAAAGAATAAACCTTCGAAACAAACATGGAGAAAGGTAAACGTGGCTTTAGAATGACTATTTTTAGGGTTCAGTACTCAAAGGATAAAAACGGGACCCTTTTACTAAGACTTCACTGTCTGTCCGTCCGTCTGTCTCAAAGTCAAAGTCAAATTTCTTTATTTCTTTCGATACTTATGTTTAAAAATACAATGATCACTTGAAATCGTCTTAAAGAACTAAGTTAGAATGTGTCCCTTCGGAACGCGCCCACCAATGAGAAGAACGCACAAGAAACTCATGGGGTTTTTTTTTATGTGATCACGCTCACAAAGGTCAATATTACAAATATTTGAAGGTATTATTTGAAATGGAGCAATTAAAGTCACATCCATGGATTCTTATCATTAAGGTACGAAGAGGTATCATAGTATGCCTTACCGCACAATTTATGCTTTATAAAAGTTTTGAATTTGTTAATGGACATGTCATATACATCTTTAGGTAATTTATTATAATAGAGCACACATGTACTATTAAACGACCTGCTTATTTTCCGGAGCCTACTACCGGGCAAGGTCAGCTCATCCCTGTTTCTTAAGTTGAAATTATGAATATCGCTATTTTTGCGAAAAATATCAGGATTTTTGTGAACGTAGAGCAAGTTTTCGTAAATATATTGTGAATAGAGCGTTAATATATTTATCTCTTTAAATTTTTCTCTAAGTGATTCCCTGGGGCCCATTTTATAGATAGCGCGGACAGCTCTTTTTTGTAATATAAAAATAGCATCATCAGTCTGTCACCAGGCTGTATATCATGAACCGTAATAGCTAGACAGTTGAAATCTTCACAGATGACGTATTTCTGTTGCCGCTATAACAACAAATACTGAATACAGAATATAGAAGTACGGAACCCTTCGTTTACGAGTCCGACTCGCGCTTGGCCAGTTTTTAACCGACTTCAAAAAAGGAGGAGGTTCTCAATTCGGTTGTATGTATGTTTTTTTTTATGGATGTTCGCACATATCTTCTTTGTTTTTAGTTTTCATGAAGGTAGCAATCTTATATATAAAAATGAATCGCAAAATGTGTTGGTAAGCGCATAACTCAACAACGCCTGGACCAATTTGGCCAATTATTTTTGAAGTGAAAACTTCTTATGGCGCGTTGGGCACTTTTGTGGGTGAGCATTTTCAGCCGTTCTCGCGACAGATGAGATTTTTTTGTTGTGTTTGTTATTGTCAGGAGAAGGTTCTTATGAAATAAAAAGTTAAGAAAATTGCGTAGAAAATAATTACGCGGGTGAAACCGCGGGGCGCAGCTAGTTATATTAATAAAGATAGCATATAGTAGAAAATAGGTACTAATTATAAAAAACCGGCCAAGTGCGAGTCGGACTTGCCCATTTAGGGTTCCGTACCATTATATTCTGTTTTTAGTATTTGTTGTTATAGCGGCAACAGAAATACATCTGTCAAAATTTCAACTGTCTAGCTATCATGGTTCATGAAATACAGCCTGGGGCCTTATTCTGCTATTTGGCCAACCATTGTCATTATATCGAGACTCTATTGATATTATATCGAGATTGTGACTTTATTTGGTATTCTGCTAAAGTTTTAATAACATCGCAATATAATCACTATGGAGTCTCAATGGTATGGTAATGTTTACCTTGCAGGTGTTGCCTAGCAACATGGTATACCGTTTTGACAACTATCGAGATTCCATTAAGCCACGATTGTAGAGCAGAATACAAAAGTCAGTCAGTGGTGTGTCAGTGGTGTCTCGATAGAATAGTCAACGTTAGCAGAATACCAATTTGACATGTAATGTCATATTTTTGACATTAAATTTCTATTACGATTATATCGACACACTATTGAAACACGATTGTATTAGCAGACTTAGGCCCCTGGTGACAGACAGACAGACGGACAGTGGAGTCTCAGTAAAACGGTACCGTTTTTACTCTTTGGGTACGGAACCCTAATTATATGAATAATTAGGGTTCTGTGAATTATATGAATAAAGATAACAAATATGAAATATCGCGATCTGGCCATCCTAACGGTTACTTGAAATTTGCATTGATAACGGGTTCGATTCCCGCCTTGAAACAATGTCTTACAATTTATGTTTACTTTTCAGGCAATAGAATCGTTAAGGAAGCTCCGAGGACTGTCTGAAGATGTGGCAGCTAGTACATTGGAACGATGGTCGGAACCAGCTGGGGATGGATACATAAGGTAAGGAATGCGGGTAGGATTGCCAGGTATATAGCCAAATATAATAGCCGGACAGACCGGCCAGTTTGGCCGGATAGACCAGCCAGTTTGGCCGGACAAACCAGCCAGTTTGGCCGGATAGAAAGATTGGGTAGAAAGTAGATTTTTGGGTAGAAAGGCCGGACACCCTAAATTATTGGATTTTGTGTCTCAGTATTAATAGGTAGGAACGACAAAAAAAAAAAAAAAAAACAGCGCACTCCGGGAGTGCAGGCAGAAGTGAAAACAATAAACTTGTTAATATTTTTAAGGAAAATGCATCTTCAAAAATTGCGACTAAGTCGCAATTTGCAGGCTTAGCACTTTAAAAAATTAATAAACTTGTTATTTCTCATAGAATATTTCTTGAAACGATCTGCTACTGCCATCTATTAGCACTCACTTAAACAAATATAGTTTATTTTTTATTCGCTAGATGGCAGTAAAAAATTTAAATCAGCGCCATCTACATTCGAATAGCGGTCTTTCTAGAAACTAAGTTTCTCAATTTGTGTAATAGATGGCAGTATAAGTTAAACAAAAAAGACTAACACAAATAAAATCTCATCTGTCGCGTCAAAATCTGTCGCGAGAACGGTTGAAAATGCTCACCCACAAAAGTGCCCAACGCGCCATAAGAAGTTTTAACTTCAATAATGTAAAATCAAGCTATTTTGATTATTGTCATAAATCTTGTTAAATTCTAATGGAATCTATACTTCATTTCATTATCATCACTATCACTACATAGTATAAAATAAAGTCACTTTTCGCCGTCCCTATATCCCTTTGTATGCTTAGATCTTTAAAACTACGCAACGGATTTTGATGCGGTTTTTTAATAGATAAAGTGATTCAAGAGGAAGGTTTTAGTACATAAAACAAAATTACCACACATACGAAGTCGCGGGCAACAGCTAGTTTTGCTAGTAATAAAAAATGTTTTTTTTTTTTCAGATTCACTCTAGACCCGCGCTACAAATTCGTCAGCGGCGTCCCATTCTCAACCGATCATATAAAAAAAATATTCCTTTCTCTAACTACCCCCATTTTAAATATAGTCTCTAAAAAGTCTCACAAAGAAGGTTTATACCGGAACACGGCCTTTTTGCTCGATGAAAGCATTTATCCAAATAAAAACTTTAGATGTATTTTTGTTGATGGCAATCATGATATGTTCGCGATAAATCCGGAGAAAGTGGCCGCGGTTGTTGGGGAGTTTTTGTTGAATGGCCTCCGAGGGGTTGATTCTACTAAGGCTAAATTATAGTTTTAAATAAATAAATAAATATTATAGGACATTCCACACATCGCCATCTAGCCCCAAGCTAAGTAACTACACTTGTGTTATGGGTGCTAGACTACGGATATACTACTTATATACTTTTCTTTTGTAAATATATACTTATAATACATAGAAACAACCAGACCACAGACAAATATCTAAGCATAAATACTTGTCTGAGGCGGGAATCAAACCCGCAACCCTATGTTTGGCAGTCCGGCATGGTGACCATAGTGCCAACTGGGTCGTCCATAGTTTTAAATGTTTGTTAAGGCATTTAAGAGGAACGCTCTCTCCATACAAACGTAGTCGACTGTTTCTGACACTAGAGCAAATATTTTTGTTGTATAAAACTTATAACTGCCATGACCATGCCCCTTATCCGCTTTCTTAAATAATTACTCACAGAGTGAATGTTTCGATCAAATCTGTCCAGCAGCAAATGTGGTAAGAGTTCTATCTAGACTTAGACATTAAAATTCTAAAGACGAAAGAAAGCGGATAAGGGGCATGGTCATGGCAGTTATAAGTTTTATACAACAAAAATATTTGCTCTAGTGTCATTATCCAGGGAGGAAACAGTCGACTACGTTTGTATGGAGAGAGCGCCCGGTACCCTTTTCTCTTAAGGGCTACTTCTGTGCACCAATTAACTTTTGTTCTACGAGTTTTGGAAATTCAAATATTGTTTTTTCGAAATGAGGTTATGTTTTAGGTTAATTTCCAAAAGTCAAAGAACAAAAGTTGATTGTTAAGGTTATTAAGGTGCACAAAAATAACCTTGCATAAATTACCAATGTACAAGTTAAATTGAAAGATACGGTTAACCGAATGAAGTTATTGTATTGTTTTGTAAGTCAAATGGTATGGGATTTATAGCCAATAATATGTTTAAGCTAGTTTATGGTTACGTATCATAATAACTAAGTTCAATATAACTATGTTCGAAATAACTACGGTCGATTCACATAAGTTCATAATACCTAACGGTCGATTGGGCTACACATTATAATAACTAAGTTCAATATAACTATGTTCGAAATAACTAACGGTCATAATACCTACGGGAGTAGGGAGTTTTCCGGGTGGGTCTTTATATGCTGCCTTTATCACGCAACTAGAGACGAATTTTACCTATTTGACTTGATTAGGGAAGCATATAAAGACCCATCCGGAACACCCCCTACCCAGAACCGACATGGATAGGTTAGGTTTATGTTAGAATTGCGACCACAACGCACGAGCCGAGCGAGCGAAGCGAGCGGTGCCGCGGCAGCGGCCGGCGAGTGCTAGAAGCGAATTCTACCCATTTTACTTGGTTAGGGATTTTATAAAATTGATTTTTTTAAACCGCAGGTGAAAAACCGTAGTTGAATTAATTGTAGTTAAATTAACCGTAGGTGTATTTTATAAAATTGTTTTTTTTTAACCACAGGTGAAAACCCGTAGTTGAATTAATTGTGGTTAAATTAACCGTAGGTGTTTCGTCCATTAGGTATTTCGAAAATATGCCAAACAACCATTAGGTATTTTAAACAGTAGGTATTATGACCGTAGTTATTTCGAACATAGTTATAATGAACGTAGGTAAATTAACCGTAGGTATTTCGTCCATTAGGTATTTCGTTCATTAGTTATTTCAAAAATATGTGAAACAACCATTAGGTATTTTGAACAGTAGGCATTATGACCGTAGTTATTTCGAACATAGTTATATTGAACTTAGTTATTTTGATATGTAACCTAGTTTATATTATGTTTATAATTTTTGTTACATTTTTGTACTTTACCCATTGCAATGTAGGTAGGTAAGTAGGTACTTTCTACTTAGGTATTTATTTATTTTGAATAGTTTTTATTGTATAGTATATTTCGTGCAACAGAATATTGTTAAATTATGGGTGGTTGTTGTAAATAAATGCATTAAAAAAGATATCGCCATTATTATCATTTTGGATTCCCTTTTCCTTGATTTAAAAACTGTGCAATAGTAGCGTACGAAGGCGCGTGATGCCATTTCAGACTGAAAGGAAAAAAAATAAAATGTCAGTTTAGTTTCTGTCATTGTCAGTCAGTCATCGATTGAACAAAACGCAAAACGTCACTAGTGTCACTAGTTGTGCGGACTTTTATGAGACAAAAGTGGTGGAATATTTTTCTCCATTCCTTGAAAAATAATGTGAAAAACATGAAAACTACGCTCTTTTGAACAAAGTGCTGAATTAAAGAGTAAGTATTTGCGGACTGCGAGCTTTAAAAATTATTGGGAGTCAGTGAAATTAGTTGCCAAACACCGGCTTCAAATCAGCTGATCGGCTTCGAAGGTTTTTACCTCCGCAAACCTAAAAGATTCTATTGGAAATAGGTATCATAAAATACCTCCTATGATATATAAGGAATATAAGCTTCCTCTGTGCTGACTTTAACATGTAAAAATCCACCGATTTCGGCAGCGCATTCATCGTAAATCAGCCAGTCAGACTTGCCAATTTTTTTAGGCAAAATATTAGTCATAGGTACATAAATTATTTTTGTTCCATTTCTCTATAATTAACTACGTGCTATTATTTCAGATGGCACTGTATATGAAACAAGATTTTTCTCCCCCTTTTTTGTCAAGAAAATGGGTGACAATGAAGTTGAGACCAAATATGGTAAGTAGATTTTAAGTACTGGCAGCTCCCTGCGGTTTCACCCACAATCCCGTGGGAATATCGGGATAAAAAGTAGCTTAAGTCACTCCCCAGGTTTCAATGTATCCTCATACCATGTTTCATTGAAATCAGTCCAGTAGTTTTAGGGCCTATTTCATTTATTATATTAAAATGAAAAAGAGGAATGATTTGATTGTTTGTTTGATTGCGGCTGCGAAACTACAGGACCGATTTAGATGAAACTCGGCATGAGGATACACTGACTCATTGACATACGCAGGTAAAATGCGGAGCGCTGCTAGTTGACCGAACGAGCGAAGCGAGAGAGGTCTAGTGTTGAGAAGGGTCGGTCGCTCGTATGTTTGTATGTTTGTATGTTTGTTCGACGATAACTTGAGTACCGTTGCTCTGATCTTCATGATTTTTGGTATACAAGTAGTTGAGGTCCATAGAATTTTTAAGTTCGAACATGAGCAGGATCGGTCAGGGGGTTACGGAGATAGGGGTCCAAAAGGGGATCTACCTATATGGCACACAAACTATACTGCAAATATACCCGAGTGGGGTATCAAATGAAAGGGCATAACTTCGGTGACAATAATATGGTACCATGGAACTGATCTGATGATAGAGCTGGAGGGAATCTGCAGGAATTATCTCATTATACATACTTCATAGTTAATTCATTCAAACTACTCGTCAAGAATCGCCTTGACGAGTAGTTTGTCTTTCAATGGTAACCAGGGTCTGATGATGGAACTGGAAGGTGGTCATAGGAACTTCGCAATGAAACGACACAACCCCATCGAGTTTGGGCTCGTTAGAATCGTCTTGACAAGTAGTTTGTCTTTCAATGGTGACCAGGGTCTGATGATGGAACTGGAAGGTTGTCATAGGAACTTCGCAATGAAACGACACAACCTCATCGAGTTTGGGCTCGTTAGAATCGTCTTGACGAGTAGTTTGTCTTTCAATGGTGACCAGGGTCTGATGATGGAACTGGAAGGTGGTCATAGGAACTTCGCATTGAAACGACATAACCCCATCGAGTTTGGGCTCGTTAGAATCGTCTTGACGAGTAGTTTGTCTTTCAATGGTGACCAGGGTCTGATGATGGAACTGGAAGGTGGTCATAGGAACTTCGCAATGAAACGACAGAACCCCATCGAGTTTGGGCTCGTTAGAATCGCCTTGACGGGTAGTTTGTCTTTCAATGGTAACCAGGGTCTGATGATGGAACTGGAAGGTGGTCATAGGATCTTCGCAATGAAACGACACAACCTCATCGAGTTTGGGCTCGTTAGAATCGTCTTGACGAGTAGTTTGTCTTTCAATGGTGACTAGGGTCTGATGATGGAACTGGAAGGTTGTCATAGGAACTTCGCAATGAAACGACACAACCCCATCGAGTTTGGGCTCGTTAGAATCGTCTTGACGAGTAGTTTGTCTTTCAATGGTGACCAGGGTCTGATGATGGAACTGGAAGGTGGTCATAGGAACTTCGCAATGAAACGACACAACCCCATCGAGTTTGGGCTCGTTAGAATCGCCTTGACGGGTAGTTTGTCTTTCAATGGTAACCAGGGTCTGATGATGGAACTGGAAGGTGGTCATAGGAACTTCGCAATGAAACGACACAACCTCATCGAGTTTAGGCTCGTTAGAATCGTCTTGACGAGTAGTTTGTCTTTCAATAGTAACCAGGGTCCGATCTAACATATTAAGTTATCAAAGACCAAAAAGTATAAAATAAATTAATAGAATAAAAAACTAAAAAAAACACGCTTTAATAAAAAAAGTCCAACTAAAAAATAGAAAATAAAATCTAATAAATTTGGATTAAGAATATTGTACTTAAATAGTAAGCGTGTTACATTGTGATTGCAAAAGAAAAATAACGAAGGTGTAGCATCACAAATTCACAATGTAACACGCTTACTATTTACAATATTCTTAATCCAAATTTATTTAAATTAAAAATTTATAGAAATTTATTACTTTGCCCCAAATCGTCCGAACTCTCTTTGCTTCATTTCCTATAATTATTTATTTCATAATCATGGGCTGTTTTACAATAATAGTGGTGGATAGTATCAAATAGTAGGAATGTTCGGTTCTAGCCGATCTAGAGACTCTGATAATTATAAAATTTGTGACTAATTTTTTATATTTTTATTGACTTGTTATATTTTAGTTTAGGGACTTATTACAGGACATATTGGTCTCAAACTTCTCTAATATATTCTCGTTCTCGAGCTTGTCTTCTCGTTTCCTCTTACGTAACATTATGATAAGTAGATACATAAGGAAGGAAGGAAAGGAATTACTATCTTCTGGATATTATGTTGGACACATTCAAAATGTCTTGAGTAAAAATAAAGAGTCAACGGATGTCCAGGGTGTGATGATTGAGCTGGCCTATGCTTTTAGAACTTAACAACAACAACAAGTTATGCCTATCGTGTTTGGATTCTCTAAATCATCCAATGTCAGATAATAGCGATACTAGGCACCTATCATTCAAATAAGATAGACCTGTCGTATTTGGAGTCTTTCGTCGTTATATTATACATTTTAGTACTTTACGCTGAAATATAATAAACGCTGAAAAAAACTCGTGAGGTCTCAGTTCGGGGCGAACTACTAGTATTTTATAGTACACTAGCTTTTGCCGTGATTTTGTCTACATACAGTTTGAATTTTTCAAAATAATTTCTTAGCTTATAATAGCTATCTTTATGCCAAATTTTAGCGCGATCCGTCCATTGGTTTGATCAGTGGGGGCTCTTTAAGTCGCGAGTGAACAGGTAACTTCTAGTTGCGAGTTCTACATCTTAGACTGCATCATCACACCATCAGGCAGGTGTGATAGTAAAAAACCGACAGCCCGCTCTGCAGAGCGTGTCTATCGGACGAAGAGACCATCGCTCACGCAATCTTGGAGTGTGAGAGCCTGGCTGCATACAGGGACGACATACTTGGCAACCCAACAACACTCCAAGAAGCGTGCGAGGACCCCAGGAGAATTCTGCACTTCTGGTCGGAGCTGGGTTGGCTGAAGTAACAGCCGAAGATCACGCACAATGGGCAGACTTATGCCTGAGTGCGGAAAATCGAAGCCCCTAACCTGAACCTGAACCTAGTACTCAAAAACAAAAAGAATGTTGCTTAAAGGAACTTCAGGAACCTAACCTTGTAAACAAGTAATTATTGTTCGAAGAATTCCCATTATTCATTACGAATTTCAGCTAATCCAAAGCCGGTACCACATAATCTGCATCCTGGAATCCGGTCTACTGTTCCGTGAGGACTGTACCGAGGTGGAACAAGAGGCCCCGTCCCCTGAGGACGTGTGGAGCGCCGCGGGCGGAGGCTGGGGCGGCTGGCTGACCCGCGGAGAGGGGGTCGTTACTGTAGCCGGACTTGTCGTGTGTCTCTATGTGTTTCCACCAAGAAGGTTGGTTTATAACATGGTAACACTGGATATAAATTGGCGAAATCTATATACTTATTAGCTGTCCCGGCAAAAATTGTTTTGCCATTTACACAAAAAAAATAAAGGAAAAAAAAATAGATGTTATTTGTCCCTATATATATGTATAAAATTCTCGTGTCACAGTGTTATTTGCATAATGTCTTGCCATGGCGCCTCCGCCAGGTCGTGGCAGACTGGGTAGACCCAAGAAGTGCTGGCTTGACGTCGTCGTCGTCGTGGACACTGAAGATCGTGTGAAGTGGAGGCGTAAAAGTAGGACAGCGGACCCCGGGCTCCCGAGAGGGATGCAACCGGGAACATCGCTCGGATGATGATGGAGTGTTGCTTAGCTACACCTCCACCGATTTTTTTTTCCTTTATTTTTTTTTTGTTTTTAAAAACTCAAAATCGGTGGTGCCACACGGACAGACAGATAGACGAATCAAGAGAGTGATATTATTATAAGGGTTACTAGTGATGTCATAATGCCATGTATAAATCTCATCAGGCCTTGGTCACAATATTTTCTTTCGTTCCAGCTTCACCCGTTCAACACTGCTAAACCTGGCCGCGTACGTGACAATACCGATAGCAGTTCGCCTCTCTCACCGTACCAGATGTAGCACTCCATTACCGAAGCTCCTTGCATCGATGCAGGAGTACTTGTGGCTTGCGAGGTGTGCGGCTGCATGTCTCAAGGAATATAGAGCGTTGCATAATGATATGTAAGTTGAATTTTAAAAAAATTGGCCAAGTACGAATCGGACCAATGAAATACATAATTTTTATTTTAACTTAACTTTAATTAATTAACCAGACCAGCGTGCAGCGCAAATTACTAATATCGATTTACCTGCCTACCCAAAAGTTGTGATAAGAAAAAAATCCCAACGTTTGCATATTCTATAAGCTACATACTTTCTATTGGTATGGAATTTGTCTGTTCACCAACCCAGTGAAATGTTTAAAAATAAAACTTTATATTGTTAATTAATCATTCTGTACTGACATTGTTTTAGTGAACCCATTTGCAATATTATATTAATTGACCTAAATATAATATTATAAGCTGAAGAGTTTGTTTTTTTGTTTGAACGCGCTAATCTCAGGAACTACAGGTTCGAATTGAAAAATTATTTTGAGTTGGATAGTCCATTTGTAGAGGAAGGCTATAGGCTACTTTTTATTTTTTATATTCCCACGGGATCGAGACTTACGCGGATGAAACCGCAGGGCGCAGCTAGTAATATATATGTATGTGTGTCTGTAAGTAGGTATATTTATGTATACTATGTACTTATGTATTTATTATTATGTTTTTTTTCTTATTTGCATCCCACTTAATTTCCTAAATTTGGACACCCTACCTACCTCAACTTCTTGTCCATCCAAAGGTTGTCTGGAAGAGATAGCTTTTAATAAGGCCGCCCTTTGTAACTCTTAGAATTAAGGTGAAAGGGTACCTGCGCTCTCTCCATACAAACGTAGTCGACTGTTTCCTCCCTGGATAATGACACTAGCACAAATATTTTTGTGCCACATACCTATAACTGCCATGACTATGCCCCTATTGTTTTTTTTTTTTTTTTCATTTTCTAATTATCATAGAAATTAAGAGAATCAAAAATAGAATAAAAATCTTTTTTAAGGCAGTTATAAGTTTTATACACCAAAAATATTTGCTCTAGTGTCATTATCCAGGGAGAAAACAGTCGACTATGTTTGTAATAGTTTGTATGGAGAAAGCCCCCGGTATCCTTTCCTCTTAAGCTTTGTTTTTTATTTAATGTAATTTACAAATGGTATTTGCAATAAATAAATCTATCTATCATTAATCACTATCACTACAAGAGGAAGGTTTATATGTATAATACATGCAAAATATAGCCGTGCGAAGCCGGGGCGAGTCGCTACTGCTAAATAAATTTTTGCCAGGTCGGTCTTCTTAGCCACACTACCTAATCTATGATATATTCCAGTGAGACGGTATCAGCCGCAGTGGAGGCGACACACACGACGCTGTGCCGGCAACAGAGCGAGATGTCAGTGTCTCTAGCACGCTGCTCGTCAGCGTTGCTAGGCAACATGCCGTGGCTAAACCAGGACATCGCCTGGGACGCTGTTCAGAGGGATAAGGGTGATAGTCTTATGGTAAGACATCATAATTATACATACATTGTCTAATAATATTATTAACTACTAGCTGCCCTCCGCGGTTTAACCCGCGTAACTCCCGATCCCGTGGGAATATCGGGATGTAAGCTATCCTATCTCTCAAGTTGGATCGAACTGCACATGGTGTGCGAATTTTATTATAATCGGTTAAGTGGTTTAGGAGTCCATTGAGGACAAACATTGTGACACGAGATTTATATATATTAAGATAGCAGCTCTCCGTGGTTTAACCCGCGTAAGTCCCTATCCCGTGGGAATCTATACTAATATTATAAAGCTAAACCCCCTTATTCCAAAACGAGGTTTAAGGATAGTCCGAGATGTGAATTTAAACCTTAGATTTCGACACTGATTTACTCGTGAACTATAGTCTAAACACTATCCCTATCTTCTTAATATATATAAATCTCGTGTCACAATGTTTGTCCTCAATGGACTCCTAAACCACTTAACCGATTATAATAAAATTCGCACACCATGTGCAGTTCGATCCAACTTGAGAGATAGGATAGCTTACATCCCGATATTCCCACGGGATCGGGAGTTACGCGGGTGAAACCGCGGAGCGCAGCTAGTCAATTATAAAAGGATAGTGTTTAGACTATAGTTTACGAGTAAATCTGTGTCGAAATCTAAGGTTTAAATCCACATCTCGGACTATCCTTAAATCTCGTTTTGGAATAAGGGGGAAAGAGTTTGTTTGTTTGAACGCGCTAATCTTAGAAACTACTGCTCCAAATTGAGAAATTATTTTCTTGTGTCCAGCACAAAAAGAGCATTTATCGATGAAGGCTTTAGGGTACTTTTTATTTTGATATTCCCACGGGATTGGGACTAGTATCGGGATAAAAAGGTAGCCTGTGTTATTCCCAATGAATCAATGTATCCTCGTACCAAGTTTCATTAATATCGGGCCAGTTTTGGAGCCTATTTGTGACAAACAAACAAAAAATCTATTTATAATATAAATGAGCGCAATAACGATTTTAGGGTTCCGTACCCAAAGGGTATAAACGGGACTCTATTACTAAGACTCCACTGTCCAACCGTGTCTGTCTGTGTCCGTTGTGTCCGTCTCATAAACCGTGATAGCTAGCCAATTAAATTTTTTACAGACTATGTATTTTTGTTGCCGCTATAACAACAAATAAGGTCAACCGGGGTAATCGCGTCTGGCGGGGCTAATGCATCTTTTCGAATTTATTCAAAAACTGTTGAATCTATGTAAACTGCTGACATCTAGTTGCAATTTGCTTAAACTAAATATTTTACCCGCGGTTAGTACTGATGGCGTTGTAGTTCAGGTTTTGAATAAATTTGAAAAGATGCATTAGCCCCGCCTAAGCGGAATTTCCATACACCATGGTACGGAACCCTTCGTCCGCGATTCCGACTCGCGCTTAGCCCGTTTTTTTTTTTACAAAAATCTATTTTCTCTTCCAGAAAATCCACCACGCTTTCATGGTAATCCAGTCTACCTTTTTAAAACACTTAGCTATGGCACATTTCATACCCCCATACAACGTCAGAATGAAATACAAAAACCATAATGAAAGAATATATTGGATACACAACGTATTACTAAAAGATCTAAACGAACAGTTCAAAGAGAACTTAGAGACTCTTCATAGAATGTATAGGATGCTTAAAACCTCATCTTTTAAAGATAGCGATGTGAAAAAAACTAATTTGCCTTTAAATAATGCTTGGGCTTTCTCCGATGTACATACTGATATAGCTCGAACAGCTTTAGAGCTTAAATTAGCTCTAGATAAAAGTAACAAGCTGGATATCTTTCTAGATGCATGCGCAATGAACAATCAGAGCTTAGAAATAGATGTTTTAGACAAAGATATAGATGCAATAATAGATATTATAACGCAAAGTCTTAAAACTGTTCAAAATTCACAAATCAGATTAAAGAAAATGAAATCGAAATTTATTGAATATGATAAAAACGTTTCTAAACAAACAGATGAAGAAGAAAGTGATGAAATAGAACAAATAAATAAAGAACCCGTTATAAAAGATGAAGTATTTTATTTTGTGAAAACAGACGATGACGATCAAATTTTCTCACAAGCAGTAGATTCTAATACCGGTCCAGGTAAAAAAGAAAAGGAAACAACGAAAATTGTACTCAACGAACTAAAAAGGAAATTGGGCAAACGTGAAGATCTTATGAGAGAACGTGAAAGGCAAGCGCTAGTCAAAACTATGCCTGAACTGAAAACACTACCTGAATTCCCCAGACAAATCCAATTCGATGATTTTTTAGAGAAAACTGGGTTTATTACAAAAATCAAACTTCAAAACCTTAAAAAAATTAAACTATTCAAAGATTATAAAATAAATAAATCGAAAATAGATCGAAATAATAAGAAAAATAAGAAATATATATATAAAATTGATAAATATAACACAGAATCTGATATAACAGATATAATATATGAAGCGAACGCTAAATTGAACTTCAAAAGTAAGTTAACAACGATTAAAAGTCAAGATAAAAAAGTTTTAATAACGAAATGGACTAAAACACAGTCAGAAGCAACTGAGAAACTGAAAATAAAATCAAATCTGAATCAGTTAGAACTAGAAGCAATAGATTTTAGTCTATCAAGCTTAAGCGATATAGTATCCAGTACTGGTAGCAAAACAATGCATCAAGCCGAAAAACAAGGAATGAAATTCTCAAAAAAAGACCTAGAACTTTCCGAAACATCATCCGAAAGCGATTTTGAATACTACAACGAACAAAGGCAGCTTTTAAACGAAATAAGACGCCATAGAGTTGCTAGAAAGAAAAATTTCCCTCATAGGGTGAGACCAGACAGAGTAAAAGCAACCATGGACAATGTAGACGAAAGCCTAAAGCCTATAGAGTATAGTTTAGGTACTGGATTGGCTATGGCATCAGTGTTGCAAGTTAATAATCCTAAGTTTTTAAATATGGCTGCTGAGGAGGTTTTTGTTGGTGATGGCGAGGTTTCCGAAGATAGTGGTAATGATGAAGATGCTTAAGACAAAAGGATCCAGCCCAGAAAAAAAAATAACGTTGCGCGGGACACGCGTTTAGAACGAGGTCCTCTTTAGGGTAAGCATTTGCCGAGGATAAAAATGATGTCCATCCGTTATGTCCTCTGTCAATGGAGAAAATTATTTTGTCCACATGCCAAAGCACGGCAAAAGGGGAAAGGATTAGTATAATATATCCATTTGACATAACACGTGGACAACTATTCCCCGCCTATAGCATGGGGATTGGGGACATAAGGAAGACAATAGAGTAAAATTAAGTCAAACAAATGACATTGACAAGAATGACAAGCAGAAATGTATAAAAAACCGAATTTATTAGGTTGATTTGCGACATATGTACTCTGTGGTTTTCTTATAATGGCAATAATTACGGGGATAAGCGTTTCCCCCGTTTTGTCTACCGTGGATAGTGATCCACCCTTGCGCTCATGCTCTAGGGGTGGACAAAACTGATAATAATATCGCACACCTAGATCGAAACTGTTGTAGCTCAAAAAACATGATTTTTGGGAAATGGCAAAAAACTGATATTATGAAAACTATGCACGATAGCAACATTTTGTAAAAAGATTTTGAAATGTATTAGAAAATAAACCATTATGATATTAATCAGGTAATAAATTAAACCTTAGATAATGAGATAATGACTAATTTAAAAAAATGCTCATTGAAACTGTAGTAAAATGAAATAAAAATTCAAATCAGTTAAGCAATAAGTAAGAAAACTGACTTATGTCAAAATACTTTGTAAGATTTTCAATAGTTTACTCACCAAAGTTGTCGCAACTCAAAATACAACACCCTAGTTGCACGAGTGGGTGTAGACAAAACTGATTCGTCTCGCCATCTCTTGGACACTAAAGTAAACTGAATTACTTCGGTTTTATTGCCGTGTAGGTAATCGTATCAGGAATCCGAATATGCTGTTACCTCAAAATGCGACATTTTTGAGTTACAACAGTTTTGATCTAGCTGTGCGATATGTCTCCGGCCATGCTAGCTCTGTAGTACCTTAAAAGGTAAAAAAGAACCCCAATAATTTCTCATATATGTGTATGGATATAACTATTTTACAAAATAAAAATATATCATTATTTTATTTGTTGTCTAACACCCATAACATAACTCTAGTTACTTAGCTTGGGGCTAGATGGCGCAGCGTGCAATGTCCAGCATTATTTATTGACGTGACAACGTTTTATAAATTGGTTTGCCGGGTGACACTTCAAGAAACTGCGTTACGCTCCGCTGACGTTATGCGCTCACAATGAGAGCGAGTGAGAGGCACGCGTCCCTTCCACTCGGGCATGGTTAGCCCGCCTAAGAGCGAGAGAGACAGACATAAAAAGTGAAAGGCACGCGTCCCTTCCACTCGAGCACAGTTGTTGTCACGTAAAACTTTCGCCCGTATACCGACTTTACAGGCAACCAGTTTTCTTTATTTTTTAATACCTTTAATTTGAATTTAATTAATTTTCTAGCTTATAAAGATCCAGTCAAAAATATCCTTGCATTTGAAATGCATTTTGAATTAATTAATCTTATGTAATTATAATTAATATGTATGTATAATTTTGAATTAAATCTGTTTTATTATAAAAACATATACTTAGTTTTATTTTCTTTCCTTATTTCGACGACCCAGTTGGCACAATGGTCACCATGCCGGACTGCCAAACACAGGGTTGCGGGTTCGATTCCCGCCTCAGACATGTATTTATGCTTAGATATTTGTGTATGGTCTGGTTGTATCTATGTATTATAAGTATATATTTACAAAAGAAAAGTATATAAGTAGTATATCCGTTGTCTAGCATCCGTAACACAAGTCTAGTTACTTAGCTTGGGGCTAGATGGCGATGTGTGAAATGTCCTGCAATATTTATTTAGATAATGAAAGTAAAATTTACGCGAGCTCGTTTGAGTAGTTTGTCCGCGTAAGTGTTGGAATTTTCATTCATTACCCATTGCACTATCAGTCGACACTACCGATAGTCTCGTAGGGATTTTTTTCCCTTCTACAATACTCGCCAGTAGTGTTCTAACATCTCCGTGCATATAATACCAGCTTAGTCAACCATCACTGCATCACTATCACTACATAGTATAAAACAAAGTCGCTTTCTCTGTCCCTATATCCCTTTGTATGCTTAAATCTTTAAAACTACGCAACGGATTTTGATGCGGTTTCTTTAGATAGAGTGATTCAAGAGGAAGGTTTATGTGTATAATACATGCATAATATAGCCGTGCGAAGCCGGAGCGGGTCGCTAGTTTGCTATAAAATAGTCGTTGGTCTGTAAAAAGTACTAGGCAATCAGAAGTTAGTAGAAGGTATAAAATCACACTTATTACGTCATCTCTCTTCAATTCACTGACAGTAACATAGGCTTTTTAATCCCGATATTGCGCCACGTTATTTATCACTACATGGTATAAAACAATGTCGCTTCCCGCTATCTGTCCCTATGTATGCTTATATCTTTAAAACTACGCAACCGATATTGATGCGGTTTTTTTTAAGAGATAGAGTGATTCAAGAGAAAGTTTTATATTTATATAGTAGAGAAAAACTGATAATTATAGAGGTTTCTAATATGATGTCGTAAATAAACACATTTTTAAGACAAACATTATCACTACACAGTATAAAACAAAGTCGCTTTCTCTGTCCCTATATCCCTTTGTATGCTTAAATTTTTAAAACTACGCAACGGATTTTGATGGTTTTTTTTAAATAGTTACCTAGATATAATGAAAACATAGGTAGGTACCAATAATAGGTAGCGGCTTCACTTTTGTTGTCTAATTGCACTTACTTACCTACCTATTTTTATCACGTAATTGCCTATCACTATCACTTCACTGCATAGTTTAAAATAAAGTCGCTTTCTCTGTCTCTATTTCCCTTTGTATGCTTAAATCTTTAAAACTACGCAACGGATTTTGATGCGGTTTTTTTGAATAGATAGAGTGATTCAAGAGGAAGGTTTATATGTATAATACATGCATAATATAGCCGTGCGAAGCCGGGACGGGTCGCTAGTATTTAATATGGAATTACCTAATCAAATTAGTTAGGTACCCGAGCCTCATTAACTATATTACCGCAAATTAACTGAACGAGAAGTTGATTTACTTAATATGTTTTTAACTACTAATGTAATTTAACGTCATAATTTAAACAGTAAACTTACGAAATGGCCGCTTCTCCAATTTTAATGTAAGTGTTATCTACTAATATTGAACTACGAATTATACTAAGAATTTGTAATGTCTTATTTTGTTGCAAATAAATCATATTCTCTTCTATTCTATTCTAATATATAAAATTCTCGTGTCACGGGGTTCGAACTTGAACTCCTCCGAAACGGCTCGACCGATTCTCATGAAATTTTGTGAGCATATTCAGTAGGTCTGAGAATCGGCCAACATCTATTTTTTATTTCGTTTCCTTTAGTTTTTTTTTTGTAAATGGCAAAACAACGTTTGCCGGGACAGCTATTTTATCTATATTATTGTCATATTTTATTTAAGACCACTGTGAAGCTGTAAATTTTCAAACAAAAAGCGGTAACGTTTTCCCCCATAAATGAAGGTTTAATCGTTTTTATTTTAAAGAATTATTGCCTAAGATCATCCTAAGATAAAAGTTATTAGTATCTGAATATCTATATTTTTAACTTAAAAACTTCATCGAGCATTTCAATTGTTTTTTAAAAGACTAAACTGAAAAACCATAAAAGAAAACGTATAAACCTAGAATAAGATGCAGTGAATTAAATGAGACCAAAATTTCATTTTGTGAAGGAAAAAGGGGGTAAAAACGTTACGGCCCGCAACATTATTTGAAAAGCAAAATGTAGGCAATTACGTCCGAACTCAAACTCTCTCTATAGCACGATACGGGTCATTTTTGAAAATACCTACTCGCGCCGCGTATCGAGAGCTCACGATTCTCTTAAGTTATAAGTACCTATACTTGGTGGTTGTTTTGGGTGGATCAGTGGCCCTAGAACGGCTGTAGCTACGAGAAAACGTTCTTAGAAGACCTGCCTTTATTTTTTACCCAACTTCAAGGAAAGAGTTATGTTTTTCGCGCCTATCTTGTATGTATGTAATATTCTTTATTCCCTCATATCTTCCAAACTACTCGATGGATTTCTTTAATTAAGGTATCGTTAGATTCGTTTCGTTGGTCCAAGTGTTCTTAGATAGGCAATATAAAAAATAAATAAGTATAGGGGGTGGTAGATTAGGTACATAATTTTAGGCGATTTTTTTTAAATCTTTTTAAAAAAACTGGTTGCCTGTAAAGTCGGTATACGGGCGAAAGTTTTACGTGACAACAACTGTGCTCGAGTGGAAGGGACGCGTGCCTTTCACTTTTTATGTCTGTCTCTCTCGCTCTTAGGCGGGCTAACCATGCCCGCGTGCCTCTCACTCGCTCTCATTGTGAGCGCATAACGTCAGCGGAGCGTAACGCAGTTTCTTGAAGTGTCACCCGGCAAACCAATTTATAAAACGTTGTCACGTCAATAATTAGGTGTATTAAAATAAGGACTACGCACTTAGTTCCTGCCGCCTCAAACTCCTAATTTTCTAATTTAAAGGAATGTTTTTCGGGTTGGGCAAAATATTAAACGGGGGTAAAGTATGACGATTAGGCTGTAGTAGTAATTCTGTGCGCGGTTGTGTCGGCTGCATAATTGCAGATCCACCGTAGAGCTCCAAATCGGCTGTTATAAGAATGTTTTCAACACAAGCAAGATTCTAGACACCTGCTTTAGTTTAATTTTAAAGTCTTCTAACTCATCAATTTATCAAACAAAAATTACCTATTAGAATGAAATATTCCAATAATAGTAATTTTAGAACTCTACCGGGGGCTGCAATTATGCAGCCGACTGTACATGCGCAAGCTATCCCCACCAATTTTCGCCGGGGGCCATCATTCGCTATTCTACCTATACCTAAAACCCTTTGTAAAACCTTATAAATTAATATTTTACAGACTATCATTGGTATTACTCGTCGGATATCATTTTGCAGCGTCACAGGACGACGATTACCCTAGTTCGGATGAAGGAGGTTAGTAATCGTACCTACCTACTACTACCAGTGGCGTAGCGTTAGTCATTCTCGCCCGGGGCGGAGTCATAATGTGCCGCCCCCTTGACGTCATAAAAATAATAAGGGGCTGGCCATAAAATAAAATAATAAGGGGGGGGGGATGAGAAATCCATAAAAAATCACGAAATATCACAAGGGGCTTTGTAGCAATATACCACGTTTATTTATTTTTTCGGCAAATGCGCGATAGTCAACTAAAACGGTGTTACGTGTAATTTATTTTTTCGTCAAACGCGTACAAAATCGTGTGTGTGGCTTTAATTTTCTATTATAAAATTAGATGACACCTATACCTACCTGTATTTTATAAATATTTAGAAAAACAAAAATAAGTTTCTTTGTAGATACTATAAAAATACATAAGATATGGGGGGAGGGGGGTAGTAAACCTCACCAAGTATCACCAAGGGGGGGTTAAAATGCAAAAAAATCACGTGATTAATGGACGGCCCCTAATGTTAGCAATTTACCGCCCTTTTGACGTCATAAAAATAATAATGTGAATGTTTGTGAGAAAAAAACGTACCTAAGTAATTAACAATATGAAAGAATTGAGCGAAAAATATTTACCTACTTCAAAACCAGGTAAGGATGCGGGGTTGCGCGGCGACTCGTAATTTGCTACAACTGTATTGGGCGGGAGGGACATTCATTATGTTCAAGTGGGTAAGAGCTACTTTCTTGAAAAAATAATTTCCTGACTGTCCGCCAGTGACCGCGCAAAATAAACTTTTTCCCCAATTTTGCCGCCCTCCTAATCCTAATGATGGCGCCCGTGGCAGTCCGCCCCTCCGCCCCCTACGCTACTGTCTACTACTTACTCCACTGCCTCAGCGAAGAGTCTTCGCATTAAAATTCAATGTCATTTTAGTTCAGGTGCAATACATTGGCTTATTTTCTAATTTAAAGGAATGTTTTTCGGGTTGGGCAAAATATTTAACGTAAAGTATGACGGTTAGGCTGTAGTGATTCTGTCCGCGACAGTACATGCGCAAACCGTCCCCACGCATTTTCGCCGCCGGCCATCATTCGCTGGCCTACCTATACCTACTCTTAAGTTTTAAGTTAGTAGTACCTAGTTTTAAGTTAGTGGTAGTTAGTTATATATTTATATTAGGGTTGCCATCTCAAAAATCTGCGAACCAGGACAATAAAGCGTGAAACTCCGGATTTCGGAGCTTAAACCCGGACAATCCCGAAAAAAACCAAAGTTTTTACTTAATCGACTTTATTATTTATTTTTAACATAACCTGTAAGAAACTATTAAAGTAGTGACTTGAAAATGTTTGTGTAGCGAACGACACAAACTCGCAACGTAATTTAAAAAAAAATTATATTTTATGTCCCAGCAGCCAGCAGTCAAGGTCTCATTGGTCCCGGTTTTACCCAGACTACAAACGGCATCCGGACGCCCTCTAAACTAGGACAAATCCGGGGAAACCCGAACGGATGGCAACCCTAATTTATATGTTATATATAATAATTTCAGCGCCATGTGTGACCGGCAAAGGTGTCCCCGGCAACTGTATGATAAGAAACGACTGTGAATTCAACACGCCTGCTATCGACCTCACTATTTATGAACCTAAAGGATACAACAGGTAAGAACAACTGAATGATGATTCACAAACTGTTCGGAAGACAACCGAAATGAAAAAACGATGGGAGTGCCAAAAGAAGTGAAAACTTAAAAAAAAAAATTATTAAAAAAAAAAAAAAGGGTGCGTGTACTTATGTACGCGCGTGAGAAGTTATACTTCTTTGGCATCATTAAGAAATAATTTTCCAGTCACATAATATTTAAATAAATTAGTAGTACCTCTTTCTTCCTCTATGACCTCTTTGAACTAACCTCATTTTCAGTTTCACGTAGGTAGCTATTTGGTTTTATGACAGCTGTCATCTTGCGGTTTGCGGACAACTTCAACATGGTTTTATGACAGCTGTCATCTTGCGGTTTGCGGACAACTTCAACATGTGAATTTTCGGTGTCACGGTGCGCGCGCATCATAAAAATTCACTCTCATCATTTTTTCATAGCGCGGCTAAAGAAGTATAACTTCAATAACTTTATTTAGAACTTAAAAAAACCGGTCAAGTGCGAGTCGGACTCGCGCACGAAGGTACCATTATCATCACATAAAAATCATGTCTGTTAAAAACACATACAAAAATACATGAAGAACCCTAATGAAGAGTAAATGTCAGTTTACGGTTTATGACGTATTAAAAAAAACTACTTACCAGATCTCGTTCAAACCAATTTTGGGTGAAAGTTTGCATGTTATGTACCTATATCATAATTTTTTTTTAGTTTCATCATTCTCTTATTTTAGAAATTACAGGACACACACTTTTAACCACTTTGGAAGTGTCTCTCGCGTAAACTATTCGGTTTAGAAAAAAAATGATATTAAAAACCTCAATATCATTTTTGAAGACCTATCCATAGATAACCCACACGTGAATTGATGAAAAAAAAAATGTCAAGTTGCAGTTCTAAGTATGGGGAACCCTAAAATTGATTGTTTTTTTACTATTTTTGTGTGAAAATCTTATTCACAGAATACATCTACTTACCAAGTTTCAACAGTATACTAGTTCTTATAGTTTCGGAAAAAAGTGGCTGTGACAGACAGACAGACATGAAGAATCTATTAGGGTTAGGTAAGTTTTTTGCCATTTGGCTACGGAACCCTAAAAATGAACTTATTTACTAAACAACTACAAAATATAAAAACAGTCAAATTACCAATTAGCTGAACCCCACGTGACTGCGAATGAGCTCTAGGTCACGTGGGGTTCAGCTAATTGGTAATGTGACTGTACATGCATATATGCACATCGCTTCGGCCGTGTAGCTGCGTCTCGTAACGGTGTCGCGAGTTCAGAGATTTTATCTCATCTAAAAATGGGCGTACCGCGCTAAAAGAAACTTTCATTTCAAAAATTGCTGCTGAAGGTTTAAACGTTGAGAAAGATCGGACTTACGCGGGTGAAACCGCGGGACGCAGCTAGTATTAGTATAAACAAGCGACCCGCCCCGGCTTCGCACGGCTATATTATGCATGTATTATACATATAAACCTGCCTCTTGAATCAATCTATCTATTAAAAAATCGCATTAAAATCCGTTGCGTAGTTTTAAAGATTTAAGCATACATAGGGATATAGGGACAGAGAAACCGACTTTGTTTTATACTATGTGGTGATGATTAAAACAGATCTCTAATAATTCATACCAAATGTCATTTATTTTAGTGAAAATTAAGAAAATGATTATGGTTTACAAATATTTGTCTCTGCTAGCCTAGCATGACGACCAAAACACGATACGATAAAGCTATATCACGCGATATAACTACATCAACTCTCAAAATATGATAGATAAAGCCGCCATGTTGAATTTTTATCATAATTTTTGTCGCATCTTATATATAAAAATCAATTGCTGTTCGTTAGTCTGGCTAAAACTCGAGAACGGCTGGACCGATTTGGCCAATTCTTTTTTTGTTGTGTTTGTCGTAGTCCAGGGAAGGTTTAAACGGTTCGGACTTACGCGGGTGAAACCGCGGGGCGCAGCTAGTTTATAATAAAAAATTAACATGGCGGCTTTATGTATCATATTTTGAGAGTTGATGTAGTTATATCGCGTGATATAGCTTTATCGTATCGTGTTTTGGTCGTCATGCTAGGCAGGCAGGTCTTAGATGTAACTTATACCTCTATACAGGGTTATTGGAAATTAATTGACACGACGTTAAGGGCTTCTTCTGTGCACCTTAACAAACAACTTTTGTTCTACGACTTTTGTCGAAACTTAATACATATCCCAAAAAAAATATTTAAGTGTTTCTCGTACTGTCTGGTAATTTTCTATGTCTATGCGGCAAGTGCGCGCGCGCGATCGGGTTGTACCATACCTACTATGATTGATTCTGTGACGTAGACGTAGAGTTGAGTATTATTTGAACTGTTGGATTTAATTTTTTATTTTTGTATGGAATATTTTTATAATGAATTTCCAAAAGTCGTAGAACAAAAGTTGATAGTTAAGGTGCACAGAAGAAGCCCTTAACGCCGTGTCAATTAATTTCCAATAACCCTGTATATTATTATGTCCCTTTGGGTATGGAACCTTAATAACTGACATGGTTATTAGGATTCCGCAGCCAAAGGGCAAAAACGGGACCCGATAAGACTCTACAGTCCGTCTGTCTGTCCCGTCGACGATTTAGAGTTCTAAAATTATTATTATTGGAATTATTGACCCGTTTAGGCGCAGAATGTCAAATTCGCAAAATGTCAAGGGGTTGCAAAATAGCAAGGGGTCGCAAAATGACCAAGTCGTAAAATGTCAAGTTCGCAATATATCTAATATTAATCATAATGATGCCACCCCATCCTAAGTTATTTCTAGTTTTATCAATAATAATTGTTCAAAATCTTAAGAGGAAAGGGTACCGGGGCGCGTCTCCATACAAACGTTTCTCTCTCGAGTTTATTTAGACATTCTGTGAACTTGACATTTTGCGAATTGGACAGTGTCGCAAAATATCAAATTCACAACACTGTGTGTCTACACTCATCTTTTCTCACAGACGTGCCTCCACTTCCTATAAGTGAGTTCAATCATAGTGAAACATTTCCCACAGTTGGAACACTCCCAGTCCGGTTCATCGCTGTGGTATGTGTTCCAACAGTTCCATCTTCATCGTCGAACCGCCGAAGCTTACTTTACACAGCATGCATTCGGCTCTTATCCATGTCAAGTGTCCAATATTAATCACAATCCTAAGGTATTTTTAAAGATTTATCGTTCAAAGTCTTGATTTTTTTGATATTCTGTGAACTTGACATTTTGCGAATTGGACAGTGTCGCAAAATGTCAAATTCACAGCACTGTGTACACTCATCTTTTCTCACAGACATGCCTCCACTTCCTATAAGTGAGTTTAATCATAGTGAAACATTTTCAGCAGTTGGAACACTCCCAGTCCGGTTCATCACTGTGGTATGTGTTGAAGTGTTCTAACAGTTCCGTCTTCATCGTCGACGCAGTGAAGCTTGCTGTCAAGTGTTCAATATTCATCATAATCGTAGGTTATTACTAAAGTTTCATCGATCAAAGTCTAAACATCTTGAGTTTATTTAGACATTCTGTGAATTTGACATTTTGCGGATTGGACAGTTTCGCAAAATGTCAAATTCACAACACTGTTTACACTCATCTTTTCTCACAAACATGCCTCCACTTTCTATAAGTGAGTTCGATCATAGTGAAACATTTCCCGCAGTTGGAACACTCCCAGTCCGGTTCATCACTGTGGTACGTGTTGAAGTGTTCCAACAGTTCCGTCTTCATCGTCGAACCGCCGAAGCTTACTTTACACAGCATGCATTCGGCTCTTATCCATGACATATTCGGTGGTATACTCGTTATGTTGTGTTGTGTACCAATCGCTTTACCTGAAAAATAAAATTTTTGGCGTCTAATAAATTAAAGAACACCTGCATTCACAAAAGTGTTACGTCATGTCACGTTCCGGGAACGTGACATGACGTTATGTTCCGGGAATCACGTGAAACGGCACGCGTCTCGTGTTTGTTTTATATTGTTTGATTGTTTAATAATTATGCTATTGTATAGAGTTGCGGGTTCGATTACCGCCTCTGACATTTACATCAGATATTACAACAGATATTTGTCTGTGTGGTTGTTTCTATGTATTAAAGTATATATTTACAAAAGAAAAGTATATAAGTAGTATATCCGTTGTCTAGCACCCATAACACAAATCTAGTAACTTAGCTTGGGGCTAGATGGCGATGTGTAGAATGTCCTGCAATATTTATTAAAGAGGATTAAAGAGGAAGGTTTTTAGATATAATACATGCATAATACAACCGTGCGAAGCCGGGGCGGGTCGCTAGTTAAAGTATATATATACAAAAGAAAATCCATTGTCTAGCACCCAAAACACAAATCTAGTAACTTAGCTTGGGGCAAGATAGCGATGTGTGGAATGCCCTGCAATATTTATTTATTTGACTTACTGTTGTAAAATTGTAGTATACCTACTTGTTCTACTTTTACAATTAAGACTTCTTTGTGCAGTAAAGAAATAGAAGTAATTTTATATTATTTTGTATTTTGTTTTAACTGTCACTCTAAAATAAACTAGTAACAAAGCAACATCTTTAATTTATTTATAATTAGCTCAAATAGTATTTTACAACACTTACCAATATAGAAAACATGCATAGGCAATATTTTCTCCCGTATATGCAAATCGTAGTCAGACCCAGGGTCCATCTTCAGCCCCGTCGGCTTATAAAGCTTGCGGAAGTATGGATATTTGTTAGAGTATTGTCTATAGAGTCCTGGAACTTTCACTGTCTCCGTCACCATTATTTCTAAGTCACTCTTTATCACGTTGAAGAAGCAGGTTAATTCTTTACGCTGAAAGTTATAAATATGGAGTTTAGTCAGACATCAGAAGTAAAAGCCGAGTTTGATCCAATTAAACAATTTAGGAATCAGAAGCTAAACCTACTAAATGAAGGTGCAGAAATAACGGGTAACAAGATAAAAAGGTTCCAACATGAACCACAGACGTGGACGGTGAAGTGAACCACATTTCACCTTTTATTATTAACAAATTAATAATTTTGAAATCAATTAATAATTAACCAGAATAACACTTGAATAAAGGAAGTGACGAGAGTAGCGACAGTCAGTCACAACAGGCAACGATCCATAAAGGTCCGTTTGCCAGGACGCAATCGTGAGAAATGCGTGCCGGTGCAACGTTGCAGCCCGTTTTATAGCAATTCCGAAGTGGGGAGACTCGCCACGCCCATGCCCCTCCTTTAGGCGTTAACGCTTGAAAAACGTACTAGTAACGCCATGATGTTGGTTGCCTGTCGTAACTGTCTGCCGCAACCTCATATTAGTGCATCAAAATCCGTTGCGTAGTTTTAAAGATCTAAGCATACAACGGCGAAAAGTGACTTTATTTTATACTATGTTGTGATGATTTGCAGCCGAGCATGCATGGCTGCAGCTTTTAGCTGAGGTCGACCCATTTTGGTCAGCACACACACTTTTCTGTTTTATAGGTAAAATTTTAGTAGGTGCTGGGCAAGCCTAATCCAACCTCACGCAAAAAGGATCCAATTAAAAGGGTCTAATTGCGGAACACAGCCCTTATACAAGTACAAGTAGGCTACTTTTTATCCCGATATTCCCACGGGATCGGGAGTTACGTGGGTGAAACCGCAGGGCGCGGCTAGTAAATAATAATAATAAATATTGCAGGACATTCCACACATCGCCATCTAGCCCCAAGCTAAGTAACTAGACTTGTGTTATGGGTGCTAGACAACGGATATACTATACTTATATACTTTTCTTTTGTAAATATATACTTATAATACATAGAAACAACCAGACCTCAGAGAAATATCTAAGCATAAATACTTGTCTGAGGTGGGAATCGAACCCGCAACCCTGTGTTGGCAGTCCGGCGTGGTGACCATTGTGCCAACTGGGTCGTCAGCCCCTCTATAGATAAATACATACTTGTATTGGCGTGCACTGTTCAAGTATCAGATTTAAAATAACAGATGTAATGAGATTCCTGTTGAACGTTTGCGTGTTGATTGAGTTCTTGCACATCTGTCAAAATATTAAAATATTTAATGCGAGTCGCACTCGCGAATGAACGGTTCCACACCATTATATTCTGCAAATAACCCTAAAAATTTTGTATGTTAGACAAAGCTGTATAGGTTAAGTCTTTTGCCTGCCCTTCTGGGTATAATTAACAAAAAAAATAATGCCTAAAAATAGTAAGCATTTAAAATTCTTGACAACAGAAATACACTGTGAGAATTTAACTCTCTAGCTATCATGGTTCATGAGATACAGCCTG
This sequence comes from Idaea aversata, assembly GCA_907269075.1. Lineage (NCBI taxonomy): Eukaryota > Metazoa > Arthropoda > Insecta > Lepidoptera > Geometridae > Idaea > Idaea aversata. The sequence goes on along the minus strand of OU026112.1, from coordinate 4,275,687 downwards.
GTGACAGACAGACAGACGGACGGACAGCGTGTAGCATGGACAGATTCGGCCCTTGACTCAGCCTAGCCCGGAAACGGTCCGGCCTAATGAGAATCATCCTTAAGGTGAAAGGGTACCGGCGCTCTCTCCATACAAACGTAGTCGACTGTTTCCTCCCTGGATAATGACACTAGCACAAATATTTTTGTTGTATAAATCCTTTAACTGCCATGACTATGCCCCAACGTCTTGGTTTTTTTTTCATTTTCTAACTATCATAGAAATTAAGATTTAAAAACCAAAAATCAAAACATAGGGGCATGGTCATGGCAGTAGCAACAAAAATATTTGTTCTAGTGTCAGAATCCAGGGAGAAAACAGTCGACTACGTTTGTATGGAGGGAGCGCCTAGTACCCTTTACTCTAATAAGTTTTATTTAACTATACCTGGACATTTGTGTTAAGAGCTTCGGCATCTTTATGCTGTTGCAACTTCTCGTTAACAAGCACATGCTTAAGATCATGTTTAGTATATCGATTGTAATTAAAGAATTTCAGATCTATCGCAAATTTAACATCCATCCAGTTAAGTATCGATTCCATAGGTAAATCTCTGACTGTGATCTTTTGATCATCACCGGGGAAGTTGAATATTGTATTGCTGAGTTCCGGATGTGGCTGATTGTAGATAAGCTCGTTGAGCTGTTTCCTTGAGGCATATATTTCTAGTATTATATCACTGGTGTCTAGGTTAGGATCCTGGTGTTTAGGTACTCTGTTCGCGGCTTTCTTAGCCAGCGGCCGAGTTGCATCAATCATAATCTTCAAATATTCTTTTAAATTCTTATACTTATGTTCGAGAATGTTCCTTATAGATGTTGTTGCGTTAATTTTCTTCAGTCTGTCCACCATTGTGTCGAACTCATCCCACTGAGGCCAGTCTTTGAGAAATCTCTTCACAATATTCAAGTAAATGTTAACTTCTAGAGGATGGAGGGTCGATACGTCGATATCGTACTCTTTCTGAAGTATTGCTACGATTTGGGCGTTGGTTAGGACGGTGTTTTGTTTTGTATCGTTAATTACTAGGCGATCGAACAGCAACATTAATGGGCGCGCTAAAACAAGGAAAGTAGTGTTTTTTGTAACAAAATATATTACTTACTTTTAATTCTATTACACAAATTGAAACTAAATGTATGTTTCATTTTTATAGAAAAAAAGCAAGTTGAAGTTTAAAACTGCGTACATACTTTCACCTTTCTGCAAATCGCTAAGGCTCGTAGATTGTCCTTCATCGTTTTCAACAATCATTACATCATTTGAATCGTCGTCATCCATTTTTAATGCTTAATATTTGTGAAAATAAGTTTAAAATTACTGAAAATGCCAGAATTATTGTCGAAGCAAAAACGAACAACTACGTAAGAAAACGAAGGGAGCGGCAAACAAAAAGGTCGTAACAGACGTAGCTATATTTTATATTAATATAAAAATACCGTAAAACGGGGTGAATTGACCAGTAATTTTGGACTTTGACCACAGATTATATATCGATCGCTTCCGAGCAACAACTCCTAACTGCCAGTTTTACTCAAAGGTGATTTTAATGCCATCTGTTATAAAAATGTAAGCAACTTTCCTGTGACGAAAATTCGTAACTATCTGACGTTTAAAAGTATTAAAAATACGCTTATAGAAATTCGACCCATCTTATTTAGAAAATAAATTTAATAGAAATATCTCCTTTCTCAAATTTTGACGCGCAGTTTGAACTGAGAACGTGCTGGGACCTGTTCGTCTTGGCTAAAAGTAAGTTTCTGCATTATATGTGTTAAGTTCAATGTAAATGTAATAAATTAATCATTATTTTCTTATTATTATTAGTATTGGTTGTTAAATTTAAATGTAAGTGTTAAAATCTTCGTTACAAGTTTCGACTATTATTAGTTACGAGATATTTCCGGAACAAAACTTTTTCTTGTTTTATCACTATTAATTTTTATAAGAGGAGAGAGATAGGAGTTATTGTCATTAAAATAAAAAAATAACTGAATTTACTATTTTTTATAACATTCAGATTACACATAGATCCATTATTACACAATTAAATACAAATAAAACCATAAGTAAAAAACTAAAACTACTATTTTTATTAATTAATCAGGGTCACAAGGAACCAACGAATATTTAACAAGTAGTTATGGCACAAAACACTTCCTTTCACAATGATAACAGTAAATTTTAAATACATTAAAAAAACCTGAAACTTCACTTTCACTTTTTTGTTTTTGTTTTCGGTTTTTTTTTAGTTTTTGTTTTCAGGTTTTTCGAAGTGAAAACTTCTTATCTACTACTTCTTCTTATCTTTACTTCTTTTCTACTTTTGTGGGTGAGCATTTTCAGCCGTTCTCGCGACAGATGAGATTTGACACAGATATACAGTTTTCACTTCTGCCTGCACTCCCGGAGTGTTTAGTTTTTGGATCAGGTTTAACCATTTTTACTGCCGCTGTTGTTCAGGTTTAACCATTTTTAGTGCCGCTGTCACCGAAAATTCTACTCCATGAGGCGAAAGCGACTATTTCTTCAAATTGCAACGTGTACATAATCGTAACCCATTAAGGAGTTAGGTGATGAGAAGGTGCTTTCAGATGCTTCATTCATCGATACCTATTAGTGTATGTGCCCATTCTACTGGTGAAAATGGAAAACTAAGCAATTTGCTTAATCTCGCTGTACAGATCTGTTCATCACTCCGAAGATCCTCATCAGATCTTCATTTAAGATAGGGTTTCCTATCAACATTCATTCAAACCCAGTCCGACGAGACGAAAGCGACTATTTTATTTAAATTGTAACTTGTAATCGTAACCGCTGGAAGAGTTTTCTAAAGAGAAGGTGGTTTCAGATATTCCATTTATCGGTTAACGCATTAACTATTAGTTTATGGCCCAATTCTACTAATGGAAAGCAAAAACTGAGCAATTTCCTGCACTCTCAAGGTGTAATTCTGTTCTGAGAACCTCCTCCTTTTTTTAAGTCTGTTAAAAATGCAAAATGGTCTGTATAAAAACATTTTTAGTTTTGTATCCAATAAATAAATAAATATTGCGAACATTCCACACATCGGCATCTAGCCCCAAGCTAAGCAGCAAAGAAGCAACTTGTATTATGGGTGCTAGACAACGGATAATACTACTAATATACTTTTCTTTTTGTAAATATATACGTATAATACATGGAAACAACCAGACCATAGACAAATATCTAAGCATTTGACGACCCAGTTGGCACAATGGTCACCATGCCGGACTGCCAAACACAGGGTCGCGGGTTCGATTCCCGCCTCAGACAATTATTTATGCTTAGATATTTGTCTGTGGTCTGGGTGTCTGTATGTATATTAAGTATATATTTACAAAAGAAAAGTATATAAGTAGTATATCCGTTGTCTAGCACCCATAACACAAGTCTAGTTACTTAGCTTGGGGCTAGTTGGCGATGTGTGGAATGTCCTGCAATATTTATTTATTTATTTATTTATTTATAAATACTTGTCTGAGGCGGGAATCGAACCCTGTGTTTGGCAGTCCGGCATGGTAGCCATTGTTCTAACTGTAATCACCCCATTTTACGGTATCAAAAGATATATTTTGATATATTTTGATATATTTTAGGTATTTGATAACGTCACTAAAATATGTCGACCGATATAGCTCGACATATTTTATATCGACGGTGGAACTTTAAAATGTCGTAAGGGACATTTTCTCGAAAGTACACTTCATATTGCGTAGTATAGCACATTTCATGCCCTATCGATCTGTGTTATTAAAATTTTTATATCTCTTCAAATATATGGATACTAGCGACCCGCCCCGGCTTCGCACGGCTATATTAAGGATGTTTTGTACATATAAACCTTCCTCTAGGATCATTCTATTTAATAAAAAAACAGCAATAAAATCCGTTGCGTAGTTTTAAAAATCTGATTATGACATAAAAAACTTTATCATTATCACTACATAGTATAAAACAAAGTCGCTTTTTCTGTCCCTATTTCCCTTTGACTGCTTAAATCTTTAAAACTACGCAACGGATTTTGATGGGGTTTTTTTTAATAGATAGAGTGATTCAAGAGGAAGGTTTATATGTATAATACATGCATAATATAGCCGTGCGATACCGGGGCGGGTCGCTAGTATAGTATAAAACAAAGTCACTATTCGCTGTCTGTTCTTATGTATGCTTAGACCTTTAAAACTACGCAACGGATTTTGATGCAGTTTTGACGTGATAACGTTTTATAAATTGGTGAACACCTGCAATCTCAAAAAAGTGTGACGTCACGCGTCGTTACTGGAACGTCTCATGTTATTGACAAGGTAACTATAGCAACGTTTTATCGTTGCCATGGTTACCATCAATGTTTTCTTATGACGTTATTACGTAAAATTATCGTCCGGAAACAGACTTTACAGACCACCATTTTTTTTTATTAGATAGAATGATTCATGAAGAAGGTTTATATGTATAATAAGTATAATATAGCCCATAATATGGGATATATTATATCACTAGCGACGATTAAAAAACCAGTCAAAATAATAACCCATAATAATTATGGGTTATTATTTTGACTGGTTTTTTTTTCATTTTTAATTCAGAGACGTCGTAAGTCCTTCTATCTGGTATATATATGTGTTGTAAGGCCCTTACAAAAATAAAAAAGTTCAATTTGACATAAAATATATATATTTTTTCATATTGAATAAGAATTGGCGTAAGTAGTATTGGGTTCCGTACCACTGTATTCTGTTTTTATTTTTTAACCTCGACGCAAAAACAAATGCAAAAAATAGATGGCGCTAGTGATAAAAATACATGAATGAAGGGTAAATGGTGGTTTACGGTTTATGACGTATTAAAAAACTACTTACCAAATCTCGTTCAAACCAATTTTGGGTGGAAGTTTGCATGGTAATATTGCATTATCATATATTTTAGTTTTATCATTCTCTTATTTTAGAAGTTACAGACACACTTTTTACCACTTTGAAAGTGTCTCTCGCGTAAACTATTCAGTTTAGAAAAAAAAAATTTAGAAATGAGAAACCTTAATATCATTTTTGAAGACCTATCCATGGATAACACTTACGTATGGGTTTGATAAAAAAAAATTGAGTTTCAGTTCTAAGTATAGAACCCTAAAATTTACTGTTTTTTTTTTCTATTTTTGTGTAAAAATCTTAATGCGGTTTACAGAATACATCTACTTACCAAGTTTTAACAGTATAGTTCTTATAGTTTCGGAAACAAGTGGCTGTGACATACGGCAGATAGACAGACATGACGAATCTATAAGGGTTCCATTTTTTGCCATTTGGCTACGGAACCCTAAAAAATGTTGCGTAGTTTTAAAGATCTAAGATACTTTGTTTTATTATATGTAGTTACTATGTAGTTAGTTAACACAATTAATATGTTATTATTGAAATATAATTTCATGGAAATGACGTCACAGTGGTTCACAGTTTATAATTCTTTGTAATATTTACTATATTAATCGAATGGTTTAAGTACTTACACCCGAAACATTTTAAAATCATACGACATAAACTTTGAAATTTAACGAAATGTCCCTTACTACATTTAAAATTTCCACCGTCGATATATTTTAGTATATTAATATAAAATATAGCTACGTCTGTGACGACCTAAATGGTTTTTTTTATAAATGACAATTGACAGTGACAGCAATGCAATATCTAACATGAATGACATTGACATATTGAGTTAAAGGCTTAGAACAACGAAACATTGAGCCACGCCAAAATGACGCCAAATCATCACAATCATAATATTATGTTACCATTCACCAAGAGAACAAAACGCAACGAAATGAAACGAAAATAGTGCCCCCAATCACGTATAGTTTGCATGACATAGTATTGTGTTTGTCACAATCGAATAAGAGGAAATTTAATTTTGCAGAACATGCCCAGCAAAACGAGTTTGCTGCCCTGTTAAAAACCAAGTACCGAGGAGCGCGCAGCCACCACAAAACCAAGAAAAAGATGAAGATTTCTCATTCGACGATGACGATTAAGAAATTAAAATAAAATCTTTTAATCCAAAAACTTTTCATTTTATTTTAATTTTAGTGTGTAAAATAAGTACAAATTAAACGTGAGTTTCAAACATAATGGCCTAATTTGCCAAGTTGTTGCATCGACTACAGTCAGGGCAACGCCTTCGACGTTTCCCGTGCTTCGAGGCTACTCTGTAGTTGTAGCTGCCAGATCGCGTTCGGGATCTTGACGATGACCTGGAACAATCATTTTAAATAAACCTGACAGAAAAAAAAAAAGTCAACTTCGGGTGCGCGTTGCCCCAGTATGAAGCGTTCAACGAAATCTTATCCTGCTGGTGTAACGCACATCAGCGTTGGCGCAGGATTAGAGATTACTTTACAAATCCAGAATAATAGGTACTTAACTACATAAAATCTGCATTTTTTTAAATTTGGTACAGTTACCGAGCAAAGTGCCATTTTTAAGGTGAAAGGGTACCGGCGCTCTCTCCTTACAAACGTAGTCGACTGTTTCCTCCCTGGATAATGACACTAGCACAAATATTTTTGTTGCACAAAACCTATAACTGCCATGACTATTCCCCTATGTCTTGATTTTTTTTTCTTTTTCTAATTATCATAGAAATTAAGATTTAAAAACAAAAAACAAAACATATGGCATGGTCATGGCAGTTATAAGTTTTATGCAACAAAAATATTTGCTCTAGTGTCAGTATTCAGGGAAAAAACAGTCGACTAAGTACGTTTGTATGGAGAGATCACCCAGTACCCTTTCCTCCTAAGGTTGTTTTTAATATAAACCGATGGTTCCAAATATGGAACAAATCACTATTAGAAACCATCGTCCGTTCGAAAGTATAAGAAACTCCACAAATCGCGATAAATCTATCACCATTACTATATTTGTAGATGCAGATGTTAATTATTTCAAAAATAAGGGAATGTGGAGACATTCCCCTTATTTTTCAAATAATCTCTTATTTTTGAATAACCGCTGTCTGCAGCTACGAAAAAAAGGGTTCGTAAGGAGTTACAAACCCTTTTTTTCGTAGCTACAGGCAGCGGTTCTAGGACCGGCCCTTACTTAAAATTAAAGTAATAAAAAGTAAAATCAATTACATTTAGGCTCATAATTTACGGGCCTTTAGGGTATTTAATTACTTTTCCAAAAATCTAACGATGCAGTTTTAGTTTTTGGCAAAATCGGGCACGCATCTTGGTTCACCATTTTTCGCTATCTCTTGTAGCTTAGCCCCGAAGGCTCGTTTAGAAAATTAAACCGGTACTTACAGTTCAGAAAATCAAATTATAGCTTTCTTACCTGGACCTAGACCTTGGCAGTCTGGTCGAATGAGAGCAACCATCTTCGTCATCGTCTAGTTTATTGTTGAATAATTTACCCCAATATTGATAGGCGAGGTACACGAGCGTCAACAGGGCCGCTACCTGCAACCATAAAAAAGATTACTCGGATGTCCGCCATTTTTTTCCACAGGTTATTGTAAACGCGGTCTCGGTTAGAAATGGAAATGTGACATTGTGTTTCATAAGGGTTTTTGATACAAGAAAGGGTTGGGCGAACCTCGTAATTTGTTCTACGACTTTTGAAAATAATTTAGCATTTTCAAAATCGGAGCTGTTTAAATAAATTTTAACTAAAAAAATAATTAATTAGGCTTTGAAACTACCTTATGACAATTATTTAGGATAGTTTTAATACTAACTTCCTCATCCTACTCTTAATTCTAATCCTAACTAATAATAAAAATACAAAAGTTTGTTTATTTGTTTGTTCCCTCTTCACTGTCAAAGGACTGAACCGATTTGGATGAAAATCTTATTTCGGATTTGGTAGTAGTTTAGAGGCTGCAGAAGTTCCTGCACGACCGGGACTTAAGCGAGTGAAACCGCAGAACACAATTTTAGTATTAAAATATTTTTGATGTAATATCCATTAATAGCAAAAACAAAACGTAGTCCAATGCGTATAGTACGCACCAGTAAAGGGCGCGAGAGAGGCTGTGTTTCTATTTCTACAGTGGGAGTACTTTTTATTACGCGGCCCATGATGTCTGAAAATAATAAATGTAAGATCTTTAAAAAAAACCTTGTGCTGCCATCTATCGTCAGATACGTATTACTAAAAACCATAACGGTTTTTGTTTACGCGATTTTACTACTCATTAATTTTTTATACCTACCGGGTTATTAACAAAAAATCACTAAATTGCTTTGAACCACCTATCTTTATGTAGAAATCGATTATTTCTTTGAAATTTTACAAAAAAAATATTATAAATATGCGACGAATTTACCCTCACTTTTTTTAAACGAAAAAAAAACAATATTAAAATACAGTTTTCTAGGTACCTACTTAAAACTTCTGTAAAAATCCGTCAAGACGTTTACGAATTTTTACAAAAGTTTTATTACTTGTACTTTTTTGATTACATATAAATATAAGTGCTGCCATCTTTAAACATGATTTCACTACCCATTTTTTTTATACCGGGGAGTTAATGAAATCCATAATCTATAGGTATACCTACATTCCAAAAAGCTTTTTATAACAACCTTTTTAGAACATAAAATGGATAGGGTACATTCAAAGCGGAAAAACATAAAGAAATACAAACGAATAATAAAGCTATTGTTAAAATTCATGGATATGCATAATAGCTACTCTAAAGAACGCCTCGAAATAATAGCCAGATGTATTTCGTTAATGTACTACGACTATTAAATAAAATGGATTCATTATTGCCGTAATGGATTTAAAAGATAACATCAATCCTTTTTGTTTAGTTACACAATGTTTAGGAATAGGTTATAATACCTACTCCGACATCAAGACAAGACAAATACAGTACCTAAATACTATACTACAAATGACACTACTGTACTCACAGCATTAGAAATGAAATCTCATTTATGAAGGCAAGCTAAATAAAGCTAAGAGAATCTAAAGATTTTAACTACACAAATGACCTCATCACATTCACAAGACTATGTAAGAAGATGTTCAATGACTAAGACGTATTAGACCGTAAAACGAGGATATTTAAGGCTATTTTATCTTGGGCCTCTCTTAAGCACAAAAATCCGCAGACCCCATTTTACGGTTGTTACGATGGCGAAAGCAACAAAACGCAGAACGAGAAAAGATCGTACCGCAAAATTGAGCTGCCTCACCCGAACGAAATCAACAATAGCCTCCATAAGGAACTTCTTTAATCCGCTGTACAGCGTCTACGCAGATTTCTGCAGGGACACAACTCTGCATGGCCTAAAACATACTGTCGAGCCGAAACTCCACTACATCGAAAGGTAATATATTTTTTACGTAAAATTAATGATAAATTACGAGGAATTTTTTTCCAGACATACTTTGTAGAAATTTTGAATTTGATTGACGTTGCCGATGTTCTTTTGTATGGCTTTCAGTTTTCTTTTAACTTAAACTTTTTGGTTTTTTGAAGGAGATTAACTATCTTGGTTTATTCATCTTTGTGGCGTAGTCATGGCATAGTAGACGATCACTCGTCAGTCATACAAAAGGGTTGCAGGTTCAATACCTACTATGATCATACTATATTCTTTTTGCATTGTGTTGTGGCTTGCCATTAGCTCTCACATAATAAGGAGTATTGATTTAATTCTGACTTGAGCTAATAATAGACATAGGAAAAGGCATCAACGTCTCAGAAGCACGGAGGGATAAAAAATGGATACAAAAATACTACCATTCTAAAATCACTTTGCGTTATCCGTGATTACAATAATAATTCACGAGCCGTGCGGAAACTGTAAAGTTTCTCTGGTAGAGACTCTACGAGCCTCAGTCGTTAATAAAAGATAGACATCTTATGAGGCCCTCGTAGCTCTCCAGAGTCGTGGGTTCAGATCTTGCGGGAGGCATTAGATTTTGGAAAGTTTTCACGCCCGTATTCACAAACAGTACATAAGTGGCTGTTTGATATGATTGGTCAATTTTGTGCTGCTCTCTTTACTCTAGTAGGTAGGTATATAATTTTCGGCTTTATCCGTTCGCGCGTACTATGTAATTTCATAGGGTTGATTATGAAAACGGGTGTTTCTTAAGGTGAAAGGATACCGGGGGCTTTCACCATACAAACGTAGTCGACTGTTTCCTCCCTGGATAATGACACTAGCACAAATATTTTTGTGCCATAAAACCTATAACTGCCGTGACTATGCCCCTACGTTTTGGTTTTTTTTTAATTTTCTATGATCATAGAAATTAAGATTAAAAAAATATATAGGGGCATGGTCATGGAAGTTATAACTTTTATGCAAATATTTGTGCTAGTGTCATTATCCAGGGAGAAAACAGTCGACTACGTTTGTATGGAGAGAGCCCACGGTACCCTTCCCTCTTAAGTACTTATTTACCTATCTATTCGAAAAACTCAATGCCCAATTCCCAATTCCTTTTGCCCAATTCTTTGACGTAATCTCTTTAACGCCTTTACTCACCCCCTTCACACACGCTCACATTACGTATCAGTGGGACTACGCCTGTCATACTCTCACAGACACTCACACACACACTTACTTTCTTTTTCACACACACGCACACACCCACGCGCGCGCGCACGCGTGCATACACTCACTCACACACACACACACACGCACCTATCTAATTCTCCAAATTATCTTTAACCCTTTACCAGGCTATGGATTGACCTTCTCCCACATATATTTTTGGCGTTTTTTACCAGGTTTTGGTGAAGAATCTCCCACAAACTGTCAGAAACGTCAAAATAGAAATATTGAAAAAAAAAAACCTGCAACGAAACGTAATGTCACTTTATTGGCCATTTTATCTTTGATCGTCCGTTGAGCAGTTGTTTTTGTGAAAAGTGCACCGTTTTTTGTTCGTAACGGCGAATCGGAGAAATATAAGTCGTACAATTTTTTGATATGTTATAGAATTTGAGTTTTTCTAGCGATATGTGCATACATCGTACGTAAATACTTAAAAAATATCACGATATAACGAAATAAAACATGTGGGGAACCATATGACCTTAGCCTGTGAAGACCTAAATTATTGTGGGAGTCATATGCCCATTACCCGGTGAATCGAAATATTAATTTTCGCCGCGGGTTTCATTTTTAGTTTTGCTCACGGTCATTTTACATTACAATGTAATTTTACATGCAATGGGATTATGTTTTCCCACATGGTTTTTTAAGGTTTTTGGCTAATTTTCTAAATATAATTCATAATTTCTCAAACTTAACGTTATTACTCATATCAATCTATACAAAAATTACTATTACTATAAAATTTATCCGAGGCCTGGTAAAGGGTTAACTTTCAACAGCTTATTGTGAAATTCAAACTTGTAATGCCGCATCTTTGTCCGAGAATATCTTGTATTTTAATTATTGTATTGGTCGCCTGCGATACAAGCATTGCTTAGTGCAGGGGCCGCTGTTACTACCGACTTACACAATTGGACACACACTACTTTCTTGCTTATTTTTTTATAAATCCCTTATATATTTATCAATTTTGAAAATATTTATTTAGATGATAATTTTTGTTTTTTTTTATGTATAAGTTTGTTTTTGTAACCATTAAGGCAAATAAACATTTATTTATTTATTTTATTTAACTTCAACACCCCAGACTGCTATGGTTCGTGCTGACTGTAAGCGCCTTCGGTGGTGCAGTCTACTGCGCTCTCAGCCAACTATCACGCTACAACTCGGAGCCAGTGGTGGTGTCTTTACAGAGGGACTATAGACGCTGGTCCACCACCTTCCCCGCTGTGACTGCTTGCTTCTTGGAACGAATGAACGAGGATAAAGCTAGAGATGTTATTGAAATGTAAGTAGGTTCTGAATGAAAGCCTATCTGATAGTCGTACCACAGATAACTTATTGTAGTCATATGCCTCGATAAACAAAGGTTTAAGTCGTCGGGCGTGTGTGATTAGTTAACTCCAGTTTTTGAACGGCGATCGCGCCCTAACCTAACCTTACTGGACCAATTTTTAATCACAGTAAACTCTATGGTGCTGTTTAGTTTACTGAAATCCACTCAGCAGATTGAGGTTTCTGCGTAGGCATGTAAACAAACAGCAACCGTGCCATGATGCAGTAAAGTTTAAATTGGTAAGAACTTTTTCAAGTAGGTAAGTACCACCACAAGAATTATACATACGCACTCATAAAAGCGGCAATATTTTTAACCTCTTACAAGGTTCTAGACATCTCTTTCCCTCTCAGGACCTGGAATGTTACAGAAGAGTCGGACCCAGACAAGTATCAATACTACTTCGACTTCCTCGCTCTCGTCTCCGATGTGTCCTTCCGTGAGAACTTGCAGAACTTCTGGAAGTACCAGACGGACGAGACGGTGAAGGGAATAGACTTGCTGGACTTGACGCTGAACGTGCATCCTTTTAACTTGTTGAATGTTATGAAGTCGCAGTCTAAAGCAGAGGTGGGTGTGTCTCACTTTAGAGCAATGTTCTTAAAGAAAGATAGCTTATTAATTAGGTACGTACTCTACGTAGTCCACAAGTCTTCTAAGGTCCTAAACTGGACGCAAGTCTGATAAATTATCCTTCATCACAACCATCGTATCATGCTAATTGGCGCAGAATAGGGTGCAATGGCGTCGTTTGGTGTCGGAGGCCAAGATCCACTTCGGGTCGCTGAGCCAGCGTTATTATGTAACCACCATCGTACATCATCATCTGGCTTCTTCGTCTGCGATCCAGCTTTTATGGTTGCTTATAAGAGATAAGGCCGCACTTTGTGCCACTCTTAAATCTCTTTCTAATTACCTAGAGTTTCCTGCTTTGTTATCTTATATGTACCTACCGTGTATTTATTAATTTTTGTTTGTGCTCTGTTTTTAAAGTGCAATAAAGATTTTATCTACCTATCTATTTTGACCACAGAACTACAGTTTTGTGATTTTTAACCCCCGACGCAAAAACGACAGGGTGTTATAAGTTTGACGTGTCTCTGTGTGTGTGTGTGTGTGTGTGTCTGTGTGTGTGTCTGTCTGTGGCATCGTAGCTCCCGAACGGATGAACCGATTTTGATTTAGTTTTTTTTGTTTGAAAGATAAATCAGTCGGGAGTGTTCTTAGCTATGTTTGATCGAAATCGGTTTAGCCGTCTGAAAGTTATGGGGGATAAAAGTCAGGATCAAAAATCGAATGTGAGTAGATATGCTCGAGTGGGGTATCAAATGAAAGAGCATGATTTGTACATTACAAATAGCTATGTTTAATCAAAATTGGTTCAGCCGTCTTAAAGTTATGAGTTAACAAAGTCAAGATTAACAACCGAATGTAAGCAGATATGCCCGAGTGGTGTATCAAGTTAATTTGCGTCTTTTGGTTTCGTTTGTGTCTTTTTTACTTTTTCTCCCTAGTCCCATTATTAGGGTTCCGTAGCCAAATGGCAAAAAACGGAACCCTACAAAAAGAATGAAATAAAAAATTAAATTAAAAATTAAAAAAACCTAAAAAAACTCTTTACCTATAGAAAATTTCAACGAAAATGTTAAGCTATTGGTTATGGTAAAGAGCGGTCCCCCGACGTGACAATATTTAATCAAAAAAATTCACATGTACTTACCTAGTCATAATCCTGGTCATAATTTCGAAGTTATTTTTTTCTTTTTGTAGGGCTTCACGTTTATACCTTTTTTGTTCCATTTGTGGCTTTTTCTTTTCATAGTTTATTTTTCTTTTTGTAAGTTTTTTACGTTATTACTATTTTTATTATTTTGTGTCGGGGGTTTTTTAAATTTTTAATTTTAACCTATATTTATGAATATTTCTACTCTCAGATCTTTTGGTATCCAGTAATGACAGAAGTCGGCATGTGCCTCTCTTTCAACTCTATCTACGCACGATACCAGTACATGCTGAAAGACGTCGAGTTCATACCTGATAAGCTGCTGAAGTGTCATTACCATAGCGGGCAATGTTTTGTGAGGATAGATTCTATTGATAACGCTGCAAGGGTGAGTTAGATACCCCTAAAGGGAGGGGGGCATTCGGGGGGTAAGAGGGTTACGATGCCGAAGGAAAGGGTTTAGTTTCAGTTGTGGAAAATATATTTGTATGTTTTTTTCTATTTTACAGTATTTCATCCACTCTCCATTCGAAATATCAACAGCAATTTCAAACCCTACTGGAGAAGTTCAACTTGGTGAAGAAATGATTATAGATTTCAAGGTACCCTACAAAAAGTAGGTAGACATTTTTTCTGAATGACTGAACCGATTTTGATAATTCAACCCTTGATTCGTTCCGCAGGCAGTAGAGATCCAAGCTTCAACGAGTGTTAAAAACCTGAGAGTTGAGCAAAGAAGATGCCGGTATCCTGATGAATGGCTTAGCGATTCTATAAAGGTGCGAAGGGAAACCTGTAAAAATAAAAATTAAATGTAGGTTGCAGCCGCTTATATCCTAAAATACACGGCTAAAATACGAAATACTAAGGAGGTCAGAATGAAAACGTCTTGTTCAAACCAAAGAGTTTTCATTTTATAGACATAAATAACCTAAAGAGGTTGGATTAACAAATTCCGTTACAGATTATGGCAGATGTAAATGTAACGTTTTTGGTTTTTCAATTATACCCTTATCCTGACCGATTTGAAAAACGTTTTGTAGCCCAAATTAAATGTTTCTCGTAGGTACTTATTTATCATTTTGATCGTTCGCCTGTTTGAGTTTAGGAAATGTGATTGGTTTACCTACAACTGTGTTTTGGAACTTTGAGGCATCACGAAAACAAATTGTATAAAGTGCATGTCTTATGTCCCAGTTGGCACTATGGTCACCATGCCGGACTGCCAAACATAGGGTTGCGGGTTCGATTCCCGCCTCAGACAAGTATTTATGCTTAGATATAATTTGTCTGTGGTCTGGTTGTTTCTATATATTATATGTATATATTTACAAAAGAAAAGTATATAAGTAGTATATCCGTAGTCTAGCACCCATAACACAAGTCTAGTTACTTAGCTTGGGGCTAGATGGCGATGTGTGGAATGTCCTATAATATTTATTTGTTCGTTTTAAAATTTAGGAAATTGAACTCGTTCAAAGTAAAATAAATAAAATAAAATATAATGGGACATTCCACACCTCACCATCTAACC
Source organism: Idaea aversata (assembly GCA_907269075.1). Lineage (NCBI taxonomy): Eukaryota > Metazoa > Arthropoda > Insecta > Lepidoptera > Geometridae > Idaea > Idaea aversata. The sequence continues at coordinate 4,260,446 of OU026112.1, read as the reverse complement.
TCAAGCTAAGTAACTAGACTTGTGTTAAGGGTAAGACAACGGATATACTAGGTACTTTTATACTTTTTCTTCTATAAATATATACCTACCTACTTATAATACATAGAAATAACCAGACCCCAAACACATATCAAAGCATAAATACTCGTCTGAGGCGGGAATCGAACCCGCAACCCTGTGTTTGGCAGTCCGGCACGGCATCGTCGAATTAATACTGATGGTAGCAAAAACAAAAAACAACATGCCATGATTTTCCTTTACTGCTAATTTTTTACAAGCTAAATAACCTAATTGTGATTATTTGTGATTCTAATTAGTTTTTCGTACAGACTTACAGCTTCGCTCTCTGCCAGATGGACTGCAGAACTCGCCTGGCCCTAATGTTCTGTGGCTGCAGACCTTACTTCCACGTCAAAGGAGGTAGGCAAAACATCAAACTCTTTGGACCTCAACCCTAAAAACTAAAAATTGACAATGACCTATCAAAACAAAAAGTGACAGTCGTATTTTTTCAGTTTTAAAATTAATTTCTGTAATAAATTCGTATTATCGTGTTATAAGTTTAGATTTGTGTTTGTTTGTGTCCTGTGTACGCCATTTTGTTTTTTCGTTTCGTTTTTTGAGATGGCGAAGTATGCGACGCTCACGGAATGGCGTGCATTGGCAGAAATGTCGAGATACTCATCAATATTCCAAAGAACTTGGCCAAGTGTTCCTGTCTGCCTCAATGCCAGGAGATCAACTATTACTCACATACCAAAAAGGTCGTTGTTCGGTAAGTCACTCTGCATTTTAAGTCTAGTTCTCATTAAGCTAGTATTTTAGTCTAGTATTAAGTAATTTAAGAGCTAAAATTCTCGCTACTGCCCAAAAATCGTTCGCACTTTAATCTAGTTGGTACAGTTTAGGTACGAGTAATAATTGGTGTATTACAAGACGAACAGCCTACAAAACAATACACGATGTGTTGGCAACCAATAAACTCTCGTAAAATTCGACAGGTTTATTGAGTGAGCCAGTGAGCATGGACGCGTGGTGGGAGGTCCTACTCGCTTAATCAAAATAGAATAAAATAGATCGACTCGATTAAATTACTTCCTAACTAATCGACAAAATTTACGATACGTTTTACTGCTAAATTACTTACTACTAGACTGATGTGAATCCCAACCTTTCACGATGTAGGTACCTACCTTATTCCTTTCAAATCTAATCTCCAGACAAGATTACCTACCTATTTACGCATAACTTTTATTGCGTAGAGTACTCTCTCACAAGCGCTGTGTGAGCATTATTATTATTCCGCGACTTATATTTAGATAATTGATTGAGTTTGGCGTTACTGTTTGGTAAATATTTTTAATATGATTGTAATTTGATGATTTCAATTTCGAAAAGCAATGTTTTCGTTTCGATTTAATGCCAAAACACTACAATTAATAATTATGAACCTACCTACGGTTCTCTTAATAGTACTTAGTAAATTGTGGGACTCAAAGGATTTTTTTCAATTGCCTAGCCTATCACTTTACTTCCAGTTAAATTTTACTTCCATCTACATCGTTTTGAACTTTCAAAGTGTGTCAATTTTGTTATTAATAAATGAACAGTTTATAATAAAATTAAAAACCTATTTAATAAGTAGCAATAAATTAAGGTTAGCCCCAATTTCAACTGACTGTATAAAAATATATTTTAACCCCAACATGAATTCGTCCGCGACGGATACTGAGTCCTCAGCAGCTTCTATACGTATCAACATGATGCCACCGAAATTTCGGCTGCATAGAGACGTCATATTCACTTTAGAGGACCTTTTTGGTATGTTTAGAGAAAGCAAAAGCATTAAAGGCTTCTTCTTCAGCTTCCAGCCGTAATAAATCAGTGTTTGTATCTATAGTGGAATGTTTGAAGCTTACGAACCGAGGTCCTTCGAGCTATCATCGCTTCTTTTTATAATGAAATTCAGATATACAATCATAACAGATTGTTTGCCGTGTCTAAAGCTATTCGGTTGTCAGTTTCTTTTGCACGCAAAGAAATTTACGGCTGCTCTCATAAACACACCTACATATTGGTTTGAAAAACCTTAGTGCCTGTGCTTCTTTTTGATATTTTTAGTATTTTTATTACCTATTTCCTTTATTATAAGATTCTTAATTTTGACTTATTCAGGTAAGTACCTAATTATGTTCAATTTATTTTGTACCTATTTATTTGCTTTAATCTTTTTTAGCTGCACACTCCTAATAACAGTAGGTTTTTGTGAAAAGTATTATTTTTTATATTGATTGTTTCTATATTTCGTGTGCTTATCTAATTAACGTTATTTTAATTTATTCTATTTTAATACATATTAAGTATATAAAAGATCTTGCGATAGATTTCTATGTATCTAATGTGTTGTTTTTTTCCTGCAGCCTCGCTTGGAGGTACCACAGCGCTGTTTGTCGGTGCCAGCGTGCTCACCGTCATCGAAACGGCTATGTTCATCATTAGACGCACCGTCGACTTTGTTTATAATAAAATTACTGAACGTTTTGTTAGAATTAATTATAATCCTTAGCTTGAATGAAAATGTGAAGAAGTAAATGCGTTTGAAGAATTTGGTGTGTACCTATTGTGTAACCTGCCTTAATTGAGGTCAATGGTATCTATCGAATGATACTAGATGGCACCACTTTGGTACGACGATGTTTGTAATTAGGCTAATTTGGACAGTGTTCTTTCTAAATAAATATGACTATATTATATTTAATTTATATCAAAATCCTTGTTGTTGTTTTATTGCATTAACCTAGCTATGAGTAGAAGGTAGAAATGAGAACTAAGAATTAATGGATACGTAGGTACCTACAACTTTAAGAATTTAACCAGAATTTTACAGATATTTGACCTACTTACAAATAATTTTACCTACGAATTTATATCATAGTATTAGATATAAGTTGTTACCTAGCGCGAGGTTTTGTGGTTATAAGCTGCTATCAGTTGATAAGTGTACTAAAGTAACAAGTTTATTACATACCTAAAGCATACCTATTACCACGGCCTATTATAATAATTATAAAAATGGGAAAATTCTCACGTAAATATCTATTTATTTACTTAATTTTCTAAAAATATTCAACTTATTTATCAAGTGGAGTAAGAACAAAACGCAGACGTCAAACTCGGTCAAACAACAATGGCCCCGCCCACTCACTAATATTATTTACTCACGAAAGAATCTAACCTAATTTTATTAATGAAAATAATTAAATAACACAACGAACGAACGAGAAAAATGTTTCTTACGGCTTGCACTTTCATCCTTAACAGTGGCTGTTATGTATTCAGCTTTATTTACAGTGTTTTTGTGTTTTTACATACAGTACTACCGTTTGGACTTGATGTCGGTATTTTGGGAGTTTCTGCGTATTTTTTAACAAGATTGAAGAAGCCAGATCCCAGTAATGTTACCAGTGTATTCGGTCCCGAGCCAGGTTCTCAGGAAAGTATGCTGCACCCAGAGAAAATGGTCAGTTGTATCGCTCACAGAGGTGCTGGTTTGGACGCCCCAGAGAACACCTTGGAGGCGTTTCGTTATGTGAGTTCAACCTTTTTGATATCCTCTTTTCAGCCAGTATTTTAATAAATAGTTTTATAATAAGTTTTCATTCAAAATTTTCGCGCTTTCACAAAGTACCTAGGCAGCTTTACATGGCAGTAGGTATTCTGTATTTCATGGAAAAATCCCCCACAGCAACAAATATGTAGGTAAGTATCATCTTTATGTGATAAATCTAAACCAATATAACAAGGAAATAATTGATTTTCCTTTACATGAAGGCCATTTCCTTATTGACACAATATTCTTCATAGAGGAAATTTTTTTGAGGAAAAATTAGTATGGCCCTGCATATTCACCCTCGTGCTCTAGATCCCGTGGGAATATCGGGATAAAAAGTAGCGTATGTTACTGTCAATGAATCAATGTATCTTCACACCAAATTTTATTAAAATCGGTGCAGTACTTTCTGAGTATTCATTACAAACTAATTCAAATCTTTCCTCTTCATAATATACAAGCAGCGCTCCGTGGTTTCACCCGCGTAACTCCCGATCTTATGGGAATATCGGGAGAAAAGTAGCCTATGTCATTCCCATTGAATCAATGTATCCTCATACCAAGTATCATCAAATTAGAAATTTTTAAACAATTTTTGTATTGATATATATCACTAAAAACCATTTGATATATATCGGATATATATCATGATATATATCCATTGATATATATATCCTCGAACCCTGGTTTACGGCTGATAATTTTATGTGATAACGTCATAGAAAACAATGAAAAAATGAGTTTTTTTTGTTATTCCTTTTTTATCCCTTTATAACAACTAACAAGCCCAGATGAGCGATAATATTATTAAATACTCTGTTTCCTAAGTTACCATGACGCATGACGTCACACAATATTACCGTGACACTTTTTTGTGAATGCAGGTGTTCCATCAATTTATTAGACTTTATCACGTCTTAAATATCTAAACAGTCCTCTTTCTTCTATGTTCCAGTGTGTAGAACATGAATGCAACTTCATCGAGCTCGATGTCCGAACGTGTCGTGATGGTAAACTTGTGTTACTCCACGATCAAGGTCTTGAACGTCTGGCCGGGTCACAGCTGTCTGATGTACACGAGGTCGATTGGGAGAAGATTAAGAATATCGACGTTGGTTCTACACATCCTAATAGGTAAATCAATATTGCAGGACATTCCACACATCGCCATCTAGCCCCGAAGCTAAGTAACTACACTTGTACTTGTATACAAGTGTAGTAATAGAATTTCGGAAAATCCTTTCTTATCGGATGCCTACGTCATACAAAGAACACACAGTTTCAGGTCTCTACTATCAGCGATTTAGGATCTGCGTTGATTCGTCAGTCAGTCAGGACAAAGTATTTTATATTAATAGAAGATTGGCGACTTTTAAAATACTTACTAGAGAAATGGCATGAATCTAAAGTAGTATTTAACTTGTGTTTTCCAGGAATAAGTTCAAAGAAGTACACTTGTGTTTGTTAGATGACGCTCTAGACTACCTCCTTGCGAATAACGTTAGAGTTATTATTGATGTAAAAGGAGAAGATGATGATGTAAGTTCATTTTATATTATACTAGCGACCCGCCCCGGCTTTGCACGACTGTATTATGCATGAAACACTCAAAAAACCGCATCAAAAGCCGTTCCGTAGTTTTAAAGATTTAAGCATACCTACATAGGGACGGCGAAAAGTGACTTTATTTTATACGACCCGCCCCGGCTTCGCACGACTATATTATGCATGTATTATACATATAAACCTTCCTCTTGATTTACTCTATCTATTAAAAAAAATCGCATCAAAATCCGTTGCGTAGTTTTAAAGATTTAAGCATACATAGGGATACAGAGACAGAGAAAGCGACTTTGTTTTATACTATGTAGTGATGATAGTGACTAGCGACCCGCCTCGGCTTTGCACGACTATATTATGCATGAAACACTCCATCTATTAAAAAAAATCGCATCAAAATCCGTTGCGTAGTTTTAAAGATTTAAGCATTATATCCTATTTTTTTCAGATTGTGAACGGTATATTAAAAACATTTAGTGACAGACCGAGTCTATATGAAAATGCAGCGATAACTTGCTTCAATCCATTGAAATTATATCAAGTAAGGAAAATAAACAGGTCGTTTAATAGTACATGTGTGCTCTATTATAATAAATTACCTAAAGATGTATATGACATGTCCATTAACAAATTCAAAACTTTTATAAAGCATAAATTATGCGGTAAGGCGTACTATGATACCTCTTCGTACCTTAATGATAAGAATCCATGGATGTGACTTTAATTGCTCCATTTCAAATAATACTTTCAAATATTTGTAATATTGATCTTTGTGAGCGTGATCACATGAAAACAAAACAACCCCCATGAGTTTCATGTGCCTTCTCATTGGTGGGCGCGTTCCGAAGGCACACATCCTAACTTAGTTTTTAAGACGATTTTATGTGGTATTTATACTTAATGTATTAAGCATCCAAAGAAATAATAAAATTGACTTTGACTTTGAAGTATAAAGTAAAAGAAATTAAGAAAGCATTTTTTAGTACACTGTGTTTTTTATATATATGATAGGTCATCGTTTGACCACTATCACCCCTGCCTGATGGTAGGTGACGATGCGGCCTAAGATGTAGCACGCGGTGTCTAGAAGATACCTATGTAGGGGACCCAGTAAAAACACGGATTATATTCTTGGAAACACTTCGTATTTTTATTTTACAAAAACAAGACCGGCACATTATTCGCCATTTTCTATCTTATCTCTAACTAGCGACCCGTCCCGGCTTCGCACGGCTATATTATGCATGTATTATACATATAAACCTTCCTCTTGAATCACTCTATCTATTAAAAAAACCGCATCAAAATCCGTTGCGTAGTTTTAAAGATTTAAGCATACATAGGGACATAGGGACAGAGAAAGCGACTTTGTTTTATACTATGTAGTGATAGTGATTATTTATCAGATGGTAGCAGAGCGTGGTTAAAAAGCGAATCTGATTAAAGCCAATTGTTTTCAGATACGCAAGAAAGATCCTAAAATAATAGGTGCGATCAGTTACCGCCCTTATTGCTTCAGTGCGCAAGATTACGACGCTGAAAACGGACCGAGCAATCCAAGGTAATCTTATCTATACATATAAAATGCTTTGTCCTGACTGACGGATCAACGCACAGCCTAAACCGCTGATTGTGGAGCCCTGAAACTTGGAGGGTGTGTTCTTTGTATGATGTAGGCATCCGATAAGAAAGGATTTTCCGAATTTCTACCCCTTAGGGTGTGAAAAAGCGGGGCAAAGTTTGTATGGGACAACTTGATTCCTTGGTTCCTTTTCGACTTTTACGCGGACAAAGTCGCCGGCAAAAGCTAGTAAATGAATAAAATGATAAATATAGCAGGACATTCCACACATCGCCATCTAGCCCCAAGCTAAGTAACTACACTTATGTTATGAGTGCTAGACAACGGATATACTACTTATATACTTTTCTTTTGTAAATAAATATATGTATACTTATAATACATAGAAACAACCAGACCACATACAAATATATAAGCATAAATGCTTGTCTGAGGCGGGAATCGAACCCGCAACCCTGTGTTTGGCAGTCCAACTAGGTCGTCATATTAAAGTGAAAGGGTACCGGCGCTCTCTCCATACAAACGTAGTCGTCTGTTTCCTCCCTGGATAATGACACTAGAGCAAATATTTTTGTTGCATAAAACCTATAACTGCCATGACCATGTCCCTATGTTTTGTTTTTTTAATCTTAATTTCTATGATAATTAGAAAATGGAAAAAATCAAGACATAGGGGCATAGTCATGGCAGATATAGGTTTTATGCAACAAAAATATTTGTGCTAGTGTCATTATCCAGGGAGGAAACAGTCGACTACGTTTGAATGGAGAGAGCGCAGGTACCCTTTCACCTTAAGAAATGGTCATGACAATGATGATGGTCAAAGTCAATTTTTTCATTCCTTTCGATGCTTATGTATATATACATTGATCACTTGGAATCGTCTTAAAAACTAGTTAAGTGATTGTATTGTTCATAGGTTTGGATCAGATGCGATAACCCACACAGGTCTCCGTGTGCTGGACGCTTTACATGCTGCGTTGTGGCGATGGTCGGCGAGATGGTGCAGTGCCAGCGCTGTGTTATTGCACAAGGATATCGTTAGCCCGTATGTATCTTGTACTTGTACTTGTATACAGGCTGTTTTCCGCGATTAGACCCTTTTAATTGGGTCCTTTTTGCGTGAAGATGGAGTAGGCTTGCCCAGCACCTACTACCCTCTCAGCTTAGTCGACCATGTCCAGAGGAGAGAACTTGTCAATACTTCTGGAGCCAACTAAGCCGCGGGTTTCATCACGATGTTTTCCTTCACCGTAAGAGCAATGTCAATTAGCGCACATAAATTTTTCTTAAGAAAAATACATTGGTGCACGGCCGGCCTGGATTCGAACCCACGACCTTCAGAATGAAAGTCGAGGTATCTACCACTAAGCCAACACCGCTCTAGCCCGTATGTATAGTATGCGTCATAAGTCCACTAACAGTTTGCTTCAATCTATACATATAAAATGCTTTGTCCTGAATGACTGACTGACTGACGGATCAACGCACAGCCTAAACCGCTGATCGTAGAGACCTAAAACTTGGAGGGTGTGTTCTTTGTATGACGTAGGTATCAGATAAAAAACGTTTTTCCGAAATTCTACCCCTAAGGGGGTGAAAAGGGGGGGCAAAGTTTGTATGGGACAATGTGATTCCTTGGTCCAATCTACTAATTCTACGCGGATGAAGTCGCGGGCAAAAGCTAGTAATACTATAAACAAGTATTGCACTTATGACCTTATAATAGACGTTACACACAAACATGAACACTTAAATTAAATTTAATTTAAGAGGAAAGGGTACCGGGGGCTCTTTCCATACAAACTATTACATACGTGGTCGACTGTTTTCTCCCTGGATAATGACACTAGAGCAAATATTTTTGGTGCATAAAACTTATAACTGCCATGACCATTCCCCTATTATTGGTTTTTTAACGTGATAACGTTTTATAAATTGGTGAACACCTGCAATCTCAAAAAAGTGTGACGTCACGCGTCGTTACTGGAACGCCTCATGTTATTGACAAGGTAACTTTAGCAACGTTTTATCGTTGCCATGGTTACCATCAATGTTTTCTTATGACGTTATCACGTAAAATTATCGTCCGGAAACAGACTTTACAGACAACCATTTTTTTTTATATTTTTTAATCTTAATTTCTATGATAATTAGAAAATGAAAACATAGAGGCATAGTCATGGCAGAGGTTGCAACAAAAATATTTGTGCTAGTGTCATTATTATCCAGGGAGGAAACAATCGAATACGTTTGTATGGAAAGAGCGCAGGTACCCTTTCCGCTTAAGTTTAGTATGTACTGGCGACCCGCCCCGGCTTCGCACGGCTATATTATGCATGTATTATACATATAAACCTTCCTATTGAATCACTCTATCTATTAAAAAAAACCGCATCAAAATCTTTTAGTTTTAAAGATTTTAGCATACATAGGGATATAGGGACAGAGAAAGCGACTTTGTTTTATACTATGTAGTGAAGCTACTTCGTATAAGTTCTATTTTTGATTACTAACACTTTTTGTATGGACCATACTTTTAGTTGTCTGAATTTTTCATTTTTTATTATTTTTAGGAGTGAAGTTCGTTACTGGCGTGATTTAGGCGTGAGATGTATCGGATGGTCTGTCAACCGTCCGTTGGAGAAGCTGTACTGGCGCGGAGTCCTCAAGGCGCCGTATCTTGCCAACACGCTGTTAGGCGAACCTGAGGTCAGTATACTAAATCTGGGGCCCTACCGCGGTAAGTGCGTCGGCTTATCCCAAATCGCGTCTCACAATGGGCGGAAATTTTAGCTTGCCTTTCATAGAAATTTTGTCTAAATAAATTGGAATTCAGGTATTGTTTTATCACTGGATCTGTCAAATCAGGAGCCCTATTTTTGAATCGTTCGCCCCGTCTCGAGCGCTCGATTTCTACTGATACTCGTACGACATCGGAAATTCGCTATTTTTGAACCGCTCGATCGTAACGAGTGGTCTCCACCACTCGCCACCGACAGACGAGTGGTAGAATAAACGTCAAACGATCATAGTCAAACATTCGGAAACGATCTTTGAAAAATATTTATAGCTTTTGAGATTATTTCGGATGTTCGTCGGTAATTACCGGTTTTTAATTTTCTCCGTAAAACGAATAAAAATCGACATATCAAATTTCGACGACGAACGATTCAAAAATACAGAAAATTGGTGTCATGCGACTTGGAAGTCGAACACGACTTGAAGGCGTATACGACGAAGCTATGTCACACGAGCGATTCAAAAATAGAGTCCCAGTATCAAATAATTGCTTGACTTTACCAATGCCATTAAAATGCTAAAAGAGACCAGGGTCGATAATTAAAACAAAAAAATAGTAGGATGAAACCCATTAGAAAAGGAGGGGAATATTATAAAAATGAAAGGAAAAATAATTTACGGGCGATCTGAGGTCGGGAAGGGGATAAGGGTGAGTTTTTAAGGGTAAAAAACAAGTACTATGGAAAAAAGTCCAATGGCAAAGTTGTAGGTAATAAAAAGATCTAAAACTTTTGTGTCCACACTTTTTTCACATAACCTCAAAATTCCCTTAAAAACTCCCCTTCCCGACCTCAGATCGCCCGTAAATTATTTTTCCTTTTATTTTTATAATATTCTCCTCCTTTTCTAATGGGTTTCATCCTACTATTATTTTTTTTCACTTTTTATTATTTTTAAAGGCTTCTACCTTGGTCTACTAGTAGTAACCAGATGACAGAAAAGCCTTTGGACGCTTTGCCATAGTAACTTAAATTGCTGCGGTACATTTTGAGACCCATGCCAATCGATAAAGGGCATTATGGCGAACAAATAATGCCTCCACATCGAACCGCTAAAACGTCTCGGAAACGAGATATTTCGATATGAAGACAATATTTGTTCGCTGTAATGCCCTCTATCGATTGGCACGGGTATCAAAATGCACCGCGCAAAAAACATCACTATGCCAAGGCCCCATACTAAATGTCCGGACCCCTTTTCTCCCCTCTCTTCTCTTTTTTTGACGACCCAATTGGCACAATGGTCACCATGCCGGACTGCCAAACACAGGGTTGCGGGTTCGATTGCCGCCTTAGACATGTATTTATGCTTAGATATTTGTCTGTGGTCTGGTTGTTTCTATGTATTATAAGTATATATTTACAAAAGAAAATTATATAAGTAGTATATCCGTTGTCTAGCACCCATAACACAAGTTTAGTTACTTAGCTTGGGGCTAGATGGCGATGTGTGGAATGTCCTGCAATATTTATTTATTATTTTCTGTCTTTCCTGACGTATACAATTTACCGCTTCAAATAAAAATTACGTAAGAAATAAATTTCAACTTGCTAGTTCCATCCGTTCGTGAGAAATCCGGTGATTACAGACAGACGGACGGACGGGAGTGATCTTATAAAGGTTATTTTTTAAATTGAGTGACCGCGAAATTTCTAACTTTTTAAAGAAAACGAAACTAGCATTTTAATCGCATTGTACAGGCTTAATCTTAATGGATTTTCCGATAAAAAATTACAGGTGGAGAAAAAGCAAGATATAAATAAAGATAAGTCCGAACAAGCGGAGCCTTTTGTCGAAGAAACTATAGAGACTGAGAGAAAAGTGTCCTCTGGACAGAATTAAATTACAGTAAAATATCTTTTGAGGAAATAAATACATAAAAATGTTTTTACAAAACTTACTTTTTACATCATAATGTTCTCAAGGCATTTTAATGCAACATTTGAGGCTATATACAGAGAAAATTAGAGAGTCTTTTATGCAAATAATTACATTAAAATACATAAAAATGTTTTAACAAAACTGACTTTACATCATAATGTTCTCAAGACATTTTAATGTAATATTTGAGGCTATATACAGAGAAAATTAGAGAGTCTTTTAGGCAAATAATTACATTAATTTAAATTAGAAGGTTTTTACAAAACTGATTTTACATCATAATATTCTCAAGACTTTTTTATGTAACATTTGAGGCGATATATAGAGGAAATTATAGAGTCTTTTCGGCAAATAATTACATTAAATCACATAAAAATGTTTTTACAAAACTGACTTTACATCATAATGTTCTCAAGACATTTTAATGTAACATTTGAGGCTATATACAGAGAAAATTAGAGAGTCTTTTAGGCAAATAATTAATTAAATCACATAAAAATGTTTTAACAAAACTGACTTTACATCATAATGTTCTCAAGACATTTTAATGTAATATTTGAGGCTATATACAGAGAAAATTGGAGAGTCTTTTAGGCAAATAATTACATTAATTTAAATTAGAAGGTTTTTACAAAACTGATTTTACATCATAATATTCTCAAGACTTTTTAATGTAACATTTGAGGCTATTTATAGAGGAAATTATAGAGTTTTTTCGGCAAATAATTGCATTAAATTACATTAGAATGTTTTTACAAAACTGACTTTACATCATAATGTTCTCAAGACATTTTAATGTAACATTTGAGGCTATATACAGAGAAAATTAGACTGTCTTCAAAGCAAATAATTACATTAAATTACATAAATATGTTTTTACAAAAATGACTTTACATCATAATATTCTCAAGACTTTTTAATGTAACATTTAAGGCTATATATAGAGGAAATTATAGTCTTTTCGCCAAATAATTGCATTTAATTACATTAGAATCTTTTTACAAAGCTGAGTTTACATCAAAATGTTCTCAAGACATTTTAATGTAACATTTGAGGCTATATATAGAAGAAATTATAGAGTCTTTTTGGCAAATAATTGCATTAAATTACATTAGAATGTTTTTACAAAACTTACTTTACATCATAATGTTTTCAAGACTTTTTAATGTAAAATTTGAGGCTATATACAGAGAAAATTAGAATGTGTTTGAGTGAATAATTACATAAAAAATATTTTTAAATAGAACCACATTGCAAAGAACTGACATTAGGGCCTCAGACATTTAACCTTATAAATGTTCTGATGTTTTTAGAATTTTAAAATTAACTCTGTGGTCTGAAAAATTCATTAGTTTATTTTAAAGTTTTCCATAACTTGATCTAAAAACATTTTCATGTAAATATTAAAACGAAGGATGATAAATATCATGCAATTTTTGTTTAATTCATTAAAAGTTTAGGATCTAATGGTTTTTGAATTGAAAATTGTTTTTTTTTGTCTAAAATTTTAAAATTTAACATATTAGTTTTCCATATCCTTAAATAATCTAATATCCTAAAAACATTTTCATGTAATTATCATATAAAAAATAAATTAATAATTATTTAAAATTAAACGTTAAGGATCTGATGTTTTTAGATTTAAAAATCGACTTTTTTTGTCTATTGATTTCAAAATTTAATGTTAAAGGTGGTCGCAGATTGATCAGAGCCGAAAGAATCGAATTTTTGCTGTCCACGGGAAAAGGTACCTTACTGTAATAGAGATAAGGTACCTAGATTTATATTTCCGATGACGTCACCAGAGTCGACCGATTCGTCAGAGGCGGCCGACTCTGAAATATAAATGTACCTTATCTGTATTAATATAAGGTACCTTTTCCCGTGGACGACAAAAATTCGATTGTTTCGGCTCTGATCAGTCTGCGACCACCTTAAAAGTTTACTATAGACGTGAATGTTTTTCGTTATGTTTGTTTGTCTCAGATGAACGAATCGAGGCGAGAAACAGATAAACCTACCAAAGAGTTAGATGAAGAATAAAAAAAAGGTTGGTTTTAATTACTTTTTACTAATTTTAAGTTACTGGCCGGTGAGAGACGTGCCTCAATTTGAAAAAAATAGTGCGATATTATAATTATTATTGGTAACATCATAGTATTTTATCATGTTACCATGACGTAATGCAGAACGGGACGCGTCATGTTACCGGAACATGAGACTTCGAATGCAGGTGTTCTATTTATTTGATTAGACATTATCACGTCAAAAAGTTCGATTCATAGCCTTTTTCGCCTGCGCTTAGTCGGCCGTGTAGTGATTATCGCACCCGCATGGTACCCCGTACCATGGTTGCTAGTTCAAATCTCGCCTCGGTGCTCAATGTAAATGCATTTTCCTTTAATATTTCTAGATATACCTACTGTTGCCTCAAGCTATAAACATAACTAGCGACCCGCTCCGGCTTCGCACGGCTATTTTATGCATGTATTATACATATAAACCATCCTCTTAAATCACTCTATCTATTGAAAAAAACCGCATCAAAATCCGTTCCGTAGTTTTAAAGATCTAAGCATACATAGGGACAGACAGCGGAAAGTGACTTTGTTTTATACTATGTAATAATGGTAAAATCAATTTATACTAATAAGTATTATAAAGAGGAAATATTTGATTGTTTGTTTGCATTGAATAGGCTCCAAAACTACTGGACCGATTTAGATGAAACTTGGTATAAAGATACATTGATTCATTGACAGTAACATAGGGTACTTTTTATCCCGATATTCCCACGGGATCGGGAGTTACGATGAAACCGCGAGGTGATACTCGTGAATAATTAAATCATTAAACTAATATATATTTTTTCTTTTTTCAGGTTTATTCATTCTCGCTGAGAGAAAACGAGTAATCACAGATTTTTATTTACACGAAGTATTATTTGTACCAAAAAAATATTATGTTATTTTTTATATTTTTGACGTTAATTTATGCACAAATTTTAAAGTAGGTATTTTGTTTTTTTACTTAGACAAAGTTGATCAAGTATGTAAATTGAGGTTATTTTTAACTCACACGATTTGTAATAGTAATTATTTTCTCGGGTCTTATGCACTAAAATTAAAAATTCTCCAAAGTTTAGGAGTCCCCTAATAGTAGTTTACCACACAAGGTATGTAAGCGAGCTAATAGCTACTTACAACCGAGGTAAGTATACTACTTTACATCATTCATGCGAGGTAAATAAAACCTTCGGTTTCAAGATGACAGAAATCAGGCGTGCCGACCACTTACTCATCAGACGAAGTACTTGACATGATGAACTAACACTTTTAACTGTCATAAACTTGTATGTTCTTTTTTTAAATTTTAATACAGTCGCTAGTCGTCGCAACGCAAGTGAACAAACATTTAGTTCAAAATCATGTTCAAATGAAATGCCGCCAAATAATTTTATGTAAAAAAAAAAGTTTGACCAAAGAGTTTTGCATAACTTGAACTGAAATGAAATGCCACCATTTTGATCGTTTTTTTTTTTCAGTTAAAATTTTCCGTCATTTTATAAGAAAAGAGATTGGTTAACCAAGGATTTTGACATAGCTTGAATGGTAAAGTGAACTTTACAGTTCAAGCATTCACCCTGTGCTTGAATGGTAAAGTGATTTGAAAATGGAACGTTCTATCAAAACAATGCACTGTGTTGTAAATGACAACTTACACAGCCTCTTACCATACTAGTAAATCCTACTTACCGAGCAGTATGATGTAAATAGTATTTAAGATGCTTCTATACTTTGTAAACAAGACACTACAATGTCAATTTAATCACCATTTACGATAAGTAGTCTTTCAGTATTCGAGCGTATTTATTTTATTTCTCTAACTTCGACGTTTCGACTATGGGATAACCCCTGAGGTAAATGCATTTAGCTAAATTTATATAAGCACAAAGATTAACCGTTAAATGCATTTAGCTGAATTTGTTTAAGCACAATCTCATGCAAGCCGCTCCTTACTAACCGTTAAATGCGTTTAGCTAAATTTGTTTTAGCACAAGATCAGTATTCTTTCAGTATTCGGGCGTATTTAGGAAATGCCATTTAGGAAATGCATTTTGTTTGCTAGCTAAATTTATATAAGCACAAAGATTAACCGTTAAATGCATTTAGCTAAATTTGTTTAAGCACAATATCATGCAAGCTGCCCGAAATGCGTCGATTAGCGATTAGGGTTGACATGCACAACAAAAAATAAATGTGTTTAAGACCTTAAGCATGATTAACCTGTCAAAATGTCAAACTGATTGATTATCAATATGGTGGTTATTGAAATAGAATTTAATTTTAGATTAGGTACACGTTAAATGCATTTAGCTAAATGGAGGATGCCAGAAAATGTATGAACTTTGGTACCCGCTCCAATAGGATTAAATGATATGCCATTAAAAAGGTAATAGAATGTGGGTTAATATTTGACTATTGACTTGTCTTGATTTTTAGTCCGATCGAAGTAATATAACTGCCAAGTTTCAAAAATCAATAGTAAATCATCAACATACATCTCGTACGTTAATGTTTGACTATTAATCGATTATTGTCAAAGTTGACGACTATTTACAAAAAATTGAAATAAAACTTAATCAAAACTACCACGCGTACGAAGTCGCGGCAACAGCTGATATATGAATAAAATGGTAATTAGACATCGTCTCACCATTGTTAATATGGCTTAATAAAAGTTAGTATAACTCTCAACGGACTAACATTTAGAAAAAGTCGCCATAATAACTTCCATTTTCATTGAAAAGAGCTATCCAATGACGTATTACACATCGTTATTGGAAGTGGGTACCACTATTGGCATCATCCTTTGTTTAAACAATACCATGACCCGATAAAATAATTACTTAGACACAAGAATTTTCCAAATTGCAAATTTTATTGGAAGTTACTTAATAAGTAGGTAACAGTAGCGAGGGGTTCCTACAACCAGATTTCTGTCGGCTTACTTTTACAGAAATATCACCCCTTGCCACTAATACCGTACTTGCGGGTAATAAGGGCCACTAAAAGGTTTTTTTAACCTGAATTTTAGTGACAAGATATCAAGAAAATAAACAGAGATTGATAATAAAGCATATAATATTTGTTTGATGACCTGTTTTTAAGTTAGTTTTTTCTATTTTTACGAAATATTTAGTTTTTAATAAAGGTCGCCCTTATTCCTCGCAGGTACGGTCGGCAGCATAATTGCAGACCCACCGTAGAACTCCAAAACTTCTGTTATAAGAATGTTTTCTACACAAGCAAGATTCTAGACACCTTCTTTAGTTGAAGTTTAATGTCTTCATGAATTTATTAAACAAAAATTATTAGAATGAAAACATTCCAATAATGGTAATGTTAAAAGTCTACGGTGGGTCTGCAATTATGCTGCCGAGCGTATTTTAGTTGTTTGTTTCAATTAGATATAGAAAACAATAAAAAAAATTGTAAAATTATTTTAAAATATTAGTAAAAAAAACCGTTTGAAAAAGAACTTTGGACGCTTAGATTTATTAACCGAATGAACAAAAAGGGGTTTTGTGTTTGTCAGTCTGTCGGTGAAGCATTAGATTTTAATATAGGAATGCAAAAATACGCGGTGATCCTCCTAAGCCATTCCGCGAATGAAAATCGCTTAAGAGGAAAGGGTACCGGGCGCTCTCTCCAAACAAACGTAGTCGACTGTTTCCTCCCTGGATAATGACACTAGCACAAATATGTTTGTTGCATAAAACTTATAACTGCCATGACCGAATTCGCACTTGGCTAATTTTTTCCTACCTTATCTCTTAAACTCGTGACTTATCGAACTTTGATGGGCATTAAAATAATTTCCTTCAATTAAATGAGTTTAAAATTGATTGTATCCAATTTATTAGCTTCAATGTCAAATAAATATTAGTCGGAGAATTCTACTTTGCTTAGGAAAAAACCTCTTTAAGAGGAAAGGGTACCTGGGGCTTTTTCCATACAAACTATTACAAACGTAGTCGACTGTTTTCTCCCTGGATAATGACACTAGAGCAAATATTTTTGGTGCATAAAACTTATAACTGCCATGACCATGCCCCTATTTTTTGTTATTTTTTATTCTTTTATTTTAATTTCTATGATGATTAGAAAATAAAAAAAAACAAAACATAGGGGCATAGTCATGGCAGCTATAGGTTTTATGGCACAAAAATATTTGTGCTAGTGTCATTATCCAGGGAGGAAACAGTCGACTACGTTTGTATGGAGAGCGCGCAGGTACCCTTTCACCTTAAAGTGACATTGAAAATTTTTACGAGTTTTTTTCCGGAATTAAGCTTTTTTTACCTGGATTTGCCATGTGTAGATGTATACAGGGTTAAGAGGAAAGGGTACCGTCGCTCTCTCCTTATAAACGTAGTCGACTGTTTCATCCCTGAACACTAGAGCAAATATGTTTGTAGCATAAAACTTATATCTGCCATGACCATGCCCTTATGTTTTTTTTTGTTTTATAACTCTTACTTTCTATGATAACTAGAATATGAAAAAACCAAGACAAAGGGGCATAGTCATGGCAGTTATAGGTTTTATGCAACAAAATATTTGTGCTAGTGTCATTATCCAGGGAGGAAACAGTCGACTACGTTTGTATGGAAAGAGGGCCGGTACCCTTTCACCTTAACCCTGCAGTCTACACACCTGGAAAATCAATTCAGGTGAAAAAGTTCAAGCCTGGAAAGCTAAAATGACTTTTCAATGTCATTGCATAGAAGTAGAGTAGCCCTCAATCGCTTTTTTATAATATACTAGCAACCCGCCCCGGCTTCGCACGGCTATATTAAGCATGTATTATACATATAAACCTTCCTCTTGAATCACTATCTATTTAAAAAAAAACCGCATCAAAATCCGTTGCGTAGTTTTAAAGATTTAAGCATACAAAGGGAAATAGGGACAGAGAAAGCGACTTTATTTTATACTATGTAGTGAATATAAAATGCTTTGTCCTGACTGACTGACGGATCAACGCACAGCCTAAACCGTTGATCGTAGAGACCTGAAACTTGGAGGGTGTGTTCTTTGTATGACGTAGGCATCCGGTAAGAAAGGATTTTGAAATTATTTTTTTTAAATTGAAAGGATATTGATAATTTTGAAATTGGATTTTGAAGGATTTTATTCCTACGCGGAAGAAGTCGCGGAATAACCAGGTAGACCCTGTGGTCTAATTCCCCCGTTTTGTTATTCGAAGGATAAAAATGCACTTTGCTTATGCACTAGTATTGTAATTTATAAATAAAAGTTGTTTGTGTTTAGTATTGAATACCAATTAAATAATTATGATAAATGATTCCTTGTACAAACGTACTTTTAAGTATGTATGACGCTTTTTTTTTTTAATAAAACATTTTTAGTGATTTCTGTGTTTCATTTTTGAATTACGAAGAACTAGCGACCCGCCCCGGCTACGCACGGCTATATTATGCATGTATTATACATATAAACCTTCCTCTTGAATCACTCTATCCATTAAAAAAACCTCATCAAAATCCGTTGCGTAGTTTTAAAGATTTAAGCATATACAAAGGGAAATAGGGACATAGAAAGCGACTTTGTTTTATACTATGTAGTGATAGTGACAAACACAGGAAGGAAGAAATGTACATTACCTACAATGAAAAAAGAAACTAAGTAGGTATACCTACCTACTTAAGATAAAAGTGACAAAAAAGAAAAAAAATCATAACTAAGTACCTGCCTATTCTGTGTGCCTCAAAGAGGGATAAACAAGGAACGAAATGCCTGTTTTGCGTGGCATTTAGTTTTCTGTTTCCCACTCTAATAAACCGACCCCTCGATTAGAGTGTCACAAAGATTAGCAACGGATCTTTGATTTTGGGCCATTTATTCTATAACTAGCGACCCGCTCCGGCTTCGCACGGCTATATTATGCATGTATTATAGGTACATATAAACCTTCCTCTTGAATCACTCTATCTATTAAAAAAACCGCATCAAAATCCGTTGCGTAGTTTTAAAGATCTAAGCATACAAAGGGACATAGGGACGGCGAAAAGTAATTTCATTTTATATAGTGTATAGATATAGAAGTGATAGCAGATTCGATATCTGCCGTGACGAATTTGACCTCTGAATCCAGAATTTTCGAAGTTATCTATAATTGCTATATTACCTATCAATTAAATTATTGAATAAAACTATTAAAATTGACTAATAATCTTTTAATTAAAATTCTTTAACAAAAAAAAATAAAACACATCAACTCGCTGAGGAAAAAATGTACTTCACATCATGATAAATAATACATTTACAAGATCACGTTATTTAATAAATTAAATTGCACACCATGTGCCTAATAGCAACGACTTAGGGCGTCCATTTTAAGCTTGGAGTGTGTTAACTTACGCAAGTTTGGAGTGTAACATTCACGCCAGATCTGAGTGTTTACGCCAGTTTGGAATATCAGTGAAAAACGATTTGTATTCATAGTCATTATTTTCCCGACATAATCGCTTATTTTTTTATTTCTCTTCGACGTTTCGGCTTCGATGTTAAAATAGTCATGGTCGCGAGGAACCCGGGAAAATAATTGCTGTCTTGGAGTGTTTTCGATTGGAATGAATGTTACACTAAGAAAGGGCATCAATAGAAAGAGGTAGCTGTATTCGTTCGCGTATACAAGCTTCTCTTTCTGTCTTTTGGCTTGTGACGTACCCCGAACTACTTTTTACGCTAAATTGGGGTGTGTAGTAAATTATAATACGCGTATGAGACACCGTTATATGGTCGCGTATAAATATTTCTCCTTCTACAATGGCATATTATGTTACATTCCAAACCAGCTTAACTAGTCATTCCAGAATGGCGTAAATAGTTTGAAATGCCCCTTGTAACCGTCGCCCTACAGCCCAACTAAACTGGTGCAAAGAATGGAGTGTAGTGTAATAATAGATTAACATTCCAAACTGGCTAAACTAGTCATTCCAGAATGACATAACTTGCTTCTAGCTTCTGAAATCTCAGCCCTTGGTAACCGTCTTACAGCCCAGCAATGATGGTAGCTGGGTCCTCAACACCTTCCTTTATTTTCCTCAAGAATAGTACAGCTTCACGACCATCGATGAGTCTGTGATCGTAGGTCAGAGCGATGTACATCATTGGTCGGATAACGACCTGTCCATTCAATGCGATTGGTCGCTCGAATATTCCATGCATTCCAAGGATTGCTGATTGGGGTGGGTTTATGATCGGTGTGCCCATCAGAGACCCGAATACACCACCGTTGCTAATCGTAAACGTTCCTCCGTCCATTTCTTCGATGGTCAACTTCCCCTGTCTGGCTTTTTCAGCCAATCCGGCCACAGTTAATTCAATATCTGCATACGTCATCGTATGTACGTTTCTAATGACTGGTACGACCAAGCCTTTAGGCGTAGCAACTGCCACGGAAATATCAACGTAATCTCTGTAGATTATTTCATTGCCTTCGATCACTGCATTGCAGACAGGCTGGTCAGTAAGAGCGTTAGCGGCTGCCTTCACAAATGGAGACATAAGACCTAATTTCACAGCGTGTTTCTTTGTAAAAGCATCAAGATACTTCTTCCTGAAGGCCATGATATGCGACATGTCAATTTCGTTGAATGTTGTTAGCATGGCGTTGGTGTTTTGCGCGTCTTTGAGTCGTTGCGCGATGCGGAGACGCATCCGGTTCATCTTTACGCGCTGTTCTGAACGGGTACCAGCGATTTCCTTGCTGTAATCTGCTGGAGGAACTTTAACTGTAGCAGTTTCGATCGCTTGAGCGTGACGGATTGCTGCTACAGGGATGGATGAGATAGGCGCTGCAGGAGGGGGTGTTTGACGAGGTGGCGGCATTTGAGGAGGCGGAGGTGGGGCTGATTCTTGCGGTGGGGCAGGTTTTGGAGCCGCTGGCGGCGGCGGTGGCGCTGCCTCTTTAGGAGGCTCAGGCTTAGGAGCCTCCGGGGCCGGAGCAGCGGCCTCCTTCTTCGGTGCTTCACCAGTAATATCAATCTTGAACAGCTTCTGCCCTGCTTTAACCGTATCACCATCGGCAACGTAGAACTCTTTGATGACTCCGTTTCCAGGAGACATGACTGGTATCGCTGTCTTATCAGTCTCAATTTCTAAGACCACTTCATCGGCACCTACTGAGTCACCGACTTTCTTGTCCAGTTTAACGTCGCCTTCGGAGACGGAATCAGGAAAACTAGGAGTCATGACATCTTGAACATCCCATAGGGAATTAGTGAAGTGAATTGCGGCGACTTGGTTGTTTGCTAGGATGACCCTAGTTTGGTTTAATCTTGATGCGGCTTGAGGTAGGGCTCCGAAGACCTTGGGCACCTCAGTGGACCTGAATCTCTGGAGACTCTGCCCTTGTCTCCGGTACAGAGTTTGTATGTGCTTCGAACAGCGTCGTAACATTTTTAATTATTTGAGATTTTTACCTGCAAAGATAGAAAATAAATCTTTAGGAAAACATATCACTATCACTACATAGTATAAAACAAAGTCGCTTTTTCTGTCCCTATATCCCTATGTATGCTTAAATCTTTAAAACTACGCAACGGATTCGGATGCGGTTTTTTTTAATAGAATAAAGTGATTCAAGAGGAAGGTTTATATGTATAATACATGCATAATATAGCCGTGCGAAGCCGGGACGGGTCGCTAGTAATAATATAAAGCGGTGTTGGCTAAGTAGTACCTGGACTTTCATTCTGAAGGTCGTTGGTTCGAATCCCGGCCAGCCGCGCACCGATGAATTTCTCTTAAGAAAAAATGATGTGCGCTAATTGACATTGCTCTTACGGTAAAGGAAAACATCGTGATAAAACCTGTGGCTCAGTTGGCTCCAGAAGTATTGATAAGTACTCTCCTCAGGACATGGTCGACTAAGCTGAGAGGGTAGTAGGTGCTGGGCAAGCCTACTCCATCCTCACGGAAAAAGGACCCAATTAAAAAGGGTCTACAACCATTATAATAATAATGTATCTACAAAATCAATTTTATTTTAGCTCTAAGAAAAGCAGATATTACCAAACACAATTAAAAAAAAACATTCTTACATTTCTGTTATTTCTTACAACTACCCCCCCAAAAACACTTTTTCTTCGCTACTTGCTACAATTTGCTAAGAGTATATAAAACTAAATATACCCTTAGCGAATTGCATTGAGATTAGATACTTTAAAACTGACATTTTAAAGTCGCTTTTAATATAGCAAAAAAACCAACCAATCACTATGCTTGAATCCATAAAGGTAAGCTGACAGGAAACAGGTTGTATGAACCCTAGCATAGGTACTTGGCAAAAGTACATTTCATGCCTGGCATAGAATTGGGCTAAACCAAACACGACCCAGTTGGCACAATGGTCACCATGCCGGACTGCCAAACACAGGGTTGCAGGTTCAATTCTCACACAAGTACTTATGCTTAGATATATGTCTGTGGTCTGGTTGTTTCTATGTAATATAAGTACCCATATATTTACAAAAGAAAAGTATATTTAAGTAGTATATATATCTATTGTCTAGCACCCATAACACATGTCTAGTTACTTAACTTGGGGCTAGATGGCGATGTGTGGAATGTCCTGCAATATTTATTTATCTTTTTCCATGGTTGTTATAGATAGTGACTATAAGGTATTTGGACCATACCCTGGGGCTCTATTTTTGAATCGCTCCTGTGACATAGTTTCGTCGTGTATGCCTACAAGTCATGGTCGCTCAAGTTCCCGCACTGGATCAGTAGTCCTACTGAGTAGTTCAACTGGTAGTGCAAATGATACTTTATTGTTTCTCTAGTACTACCAGTAGTACAAATGATACATTATTGTCGTACTGGATCAGTAGTCCTACTCAGTAGTTCAACTGGTAGTGCAAATGGTACTCAATTTGTTTCTTTAGTACTACCAGTAGTACAAATGATACATTATTGTCGCACTGGATCAGTAGTCCTACTGGGTAGTTCAACTGGTAGTACTCAGTTTTTTGTTTTTATTTTCAGTAGTTTGGTTATTTTTTTTAGTTTAAGGAAACGTTTCATATGACGCTATGTATTTTATCATTGTCATAAATTGATTTCTGACACATTTGCAAGGAGTTTTATTTAGTTAAAGTTAACATTGTATCAGTTGTACTACTAGTTGTACTTTCTATCAATGAACAAACGAGAAGGAAATTGCTTGTATTTTTTTAGTAGTACTAGAGAAACAATAAAGTATCATTTGTACTACCAGTTGTACTATCAATGAACAAACCCGAAGGAAATTGCTTGTATTTATTTTTGTTGTACTAGAGAAACAATAAAGTATCATTTGCACTACCAGTTGAACTATTTAGTAGTACTACTGATCCAGTGCGCAAGTTCCAAGTCGCATGACAACAATTTTATTAATTTTTGAATTGTTCGTCGTCGAAATTTGAATTTGAAATTTGTCGACCCAGTTGGCACAATAGTTACCATGCTGGACTGCCAAACACAGGGTTGCGGGTTCGAGTACCGCTTCAGAAAAGTATTTATGCTTAGTCTGTGGTCTGGTTGTTTCAATGTATTATAAGTATAAATGAATTTACAACAGAAAAGTATACAATTAGTATATCCGTTGTCTAGCACCCATAACACAAGTCTAGTTACTTATCTTGGAACTAGATGACGAGATGAGTCTGAGGCGGGAATCGAACCCGCACGCCTTTGTTTGGCAGTCTGGCATGCAAATTTGACGACCCTCTTTGAAGAGTGATTCTTTACAAATTCTATGATTCTAAATAAATAATATTGACTTTTAACCTCTGATACTTGATAGATCAAGACAAGTAGCAATCCCTTGGAAATATTAAGATCAAAAGCAGAGTATGTGTTATTCCAGAGGTCAAGCTATCTACAGACCAAAGTTTCATAGTAATCAGTAAAGTAATTTTTGCATGAACAAGTTAACAAACATAGGTAGGTATGTACAGTCACATTACCAATTAGCTGAACCCCACGTAACTCAGAGCTCATTCGCATATCTGTTAAAAAATATGGTACTTCACCTCTTCAGTTATTATTTTTATATTGTACTAGCGACCCGCCCCGGCTTCCCACTGCTATATTATGCATGTATTATACATACAAACCTTCCTCTTGAATCACTCTATCTATTTAAAAAACCGCATCAAAATCCGTTGCGTAGTTTTAAAGATATAAGCATACATAGGGACAGACAGCGAAAAGTGACTGTTTTATACTATGTAATGATAATGATGACAAATTGGAAATTCCCATAGCATTGAAGACCATGTGGGTGTTCCCACGGAACATAACTAGTAATAAAATCAATACAAAATCAGAACGTAAGTTAGCTATAAGTAAAATAACCCATAAAAAGTTGAAAACAAACTGCAATTAAGTAATAAACAATAGAACACTATTTGTTAATTAAATTGTACATATTTCACAACTCCAATTAGTTACAAGGTTGTATTAAATAATATAGTTTTTAAATAAAACCTTTTTGCAAAGAAAGGAAAAGAAAATTCTGTATTTTTTCTAGACATTGACAATTTTTTTCTATTGATTTGACAGCCATGAATTAGAAATAAGGAAAGAGGAAAACATGTTATTTAGGTAGAAATTAAGAAGAATGATGATTTAAATAGTTATAAATAGTGTAATTAGATATAGCAGTGACCGGTTTATATTGAGTTTAGGAAGTTTTTATAGATTGGAAGCGACAAACAAGAGGAGGAATAATTTCAAGGTTATGTACGGAATTTATCACAATTATTGACATAAATGTAGTTATAGACCACACCCCTTACCTTCTGGAGGCGGTAAATAATCACTATCAGGCACTGATTAATAAATTCACGGGCAAAATATGTTACATAAGCCTCGAACACATGACAGCTGGGTAGCACAGTGTTAACACTAATACAGTTTTCAAGCGTTATTTATTGCATTTCTCGTGTAACAACCGAGTTTCAGGCGTAATAAACGATAAGAACTGATACTTCACTTTGACTTTAGACGCTGCTTTGTTAAAAATTCGTATGTTGAGGCCCAATAGTCTACATTTATTCAATTCGATTTTTCTTTCGGCTGGATTCAAGTTGGCTGGTGAATGGTACAGACAGACCTGTCAAAAGATCCCACATGACCTGGAAAAGCATAATTTCGGCATTAGAGCGAAAACGCTACATTTTAGCACAAGGTGAAAGCACGAGTGCAAAAGAGATAGATAAGTTTAACATTGTTTCTGTAATGACTTGATTCTTCGTGAATAGTAACGTAAAATGCGTTTTGTTCGTCCTAGTCGTAGTTGATTTTTTTGCTGAAACGCCCAATGTAGAACTCTATTCAATGATTTTATAAAAAAAAGCCGAAAATAATTAACTGCGTTCAAAATTAAATGATACAAAATAGAAACACTCACGAACTTGAAGAAAAACGTTTGTAAATACACGACAGCGACTTGAGTCTATTACTTGGGTATAGATGGCGCTCTTTTACATTTTAGGCGGTACCTTATTTTTGAAGTACCTACCATACAACAAGAAGTATTTTAATAAGTTATAATAATTTTATAACATATTTTTATTAAGTTATTTAACATAATTTTTATTATTTTATTAGAGGTTTTTTATTACAATTTTTTTTTGAGGTAACTTTTCTACTCAAAACTAGATGGCGTTACAAGGACCCACGGAAATAAGAACCGTCATAAAACCTTTTTACTAGGTCGTAACCATGGAAACAAAAAAAATAACATTGAAAATAAGTGTCACGCACGTAATTCTGTCAAAATAGTGTTTTTACAAGCGAAAAACTACATTAGTTTCTAAGAAATATAAACTTATAACCGAGCTAAGCAAGTTTTGTAGGTACGTTTTTTAAATAAAAAATCCGGGATTTTTCTACGTTTTTTCGTAACTGTGTCAAGGTAGGTTAATTATTTCATTAATAATTCATGTTTCGGGCAGTTAATCTGCGTAAGTGATTATCGGTAGGTAGGAACTTTCCTACTTGGGTAAGTAGGTAGGTGGTATAAAAAGTTTTTGGGTGTGTCTGTTTGTGAAAATACCATAACTATGGTTATACTTATAATGTGCTTATAATAAAGGCAGAGAGGATAAAAAGTCTGTCCTTAAAAGCAAATTATTTGTCAGACAAATGAAAAAGAACCCCGACTCCAAGGAAAATTATTGCATATATTTTTTTAACGGCTGAATTGATTTTGATCATAGCTTAGAACACTCGATTTTTTCACATTTCAAACAAAACAAACGTAATCAAAATCGGTTCATCCGTTCGGGAGCTTCGATGCTACAGACAGACAGACACACACAGACACGTCAAACTTATAACACCCCTCTTTTAAAATGAGTGAGAGAAAAAAACGAGTACTTATTGAAAATTTTAATTTCAAAAGTCTAGCTATCATGGTTTATGAGATACAGCCTGGTGACATACATACAGACTGACGGACGAACAGTAAAGTCTTAGTAAGAAGGTCCCGTTTTTAACCTTGCTTAAGGGACACTAAAAAGTAGTAGGTACTTACTTAGAACAAAAATCTATACTTTTTTAAATTACAGAATAAAAATGCAAGCAACGAAAAAGACAGCGGCGTCATCAAAAAAAGAAAAACCAAAAGATGAACAGAAAACTGAAGAAAAGCTAAAAAAGACACCTTACAGCGCTTCAACGCCTAGAGAATACGTTTCAAAATCATCTTATTCCGATATTTATAAAAATAATAAAAAGGTGGAAGTTCGTAAAACACCGAGAAAGGTCTCAGGTAAATATTTATTCCCGCGTAACTCCCGATCCCGTAGGAATATCGGGATAAAAAGTAGCCTATATCGCATGCTGAGAATTAAAGTGACTCAATCCAAAATTCACAACTTTTGGCAAACGAGGAAAATAAGTTTGAAAATGAGAAATTCGATCATTTTAATCTTTCAAAAATATAAATAAAACTTCGATTTTTCGATTTTAACTACATAATAAAGAATTATACTAAGATATTTTTTATTTGAATTTAAAATAAATTTGACATATTTTGTTTAAAATAAACGATAAAAATAAAAATCTTTGTCCCTTTAACACTAATTACTAAATGATGGATTTAGGTCCCTTTACCATTAAAATGGTGTAATAATTTAGACCTAACTTAAATTAGGTCGTTTTACTGTTAAATTCTTTTTGTATAATCAACTAGAATTAAACAAACTCAACTCCAAATTGGTCATTTTGCGACAAAGGGCAACAATGCCGCACCTACGAACTACTAGCGTCAAACTAGCGTAATACAAAATTCGTCTCTATTACGCCGGCGGAGGTGCAAAAATCGCCATTTCTGTTTCCGCCAGCTGAAAGAATGTTCGTTTTTAAGTCATTCTGTATACTTAACTCAATTTATCGAATTTTTGAGTTAGGTCACTTTCATTCTCAGCATGCGATATGTTAAGCCAAGTCTCTAGCTATCTACATACCGAGTTTCATTGCAATTGGTTTAGTAGTTTCTGCGTGAAGGAGTAATAAACATACACAAACTATCACATAAACTTTACATTTATAATATTAGTAGGATTTATACAGCACCATCTAGAGTCATCTAAGCAAAGATTGTCTTATGATATTACTAGCGACCCGCCCCGGCCTCGCACGGCTATATTATGCATGTACTATACATATAAACCTTCCTCTTGAATCACTCTATCTATTAAAAAAAAACCGCATCAAAATCCGTTGCGTAGTTTTAAAGATCTAAGCATACAAAGGGATATAGGGACATAAGGACATAGGGACAGAGAAAGCGACTTTGTTTTATACTATGTAGTGATAGTGAAGTGATAACCGGCTAAGTGCGTGTCGGACTCTCGCACAAAGGGTTCCGTACTTTTATATTCTGTTTTTATTACGTATTTGTTGTTATAGCGGCAACAGACATACATTATCTGTGAAAATTTCAACTGTCTAGCTATCTCGGTTCATGAGATACAGCCTGGTGACTGACAGACAGACGGACGGACAGTGGAGTCTTTAATAGGGTCACGGTTTTACTATTTGGGTACGCAACCCTATGGTGACGTAAAAAGTTGGAATAGGCTAAATAAGATCGGCCTATTGTGCCGCTCTACACGTGTAAGTTTGATGCTTTTTTATTTATCTTTGTGTGTGCAGTAAAGCATAATATTATTTACTAGCGACCCGTCCCGGCTTCGCACGGCTATATTATGCATGTATTATACATAAAAACCTTCCTCTTGAATCACTCTAACTATTAAAAAAAACCGCATCACAATCCGTTGCGTAGTTTTAAAGATTTAAGCATACGTAGGGATATAGGGACATGGGGACAGAAAAAGCGACTTTGTTTTATACTATGTAGTGATCTATCTATGAGGGCGTAGCCGTAGTAGAGACGAGAAAACGTCTTGTATGACTAAAGAGTTTTTTAACGCAATCAACTTGAAAGGTTGAATTAGCAACATTAAATAAAAAAGACACACCTAACTTTAATTGCTCCATTTCAAATAATTCAAAAATATTTGTAATCTTGACTTTTGTGAGCATGATCACGAAAAAGAAAAAAAAATCCCATGAGTTTCTTGTGCCTTCTCATTGGTGGGCGGATTCCGAAGCCACACAGCCCAACTAAATTTTTAAGACGCTTCAAAGTGATGTCATGTATTGTATAATTTCAAATGAATAAAGAATTTTTATTTTTTGATATTTCTTTCGCATTGAAAGTCGAGGTCACTAAGCTTAGATACTGCTCTGCTCTGGAATCGAACCAGCAACATTTTTTTCAGGTGCATCTACAGCTACAAATGTGTCTCCAATGCAAGGTCTACTGAAATCCTCAAATTCATCACTCAGCCTAAGAACAGTTAAAAGAACTGATAGCAAAACCAATTTACTACCTAGAAAGTTACCCTTCACAAATATAACCGTCAATTCGCCGGTTCATAAAAGAAAAGATATAATTAACAAAGAAGATAAAAGCAAAGAAGTAAAAACCAAAGATAATGATAAAAAAGTAAACGATGCTAAAAATAAGACTAAAAGCAAAGATGAAATAGCTAAAAGTTTCAAAAGCAAAGATGAATTAGCTAAAAGTATTAAAACCAAAGAGAATATAGCTAAAAACCTTAAAAACGAAGATGAAATAGCTAAAAGTGTTAAAAACAAAGAAGTTATAGCTAAAAGTGGCAGTGGAAGACAACGTACTAAGACAAGAACTTTAGACGATGCTGAAATTAAAATACTTACGCCCGAAGCTGTAGATAATAATGTTGAAATGATGAATTTGACACGAAAACTTGCAGCTAAATCTAAAGTTTTTTATGTTGATTTGGAAGACGAAACGAAAAAGGTGATTTACTTTATTTTACACATTATAGAATATTTTAACAACTAAGGTTATTTGAAATGGGTTATATAGCATGTTTTCTCGTGAAAACGATGCTTGTGACAGCCTCAGAACATCAAAAAATCAAAACAAAAGTAAATATATCCCAGTATAAATAACTTATTCAGTAGTGAAAATAACCATGTTGGTTAAAATTTTACGCAACTCCATTTAGTTCAAAACTAAGCTAAACCTGTACAATGCTAACCAAAGAATACCTACATTGGCTAACATTTGATTGCTCACCATTTATACTTTCTTTTAACTACCGCGCTATTTCAAAACCAAAATTATCTAAATCGGGCCCAGCCGTTCTCAAGTTAAGGAAAATAGTGATTCATTTTTCATATATTACTAGCAGCGCTCCGCGGTTTTACCAGCGTAACTCCTAATCCCGTGGGAATATCGAGATAAAAAGTTGCGTTTGTTATTTCCAATGAATCGATGTATCCTCATACCAAGTTTCATCAAAATCGGTCCAGTAGTTTCGGAGCCTATTCGTTACAAACAAAAAACGATCTTTCATGTTTTGTTTTATTAGTGTAGAAGATTAAACAAAAAACATCCATACTTGAAACAAATAGGTTTTAGACAATTAAATTTCTCAATAGATCATTTTTATAGCATTTCAAATGTATGTTTAAAATTTTAGTCAAAGAAGGACAAATCAAGCGACGAAGAAGTGAGCTACGAAGATGATTTCGAAAGTTATGAATCTGACTTCGATTCATACCATAGTGAACATAGCGAAGCGTCTGACAAAAGCAACGTTGGTGAAAGCGAAGCAAGTGAAAATAGCGAAGGAAATGAGCAGGAAGCTACTGTAAGTTCAAAAGAAGGTAAAGATGAAGAGAAAATGCTCGATTCTGGTAAGTTAATTCTTTTAAAATATGAGAATAATATAGAAATTATTTATAATTCTATAATTAACTAGCTGCGCTCCGCGGTTTCACCCGCGTAACTCCCGATCCCGTGGGAATATCGGGATAAAACGTAGCCTATAACCTTCCTCGATAAATGGACTATCCAACACAAAAATAATTTTTCAATTCGAACCAGCAGTTCCTGAGATTAGCGCGTTCAAACAAACAAACAAACTCTTCAGCTTTATAATATTAGTATAGATAATAAAAATATGTATATTTTTGAACACGTCTAAATTTAAAATATTGCAGGTAATTTCGATTTACGTGATCGTTCAGCGAAATCAAAACCTACAGTTATGGATTTTATTCAAGAAGATGAAGAGGGCAAAAGAGCCTCTTTTACTGATGAAGGGTTTCAAGAAATGAGCAGTTCCAGCGCTGTGTCGAGTATTAAAACAGTGGAAATTTTAGATAGGTAAGGAACAAAAAAGATATGACAAAATCGCTGAGTTGGTCAATTTGCTCTTTTAAACTTTTCAGTAGATATTTTTTTTAAAGTTTGGGTTACCTTAGGGTCCAATAATTTAAACCAGTCTCATTTATTTCAGACCACTATTTATAGATTTCACAAAATCTCAAAGAAACAAACAGAAAAGGAAAATTAACGAGAGATTGAAACAAAGAGCGAAGGACCTACTCAGTATGATAACTCTTCACGAAATGTCTTACTCGTTATTCGAAATGCAGCCTATTTCTTACGATTTATATATGGCAACATTTGGTAGAAATAATTACACCCAAGCAGGAGTGCAGACGTTTGATGATGGTATCACTGAAGAGGTTCAGACTGACGAAGTTGTTATGGCACATAAATGGACGCAGCACCCTATAGATTTTTCGAAAATAACATGGAAAAGTTCTAAAGTAGGACGAAAATATAGCGAAATAACAGAAGATTATTTAACTAAGTTTACATTTTTGCTTAAAGAAGACGGCGATGATAAAAAAAAGAGTCAGATTGATTCGGATGAAAACTACAACTCGAATCCTCTACGAATTTACTTCGAACAAAAAGATGGCGTCGGAGGCGATGAAATACTGCCCTTTGAGACTTACAAATCGAAATTAAAATGTAACGATTACAACCCCCAAAAATTAAATAAATTCCTTAAGAAATGTGAGAGTAAAATAAGTAATATTTTGTCTAAAAATACTGGTAATAAACGCACTGATTTAGTAAAATCATCAAAACTACCATTTAGCAAAGGTTTTTCTACTATCCCCAAAACAGTACAAAACGATAAATACTCATTTTTAAATCCTACTAAAATAGTAGGTATTTTTCTATCGGATACTAAAAGTAATCTAATTTTAACTGTACATAAAAATGCTCAATTTATTGATGGTAGGAAAAGTTTAATGTGTCTGTGGGACTTAAATGTTGCCAGAGAACCAATGAAAATTCTTATTACCATTGATGATGTTGTACTTGGTAGATTTAAGGGCAACACTGATGGAATTTTCGTTGCATCATTAAAAGATAGGTAAGGAGAAACAATAGTTAAAAATCATGGTCTGACTGTCTGACAATGCGCAGTCTAAGTTTTTAAAACAAGGGATTTTTAAAACTAAAATACTTTTTATTCTAGTTCAATACATCTCTGGGATTTGTCAGAAGAGCCAATGGGTTTAGATAATGTTACCAGTGACGATAAACCTACTGAATTGGTAGAAATAAGCGAGAAAGGTCTCACTGACACTGAAAGGGACAGAGAATGGAATTTGAAAAATAGTAACATTGGTCTTCATAAGGTAATAATTAGTTTAATTAAAGTATAAGACGTAATCTGTAACACACTACTATCCCAGATTGTTTCATAAAACCCTATCTTATTCCATTCAAACTTTATTTATTGTTAAGTTTATATTTTCAGAAGTTTTCCTATAATGCTCTCCTTAGTTTCATGACAATACTAAGCTAATCATCCATTACAGACTTTTAATTTTTCGCTTCGCCGTAAAACCACTCATAAAGCAAGACCTTTGACTAAATATTCGCTAAATGGTTTGTTTCATTAATTAAAAATACATAGATAGTAAGATTCTTAATTGACTTAAAAAAGGGGTAGGTTCTCAATTCAATGATTTTTGATAACGATGTTCATCTATACTAATATTATAAAGCTGAAGAGTTTGTTTGTTTGAACGCGCTAATCTCAGGAACTGCTGGTTCGAATTGAAAAATTATTTTTGTGTTGGATAGTCCATTTATCGAGGAAGGCTATAGGCTACTTTTTATCCCGATATTCCCACGGGATCGGAAGTTACGCGGGTGAAACCGCGGAGCGCAGCTAGTGTAAAAAAAAATAACAAAAAAAAATTACAAAGTATTTTAGAGCTAACAGCTAAAATAAACTAATAAATTGTTGCAAAATGGATCCCAACTCAGCAAAATGGTTTTCATTACTCATACTCCGAAAGTAGGTCTAAAGATGCCTGAAGAGCGTGTAGAAAATAAAACTTTCAGCCCTAGGGAAAATCGCTTTCACTGACAGCTGTCATGTCAAATTATGGCTTCGCACGGCTTGTGCAATGTGCATGTAGCCAGTATCCGTATCATTACGCATTATGAACTTCAAAAACCTAACCTCCTTGCTTTAAGTAACACCAAAGAAGAACACTAAATGTATATAACCTCTTTGGTCCCAACCTTGTAAGAGGATCAGGTAGTATGGAGTCTCTCATTCACTCTCGTTGTTAGGAAGAATTTTATGTATTATTCGTAATGAAAAGCACAGTGTTTACCTCGGGTGAAAGACTCATTAAGTCCCTCGAACTATTAGCGCCCTCGCTACGCTCGGGCGCCAAACTCCGTCTCGGGACTTGTAATGAGTGACTTTCACACCTAGGATAACAATGTACTATTTTTTCTTTATTTTATTGAACATTTTTTTGTAATCTCATAAGAATCTTCTCGCACAGTGACACAAAAGACTCATGATGAACAAGATATTGAGAAGAAAGGGTACTGGCGCTCCCTCCATACAAACGTAGTCGACTGTTTCCTCCCTGGATAATGACACTAGCACAAATATTTTTGTTGCATATAACCTATAATTGCCATGACTATGCCCCTAATTCTTGTTTTTTTTTTAATTTTTTAATTTTCATAGAAATTAAGATTTAAAAAACAAAACATAGGTCATAACATGGTCTTGGTCATAGCAGTTATAAGTTTTATGCAACAAAAAT
Organism: Idaea aversata; assembly: GCA_907269075.1. Lineage (NCBI taxonomy): Eukaryota > Metazoa > Arthropoda > Insecta > Lepidoptera > Geometridae > Idaea > Idaea aversata. The sequence goes on along the minus strand of OU026112.1, from coordinate 4,226,419 downwards.
ATTTGCTCTAGTGTCATTATCCAGGGAGGAAACAGTCGACTACGTTTGTATGGAGAGAGCGCCGGTACCCTTTCCTCTTAGATCCCTAAAGGTTAAAGTTGTGTGATTTTAATTATTTTCAGGATCACAAATCCAATATAGATATAGCCCTTCAATCAAGTGCGTATACAAACAGCGCTACAAATATGAATGATAAAGATTTGGACTGTATCACTGGATTAGAAATTATAACAGAGGGCGCCAATTTGGATGGAGGGAAGAAAATTATAGGACAGGTATGTAAAGTGTTACTTGCTGTTGTTTCTTTCATTGATAGAGAAAGAACGAAAGATAGGGAGAGAGAAAGAAAAAAAGATATACAGGGTATCCCGTAATTAATGGATAAACGGGAAGAGGACACAGTGCCGGTAGGTACAGAAAAATAAAAGTTATGCTCCATGAAAGTCTTAGTTTTCGAGATAATTATGTGTAAGAAATTTTGAAAATATACATTTTTTTTAATTTATCAATACTGCAAATGATCCAATCTGTTTTTTGGATTCCAGGATAAATGTGCTATCGAATGCAAACTATTAAATAAATAAATATTACAGGACATTCCACACATCGCCATCTAGCCCCAACCTAAGAAACCAGACTTGTGTGGGTGGGTATGGGTGCTATACTACTTAAATACTTTTCTTTTGTAAATATATACTTATAATACATAGAAAAAAACCAGACCACAGACAAATATCTAAGCATAAATAAGCATAAACCACAGACAAATACCTATGCCTCAAGCATACTGTCCAGTATTATACCGATCGTAGGACTCCGGTGTATGCCTGTTTTCTCGACCTCTCCAAGGCCTTTGACCTCGTTTCATATGAGATTCTATGGGGAAAGTTGAGAGACAGGGGTGTACCGGAGGACCTGATTGGAATTCTGCAGTTTTGGTATGGAAATCAGGTCAACTTTGTAAAATGGGCTAACTCACTGTCTGAACCATACAAGTTGGAGTGCGGAGTCAGACAGGGAGGACTGGCGTCCCCTAGACTCTTCAACTTGTATGTTAATGACTTGATAGTCGAGCTTAGCAGCATGAATGTCGGTTGCAGGATGGATGGCGTCAGCGTAAATAACATTAGTTACGCTGACGACATGGTGCTGCTAAGCCCGACTGTGGGGGCCCTTAATAATATGTTGAGAGTTTGCGCGTCCTATGCCAAAGCGCACGGCCTAACCTATAATGTAAACAAATGCGAGTACATTGTCTTTAAGGCCGTTGGCAGATGTCCCGTGAATGATCCAATGATTACTCTGAATGAAGTCCCAATAAAAAGAACTACCTTATTTAAATATCTTGGACATCTCATTGCCGAGGACCTTAGGGACAATGCAGATATTGAGAGGGAACGGAGGGCGTTGGCTGTGAGGAGTAATATGTTGACTCGTAGATTCGCACGCTGCTCTGATCAGACAAAAATTACACTTTTCAAAGCTTATTGTCAGAGCTTCTATACGGCCAATCTATGGGTCAGTTACTCTAAGCAGTCACTTGATGCCCTCCGTGTCCAATACAATAATGCTTTTAGAATGCTGTTGGGGCTGCCTCGCTTCTGTAGTGCTTCGGCAATGTTTGCGCAGGCCCACACAGATGGTTTTCACGCAGTAATTCGCAAAAAAACAGCCTCCCTGTGTAGCAGGATGCGGGGCAGCCGGAACAGCATTCTGAAAACTGTGGCGGTTAGGTTGGAGTCACCTATTCAGAGGCACTTTCGTGACATTCTCATCACTAAACACAATCTAGTGTATGATTGACATGTTTCTATTTTTATTTTATTGAATGAATTTTTGATTTGACATTTTGATTGCTACTAACATTAGGTCTAAGTTTTACTAACAAATGGAATTGTAATTATCCGAAATAAATGACATTATTATTATTATATTATAAATACATGTCTGAAACGGGAATCAAACCTGCAACCTTGTGTTTGGCAGTCCGTCATGGTGACCATTGTGCCAACTGGGTTGCACAATTTTATGCAGATAGTCTAAGTCCTGGATATTATGGCTAATTATTATCCCGATAAACCTACGTGATTACGACATAATGTGGGTGTAAATGCATGAAATTAACAGAATTTAATTTTGACATTTTAATTTTCAGATTGTAAGCCTCCAAAGATCCGGTGTTATAACAACGTGGTCTATAATTCAAGAGAAAAAACCTACACCAGACATAGGCAAAGCGTTCTGGTCGAAAATGAAATTAGAAAAGTATCAAACAATACACTTAAGCGAGCATATTGAAATTACAACAAAAGAAATATCATCTACACACAAAATAACACAAAATTTTAACCTCAACGCAGCGAAAAGAAGAATGCTACTAAAAAAACAGGAAATTACAACCAAAGCTATTTCCCTCCCAAAATCCGCCATTTTGAAATACGATTTTGACATTGACAGACCGTGTAGTGCTGCAAGTTTAAGAAAAAAAGTGTTGCCAGTCGAAATAAATACACCGAAAAGTTGGGATACTGGTATTTTGTGTAATGATTTGAAAGTTTTGAAGTTTAATAATGTGAATTGTTTTTTGGTGGCAAAGAATTGTGGAGAAATATTGTGCTGTAAGAGATGCCTCGGGGTGGTTAAAGTTGAACGGTTTTGTGTTTTAAGTAAGTTTACTTTTTGTCCTATTCCGTCACATATTTTACTATCCCATCCCATCCCATAAAATTCAATTACATCCCATCCTACTCCAAACCAATTCTGAGTTCCTATCTCACCCCATGTCATCAAAATAATTAATTATACAGGAACTTCTTTCTTTAGTAGGGTAGTCTTTAGTAGTTTTCTTTAGTAGGTATATGTGTATATATTTTTTTCGAAACCAAATAAACAGATTTCTATGATGCTTTCTAATGACAAGCTTGAAAGTATTTCGAGAAACAATTTTATCTTAGCCATATAGTTTGGTCTACGGTTTTCAAAAATTAAGTACCATTTTTTGACATTATTTTTGTTATAAATAAAAATTTTAAAAATTTGACGTTTAGTGCAATGGTATTTTTTAATATAAAGTAGATTTTGAGGGAATTTCAAAAACTGCATTATATTTTTTAAATTTTCTATTTGTTACACTTCGTTCTTGGTATTAAGTAGTACATTCCATCCCATCCTATCCCATAAATTTCACATTTATTTCATAATATTTTTGTTTCATCTCTTTTAATAGTACAATTTGTATTCTATTTTCTTTTTTAGACGATTGTTCAACAGTAACATGTATAGAAGTGTCACAGAATCTGCCACAATTCTTAGCAGCCACCGATAATGGGACTGTCAATATTTGCTCTCTATTGGATAACAGAGTTCTGCTTACCTTGGACTGTAGGTAAGTATTAGTATTAGATGTATATGACATGTCCATCAACAGGTTCAAAACTTTTATAAAGCATAAATTGTGCAAAAGGGCGTACTATGATATTTCGTCTTACCTTAATGATAAGAACCCATTGACGTGACTTCAGTTGCTCCATTTCAAATAATACTTTCAAATATTTGTAATATTGACCTTTGTGAGCGTGATCACATGAAAAAAACCCACGAGTTTCTTGTGCCTTCTTCTCATTGGTGGGCGCGTTCCGAAGGCACACATCCTAACTTAGTTTTTTGACGTTTCTATGTGATCTTTGTACGATTGTATTATGCATCCAAATGAATAAAAAAAATACTTTGACTTTGACTATTCATTAATACATATTTTAGGTAAGTTTCTTTAAAATGTTGTACTAGTTACTACCTATCTATACCTACCTATATCTCGAAGGTAATCTGTTATTCCAGGAGTCTAGCAATATTAGTATACATTTACTACTTATTGAAGTTATACTTCTTTAGGCGCGTTATGAAAAAATGATGAGAGTGAAATTTTACAAAAGCGTCACACAAAATTCTCACGTCACACAAAATTCTCACGGGAGAAGTTGTTTAAATCTAAATTGAACTTTATTGATTGTGTTGACAATCCTTTTCCAGTCCAGAGTTTTTTGTCGGACGAGTATTTTGTCGGACGAGTTTTTGAAGTTATACTTCTTTAGGCGCGTTATGAAAAAATGATGAGAGTGAAATTTTACAAAAGCGTCACACAAAATTCTCACGTCGGACGAGTTTTTTGTCGGACGAGTTTTTTGCCGGACGAGTTTTTTGACGGACGAGTTTTTTGTCGGACGAGTTTTTTGTCGGACGAGTTTTTTGTCGGACGAGTTTTTTGTCGGACGAGTTTTTTGCCGGACGAGTTTTTTGACGGACGAGTTTTTTGTCGGACGAGTTTTTTGCCGGACGAGTTTTTTGACGGACGAGTTTTTTGTCGGACGAGTTTTTTGTCGGACGAGTTTTTTTGTCGGACGAGTTTTTTGTCGGACGAGTTTTTTGCCGGACGAGTTTTTTGACGGACGAGTTTTTTGCCGGACGAGTTTTTTGTCGGAATGCCAAAGAAGTATAACTTCTCACGCGCGTACATAAGTACACGCACCCTTTTTTTTATATTTTTTCTGTAGTAAAAGTTCTGTAGGGTGTTATCTTAAAAGTGGTCAAACGGATCTCTATAAAATGCATTTTTTTTTTGTTTTTCAATGTAAAATAACTCAACGATGGTTGATCGTAGCTCTTTGTTGCCTTAGTAAACATTGTTTAAAATGTTATTCTCTACAAGATAGAAACATTTTTTTTTACTGGCCGGCATTTTTTTTTTGTGTTTATTTTGTTAGAAACATGAAACATGAAGACATTGAAAATGGTTCAGTAGTTTTTGAGTTTCAAAATAAATAAACTCCTAATTTACAGGGAATTAGTTGATAAGGCTCTGACTAAATTCACAAACCATCGGAAGGATACCGCAACGAATAAAACTGAAAAAGACAAGGATGGCAATACGTCAAAAGTCGCGGGAGTGAAAGAGCAGCAAAATTTTAAGGCATTGCATAGCTTTTAATTTCTTCGTTTCGGTTGCCTTGCTACGGTTTGTGAACCAGCCAACCTAATTTATGGCCATTTTGATCATTGTAAAATATATGTGACGACCTCTGTGGCGCGTCGGGCGAACACCCGACTGCGACGCAGAAGGTTGCGGGTTCGATTCCCGCCGGGAACAAGTATTTATGCTGACCATAAATTCTTGTTTCTGGTTCTGGGTGTTTCCTATATGTATAATATGTATATATTTACAAAAAAAAAGTAGTTTATCCGTTATCTGGCACCCATAACACAAGCATTAAGTTGCTTAGCTTGGGGCTGGATGGCGATGTGTAATATGTCCTGAAATATTTATTTATTTATTTATTTGTTTAGGAATTCACCACCATCCCAAGACATTATAGACAAATGTCAATCGGATCATAAAGGAAGGTTCCTTAGTAGTGTAACAACAAAATATTCTACTGTTGATACGGAACCCTTCAAAAAGGTACGCTGAAAAATTACTAGAACAAAGATAAATAAAAAAAATAACTTAAACATCGTGTGGGATAGAATGTTTCTATTCCATCATATCCCAAGGTACGGGATAAGATGTGACAGAATATGATAATCCCATCTCATTATGTCCTGAAGTATAGGGTGATGGGCACAATGGTCACCATGCCGGACTGCCAAACACAGGGTTGCGGGTTCGATTCCCGCCTCAGACATGTATTTATGCTTAGATATTTATCTGTGGTCTGGTTGTTTCTATGTATTATAAGTATATATTTACAAAAGAAAAGTATATAAGTAGTATATCCATTGTCTAGCACCCATAACACAAGTGTAGTTACTTAGCTTGGGGCTTGATGGCGATGTGTGGAATGTCCTGCAATATTTAATATTTATTGTTTTTTCCAGCTACCAATAAAATCAATACACTGGTCACGAGTAAATCCATGCAATATCCACATTTTATTATTAGATGGTTGTATAAAAACCTTTGAATTGACGTACAGCGATATTAATACTAGGCACAGTAGCGATAAGACAGCATTGGATTGTGCAGTCGGGGAACATAGTCTGGTAAGAAACCACCTTAGAGAGGAAAGGGTACTGACGCTCTCTCCAAACAAACATAGTCGACTGTTTCATCCCTGGATAATGACACTAGAGCAAATATTTTTATGCCGTAAAACCTATAACTGCCATGGCAGTTATAGGTTTTACGGCATAAAATAAAATACAAAAAAAACATAGGGTCATGACCATGTCCCTATGTTTTTTTTGTTTTTTAAATCTTAATTTGTATGATAATTATTAGAAAATGAAAAAAATACAAGACGTAGAGGCATAGTCATGGCAGTTATAGGTTTTATGCAGGTATTTTATAGGTTGCATGTGATTTGTGACATAGGGAGGAAACAGTCGACTACTTTTGTATGGAGAGAGCGTCGGTACCCTTTGAACTTAATTATTATTGATTAAGAATTATCTGGTAATAGGAGAACAAAGGCTTTTTTTTTGTTTCTAAGCTAAATAAAGGCTACTCTTTGTAACTAGACAATTTGATTGAAATGGGATGGAATGGGATGAGTTGTGATGGAATGTAAAAGACTGGGATGGAAAGGGACGAAATGGTACTTGATAGGATAGGTCGTGACAAAATGGAATGATGTGATAGTATGGTATAGGATAATAATTATTCACTCATTCATTTATTTTTCTTAAATTTAGGTTTTTACAAAAACAAACTGAATACAAAATATATACATCACTATATAAACTTATAAAAAAATTCCATCTAAGCACTTACATACTAGGTACCTAAATAAAATTAAATTTACAAGTCTTAACAATAACGTATAAATTTTGCATATAAAACAGTAAATTATTATAAAAACCTAAACCTAGAAGACCGTCGGCAGCGAAGCAAGGCCCAGGCTACCGATGGTTAGGGCTGCAAAGACAGAAACCTTCTTACGATACGTGCCGTATCCAGAACGACTGCCTTTTGAATCTGACCCTTGACCCAACCATCCAGCGAGAGCCTCTTCAGATGTTGATCAAGGCTCTTCGCTATCAGTCCGTTTGCCGATACAACTATCGGAACAATACTCGTCGAATCAACGTCCCACATGGCGGTAATCTCGTGGGCCAAGTCCAAGTACTTAGTTTCTTTGTCCTTTTCGGCCTTTACTAGATTAACGTCATGTGGAACTGTTATATCGACGAGTATTGCCCGTCGCTCCGACCGGTCTACTATCACGATATCAGGCTTATTGGCGACAATAGTCCTGTCCGTGATGATAGACCGGTCCCAGTAGAGCATGGCACGGCCGTTTTCTAGAACTGGCGCGGGTGCATATTGATAGTATGGCACCTCTTGGTCCACGAGTCCATATTTAAGAGCAAGTTGCTGGTGGATGATCCTAGCTACTAGGTTATGTCTGTGCAAATACTCACCATTGGCAAGATGAGAACAACCGGAAATAATATGCCTGAGTGACTCCCCGGGACGGTGGCATGCCCGACAAATATCGACCGTACCGTCCTTCAGGATATATTTCCGGTAGTTGTTCGTCATCATTACCTCGTCGGCAATTGCACAAACAAAACCTTCGGTTTCCCCAAAGAGGTCACCGAAACGTAGCCAGTTCACCGAAGCGAGGAAGTCTACATCGGGATCTGTAAGAGCCCGATAAAACCTCCCGTGCAGCTCCTTGCTCTTCCATATGTCCTTGCGGTCCTCGACGCTGAGTATCGAGGGTTTACGCCAATTCTCTTTTGCCAAGGAGAGCGGAGTGAGGTTATTATCCACAGCTACCACATCACAATGCATCCCACTCTCGGATCCGAGAAAATATTCCCTGAGGCTGCACACTTCCCGATTGTGTAGGGTCTTAGCATTTAAAAAGCCTCGACCACCACTCTTTCGGGGAATGTACAGTCTCATCACCGATGAGCGCGGATGAAGCATGCGATGGACTGTCAGCTGTGAACGTACTCTCCGATCCAGGGCGTCAAGCTCAGTCTGAGTCCATCTAAGTATGCCAAAAGTATAGATGAGTAAAGGCATAACCCAGCCATTGAAAGCTCGCACTTTGTTGCCACCCGACAAAAGACTGTTAAGAACTTTTGTCAAGCGACCAAAGAAACGCTCTTTCACTGACTGTTTTACGTCCCCGTCAATAGCTAATGCTTCTGCCATACCTAGATATTTGTAAGTTTCGCCTTCAGAGAGAGATCTGAGCGATATTGTCTCTGAAAGTTGCAAATCTGATGAATTTACAACTTTCCCTCGTTGTACATGTAGGACCGCACACTTATCGATACCAAACTCCATATTGATGGCGCTGCTGAAATTATGAGTAATTTCTAACAAGGCCACCAACTCTGGTTTTTTAGTAGCGAAAAGTTTGAGATCGTCCATGTACAGCAAGTGAGAAATAATTTCACCCTCTCTCCGTAGTCGATAGCCTAACCCTGAATTCTTAAGCAAAGTGCTAAGAGGATTCAGTGCTAGACAAAACCACAGGGGACTCAGACTGTCACCCTGAAATATACCCCGCTCAATCCTTATGTAGTCCTCCGGCTCAGAAAGAGTATCTACACCGCCTGGTTGACAAAGCACCGTGATCCATTGCCTCATGCACGAATCAAGAAAATTTCTTAGAGTTGTATCGATTTTATACAACTCTAAGACCCTTCCTAACCATGAATGAGGCACCGAATCGTAGGCCTTTTTGTAGTCGATCCAGGCAGTAGAAATATTTCTTCTGTTCCTTCGAACCTGTTGGCATACGGCCATGTCTATGAGGAGGAGCTCCTTAGTACCACGGGACCCAACCCTACATCCATTCTGAGCTGGGGCCAAAATGTTATTCGCAACGATGTGCGAATTCATTTTGACCGTCAAAATGGATGTGAGGAGCTTATAGATGGTAGGCAAGCATGTAATGGGTCTGTAGTTCTTAGCTTCCGTGGTACTACCGGACTTATGGAGCAGGAAGGTGACACCAGTTGTTAGGAAGCTCGGAAGAGAACCTAGTTGAAGGGCCTCTTGGAATTGTGTAGCGAGTCGAACGTGTGAGCTTCGAAACCACTTCAGCCAGAAGTTGTGCAATCCGTCCGGTCCAGGACTTTTCCAGTTCTGGGCCGTACGAATCGCACATTTTACATCTAACGGTGTAATACTTATGGCCTCCATGGTCTCAATCGGCTCACACGCGTCGCTAACAACACGCATCCAATCACCCTCGGTGTGATCGACGGACACCGACCAAATATCACGCCAGAAATTAATCATGGTTCGGCTATCTGGTCTTTGCTCATCAATCACACGCTGACTAGGCTTTTCCCAGCTTCGGTATACCTTCCTTTGATCACTCTGAAACATACGATTCAGTTGGTATCGATCCACACGCTCTCTGTAGCGCCGAATGCGTTTTGCCCACGCGTAGATTTTCTGCTTCAGAAAGTCAATGCGTTCCGTGACACAAGACATGTACTGTTGCGGCCTAATGCCGGTCCCAGCAAAGGCTTGGTTAACGAAACGCATGACTCGGGGGCGAGTGTTGCCTCCTCTGAAGCAGATTAGCTTTGCAATGAGTGTCCTAAATGTATCGATACGTCGCTCGATCCGCACCTGCCAAGCAGGGACATATGACGGGGGCCGAGGGGCTCGGTCAGGGTCCGGAAATCTGACACGAGCCACACGACACGCCGTAATAGCCCCGCAATACAAGATAGAGTGAGTATCGATTAAATCCTCACTAGCACCCAAGTAGGGAGCTAGTAAGTCATCCAGGGCACCCACTAACGCCAAATTACGTCTATGCGTAGGCAAACGAGGCAATCGGGGCCTAGAACTAGCTGGGGATCTATACAATTGAATTGCATCCTCCAAAGTTCTCCTCAAATGCTCATTGCACTGGGTACTTACGCTCATATTAGCAGAATCATCTTCTTCAGCGACTAGGTCCACCCGGGACATCACAGCCAATGACACCTGGTTCGGTGTCAGTGACGGCGGGGCAGGCGGATCTCGTTGCGAGTCCGAAGTCATGCCAATAGGTAGCGCCTCGGTGCGAAGACGGTCAAGAGTAGAGTCGTCCAACAACTTACACCGTTGGATAGCTCTCACTTGATCCGACAGTCGTTGGGCAGACACGGACACGGTTGGTTCAAGTGCCTGAAACAAAGGCAGCATCCTGTCACGATACGTAGTCATGAAGGTTCCTCCCTTTGTAGCCCTGTAATAGGCGCGCATGCAGTTCTCATTCATAGTCTGAGACCATCGCATGCGACGCACTACACCATCGGTAGCGAGGGCCGGGCGCGGAACGCTGTGTCCCGCAGGCCCCAAGCGTGCCGACGGTGGTCGCCCTCGTCGTCGCGCAGGTGGTGGTGGCGGCGTCGGCGACGACAGCCCGGATTCACTGCTACTGGCGGAGCCGCGAGTGTCCGGAGGTGTGTAGTACACCTCCTCATCCGACGACTCGTGGCTGGTCACGGGCTGCCTGGCTGGTGGTTGTGCGTGTAGTCTAGCTGTTCCTGTCGTTGCATTTTTCACTTTTTGTCTGGTTATCATCACAAAATTTAAGAAATCATAATAAATATTTTTGACTTTGACATGTTTTGATTTTGAACGTTATGAATTATATATAATGTGACTTGTTGTTGTTCTGCGTGTTTGATATTGTAAAATAAAGTTAAGAAATATATTTGTAATAATTAAAATAAAATATGTGAGAAAAAATGCGTATGACATGTATGACAGCTCTTTTTTTTTTTTTTAATAATAATATTAATAATATTATTATGATGTAATGTGATAGTGGGATGGAATGGGACGCAACGGTTTTTGATAGGAAAGGGTGTGATGAAATGGGATAGAATATGATGTAAACTGATAGTGTGGGTTGAAGAGGGATGGAATCGGACTTTATAGGATAGGGTGTGATGAAATTGGATAGGATGGAATTGGATAGGATATGACGTTATGTGATGGTGGGGGATGGAAAGGGAATGTTTGGAAATCATTTATGGGTTTTGATTTTTTGGTTCTAGGTAATTTTAACAACCGCAGGAGAGGTCCAAATACATAAGCTTGGTGACGAGAATCGAACAAAGGAATATCAAAAGATTTTTGAAAAATATGTCTCCTTGTTATAATAATAAATATTTGAAATATGTTTAGCTGTTGGTTTTAATAATAACTAGCAACCCGCCCCGGTTTCGCACGGCTATATTATGCATGTATTTGAATCACTCAATTTAAAAAAAACCGCATCAAAATCCGTTGCGTAGTTGTAAAGATCCAAGCATAAATACTTAGAATACATAGTTATTGCAATTAGAATTGGATAAAAAACAAAGTTTGATGTGAACAAAATGCAAAATTTTTACTCATTTATTTATTGACCACTATCTCACCTGCCTGATGGTAAGGTGTTCCCACTGAGTAGAGTCACTAGGTGACGATGCGGTCTAAGATGTAACACGCTTACCTATTATACTTAAATTAGCGTTAATTAGTTTGTTTTCACTTTTCTTCTACCTAAAACTTTATTAAGTACAAATTTGCCAAGTTTCTTGAGTATGAAGTAGAGGACAGTCAAGACGACAACAAGGAACACCGCTTGGTCGAGCATCGTACGTTGATACCACGTGTATAGAGGGGCCTTCGAACGTAGGTGATACGCTCCTGGAAATAAAGTAAAATATCTTGTTTCTCCTACTTATGTAAAAATGTTTGTGCTAGATAAAGATAAAGAGATAAAGATATTTATTTGCATAAAGTATGGTAAGTACAGATCTTAGGATTAAAAGTTTCACATACTAGTGTGTTTGTTACTACTGGACCGATTGCGATGAAACTCGGTATGTAAATAGCTGGAGACCTGGTTTAACACATAGGTTACTTTTTATCTCGATATTCCCAGGCGATCGAGACTTACGCGGGTGAAACCGCGGGGTACAGCTAGTGTTGTAAGTCTATTTTTCTTCGAAGGTTTAATCTCTTCTGGGATAAGATCTAGCAAAGAGATTCAACCTGCTTAATCAAGATAAGTTGTTGTTTCATTTAGCTTGTTGCAAGCTACGGCAAGTCATGAGCATTGAAGCTGCTTTCTTGCTGCTTCATAGCTTTGTCCATTCTAGCATTCACACCTGTATCACATGAGTAACTAAGACCAGAGCCTAAGGTTGTTCTGGGCTGTCAAAGTTAATACGTAATTGTGACGTAATCATGTAGGGTTGGCACAGGTGGATTATATTAAATAAAAAAAAAATGTGTATCAGTGTCTTTTATTATGGGCGTTTATTTTGGCGCGGTGACAGTGTAGGTAATCTGAATTTTGCAAAAAAATTTAAAAATGAAAGTGGGTACGAAACGTAATAAATTAGCAGGTAATGAAGAGCATCAAATTAAGTTGAAAGTAGCGGCTTTATAAATCAGTTAAATCATTTTTAACTTAAATTGCTATGAATTTATTATTCTGGTAACTGAATTTATTGATTTTTTTACTCACCTACAAGCGAAAAGATAAGACAATGAAAAACAGAAAGTGTTTCGAAAATTTAATTTTAGACAATCAGAAATTAAGGTGACCTGAATAATTAAATATCTCAGTTACTATAGGATTTTTAATATAAACGCCATCTAAAGATTTTTAAGCATATTGTTCCATGAAAATAATAGATGGTGAAGTGACACTGAAGCTAAAAATGAAGGTTACATTTGTGCGAACGCAAGACGTGAGGAAAATTAAAAAACAAAAATGTTTTTAAGGGTTAGCTGCAGAGACATAGCTGTTTCAAGTTTGACAGTTGTCAGTTGGAATGAAGTCCTCGACGAGACTTATCACTTCCCTATAGAACCACCAGCCCAGGACCAACAGCTGCAGAGATATAGCTGTTTTAAGTTTGACAGCTGTCAGTGGTGTCGTTACAACTTTTGGTCTTAATTTTTTTCATCTAGCCCCCTTTCGCAACGCGCGATAAGGAACTATCGTTCCAAAAATCCTTTCGCGCACGCGCACGCCGCACGGCTTACAACTATAACAAAAAGTGTCGAAAGTGTCGTTACAACTTTTGGTCTTAATTTTTTCAGTCTAGCCCTCTTTCACAACGCGCGATAAGGAACTATCGTTCCAAAAATAATAAATGTTATTACTTACCTAGTGGAGTTCATAGTATAGTTAAAAAACGATATGTTTTTATGTCTTCTATTATTATTCATACCCACAGTGCAGTACACCATATAAAATTTACAATTTTGATGTGAAACATCTACACGTAACCGCACGTAAAACCGATTTCTGGCGTGGCGACGCATGCCGCGCACGCTATATGATGGTATATAAATACAGTCTATATGCAGTAGTGTGTACGGTGTGCACACCGTAATCGACTGTGCGATTCTATCACAATCTGTTCTTTTCTGCATATTACTTTTACAAAATAATGTCGATATTTCGCATCTGCATCCCGTGTTTGAAACCTTTACAATAATTATAAGATAAAGCTATAAAACACGCGACGCTTGAAGTTTACCACATGCATGCGTGTGTCACAGCCCTATAGTCGGGCAGTGTTTGGGCACTATCCGAGCCAGTATATACCGGTTTCTCTCCGTACGTCACGGGCCACCAGCCGCCAGTGCTCAGGCACACACGCGCGTTAAGCTTGTAGTAGTGTACTTATCAAAGAGCCTTGTATGACACCTTAGTCTCTGGTCTTAGTTACTTATGTGCCTGTATTGTCTTATGTTTGAAACTGGGAGCTTCAAAATGAACATTTTGACCGGGAATAACCAGATTTTTTCATTGATCATGCAATATTTAATCTGAATTTTTTAAATAATTAAGAACTATCAAAATTGCGTTTAAAGGTCTATCCGCACAGCTCATGGCACTACACTACAAACCTTCTATTCAGTCAAGTACGCTCCTGGTCAGAGTGGCGTAACCACGAGTAACAGTAAATACTCGTAGTTACACTGGTGTAGTAAAACGGTGTGACCACGAGTCTGTAGCGAATAAAACACACTAGAAACTAACACAAAACATTACAACACAATCACAAATATATAGTCTCGCCAAGCGCATCTCCCCGAGTCATCGTTCCCTGAAGGCTGGAAACATTTCCTCTCTTGATAACCAGACTGACTCTCTGAGTGAAAAAGCCACCAGGCCCTCCGATCATCAGACGCCTTTACGAGAAGATCCCTAAAAATAGACTTCGAGACCCCAAAGTCTCTATCGGGGCAAACATAAAAACGGTTCGCCAGCTTCTAATCTTATTTATCATCATAGTAGTCCTTACCTTTGCTCTTTATAGCTAGTTCTACATAGTGTGAGATCAGCTTAGATGGCGACACTGGACGGTCCCTGAACAGTGCTGACAGCTCTTTAGCACGGTTGAAGTACCTGCAATCACAATTGGTCACTTTACCCCGTATTCTGGTATCCTTGCCCACACCCAAATTATTTGCTAGACAAATTAGTTAAAAACCTCAATGTACAAAATAATAACTCGAAGGATAGGCGTCAGTGATTAGTTGGCCTGCTTGTTTAAACTACCAGTGATGGCTGTGAGTGATGGTATAAAATCCAGTGAGGCCTTTCCATTCTTTAGCCGCTCACGTTCTTGTTGCCCCCTAGCTGTAATTTACTCAGCTAATTAGGTTGGCCCAGTCTGAGAGTTGGCGAGTCAGTCTATTTTTACTTATTGGTTGGAGATTGTTACGGCAGGCGACATAGTATCCATAGTTTAGTCCCCATAGTTTACACACATAGTCCCATAGTCCACATAGTATCCATAGTTTAGTCCTAGTAGCTTTCTCCAGTAGTTAATTAATAGTTATTCCAAACCGGAGGATGTCCTTGGCTGCATTATAAGTGCAGACAGAGAAAGGCCGGTTTGGTATCCACATCATACTTTGCTATTAAACTTGTTATTGTAAAGGGTCTATACGTGTTGGCTTCGGCTCCAGTCTCCACGCACGTCTTCCGAAAGGTCCTCGGCTCCAAAGCCCCGTTATATTAGACACGTCACAGCCTAATATTTATTAACTTTATCTAAGACTTACTTTTCATTTCCAAGAATTTCATCCAAGCCTTGTTTCAACTCATCAGCTAAGGTCTCAGCTTCAAAAGTGAGCTTCACAGCGTACCCAAGTCTTACAGCTCGTTGTGCGTTCGCGGGCTGATCACCGAACATTGGAACAGCTACCAGAGGTACTCCATGCGTTATGGCTTCCAAGTTGCTCAGCATACCACCATGGGTGATGAAGGCTTTTATGTTTTTATGGGCTGTAATCAAAAGGTCGCAAATATGGCTTAAAGAGTGCCATTAAAGAGCACAGGTTTCCTCCCAGACGCGGGTTACGCGTAAAACGTTAAGGATGCTGACTCCAGATTGGCGACTTTCATTAATTTCATTAAAACTTGGTGAATTATGGGCCACGTCGATTTTCTCATTAAACTTTACGATGCGGAAAAAAGGGATACATTTCTGGGGAATGTTGAAGAAAGCAGCTTATTTGATAAGAAATATCAAGGAAGGTTGCATTACTCTGTCAGAAAACGTTTCTGATATCTGATCTTCTTCGTCTTACACGCCTTTGCTCATACGGTACCCTGGTGAAAAAAAGCTTCATCATTTTATACGTTCATTGGGAAAACTTACCTAGTATACTAGACTGCGGCATCCACTTCCTAACATGGACGTTCTTCGGCAGATCTGTCATCTCGTCTTCGAACTTCCACAGCACCGTGTATGGAAGCTTCGAGAACATCGCCAGCACTTTCTTTCTAGTCTCTTCGGGCAAGTTCTTCGACTGAATGACGGAACCCATGCTGAAGTAGATAAAACCTTGAGTTGACGAGTCCAGGAGCTCCTGTAGATCCTGAATATAAAATCAAACATTTGGTTTGCTTTGATATCTTACAAAGTATAATCGTACGTAATTTTTTTAGGAAAGGGATAAAGGAAGGTAGCATTAGCATTAGTGTCAGAAAAAACAAGATAAGTAGGTATATAGGAAACTGGCTGCGCTTCAGATCAATACCAAAAGGCATGGTAAATATAAAATTGGAAAAAGAACATACACCCTGACCGAATTTCAAACAAAAACCATCATCATCATCTTCCTGCCCTTATCCCAATTTATTTGTTTGAGGTCGACGAAATATATATTTTCCTTCCATTCACTCCTATTAGTCGTCATCTCATCGTTCACATTCATCTCTCTCATGTCTATAGTCTCACGCAGTCCATCCATCTTTTCTTAGGTCATTCATACGCATACATTCATACGCATCACTCTTCTAGTCACATGCGTCTCCTCTCTTCTCATAACATGTCCATACCAAATTAAACGGTTCCCTTTTACTTTTTCAGGAACCAGTGCTACTTTCAGGCTTCCTCATATATACTCATTCTTTATTTTATCCATCGTCGTTACTCCACACATCCATCTCAACATTCTCATCTCCGCTGCATGCAATCTTCCCTCATCCTTCTTCTTCACGGCCCAGCATTCCGAATCAGAATCAGAATCAGAATATTTTATTTGTCTAGAATGTAGTTTACATATGTATGATGTTAGTATGGTTAGTACGTGCTTACATTCTACCAGTCATCTGGTGTACAAATATTATGTGGGTAGGATATGACTTTTAAAAATATAAAGTGACTTTAAAAATACATTAATCATAAATTTTAAATAAGATTTACAATAATTGAGCGATATCGATTCAATATATAGTGTCAAATTAAAAAGAATGGAATCACTATTAATATAAATGTCAAATAAAATTAAAAATTATTATGTCAGTTTTAGATTCATTTTTCATTTAAAAATTCATTTACACTGTAAAAACATTTGTCCAAAAGCCATTTAGTTAGCTTTTTGAAAAGCAGGCAAGGAAGGCTCTTTATCGTGTCTGGTAATTTATTGTATACTTTTATTGCTTGTATATGTACATTTTTTGTGTAAATTTGAAGACGACTGTTGGGTCGGTACAGATTGTTAGGTCGTCTAGAAATGTGATTCCTTTTCACGGTATTTGTGTGCAGTGGAAAGTACTGTGAATGTTCCCTCACAAACAGACACAACTCCTTAATATACAGGGAAGTGGCAGTACATTAAGTTTTTTAAACAAAGGCTTGCAACTATCCCTAAACTAAGCGCCAGTAATTGCCCTGATACACTTTTTTTGTACACGAAATGCTCTTTCAATGTCAACAGAATTACCCCACAATATCAACCCATACAGCAGAACAGAGGACACATATCCATGGTATGCAGTTATTGCTGCTTCCATTGACACTGTTACTCTAAGTCTCTTAATTGCATAAGCAAATCTGTCCAGTTTATCGCAAATGTAATCTATGTGGAATTTCCATTTGCAATTTCGATCAATGATCAGTCCTAAAAATTTAGTAAATTCTACTTGTTCTATAAAATTACCTTGATAACTTACATTAAGGTTCATTGGTTTCAGATTGTAACTTTGAAATTCTATCATTTGTGTTTTTTTAATGTTAATTTTAAGATTATTTGCGTCAAGCCAATTAATAATGTCTAAAAGTGATCCATCCGATCCATACATGACGACAGGTCTTATCACGGTTTAATAGATTTTACCCAAACAAACACCACAAAAACTTAAATATTAGCAACATGGTTCACAAATATGTCCACCTACCTTTGGCAACGGAGGCACTTCCTCGTCAATATGGTACCCAGCCACATCAATAAAGTTAGGCGCGACACTAACAGCGTTGGCTATAGACGGATGTGAGTGCACGAATACTATTGAGATATTTGCTTTCGCGTCTCTATAGTCTGGGAGGGCCACTCCTCGTTCTGCAGCGAGGGGCCCAAACATTTCTCGGTACTGTGCTTCGTTTACTGACTCAAACCACCTATAAACGAAAAGTTACTCAGTTTTGTGCTTCAGAAGACTGTTAAGCAGTTAGCTCTGGCTGATATCCCTGTTAGCAATCATAAGGGTAAATTAGAGACTTAAGGGTCAAAGCAGATTCGGGGGTCACCTACTCCTCAAAAACCTGATAATACTCACCATTCTCCAGCCCTAATTAGGTAGTAGATAGCACTAGTAGCCAAACGCTGCCAGAAGTTCATTGGTACACCGAAGTCTGTGAACAGCAGAGGGACTGTTGGTATGGAGTGAGCTTCGTCTAATAGAGCCTGGAGGTTCGGCATTAGCGTTGAAGGGTTCAGGATTATCCAGGGCACTTGTTGTATTGCTGCGTAGCTGAGGAGAGGAAGAAATATAGGTAGGTTTTAGTCAGCACTTTGAGAGAATGCATACGTGAAAAATGTGACAGAACGAGCAGTTGGTCCATTTGAAATTAGCTGTGTTCTGTACCCCCTCACTCTGTCTGTAATGAGATTGTCATGACTGAAGACCGTGCTCTACACTTTATTAGATCCAATGATGTTTCCGGCTTTTATAAAGACGCTGATGGACAGGTTAAATCCATGTTAAATCAAGGATTTATCAGCCGTCAAGTTCTAAATATTGTCTACACTAATATTATAAAGAGGAAAGGGGTTCTGTTTGTTGTTTGTAATAGGCTCCGAAACTACTGAACCGATTTTGATGAAACTTGGTATGAGGATACATTGATTCATTGACAAAAACGTAAGCTACTTTTTATCCCGGGAACCCGCGGAGTACTGCTAGTAAGATAAATGATGATCTCGCATGAAATTAATGGAAGCTATAACACCATTGTAGAACTAATCACTATAATAAATAAATAAATATTGCAAGACATTCCACACATCGCCATCTAGCCCCAAGCTAAGTAACTAGACTTGTATTATGGGTGCTAGCTAGACAACGGATATACTACTTATATACTTTTCTTTTGTAAATATAATATACTTATAATACATAGAAACAACCAGAGCACAGACAAATATCTAAGCATAAATACTTGTCAGAGACGGGACCCGCAACCCTGTGTTTGGCAGTCCTGCATGGTGACCATTGTGCCAACTGGGTCATCGGAATGCAGTTTCACTCACCCAGCATCATACTCGTTCAAAAAGTACTCTGTCACAACTGCATCAAACTGTTTCTCCACGAGGATTTTCTTCAGCTCCGGGGTCAACGCCAGTTTCCCAACCTTCCTCATCTTCTCCGTCATCTCAATAACTCTCTTCCACACGGTTATCTCTTTGTTAATCACCTGTTTGTCTAAACCTGAAATGAAAACAATATTTTACTAGCACGCCGTAGTTTAACCACCGATTTTACAAAAGTTGCCCTTGGATAAGTGAATGCACTGCGCTAAATGCGGCTCTATGTTGGTCAATTTTGTGCTGCTCTTTAAGACCACTGTGAGGCTGTAAATTTCCACTCAAAAGCGGTAACGTTTTCCCCCTCATAAACGAAGGAAAACTAGGTTTAACTATTTTTTCACACCAGCAGCACTTTGCTCACGGATTAAAGCCCTATTAACCTCAACTTAAAGCAAGACTTTATTCCCAAGGGAGATAATGTTGTATGAAACTCCCAAGGGAATAAAGTGATTTGAATTTGGAACGTTGAAATTCGTGTGAAAACTCTTGGTTTTTGAAGGTCTCAGCAAAAAGGTTTTATTTATAATAAGTAATTTGATTGGTCTATCAAAATCTAGCAGGCCATGATTTATGTTTTTTATTTTGATTGTTGCGTTAGGTCTAAGCAAATAAGTTTTGCCTATAATACCTACCAAATATTTACCATCATGCTACCATCTCATTGCAATTGCCCCATTTTTTTTTAAAGTGGATTTTTTTTCAAATAGGTAACTGGCCACCACAAGAGTTGAAAAATAAATTGGACTGACGGTATGAACAGCAGAGTATGCACCTCGGGATAAAGCATGTCTTCGTCTTGGGCGGCTTGAACCCCTCGCTTCACTCAGGACTCTACTTAACTCCCTTGCTTCGCTCAGGAGTTAACTTTAAACTCCCTCGCTGCGCTCGGGAGTTAACCCGAGCGTCCCTCGTTACACTCGGGGTTCAATAAGCCACCCACAACATAAGACATTGCTATAAGCCCTTGATGCATAATCTACTATTAATTTAAAGAAATACCAAATAGATATTAATACAAATATTTTTAAATATTTAGTCTTGGTAGAACCTCTCGATTCAAAAACATTACCTTCAGTAAGTTTTGAGACGAAACCCACATCGATGATCTTCAATCTGTCACTGTAGGATTGTTTTGGAGGGAACGGGCTCACCCATGTTACCTGGAAATTTGGAAAAAGGTATGTCGCTGAATCAGGAAACGGAATTAAGAGGAAAGGGTACCGGCTCTCTCCATACAAACGTAGTTGACTGTTTCCTTCCTGGATAATGACACTACCACAAATATTTTTATAGCATAAACCTTATAACTGTCATGACCGGCCCCTTGTTCTTTTTTTCGTTTTTTAATCTCTTACTTCACTACATAGTATAAAATAAGTCACTTTTCGCCGTCCCTATGTCCTTATTTCCCTTTGTATACTTAGATCTTACTATGCAACGGATTTTGAAGATGATTTTTTAAATAGATAGAGTGATTCATGAAGAAGGTTTATATCTTCTATAATATAAAAATGAATCGCAAAATGTGTTGGTAAGCGCATAACTCAACAACGCCTGGACCAATTTGGCCAATTCTTTTTTTAGAATATTCCATAAGGTACGAGGATGGTTCTTACGGAGAGAAAAATTTAAAAAATTGCCTAAAAATGTCTAAAAACAACACTTTTCTATACTCCATACCATACAAACGATTCGTAATAATACAAGTCAATAAGAACTTTAATACCATAACATAAAGTTCAAGTTTTAATGGAGAGTTTCCGGGAAGGCAAAACAATTGAGTGACGTATAAATATTGATGTCAATCGTGTCGCGGTGTTAGTTGCCAAACTACACCTAAACGGCTGAACCGATTTGTATGATTTTTAACCCCCGACGCAAAAACGACGGGGTGTTATAAGTTTGACGTGTCTGTGTGTGTGTGTGTGTGTGTCTGTCTGTGGCATCGTAGCTCCCGAACGGCTGAACCGATTTTGATTTAGTTTTTTTTATATGGCAAAACAACGTTTGCCGGGACAGCTAGTGTATAATATAAAAATGAATCGCAAAATGTGTTGGTAAGCGCATAACTCAACAACGCCTGGACCAATTTCGCTAATTCTTTTTTTGTTGGGTTTGTTATTGTGTGGAGAAGGTTCTTATGGAAGAAAAAAATAAGAAAGTTGCGTAGAAAATTACTACGCAGGTGAAACCGCGGGGCGCAGCTAGTGTATAATACAATAAATTTTAACCATGTGATTTGTACCTACCTAAATTTAGCCTAAATTTGCATGTCAATGACTATTGGCTTAAGTTGAGAACCTGTACCTACATATTTATTTAAGATCCTATGTAACCAACTGTAAAAGCAAATAAATGAATTGAATTGAATTGAATTGAATTGAATTGAATTGAATTGAATTGAATTGAATTGAATTGAATTGAATTGAATTGAATTGAATTGAATTGAATTGAATTGAATTGAATTGAAATTGAATTGAATTGAATTGAATTGAATTGAATTGCATAATATAGCCGAGCGTAGCCGAAGGAGGTCGCTAGTCTACACTAATATTATAAAGAGGAAAACTTTGTTTGTTTGTTTGTTTGGTTGTAATGAATAGGCTCAAAAACTACTGGACCGATTTTAAAAATTCTTTCACCATTCGAAAGCTACATTATCCACGAGTAACATAGGCTATATTATATCCCAATACTCCCACGGGAACGGGAACTACGCGGGTGAAACCGCGGGGCGCAGCTAGTAATATTATAAAGATGAAATATTTGATTGTTTGTTTGTATTGAATAGGCTCCAAAACCACTGGACCGATTTTGATGAAACTTGGTATGAGGATACATTGATTCATTGGAAATAACACAGGCTACTTTTTATCCCGATATTACTACGGGATCGGGAGTTACGCGGGTGAGACCGCGGGGTACAGCTATAATTTATAACTTACATTATGTCCAGCTTTAAGGAGAGCATCAACCACACCTTTTCCTAAATTATTGTGGCTTCTAGAGGGAGCTGGCCAGACACAGAGTATGTCATACGCTTGGACTGATGTCCATGCTGCGAAGAATATTATCAGGACTCGCATTCTGAAACTATACAAACAAACAAAATTATGTTATTGATGTGATACCGGTTAGTAAATTGATGGAACACCTTCATTCACACAAAAGTCGACGTCATTGTCACGTTCCGGTGACGTCATGTCAAGAATCTGGGCTTGTGAGCGAGTGACGAATAGAAGACTTATATAATAGACCTATACAAAATAAAAAAATATAAAGGATAAAAAAATATAAGATAAATAGATAGATAGATAAATTCTTTATTGTAAACACCATTTTCAAATAACATTAAATAAAGACAAAGCTTAAGTCTTAGTGCTACAAAGGGTGCCTAATTGAAAAAAAAAATGAAAAATGAAAACCAAAGAAATAAAATAAAAATAAAATTACATTTTTTCATTCGTTTCTTATGACGTCATCACGTAAAATTAACGCCCGTAAACCGATGTTACAGACAACCATTTGTTTTTTTATAACAATACTAGCTGTGCCCCGCGGTGTCACCCGCGTAATAATTTTCTGCGCAACTTTCTATTTTTTTTCTTTCATAAGAACCTTCTCCTGACAAAAACAAACACAACAAAAAAGAATTAGAGAAATCGGTCCACCCGTTCACGCGTGATGCCGTGACCAAGAAAAATAGGGATTCATTTTTATATATATACTAGCTGCGCCCCGCGGTTTCAACCGCGTAATAATTTTCTACGCAATTTTCTTAATATTTTCTTTCATAAGAACCTTCTCCTGACAATAACAAACACAACAAAAAAAGAATTGGCCAAATTGGTCCTGGCGTTGTTGAGTTATGCGCTTACCAACACATTTTGCGATTCATTTTTATATTATAGAAGATAGAATATATTTATTTATATATTTCATAAAAGCATTAGCTGTTGCCCGCGACTTCTTACACATGGAAGTTTAGTAGAGGTTTAGTTTTATATACTAAAACGTTCCTCGAGAACCACTCTATCCATCATTGGTGAAAATCGGTGCAGTAGTTTTTGGGTTTATAGCGATCGACAGACGCCGCGGAGGACTTTGATTCATAATATTTTGATTTGCAAGCGACTTTGTTCAAATAAGGTAAGAATAAATTAGCTATTACTAGCGACCCGCCCCGGCTTCGCACGGCTGTATTATGCATGTATTATATCTAAAAACCTTCCTCGTTAATCACTCTATCTATTAAAAAAAAAACCTCATCAAAATCCGTTGCATAGTTTTAAAGATCTAAGCATACAAAGGGACATAGGGACGGCGAAAAGTGACTTTATTTTATACTAGCGACCCGCCCCGGCTTCGCACGGCTATATTATGCATGTATTATACATATAAACCTTCCTCTTGAATCACTTTATCTATTAAAAAAACCGCATCAAAATCCGTTGCGTAGTTTTAAAGATTTAAGCATACAAACAAAGGGATACAGGGACAGAGAAAGCGACTTTGTTTTATACTATGTAGTGATGAAGTGATGACTATGTAGTACTATGTAGTGATGATGTAGCGTCCAGTAAAAAAGGTTTTTGAAACCAAATACTACGCGAAAGAAGTCGCCTTTAAAAGCTAGTTAGGTTTTAAGATCGTTTGTTTTTATTCAGAATCAAAGCACACGCAAAACAACTAAGTATTTTAAAAAGGCTACTCACTTTTTTATGTATTTTTGAGTCAATGTTTACAAACTTCGGAATATAAATGTGAGTAGCACTAAGGTGTTATTCCGACGGACGACTGTTATCATCTACGTGATAACTGCTAAGATAGGTAATAATCTATACTAATACTAGTATCGCTAATATCTGACATTGGATGATTTAGAGAATCCAAACACGATAGGCATAACTTGTTGTTGTTGTTGTTAAGTTCTAAAAGCATAGATCCAGCTCAACCATCACACCCGTTAAATTTGGATTAAGAATATTGTAAATAGTAAGCGTGTTACATTGTGTTGTGATGCTACACCTTCATTATTTTTCTTTTGCAATCACAATGTAACACGCTTACAATTTACAATATTATTAAATTTTATTTTCTATTTTTTAGTTGGTTATTTTTATTAAAGCGGGTTTTTTTTAGTTTTTCTAAACTATCAATTTATTTTATACTTTTTGGTCTTTGATAACGAAATATGTTAGATCAAACCCATTGGCCCAATGGTTACCATTGAAAGACAAACTACTCGTCAAGACGATTCTAACGAGCCCAAACTCGATGGGGTTGTGTCATTTCATTGCGAAGTTCCTATGACCACCTTCCAGTTCCATCATCAGACCCTGGTTACCATTGAAAGACAAACTACTCGTCAAGACGATTCTAACGAGCCCAAACTCGATGGGGTTGTGTCGTTTCATTGCGAAGTTCCTATGACCACCTTCCAGTTCCATCATCAGACCCTGGTTACCATTGAAAGACAAACTACTCGTCAAGACGATTCTAACGAGCCCAAACTCGATGGGGTTGTGTCGTTTCATTGCGAAGTTCCTATGACCACCTTCCAGTTCCATCATCAGACCCTGGTTACTATTGAAAGACAAAGCAAGTCCTCGTCAAGACGATTCTTGACGAGTAGTTTGAATGAATGAACTATGAAGTATGGCTAATGAGATAATTCCTGCAGATTCCTTTCAGTTCTATCATCAGAGCAGTTCCATGGTACCATATTATTGTCACCGAAGTTACGCCCTTTCATTTGATACCCCACTCGGGTATATTTGCCCTATAGTTTGTGTGCCAAAGAGGTAGATCCCCTTTTGGACCCCCTGTCTCCGTAACCCCCTGACCGATCTTGCTCATGATCGAACTTAAAAATTCTATGGACCTCAACTACTTGTATACCAAAAATCATGAAGATCAGAGCAACGGTACTCAAGTTATCGTCGAACAAACATACAAACATATAAACATATAAACATACAAACATACGAGCGACCGACCGTCTCAACACTAGACCTCACTCGCTACGCTCGTTCGGTCAATTATAAAGCTGAAGAGTTTGTTTGTTTGTTTGTTTGAACGCGCTAATCTCAGGAACTGCTGGTTCGAATTGAAAAATTATTTTTGTGTTGGATAGTCCATTTATCGAGGAAGGTTATAGGCTACTTTTTATCCCGATATTCCCACGGGATCGGGAGTTACGTATATTTATATACAGACTAGCTGGGCCCCGCGGTTTCACCCGCATAAGTCACGATCCCGTGGGAATTTCAAAATGAAAAGTAGCCTAAAGTCTTCCTCGATAAATGGACTATCCAACACCAAAATATATTATCAATTCGAACCAGTAGTTCCTGAGATTAGCGCGTTCAAACAAACAAACAAGCAAACCAACTCTTCAGCTTTATAATATTAAGTATAGATTGGATATGATTATTACTGATAAAACCTATATTTTTAACTAAACTCCAGATAATATTGGTCTTATTAAATTTAATTTAGATGATATTATTTCATGCTTACTTTGGTAATCATATTAAGCTGAAATGGTAAGACCAGAAGGCCAATTCTCGTAAATAACATTGTTCAAATTACATTTCAATATCATTTCTATTGCAAAAAATACCCTCAAAGTCAAAAAGGTGACTTTAAGGTTGTTTTGAGCTACTTTGAGGGTATTATTTGTGATGGAAATGCAATCGAAATGATATTGAAATGTGATTTCAACAATGATTTTTACGAGAATTGGCCTTCAGAGCGCGATAGAGGTGTCTTAGAAAAAGTTTTTGGGCATCAACCAATAAAATCCATTGAATGATATTCCTACTGTCGTAAAGGTGAAGAAATGCTTTGTATTGTCATATACTTCGAAACACGATTAGAGTGATTTGCCTCGATAGAAAAAAATCGTGAAAATCCTAAAAAATCGTACTGGTTCTTCACTTCTCCTTCCAGCAATCTTTCCTTGGATAACGAGTTGGAGTATCCTGTACTTTTCATTTCTCATGACGTGACCGACATAAGATAACTTTCGGGGTTTAATATTAATAAATAAATAAATATTGCAGGACACTCCACACATCGCCATCTAGCCCCAAGCTAAGTAACTAGACTTGTGTTATGGGTGCTAGACAACGGATATACTACTTTTATACTTTTCTTTTGTAAATATATACTTATAGTACATAGAAACAACCAGACCACAGACAAATATCTAAGCATAAATACTTGTCTGAGGCGGGAATCGAACCCGCGACCCTGTGTTTGGCAGTCCGGCATGGAGACCATTGTGCCAACTGGGTCGTCAATATTGTTAAGTTCCGTCTTCTTTTTGACTCGATTGAGGACTTACTTCTGGAGCCTATTAAATCACGGGTTTTATCATAAGGTTTTCTTCCACTTTAGAGAGTGTGTAGTGCTTGAAATGACAGACAGAGGAAGCGAAACATTCCTAGAATATTATAACGAAAATGATCAACAAAGTCTAGTCTCTTGAATTACTCATCCATTGACACAACATAGCATTGACCACATTTAACATACTTAACACCTTTGCAATTTGTAGCATCTAACAAAACTATACGTGTGATTAAATCACCAGGAAGTTTGATTAGCAACCTAAACTGTGCCTAAACTTGGTAAATTTTACGCGCACAGAGAGACTGTCCTATAGAAAGACTAAAACAGGGATCTGAACCCAGGCAGCCCATGTTTGACATGTGGTTTGACAACAAGACATCCTATTTTCACACCAATCATTGAAAAACTATTGACCCAATAGTATGTATGCCAAAATGCCAAAAACTCCAGATGGCTACAAAGAAAAATAACTTCTTTGATTTCCTTTATAGGTTGCCTGGAAGACATCGCTTTGAGCGATAAGGCCGCCCTTTGTAACACGCAGACTTAAGTTTTTGAAGTGAAAACTTCTTATGGCGCGTTGGGCACTTTTGTGGGTGAGCATTTTCAGCCGTTCTCGCGACAGACGACAGATTTTCTCGCGACAGATGAGATTTTACACAGATATGCATTTTTTTAATTTGGCTGTGAGTGTATTAAGACGTACATATGGTATTTTTTAACGGACGACTATTGACGGACGACAAATGTCGGACGACTATTTGTCGGACGACTATTGACAGACGACAAATGTCGGACGACAAATGTCGGACGACAAATAGTCGTCCGACAAATAGTCGTCTGACTATTTTTTTTTTTCATTTAAAACTCTTTTTGCGTATGTTCTCGCGACAGATGAGATTTTACACAGATATACAGTTTTCACTTCTGTTTTTTATTTTATGTAATTTAAAAATGGTGTTTGTATCTATCTATAACTTCCCTGCGCAACGATTAACGATAATTTTAACTGATCAAAATTAAAAAGTAAATAAAAATCAAAGTTTAAAATTTGTTTATGTAGGGTATTTAATTAGGTCCCTAAAACATTAAATTAGTTTGTTTTCACTTTTCTTCTACCTAAAACTTTATTCAGTACAAATTTGCCAAGTTTCTTGAGTATGAAGTAGAGGACAGTCAAGGCGACAACAAGGAACACAGCTTGGTCGAGCATCGCACGTTGATACCACGTGTAGAGGGGGGACTTCGAACGTAAGTGATACGCTCCTGGAAAATGCAAAAATAATATTTATTATATGCTGAATAACCTTTTTGCTTATGCCTGTCCTTTCGAGGGGTATATTTAAAAAAGCAGATTCTTTGGCGGGTAATTGTTTCCAACACAAGCTCACATCGTTCAGGCTGACAATTTCCTGTACAGATCCTGAAATGTCTAGTACCACTTAAGTATTCAAAGTGTCCAAAAGTGTTGACGACCCAGTTGGCACAATGGTCACCATGCCGGACTGCAAAACATAGGGTTGCGGGTTCGATTCCCACCTCAGGCAAGTATTTATGCTTAGATATTTGTCTGTGGTCTGGTTGTTTCTATGTATTATAAGTACACATTTACAAAAGAAAAGTATATAAGTAGTATATCCGTTGTCTAGCCCCATAACACAAGTGTAGTTACTTAGATTGGGGCTAGATGGCGATGTGTGGAATGTCCTGCAATATTTATTTATTTTGATTATAACTTCATACTAGGAGGCTTTATTCAATTCAATTCAATTCAATTCATTTATTTGCTTTTACAGTTGGTTACATAGGATCTTAAATAAATATGTAGGTACAGGTTCTCAACTTAAGCCAATAGTCATTGACATGCAAATTTAGGCTAAATTTAGGTAGGTACAAATTACATGGTTAAAATTTATTTTATTACAAATACTTATTACTAATTTATAACGCAAACATATTTTTCATTTTAGATTTAGCAACTCTTCAACAGAATAAAACATTCTTTCTAACAGCCATGCTTTCAGTTTCATTTTGAATTGCCTTAGTGGAAGGTCTTTTACATTGTTAGGTATTTTATTAAATATAGTAATGCACATAGCGTAGCAGTTTAGATAAACTACTGGTTCATTAATTAAACTAGTTTTAAATTAATATGATAAACTTGTGGTTATCAGGCATTCACTTGTTTTCAAGCGCCTTGTACCGCTACCAGACGCAAGAGAGAAATTCTACGAAGGTTCAATTGCTTTTGGGACACTATTATGATTGTAGCATTCATGCCTGTGCAGTTTTATGCTGGAAGCTTGATTTTGATGGCAGGTTTTGGTTATGGAAAAACATCTTAACTTTTTCCATTGGTCAAGTCAGTTTTTATAAGACAAAATATGGTAGTGCTGAACCAGATGCAATATCTTTGAGTAGCTCTTACCTTTGCTTCTGATAGCTAATTCTACATAGTGTGAGATCAGCTTAGATGGCGACACTGGACGGTCCCGGAACAATGCTGATAGTTCTTTGGCGCGGTTGAAGTACCTGCAATTACAATATGGGTATTAGTTTACTGCGTAACCAGTAACGTCCCTCCGTCACTATAATATTGTCTTACTTGTCATTCCCAAGAACTTCATCCAGGCTTTGTTTCAACTCATCAGCTAAGGTCTCAGCTTCGAAGGTGACCTTCACAGCATACCCGAGTCTCACAGCTCGTTGCGCGTTTGCGGGCTGGTCACCGAGCATTGGAACAGCTACCAGGGGTACTCCATGAGTTATGGCCTCCAAGTTGCTCAGCATACCACCATGAGTGATGAAAGCCTTTATGTTTTTGTGCGCTAAAAATTTAAAATATTTCTTTAAATTATTGTTTTAAATATTACTCTCAGAATTCTACTCTATAAGGCGTGATATTCATGGTTTCTTGGGCTATTTGATTGTCCCCAGATATCAGAACTTAATTAATATAGGGACAAATATGTAGAGGGATGATAAGATGCTTATTTGTTGGAAGAAGTTGGAGAAGGTTGCGTAAGAAGTGTTAGAGAAGGTTTGAATTTGATATCCGACCTCCTTTGCCCCACACACCCTGGGACATTGTAAATCTTCATAAAGGAAACTTACCCAGTATACTAGATTGCGGCATCCACTTCCTAACATGAACGTTCTTCGGTAAATCTTTCATTTCGTCTTCGAACTTCCATAGCACTGTGTAAGGAAGCTTCGAGAACATAGTGAGCACTTTCTTTCTAGTCTCTTCGGGCAAGTTCTTCGACTGAATGACGGAACCCATGCTGAAGTAGATAAAACCTTGAGTTGACGAGTCCAGGAGCTCCTGTAGATCCTGAATAGAAAAACAAAAGATGGTTAGCTTTGCATATGGTAAAACTTTTTGTCGATTGAGCAATAAACACACCCAAAATGACACCGTGACCTACAACTATTTATCCACCATGCATACTGATATTACTATGCGACACTAATTCATTGTGACGCTAAGCATTTTGCTCTGCAATATTTTATTCGTACAGTAAGAAAATCAGTTGACTGCGTCTGTCTTTCCTGACGGTTGCAGTTTGGAGGTCTTCAAGTCACGAGTGAATAGGTATCATCTAGAAAAGCGTGTTACATCTTAGACCCCATCGTTACCTATCATTAAGCAGGTGTGATAGTGGTCAGAGGCAGACCTATCATTTGTAAAAAATATAATTAGTAACTTTGGTCTGCAATTATATCCACCTACCTTCGGCAATGGAGGCACCTCCTCATCAATATGGTACCCAGCCACATCAATAAAGTTAGGCGCCACGCTAACAGCGTTGGCTATTGACGGGTGTGACATAACAAATACTATAGAGATATTGGACACCGCGTCTCTATAAGCTGGGAGGGTCACGCCTCGCTCTTCCGCGAGGGTCGCAAACATCTCCTGGTATTGTGCTTTGTTTGTCGATTCAAACCACCTGTTAACAAATAGTTTTATTAGCCAGAAATAAAAAGTAATACTTGCTTAAACTTACTTATACTTTCTAGCTATTACTTTGCTTTGTTTATGTCGAGTTCCTTGCTATGGTGCAAATCAAGTTATCTATCCATCTAATATAATATTATCTTAATCTTAGTCAGGCAGTTAGGCCTGGTTATTCCTGGTAGCAGTCGCACAGTCCAGTAAGAGACCTAAGGACCGCCAGACTACAGGCTTACTTTTTAAAAGGCAATAGCTCGCTGAAAACCTACTCCTCAAAAACCTGACAATACTCACCATTCTCCACCCCTCATTAGGTAGTAGATAGCACTAGTAGCCAAACGCTGCCAGAAGTTCATTGGTACACCAAAGTCTGTGAACATCAGAGGGACTGTTGGTACGGAGTGAGCCTCGTCTACTAGAGCCTGGAGGGTCGGCATTAGAGTTGAAGGGTTCAGGACTATCCAAGGCACTTGTTGTATTGCTGCGTAGCTGAGGGAAGAAATAGTACATTGCGATACAAGTGTGGAAAGTTGATCATTCCATAGAGGCGGTTTATGACGCGCGAGCGGAACGCGAGCGTGGCAAAAGTCGAGATGGAATGATCAATTCACACGTGTATCGTACGACGTTTTTTATCACAGTTGCGAATAAAAAAAAAGACTTGTTAAAATTTTAATAATAAAAAGTTTTTAAGAATTTTAGGTTATGTTTACTATTTTTTGTTAATTACACTCCCGAAAGGCTAGGCAAAAGACTTTTAACCTATACAGCGTCTGACATACAATATTTTTTTAGGGTTTTTTTCATTTGTTTTTGCGTCGGCGGTTAAAAACAGAATATAATGCTTACCATTATATTCTTTATAATGGTAAGCATTATTAGTTCCGGGTTTCATTAAAAACAGAATATATAGAAAAAATATATTTATGTACTTAAAGAAAAAACAAAATAAAAACAAAACTCAATTTTTAATTATTTTCCAAGATGTCATCACGTAATATTATCATTCGTTATCAGACTTTAGAGACAACCTTTTGAAAAGAAGAAAAAAGGTACCAACAAAGAGTTTTAAGCCAGCAAGGCTTAAAAACTCTTTGGATGGTACTTTTTTCTATACATCAAAACAGTATAACCCAGATAAAGGAGATCATACATGTTTCTAACAAAAAATACCCACATGCATTTTTTGGGTTTTCAATGTAAAATAACTCAACGATTTTTGATCGTAGCTCTTTGTTGCCTTAGTAAACATTATTTAAAATGTTATTCTCTACAAGATAGAAACATTTTTTTTTCTGGCTGGCACCTTAATTTTTGGGTACGATTTGAATGATGTCCTTTAGAATGTTTCATCTAATAATGTCATTAGCAGTAAGATACGTATTTGACATATCGGGATGACGTATTATTTTAGCACTAGTTGGATTTTTTTTTTATCGCACGCGTGTATAATACGTTGCATTATGAGCCTAAAAGCGGTTTAATAAGATCCACTTTATGAGCAACTGTGATAAAAAATATTTTATTTTTTATTTTTTTTATATATGATAGGTCAGCGTTTGACCACTATCACACCTGCCTGATGGTAGGTGACGATGCGGCCTAAGATTTAACACGCCTTCCTAGAAGATACCTATTCACTCGCGAATATATAGTTTTTACTTAGAATGAATGTACAGAAAGAGCAGATGGCTATTGATATTTAGCCATATTATGTACCCCTCGCTCTCCGCAGTGCGCTCCTCGTGACTGCGGATCGTCGTTTGCACTGTGTTGCGATATTATCAATTGGTTTTGTTGCTCACATCTTTTATTATGTGGATTTTACAGCTGATTAGTCTTTGATCTGTATATCTGGATGGGGATTGACTTGCTCGGAACAATAGCAATAATACTCGAATTAAGTCGATGTATCTACTTGTAATTTTACAGACACTCTAACTCTTCAAACCTAAAGACAACTATATAAAAGAATTATGCTTCTCTGTACCTGTTCCGTGCTTATCTGATAAACTATTCTTCGTCAATAGTTAGGTGATGCTGGTTCATCATACGTGTACTTGTATGCAGGCTGCTTTCTACAACTAGACCACTCTCGTTGGGTCCCTTTTGCGTGAGGTTCTACTTGTCAAAAAGAGAACCAGCCTTGCCCCTCTATAAATTTTGCAGCCAGGTGTGGTTCATAAAAAAATCGGAACGCTATTGACGTCATCTATGATCCTGTCTCTATGCACGCTCTGCATAAAGAGCTACGCCATAGACCTGGCAGAACACTGGAGCGGGCGGATCTGACCCTACTTCGTCAATTCCCCCTTTGGTTTGTGCTATCGATACGAAGATGAAGAAGATAAAGAGCTATACGTTATATCCAAGTTGTACAAGTTGTCCAAGTAAATTAACGCAGTTGATGTCAGTTTAAGTTAAACAGGCGTTTCGTAAGTCTTTTGTTTAAGTCGGCTACTGCTAATTTAATCTGCCTGCAACTGCTGGTTCACCATGATCGTAAAACCATTACAATTCAATTCTACTCACCCAGCATCATACTCATTCATAAAGTACTCTGTCACAACTGCATCGTACTGTTTCTCCACGAGGATTTTCTTCAGCTCAGGAGTCAATGCCATTCTGGAGACGTCCCTCATTTTCTCGAGCATCACACTCATTCCACTTAACATGGTTATCTCTTTATCTATAATCTTCTTGTCAAACCCTGAAATTATGGAAACCATACTTTATATTACTTGGTATCTAATTTGGGTTTAATGTGTTTTCCGTACCCAAAGAGTATAAACGGGATCTTTTTACTAAGACTTCCACTACCCGTCTGTCTGTCTGTCACCAGGCTGTATATTATGAACCGTGATAGTAAATTTTCACAGATTATGTATTTCTGTTGCCGCTATAGCAACAAATACTAAAAACAGGAAAAAAATAAAAATAAGTGGCGCTTACATACAACATGACACGGAACCTTTCGTGCGCAAGTCCGACTCGCACTTGACCGTTTTTTTTTAAATACTGATTTATTTCATCGATGCCAAAGAACTAGTTTTTCATATAAGCTATGGCCGTGTTGGCATACCATTTTTAGCTTTTCTTTATATACGGGCTGTTTTTCCATAAATAGATCTGTTTTATTGTGTCCTTTTTGGATGGAGTAGGCTTGCTCAGCACCCTAATTGACCGTTTCTAGGAGAAAGAACCCATCAATAAAGCCACGGCCTTCGAAATTGAAGTAGACCGCTTTCTCTTACGTTATCTTGACTATTTTTACATCTATTACTTTATTTTAAACTAATTCTAATTGTAATATTAATTGCGCATATCTCACAATTTGAATACCAAGAAAACAAGTATAAATTATTTTTAACTTAACTACATTTTGTCGTAGTCATTCGGAGAAATATTACTTTCAAGTGTTTTTGCTATTAAATTTTAAAACTATTTATTTAATTTTATAGTATTTTATAAAGTGAAAATAGAGTTGTTTTATCCTGAATCGGAAAATCATTTTATACTGATTTTACCGTCAGCAAGCCAATCACTTCCCCACCTCTATATTACTTGGTAAGTAGATTGATGTAAGGACCACTGTGAAGCTGTAAATTTCGATACAAAAAGCGGTAACGTTTTCCCCCCCATAAACGAAGTCTGATTTTGATAATTTTTGAAAATGTTCTAGATCTAATGGAAAACTAAGTTTAACCGTTTTTATTTTAAAGAAATATTGCCTAAAATAAACGTTATTAGCATCTGAATATCTATATTTTTGACCTTAAAAATTCATCGAGCGTTTCAATTGTTTTTTAATAGACTAAACTGAATAACCAAAAAAGAAAAACGTAGAAACCAAAGTTTAGTAAAGATGCAGTGAATTAAATGAAACCAAAGTTATTTCATTTTGTGAAGGATAAAGGTGGTAAAAACGTTACGGCCCGCAGTATTATTTGTAAAGCAAAATTTAGGCAATTACGTCCGTGAGCGGCTTGAAATAGATATGATTTTTTAAAATACCGACTTGCGCAGCGTATCGAGAGTTCACGATTCTCTTAGTTAAGAATAAATTCTCAAAGATACACTCTATCCCTGTTCACTATTTGCAAAATGACAATATCGTCCTACTGTCTTGATAATATTAAACACCATAATTACTATACAGGGTTGTTGGTATCTATATTTAGCAAGCCGTTGAGGGCCACTTCTGTGCACCTTAACAAACAACTTTTGTTCTACGACTTTTGGAAATTCTAACTTTTTTTGAAAATGTTCAGTATGTAAAGAAAATCAGCTATTTTTTTGAAAACAAATGTCATACAGACTTATAACAGTAGATTAAACTTACAATATAGGTATAATATTAGGGTTAATGACCTCTCCGTGTAAGGAACAGCTGATTTTCTGGTAAACACAACCTCAAAATTATCAAAAACAATGTTCGAATTTCCAAAGGTCGTAAAACAAAAGTTATTTGTTTTAGGTGCACAGAAGTGAGCCTCAACTGATTGCTAGTATGATTATACCAATAACCCTGTTATATACATGAACGCTAAATGCCTTTAGTAGCAAAACGTCAGTATTAAATGTCTTAATTCAAAATACATGTGATAATAAGTCATCACTGATAGATTTGCGCTAATTGATTTTCTTACGATGAAGGAAAACATCGTGATAAAAACCGCGGCTTAATTGGCTCTCTGACGAGTCCTCTGGATACGGTCGAATAAGCTGAGAGGGCAGTAAAGGTGCCGGGCACGCATACTCCACCCTCACGCAAAAAGGACGCAAAGAGGTCTTGTTGCAGAAAAAGTTCAATACATATATTTTAAGTACAGTATGCGTCATAAGTACACTATCAGTGTGCTACAATAATACAATAAACAAGTATTGGACTTACGACCTTCTTCTAATAGACGTTACACAGAAACATAAATACTTGAATTACAAGTAGGTAGTCGGCTGCATAATTGCAGCCCCCGGTAGAGTTAAAAAATTACTATTATTTGAATATTTTCATTCTAATATTATTTTTGTTTGATAAATTGACGAGTTGAAGACTTTTAACTTCAACTAATGCAGGTGCTTAGAATATTGCTTGTGTTGAAAACATTCTTATAACAGCCGTTTTGGAGGTCTGCAATTATGCAGCCGACCGTACCCGTGTGATTACTATTTGCAACATGTTAGCTACGTCTTTATATTAATTGACCGAATGGTATAAGCCGCCACCCGCTACACCAACCGACGTGGGTTCGATCCACAGGTTACGTTGTTATAATGTTCAAATAGTGCTGCACAGGATTGTAAACATTACGGTGGCGGTGACTTTTGAGCGTCAATTGTACCTAGAGCTAGGCCTAGGATTCAAGTTTTCAATTACCTTCAATAGATTTCGCAAGGAAACCCACATCGATGATCTTTAATCTGTCACTGTACGATTGCTTTGGAGGGAATGTGCTCACCCATGTTACCTGGAAATTTGGAAAAATGTTATGTTGGAGTTACTGAATCAAAAGCTAAGGAATATGCTCTCTCTGTTCTTCTCTCTTCTTCAGCAGCATGTATTAGCCCACTGCAGGGCAGATGCCTCTCCAGCGCCTCTCCACAATGTCTTATCACCGGTCTTTCTGGACCACGCTGCCCCAGCATGAGTTTTTATGTCGTCGGACTATCTGGCTCTGTCTGCCCATACTTCTCTTCCCGATCACTGCAGGGCAGATGCCTCTCCAGCGCCTCTCCACAATGTCCTATCACCGGTCTTTCTGGACCACGCTGCCCCAGCATCAGCTCCTATGTCGTCGGACCATCTGGCTGGTGGTTTGCCCATACTTCTCTTCCCGATTCTTGGTCTCCATTTGAGAACAGCTTTGCTCCACCTTCCGTACAATATCCGTGCAATAAGCTCTCTAGTATCTACTATTTCTTTCAAATCTTAATCCTAATAGAGTAAGATCCCGTGGGCGGGGCGGATCGCTAGTTAGAATTAACTAGCGACCCGCTCCGGCTTGGCACGGCTATATTATGTATGTACTCGTATGTATAACAAAGTCGCTTTTTATGTCCCTATTTCCCTTTGACTGCTTAAATCTTTAAAACTACGCAACGGATTTTGATGAGGTTTTTTTTAATAGATAGAGTGATTCAAGAGGAAGGTTTATATGTATAATACATGCATAATATAGCCGTGCGAAGCCGGGGCGGGTCGCTAGTATAAAATAAAGTCACTTTTCGCTGTCCCTATGTCCCTTTGTATGCTTAGATCTTTAAAACTATGCAACGGATTTTGATGAGGTTTTTTTTAATAGATAGAGTGATTAACGAGGAAGGTTTTTAGATATAATACATGCATAATACAGCCGTGCGAAGCCGGGGCGGGTCGCTAGTTGTTTTATAATATGTACCTAATGTTTAATCTCCGCTAATATAGCTCACAATAATTAATTAAATTTTATGTTTAGTGGTTAGGTGTAAAAATGGGGGCGCTAAAAATAATTTATTCTCAAACAGCAGCAGTAGACAAAATGAGTTTGGAAACCCCTGGTCTAAACATTAGAATGTGTCGCTTTGGAATGCGAAACAAAAAAACAAATTTGAAAACGATATTTATTTTGATCGATAACAGTGTTTCGAAAACAGTGATATCGTGCAAGAATAAGCATGGATTGGTTTTGGATTAGATAAGCCCTTGATAAGCATGAAACCCATGCAGGATTAATCAAATGAATTTTTTGTAGAAAAAATGTGCGCTAATTTACATTGCTCTTACGGTGAAGGAAAACGTCGGGATGAAACCCGCGGCTTAATTGGCTCCAGAAATATTGACAAGTTCTCTCTTCTGGGCGTGGTCGACTAAGATGAGAGGGTAGTAGGTGCTGGGCAAGTCTACTCCATCCATAAAATGACCCAATTAAAAAGGGTCTGATGGGTCATAAGTAAATGATCAGTTTGCTACAATAATACCATCAACAAGTATTGGAGTTACGACCTTCTTCTAATAAACGTTACACACAAACTTAAATACTTAATTTAAAAGTACTCAGTGTGATTATTATTTTCAACATGTTTGCTACGTAAGTATTTAGTTGTGTGAGTGCTATAAGCCGCCACTCGCTACACCAACCGCGTGGGTTCGATTCACAGGTTACGTTGTTATAATGTTCAAATAGTGCTGCACAGGATTATAAACGTTACGGTGGGCAGAGACTTTTGACCGTGGATTGTAACTACAAGTAGGGTACTTTTTACGCGGGTGAAACTAGGTTATAATTTATTACTTACATTATGTCCAGCTTTGAGTAGAGCATCAACCATTCCTTTTCCTAAATTATTGTGGCTTCTAGAGGGAGCTGGCCAGACGCAGAGTATATCGTATGCTTGGACTGATGTCCACGCTGCGAAGAATATTATCAGGACTCGCATTCTGAAAAGTCAGAGTATTTTTTTAAATAATAATAATAATCTTCTTATTTCAGGTAACAGCCTTATATATAAGTACAGACCCATATAAAAGAGCTACCCGCCCCGGCTTCGCACGGCTGTATTATGCATGTATTATATATCTAAAAACCTTCCTCTTGAGTCACTGTATCTATTAAAAAAAACCGTATCAAAATCGGTTGCGTAGTTTTAAAGATCTAAGCATACAAAGGGACATAGGGACGGCGAAAAGTGACTTTATTTTATACTATGTAGTAATAGTGATAGTGATAGTGATATAACCTTACAGACTAACAAAAGATATAATATCTTCTTAATATATATAAATCTCGTGTCACAATGTTTGTCCTCAATGGACTCCTAAACCACTTAACCGATTATAATAAAATTCGCACACCATGTGCAGTTCGATCCAACTTGAAAGATAGGATAGCTTGCATCTTAATTTATTCCGATATTCCGACGGGATCGGGAGTTACGCGGGTGAAACCGCGGAGCACAGCTAGTGTATTATAAAAATAAAAAGTTAAGTTTTAGGGTTTTCTGTCTTCGGTCTCGCCTCCCTATAGCGTCGGTATACAATGCCGGCAGGCCAGAAATCTTCCGAGAAGAACATGTATTCAATAAACAAATATTCCAGGACATTCCACACATCGCCATCTAGCCCCAAGCTAAGTAACTAGACTTGTGTTATGGGTGCTTGGGATATACTACTATATCCGTTGTCCATCGTAGAATTGGATTACTAGTTGTGTTCCCGCGACCATGGTCGGTGTAACACGATCGAAACGTCAAGTAAATATTAATATAACTCGTAGTTATAAAAGTACTAGCGACCCGCCCCGGCTTCGCACGGCTATATTATGCATGTATTATACATATAAACCTTCCTCTTGAATCACTCTATCTATTAAAAAAACTCACATCAAAATTCGTTGCGTAGTTTTAAAGATTTAAGCATACAAAGGGAAATAGGGACAGAGAAAGCGACTTTATTTTATACTATGTAGTGAAGTTGGCGAAGTATAATAAAAAGCATTCGTCTCTAAACTTTTTTCATAAATGGTATCCGTTCTAATTATAAGTTTCGTTCCAAAACGTTAAAACACTTTCATACATCGTTTTTTACTTCGTGCCAAAACGGTTCTACTACTGTCAACAAAAAATACTCTAACCAACCTACCCAATAACAAAGTACCTTAATAACCTTGCAAGATTTGACCTAAACAAACTAACACACAGTATGCGTCATAAGCAAGTATTTGACTTACGACCTTCTTCTAATAGACGTTACACACAAACATAAATAATTGAATTAAAAGTATTCAGTGTGATTATTATTTGTCAACATGTTAGCTATGTATTTAGTTGTGTGAGTGGTATAAGCCGCCACCTGCTACACCAACCGACGTGGGTTCGATCCACAGGTTACGTTGTTATAATGTTCAAATCACAGATTTAGATGTTCAAATAGTGCTGCACAGGATTGTAAATGTTACGGTGGGCAGAGACTTTTGACCGTTGACTGGTCAGAAAAGGACTGAGGGTAGCAGGTACATATTTTAAAGTTTTCATTTTTTGAATATCGGTTCAGTAATTGTATATTATTATTATATTATTTCACGCAGATTTTTTTTTTAATTTTTGAAGTGAAAACTTCTTTAGCGGCGTTGAGCACTTTTTCTGTAATGGGTATAAAATCTTAAACTCGCGTCAGGACACGTGACCTGGGCCATTATTCACAAAGCTTCAAGTCGTTGGGCGCGCGTGATTAGGGCGAGATTGCCATACAAAAACCTCTCCCCCTCCGCCCCTAATCACGCGCGCCCAACGACTTGAACCTTAGTGAATAATGGTACTGATCGAAAAAGCGTAAGACGGATGGAGAGTAGACAGCTATCCCCTCTCTACGGCGCGGCGAAAATGTATGCCTGGGCCTACTGTTTTTAATTTGGCTGTGAGTGTATTAAGACGTACATATGGTATTTTTTAACGGACGACTATTGACGGACGACAAATGTCGGACGACTATTGACGGACGACAAATGTCGGACGACTATTGACCAACGACAAATGTCGGACGACAATTTGTTGGACGACTATTTGTTGGACGACAAATGTCGGACGACTATTTGTCGTCCGACTATTTTTTTTTTTTTCATCTAAAACTCTTTTTGCGTATGTTCTCGCGACATATGAGATTTTACACAGATATACAGTTTTCACTTCTGCCTGCACTCCCGGAGTGCGCTGTTTTTTTATTTATGATAGGTCAGGCGTTTGACCACTATCACACCTGCCTGATGGTAGGTGACGATGCGGCCTAAGATGTAACACGCCTTCCTAGAAGATACCTACCTATTCACTCGCGACTTGCTAGCCTAGCATGAAGGCCAAAACACGATACGATAAAGCGATATAACTACATCAACTCTCAAAATATGATAGATAAAGCCGCCATGTTGAATTTTTATCATAATTTTTATCGCAATTTATAATAAAAATTCAACATGGCGGCTTTATGTATCATATTTTGAGAGTTGATGTAGTTATATCGCGTGATATAGCTTTATCGCATCGTGTTTTGGTCTTCATGCTAGGCAGGTTGAAGACCCCCAAATTGTACACGTCAGGAAAGACAGACGCAGGCAACCGATTCCATTCCCTTGCAGTACGAATAAGAAATGACGAAGCAAAGCGCTTAGTGCGAACGTGTGGTATGTCCACCATGAATCGGTGCCGCACACCAGTCTGCCTGGTTGTATGACGAAAGAATGGAGATGACAAGATTAGGTCGTGGAGTTCTGTTGCACACTCCCCGAAATTTGTATCCGAAAACAACCAAAATATATTGAACAGTCATTACAATAATTAGAACTTTAAAAATAGATAAATAAGTAAAATAAAATAGATAATAATTGCAAGATAAATAACTTTTTTCCACTGCCGTCTCGCGCCTCTCGAAGGTCCCCGTTTATTTTTTAAAGTATTTCAGTGACGAGCGTATAGGTATCTTCTAGACATCGCGTGCTACATCTTACACCGCATCGTCACTTACCATCGTGTGAGATAAGTGGTCAAACACTGACCTATCTATATATCGTACACCTAGATCGAAACTGTTGTAACTCAAAAAACATGATTTTTGGGAAATGGCAAAAAACTGATATTATGAAAACTATGCACGATAGCAACATTTTGTAAAAAGATTTTGAAATGTATTAGAAACTAAACCATTATGATATTAATCAGGTAATAAATTAAGCCTTAGATAATGAGAAAACGACTAATTTAAAAAAATGCTCATTGAAACTGTAGTAAAATGAAATAAAAATTCAAATCAGTTAAGCAATAAGTAAGTAAACTTACTTAAGTCAAAATACTTTGTAAGATTTTCAATAGTTTACTCACCAAAGTTGTCGCAACTCAAAATACAACACCCTAGTTGCACGAGTGGGTGTAGACAAAACTGATTCGTCTCGCCATCTCTTGGACACTAAAGTAAACTGAATTACTTCGGTTTTATTGCCGTGTAGGTAATTGCATCAGGGATCCGAATATGCTGTTAACTCAATATGCGACATTTTCGAGTTACAACAGTTTTGATCTAGCTGTGCGATATGTATAAATCAATGCCACTTTTCGTCGTTTATAACTCAAGAACGGGCTCACCTATCCAAACCAAATGTTTAAGCTTTGTTCGGACTATTTGACGACCCAGTTGGCACAATGGTCACCATGCCGGACTGCCAAACACAGGGTTGCGGGTTCGATTCCCGCCTCAGACAAGTATTTATGCTTAGATATTTGTCTGTGGTCTGAAGTCCAATTCTTGTAAATAACATTGTTTAAATTACATTTCAATATCATCCCGATTGCATTTCGATTGCAAAAGATGCACTTAAAGTCAGTTTTTTTTTTTTTACAAAAGCTAACTTTGAGGGTGTTTTGAGCTACTTTGAGGGTATTATTTGTGATCGAAATGCAATCGAAATGATATTGAAATGTAATTTGAACAATTTTATTTACGAGAATTGGTCTTCTGGTTGTTTCTATGTATAATAAGTATATATTTACAAAAGAAAAGTATATAAGTAGTATATCCGTTGTCTAGCCATAACACAAGTCTAGTTACTTAACTTGGGGCTAGATGGCAATGTGTGGAATGTCCAGCAATATTTATTTATTTAGTAGATGGTTTATGTGAAGTTTGCACAAAATCGGTCGGGTCATTTATCACATTTTTTTTGTGTCAAAACAAAATTTGCCGGGACAGCCAGTTTATTATAAAAAACACTTACTTTTTTATTTATTTTTGATCCAATGTTTACTAACAATTTGATTTCAAATAAAAATTGAATCACGTTGTGTTCTTTCAATACGCGATTGATAACTAAGTACTGCGTGGTAAGATACGTAAATATATAGGGTGTCCCGTAATGAATGGCCAAGCGGGCCCCTACGGATAGAGGACACTGTGCCGGATCAGAAAAACGAAAGTTATGTTCTATGAAAGTCTCTTAGTTTCCGAGATATCCACCAATTTAATTTTTTTTTAAATTTTACGCCTTTCTCCATGTTTTGTTATGCCAAAACTGCAAATGAAGGAATTATCCCAATCTGTTTTTTGGATAGTGTTCCAGGATAAATGTGCTATCGAATGCAAACAATATTTTTTATAACACATTGAAAGTTTTTTTTTAAACTAAGGTTTAACTCAAACTTCATGGTTTTTTAATTTTTTAACCTGAACTTTAACCTTTCCTGGTGTAAAAAAAATGTATGGTCACCCTGGTGCCAAATTAAAAAAAAACTTGCCTTTTTCATTGAGATTCACTAACACCCTATATTTATGTTAGTGAATTATCAGATGCCTAATATTTTACCTATATTATACCCACTAGATAAAGTCTGAAGTGAATAATCAAAAGTTAATCATGTACCTACATACTCGTCGAATATAAACAGAGTTATTGTATCATATACTTAACTAGCGACCCGCCCCGGCTTCGCACGGCTATATTATGCATGTATTATTTATATAAACCTTCCTCTTGAATCACTCTATCTATTAAAAAAAACCGCATCAAAATCCGTTGAGTAATTTTAAAGATTTAAGCATACATATGGATATAGGGACATAAGGACAGAGAAAGCGACTTTGTTTTATACTATGTAGTGATAGTGATTAGCAAGTTTTACGGCCACTTCTGTGCACCTAAAACACAACTTTTGTTCCACGACTTTTGGAAATTCGAAAAATTTTATGTTTCCGAGACCAAAGGGTAAAACGGAAGCCTATTACTAAGAATAGAATAGAATAGAATAGACATTTATTGAAAAAGCACACGGACAAGAAACAAATTTAAAGAAGGTAGGTACCTAGACATAATAACAAAGCAAAAAAAATAAAAATGAGAAAAGAACAGACAGAATTAGAAACAATGTATTGAATTAAATAATAGGCATTAGTACCTACGGAAAACGGGATGCCGTGTGCTATCCCAAAAGGACCGACCTCAGCTGAAATGCTGCAGCAAGCTTATACTAAGACTCCACTGTCTGTCCGTCTGTCTGTCACCAGGCTGTATCTCATGAACCGTGATAGAATGACAGTTGAAATTTTCACAGATAATGTAATTTCTGTTGCCGCTTTAACTACAAATAGTTGTTAAGCTATTGCCTAGCTTTTATCGAGAGCTTTGAACGCGGCGACCGAATTAAGAAATTCCGTAACGAAAATAAAACCTAACACCCTCAACTCCGCCTACCATGTAGCTCGGCCGAGCGTTCGCTTAACGTGTATGTATATGTTCCAAGTTGTCTTGGAATTATTCTCTCCAATATTATTAATTCACTCCAATCCGTATATTTATAAAATAATATGTTGGTTGAACATTTTATGTTTACCTACGTTAAAATTTTTGCAATACTAGCATGACTCTTGCAAAATATCATGACTTTTCCGGAACAAAACACATTTAAAAGTCACAGTTACTTGACAAAATATCTTTATCTTTTAAACACAAATCACTTTTTAGTACTTAATTATTACTTACCTACTAGATATCTTTATTTTTATATTGAAACTAGCGACCCGCTCCGGCTTCGCACGGCTGTATTATGCATTGTATTATACTTAAAACACTCCTCCTCAAAGATCTAAGCATACAAAGGGACATAGGAATATAGGGACGGCGAAAAGTGACTTTATTTTATACTATGTAGTGATGAAGTGACTATTGTTTTATCTATACTCTATGACGATGACGATTTTATCTATGACGACCTCTGTGGCGCGTCGGGCGAACACCCGACTGCGACGCAGAAGGTTGCGGGTTCGATTCCCGCCGGGAACAAGTATTTATGCTGACCATAAATTCTTGTTTCTGGTTCTGGGTGTTTCCTATATGTATAATAAGTATATATTTACAAAAAAAAAAAGTATATAAGTAGTTTATCCGTTATCTGGCACCCATAACACAAGCATTAAGTTGCTTAGCTTGGGGCTGGATGGCGATGTGTAATATGTCCTGAAATATTTATTTATTTATACTAATATTATAAAGCTGAAGAGTTTGTTAGTTTGATTTTTGTTTGAACGCGCTAATCTCAGGAACTATTGGTTCGAATTGAAAAATTATTTTTGTGTTGGATAGTCCATTTATCGAGGAAGGCTATAGGCTACTTTTCATTTTTTTATTCTCTCGGGATCGGGAATTACGCGGGTGAAACCGTGGAGCGCAGCTATTGTAAAATATACGGAAGTAATAATAAAAAATAGGAATTAAGGCCCCTCGCCCACGGCGACTTTTTGTAGCGATGCAGTAGCGATGCTGTCGCGCGTTCGCATCGATACAGTCGCGATGCTGTAGCGCGTTGGCATTGCGTATGTAGCGCGTTGCAAATGCGACTAACGCGCGTTAGTAGTGATGCTGTCGCGCGTTTATGAAACGCGCGTTTGCATCGCTACAAAAAGTCGCCGTGGGCGAGGGCCCTAAGTCAGTAATTTAATCTCGATTTATTTGATTTGAAAAAACTGGTTGCCTGTAAAGTCGGTATACGGGCGAAAGTTTTACGTGACAACAACTGTGCTCGAGTGGAAGGGACGCGTGCCTTTCACTTTTTATGTCTGTCTCTCTCGC
This sequence comes from Idaea aversata, assembly GCA_907269075.1. Classification (NCBI taxonomy): domain Eukaryota; kingdom Metazoa; phylum Arthropoda; class Insecta; order Lepidoptera; family Geometridae; genus Idaea; species Idaea aversata. The sequence continues at coordinate 4,181,445 of OU026112.1, read as the reverse complement.
TCTTAGGCGGGCTAACCATGCCCGCGTGCCTCTCACTCGCTCTCATTGTGAGCGCATAACGTCAGCGGAGCGTAACGCAGTTTCTTGAAGTGTCACCCGGCAAACCAATTTATAAAACGTTGTCACGTCAAAAGTTTTTGGTAATAAATATCGGTTATTGTTTAGTGATCTGGCAGGAATTATGGGTCCCTATATATCACGGGGCCCTGGGCACTTGCCCACTTGCCCAGTGGGAAAGAGGGGTCTGTTTCTTTTACCATAACAACAATTTTAATCAGTGAAATATTACGAACAATCTATAAAACATAACCTTGATAATTTTTTCTTGATTTATCTAATTAATACCGACTCGTTTTCGTTTTTATCAACAAACTACAGATAAAAAATATCTGAATCTGGTATAGTAGTTAATTATCTGACGCTCAGTAGATAAATGTTCATTGAAGCAACATAATTATATCATGTAAGTACAATTTAATAAGTACAATTTATTACTTACAGCGCTTCGTGGTTTCACCCACGGAACTCCCGATCCCGTGGGAGTATCGGAATAAAAAGTTATTTGTGTTACTGACAATGAATTAATGTATCCTCATACCAAGTTTCATCAAAATCGGTCCAGAAGTTTCGGAGCCTATTAGTTTCCCATATCACTGTGGCTATGAAGCCCCGGACCTTTAGAACGCGTGCGTGGCGTCGAAACCAACATAGAAAATATGATGTGGACACTAAACGATTATCCCTGTTTGCACTATAAAATGCAATTACGAACAACCTCCTCATCATAAAGTTGTTTTTTTAAGCCTATATTGTCCAAGTTAGGCTTACAAAAAAAACTTTATGTTAACCGAATGCCTAACTCCAACCAAACCCTACAGAATCGTTTTTTCTGGAACCCCACGATACAAACATTGTTTAGTGTGGGGGCCACAGTCAATGTATCATGTTAACATTAGTTTAGGTTAATAAATATTTTTTATTTTCAAGTGCTGGACAAATTCTTTCTTAACATCTTTTTAAGCATTTCAGTCCTGGGGTAGGTTTAGCTAGTTGCTTTCGGTATCTGCCTCGATTGCGACGTCCCGCTTGAGACACCATTCTAGATCATAATGTTTATTAAGATTAAAGGCTCTCTCTCCATACAAACGTAGTCGACTGTTTCCTCCCTGGATAATGACACTAGCACAAATAGTTTTGTTGCATAAAACCTTTAACTGCCATGACTATGCCCCTATGTCTTGATTTTTTTCATTTTCTAACTATTATAGAAAGTAAGAGTTAAAAAAAACAAAATAAATATAAAAAATAAGACATGGTCATGGCAGTTATAAGTTTTATACTGCAAAAATATTTGTGCTAGTGTCATTATCCAGGGAGGAAACAGTCGACTACGTTTGTATGGACAGAAAGCGATGCGATGGTACTTCCTAAATACCATCGCATCGCACATCGCACCTTTCCTCCTAAGTCTTATTTGATTAATTTCAGTAAAATGCGGATATTATTATACCTTCTTGCGATATGGCCATCCATCAGCGCTTACGACATACTCTGCGTGTTGCCAGCTCCGAGCAAAAGTCACAATATCTTGGGAAAAGGAGTGGTTGATGCTCTGCTCAATGCTGGACACAACGTAAGTAAAATAAATAAATATTGAGGGACATTCCACACATCGCCATCTAGCCCAAAGCTAAGTAACTACTAACTAGCTTAGTCGACCATATCCAGAGGAGAGAACTTGTCAATACTTCTGGAGCCAACTAAGCCGCGGGTTTCATCACGATGTTTTCCTTCACCGTAAGAGCAATAGTCAATTAGCGCAGATAAATTTTTCTTAAGAAAATTCGTCGGTGCACGACCATCTAGGATTCGAACCCACGACGACACGTCGCAGTTCTAACATAAACCTAACCTATCCATGTCGGTTCTGGGTAGGGAGTTTTCCGGTGGGTGCCCGGAATATGCTGCCCCGATTTTTACCTATTTGACTTGGTTAGGGCAACATATAAAGACCCATCCGGAACACCCTCCTACCCAGAACCGACATGGATAGGTTAGGTTTATGTTAGAACTGCGACCACAACACGCTAGAAACAAATTCGACCCATTTTACTTGGTTAGGTTAGGTTAGTGTATTTTATAAATTTAATTTTTGAAGTGAAAACTTCTTTAGCGGCGTTGAGCACTTTTTCTGTAATGGGTATAAAATCTTAAACTCGCGTCAGGACACGTGACCTGATCGAAAAAGCGTAAGACGGATGGAGAGTAGACAGCTATCCCCACTCTACGGCGCGGCGAAAATGTATGCCTGGGCCTACTGTTTTTAATTTGGCTGTGAGTGTATTAAGACGTACATATGGTATTTTTTTTTAAACCGTAGGTGAATTGATTGTAGTTAAACAAACTGTAGGTGTTTCGTCCATTAGGTATTTTAAACAGTAGGTATTATGACCGTTGTTTTTTCGAACATAGTTATAATGAGCTTATAGTTAAATTAACCGTAGTTGTTTCGTAAATTAGTTATTACAAAAATATGTGATACAACCATTAGGTATTTTAAACAGTATAGGTATTATGACCGTAGTTATTTCGAACATATTGAACTTAGTTATTATAATGTGTAACCGTAATCAACACGGAAAAGAACACGTCCGACATCGCAAAAGGAACTAGACTAGACTCCGCCATAACAAGATACGAAGTAGTTTGGCTGACTTTTAACCTTTCTTATCGACAACTGATCCCGTTATCAGTGGCGTAACTACAGGGTTGCAAATGCCACGGACCCCCAGCCGAGGGTTGCAAATGCCACGGACCCCCAGCCGGCAGGGGCCCCCGGTCAGAAGAGAATCCCAACTCCCAAAAGTTATTACACATTTAGTAAATAAAAAGTTTTGTATTTAATTAGTTATGTTATTACTTAAGCGGGGAATTCACTATCAGACTGCCCGTGGGCCGCCCGGCCCGGCCCAAGTCTGTCGCTTGCCCGTATTGAGAACACACATAGCGGGCCATCATTGTCTTTCGGAGAGCTGTACAGGTCGGATTAGGTACCTATTTGAAATAAACATGCGCTCAGTCGGAGTTCTGATGCGCAAATGCAGGCGGGCCGCCCGGCGCGACCATTCACGTTCAGACTTGTCTGTGCCCGCGCAGACAAAATGCGATTCTCCGGGCAAGCGGCGGGCACGGGCCGACGGGCTTGCCCGTGCCCTTTTCCTAGCATTCACGTACAGACATGGGACAGACTTGCCCGTGACGGGCAGCCCGTCGCGGGCAGTCTGGTAGTGAATTCCCCGCTTTAGTTGCATAGAGTTTTTTGAGGTGGCATTCAATTAATTTGACAAGGGCCACGTACGGTATAGTTACGCCACTGCCCGTTATACCGGGATCCCGCACCAACGAAAATTCTTGATCCCGCTGATACGGAGATCCCGCAATAACATTTGGGATTGGAATCCCTACCACAGACAGACACACAGACACACGTCAAATTTATACACAAATTTATATTTTTTGCTTTGGGTTAAAAACAGTCCCCGGGTAAAAAATAGTCTTAGTAATGATTACATAAGTAGCGGCGCTCCTCGGTTTCACCCGCGCAACTCCAGATCCCGTGGAAATATCGGGATAAAAAGTAGCCTATAGCCTTCCTCGATAAATGGACTATCCAACACAAAAATAATTTTTGAATTCGAACCCGATTCAATTCGATTCGGTTCTTGAGATTATCAAACAAATAAACAAACTCTTCAGCTTTATAATATACTAGCGACCCGCCCCGGCTTCGCACGGCTATATTATGCATGTATTATACATTAAAACCTTCCTCTTGAATCACTCTATCTATTAAAAAAACCACATCAAAATCCGTTGCGTAGTTTTAAAGATTTAAGCGGTCAAAGGGAAATAGGGACAGAGAAAGCGACTTTGTTTTATACTATGTAGTGAAGTACTTATTGATTAAAAATGTTTAGACGGTGGTCTTAACGATTTAAGTTTAATTTTCCAGGTAACATGGGTGACTCCGTTTCCACCAAAGAAACCGTATAATGAAAAATTGACTGTCGTCGACGTTAGTGATGTTGCTACGTTTATCGCAGGTAAATATGGTTGATGTACAGCAGTCGAAACAATGTGTTTTTTTGCACGACTGGTGTCTAATTATGAAAATGGACAAATAGTCTTAAAACGTCCTTTTAAGCTATTGCATAGCTTTTATCGCGGGCTTTGAGCGCGGCGACCGAATCAAGAAATTTCGTAACGAAAATAAAACCTAACACCCCCCACTCCGCCTACCATGTAGCTCGGCCGAGTGTTCGCTTAACGTGTATGTATATGGTACGACTGTACGAAACTCGCACGATTCAATAGCTTTACCGCGGCAGTCCCCGAGTGCCACACGTTTTTTTTTTAATTAATTCGTTGTAGTTCCTAGCATAGACTAAGATACCGCTTACCACAACATTATCGATTGTTACAAAACAATAGGCGATTTTTTTTTTGCAAAATTAACAGGTTTTATTCTTGGTTTTGCTACCTGAAAACTCTCCAAGCCACTATTTCATTTTCCAACATGATGCCTAGTTTTAGAGCCGTACAAAGATAATGAAAAATTATTTTTTGTAAAAAAAGTTACTTAAGGCCAGCGTGAAGCTGTAAATGTCCATACAAAAAGCGGTACTTAACGTTTTCCCGCTCATAAACGAAGTCCGATTTTGATAATTTTTGAAAATGTTCTAGATCTAATGAAAAACTAGGTTTAACCGTTTTTATTTTAAAGAAATATTGCCTAAGATATCAGTTATTAGTATCTGAATATCTATATTTTTGACTTAAACACTTCATCGAGCGTTTCAATTGTTTTTTAATAGACTAAACTGAATTACCAAAAAAGAAAAACGTATAAACCTAGAATAAGATGCAGTGAATTAAATGAGACCAAATTTATTTCATTTTGTGAAGGATAAAGAGGGTAAAAACGTTACGGCCCGCTACATTATTTGAAAGCAAAATGAAGGCAATTACGTCCGAACTTAAACTCTCTCTATCGCACGATACGGGTCATTTTTGAAAATACCTACTCGCGCCGCGTATCGAAAACTCATAATGATTTTCTTAAGTGGCTTTATTTGGAGTTTTATAAATCTAAGACTTTGAATGGTGTAAGGGTACACAAGGTCCACTATTGAACTTGTTTTAACAAAAAAAGCAGAATCGCATACCTGATAGTTTGACTGTAATTGCGATGTTCAGGCTAATCTAATCTGATTTTGACTAAAATTTTACAAAAGTCCAAATAACTTTTGAACCAGTGAAGATTACTGAACATAGGGGTTAAATCGGGGTAAATTTAATAGTTCCCAACAACAACAACAACAACAATCCACCCCCCTTGTTACACCGTGTATCTAAATAAAACAAATAAATAAATAAATATTGCAGGACATTCCACACATCGCCATCTAGCCCCAAGCTAAGTAACTACACTTGTGTTATGGGTGCTAGACAACGGATATACTACTTAAATACTTTTTTTTTGTAAATATATACTTATAATACATAGAAACAACCAGACCACAGACAAATATCTAAGCATAAATACTTGTCTGAGGTGGGAATCGAACCCGCAACCCTGTGTTTGGCAGTCCGGCATGGTGACCATTGTACCAACTGGGTCGTCAACATATAGGAATTTCAAGAATCTAACCTCCTAAAATTTTCCTTAGTTTTTCACTTTTTTTAGGCTTCGACAAGCAGGTAATGGATAAAGACAGCAGTATGTTAATGACTATAATTTCTATATTGGAGAACATAAGACTTTTATCCAAGAAGGCGCTGAATGAAGAGTTGAAGAGGATCGTTGTGGAGAAGCAATTCGATGCTGTGATCACTGAGTACTTTTGGAATGAGTTCGATTCTGGGTAAGATATAAGAGTTACAGAAAGGTAGAAAAATGAACGTTTGAAACGAAGTCCCTGTGTGGGAAGTTCATCGGTCTCTTTCATTCTCTCTTTCTTTTACGGGTTTTCGTTTCACGTTGTCGTAACGCGTAACATTTTTAAACAACCCGCCAACCCGCGTTAAGGAACTTCGTTTTAAAAAACCGGCCAAGTGCGAGTCCGTACCGTACCGGAAGGGTTCCGTACCATTATCATCACATAAAAATCACGTCTGTTAAATAGGAGTCATAAAAAAATAGATGGCGCTAGTGGTAAAAATACATGAATGAAGGGTAAATGGCAAATGTAATTTTTCAATTCGAACCAGCAGTTCCTGAGATTAGCGCGTTCAAACAAACAAACAAACAAACTCTTCAGCTTTATAATATTAGTATAGATTAAAAAAAAACTACTTACCAGATCTCGTTCAAACCAATTTTGGGTGGAAGTTTGCATGGTAATATATAATGTAGTGGCACCAATGACCGACAAGAACCAATAACCGACACTTATTTTTTTGATTCAATAAAATAAGAGTAGGAAACCGATTTCTTAATATAGCAACACTGTACCATAGATAGCACACTTTTGACTGGCTCCTATTGACATTTGAGCGAAATCCGCCATTTTGTTTTGAAAATGGCGGTGTAACAAGTTAACAACTGTTTGCGGCTGGAGTACCGGTGAAAATAGCAACATTTCTTAGTGAAAGGAAGTGAGTACATTTTTTTGTCAATTATACTAATGTATTGCAACTTATTTGAATTTTATGTTTTTCACGGGTTAATATAAGAACTATAGGATCGATTTTTGCTATAACGAAAGTTTAAGCTTATTTTAATAATAGTAAAATGTTGGTGTCGATCACTGGTTTTCACAAACTGACTTTTCCAATAATCGACACGTGTCGATAATAATTTTTTGTAACATTTTTCATTTGACAAGCGAATATAGTTCGTCTTACTTGGCATATTTGGTAGATATTTGAAGTAAACTAATCAAAGTCGAGCTACCAGTAATCGACAAGTGACGATTATTGGGGAATAATATGTGTCGATGATTGGTTCTTACAGATGGCTCCGATAAAAAATTATACTCCCGACCAGTTAGAAAAGGCCGTAGAAGCTGTAAAAAATAGCGAAAAGATTGCAGTTGCTGCGAAACGTTTCGGAGTACCTAGGATTACCTAGTATTAAAATTTCGGGAAAAACAAAAAAGGAAACTGAGAAAAATAAAAAACAGCAAGAAAAAGACGAAAGAGCTAGACAGAGAATAGAAAAAAGAAATAAAAAGAACAGTTAGGTAACCAATGAAAAGAACAATAAAAGCAAGATTATGAACACTAAGAAAACTGTTCAAGAAGATTAGACTTCAGAAGAGGCAGATGTGGAGATTTCATACGCTGAAAGTGATATTAGTTATAATTTAGAAGATGACGGAAGAGAAATAACCAGAAAGAGAAAAAATAACAAAAACAAAGAATCTAATAGGCTCGGATTTAGAGAATTTGCCCTTAAGTAAAACTGCATTTGTAAAAGCAGCTAAACCAAATAAAAACAAAGTTTTTGATAGGAAATTTCGTAATAATTAAGTATGAAGGGGAGTATTTTCCTGGTAAGATAGAAAGCTTGGGAAAGAACGAGTACGAAATAAGTACAATGACATTGACTACTATAAATATTGTTGATTTTCGCAATTTTAACTTTTTGACAATTGTTTTTACTTATATTGACCTTTTTTATTATAGTTACAAAAGTGTGTATGTGTATGTGTCTGTGGACAATAAATTAATACCTAATAAACAGTTAATTTTACTTTAATGACCCACTAAGGGGGTGGTGATTTGTCAGATACACATTATAGGTAATAGTCGTTAACTGGGTGTCGGTAACTGGTAACTGTCGATGACTGGGTGTTGATTACTGGAGACTAGGTGTCGAAGATTGGAGATTTATACACTTTTTCCTTTTTTGGGTTTTTTTTCTAGTCCGTGTATAGTTAATAAAAATAATACATCCTATTCTTATCTCAAGAATATACCTTACCATAATCAATCGTTACTTTTGGTTTAAAGATGACTAAGTGACCTTTAATTTTATAAATAAGCTCACTATCTCCTTAAAGTGTCGATCATTGGTGCCACTACGTTAGCATATATTTTTTTTAGTTTCATCATTCTCTTATTTTTTCTTACGTGTGGCTTTTGCCACGCTCGCGTTCGGCTTTTGCCACGCTCGCGTTCCGCTCGCGCGTCATAAACCGCCTCTATGGAATGATCAACTTTCCACACTTGTATCGCAATGTACTATAAGTGACTTCTTTGTATCATATTTCATTCATTCGTTCTATCGTTAATTCGTTCATTCATTTTAATAATTGAAAATGTGTTGTGGTTTATTATATAACTGTAATTTATCTCAAAGTTTTAATACTTAGGTCTAGGTACCTAAGTACGGAGTTGCGGAGCATTTTCCTAGATAAATTCAAAAAGGATGTTACCATTGGTAGATTATCTCTTTGTATAAAACTAGCTGCGTCCCGCGGTTTCACCCGCGGAAGTCCGATATTTCTCATTTAAACCTTTCCTGGACCACGACAGTCTATTTTTAATTATTTTATTTTTTTGTAAATGGCAAAACAACTTTTGCCAGGTTAGCTAGTACTTATTATGTAAATTACCTTCTCTTAATAGCTTACATTTTTGTTCATTTATTTGTCTTTATTTTCACTAGATACGCAGCAGTACAGCAGGTGCCCTGGATAGTCCTGAACCCCACAACCCTGCTGCCAAACCTCCAGGGTTCATTAGACGAAGCACACTCCGTACCAACTGTTCCTATGATGTTCACCGACTTCAGTATACCAATGAACTTCTGGCAACGGCTGACTACTTCTGGAATCTATGGTCTTTTGTTATTTGGTCATTGGTGAGATTTCAAACTAAGGGTAAACGTACCACACATATCTATTCGGAAAAGGATCGTCACCGTATCGCCTCGCCGTCAAGCATCGCGCTTACGTTAGGTAAGCGCGATGCCAAGCGATCAGCAGCTCCGAATCAACTCGGCTACGGGTAGGCGGGGTGCCGCCGCGCGGTTAGTCAGTATCCGAACGTGAAGTGTAGACGAAAAAACGCAAGCTGGGGTACGGAGAGTCGTCAGATAGCTTACGGTGAGACGTAAGCGCGGGAACGGCAAGTCGACAACGCACCGTACCTCGGTTCGTGAGCTTGTCCCGAGGCGAGGTGATTACGTTACGATTCCGATTAGTATGCGTTGCAGTAGGGAGTTTCATACAAAGAATACTGAACTGCTCGAATTGATACTTTTACGTTCCGTTTACCAGTTGATATGTGTGCTACGACCTTAATTCATCGGTTATTGCTTAGTGATCTGGCAGGAACTAGGGGGCACCTCCCTGAAGGCCAATTCTCTTTAAGAGGAACTAGCGACCCGCTCCGGCTTTGCATGGCTAGGTATATTATGCATGTATTATACATATAAACCTTCCTCTTGAATCACTCTATCTATTTAAAAAAAACTGCATCAAAATCCGACGCGTAGTTTTAAAAATCTAAGCATACATAGGGACAGACAGCGAAAAGTGACGTTGTTTTATACTATGAAATGATAATGAAAGGTACGGGCTCTCTCTCCATACAAACGTAGTCGATAGTTTCCTCCCTCGATAATGACACTAGAGCAAAAAACTTATAACTGCCATGACCATGCCCTTATGTCTTATTGTTTACATATATTTTGTGTTTTTAACTCTTACTTTCTATAAGTATAGAAAGTAAGTATCTTTCCAAGAGATAGGTATAGGTAGTCATGGCAGTTATAGGTTTTATGCAACAAAAATATTTGTGCTAGTGTCATTATCCAGGGAGGAAACAGTCTACGTTTGTTTGTATGGTTGCATTTTGATTACAAAGATACACGCTTAAGTAGCTAACCTTAAGTAGCTCATCATACACTGAAAGTCGGCTTTTTGAAAAAAGAGCTGATTTTGAGGTTATGTTTTGCAATCGAAATGCAATCGGAATTATATTGAAATGTAATAACAATTTTATTGAAGAGAATTGGCCTTCTGGGCACCTACCCAGAGTGCTTACTTGAAATAAAGGTCTGTGCCTTGCTATCACGATTCATGAGATACAGCCTGGTGACAGACAGACAGTGGAGTCTTAGTGGAAGGGTCCCGTTTTTAACCTTTAGGCACGCAACCCTAAAAATGAGTTGACTTCAGCAGTGAACTACATAACAGCCAAGCTTGCTTGACTGTAGCGTTGATCTACCTGTCTGACGACCCAGTTGGCACAATGGTCACCATGTCGGACTGACAAAAACAGGGTTGCGGGTTCGATTCCCGCCTCAAACAAGTATTTATGCTTAGATATTGGCCTGTGGTCTGGGTGTTTCTATGTATTATAAGTAGGTATATGTTTACAAAAGAAAAATATATAAGTAGTATATACGTTGTCTAGCACCTATAACATAAGTCTAGTTACTTAACTTGGGGCTAGATGGCGATGAGTGGAATGTCCTGCAATATTTAATTTAATATTAATAATTATGATCTTTCAGGGATCCATTGATGTACTTTGCGTAATGTTTTTTTCATTACAGGTGGAACACCCCAAAAAACAAAGTGGTGTACCACGAATTGTTCGCACCCCTAGCTGCAGAACGAGGCGTCGCCCTGCCTCCTTTCGAAGGAGCAAGCACCAATATTTCCATAGTCTTCGTCAACTCACATCCATCTTTGTCAACACCTATTAGTATGGCGCCAAACTTTATAGATGTGGCTGGGTATCATATTGATGAGAATGTTCCATCGTTGCCAAAGGTAAGTTGGTGAAAAGATAATAAAGATTCAAGCTCAAGTAGCAAGCATGAAACTGGACTCGCACGAAGGGTAAACAGGCTTGCATTCCATCTCACTTGAAGGCAAGCGAAAATGAGGTCGAGGATGTCGCAGCGCTGAAGGTACGGTCGGCTGCATAACTGCAGACCCACCGTAGAGCTCCAAAACGGCTGTTTTAAGAATGTCTTCAACACAAGCAAGATTCTAAGCACCTGCTTTAGTTGGAGTTTAAAGTCTTCTAACTCATCAATTTATCAAACAAAAATTATTAGAATGAAAACATTCCAAGCATTGCAAGCAATTTATACAATCAATTGGTTACAGCAGTTATGCAAGCATGCTACATCTTCGCTTCCCATCAGGTGAGATGAGGTCGAAGATGTATGCATGCTCGCCCATAAGGTACCTATTCACTCTAGACTTGAAGACTCCAATGTAGTTTTGAGGGTCTTGTCACAATCAAGTATGTTAAACCATGCAAGCAATTTATGCAAGCAATTGGCTACAGCAGTTGACTTAAGAATTATATGAATGCATAGTTTCATGCTTGACTATCAGTGGCTTGTGTTTTACCTACGTATTCCACGATTCCGTAGGAATATTGTTATAGTAAAATATTTTCTGTTTAGGATCTCCAGGATCTTTTGGACTCCTCAACCAAAGGCTTCATCTACTTCAGCATGGGGACAATAATCCAGTCAAAAAATTTCCCCGAGGAAACCAGGAAGAAAGTGCTGGCTATGTTCTCGAAGCTTCCATACACGGTCCTGTGGAAATTCGAAGACGAGATGAAAGATCTGCCGAAGAACGTACATGTTAGGAAGTGGATGCCGCAGGCTAGTATACTGGGTGAGTTTCCGTCATGATAGCGCTGGAAGACATTTAAGACAGCGGCAACAGAAATACGTCATCTGTGAAAATTTCAACTCTCTAGCTATCATGGGTCATGAGATAATAGCCTAATGCCAGACAGGCAGATGGATGGACAGCGAAGTCTTAGTAATGGGGTCCCGTTTTTACACTTTGGGTACGGAACCCTAAAAACCACTACCAAACCAGGACCATAAGATAGTTGCTCCTGAAATATGCTCTAACGGTATTGCCTCTGAACTAACTAACTGAAAACCATCAACGTTAATATTTCCTCCAATTTCCCAGCTCACAAAAACATTAAAGTCTTCATTACCCATGGTGGTATGCTAAGCAACTTGGAAGCCATAACACATGGAGTACCTCTGGTAGCTATTCCAATGCTCGGAGACCAGCCCGCTAACGTGCAACGAGCTGTGAGGCTTGGGTACGCTGTGAAGGTCACTTTCGAAGCTGAGACCTTGGCTGATGAGTTGAAACAAGGCCTGGATGAAATGCTTGGAAATGACAAGTGAGTAAGATTGCTATTTTTTCCCACTTAATTATAGCTGAATGATTTGTGATCGGTTTTAAATCGGGTAAAGAATATGACCAAATAAAAAAACATGGCTCAACCGAACATGACAGCCTTTATAATAAAACAATGACTTGTCGATTTTCGAAGTAAATGTGTCGAAATCACTACATAAAACAAAGTCGCTTTTTCTGTCCCTATTTCCCTTTGTATGCTTAGATCTTTAAAAATACGCAACCGATTTTGATGCGGTTTTTTTTTAATAGATAGAGTGATTCAAGAGGAAGGTTTATATGTATAATCCATGCATAATATAGCCGTGCGAAGCCGGGACGGGTCGCTAGTAAATAAATAAAGAACAGAGGTACACTCTGTTAATGGTCTATATGATTGCAGGTACTTCAAACGCGCTAAAGAGCTATCATCATTATTCAAAGATCGTCCAGTGGCGCCATCTAAGCTGATCTCACACTACGTAGAACTAGCTATCAGAAGCAAAGGTAAGGGTTACTATATTGATGACAGCTCCCGATTCCGTGGGAATATATCGGGATAAAGAGTAGCCTATGTTATTCCTAATTAATCAATGTATCCTCATACCAAGTTTGATCAAAATCAGTCCAGTAGTTTAGGAGCCTATTCGTTACAAACAAAGAAACAAAAAATCTTTCCTCTTTATAATATTAGTGTAGGTAGATAAATAGATTATCAGATTTGCTTAGCATGTGAGTATTGCCTTAATCTTTTAAGAGACTAGCTTTTGCCCGCGACTTCGTCCGCATAAATGTCGAAAATGGACCAAGGAATCATGTTGCCCCATACAAACTAGGCCCCCTTTTTGAAAATCCTTTCTTATCGGATGCCTACGTCATACAAATAACACACCCTCCCAGTCTCAGGTCTCTACAATCAGCGGTTTAGGCTGTGCGTTGATCCGTCAGTCAGTCAGTCAGGACAAAGCATTTTATATGTATAAGATTAGATGAGCTACCAGTGCTTTACATCTCTCAGATTTTTTTGGAGTTGTTGTGTCTACCCCTGAAGGGTCAGGCAAAAAAGTATTTTAAACGACATCATCTAACAACATTTGTTGCATTTTCCAGGAGCGTATCACCTGCGTTCGAAGTCCCCTCTATACGCATGGTATCAACGTGCGATGCTCGACCAAGCGGTGTTCCTTGTTGTCGTCTTGACTGTCCTCTACTTCATACTCAAGAAACTTGGCAAATTAATACTTAATAAAGTTTTAGGCAAAAGAAAAGTGAAAACAAATTAAAGGCGCAAAATCAATAACGTACATGTACTTGCTCCAGACGGTCGTGAATATCATTTTTGTCATAATATAGATTAATTGTCGAAATGGACATACCTACTCAGAGAAAAAACCTTTTTGAAGTAAGAAATAATCCTCTCCTTTAGAGGAAAAGGTACCGGCTCTCTCTCCATACAAACGCAGTCGACTGTTTCCTCCCTGGATAATGACACTAGCACGCAAATATTTTTGTTTCATTTATAAAACCTATAACTGCCATGACTATGCCCCTATGTCTTGTTTTTTTTCATTTTCTAATTATCATAGAAATTAAGATAATATAATTAAAGATAATAAAATTAAAATACAAAAAAAAACATAGGGGTATGGTCAATGGTCATGGCAATTATAAGTTTTATGCTAAAAAAATATCTGCTCTAGTGTCATTATTCAGGGAGGAAACAGTCGACTACGTTTGTATGGAGAGAGAGCCGGTACCCTTTACTGTTAAAGACGCTAGAAAATAATTTCTTGTTTACCCGACTGCAAGGAAAGGGTTAAGTAAGTATGTTTTTTAGTAAAAATTTACTTTTAAATTAAAAATACTGATGATTTTAATAAGATTTAGAAGATGGCCTTTCTGTCATGTCTACGTCTTAATAAAGGTGGTCCGAATTAATAGAACAGTAAATGTGTAAGAATAATTTCTTGTTTCTAGTAAATGTTCTCGCAGATTATAAACAGTATTCTTATAATTTAAGAATATTGCTTTTTAATTAAAATACTTCTTATCATTTTAGTATTTTTTTAGTCATCATCATCATGTCAGCCCATACACGTCCACTGCTGGACATAGACCTCCCCCATACGACGCCACAAACAGCGGTCCTGAGCCGCCTCCATCCACCGACTACCCGCGACCGCCACAATACAGAATACAGAACCAAAGTCACCGACATAGCTCTCAGGATTGGTAAGCTGAAGTGGCAATGGGCAGGTCATATAGCTCGCAGAACTGACAACCGCTGGGGAGTAAAGGTTCTCGAGTGGCGGCCACGATGCAACGCGAAACGGAGTGTTGGGAGACCAGCTGCCCGGTGGACCGACGACATGTTTTTAGTATAACCAAGAAATTATTTCCTAGTGTCTATATGGAGAGAATTATTTATTGCTTCAAAAGAAACTTTTTTTTTCTGTGTGTGGGTCTGTCTATGGCCCATATTCCAGAACATCACTCAAGCATTGATCTACTTCTAAAAGTAGTTTTAAAAAGAGATTGGATTTTCAATCATACCTTGAGACACGATTCTTGAATCTCGTATCAGCTGAGTGTTTGTTTATTCTGAAACGCATCTTGAGCGGTAATCGACTCTCATGTAGGGATTTGAAGTAGACAATGTAGACGAGGTTTTAAAACTTGATTCAGCTGAGTCAAACTCAAGTTGCCTTTCAGAATACGAACTAATGTCAAGGCTGGATTCGTTTTCAAGAGTAGTTTAAGGTGAACATTGATCTGATTCGTCTTTTGGAATACGGGCCTATGTCTATTACATTTTTAACCGACTTCAAATAAGGAGGAGGTTCTCAATTCGTCGCGTATATATTTTTTTATGTATGTTCGCTGATTACTTGACTCGATACTTTTTATTACGATATCCAACGGTATTAACGGTAAATGAGGAGCAGTTAGTTTTTGTGTAAATATAAATTAAACTATTATTTATTGTCTTTGTTTTTTTTCTTCTACTTAATTTGCATGCGTACTATGTTGTATGGGAGACCCACTTACTGTTTTTCTTTCTGTTTTTAGTATTTGTTGTTATAGCGGCAACAGAAATACATAATCTGTGAAAATTTCAACCCTTTGACCCTAAAATCGGAATTTATAATTATTAAACAACTAGCGACCCGCCCCGGCTTCGCACTGCTATATTATGCATGTATTATACATATAAACCTTCCTCTTGAATCACTCTATCTATTAAAATATATCTGTGTAAAATCTCATATGTCGCGAGAACATACGCAAAAAGAGTTTTAGATGAAAAAAAAAAAAATAGTCGGACGACAAATAGTCGTCCGACGTTTGTCGTCCAACAAATTGTCGTCCGACATTTGTCGTCCGTCAATAGTCGTCCGACAAATAGTCGTCCGACATTTGTCGTCCGTCAATAGTCGTCCGACATTTGTCGTCCGTCAATAGTCATCCGACATTTGTCGTCCGTCAATAGTCGTCCGACATTTGTCGTCCGTCAATAGTCGTCCGACAAATAGTCGTCCGACATTTGTCGTCCGACATTTGTCGTCCGACATTTGTCGTCCGACATTTGTCGTCCGTCAATAGTCGTCCGTTAAAAAATACCATATGTACGTCTTAATACACTCACAGCCAAATTAAAAACAGTAGGCCCAGGCATACATTTTCGCCGCGCCGTAGAGAGGGGATAGCTGTCTACTCTCCATCCGTCTTACGCTTTTTCGATCAGGTCACGTGTCCTGACGCGAGTTTAAGATTTTATACCCATTACAGAAAAAGTGCTCAACGCCGCTAAAGAAGTTTTCACTTCAAAAAACCGTATCAAAATCCCTTGCGTAGTTTTAAAGATTTAAGCATACAAAGGGAAATAGGGACAGAAAAAGCGACTTTGTTTTACACTATGTAGTGATAATATTTGATATTTTATTTTATTTGTTTTTGTTTGGTTTAGGATATGGGTATAAATAAATGATTACTCATTCAAAATTATCACTCTATTACGGAAAATACTCGAACGGCATATCAACAAAAGTTAATTAGTTGGATTGGAACACTTCAATTTTATTGTCTCTTAACCAGTTTGGTTTCCTAAAGCGTAACATAGCATCTGACGCATTTTATGAGGACTTTTGGAAAGAAGAAGTCCTTATCGCGGGTTAGCGAGGGGACAAAATGGGGAGTATAATAACTAGTAACCGAAAACTGAACAATCTACTGTATTATGATTATGTGGAACGATCTGTTCATGTTTTCTAAGATCCTTATCATTTTTTTTAGTCTTTTAGTGCAAATTTATTTGGAAGACGTCTAAAAGATGTTTCGGCAGATACAAATTGAAACGCTTTTGAGGTGCAATTCTGTTAATCACTCCATAGATCCTCGTCAGATCTTCACCAAATTTGTATGGGACCACTCTTGAGAAAAACACTTTCCAACAGAAAAAGATTTATCAAAATCGGTTGGTAAACAAAGAAGATATGCTCGAACATCCATAAAAAATACATACAACCGAATTGAGAACCTCCATTTTTTTTAAGTCGGTTAAAACAGTAAGGAAAACAACGCATAAACGATTTATTTTACCTGTGGCGCCATAAATTTAAACTAGT
Organism: Idaea aversata; assembly: GCA_907269075.1. Classification (NCBI taxonomy): domain Eukaryota; kingdom Metazoa; phylum Arthropoda; class Insecta; order Lepidoptera; family Geometridae; genus Idaea; species Idaea aversata. The sequence goes on along the minus strand of OU026112.1, from coordinate 4,164,635 downwards.
TACATAAATTTGAAACTTATCTGACATTATTGCATGCAACTTGAACAGAAAGGAATCCCCCCCACAAGCCCACACATTATAATGAAAAAATAAATAATAATAATGATAAATAAATAAATAAATAATAATAATGATAAATAAATAAATAAATAATAATAATGATAAACAATAATAATGTATAGATTTTGACGTGACAACGTTTTATAAATTGGTTTGCCGGGTGACACTTCAAGAAACTGCGTTACGCTCCGCTGACGTTATGCGCTCACAATGAGAGCGAGTGAGAGGCACGCGGGCATGGTTAGCCCGCCTAAGAGCGAGAGAGACAGACATAAAAAGTGAAAGGCACGCGTCCCTTCCACTCGAGTACAGTTGTTGTCACGTAAAACTTTCGCCCGTATACCGACTTTACAGGCAACCAGTTTTTTTGAAATGCAAGAGCTTTTTGTATATCTTTGGTTTGTATATCCTTGGTTTCAAGGAACGTCATTCCAACAGTCCCACACCGCTCCCAAATGGCTCCTAATGTACCGCGGGAACCGAGTCATACGTCCTACGCCGAATTAACAGATAATTTTAGTACCTACTGATAAACTGATAACTGTATAAATTACACACAGAGGTACGGCTTTATCGACAGATAATAGATAACTGATATTAGTCACTCTACTATAGTAAAATGGACTCGTAAAAGTTAAATAAGGGGCAAAACTGGGCCCTATTTTGCTCTGACGATGAAGGAAAACATCGTGATGATAGCCACTCTAAGTGAAATGGGCTCGTAAAAGTAAAATAAGGGCCAATACTGGGTCCTATTTTGCTGACGGTGACGGAAAACATCGTGATGAAACCCACGGCTTGGTTGGCTCCAGACGTTTTGACTATTTAGTCACTCTACTAAAGTAAAATGGACTCGTAAAAGTTAAATAAGGGCCAATACTAGGTCCTATTTTGCTGACGGTGACGGAAAACATCGTGATGAAACCCACGGCTTGGTTGGCTCCAGACGTTTTGACTATTTAGTCACTCTACTAAAGTAAAATGGACTCGTAAAAGTTAAATAAGGGCCAATACTGGGTCCTATTTTGCTGACGGTGACGGAAAACATCGTGATGTAACCCGCGGCTTCGTTGGCTATAGACGTCTTGACTATTAGTCACTGTACTATAGTAAAATGGACTCGTAGAAGTAAATAAGGTGCAAAACTGGGCCCTATTTTGCTGACGATGAAGGAAAACATCGTGATGAAACCCGCGGCTTGGTTGGCTTCAGACGTTTTGACTATTAGTTACTCTACTAAAGTTAAATGGACTCATAAAAGTAAAATATGGGCTAATACTGGGCCCTATTTTGCTGACGGTGACGGAAAACATCGTGATGAAACCCGCGGCTTGGTTGGCGTTTTGAGTTCGTATTAACTGTTATGGATGATTCTTATTAGACTGGGCCGTATCCGGGCCTGGCAGAGTTCGAAGCGGAGACCGTCCGTGCTGCACGTTTATACACGGTGTAACAAGGGGGGTGGATCATCGGTTGTTGGAGGGTGGGGGACCTCAGTACCTATCGATTTACTATTTGAAACTAATTTTGATTATTTTCATCAAGTACATTTTTCAACTTGATGTCCTAGTTCTAGCCAAACGAAACTTTCAGGGTTTATACTTCATGAAAGTCAGTAGTTTTTAAGATAGGTTGCAGAAAAAAAAATTCTGTTAAATATTTTTTTTAGAACCATATAAAGATAATGTAAACATTTCATTTTGTAGAAAAAAATTACTTTAATGGTTTAATTTTGAGTTTCATAAATCTAAGACTCTAATTGGTGTAAGGGTACAAAAGATCAACTATTGAACTTGTTGCACAAAAAAGGACAAAATCGCAGACCTGATAGTTTGACTGTAATTGCGAAGTTCATAGTGAAATCTGATTTTGACTAAAATTTCACTAAAACCCGAAACTTTTGAACCAGTGAATATTGCAGAACATACATGGGGGTTAAATCGATAGGTACTGAGTACCCCCCAACAACCGATGATCCACCCCCCTTGTTACACCGGGTTATTAGCCACCGAGGGCATGAGGCGGATCCAGCCGCGTTCAGTCTCTACGATGAGTGTCCAACAGTCTCCATGTATGGTGCGCCTTATATTTCTGTTACTGATATGGACAGATTATCAGATATATAGATTTTTAGTAAATGTGTCATACTCAGTCGATATAAAACTAGTGGTTTAGACAACATGTCTCTAAAATATTCAATTTAATAAATTAACAAAACTTAGGTTAAAAATTAATTATTCACTAAAAACACAACATATTTTCAGTGAAACAGTTAGAAATTAATATTTATTCCTATAAATAACGTAGAGTTAAATTTAATTAATTAAAAATGCGTGTGATATACTTATTTCTCGCGGTATGGTCTTCTAGTGAAGCCTATGACATATTATGTGTGCTACCGATGCCTTCAAGAAGTCATAATTTTCTAGCTAAGGGCATCGTGGACTCCTTGCTCAAAGCTGGTCATAATGTACGTATGTTTATATGTTTTAACCAGAGTCATTTTGCGAATTTGTAAATGGGTTGCGACCCTACAATATTTATTACGAACGACCCGGCCCGGCTTCGCACGGCTATATTATGCATGTATTATACATATAAACCTTCCTCTTGAATCACTCTATCTATTTAAAAAAACCGCATCAAAATCCGTTGCTAAGTTTTAAAGATTTAAGCATACATAGGGATATAGGGACAGAGAAAGCGACTTTGTTTTATACTATGTAGTGATTATTATAGGAAATTGGGTTGTTTTAAACATCTCGACGTTAAGACGACCCAATTGGCACAATGGTCTTCATGCCGGACTGCTAAACACAGTGTTGCGGGTTTGATTCCCTCCTCAGACAAGTATTTATGCTTAGATATTTTGTCTGTGGTCTGGTTGTTTCTATGTATTATAAGTATATATTTACCTACAAAAGAAAAGTAAATAAGTAGTATATCCGTTGTCTAGTACTCATAACACAAGTCTAGTTACTTAGCTTGGGGCTAGATGGCGTTGTGTGGAATGTCCTATTGAATCTATATTGAATGAATATTTATTAATTTATTTATATATGCAATTAACTTCTGTTATAAGACAAAATTAACCAGTCAAACTTAAAAAATAAAAGAAATTGAGGTTATGTTCATTCATCAAATCAGCTGTTTTTAGTAAGAGGTTAATAACCTTAATGTTTGATTTGTTTTATTGATTTTGGACTACTATTTCAAACAATAATAGTATTTTTTTTCCAAAAAAACAGCTGATTATCCAGTAAACATAACCTTTAAAATTTTGGAGGTTATGTTTGATGGAAAAAAATATTTGAATTTCCGAAAGTCGTAGAACAAAAGGTGATCGCCTGGTCATCTAGGACAATAATTCCTCTTATTGTCTATATTTTGTGAGGTTATAATACTAATTATTATTTTTTAATGATAACCACACATAATATTATGTAAAATCGTGAACGTGACTCATTAAACATTTAACGATGTTTTTTTCAGGTTACATGGGTGACACCGTTCCCTCCAAAAACTTCATACAACGATAGACTGACAATCATTGATGCTAGTCATGTTGTGGCCCTTTTTGAAGGTATGTTTTCTTGCCAAGGACCTTGAACGTGGCAAAAAAGAGGAACTTCTAAACCCCATCCTTCAAAAATCTACAGTTTGGGTGTTAGTTTAAAACCTTTTCACACAAAAACTACTAAGCCGATTTTGATGACACTTGGTATGTAGATAGTTGGACAACACATAGATTAATGTCTACCCCATATTCTCACGGGATCGGGACTTATGCGAGTAAAACCACAGGGCACTGCCAACATAAAACTCTTATCAAGGCACAGGAAGTCTTGTCTTGGTATAAAGCCATTAAAAAATGTTATTTTTTCAGGTTTTGATAAACAGCTAGTAATAAACAAAGACAGAAACGTGCTCAGTGCTGCTTTTAAAGTGATTGAGGGGCTCAGGACCATGGCGAAGATGGCACTGTCTCCGGAGCTGGTGAACATCCTCATCGAGAAACAGTTCGATGCTGTGGTCACTGAGTTGATTATTAACGAGTTCGATGCTGGGTAAGTTGAGATTTATTGAAGAATTTTTTGATGAAAAGGTGCCACCTACTAATTTAAGCAAAACCGAGATTAGAAGGACAATAATTCTCGTAATTTAAATTGATTGAAGTGAAATGATATTGTAATTTTACTCTCTGCAAAGCATGAAATTTGACTTGATATTTGAGAATACCGTTTTGAGTACATTTCAAGAGTCATTAAAACATAACCCTCTCTTTTGGCTTCGCTGTACTCGGGTAATAGTTTGCTGTAGTCGGGTAATAGAAAATACCAAAAGCTAACGTTTTATGTATTTTTTGTAATCGAAATGTAATCTGAATGATATTGGAATGTAATTTAAACAATTTTCTTTACGAGATGAGACGAGATTACAGATCATCTGGGACATCTTCTCCTTATCTTGCATCAGGGGTTCAAAAACCTGACCATTAGCTTGCATCAGCGATATTAGCATCATAGACCTCGCAAGGGTCGTCCGGTGTGCAGAATATGCTCCATGGACTGGGAAACCCCATCAAATCATATTTTCGTAGACTTCGATAAGACTTTGGAGAATATGGTCCATATGGACTGGGAAACACCATCAAATTATATATTGTCTGTTGCTACCAACTTTACGTAGACCAAATGAAGACCATAACCTGATGGAATCTTACAATCAAGTTAATGGATTTAGGGGGAATGGGGAAGGAAATATCATATTACCTCGAATTTTCTCAGTTATACTTAAGAGGAAAGGGTACCGACGGTCTTTCCATACAAACGTAGTCGATTGTTTCCACCCTGGATAATGACACTAGAGTAAATATTTTTGTTGCATAAAACTTATAATTGCCATGACCATGCCTCTATGAATCATTTTGACGTGACAACGTTTTATAAATTGGTTTGCCGGGTGACACTTCAAGAAACTGCGTTACGCTCCGCTGACGTTATGCGCTCACAATGAGAGCGAGTGAGAGGCACGCGGGCATGGTTAGCCCGCCTAAGAGCGAGAGAGACAGACATAAAAAGTGAAAGGCACGCGTCCCTTCCACTCGAGCACAGTTGTTGTCACGTAAAACTTTCGCCCGTATACCGACTTTACAGGCAACCAGTTTTTTTTACATATATTTTGTGTTTTAACTCTTACTTTCTATGATTAAATTAGAATATTAATAAACCAAAACATAGGGGCATAGTCATGGCAGTTAAAGGTTTTATGCAACAAGAATATTTGTGCTAGTGTCATTATTCAGGGAGGAAACATTAAACTACTCGACTATTCGACGATTCGATGGGGAGTTCGCCGGTACCCTTTTACCGGATTTACCAATTAGTCTAACTAACTGGGGCCTAAGTCTGCTAACACAATTGTGTTTCAATAGTGTGTCGATATAATCGTAATAGAAATTTATGTCAAAAATATGACATTACATGTCAAATTCGTATTCTCCTAACGTTGACTATTCTATCGAGACACCACTGAGACACCACTGACCGGCACTGACTCACTTGTGTGTTCTGCTCTACAATCGTGGCTTAATGGAATCTCGATAGTTGTCAAAACGGTATATTGCTTAGCAACATATACCATGTTGCTAGGCAACACCTGCAAGGTAAATATTACCATACCATTGAGACTCCATAGTGATTATATTGCGATGTTATTAAAACTTTAGCAGAATACCAAATAAAGTCACAATCTCGATATAATATCAATAGAGTCTCGATATAATGACAATGGTTGGCCAAATAGCAGAATAAGGCCCCTATGTCATTATAATCTAAGTTAAAACCTTCTTCTGTGACTATTCCAGTTACGCAGCAGTACAGCAAGTGCCCTGGATAGTTCTGAACCCCACGACGTTGATGCCGCACGTCCAGGCTTTAGTTGACGACGCTCACTCTGTTCCAATCATACCGTCGTTCTTCACACAATTCGGTGATCCTATGAACTTTTGGGAACGTCTGGCTACAAGTGGATTTTACTTCGGATTGAGGCTTACGAGTTGGTGAGTGATTTATGTTAATCTAGGACTCCAGTTCCATACAAACCTCATCGCAATCTGTCAAAATACAAAAACTTGTCATTTCTCGTTTTACTTAAGAGGAAAGGGTACCGGCGCTGCAACAAAAATATTTGCTCTAGTGTCATTATCCAGGGAGGAAACAGTCGACTACGTTTGTATGGAGAGAGCGCCGGTACCATTTCACCTCAACTTATCTAACTTTCAGAATTATAATATTAGTAGGACCTTTACCAGTAGCGTAGTGAGGGAGGGGTGGCGGAGGGTTGGACCGCCCCAAGCGCCATCATTCGGAGGGCGACAAAATTAGGAAAAAACATTTTGTGCGGTCACTGGCGGTCAGTCAGTGAAAATCGACTCCGCTGGTATGGACACGTAATGCGCCGACCACCTGAACATATGAGCAAGTGTTAGATATGTGAAAAACATGAGGTAGACTCCGCCAAACGTGGATAGCCACAATTAATTAAGACATTAAAAATTCCGACATATTGACAAAGACGACCCAAGACCGTTTGTCCTGGCGAAGAGTAACTAGGAGAGCCGACCCCAAATAATGGGATAAGGCTAGGAGAAAGAGACTTGCGGTCAGTCAGATAATTAATTTGTTAATAAATTATCTCTATTACCCTTTGCACATAATGGATGTCCCACCCGCCCAATACAGTTGTTGTAAAGCACGAGTGGCCCCTCATTACATGGTTTCGAAATAAATATTTTTTTGCACAATTCTTTCATACCGTTACATTTTTTCTCAAAAACACCAACATTATATTTTTTATGACGTCAAAAGGGCGGCAAATTGCCAACATTAGTAGACACAATACTCATGTATAACGTGGTAGTATGTAAGTATCTACATTCTACAATACAAACGACTGAGTTACCAGTTAGCTTTGACCAGTTAGTGGTAATCTTGATTTTATTTTATCTTAGTCCTTAGTTATTAATACTACTGAATTAAATATATATATATATATATTTGTTTATTATTATTGGAAATTTGCGACCGCCTTGGGCGATAGTGACCCACGCTACGCCTCTGATCTCTGCTCATTTCTGCTTATCTTTTCCAGGTGGTGTGCCACAGTAAATGAATCGCAGTACAACGAGATGTTCGCAGGAATCGCTGCAGCCAGGAATGTCACCCTCCCGACCATGGGCGAAGCACTTAGCAACATCTCCATGGTGTTTGTGAACTCCCATCCATCAGTTGCTCCACCACACAGTCTTGCACCTAATATCATTGACGTTGCTGGCTTCCATATTGATGAGAATGTTTCTAGTCTTCCAAAGGTGAGTTCGTAATCTTTGAATCAGTCATCATAATCCGAGTTAATGGTCCCGGTTCCAATTGGTGAGAATGTTTCTACTCTTTCAATTCGTAATCTTTGAATCAGTCATAATCATCCGAGTTGATGGTCCCGGTTCCAGTTGGTGAGAATGTTTCTACTCTTTCAATTCGTAATTTTTGAATCAGTCATAATCATGCGAGTTGATGGTCCCCCCGGTTGTAATTGATGAGAATGTTTCTGCTCTTCCAAAGGTGAGTTTGTAATCTTTGAATCAGTCATAATCATCCGAGTTGATGGTCCCGGTTGCAATTGATGAGAATGTTTCGGATCCAAAGAGCCAATGCAGCACGCCTTTTGGGCACCCTAGGGAAACTTGTTTAGATTTTTTTTCTATTAAGTTGTTACTAATAAAACACATCAAATACTTACTTATTTTATTTTGCAAACTAAGATGATATGGTCTTAAATGATAAATTTGAGACTCTATGACCCTGAGACCTTGCTCTTAGGCATCTTTCTTTACCAAAACCTAAATTCGTTTCCAGGATTTACAAGACCTGCTTGACTCTTCAACGCAAGGATTCATCTACTTCAGCATGGGTACAATAGTACAGTCAAAGAACTTCCCCGAGCAGACCAGGAGGAAGGTTCTGGCGATGTTCTCGAAGCTTCCATACACGGTGCTGTGGAAGTTCGAAGACGAGATGACAGATCTGCCGAAGAACGTCCACGTTAGGAAATGGATGCCTCAGTCAAGTATTTTAGGTGAGTTTTTCACATATACGAATGAATAAACTGCGGTATTTCGGAGTTCTGGTCATATCTATACTCTTTACTAACACACGTATTGTACGGGATCGTACCGGGTGCTGCTGCTTAGGATGTAAAATGATAGATAAGATAGCTTTAAGGGTGTATATTGTCACGATACTTATTTAAGTTATGATGATTTTAATGAGTGTGATGGGCTTGCTGGCTAAAGGTGCACTGACTCAAGCGAGCCGCCCGGTCGACGTCATTCGCCGGCGCGTGCGACCTACTTGAACCAAATTGCTGAGCTGTTCGATAATGTATCGAACACGTATTAAGAGAAACTATGGAGCACATACTGTGTGAATGCGACGTCTCAGCAGATTCCAAACCGGAGGAATATAGGTTTCTTCCTCTTAGTGGGATCAACGCGTTAATCGACCACTTCTTCAAAGAGTAAGAAACATTAAGGGGTAAACACAAAAGATCCCAATGGGTCGAAGTTTGTAACGAATAGGCTTCGAAACTACTTGACCGATTTTGATGAAACTTGATAAGTATGAGGATACTTTGATTCATTGGGAGTAACATAGTGCTACTTTTTATTCCGATATTCCCACGGGATCAGGTGTTACGCGTGGAGCGCCGCTAGTTGTCAATAAAAGATTTGATTGAATCCGGCGCTACTTTTCAGAACTCCATATCTGTAATGGAAGTATTAATATTTAGCGGAACGGCGGCTTTGACTCACTCTTGTTCCAGCGTTCACCGAGGCAACATCTCGGAGAGCGACGTCGTATCTAACGTTTGTCGCCCAAATAGCGCGGTCTGGGTCCAATCCTGATGATGCGTCGTGTAGACGCGAAACACGTGTCGTGGTTTATGAATAGGGTCACTAATACTAATATTTGCTTGTCCTCTTGCATGCCTCTTCAAATGCGCGCGAGGACTGTGCATTTTATGTTTTGGCACTAGGCTCAGAACTATAAACTTTATATTAATAGTTCCATCTATACTTTATCTATACTTCTATACTATAATATTATAAAGCTGAAGAGTTTGTTTGTTTGTTTGTTTGAACGCGCTAATCTCAGGAACTGCTGGTTCGAATTGAAAAATTATTTTTGTGTTGGATAGTCCATTTATCGAGGAAGGTTATAGGCTACTTTTTATCCCGATATTCCCACGGGATCGGGAGTTACGCGGGTGAAACCGCGGAGCGAAGCTAGTCACTAATAAAAGATTTTAAAACCTCTTTCAGCTCACAAAAACATTAAAGTTTTCATCACTCATGGCGGTATGCTGAGTAACTTAGAAGCTATAACCTTCGGCGTGCCCTTGGTTGTGGTACCCATGCTTGCAGACCAGTCTGCTAATGCACATAGAGCCACTGTACTCGGATACGCTGTGAAAGTAACTTTTGACGCTGAGACCTTGGCTCTTGATATTAAGAATGGCTTGGATGAAATCCTTGGTAGTGATAAGTGAGTATTCTGTTGTGGTTTTTAAAGAAGTACTTATTAAGATTTCTTAAAAGAAATAAAAGTCGGTACAATAAAATCCATGCGCATTATTACGTATGCTGTGAAGCAAAACATATCGTGAGGAAGCTGTTATTCTCTAGAACTCATGATGGTTCAAGAGCTTCAGTAACTCGCCAACAAGAAGCGCATCTGTGGCATCTTAAAGTGAAAGGGTACCGGCGCTCTCTCCATACAAAATATAGGGGCGTTGTCATGCCATAGGTTTTAAACACAAAAATATTTGCTCTAGTTTAATTATCCAGGGAGGAAACATGCAGTCGACTACGTTTGTACGGAGAAAGTGCCCGGTACCCTTTCCTCTTAAGGCTTTTTTTATATGTAATCATTTGTCGTTTTATTTTTATGGTGCAATAAAATGTTTATCTATCTATCTATCTCATCTTGTCTACAGATGAGGAGCGAGGTCGCGGAGCGTTTTCACCAATAGCGCTCCGCAAAAACTCTGCTAAATTAATATACAATTCTATTGGAGGAAACCGCTCCGCTCTTGTGGAGCGCTAGCCTAGTGCTAAAACTCTTCCACTTTGTAATGTCTTAGTCGACAATAAAATATTTACCTAATGGCTCGTCTTTAATACTATTTTTCAGGTACTTCAAGCGCGCGAAAGAGCTGTCTTCGCTGTTCAGAGATCGCCCTGTTTCGCCATCTAAGCTAATCTCACACTATGTTGAACTTGCAATAAGAACTAAAGGTAACTAATCTGCTTTTTTTTATTATGGCTTATACAGGGTTATTGGAAATTATACTAGCAAGCCGTTGAGGGCTACTTCTGTGCACCTAAACAAACAACTTTTGTTCTACGACTTTTGGAAATTCGAACATTTTTTCGAAAATTTTGAGGTTAGGTTTACCAGAAAATCAGCTGTTCCTTAGACGGAGAGGTCAGTAACCTTAAAATTTGACTTATTTTTTAAGTTTCGTCTACTGTTCTTGGTCTGAATGACCTTTGTTTTAAAAAATCAGCTGTTTTTCGAATTTACATAACCTCAAAATTTCCATATTTTTTTTCGATTTCCCAAAAGTCGTAGAACAAAAGTTGTTTGTTAAGGTGCACAGAAGTAGCCCTCAACGGCTTGCTAGTATAATTTCCAATAACCCTGTATTAACTTGGGCCCAAGAAAAAACTATAATTTTTATTTCGACATTTATGTCGATAATATAAAAATTCAAGATTAAGGCTATGCAGCTTTCTGGAATCAACGGGTTAGTCTCTGAGCGACCCGTCTTCGAGGTTCACATTTTCTAAATTTTGGTCAAATGACGATTAAGTAATCGACATAGCTCAACGAATTAGCAAACTGAAGTGGCAGTGGGCTGGTCATATGTGCCGCAGGACTGATAATCGTTGGGGTAAACTTGTCTTGGAGTGGAGACCGCGAATTGGCAAACGTAGTGTAGGACGCCCTGTGACCAGGTGGAGCGACGACATATGCAAAGCGGTAGGCAGTGAATGGAGAAGAAGAGCCGAAGGTCGGGCTCAGTGGCGTATCTTGGGAGAGGCCTACGTCCAGCAGTGGACTGACACCGGCTGATGATGATGATGACGACTAATTATAAATTGTACAATATCTTAGGAACTCAATTTTCTAAATCTGAAGGCCAGTTGTGTTATGTTTTTGCTTCAAATTTATCAGATTTTTTGTTGTTTTCCAGGAGCGTATCACCTACGTTCGAAGGCCCCCCTATACACGTGGTATCAACGTGCGATGCTCGACCAAGCGGTGTTCCTTGTTGTCGTCTTGACTGTCCTCTATTTCATACTCAAGAAACTCTGTAGATTAATTCTTAGTAAAGTTGTAGGTAGGAGTAAAAAGGTCAAAAGTAATTGATTAATAATGTAAGACTTAGGTTTTTTTAGTAAATTAGAAAAAACGACTTCGTCTCCGCTCTGCCATATCGTTTCAATGTTTTTCATTCTGACTGTACTTTTTACTTAAGGCTGCTTATGCTGCCAAACGCAATGCGCCAGAAATACCCGTCGCTTACAACTAATATTGTTGATTGTAACGAATCTGTTTTGTTTTTCTCAAAAGTGCTGAGATTGAATTGTAGGTCAAATTTTTACCGATTTTTTTGGGGAAATTTCGAGGCGAAGTATTTTTGTCATTTCAAAGCTAGACTAGTTTCAATTCTTAATTTTAGGATAGCTTTAAAACTATAAGAAATTTTTGGCTCAAAATTACACCAAAATGTCTGTAAAAATCTCACCTACAATTCCATCGCAGCGCTTTTGAAAAAAAAAACAAAATACATACGTAACAACCAACAATGTTCACCAACGAAGGCGACCGGTGCCAGTAGTAACTATTTAGTAACCTGTGTACCAAGGTCGTTGGATTTGAAACTACCTAACATAAAATCTCAACTCTACCCGATTTCATACTAGCATATTAATATCTTTTTGGGTCCATTAAATAAAAAGATATTAATATGCTAGTATGAAATCCGGTAGAGTTGAGATTTTTTGTTAGGTAATTTCAAATCGGGTAGTGATGGGATTGGGTAGAATGGGAACGAAGCCGAAAATAATAGTACAAACCCCTATTTGTGAAACTTTAGCGATATGTCACGTAAGTGAACAATTTAAATAGATTTTGCATCTCTTGTTAGTGCCGGTTTGTAAAACTCTTAAAAAGTATGTACCTACCTAGATTAATTTATTAAAGACTGTAAATATAATTTTAAGATTGGTGTTAAGTTAAGATATATAAAAATAATAAATAAATTAAAAATTTATTCAAAACCATTTTACAATGTAAACTATTAGTTCCGGTGTTTCAGGCGAATAAGATGTTAATTGATAATTTTTTATGAAAAACAAAAAAGCTATTACTTATTTGGAATAATCTATTCTCTAGGGGAGAGATAAATCTGACATCGTTCGTCTCGTGAGAAGCGAATTCTATCGATGAATGAAAGGGCAAGATACGTACTATCTTAAAAATACATTTAACTAGTTCCCCCCCCCGCGGTTTTATAAAATAACACATCATCGCCATCTAGCCACAAGCTAGGTAACTACACTTGTGTTATGTCATTTTGAAATCAATGTTAACCCAACGATAATAGAAGTGAGTTGAGAAACGTATCCTGGTTACGACGCTTCAGGTTTTGACAGCAATATTAATCCTTCGGTACCTAATAGAATTCAGTAGAGAAACTGATTTTTATTCAGATTCAGGTTTTGACATCAATGTTAACCCAAGGATAATAGAAGTGAGTAGAGAAACTTATCCTGGTTACGACGCTTCAGGTTTTGAAATCAATGTTAACCCAACGATAATAGAAGTGAGTAGAGAAACGTATCCTGGTTACGACTCTTCAGGTTTTGAAATCAATGTTAACCCAACGATAATAGAAGGGAGTAGAGAAACTTATCCTGGTTACGACGCTTCAGGTTTTGAATTCAATGTTAACCCAACGATAATAGAAGTGAGTAGAGAAACGTATCCTGGTTACGACGCTTCAGGTTTTGACAACAATATTAATCCTTCGGTACCTAATAGAATTCAGTGGAGAAACTGATTTTTATTCAGACGCTTCAGGTTTTGACATCTATGTTAACCCAACGATAATAACACTTCTATTATCGTTGGGTTAACATAGTAGAGAAACGTATCCTGGTTACGACGCTTTAGGTTTTGACAATAATATTAATCCTTTGATACCTCATAGAATTCAGTGGAGAAACTGATCTTACTCCGGATGCTTTAGATTTTGATATCGATCGTAGCTCTTTAATAAAATATGTGAGTAGTGAAGCTGATTTTGAATCAGACTCATCAGATTGCACATTGCACATTTGACGACCCAGTTGGCACAATGGTCACCATGCCGGACTGCCAATCACAGGGTTGCGGGTTCGATTCCCGCCTCAGACAAGTATTTATGCTTAGATATTTGTCTGTGGTCTGGTTGTTTCTATGTATTATAAGTATATATTTACAAAAGAAAAGTATATAAGTAGTATATCTCTTCTTTTTCGTTGCACTCTTGACAGAGCGGTCGTGATCATCATGTAGTAGACGGGGTTGATGTAGCGCGCTTCACGACTGCTCGCCATCTCTCCCTGCTGGAGGTCATCCTGCTACATTCGATTAAAGAACCTCCCACTGCAGCCTTGACTTGGTCAGTCCATCGCGTGGGGGACCTCCCGCGCATTCTGGTGCCTTCTATTTTTCCCTGTACAACGAGGCGTTCAATGGACAGATTATCACGTCGGGAAACATGGCCGAAGAAAGTCAGGATGCGAGATTGTACTGCTGAAAATAGACGCCGCTTGATACCGAGTTCTTGAAGTATCGAGACGTTTGTGCGAAACTCGGTCCATGAAACCCCAAGCATTCTTCTCCAGCACCACATCTCCAGAGCGTCTATTTTATGCCTTTCCACTTCCCGCAAAGTCCACGTCTCAGCAGCGTAAAGAAATATGGGAAAAATGAGTGTCCTCACGAGTCTGGTTTTTGTGGTTTTCGTTATGTTACGATTCTTCCATATTTTCTTCATCTTCTCCATTGCCGTCCTGGTAATAGCCATACGCCGTTTGACCTCGTCTATACATCCGCCATTGTTAGAGAGTACTTTTTAAGTAGTATATATAAAACTTTATAATTTATAAGTAGTATATATAAAAGTATATAAGAAGATAAAATAATATGATAAAATAATATGATACATATTTTTCTTTGATTGGGATTGTCCAAATTACCTGACCTATGGTCGAGACGAGAGATATTTTAAATGACGTCACACTTTTTAAACCATGACGTATGACGCCACACTCTCTATGAATACCGGTGTATAATTCAATTTATAAGACGTCAAAAAATGGTTGTCTGTAAAGTTGGTTTACGGACGATAACTTTACGTGATAACATCATAAGAAAACATTGATGGTAACCATAGCAACGATAATACGTTGCTATGGTTACCTTGTCAATAACGCTCACGTTCCCGATAGATGAGCGTGATGTCACACTTTTTGTGAGTGCAGTACGGTTACTTGTTCAGTATGGGTCATAAGTAAATGGTCAGTTTGCTACAATAATACTATCAACAAGTATTGGATTTACGACCTTCTTCTTATAGACGTTACACACAAACATAAATACTTGAATTAAAAGTACTCAGTGTGATTATTATTTGTCAACATGTTAGCTGTCTTTAGTTGTGTGAGTGGTATAAGCCGCCACTCGCTACACCAACCGACGTGGGTTCGATCCACAGGTTACGTTGATATAATGTTCAAATAGTGCTGCACAGGATTGTAAAAGTTACGGCGCGGTGTGGGCAGAAACTTTTCCCCGTGGTTTGTACATATACATGGTTATTGGAAATTATACTAGCAAGCCGTTGAGGGCTATTTCTGTGCACCTTAACAAACAACTTTTGTTCTACGACTTTTGGAAATTCGATCATTTTTTCGAAAATTTTGAGGTTAGGTTTACCTGAAAATCAGCTGTTCCTTACACAGAGAGGTCATTGACCTTAAAATATTACTTATTTTTTAAGTTTTATCTGCTGTTCTTTGTCTTAATGACCATTGTTTTAAAAAATCAGCTGTTTTTCGAATTTACATAAACTCAAAAATTTCGAATTTCTAAAAGTCGTAAAACAAAAGTTGTTCGTCGCACAGAAGTAACCCTCAACGGCTTGCTAGTATAATTTCCAATAACCCTGTATATTTTATGGTAAGTACGGTGTTCATCGATTTATAACACGTTATCACGTCTAAAATAAATCAAATGCTCAGTATCTTTAAGATGTACATAACAAGTTTTATATAAGTGAATGTCGTTGTCTCAGGATGTTGTGTTGGTGGATTATCCTGTTCTGTGAGTATTTTATAATTGTTTATTTTATACTCTAGAAATAATAAATCTATTTTTATTCACTACCGACGACGGTAAAATAAAAAACCGGCCAAGTGCGAGTCCGTACCGTACCGGAAGGGTTCCGTACCATTATCATCACATAAAAATCACGTCTGTTAAATAGGAGTCATAAAAAAATAGATGGCGCTAGTGGTAAAAATACATGAATGAAGGGTAAATGGCGGTTTACGGTTTATGACGTATTAAAAAAAAACTACTTACCAGATCTCATTCAAACCAAATTTTGGGTGGAAGTTTGCATGGTAATATATAGCATATATTTTTTTTAGTTTCATTATTCTCTTATTTTAGAAGTTACAGGGGGGGACACACACTTTTTACCACTTTGGACGTTTTACTCTCGCGTAAACTATTCAGTTTAGAAAAAAACGTATATTAGAAACCTGAATCACACCTGAATATCATTTTTGAAGACCTATTCATTCATAGACACGTATGAGTTTGATGAAAAAAAAAATTAGTTTCAGTTCTAAGTATGGGGAACCCTAAAATTTATTGTTTTTTTCTATTTTTGTGTGAAAATCTGAATGTGGTTCACAGAATACATCTACTTACCAAGTTTCAACAGTATAGTTCTTATAGTTTCGGAAAAAAGTGGCTGTGACATACGGCAGACAGACAGACATGACGAATCTATAAGGGTTCCGTTTTTTGCCATTTGGCTACGGAACCCTAAAAACAGCCAAGTTGAGTCGGACTCGCGCATGAAGGGTACCGTACCATGTTGTTGTTCATTATTTAAGTAGAAAAAATAAATAAATTTTTTTACAATTCCTTCACTAAATAATAGAAAAGAACTTCGTTCCATCCGGGATTGACACCTCTCAAGTTTTTTTTTCTGTTTTTAGTTATTTGTTGTTATAGCGGCTACAGAAATACATAATCTGTGAAAATTTCAACTGTCTAGCTATCACGGTTCATGAGATACAGCCTGGTGACAGACATACAAACGGACAGTTGAGTCTTAGTAGTAAATAAATAAATATTGCAGGACATTCCACACATCGCCATCTAGCCTGAAGCTAAGTAACTAAACTAGACTTGTGTTATGGGTGCTAGACAACGGATATAGGTACTACTTACCTTTATACTTTTCTTTTGTAAATATATACTTATAGTTAACTAGCGACCCGCCCCGGCTTCGCACGGCTATATTATGCATGTATTATACATATAAACCTTCCTCTTCAATAACTCTATCTATTAAAAAACCGCATCAAAATCCGTTGCGTAGTTTTCATTGAGTTACGTAGTACATATCAACTCACTGGTAGTTTTAAAAATTTAAGCATACATAAGGATATAGGGACATAGGGACAGAGAAAGCGACTTTGTTTTGTACTATGTAGTTAGGTGATAATGATACATAGAAACAACCAGACCACAGACAAATATCTATATTAAATACTTGTCTAAGGAGAGAATCGAACCCGCAACCCTATGTTTGGCAGTCCGGCATGGTGACCATTGTGCCAACTAGATCGTCAAACAGGGACCTGTTTTACCCTTTGGCTACGGAACCCTAAAAACGTCCTTAATGTCCACCAACTAAGTGGTGGAAATTGGGAACAGTCCCTTATTTGTATATGATTTTTTAATAGTACATTGTTACCCTAGGTGTGAAAGTCTCTCATTACAGTCCCGAGACGGAGTTTGGCGCCTGAGCGTAGCGAGGGCGCTAATAGTTCGAGGGACTAAATGAGTCTTTCACCCGAGGTAAACACTGTGCTTTTCATTACGAATAATACATAAAAATCTTCCTAACAACGAGAGTGAATGAGAGACTCCATACTACCTGATCCTCTTACAAGGTTGGGACCAAAGAGGTTATATACATTGTGTAGTGTTATTCTTTGGTTTACTTAAAGCAAGGTTAGATTTTCGAAGTTCCAAATGCGTAATGATACTGATGCTGGCTACATGCACATTCTGTCAGTAAAAGCGATTCTCCCTAGGGCTGAAAGTTTTATTTTCTACACGTTCTTCAGGCACCTTTAGACCTACTTTCGGAGTATGAGTAATGAAAAATATTTTTTTTAATATTTACAGGGACACCAGCAACTATTGCACAGTTTAGAAAAGAGGATGATTATCGGTACGTTTTATTTTTAGACAACAATCGTACAATGTACAATCGACGCTCAAAAGTCTACTAATAGCGTAACGTTTACAATCCTGCGCAGTACTATTTGAACATTATAACAACGTAACCTGTAGTCATAGCAGTTATAGGTTTTATGCAACAAAAATATTTGTGCTAGTGTCATTATCCAGGGAGGAAACAGTCGACTACGTTTGTATGGAGAGAGCGCCGGTACCCTTTCACCTTAAGAAACGATGAATTCAATATTTAGATCTAGAATACATGAATATCTTATCTAGTTTATTATTGTGCAAAATGCATGACATCATATTTTAATCATAAGGATAATAATCCGTCAAAAAATATTAAATAATTATAATTGTAAAATAGTCGAGTTGAAAGTTCAAGATCAAAGGTAAACGTGTCTACGATCTCAAAAACAATATTAAGAGGAAAGGTACCGGCGCTCTCTCCATACAAACGTAATCGACTGTTTCCTCCCTGAATACTGACACTAGAGTAAATATTTTTGTTGCATAAAACTTATAACTGCCATGACCATGCCCCTATGTTTTGTTTTTCAAATCTTAATTTCTATGATAATTAGAAAATGCAAAAAAATACATAGGGGCATAGGTTTTATGTAACAAAAATATTTGTGCTAGTGTCATTATCCAGGGCGGACACAGTCGACTATTACGTTTGTATGGAAAGAGCGCAGGTACCCTTTCACCTTAAGCCATGACGTGCGCCTCCTTATAAAGAACTGCCATAGTCATGGTAGTTATAGGTTTTATGCAACAACAATATTTGTGCTAGTGTCATTATCCAGGGAGGAAACAGTTGACTACGTTTTGTATGGAGAGAGCGCGCCGGTACCCTTTCACCGTAATCAAAAGAAAATAAGTAGGTTTACCAGTAAAAAATCTTATTCATAATGAAAATAGGACGGTTCTACCTCACCAGGACACCATGGCGACTTCGCCGGCTACGTATCCATGTCTACATCTGGCTACCCTAGCTCGCCAAATAGAGTAGCCACCGGCTACTAATATCTGTCACATATAACGAGTGCGTCCTTCCTCATTGGCGACCTAGTTGGACATGAAGTGAGTGAGGGGTGCAGCTAACACGTTTACATTTTACTTACTGTGGCTACGTCGCCAGGACGCCATAGTATCCAGTATCCACAAAGCGCATCGTCTCGTTCGTGGCCACGCTTTTAAACCTGGCGACATTGCCAAATGCTTTCATACACTTTAATACAAATTGTTTGGATACGTAGCCGGCTAAGCGCCATCTGTTGGTAGGGTGGCTAGGCAAGGTACGCCACAAAATTGTATATAAATAAATATATATTGCAGGACATTCCATACATCGCCATCTAACCCCAAGCTAAGTAACTACACTTGTGTTATGGGTGCTAGACCCATAATTGTGTTTTCAAACCTGCTACCCTGTGTTTGGCAGTCCGGCATGGTGACCATTGTGCCAACGGGTCGTCAAATATATATTATTTATATGGGAATCAAAATCTAAATAACATAACACAAAGAAATAAAATATAGTTGCTTACGTACTTCACTATCACTTAACTATCGTGCTTACGTACTTCACTATCACTTAACACATTGCTATGCCCAAACGGGTATCATGATGAACTTATATTTATTTGTACCACCATCTGTAACACATGATTATGTGTTACAGATGGTACTTAACTTAACTTAACTTAAACTTAAACTATCACTACATAGTCACTTCACTATCACTATCATCACTATCACTTCACTATCATCATCACATAGTATAAAATAAAGTCGCTTTCTCTGTCCCTATTCCCTTTGTATGCTTAGATCTTTAAAACTACGCAACGGATTTTGATGCGGTTTTTAATAGATAGAGTGATTCAAGAGGAAGGTTTATATGTATAATACATGCATAATATAGCCGTGCGAAGCCGGAGCGGGTCGCTAGTACTATATTATAATTAACATTTTGTTCCAGATGCATAATACCAGATAATGATATAGTCAATAATGGTAACTTCACAGTAATGCGATGGGAGGGTTTGGAGAAAGATGAGCAGCCTCCAGCAGGCACCAAGCTTCTCACCTATGAACTTGAGGTACGATCAAAACTTTAACATCCAGCACATCAATTATGGTGCGTCGAACTCATGGCCATTGGGTTCGGAAAGTCCTAGATTGGAAACCAGGGACAATCCACGGTCAAAAGTCTCTACCCACCGTAACGTTTACAATCCTGTGCAGCACTATTTGAACTTTATAACAACGTAACCTGTGGATCAAACCCACGTCGGTTGGTGTAGCGGGTGCAGGTGGCTTATACCTCTCGGCCAACTAAAGACATAGCTAACATGTTGAAAATAATAATCAAGTATTTTAATTTTTATTCAAGTATTTATGTTTGTGTGTAACGTCTATTAGAAGAAGGTCGTCCAATCCAATACTTGTTGATAGTATTATTGTAGCAAGCTGATCATTTACTTATGATCCTTAATGTACTCTGATTCAACTTTTTTTTCAGTTTCAATGTGATCCTGGCTTCTTTCCACTCGGTAATCTCTATGTGCGTTGTGTTCCCTTGGAAATGGAAGAATTTCCAGTGTGTTCAGGTACTTATTCAAATAAACACTCTACCTCTTTTCCGTCTTATGTTGTGTAATTAATATTTATGTAGGTACCTACGTCATTTCACTATCACTACATAGTATAAAACAAAGTCGCTTTCTCTGTCCCTATATCCCTTTGTATGCTTAAATCTTTAAAACTACGCAACGGATTTTGATGCGGGTTTTTTAATAGATAGAGTGATTCAAGAGGAAGGTTTATATGCATAATACATGCATAATATAGCCGTCGCTAGTATTTAAATAAAATATACTTGGCTTTTTTATTGATTTTTTATTATGTTTATTTTTATTTATTTTTTTGCATTGTATAAATTTTTAACTTTTTTGTTTATCTACGACCATCCTACGACTCACTGGTGCACAGACAAACTCGAAAGAGTTTTTGTTGCACCTTAATTTTGTATTATATTAAGTTTTTTAAATTGAAATTAATAAAAAAATAAAATAAACCTAATAAAAAAAACCGGCGAAGTGCGAGTCGTGCTCGCCCACGAAGGGTTCCGTACCATTATATTCTGTTTTTAGTATTTTGACGTGACAACGTTTTATAAATTGGTTTGCCGGGTGACACTTCAAGAAACTACGTTACGCTCCGCTGACGTTATGCGCTCACAATGAGAGCGAGTGAGAGGCACGCGTCCCTTCCACTCGGGCATGGTTAGCCCGCCTAAGAGCGAGAGAGACAGACATAAAAAGTGAAAGGCACGCGTCCCTTCCACTCGAGCACAGTTGTTGTCACGTAAAACTTTCGCCCGTATACCGACTTTACAGGCAACCAGTTTTTAAATTGAAATAAATAAAAAAAAAAAAAACCTAATAAAAAAAAACCGGCGAAGTGCGAGTCGTGCTCGCCCACGAAGGGTTCCGTACCATTATATTCTGTTTTTAGTATTTTTGTTATAGCGGCAACAGAATCTGTAAAAAATTCAACTGTCTAGCTATCACGGTTCATGATATACAGCCTGGTGATAGGCAGACAGACGGACGGACAGTGGAGTCTTAGTGAATGGGTCCCGTTTTTATCCGGAACCCTAAAAACAATGTATCGACCGTGAGCAAACATGATTAAATATCTGTCTATTTAAGTTGTAATCATTACATAGTATAAAACAAACTCACTTTCCGCTGTCTGTCCCTATGTATGCTTAGATCTTTAACACTACGCAACGGATTTTAATGCGGTTTTTTTTAACAGATAGAGTGATTCAAGAGGAAGGTTTACATGTATTATATAGCCGTGCAAAGCCGGGGTGGGTCGCTAGTTCTCAATTAAAGCGATCTTCACAAAAATAACAATAAAAACGCGATAAAGTCTTTACAGCAATCTATTTTTAAGCATAACTTTTATGGCGGGCTTTGAGCGCGGCGACCAAATCAAGATATTCCGTAACGAAAATATAACCTAATTTTTTAAATAGTAAGACCACGGGACTAGTTGGACTATGGAAATCTCTTCGGATTCCCATAGTCCAACTAGTAGACAAAATAGTTGGACCACCACCTCGCACATATAGTTTTAACATATGGGAATCCGAACAGATTCCCATAGTCCAACTAGTAGACAGATTAGTTGAACCACCACCCCGCACTAGTTTTAACAAGATTATTATTATTGTGACGACCCAGTTGGCACAGTAGTCACCATGCCGGACTGCCAAACACAGGGTTGCGGGTTCGATTACCGCCTCAGACATGTATTTATGCTTAGATATTTGTCTGTGGTCTGGTTGTTTCTATCTATTATAAGTATAATATATTTAAAAAAGAAAAACTGGTTGCCTGTAAAGTCGGTATACGGGCGAAAGTTTTACGTGACAACAACTGTGCTCGAGTGGAAGGGACGCGTGCCTTTCACTTTTTATGTCTGTCTCTCTCGCTCTTAGGCGGGCTAACCATGCCCGAGTGGAAGGGACGCGTGCCTCTCACTCGCTCTCATTGTGAGCGCATAACGTCAGCGGAGCGTAACGCAGTTTCTTGAAGTGTCACCCGGCAAACCAATTTATAAAACGTTGTCACGTCAAAAACTAGGTATATAAGTAGTATATCCGTTGTCTAGCACCCATAACACAAGTCTAGTTAGTTCGCTTGGGGCTAGATGGCGATGTGTGGAATGTCCTGCAATATTTATTTATTTATTGATCTATGCTCTCCTTTCTAGATTGTGGCATAGTCTCCAACGCTCCTATCGCGTTGGCTGGAGGTCGAACAGCATATCCAGGAGATGTTCCATGGCAGGCTGCCATCTATGACAAGTCCACCGACCCCTTCATGCAGATCTGCGGTGGCTCCATCGTTAGCAAAGATGTCATTATTTCTGGTGAGATTTCATGTAATATTACGAAGCCAGTGAGAAATTTTCTCAAACAAATTTTAATTGGCACAATGGCCGGACTGCCAAACACAGGGTTGCGGGTTCGATTTCCGCCTTAAACAAGTATTTATGCTCAGATATTTGTCTGTGGTCTGGTTGTTTCTATGTATATAATTTATAATAATTTAAATAATATAATTAATATATATAACTAGCTGTCCCGGCAAACGTTGTTTTGCCATTTACAAAATAAAAAAAAATCTGAAAGAAACAAAATAAAAAATAGATGTTGGCCGATTCTCAGACCTACTGAATATGCTCACAAAATTTCATGAGAATCGGTCAAGCCATTTCGGAGGAGTTCAAGTTCGAACCCCGTGACACGAGAATTTTATATATATAGGGATTTAAAATTAAAGTATATAAGTTGTATATCCGTTGTCTAGCATCCGCATAACACAAGTCTAGTTACTTAGTTGGGGCTAGATGGCGATGTGTGGAATGTCTTGCAATATTTATTTATTAAACCTTACAATCCTGGTCCTTGTTTAATTATATGGCAACAGCAACGATTATACGTTGCCATGGTTACCTCGTCAATAACATGACGCATCCCATTCCCGGAACGAGACGCATGACGTCATCTTTTTTGTGAATGCAGGTGTTCCATAAATTTTATTAGACGTTACCACGTCAAAACCTAAAAATTAAAAGTACAAATAAAGGTCCCAAGGAATTGTGCCCAAGGTTGTTGCGTTTCTTCGTTGGATGGCGATGCTTATCCGCTATGGAGCCAGGAGCCCCGAGGTAGAAGCCAGCCCTTTGGTCACCAAAGCTAAAACCAGAATTTTCAAAAGATTTTATATATTTGACGCGGAGAAATCTCTTGCAATTGTTATCAATATTCATGTGATAGCAATTAATGATTTCTGTTTGTTTATGGTTTTAGCCGCCCACTGCTTCAAATTACCTGATCAATTCTACGCGGTTGCTGTCGGCAAGATTTACAGACCCTACAACAATCCTTTGGATAGCGGTGCGCAGAAATCTGAGGTAAGTTTATTTCTTGTCTCATGCGAATATCAACGATTAAAACACGGTTACACATTGTACGTCCCGAATAGTCCCGATCCTGTTACAATATTTAAGAAAAATTGGGTACCTCCAAAGGGAAAATCTTCCACCGTGCAGGTGTTATACCCGGTAAGCCGCGGCCCGACGTTGTTTGTTGTTTTGTTGGAACTTGTATGAGCTTATCTTCAGAAAAACTTCGCTTGCGCGATCTAGGATCTCCGATCGTATCATTGGCGCCATCTGTTGGTGGCGATGTGAAGCATCACCACAAGTGAATCATTATCGAAAACCACCACGTTATGCACGGCCGTGTACCTGAGTGAAAACAGTTCACCAGCTAGCTATCGAAGTAAGAAACATCACCAAGGAACCTGGCGACGCGTGCGCAACGTTAGTTTTATAAACTCTCTTCTTCTTCTTTGTGTCAGCTGCGTCAATATATATTGGTCACAGTATACCCTCGCGAAAAACTGGTCATCATTGCCAGTCACAAAAAGTGTTCCCCCCCCACCTAGTCATGGTAGGTATCTATGTAGCGGCCAACCTGGGACCCGTACTAAATAGGCATACAATTAAGGTCGATCCGCACAGAACAGTGCCGACATGTGCAGTACCGTAACGTATCCATTAGTGTCAGTGAAAAATGGTGCATACTTTTTGTACTAGGCTATCCGTACTCGTCAGTGATAGTGACGTTCACTGACGAGTACGGATGATATTGAAAAGAAAAATGATATTGTTGCCTACTTTTTGTACAGTCAGAAAAGGACTGAGGGTAACAGGTGCATATTTTAAAGTTTTATTTTTAAATAATGGTTCAGTAATTGTAAATTATTCTGCTTGATATCACTAAAGCTTTCGAAGTGTTAGTTATTTCACGCAGAATAATCAAAAATTATTGAAGCGTCATTAAAATAATTAGAACTTTAAAATATGCACCTGCTACCCTTAGTCCTTTTCTGACTGTACTAGGGTATCCGTACTCGTCAATGCACTGTCACTGACGAGTAGGTACGTATAGCTTAGTAAGTACAAAAACAGTGATGGGTACGTTACGGTACGGCACGTTTCGGCACTGTGCCGTCACTGTGCTATACGGTTCGGCCTTTTGGTTATTTTTCATTTCCCCAGATCCTCGAAATAAGGACACCTCCCCGCTACCGCGGTAGCGTGACAAGTTTCCAAGATGACATCGCTGCTGTAATTCTGGCTACTCCCATCGTCTTCAATAGCGGGATTAAACCTGTATGCCTTCATTTCGGCGCTGATTTCGACGAAGTACAGCTGACTCCGGGGAAGTTGGGAAGGGTAAGATAAGAAAAAATAACATTTATTTTGCATTTCGCAAATCTGCGCGCGATCATATTTGCCCTAAAATGATATATCACACGAAGTGACGAGAGAGTGCTCTTGTCTTTTCGAATTTACAAAAGTCGTAGAACAAAAGTTGTTTGTTTATGTGCACATAAGTAGCCCTCAACGGCTTGCTAGTATAATTACCAATAACCCTGTATATTGACGAAATACTGCTTTGGCCAAACCTGCACTTTGACCAAACACACCCTTGGCCAACCGCCCCAAACCCGATAAATAAATTGTCAATCTTCCACTTTAGGTAGCAGGTTGGGGTATTGACAGTCGAAACGGGCGGCCGTCTCAAGTCCTGAACTTAGCTGAGATGCCGATGGTAGACATTGGGACCTGCTTCATGTTGCAAGACGTGAGCTTCATACAGTACATTACCAGTGATAAGATCTGTGCTGGATATACTAATGGTAAAATAAACTTACATACTTGTATTTAACATAACATTTGGTTTCTACAGACTTTGCCCTATCTCGGAGTAGAAGAAATGACTCCAAGTCCGATGAGTTACCATATGTTTTAAATTTCCTAAAAAATTTAAACTTCTCCCTCAAAATTTTAATAAGGGCAGGCGAAAACCACACGGGATAAGTGCCGGGACAGGTTAGCTTACTAGGGACATATTTAACTTTAAGTTTCTCTACAACGCTGTAGAAAAAAGCGGTTGAATCCTTAAGAGATCGACAATCAAACTCACTCACCCAATCAACACTTGCAATCTCATCATTAATGGCTACGTAATTCGCTTTATTGTAAAAATAACGTTAATATTTTTGCGGTTTCAAAGAAGGTAGTTTTATAAAGTCGAACTCAATGAGTACAGGCGTATGATGTACAAATCAGGGCCATTATTCACTAAGCTTCAAGTCGTCGGGCGCGCGTGATTACGGCGAGATTTCCATACAAAAACCCCACCCCCTCCACCCCTAATCACGCGCGCCCAACGACTTGAAGCTTAGTGAATAATGGCCCAGGGCCGCGTTCCAAACCTACGCTCGAGCGCGCTCCGAGTGCACTCTGGCCCGTTCAGAACCTCAGTGAATTTTCGCTCTGACAGACAACCGTTCGTTCCAAACCTATGAGCGTTGCAACCAAACAACCGTCACGGACGATGGTTGTTTTTCACTCTGACAGCTAATTGACATTTCATTATGTCAAAATATGACCGGCAAAATATACATGTTGAATAATTTTCGCAACATATTTTAAAATGGAAGAAGAATTTATGCTTGAGAGAAGGTTTTGAGCCAAGGTTTTTCAGTTATGCGAGCAATCGGAGTCCGGGATGAGTGCGATGGTCGACGTTTGGATCATGGTGAATCAGATCCAGTAACGAAGCGAAGGTCAAAACAAAAAAACTCGGAAATTATCTCAGAACAATCCAAACCACAACGAAATCGGAGGTGAATTACATGTCAACTGTCAATGTCAAATATTTTAGGTTATAGAACAACCGTAGCCCTTCAATACCTTGGAGTGAGTTGAAAAAACACTGAAACAACCGCGCTCCGAGGTATTGAACTTACCCCAGTAGGCACTAGCGGTTCGCGACATTCGACCACACAAACATCATCATTTGACAAAACCAAGTCTAAAATTCGACCATACTCGTTTTCCACACAATTGTACTGATGCAGGTCGTGAGTGACTAACACATCAACTAAAAAACACTCCTCAGGTTTACAGGTTTACCTGAAAATCAGCTGTTCCTTACACGGAGATGTCATTAACCTTAAAATTTTACTTATTTTTTAAGTTTTATCTACTGTTCTTAGTGTGAATGACCTTTGTTTTGAAAAATCAGCTGTTTTTCGAATTAACATAACCTCAATATTTTCATTTTTTTTTTCGAATTTCCAAAAGGCGTAGAACAAAAGTTGTTTGTTACGGTGCACAGAAGTAGCCCTCAACGGCTTGCTAGTATAATTACCCTGTATTTTTTGACGTGATAACGTTTTATAAATTGGTGAACACCTGCAATCTCAAAAAAGTGTGACGTCACGCGTCGTTACTGGAACGCCTCATGTTATTGACAAGGTAACTATAGCAACGTTTTATCGTTGCCATGGTTACCATCAATGTTTTCTTATGACGTTATCACGTAAAATTATCGTCCGGAAACAGACTTTACAGACAACCATTTTTTTTTTGTAATGTAAACTAAATGACATAACCGTCCACAGGAACGTCGTTATGTAAAGGTGACAGCGGTGGTGGTCTCGCTGTGCCTCACAAATCTGGCTATACAACCAGGTACTACCTTCGCGGGATAGTATCTACAGGGCCACAACCGGCAACACTCAACGAATGCAATGTTAACGCTGTTACTACGTTCACGAGAGTCGCCAAGCATGAATACTTCGTTAAATCTGCTGTAAGTAGCACTTAAAAGAAATAAATTAAAATAAATGATTTTTCAGGACATTTTTCACAGGCTATCTAGCCTCAAGCTATATAAGCAACTAGAGAACGGATAGAATACTAATATATATAATACTTACAGAAAAACCCAGACCATAAACAAATACAAATAAATATTGTGGAACACTTATCATTATCACTCATCTTTTGTTTTTGCTTCTAACTATCATTTTTTGTTTGATCCCGAATCATCGAATCAATTTTTTTTAAGGAAATTGAACCGCGGTCCTCTAAAAATTGAACCAATGTCATGATTAAATAATATATTCCCACCTACTATGATAAAAACATAATAAACTTAAATTATTTGTCACATTTCAGATCGCCAAAAAACCATTGCAAGAAAACGAGCGTAGAACACCACCTATTATCCTGACAAATGCTATAAATAAAGGCGCTAACGAAGGATTACCATTGAAAGTCGATTCATTCGAACAAATAGATGTTTTTACTAAACAAAGACCTGTGATTGGTAATAGTCGTGACCCACAAGCAGATGCTCCTGGAACTGTAGTGATTACTCCTGATACGCCAACAGATGAAAATCAAAATATACAAGGCCCTCTCAGAGATAGTCCAGTCCAAACAGATGATTTTATTAATCAAAGACCTGTGATTGGTAATGGTCGTGACCCACAAGAAGATGCTCCTAGAACTGTAGTGATTATTCCTGATACGCCGACAACAGATGAAAATCAAAAGAAACAAGTCCTTTTCAGAGATGATTCTGTTCAAACAGATAATTTTATTCAAAGACCTGTGATTGGTAATAGTCGTGACCCACAAGCAGATGCTCCTGGAACTGTAGTGATTAGACCTGATACGCAAACAACAGATAAAAATCAAAATACACAAGTTTCTCTCGGAGATAAATCTGTGCAAACAGATGATTTTATTAATCAAATATCTGTGATTGGTAATAGTCGTGATCCACAAGCAGGTGCTCCTGGAACTGTAGTGATTAGACCTGATGTACTGACAACAGATGAAAATCAAAAGACACAAGTCCTTTTCAGAGGTGATTCTGTCCAAACAGATGATTTTATTAATCAAAGACCTGTGATTGGTAATAGTCGTGACCCACAAGCAGATGCTCCTGGAACTGTAGTGATTATTCCTGATATATTGACAACAGATTTAAATCAAAATACACAAGTTCCCCTTAAAGATAATCCTGTACAAACAGATGATGTTATTAATCAAAGACCTGTGATTGGTAATTTTAGTGATTCACAAACGGTAGCAAACAGTACTGTAGCGATAATATCAGATTTGTTAACTATAGACATTAATAGAGATACAGACGACCCTCTGAGAGGAGATTCTGTTCAACCAATAGGTATTTTTGGTAATCAGCAACCTGTTTTTGATTCTAATCATGACCCTAATGTTACTACACCTGATAATGAAGCAGTTACAGAAACTTTAACTAATACTGTAATTAAAAACGATGAAATACCTATAAAAGACAGTTTTATACCTATGCCAGTTGCTGAACTTGATGATAATGATAGATTTACAGATCCAAATAAGAAAGTTTCATTAGACACCATACGTGGACAAACTGTTCCATCGATGAATAAAATTGTTAATTCAGAAGGGCTTCTTACAACTCCAAACCCACAATTACGTCATGGTGCTTCAGATTTTTCTAACCATCAACATTCGCCTCATCTACAGATGCCATATCAACACAATCCGAATCAAAATTTGCAGTATCCAAGTCAAAATTTGCAGTATCCAAGTCAGAATTTACAGTATCCAAGTCAGAATTTGCAGTACCCTAGTCAGAATTTGCAGTACCCTAGTCAGAATTTGCAGTATCCAAGTCAGAGTGTGCACCACCCGAGTCAGAATTTGCAGTATCAAAGTCAGAATTTGCAGTATCCAAGTCAAAATTTGCAGTATCCAAGTCAGAATTTGCAGTATACAAGTCAGAATGTACAGTATTCAAGTCAGAATTTGCATTACCCAAATCAGAATGGGCACTACCCAAATCAAAATGAACACCAAAATCCTCAAAATGTTGAAATCAACGAACAATTTGAACACAATTGGCAATATAACAATCCAGGGACTTCTTTTAATTATCAAGGCCAAAGGTGGCGTAAATAATTAAAATTTTAGTACCCACTTTCGGCATGATTATTAAAACCAATCAAGTGTTCAATATTTTCAAGCTTTTTTTTTTTTTTCGATATTTATTTAGGTGTTTTTTTACTTTTAAATATATGTATGTCCATTTTTTGGATTTCACCTTTCAAATTTTTTTCCTTTATTATGTTTATTATGACTAAAGTTTATAAGTAAGGTTTCTGTTTTTAGTAATATTCGTAAGTTATTCAGACACCAAAATTATAACTAAAAAGAGTTTAATTTACAAAAGTATAGATCTATAGCTAAATTAATTAGTTTTGAGCTTCTTCCTACCTAAAACTTTACATAAAACGAATTTGCCAAGTTTCTTGAGTATGAAGTAGAGGACAGTCAAGACGACAACAAGGAACACCGCTTGATCGAGCATCGCGCGTTGATACCACGTGTAGAGAGGAGCCTTCGAACGTAGGTGATACGCTCCTGGAAATTGTACAATATTGTGTAAAATAACCTATTTTCACAACCCAAGTCAGAATTTACACAACCAAAGGCACAACAAAATTCAAACTGGGGCCTTATTCTGCTATTTTCCATTAATGGATTTACTATTGTCATTATATCGAGATTATGACTTTATTTGGTATTCTGCTAAAGTTTTAATAACATCGTAATAGATTCACTATGGCGTCCCAATAGAATGATAGTAGAAGCGTCGCTAATAAAATAAATAATAAATAAATAAAAGCAGAATACCAAAATGAGTCAGTGGTGTTTCGATAGAATAGTCATGGACTTAATACATTATATTATGTCCATGAGAATAGTTAACATTAGGAGAATACCAATTTGACATGTAATGTCATATTTTGACATTAAATTTATATTACGATTATATCGACACTCTATTGACACACAATTCTGTAGTTTTTTTCCTCGACCCACTTGACATTGGCAGAATTGCGCCTTTATGTCAGCAATCAGCCATACAAAAAAGTTGAAGTTGACACACAATTGCAGTTGGATGTTGGATTTGCAATTGCAGTCTGCTAACAAGCAGACTTAGGCTCTAGGGGCCAAAGCGATTCTATTGCGATGTTATTTAAACTTTAGCAGAATACCAAAAAAAGTCACAATCTCGATATAATGACAATGGTTAATCCATTAATGCAAAATAGCAAAATAAGGCCCCAGGATGTGTGCTGCCTTGGGAGGCAGTGTGCTACCCCAAGGTAGCACAATAATAGTAATAGTTTTTATAATATTATTTTATTTGTAACTAATTAATGGTATATGGGCAAATTAGCCTGAAATAAACAAACAATTATTCATTCATTCATTCAATAAAGCACAGATGCAAATCACAACCAAGCATGCGATGCTCGATGGGCTCTGTAATTTAGTTTCTATAAAGCCAAACCGCTTACCTTTAGTTCTGATCGCTAGTTCCACATAGTGAGCGATCAGCTTGGCAGGTTTCACTGGGCGGTCGTTGAACAGAGATGACAGCTCATTGGCACGATTGTAGTATCTGCAACAGTTCAAAAATGATTTAAGTATTTATTTAAATGAAAGTCTACTGCTAAGTTGAAGATAATAAAACAGAAGAAGTAGCAACAGAAAGCCAATTACAGACAATCACAAATAGAAACATACTAAAAATACAAAAGACAGCGTATCGAAGAATAGATAGTTAGATATTATAACATAATAAAATCAGAACGCACACAACGACAAGACGGATTCGCAGAAACAAGATAAATACAAACAAGACTAATCAGCGACAGAAAGGTCAGATTCGAAGAAGAGCTGACTGAGCACGCGCCTGAGACTTCTGAAGTCTATCTGTATGCCCAAATATATGGGTAGTTATATGCACAAAACTTTAAAGAACTAGAAGGTAGACTGTATCAATGACATAGCCGTAGTAAAGACGTAAAAACGTATTGTGTTATAGCATTTCTCTGACGTGCGCATGATTCGCGAAATTAAATCTAGAAAGCGCGAGATGCGCGGGGTGTAGTTTATCAACTGCGCGAAACAGACAGCTGTCATTTGGTTGATTGACAGGTTAAACCAAAGAATTTTAATTCATAACCGGAAGTGGTTGGATAAACAGCTTTATGTTTTATCCTTGTTTTTAGGGCTCAAAAATTAAAAAAGGAACCCTTTTACTTGTACTTGTATACGGGCGTTTTCCGCGATTAGACCCTTTTTGATTGGGTCCTTTTAGCGTGAAGATGGAGTAGGCTTGCCCAGCACCTACTCCAGCTTAGTCAATGTACAGAGGAGAGAACTTGTCAATACTTCTGGAGCCAACTAAGCCGCGGGTTTCATCACGATGTTTTCCTTCATCGTAAGAGCAATGTCAATTAGCGCAAAAAAAATGGTGCACGGTCGGCCTAGATTCGAACCCACGACCTTCAGAATGAAAGTCGAGGTATCTACCACTGAGCCAACACCGCTCTTAAAAAAAGGAACCCATAAGATCACTTTCTTGTCCGTCTGTCTGTCCGTGTGTCACCACCGATTTTCTCAGATACAGGTTGACCTAGTTTTAATGTTTGTGTGTGTCTCTATCCATAGCATCCGTTACAACTTATTACTTATGTCGTAATATTTATGAAGTCACCCTGTGAAGTCATCTCGTGACCCTCTACTCTTCGGACCGGTTTTAAAGACATTGGCAAAATACAGTTAAAAATGTCAGTCGAGTTGTATTACGATGCGATATGGATTGGGCTAAATAACTTACTTGTCATCCTCAAGGATTTGATCCAAGCCTTTTTTCAACTCAGTAGCAAAAGTCGCTTCTTCGAAGATCACTTTCACAGCATAACCAAGTTTCACAGCTCTTTCAGCATTTGCGTTCTGATCTCCAATCATTGGGACAGCTACCAGGGGTACTCCATAAGTTATGGCTTCTAAGTTGCTCAGCATACCGCCGTGGGTAATGAAGGCTTTTACGTTTTTGTGGGCTGGAAACAAAGTTCATTTCAAGAATAATAGTGATGCTGAATATGTGTTTAAATCTCATTTGCCTGGATAAGGATAAGCGGATAAGCGGGCACCTACGGATAGAGGACACTGTGCCGGCTCAAAAAAATGAGAGTTATGCTTCATGAAAGTCTCTCGGTCTCCGAGATAACCGCCATTTTCAAAATTTAATAAATTTCACTCCTTTCTCTATGTTTTTTGAATGAATCATTATTCCAATATGTTTTTGGATTGTATCACTACATAGTACAAAACAATTATTTTTTTATTTTTTTTTTATGCTTAGATCCTTAAAACTACGCAAGGGATTTTGATGTGGTTTTTTAAAATAGATAGAGTGATTCAAGAGGAAAGTTTATATGTATAATGCACAATATAGCCGAGGCGGGTCGCTAGTTCCAAAATAATGTGCAAACAATTATTTTTATGACACATGGAAAGTTTTTTTTTAAACTAAGATTTAACTCAAATATTGAAATATTTATTTACCCAGTATACTAGCCTGCGGCATCCACTTCTTAACATGAACGTTCCTCGGCAGATCTTTCATCTCGTCTTCGAATTTCCACAGTACCGTATAAGGAAGCTTTGAGAACATCGCTAGCACCTGCTTTCTGGTTTCCTCAGGAAAACTATTTGACTGGATAATTGAACCCATACTGAAGTAGATAAAGCCTTGGGTTGAGGAGTCTAAGAGGTCTTGGAGATCCTGGAGAAAAGTTTAATTAAATGGTGCTAGAACTTTACAAAAACTTTACGAAGGAATGTAGTAGGTACTAAATAACTGGTCAAAAAGTAGTTTAGCGCGGTAACAAAAAAAAATTAAAAAATTTAGAAACCGACTTCAAAAACGAAGTAAAAAATCAACAAAAATAAATTACAAAGAAAAAACTAAAAAGTTAAAACATATTTGAAAACATTGTCGTTTCGGAGGTAAAGCAAAGTTTTACTTCGTCGTTTTACTGAGCCAGCGTATTATAAAACGTAGGTAAGTATTTGGAAGTCGGACTGGATCTTCTTATCTTATCTATTGGGGGCTGACAAATAGCCAGCAACACTTCGACCCAATGGGATCTTTTGTGTTTACCATGTAAGGTTTTCTTAATCAAACCCAGTCTGACTTCCAAGTAAGTACTTATTTTAAAAATTGTATGACCAATTCGCAATTATTGTGTCTTAAGGTGGACGCAGATTGATCAGAGCTGAAAGAATCAAATTTTTGCCGTCTACGGGAAATTGTACCTTATATATAACTAGCGACCCGCCCCGGCTTCGCACGGCTATATTATGCATGTATTATACATATAAACTTTCCTCTTGAATCACTCTATCTATTAAAAAAATCGCATCAAAATCCGTTGCGTAGTTTTAAAGATCTAAGCATACAAAGGGAAATAGGGACATAGGGATGGCGAAAAGTGGTTTTATTTTATACTATGTAGTGATAGTGATGATAGGGATAAGGTAGGTACCTATTTATATTTCCGATGACGTCATCAGAGTCGACCGCATCGTCAGAGGCGGCCGACTTTAAAATATAAATGTACCTTATCTCTATTACTATAAGGTACCTTTTCCCGTGAACGGTAAAAATTCGATTCTTTCGGCTCTGATCAGTCTGCGTCTAAATTTATTCAAATCTCCGACTGTTTCTTACAACAAAATTAAATGTCACAAATCAACCTTAAAGAACAAGGGCGAATTATTGTCTCAAAAGTTTTGGCGTCTTAAAATTTAAGTACAACCATGGTGTTTAATTAATTATATAATGTTTTTTGGCGCTAATTATTTATTCTATATAACCACCGTTTATAAAATCATATTGATTAGTATAAACACGATTACTTGGTACTTCCGTTCTACTCAATTTGCATTTCGGTAATACCAGTACTAGAGCATTACTTCTATTTTAGAAGTTATAAATATTAAATGACACATTTTTTTCTCTATGGATATGTATTTATATTTTTAATTATTGTGCATTATGTAGGTACTTATAATAACTAATTATAATGAATCAAAGATAATGAACATACAAAATAAACAACAAAATAATGAACTAAGATATTTTAGCAGTAGAAAATAAATTGAAATTATGGCAACACTAAACTCAAGTGACGGACGAATGACATGCGACTCCGGCGCCGCGCCGCCGAGCGTGTTGTTTGCTGAGGTTGTTTGTGTTTCATTGCGATTTTGTTTTTTTATTATCTTTTTAACGGCGGTTCCTATGGAGAATTTTGGTTGTTATATGTATTCTAGGACTTGTGTAGATTGTTTTAGTATTTTTTTTACATCAAGACGCCAAAGTTTTATATAAAAGAAAACCATGTATGGAAAACTGCCCATGTTCTTTGACAGCATACTTCAATCCCATAGGCATATCTGAATAGGTATTTAAATCAATAGTCGCTTTTATACATGAAAGATTTGCTCTCTGTTTATTACCTTCGGCAACGGAGGGATGTCCTCATCAATATGATACCCAGCGACATCTATAAAGTTCGGTGCCATGCTGACAGGTGACGTCAACGACGGATGTGAGTTGATGAACACTATGGAGATGTTAGCTGCTGCATCCCTATATGATGGGAGGGCTACACCTCTCGCTGCTGCGATGGACGTAAACATATCGTTGTACAGCTCTGTGTTAACTGCTTCTAACCACCTGGAAACGAAGAGTTGAACTGATTAAGTAGTTTAATTGATGTTGAATCAACTCCGAGTGGTCTTCTTCTTCTTTTCGTATAGTGGTGTGGCTCACCAATAGTAAGAGTTTTCAGATCGGCGGCCTTTAACTTGACCTAACAACTGCTACTACAGGTAGCAACCGGGGCCATCGGCTTAAAGTGCCTTCCGAAGCACGGAGGGGCTCACGAAAACACATTTTTTGCCACTCTGTTAATTGTTCACCCACACAAGTAATGGCGCCTAGCGCGGTGCCAGGCGTCGCTTTGCTATGACCCCTAAGAGCCGAAGCAAATTGTCTGCTCCTTCAAGAAGACAATCAAGCGGTGGTAGGCCCTGGCCGATAGCTTTTAACATCACCCCCTGAACAAAGTCATGGTGCCAAGTAGCTCTTCGCGTTTCATTATTTTGTCCAGGCATGCCGGTCTATTACTAGGCGGGCATGCTACATCCTCGACCTTTTCGTCGCTTATCATCAGGTGAAATGAGATCAAAATAGCCCCGTGGAAACAGGAATGGTGTAAATGGTGATTGATTGCTGTGACTGAACAGGTATGTCATGCAAGAATCCAGAATGAAGTGTCAGTATTTCTTCATATAACAGCTTTAGTTTTACTCTATCCACCTAATCGTGTTTGTATAATAATATGCTATATAATCTATATAAATAAAAATCAATTGCTGTTCGTTAGTCTCGCTAAAACTCGAGAATGGCTGAACCGATTTATATGATTTTGGTTTTGACATGTTTGTCGTAGTCCAGGGAAGGTTTAAACGGTGAGAAACATCGGACTTACGCGGGTGAAACCGCGGGGCGCAGCTAGTAATCTATATAAAATCAATTGCTGTTCGTTAGTCTCGCTAAAACTCGAGAATGGCTGAACCGATTTAGATGATTTCAGTTTTTAAATGTTTGTTGTAGTCCAGGGAAGGTTTAAACGGTGAGAATTTGGAGATCGGACTTACGCGGGTGAAACCGCGGGGCGCAGCTAGTAAATAATAAATAAATAGTTTATTTCATTACCAAAAAGTCCTTATGATATTGAGGTTGGGTTATTATATGTAAATGCAAATACTCTGACCCAATTCCAATTAAATTTCATTTAGATGTAGATAAACACCTGGAATATCAGTGGTTGTTGATAAAAAATTGGTTTATTCCAGAATTTTATGCAGTTATAATCGTAAGAACCTGACCTGTAGGGCTATTCTCTATCCAGTGGCTGTTCGGTATAGCCACCGCCTTCAGTTACCAACTCGGCTCTAGTTGAAAACTATGGAACGTCTGAAATGCGATTCTCTAATGGGTGGATGTCAGCTTGAGTTGATGTTTTAGACCAGTTGCCATAGTGTAGGGTCCAATTGTTATCGACGTTATGCGACTAAATTGAAAAACACCTTTGGTCTTCACCGTACCACAATTTAAGAGAACATTTTTTCTGTCGGGTTATATTTCGTTTTTTGTAGAATATACTCTGTTGTCAACATTGATTTAGAAGGTAAGAAGTAAGAAGGTCCTAACCAAAGAGTGTTTTATTCCTAACCTAATCTCCTTGTTCCGTGATTTTATTTCGAAAAATAAATAAATATTGCAGGACATTTCACACATCGCCATCTAGCCCCAAGCTAAGTAACTAGACTTGTGTTAAGGGTGTTAGACAACGGATATACTACTTATGTACCTACTTTTCTTTTGTAAAAATACTAAAAAACTTATAGTCCACTCCACAAATGTAGCTCCTTGCCAAAAATTGGAACTAAGGTTAAAACTTGTGTTAAAAAAATGGGATTTCTGTACTCGCTCCAATACTATTTACCGTGAAAACTGATACAGTAATTAAATTAAATTGAATTTTAGGCTATTGTCTGGCGATTACAGTCTCTGTCTGAGGAACTTTTTTTGTAAACGGACTCTAAGCAACTGGTCCCGAGCAGTTGCTATGAAAAACCTCAGTTAGAAGTTTTGTAATGTCATTTGACGTTTTAAGTTTACAACTTAAGCCTTAGAGAATGCCTTTTTGAAAATATCGATACAAAAACACCTGTCAAAGTGTATAAAGGTCACGTGATAGTGGCTATCATAACAACTGGGTGAAGATGACGTCATCTCAGTTAGAAACTTTCAATACAGAATGCAAAACATGGCTTTTGACAGTTCTGAAATGGAAACTTTTACCAGTTGGCGTTTTAGTATAGTTACAAACTGGATAGAGAATAGGCCTACTGTACGCTTTTTTTACTTTGTACCTTTATGCGCATTATACTTTTTGAAGTGAAAACTTCTTTAGCGGCGTTGAGCACTTTTTCTGTAATGGGTATAAAATCTTAAACTCGCGTCAGTAGGCCTATTCTCTATCCAGTTTGTAACTATACTAAAACGCCAACTGGTAAAAGTTTCCATTTCAGAACTGTCAAAAGCCATGTTTTGCATTCTGTATTGAAAGTTTCTAACTGAGATGACGTCATCTTCACCCAGTTGTTATGATAGCCACTATCACGTGACCTTTATACACTTTGACAGGTGTTTTTGTATCGATATTTTCAAAAAGGCATTCTCTAAGGCTTAAGTTGTAAACTTAAAACGTCAAATGACATTACAAAACTTCTAACTGAGGTTTTTCATAGCAACTGCTCGGGACCAGTTGCTTAGAGTCCGTTTACAAAAAAAGTTCCTCAGACAGAGACTGTAATCGCCAGACAATAGCCTAAAATTCAATTTAATTTAATTACTGTATCAGTTTTCACGGTAAATAGTATTGGAGCGAGTACAGAAATCCCATTTTTTTAACACAAGTTTTAACCTTAGTTCCAATTTTTGGCAAGGAGCTACATTTGTGGAGTGGACTATAAGTTTTTTAGTATTTTTACAAAAGAAAAGTAGGTACATAAGTAGTATATCCGTTGTCTAACACCCTTAACACAAGTCTAGTTACTTAGCTTGGGGCTAGATGGCGATGTGTGAAATGTCCTGCAATATTTATTTATTTTTCGAAATAAAATCACGGAACAAGGAGATTAGGTTAGGAATAAAACACTCTTTGGTTAGGACCTTCTTACTTCTTACCTTCTAAATCAATGTTGACAACAGAGTATATTCTACAAAAAACGAAATATAACCCGACAGAAAAAATGTTCTCTTAAATTGTGGTACGGTGAAGACCAAAGGTGTTTTTCAATTTAGTCGCATAACGTCGATAACAATTGGACCCTACACTATGGCAACTGGTCTAAAACATCAACTCAAGCTGACATCCACCCATTAGAGAATCGCATTTCAGACGTTCCATAGTTTTCAACTAGAGCCGAGTTGGTAACTGAAGGCGGTGGCTATACCGAACAGCCACTGGATAGAGAATAGCCCTACAGGACACGTGACCTGATCGAAAAAGCGTAAGACGGATGGAGAGTAGACAGCTATCCCCTCTCTACGGCGCGGCGAAAATGTATGCCTGGGCCTACTGTTTTTAATTTGGCTGTGAGTGTATTAAGACGTACATATGGTATTTTTTAACGGACGACTATTGACGGACGACAAATGTCGGACGACAAATGTCGGACGACAAATGTCGGAAGACAAATGTCGGACGACTATTTGTCGGACGACTATTGACGGACGACTATTTGTCGGACGACTATTGACGGACGACAAATGTCGGACGACAATTTGTTGGACGACAAATGTCGGACGACTATTTGTCGTCCGACTATTTTTTTTTTTTTTAAATATAATTCTCACTTACAATTTTGAAGCCTGAATCAGGTAGTATATGCCACTAGTAGCCAGTCTCTCCCAAAAGTTCATGGGCACATTAAACTCAGTCATCAGCATAGGGATGGTGGGTATGGAGTGGGGCTCGTCTAACAAGGCCTGCAGGTTTGGCAGCAAGGTTGTGGGGTTTAAGACTATCCAGGGCACCTGCTGGACTGCTGCATAGCTGGAGAAAAATAAAGATAAAAAAATTGTCACCTTAAACAATGAAATCTAGCTGCCCCCATATTTTTTG
The DNA here is from genome assembly GCA_907269075.1 of Idaea aversata. NCBI lineage: Eukaryota > Metazoa > Arthropoda > Insecta > Lepidoptera > Geometridae > Idaea > Idaea aversata. The sequence goes on along the minus strand of OU026112.1, from coordinate 4,125,322 downwards.
TTTATGTAGGCAATATTTCTACGCCGTTCGAATTCTCTGTTCGATTGGTATGGGTATCAAAATGCATGCCGTGGGCATTTTAAGTTACAATGCTTTTTGTGTCCTAAAGGCTTTTGGTTGTCCTTCTTTGTCCAATTGTATTGGAGATATCTACTTTGTCTTTACTGTCAACCAACTTAACTGATTTGGATTATAACTTTTTACAGAAGTTGTCCGTGGTTATGAAAAATTATGCTTCTTTTTATGACGTGTGAATAAAAGAAATAGAATAATAATTAGATACTTTACCGAAATCGCTAGAAATAGGAAAATCCAATACTTCTTTGTCTACATTGTGGTTCTTTTATATTTCTTTTATATGCTAACAAGCGATCCGCTCCGGTATTTTTAAAGATCTAAGCATATACACGGTGTAACAAGGGGGGTGGATCATTGGTTGTTGGGGGGTAGGGGACCTCAGTACCTATCGATTTAACCCCCATGTATGTTCAGCAATATTCACTGGTTCAAAAGTTATTTGGACTTTAGTGAAATTTTAGTCAAAATCTGATTTCACCCTGAACTTCGCAATTACAATTTATCAGGTCTGCGATTCTGTTTTTTTTTGTGAAACAAGTTTAATAGTGGACCTTTTTAATCCATAAATCAATCAGCGTCTAAGATTTATAAAACTCAAAATATAACCATTAAAGTAATATTTTTTTCAGAATCTAATGTTTACATTATCTTTTCATGGTTCTAAAAAAAAAAAAATTCACAGATTTTTTTTTCTGCAACTTATCTTAAAAACTACTGGCTTTCATGAAGTATAGAGGACGCTTCTGATTGGTCCCGTTCCTGTTCAGCGTAATATTGGATGCACTGTCCGTTGCCATCAGGGATGCACACGAGCAGCCTCCATGGCTGCTCATGTACGCTGATGATATTGCGCTGGCGGATTCGGATAAGGGGCGGCTGGTCCAACGTGTACACACGTGGAAGGAGTCGCTTGAGAACGGCGGTTTGCAACTGAATGTGGCGAAGACAGAGTACTTGGCTTGCAATACCACAGATCCCACACCTGTCTGCGTAGACGGTCATATGGTCGAGCGGACAGACCAGTTTAAGTACTTGGGGTCTGTGCTTCACGCGTCCGGCGACATCGATTGCGACGTCAAGTCACGCATTTCAGCGGCTTGGGCCAAGTGGCGTGAGGTGACTGGTGTCATTTGCGACTCCAAAATGCCGATTAAACTAAAGGGACAGGTCTATAAAACCATCATTAGACCTGTCCTTTTGTATGGTAGTGAGGCGTGGCCGGTGCTTAACCGACATAAGCAGGAGCTGCGTGTCACGGAGATGAAGATGTTGCGCTGGATGTGTGGAGTGACGCGAAAGGATCGCGTCAGGAACTCCCGCATCCGGGGCAGCCTTCATGTCCGAGACATTGCAGATAAATTGCAAGAGTGTCGCTTACGCTGGTACGCCCACGTCTTGCGAAAACCGGCTAGCTACGTGGGGAACAAATGTCTTGCCATGGCGCCTCCGCCGGGTCGTGGCAGACTGGGTAGACCCAAGAAGTGCTGGCTTGACGTCGTAAAGGGTGATATGCGTGCAAATGGCCTTACAACCCAGGATGCCGAAGATCGTGCGAAGTGGAGGCGTAAAAACCGATAAACGTTTTTACTCGATACAAGAATTTTTAAATTTAAAAGGACAGAGATATTATATGGATATTGACTGACATTTATTTAAAAAAAAAATATTATTAATTATGTACAATTTTTTTAAATCTAATAATATTATTATTTTTTGCCACTAACTGCTGATGACTCACTAATTAAGTTTGCATGCCAAGAGTTGGCAAAGTATGTGAAACTTTTAATCCTAAGATCTGTACTTACCATACTTTATGCAAATAAATATCTTTATCTTTATCTTTAAAAGTAGGAAAGCGGACCCTGGGCTCCCGAGAGGGATGCAACCGGGAACATCGCTCGGATGATGATGATTGGTCTACAAAAATCTAGTAGGCCACGTGTTTTCTTTTCTCTTAGCTTCGACTTTTAATAACCTTACATACCCGGAATCGAATTCATTCAAAGCGAATTCTGTAATTACAGCGTCAAATTGCTGTTCAATTAGGATCTTCTCAAGCTCTGGAGTCAGCGCCATCTTGGACACCAGTCTCATCTTTGCCATCATTTCACCAGCTCCACTGAGCAAACTTATCTTTTTATCTATTATGTTTTTGCCTACTCCTGAAATATAAGTAATTTAATTATTGTAAATTAGAAATACTTACAAGTTTTACGAAAATGTAAATTTCAGGACTCAGGACCTTGATTTTTATACATCTAATAGGGACCATAGACCTCAGTATCTGGTATGAATTTCAACTTGCTAGGTCCACCCGTTCCTGAGAAAAATCAGTGGTGACACACGGACAGACAGACAAGAAAGTGATCTTATAAGGGTTCCTTTTTTACCTTTTGAGGTACGGAACCCTAAAAAAATATCTTTGGGACAATTTTTTATTCCTCAGATAAACGAATTTGGTTATTTTTTTCGAACCCCACTTAATAGTAAGGGTTGTCAAACCAGAAGCAAAGGACAATTGAAACAGAAGCAAAGGACAATTGAACCAGAAGCAAAGGACGATCGAACCAGAAGCATTGAACAAGCAGACCAGAAGCAAAGAACGATCTAATAGGAAACAAAAGACTATCAAAACAATCGGAATGGAAACAAAAGACGATCGAAAAGTAATCAAACGAGCGACGATTGTTAAAAAAACCCAAAGGACAATCGGAATGGAAACAAAAGACGATGTAATAAATAAACCTTAAACTCTATTTGTAAAACTTAGATCAAAAATCAAAGAAATGTCAAATATTGACACAAACGCCCGTTCGTAAAGGTTGAAAGCCGCTGTAATTGTAGCCAATGTGTAAAAAAAACTACCATTCTTTAAATAATGTAATAACTTTGTTATAAAAAAATATTTTATATAAAATAAACAATCATATCTCATATTGATTTTATATGCAATCGTATTTTTTAGAAATTGAGGTCATAGTTGTTTTTTTACCTAATTTCCACTTCCCTAAAAAAACTACCAAAGCTTGATGTATTTTTTACTCTGATAACACCATTGTTTACATTTTTGATCTAAGATTTACAAATAGAGTATAGATTAGATTGATAGTCGCTATCATTAGGCAAATACTATAACCGCTCAAACAGAAGGTGGTCTCCCTAGAGGCAACTGATTTTAGACTTAAACTTCTACTGGCTAATTGAGAGGCCTTCAGTGGCCTCTGAATATTTTATATCTCGCTTAGTATGAGTTTAACTATTTCGAATTTCGAAACGTCAAACATTCATCTCTATTTTTCGAGAGGTACGCAAAAGAGAAAAAAGATGTTAGTTCATTCGTCATTCATCGAGTAACTCGATAAACTCTATCGAGTTAAACGTGACACACAACATTAAACATAATATACTGCTAGAAAAACTGAAAATGGTACGTTATGTGTAATTCTAAACGGATACGATGATCGTATCCGTATTGTGTAAACTTATACTAAGGCTTCAGTTGGAGTTTTGGCGGGAACGAGCCAACAACATGTCGTGCTGCAGTTTTATTTACACGAAACTTTGTTGTAAACCGAGTTAAATTGTATAATTCCGGTGGAAAGTTATCTAATTTAGTTCCGTGAAAGTGCACAAGTGTAGTGAAAGTAAAAATCAGTGTCAAACATGGACTTTTCTCGTTGCCTCCAAAATCTCCTACAAGGTTATAGTAAAGTAGCCACCGCTTTACTATGACCCCTGACTTGACAAACTGTGACTTGACCATCTTGAAACACTTTGAGACCGATTTCTGTAAATCGGGCCATAACGCATGATGCAAAATATTACTTGATACTGGCTATATGCACAAACCGTGCGAAGCCATAACTGAAGAAAAAAAAAAACCTGCTGAAAATGAAGAACAAAATGAAAATGGCATAAGTTCCTGGGGCCAAACAAGAGAGAGAAAAAAAAGGCTTCAGGTTAGCCAGGTTGTATTTTTAGTTGTAATGGTCTGACCAATGACCATAGATTAAAAATAGGAGATGTTATGTAAAAATGTGTTACCTTGCAAAATTGGAACGACAACACTGCAATCAACAATCGTCAATCGATCGTTATACGACTTCTTTGGAGGATATGGAGTCACCCAGGTTACCTAAAAATAAATTTAATTAGGGCGGATTGGGTGACATTAATTAGTGGTTAATTCATACATGAGTACAATCAAAGGGTTAGAGTCACCTTAGTAATAACTTTATAATGTATATCTTTTTTTTGTTTCTTTCTTGTGTACTGAATTTATTTAAATAAATAAATGAGTAGGTATACAAATTCGAACTTGGTACGGTAATTTTTACGAAGAACCACATAGTCGGAGATCCCTTTAAAAACGACCTTCATCGAGCTGTTTATTAATCACTTCATTACGTAGAGTCCAGAGTGTAGGTACCTCGGTCACTTGATAACAGCTGATCTCAAGGACGATGCTGATGTTGACAGGGAGCGAAGGGCACTGTCGATTAGGGCTAACATGGTTGCTCGTAGATTTGCAAAATGCTCGAGGAAAGCTAAAATCACTCTTTTTAAAGCCTACTGCACCTCTTTTTATACGGGCACCCTGTGGGCTTTCTACACAAAGAAATCGTACAGTGTCCTTCGAGTCCTGTACAATAACGCGTTCAGGATGCTGTTGGGGCTGCCTCGGCGATGCAGCGCATCAGGGATGTTTGCAGAAGCACGCACTGATTGTTTTTATGCTACAATTCGCAAAAAGTGCACATCCCTGGTGCGTAGGGTCCGGGCCAGCTCAAATAGCATTCTGAAAATGATTTCAGAGAGGCTGGATTGCCCTTACATGAATCGGTGCGACCGTATTCATGTGGAGTACATCCGGTGATTAGATATAGGTTTACTAACATTAGCTTTTAAGGTTTATTGTTTTTACTAACCCTTATGGATCTTTGGTCTGAAATAAACACATATTTTATTTATTTATTAAATAAAAGTATTTTGTATCAAATTAAATAGATCAATAAATATATTGCAATTAAGTTGTCTAAAAAATTTAAGACCAGAATATTAATAATTAACAATTTAAATTTTTGTTTTGTTTTTTGACCCTTTCACTGGCTTGTTTATGAGACAAATTCCATAACAATAGAAAGTATGAAGCCAGAATATGCAAAGCGTTAGGTTGCCTATTTTTTCCAGTCACAACTCGTGGGTAGGTAGGTAAAACGATAGTAGTCATTTGCACTGGTCTGGTAAATGATTTAAGAGGAAAGGTTACAGGGGGCTTTTTCCATACAAACTATTACAAACGTAGTCGACTGTTTTCTCCCTGGATAATGACACTAGAGCAAATATTTTTGGTGCATATGACTTATAACTGCCATGACCATGCCCCTATTTTTTGTTTTTTTTAATTTTTAAATTTTAATTTCTATGATAATTAAAAAATGAAAAAAAGCAAAACATAGCGGCATAGTCATGGCAGTTATAGGTTTTATGGCACAGAAATATTTGTGCTAGTGTTATTATCCAGGGAGGAAACAGTCGACTACGTTTGTATGGAGAGAGCGCAGGTACCCTTTCACCTTAAAGTTATAATAAAGATTATGTATTTCATTGGTACGGAATTTGTCTATTGACCAAACTAGTGAAAAGTCTAAAAACAAAAAAAAAATCATTTTGGACTGAATTTTTTTAGGTAACCCATTTGCAATATATTAATTGACCTATTTAATTTGATATCAAATACTTTGATTCCATTAATCAGCTTGATGAAGGTCGTTGTATATAGGGATCCCGTACTCACATTTTTTTTTCCAAATTTGTTGAGAATCTAGGTTTAGTTTAGTTTTACGGGACTGTTTCCAATGCACTTAGCCTCTTTATTTGGGCCATTGTGCGTATGAGACAATCCTTCTTGACTCTTGTGACTTCAACCATCCCAGGGACTCTATTTTTGAATCGCTCGTCTGACATAGCTTGGTCGTATACGCCTACAAGTCATGCTCGACTCCAAGTCGCATGACACCAATTTTCTGTATTCTGAATCGTTCATCGTCGAAAATTAAAATGTCAATTTTTGATCGTTTTACGCAGAAAATTGAAAACCGGTAATTACCGACGAACATCCAAAATAATCCCAAAATATATCAATATTTTTCAATGATCGTTTCCGAATGTTTGACTAGATATGATTGTTTGACCACTCACCTGTCGGCGCCCAGTGGTGGAGACCACTCGTTACGATTTACGATCGAGCGATTCAAAAATAGTGAATTTCCGATGTTGAGCGAATATCAGTAGAAATCGAGTGCACGACGCGGGGCGAACGATTCAAAAATAGGGCCCAGGTTCTTCCAGAAGGCTAACAGCCTTTTCAGGTTGCTTCAGGCCTCCGGAAGAGATGAAGAGGTAATTTTGACTTACGTTATGTCCAGCCTTTAACAGAACATCGACGATGCCTTTACCCAAATTATTATGGCTTTTCGTTGGTGTTGGTAACATAGCAAGTATATCGTAGGAGTGGACAGATGTCCATGTTGCCAGGAATAATATAAGGAGCCGCATTTTACTGAAAAAAAAAAATGGTTGTCTGTAAAGTCTGTTTCCTGACGATAATTTTACGTGATAACGTCATAAGAAAACATTGATGGTAACCATGGCAACGATAAAACGTTGCTATAGTTACCTTGTCAATAACATGAGGCGTTCCAGTAACGACGCGTGACGTCACACTTTTTGAGATTGCAGGTGTTCACCAATTTATAAAACGTTATCACGTCAAAAAATAACATTTGTCTGTAAAGTCGGTTTACGGACGATAATTTCACGTGATAATGTCTTAAGTAAACATTGATGGTAACCATGGCAACGATAAAACGTTGCTATAGTTACCTTGTCAATAACATGAGGCGTTCCAGTAACGACGCGTGACGTCACACTTTTTTGAGATTGCAGGTGTTCACCAATTTATAAAACGTTAACACTTCAAAAAATAACATTTGTCTGTAAAGTCGGTTTACGGACGATAATTTCACGTGATAATGTCTTAAGTAAACATTGATGGTAACCATGGCAACGATAAAACGTTGCTATAGTTACCTTGTCAATAACATGAGGCGTTCCAGTAACGACGCGTGACGTCACACTTTTTTGAGATTGCAGGTGTTCACCAATTTATAAAACGTTATCACGTCAAAAAAAGTTGTCGGTTTACGGACGAAAATTTTACGTGATAACTTTGATAGTTTCAAAACTATAAGGAATTTTTGGCTCAAAGTCACATTAGTGACTATTTTGTAGCCTGTGTAGCAAGGTCGTGTGCGTATGGACCCCCCTTGCGAGCTAAGCTAATTGCTACATTTTCACATCAATTGGTTTCGAGAAAGTAGGCTGCTGAAAGCCTAGCGTTTATAAGGGAGCTGTATAGAAGCTACTGGCGATCCTGGAGCTAGCAGATTCTTGTCCCAGCGGGTCAGTCTCGCAATTCAGAGAGGGAATGCCGTCAGCATCTTAAGAACAATGTTTAGGTAGGGTGTAGCCGACGGCTTCCTTTAGTTTTAATCTATATATATAAAAGAAAGTTGTGTTAGTTACACTTTTTATAACTCGAGAACGGCTGAACCGATTTGGCTGAAAATTGATGGAGAGGTAGCTTAGAACCAGGAGAAGGACATAGGATACTTTTTTTTTTTTACTTTTTTTTCGATATTCAAACGAGATCGGGGTTTGCGCGGGTGAAATTAAATATACGTACGAAATATTCTTTTTATCACAGTTGCTCATAAAGTGGATCTTATTAAACCGCTTTTAGGCTCATAATGCAACGTATTATACACGCGTGCGATAAAAAAAAATCCAACTAGTGCTAAAATAATACGTTATCCCGATATGTCAAATACGTATCTTACTGCTAATGACATATAGTAGATGAAACATTCATAAGGACATCGTTCAAATCGTACCCAAAACTTAAGGTGCCGGCCAGAAAAAAAAATGTTTCTATCTTGTAGAGAATAACATTTTAAACAATGTTTACTAAGGCAACAAAGAGCTACGATCAACCATCGTTGAGTTATTTTACATTGAAAACCCAAAAAAATGCATTTTGTAGAGATCCGTTTCACCACTTTTAAGATATTACTACAGAAAAAATATAAAAATAAGTAGTAAATGGATAAGCTTTGTCTGTTTTTATTATATTTATATAAATAGGTATATCCAATAACCCTTTCAGAAGTTTTAGTGGGATCTTAAAAGTGGTCAAACGGATCTCTATAAAATGCATTTTTTGGGTTTTCAATGTAAAATAACTCAACGATTTTTGATCGTAGCTCTTTGTTGCCTTAGTAAACATTGTTTAAAATGTTATTCTCTACAAGATAGAAACAATTTTTATTACTGGCCGGCATTTTTTTTTGTGGGTATTTTTTGTTAGAAACATGAATGATCTCCTTTATCTGGATTATACTGTTTTGATGTATAGAAAAAGGTACCATCCAAAGAGTTTTTAAGCCTTGCTGGCTTAAAACTCTTTGTTGGTACCTTTTTTCTTCTTTTCAAAAGGTTGTCTCTAAAGTCTGATAACGAACGATAATATTACGTGATGACGTCTTTGAAAATATTTAAAAATTGAGTTTTGTTTTTATTTTGTTTTTTCTTTAGGTACATACATAAATATATTTTTTCCTTACCATTATATTCTGTTTTTAACCGCCGACGCAAAAACAAATGAAAAAAACCCTAAAAAAATATTGTATGTCAGACGCTCTATAGGTTAAAAGTCTTTTGCCTAGCCTTTCGGGAGTGTAATTAACAAAAAATAGTAAACATAACCTAAAATTCTTAAAAACTTTTTATTATTAAAATTTTAACAAGTGATTTTTTTTATTCGCAACTGTGATAAAAAACGTCGTACGATACACGTGTGAATTGATCATTCCATCTCGGCTTTTGCCACGCTCGCGTTCCGCTCGCGCGTCATTAACCGCCTCTATGGAATGATCAACTTTCCACACTTGTATCGCAATGTACTATTTTTTTTTCGATATTTAACTCAAGAACGGGCTCACCTATCCAAACCAAATGTTTAAGCTTTGTTCGGACTATTTAGTAGATGGTTTATGTGAAGTTTGCACAAAATCGGTCGAGCGGTTCTTCATTTATCATATTTTTTTATATGGCAAAACAACGTTTGCCGGGACAGCTAGTTTAGAATATAAATTGATTTTGATTAGACCATTTTAATGAATAGCCATTTTGTTTTATTTTATTACTAACCGCGCCCCGCGGTTTCACCCGTGTAACTCCCGATCTCGTGGGAGTATAGGGATAAAAAGTAGCCTATGTCATTCATAATGAATCAGTGAATCCTCATACCGAGTTTAATCAAAATCGGTTCCGTAGTTGCGGAGCCTATTCGTTACAAACAAACGAACAAAAAAATCTTATCTTATCTTAATAATGTAGATGATTTATATTTAGTAATTATACCTTAAATTCATCCTATAAATACGAGTCACGATCCCGTTATAAGTACCTGTGTTCGCGCCACGAACGCAAAGACCGGCGTGAACTTGCCACCCGTCCAGGCTGAACCACGTGACCTGCTCACGGCTCGCCCGAACGTCGCGTCGCTCCGGTTCGGCCTCCGTTCTTTCTCTTTCCTACGCCGCCCTCGCACGAGATGGTAGTGCCACTCATATATTGTTAATACTTTCTTCTAAAATCTAAACTAGACTCTGTAAATAGCATATTAAATAATTGTACAAAATCTACGTGTTTGTCTTTGCTTAGACAACCTGTTATATTGATATTATAATATCTTAGACCGCATATTTACTTATCATAGTGAGATAGTGATCAAACACTGACCTATCCAATAATAATAAAAAACAGCTTACCCTTTCATGGCCAAGAAACGAAAACCGTAGTCTTATTTATCCTTCTATTTCTCTGTTTTATTAAAACACTATATTTTATTTCAATATATAACTTATTTAATTAATTAAACTGTACTTAATTATCAGATGTGTGTTGTTACTATTAACCGTTTAAGATTACTGGCAAACGAGAGCTCTGATAAATAATAATAAAACATTTAATGATTAATTTTGTAATGATTAGATAATGTTAGGCGGAACTGAATTATTTTCGTAGAGTAAGATTCCGCCTATCGCCAGACCTTCGTGATTTTATTAAAGCTGAGAATTAGTCAGCGCATGCCTCCAACACAGTTATGAGCGATGTGCAATTATGAAGTATGACCATAGTGGCTTATGTTGCTAATATAACGAATAACAGATCTAAATTCTTTATTCTGGCAACAAATCTATACTAATATTATAAAGCTGAAGAGTTTGTTTGTTTGTTTGAACGCGCTAATCTCAGGAACTGCTGGTTCGAATTGAAAAATTATTTTTGTGTGTACTATTTTGTGATAGTCCATTTATCGAGGAAGGTTATAGGCTACTTTTTATCCCGATATTCCCACGGGATCGGGAGTTACGCGGGTGAAACCGCGGTGCGCAGCTAGTACCTATATAAAAAAAACATCAAAAATAAAAATTTACAAAATTTTTAATTTCTCTTAACTTTCTTATTATTACTGACAGGTTTTTTATTAGTCCTAAACTTACTAATAATATAACAAAGTAACTTTTTAACTAAGTAATATAAGATGAAGATCGTGACAGCGATGCTTGCAGCTACGTCGAACATCCATCGCTGATACCAACTGTATTGGAGAGCTTTTGACCGGAGGTGGTAAGCTCCTGAAAAGATAAAGTCAAAATTCTTTTATTCGTTTTTGACGATTTCTGTTGCGCGTCCTGCGCCTACGACGAAGACGGTTGATGGGTTCGATTCTCGCCTCAAAAAAAACAAGCAAAAATATATGTTACTGGTATTTAATATAAGGTGTAACACAATATCTACACTAATATTATAAAAAGGAAAGATTTTTTGTTTGTAACGAATAAGCTTCGAAACTACTGGACCGATTTTGATGAAACTTGGTATGAAGATACATTGATTCATTGGGAATAACATAAGCTACTTTTTATCCCGATATTCCGACGGAATCGGGAGTTACGCGGGTAAAACCGTGGAGCGCTGCTAAAAAAGTTTTTGTTTTCATGTTTGTAACGAATAGGCTCCGAAACTACTAGACCGATTTTGATAATACTTGGTATGAGGATACATTGATTCATTGGGAATAATATAGTTTACATTTGTTTTGATATTCCAACGGGATCTAAAGTTAGGATGGTGAAACCGCGGAGCGCTGATAGTAATATTATAAAGAAGAAAGATTTTTTGTTTTCATGTTTGTAACGAATCTACTGGACCGATTTTGATCAAACTTGGTATGAGGATACATTGATTCATTAGTAATAACATAAGCTACTTTTTATCCCGATATTCCCACGGGATCGGAAGTTACGCAGGTCAAACCGCGGAGCGCTGCTAGTATCACTATCACTTCATCACTACATAGTATAAAATAAAGTCACTTTTCACCGTCCCTATGTCCCTTTGTACGCTTAGATCTTTAAAACTACGCAACGGATTTTGATGCGGTTTTTTTAAATAGATATATTTTCAAGAGGAAAGTTTATATGTATAATACATGCATAATATAGCCGTGGGATTCCGGAGCGGGTCGCTAGTAATATTATAAAGATTAAAGATTTTTTTGTTTTCATGTTTGTAACGAATAGGCTCCGAAACTACTGGACCGATTTTGATTAAACTTGGTATGAGGATACATTGATTCATTGAAAATAACATAGGCTACTTTTTATCCTGATATTCCTACGGGATCGGGAGTTACGCGGGTGAAACCACGGAGCTCCGCTAGTATTTATTTACCTTTAGTTTCAATTGCTAGCTCGACGTAATGTTGAATGAGTTTGGTCGGGGCGACCAGCCGCTTGTTGAATAACGATGATAGGTATTTCACACGGTTGTAGTATCTGAAATTTGTAGGAAAAATAAAGATGGCGCTCGGTACAATGTCGTTAATTCTTTTTCATCACAGTTGCTCATAAAGTGGATCATATTAAACCGCTTTTAGGCTCATAATAAAACGTATAATGCACGCGTGTGTTCATTACTAACTAGTGCTATAAAGTTATTGCGATAATTTTACGTGATATCGTCATAGGAAAACATTGTTGAAATAATTGAGACTAGAGACTCAAACTCATGCTCATTTTTTTACTAATTTAGAATCATGTACAGTGTATGTGTTCACTTTGAATAGTCTTAAAAACTAAGTTAAGTTGTGTGCCTTCGGAGCGTGCCCACCAATGAGAAGAAGGCACAAGAAACACATGGTGTTTTGGAACGAAAGTTTCTTATCGCGCGTTGCGAAACGGAAACATTTTAAACCAAAAGTTGTAACGACACTTTTTGCATAGAAAGCAAGTTATTAATAGTTTCGGCTTTCTATTTCGCATTGAACAGTGTGGTCACGTGTGGTGGCGCAACTATTACTTACAAAAAAATGTTTAAAAAAAAATTAAATAAAAATTATTACTATTCCTTTCAATCAAACCCGCAACCCTGTGTTTGGCAGTCCGGCATGGTGGCCATTGTGCCAACTGGGTCGTCAACAATGTTGTAAACTACTTACATATCAGTCCCAAGTGTCTCCTTCAGCGCCACCCTAAGCTGATCCGCCATGGTATCAACATCGAAGTCAACTCGAAGCGCGTATCCTGATCTGACAGCTCTAGCAGCATTGGCCGGCTGGTCTCCGAACACTGGTATCGCGATCACAGGTACTCCATACCTTAGAGATTCTAAGGTACTGAGAAGACCACCGTGGGTGATGAAGACTTTGGTGTTCTTGTGGGCTGGAAGAAAGGCAAGATTTAACTATGGTCCTTTAAGGGCGCCAATTGACATTGTTCTTACGGTGAAGGAAAACATCGTGATGAAATCTGCGGCGTAAGGTCGCTGCATACGTAACGTGATTTCTTCTCATGCTGGACTGAAGTGATATTTTTATATGAAACGATGCCAAAAATCGAACGACAAAAATCACACCACGAACACTTTATGAACTTTTGTGGCTGCACAATTCTGTGTTTCTATTCGATGATTCTATCCCTTACCCCGCGCGCCGCAAAATGGCCGTTTTAACTGTTTTATGCAATTAAAAGACTCACATCTATTTTTAGTGAAAAACCATCTGCACTACCTTATGGGATTTGATGTAAAATTTATGAAAATATAAATTTTGTACTTGTCTTTTCTTTACAATCGCGGTAAAATAAAAAAAAACGATATTTTTGGATTTTCGCGATTTTTTTCTACTGAGGCAAATCACTCTAATCGTGTTTCGAAGTGTATGACAACACATAGCATTTCTTCACCTTTACGACAGTAGGAATATCATTCTATGGATTTTAGTGGTTGATACCCAAAAACTATTTCTAAGACATCTCTATCGCGCTTCTGGTCTTACCACTTCATCTTAAGGTTTGTAAATATGTACCTAGGATAGCAGCTTGAGGCATCCACGGCCTAATGTGAACATTCTTCGGCAGACCTTGCAGTTCAGCTTCGAACTTCCACAGCACTGTATAAGGAAGCTCTCCCAGCATCTTCAGCAAGGCTGCTTTGGTATGTTCCGGTAGATTGGCAGATTTTAATACTGAGCCCATGCTGAAGTAGATCACGCCTTGGTTCGAGGAATCGAGGAGTTCTTGGAGATCCTGGAAAAGTCAGTAACAGTCGCTAAGCGTGTAGAAATATTAAAGAACTACTAATTCCAGTGAACTATTCTTTCTGCTCTTATCATTGGAACGGTATTGACCCAGTGGTAGATTTATTACGCTGATATACATTGGTCTTTCGGTGAAGAAAAACATCTTGATGAAACCCGTTACGTGGCTCCAGATGTATTGATGAGTTCTGGCAAAAATAAGGAATGAGGAAGCAAAACGCTTAGTGCGGACATCTGGTATTTCTACCATAAATCGGTGCCGCATATCAGTTTGCCTGGTTGAATGACGAAAGAATTGAGATGTCAAAATTAGGTAATGTAGTACTGGATTGAGGAGGCTCACAGCTAAGTGACGCATGCTGATCGTTTACGGACGTGCGGGTTAAGCGACGCCTGGCGCGGTCATTACTTCAATGGGTGACCAATTAGTAGTGAGGCAAAAATGTGTTTTCGTGAGCCCCTGGAAGGCACGTTAAGCGTTGGTCCCGGTTGCTACCTCTAGTAGCAGTCGTTGGGTCAAGTTGGAGGCATTAAAGCGATCTAAAAACTCTAACAATAGGTAAGCCACACCACTATACGAGAAAAAGAAGAAGAAGTTCTGGATTACGTCAGATTAGTAATAGTTTAATTTCAGTGACATGCAGTACTGGCATTAAGGGCTTTTACCTTTGGTAAAGACGTAACAGTCTCCTCAATATGAAAGCCTCCAATTTCTACGACATTTGGTGGAACACTTTGTGCTGGTACGAAGGAATTATGAGAGTTCACCAGCAGAATGGATATGTTCCGGGCTGCTTCGTTCAATGGGGGTAGACTGACGCCTCTGGCTTTGGCTACGTTCGTGAACATTAAGTGGTAGGCGTCTATTGATTGTTGTACGTGCCACCTGGAAAATGGGACAGTTTTAACATTTTTATATGTGTTTTAAGCATATTTTCAAAGTCAAAGTCAACATTATTTTTCATTTGGATTAATTTACCTACATGAGATCACATTAAAACGTTTTTAAAATTAAGTTAGGATATATGCCTTCGAAATGCGTCCACCAATGAGAAAAAGGCACAAGAAACTCATGGACCATGGGTTCCTGTCGATAAGTAAATAACTTTAGTGAGAGTAACTTATATTTTCTTACCAATTATCGAATTCAATAAGCAAATAAAGTCCAATGTTCCACAATCTCTGATAGAATGACATCGGGATGGGATAGTCGTTGAATATAAGAGGGATGGTGGCGATAGAACGGTCCCCATTTACAATGGCTTCCAGCGAGGGTTGGAGAGTTACACCTGATAGGACTATCCATGGCACTTGCAGTACTGCGGCATAGCTGAAATTATATAGATTGTTTTAGAATAATACAGACAGAGAAACAAAATGGTGTAGCGTGTAGGGGCAAATGCGACACGTGTTCAGCATAATTTTAATTCTTGAAATAATGTATTATAGGGTTCTTTACAATAAGACAATCCACCGATTTACACGATAGACAAAATTGGCACATTCCCGCAATTTCACTATAATTTTAAAGCCAGCAACCACACCAGCCAGCATAAAAGAAATATTCTTCAGGTGGCAGCCGATTGTAAAACTTTGTCACAGCGGCGACGCGGGCGTTGCGCGCCTGCAACCAGACTAAGCATAAATACTTGGCTGAGGTGGGAATCAAACCCTCAATCCCATGTTTGGCAGTCTGGCATGATGACCATTTTGCTAACTGGGTCGGCAAATAGATTATGTTACCGCCTATTCCATCTATAATTTAAAAATTGAAACAAAACCTTTATAAAATCCGCGTAAGTCTCGCCCCTTAGGAATAAAGTCCCGACCCCTTAGGAATGTCAGAGGAGGCTCACAGCTAAGCGACACTCGCTGATCATTTACGGTCGTGCGCGGCGGGGTCATTACTTCGATGGGTGGCCAATTAGTAGTGTGGAAAAATGTGTTTTTATGATTTCGTTTAGCCATTGGTCCCGGTTGCTGCCTCTAGTAGCAGTCGTTAGGTCAACTTAAAGGCCTTAAGGCGATCCGAAAACTGTAACCATAGGTGAGCCACACCACTATACGAGAAGAAGAAGAAGGAATATCGGGATAAAAATCAACTTACCCCGCATCCATCTCATTGAAGAACGTTTCAGTGATGACAGCATCGTATTTCCCCTTCAACAGCGCCTCCTTTAGGGCAGGTATGTTGGCAACCGTTTCTGAGATGTTGAAAGCGAACTGCCTTATGAAAGCAAAATTGGCGTTCGCATTACGCCTGTTTAACATATCTATAGCTGTAAAAGAATTAGACAGAGTTAGCTTTTTTAGGGTTACGTCAAAGGGTAAAAACGGGACCCTAAAGGTGGACGCAGATTGATCAGAGCCGAAAGAATCGAATTTTTGCTGTGCACGGGAAAAGGTTCCTTACAGTAATAGAGATAAGGTACATTTATATTTCAGAGTAGGCCGCCTCTGACGATGCGGTCGACTCTGATGACGTCATCTATACATATAATAAATCGGGAATATAAATGTAGGTACCTTATCTCTATTATTATAAGGTACCTTTTTCCGTGGACGGCAAAATTCCATTCTTTCGACCCGGATCGATCTGCGTTCACCATAATATAGGTCAAACAGTGAATGAACCACTGGCGGAAACTCTTAGGTCTCTTTGGCGGAGGGTGTAGTTTCTCACATCATCGTTCTCTCTCTTCCGCACACACGTCTCTAGCCGCGCTCTGTCCCGCTCCCGCACGTCTTTAGTCGTCCAAGTACTGTCACGCACATAAAACCAACACACACCTAACTTTGCCTATGTCTTCACTACATAATATAAAACAAAGTCGCTTTTTCTGCCCTATGTCCTTATGTATGCTTAAATCTTTAAAACTACGCAACGGATTTTGATGCGGTTTTGTTTAATAGATAGAGTGATTCAAGAGGAAGGTTTATGTGTATAATACATGCATAATATAGCCGTGCGAAGCCGGGGCGGGTCGCTAGTATACTTATTATACATAGAAACAACCAGACAACAGACAAATATCTATAGCATAAATACTTGTCTGAGGCGGGAATCGAACCCGCAACCCTGTGTTTGGCAGTCCGGCATGGAGACCATTGTGCCAACTGGGTCGTAATGGTGCAGGTTATGCTTTAACTTACCTGAAGTTATAGGTAAAGTGATGCTTGCGTCGATGATATGAAGCCCATCTTTATGCTCCTTTGGTGGGAATGGAGTCACCCATGTCACCTGAAAATTAATAAATATAAATGATCCGTTTCTAGAGTTCTGTACCCAGTAGGTAAAAACGGGAGTCTTTTACTAAGACTCCACTGTCCGTCTGTCTGTCACCATCACCAGGCTATATCTCATGAACCGTGATAGCTAGATAGTTATGTACAATCAACGGTCAAAAGTCTCTGCCCACCGTAATGTTTACAATCCTGTGCAACACTATTTGAACATTATAACAACGTAACCTGTGGTTCGAACTCACGTCGGTTGGTGTAGCGGGTGCCGGCTTATACCACTCACACAACTAAATACATAGCTAACGTATTGAAAATAGTAATCGCACTGAGTACTTTTAATTCAAGTAAGTATATATGTTTGTGTGTAAAGTCTATTAAAAGAAGGTCTTTACTACAATACATGTTGATAGTATTATTGTAGCAAACTGATTATTTACTTAAGACCCATACTGTACTACCGCGGTTTCCCCCGTGGAAATATCGAGATAAAAAGTAGCCTATGTGTTAATCCAGGGGCCTTATTCTGCTATTTGACCAACCATTGTCATTATATCGAGACTCTATTGATATTATATCGAGATTGTGACTTTATTTGGTATTCTGCTAAAGTTTTAATAACATCGCAATATAATCACTATGGAGTCTCAATGGTATGGTAATATTTACCTTGCAGGTGTTGCCTAGCAACATGGTATATGTTGCTAAGCAATATACCGTTTTGACAACTATCGAGATTCCATTAAGCCACGATTGTAGAGCAGAATAAAAAAGTGAGTCAGTGGTGTGTCAGTGGTGTCTCGATAGAATAGTCAACGTTAGCAGAATACCAATTTGACATGTAATGTCATATTTTTGACATTAAATTTCTATTACGATTATATCGACACACTATTCAAACACGATTGTATTAGCAGACTTAGGCCCCTGGTCTGCAGCTACCTAGATACCGAGTTTCATAGCAATCGGTCAAGTAGTTTTAGCGTGAAGGAGTAACACACACATTTCACATTTGTAATATTAGTAGGAAGTAGGTTAGGATTAAAAAAAATTAAGATTATTTGTTAGTACTAAAAATACACGTTATAGGGGGGAGAGAGGGGAGTCTCAAACCTCACCATGTATCACCAAGGGAGGAGGGGGTTAAAATGTCAAACTTAAAAAAAAAACGTGTGGCACTCGGGGACTGCCGCGGTAAAGCTATTGCATCGTGCGAGCTTCGTACAGTCGTACCATATACATACACGTTAAGCGAACGCTCGGCCGAGCTACATGGTAGGCGGAGTGGGGGGTGCTAGGTTTTATTTTCGTTACGGAATTTCTTGATTCGGTCGCCGCGCTCAAAGCCCGCGATAAAAGCTATGCAATAGCTTAAAACATCACTTGATTAATGAACGGCCCCTTAGTTTCCCAAAAAGTTCACATTTGAAAACAATCGTTTAAGCTGGTTATCAGTTGCTTCATAATAAAATGTTTGTCATGCTTAGCAATCATGACAAACAGTTTTTAGATAAACAATGTACATAAATGTATATCTATCTAATTATATTTGAATAACTTAGATTGTGATATTTATTTATAAATCAGTAATACGCCGTAGAGGCGTCCGCTAGTCATTTAAACAAATAGTCTGCACAAATATTATTAAGAGGAAATATTTTATTGTTTTGTCTTTATGTTTGTAACAAATAGGGTCCGAAACTTGGTATGGAGATACATTGATTCATTGGGAAAAACATAGGCTACTTTTTATCCCGATATTCCCACGGGATCGGGAGTTACGAGGGTGAAACCACGAAGCGAGGCTAGTCGTTAATATGTTTTTTGTACAAGTCGCAAAGTTTATGTGAAAAGACAAATTCATAATTCTTTATTCATTTGGAATCATATTTTGAACTATAATTTAAAAAAGTAATTTTTTATGAGTTTTTTCTAGACAGAAGAAGTTTGGTAGGCAATATAACTAATTATTATTTTAATTAGATTAACATTTGGGTAGTAAATAATTAGCTTCGTTTTTGTAGTATTCCCGGAACTTAAATTTTCCAATTTGCCTTAAAAATTACGAAGTTATGACGAAAATACGACCCCTCGCGCGGTCTCTTTCGATCGAGTTTGATGCACTGCGCTAGTTACCTACGTGCCTAACCCAGAACGTCCTGACTGCTATGTCATTTTTTGGTGTGGCGTACCTCCTTTGAAAGGTCATAATGAGTACTTCATTTAATTCTATAGAGCAAAAATATCCCACTCAGTGGAGCGGAGATATTTTGGTGTCAATCATACTCAGTTTCATAGTAAGAAATAATGAACCTCAAATAGTCATAACTACTTTATAAAACGCTGCCCACGTTTATGCGGTACTTCGAATGAAAGGTCTTAATTAGCACAACATTTTTGTACTACATTATAAAAAATCCTACCCGGCGGAACCGAAATATTTTGTCTTCAATGCAATATTCGTACTAAGTAATAAAACTGCTATTGTCATTAACTACTTTATAAAACATTTCACACCTTCATGCAATACCTCAACCCAAACGTCTTTACTAGGGCTACAATATTGTATTACATCACAAAAAGAAATTACCATGAGGAACCGAGATATTTCATCATCAATACTACGTCTCATACTTTGTAACAAAGCTCCCATAGCCATAACTACTTTATAAAACGCTGCACACGTTTCTGCGGTACTTCGATTGAAAGGTCTTAATTAGCACAACATTTTTATACTATATCTTTAAAAAAACCTACCCGGCGGAACCGAAATATTTCGTCTTCAATGCAATATTCGTACTAAATAATGAAACTCCCACTGTCATAACTACTTTGTAAATGTTGCACACCTTCATGCGGTACCTCAAACGAAAGGTTTTAACTAGGGCCACAATTTTGTTCTACATCAGCAAAAAAATTCTACCATGAGGAACCGAGATATTTCATCATCAATACTACGTCTCATACTTTGTTACAAAGCTCCCATAGTTATAACTACTTTATAAATTGTTTCAAACCCTTATACGGTACTTTAAATGATTTATACTATGGAAATTTGTGATTACTTTGGATTTTATTCAAGACATTTTTTTTTATTTTTTATTTTTTTTACATCTGAATCGTGCAAATAATAATCTAAAAATTAATTTCACATCCCCAATTCATACAAATATAATACCAAACTTGGCAGCTACCAAGATTTGGTCTCAAATTGTTGTAATTTGTTTGAAATTTGCTCAACTCTTATGCTTTTTAATATTGTTAACATACTTTTACTACAAGAATGTTGTCAAAGTTTATGTATATCTAAACCAGGTAAGACATTATTTATCCACTCAAATTCTAGAAAATGAAAGTTATAGATAGTAAAAAGTGCAAAATATTTGAAATGTATTTCACATTTTTTTAAATTTCGCTTGTTTTTACTGTGGACTGCCCCAAATATTATTCTAGAATTGAAATCCAGACCTTCGATTTATACCAAAATGATACTAAACTTGACTTAGTACCTAAACTAACGCAGTTATTTACCTAGAACTTCGTTAAAGCTAAATCCCCCCCTCCCCCTACCCACATCGAAAAATCAGGTGGCTCCCCTTCCAATATCCATCTTAAGAACACAAAGAACAATACTGTCGAAGGAAATCTCTGGTTTATCAATAGCCGTATTTCACTCTTTTTTGTCTTGTAGCGACGCAACTAAAAGGAAACAAAATGAAAAATACATACTTAGTAGCCGATTGTCAGACTTCAAAAAAAGAGGAGGTTCTCAATTCGGCGCGTAAATTTTTTTCTTTTTTTTGTAAACTACCAACCCGCCCCGGCTTCGCACGGCTATATTATGCATGTATTATACATATAAACCTTCCTCTTGAATCACTCTGTCTATTAAAAAAAACGCATCAAAATCCGTTGCGTAGTTTTAAAGATTTAAGCATACAAAGGGAAATAGGGACAGAAAAACGACTTTGTTTTATACTATGTAGTGATGGCAAAACAACGCTTGCCGGGGTAGCTAGTAGCATATAAGAAAGAAAATAAACCGTCGTTTTTGTGATGATGAAAAATCTATACCTCATGTCCAGCCTTGTGAAGAGCATAGACAATCCCCCCTCCTAGATGATTGTGGCTCTTTGAAGGCAATCCAAAGACGCATAGAATATGGTAGCTCTCCACGCAAACTGCTAGGCAGGTTAGGAAAATCAGCAATTTCTTCATTATTTCTCACTGTAATTAAAAAAACAAATGGTTGTCTGTAAAGTTGATTTACGGGTGATAATTTTACGTGATAAAGTCATAAGAAAATGATAAAAAAATTGAGATTTTCTTTGTTAGTACTTTATTTTTATTTTATTCTATTTTTGGAACGACAGTTGCTTAAAGCGCGTTGCGAAAGGGGGCTAGACGGAAAAAAGAAGACCAAAAGTTGTAACGACACTTTTTGCATAGAAAGCAAGCCAGTTATTTTCGTTTCGTCTTTTATTTCGCATTGAACAGTGTGGTGTCGCGACGATTATTTACAAAAAAAAACCTAACACCCCCTGTGTTAGGTTTTATTTTCGTTACGGAATTTCTTGATTCGGTCTCCGCGCTCAAAGCCCGCGATAAAAGCTATGCAATAGCTTAAAAAAAATACAATTCCTTCACTAATTAATCGAAAGGAACTTTGTTCCATCCGGGTGTGTCTGAGGCGGGAATCGAACCCGCAACCCTGTGATTGGCAGTCCGGCATGGTGACCATTGTGCCAACCGGGTCGTCAATGGTGGGCCGACTAGTTGCCGACTAGTCGGGAAAGCCGACTATTCCGCATATTTTATAGTCGGCGACTGGTCGACGACTAATCGGCAAAATATGCCGATTAAAATCAGCACTTAACCTGTAAAATAAAACTATTATTTATATGTATATAGAAACTTTATTAGTTTCCGACACCTAACTATCTGAACTTATTTTAATTTTACATATTTAAATAAAAGTAGGTACCTAGTAAAGTACCATAAAACTTAGTTCGGAACTTAGTTAGAAATCAGTCAGTCATTATAATTGAGTAGCATTAATCAATTAAATATGGAACAACAAAAATATAGTCACATAAACAACTATTTCAAGGTGTCACAGAGTCAGGTTATTAAATTAATTAATTTAAATGGAATCATTGCACGTATAGCAATGTAAGGCTAGTATTAAAATGATCGGCACTGCCGACTAGTCGGCATTTTGAAAACCGATTAGTCGGCTAGTCGGCAAATGCCATAGTCGGCCCATCTCTAATTGTTATGTGTATCTTTGGGATGAAGCACCAATGAGAAAAAGACACAAGAAACTCATGAGGTTCTTTTTCTTTCTTTTAATAAGCTATTGCATAGCGTTTATCGGCTTTGAGCGCAGCGACCGAATCAAGAAATTCCGTAACGAAAATAAAACCTAACACCCCCACTCCGCCTACCATGTAGCTCAGCCGAGCGTTCGCTTGACGCGTATGTATAAGGTACGACTGTACGAAGCTCGCACGATGCAATAGCTTTACCGCGGCAGTCCCCGAGTGCCACACTTTATTTTTATTATTTGGTGACCATGCACAGATGGGTCAAAATCATGGTTATCATGGTTCATGCCCGCGTAAGTCTCGATTTTGGGGGACTATACTCCCAAGCTAGTCAATGTATTCTCATACCAAATAACATCAAAATCGTCAAAAAAATTCATCGATATCCTATACTGCGACCCATCACTACATAGTATAAAACAAAGTCGCTTTTTCTGTCCCTATTTCCCTTTGTACGCTTAAATCTTTAAAACTAAGAAACGGATTTTGATGCGTTTTTAAATAGATAGAGTGATTCAAGAGGAAGGTTTATATGTATAATACATGCATAATATAGCCGTGCGAAGCCGGGGCGGGTCGCTATTATTAAATAAACGTATTGTTACTGCGATATACATTACTTCGAAAAACTGTACAGTGAACGATATAAATGGACTTGATGGTGTCACAACTATGAGTTCGAGGATGTAGCATGCTCGGCTAGAAAGAGAACGGCATGCCTGAACAACATGATGGAACGTGACGAGCCACTTGGCACCAAGACTTTGTCCAGAATTGGAACTGTTGGAAGTCACCGGTCAAGTCTTACCATCACTTGATTATCTGATACTAGCGAACCGCCCCGTCTTCGCACGGCTATATTATGCATGTATTATACAAATAAACCATCCTCTTGAAGCACTCTATATATTAAAAAAAATCTCATCTGTCGCGAGAAAATCTGTCGTCTGTCGCGGGAACGGCTGAAAATGCTCACCCACAAAAGTGCCCAACGCGCCATAAGAAGTTTTTACTTCAAAAACCGCATCAAAATCCGTTGCATAGTTTTAAAGATTTAAGCATACAAAGGGATATAGGGACAGAGAAAGCGACTTTGTTTTATACTATGTAGTGATGTAATAGCGCCACTCTGAGGTTGCGTTTAGGACACCGATGCTAAATCCTACGGACGCGAGCAAACCTGAAGCACCCTGAACTCCAAAGTAAAGGTCGCTGCATACGTAACGGGATAAAACCTCGGACGGGATAAGGACGTGACGTGCATCGTTCATAAAGTGTTCGTTGTCTTTAAACATAGGTACCTAATGCGATTTTTCTCATGCCGGACGGGACGTGACGCTTTCTTTGACAGCGTTTCATATAAAAACTAGCGACCAGCTCCGGCTTCGCACGGCTATATTATGCATGTATTATACATATAAAATTACCGACATAGCCCAAATAATTAGTAAGCTGCCTGCCTAGCATGAAGACCAAAACACGATACGATAAAGCGATATAACTTAACTGCATCAACTCTCAAAATATGATAGATAAAGCCGCCATGTTGAATTTTTATCATAATTTTTATCGCAATTTATAATAAAGATTCAACATGGTGGCTTTATCTATCATATTTTGAGAGTTGATGTTAGTTATATCGCTTTATCGTATCGTGTTTTGGTCTTCATGCTAGGCAGGCTGAAGTGGCAATGGGCGGGGCATGTGGCTCGTAGAACTGATGGCCGTTGGGCCGAAAAGTCTTAGATTGGAGACCACGTACCGGAAAGCGCAGCACGGGACGGCCTCCGACTAGATGGACGTACGACTTAATTAAGGTCGCGGGAAGTCGTTGGATGCAGAGAGCATGCGACAGATCGCTCTGGAAGTCTTTGGGGGAGGCCTATGTTCAGCAGTGGACGTCCTGTGGCTGATATGATGATGATGATACATATAAACCTTCCTCTTGAATCACTCTATTAAAAAAGTCGCATCAAAATCCATTGCATAGTTTTAAAGATCTAAGCATACATAGGGACAGACAGCGGAAAGCGACTTTGTTTTATACTATGTAATGATAATGATATCACGTCCCGTCCAGCACGTGAAAAATCACATTACGTATGGAGTGATTGGAGTGACTACATTACGTATGGAGTAGAGTCACTACATAGTATAAAACAAAGTCACTTTCTCTGTCCCTATATCCCTTTGTATCTTTAAAACTACGCAACGGATTGATGCGATTTTTTTAAATAGATAGAGTGATTCAAGAGGAAGGTTTATATGTATAATACATGCATAATATAGCCGTGCGAAGCCGGGCCGGGTCGCTAGTAGGTAATAAAAATATACATATTACCTATACTAACTTACTTGATTATAATTACCTACTACATAAGAGTCTATGGTTTTACCTATTTATAGATTCACGTAGACACTTCTTAACTGATAATAGCTTCCTACACAGTAAATGATAGTCGTACGTGACAAGAACAAGATAATTGGCCGAATGAAGAGAAGTCTCAATAGTGAGGAGATATGGCTACTAGGTACAGTCGGCTGCATAATTGCAGCCCTCGATAGAGTTCGAAAATTACTATTATTGGAATGGAGTTAGAAGACTCTAAACTTCATCTAAAGCGAGGTGCCTAGGATCTTGCTCATGTTGAAAACATTCTTATAACAGCCGTTTTGCAGCTCTACGGTGCAGGTGGGTCTGCAATTATGTAGCCGACCGTACATACCAATCCAAATACTGTAAACGTAAAAGGAGCTCTTGCTGATCGTTTACGGTCGTGCGGGTTAAGCGACGCCTGGCGCATTCATTACTTCGATGGGTGGCCAATTAGTAGTGTGGCAAAAATGTGTTTTCGTAAGCCCCTCCGTGCTTCGGAAGGCACGTTAATCCGTTGTTCCCGGTTGCTACCTCTAGTAGCAGTCGTTAGGTCAAGTTATAGGCCTTAGGGCGATCCGAAAACTCTAACAATAGGTGAGCCACACTACTATACGAGAAAAGAAGAAGAAGAAGAACGTAAAAGTTTAAATTTTGTTAGTATATCTTGACTGGCAACAGAAATACATCATCTGTAAAAAAATCAATAAAAATAAAAAATAAATACAGCCTGGTGACAGACAGACAGTAGAGTCTTAGTAATAGGGACCCGTTTTTACCCTTTGGGTACGGAACCCTAAAAAAGAAGATTTTATTTATTGAACAACGGGAGTGCACTCTATGGAATACTATGTATCCTGATTGTTCCACGGGATCGACACTTTTGTTTTTACAAATGATAGGTAAGCGTTTGACCACTATCACACCTGTCTAATGGTAGGTGACGATGCGGCCTAAGATGTAACACGCCTTCCAAGAAGATACCTATTCACTCCCGACTTGAAGACCCACAAATTGTACACGTCAGAAAAGACAGAACGCAGGCAACTGATTCCATTCTCTTGCGGTACGAATAAATACTGAAACGCTTGGGTATCTAGCGATGATGTTAAGGATGTAGAAAGAGAAAGACATGCCTGAACAACATGATGGAACGCGACGAGTCACATGGCAGTTTTCGACGCTTATGACCAAAAAACGCGAACAATAAATAATTTAAATAAATTAATAAATATTGCAGGACATTCCACACATCGTCATCTAGCCACAAGCTAAGTCACTAGACTTATGTTATGGGTGCTAGACAACGGATATTAATACTTAAATACTTTTCTTTTAACCGACTTCAAAAAAAGGAGGAGGTTCTCAATTCGGTTGTACCTATGTATGTTTTTGTAAATAAATACTTATAATACATAGAAACAACCAGACCACAAACAAATATCTAAGCAAAAATACATGTCTGAGGCGGGAATCGGACCCGCAACCCTGTATTTGGTAGTCCGGCATGGTGACCATTGTGCCAACTGGGTCGTCAATATACGTAAAAGACCAAAAACGGGTAATCCCTTAAACGCAAATCAACGCATCACCATGCCTTTGTCCAGGTGGTGTTAAAAGCCGCCGACTAAGGCTTACCACTGCTTGATTGTCCGCTGCCATTCATCCAAGCGTTATGCTGCGGCCACACATTGGGTATATTTGCACCAATGTTACGTATTGGGTCCAACACACCACACACACATTGCGTCACAATCGAATGTAAAACACATGAGTAAGAATACAATACACTACATGTGCTGCTAGTGCAAATAAGTTTTCGTCCATCGTCTTATCGCTCTGCGACTACAACTGTCCAATGTTTGGTCTATTTCCAGTATTTGGCTACAAAGTACATATTGAAGCCAATGTGTGGTGCAGTAGTTGAATTCAATACTGGTAATTTGAAATTTGAGTCCAGCTTGGACGCAAAGTTGTATCCAATGTGTGGCCTCAGCATTACGTGTCATCAAGAGCTAAAGCGGGAGTAAAACCACGAGGCGCATCTAGTACTTATATAATATCTAAGCTTAGTTAGGCAGTGGTAATTCTTATCAGACTATTAAAATTAAATGATAACAAGTACTAAACACTTGAAACATTCTTCAATCACTTCACTACATATCATCACTTCACTACATATCATCACTTCACTACATAGTATAAAACAAAGTCGGTTTCTCTGTCCCTATATCCCTTTGTATGCTTAAATCTTTAAAACTACGCAACGGATTTTGATGCGGTTTTTTTAAATAGATAGAGTGATTCAAGAGGAAGGTTTATATGTATAATACATTAATAATATAGCCGTGTGAAGCCGGGGCGGGTCGCTAGTAACAGATAATACTGAAATTCATAAAGGTCCCCGCTTACAGGACGATGTGACGATTACAGTAGTTTTACATTAATGTAAATTATTACTGTAAATTATTAATGTTAATTAAGAAATACTAGCAGTGCTCAGCGGTTCCACCCGCGTAACTCCCGATCCCGTGGGAATATCGGGATAAAAAGCTCAGTTACTCCCGATGAATCAATGTATCCTCATATCAAGTTTCATCAAAATCGGTCCAGTAGTTTCGGAGCCTATACGTTACAAACAACCAAAAAAATATTTCCTCTAAATGTAAATATTAATATGAAAATTTTGTTTAAAATAATGAAGAAAAATGGTTTTTTTTAACTTGTAAGAAGATATTAATATTTGTTACTTTTAAAATGCTTACTGAAAAACTGTTTATAAGCCAATTAGGGAGGTAGGTAGGTTTTATTATCGACACAATTTGTCTTTTTTTTTTCAACAAGCGTTAATTATTTTAACTGTACAAAAGAAATAATTTATATTTCATTATTAATTTGAAGCGTCGCCAGAAAACAGTCAATGACATCACTAGCTTATAGGTACATATTTATTATTTATTTTTTTGGTTATATACTTATTGATTCATCATCTTCCTGCCCTTATCCCAATTTATTTGGGGTCGACGCAGTATGTCTTCTTCCATTCACTCCTATTAGTCGTCATCTCATCGTTCACATTCATCTCTCTCATGTCTTGTCTCACGCAGTCCATCCATCTTTTCTCAAGTCGTCCTCTTCCTCTACATCCCTCTACATTCATACTCATCACTCCTCTAGTCACATGCGTCTCTTCTCTTCTCATCACATGTCCTACCAACACATACCAACTCAAATGGTTCCCTTTTATTACTTACTAGCGACCCGCCCCGGCTTCGCACGGCTATATTATGCATGTATTATACATATAAACCTTCCTCTTGAATCGCTCTATCTATTAAAAAAACCGCATCAAAATCCGTTGCGTAGTTTTAAAGATTTAAGCATACAAAGGGAATTAGGGACAGAAAAAGCGACTTTATTTTATACTATGTAGTGATAGTGATGATAGTGAAGTGATAGTGATGATAGTGAAGTGATAGTGATATACTTACTAGCTGCGCTCCGCGGTTTCACCCACGTAACTCCAGATTAAGATGTAAGCTATCCAATCTTTCAAGTTGGATCAAACTGCACACGGTGTGCAAATTTGATTAAAATCGGTTAAGTAGTTAAGGAGTCCATCGCGCACAAACAACGTGACACGTAATTTAATTATATTAGATTTATTATAGTCATTTAATTTATTTTATAAGTTAACTAGCGACCCGCCCCGGCTTCGCACGGCTATATTATGCATGTATTATACATATAAACCTTCCTCTTGAATCACTCTATCTATTAAAAAAACCGCATCAAAATCCGTTGCGTAGTTTTAAAGATTTAAGCATACATAGGGACATAGGGACAGAGAAAGCGACTTTATTTTATACTATGTAGTGATAGTGAAGTAAGTCCTTAATCGCCTGAGACACAGGAATCTCGTTCTTATCTCGTTCGTTTTTATTGTTTTTTTGTGTGTGTAGTTCTTAGTTTACCTACTGTGTAAAATATTTTTTGATTTTTTTACCAAATTCAAAAAAGAAGGTTTTCAATTTATATACATATATTTTATGTATGTCCGGTCCACTGATTACTCAAAGACGGCTCAATAAAAGTCGAAGTCAATTTTTTTTATTCATTTGGATGCCTATTACATTTGTACACAGATCACTTAGAAACGTAACCAATTGAGTTGATTCTTTTTTTTCTTGTAAAATGTGCTTATGTTCGCGGAATTTCAATTCAAACTTTCTTAACTTTCTTTCTTTTTTTCTTACTTTCTTCTTTCTTTGTTAATGCTAAGTACAGTACTGTTTGTATCATTTTGTTAATTAAACTATTTTTTTTTTTTAGTCAGTTAAATATTTAAATTTAATAAGTACTTTACGAGTTATTTTATTGTTACCACTGGCAAAATTAAAATTATCAAAGCTTAATATATGTTTCAGTTCATACTTACATAAAACAAAACATAAAAAAATGTTAATAAATTAAATGATAATTATATCATTTAACAGAAATATATCACTTATTTAAATCACACGACGCGACGCACAATTTTACGCATAAAAACACGGCATACATTAATGACATGCGAGAGAACACTGTTGTTTCATTTCATTGCCACAGATGAAGTAATAGTTAGGTACTTTTGTGGCTAATGACCGCGATCTTGAATCTTGGCTGATATAGGCAGTGACGTAGCGTAGGTTACTGTCGCCCGGGGCGGAGTGTGCCGCCTTTTTGACGTCATAAAAATAATAATGTTGAGAAACTTTAGCGGAGTCCTTAAAACGCAGTCAACCAATTTCGTGTTATGCTAAAAAGTTATTTAAAATAAGCGTTTGGACGAAAAGTTAAGTTATAAGTGGATAAAAGTCGGGTTTTTCTACAAAAAAATATTTAAAACATTAATCTTAAAATCTCTTAAGTTTTGAAAATATTTTTAAGGAAAAATGCATCTTCAAAAATTGCGACTAAGACGAGACTCGAACTCGCATCCTTTGAATACCGTTCAAATGCGTTACCAATTCCGCCACTTAGTCAAGTACCGTCATAGTCGAATTTAAGAATCGCATTAACCTCTTTTCGAATTAAGTTTCGTTAGCGACATCTGTTAGTATGAATTTACATTACATATAACTCGAAAGTTAACCATCTAGTTAACGTATTCGACAAGAGATGGCGCTTAAAAATATTTTCAGATAACCCAGTGCAGGCTTAGCACTTTAAAAAAAATTAAAAAATCATTGAGATTAGTAAAAGCGCCATCTCTTGTCGAATACGTTAACTAGATGGTTAACTTTCGAGTTATATGTAATGTAAATTCATACTAACAGTTGTCGCTAACGAAACTTAATTCGAAAAGAGGTTAATGCGATTCTTAAATTCGACTATGACGGTACTTGACTAAGTGGCGGAATTGGTAACGCATTTGAACGGTATTCAAAGGATGCGAGTTCGAGTCTCGTCTTAGTCGCAATTTTTGAAGATGCATTTTTCCTTAAAAATATTTTCAGATAGCCCAGTGCAGGCTTAGCACTTTAAAAAAATAAAATAAAAAATCTCTTAAGTTTTGTTTGAAATGTGAATTAGTCGGGATGTTCTTAGTTATGTTTGATCGAAATCGGTTCAGCCGTCTAAAAGTTATATTATAGTGTATAAAAATCGGGTTTTTCTTAAATTGATCTGTAATACTCGTATTATCATCTACATCTTTCTTCTTAATATATATAAATCTCGTGTCACAATGTTTGTCCTCAATGGACTCCTAAACCACTTAACCGATTATAATAAAATTCGCACACCATGTGCAGTTCGATCCAACTTGAGAGATAGGATAGCTTACATCCCGATATTCCCACGGGATCGGGAGTTACGCGGGTGAAACCGCGTAGGGCAGCTAGTAAAATTATATAACACATTAATCTTAAAATCTCTTAAGTTTTGTTTGAAATGTGAATTAGTCGGGATGTTCTTTGGGATCTTTCGGGATGTTTGAAATTAGGGATAAAATTCTGGTTTTTTTTTTAATTGATCTTAAAAACTCTTAGGCCGTGGTTCATTTGTGGAATTTTTATTCTAGCTTTTACCATCATTTAACTCATTTTAAATTAATCCTAGTGAAATTTTGTTTTTTTTTCCGCGAAATATTCTCGAGGAATGAATCTCCTCCTTTTCTGAGTCGGTAAATTTTTTTTTAACTTATAAGTTTTTGACGAGTTCATTTTATTGTTCAGTACCTACCACTGGCTAAATTCTAAGTAATTATCAAAAGCTCAATGTATGTTTA
The DNA here is from genome assembly GCA_907269075.1 of Idaea aversata. Lineage (NCBI taxonomy): Eukaryota > Metazoa > Arthropoda > Insecta > Lepidoptera > Geometridae > Idaea > Idaea aversata. Next base: position 4,094,306 of record OU026112.1, on the reverse strand, counting down.
ATTTGATACTTACATGTTTAAATTAAACAAAAATATAAATGTAAATGATATTAAATCACTTCTAACAATAATTTATCACTTTACATCACTTATTTAAACCATACTACGCAATATTTATAATATAAAACACGGTATACGTTGTTGGTATGCAAAAGGACACTGTTGTTATAGCCACAGATGAGGTAATAGTCATTATGGCTGATGACTTGATTGACCGCGACCTTGGATCTCGGCTCAGATGGTTAGTGGTATAATCGTTTTGTTTTTATTATATTACTACCTGCGCCCCGCGGTTTCACCCGCGTAACTCCCGATCCCGTGGGAATATTAAAATAAAAAATTGCCTGTAATCTTCCTCGACAAATGGGCTATCAAACACAATAAGATTTTTCAATTCGAACCAGTAGTTCCTGAGATTAGAGGGTCAAATAAACAACGGAAGCCCTCAAAGAAGATAATTTTTCCCGTTTTTTCCACATTTCCCACTGATTCTTCGTTCCTATTGGTCACAGTGTAATGTTATGTAGCCTAGAGCCTTCCTCGATAAATGGACTATCCAACACAATAATATTTTTTGTGTTGGATAGTCCATTTATCGAGAATTCGAATATCGAAGAATTTTATGTATTATTCGTAATGAAAAGCACAGTGTTTACCTCGGGTGAAAGACTCATTAAGTCCCTCGAAAAGGACAAATTAAAAAAATAAATATATTTCAGAAAAGACATACTATGTATCATTTTATTTCAAACATTCACACATAATTATGTAATGTATTTGCAAATTACAAATAAATGTTAATTAATGCAAATAAAATTGCCATTTTTTTCGATTTAATACAGTAAGTATACTAGGTTTATCGGTAATCATTATGAGCAAGCAGTTGTTTGAATATTTTAAGGTTAGGTAAGTAAATTCGAAAATCACCTGATTTTTTTTAAAACAAAGGTCACTCAGACTTTGAACATAATAGATAAACTTAAAAAATAAGTATTAATCATCATCATCCGAGCGATGTTCCCGGTTGCATCCCTCTCGGGAGCCCGGGGTCCGCTTTCCTACTTTTACGCCTCCACTTCGCACGATCTTCGGCATCCTGGTTAGTAAGGCCATTTGCACGCATATCACCCTTTACGACGTCAAGCCAGCACTTCTTGGGTCTACCCAGTCTGCCACGGCCCGGCGGAGGCGCCATGGCAAGACATTTGTTCCCCACGTAACTAGCCGGTTTTCGCAAGACGTGACCGTACCAGCGTAGGCGACATTCTTGCAATTTATCTGCAATGTCTCGGACGTGAAGGCTGCCCCGGATGCGGGAGTTCCTGACGCGATCCTTTCGCGTCACTCCACACATCCAGCGCAACATCTTCATCTCCGTGACACGCAGCTCCTGCTTATGTCGCTCAAGTACCGGCCACGCCTCACTACCATACAAAAGGACAGGTCTAATGATGGTTTTATAGACCTGTCCCTTTAGTTTAACCTTTTGCATTCGTTTAACCACCTTAGGCATTTTGGGGTCGCAAATGACACCAGTCAACTCACGCCACTTGGCCCAAGCCGCTGAAATGCGTGACTTGACGTCGCAATCGATGTCGCCGGACGCGTGAAGCACAGATCCCAAGTACTTAAACTGGTCTGTCCGCTCGACCATATGACCGTCTACGCAGACAGGTGTGGGATCTGTGGTATTGCAAGCCAAGTACTCTGTCTTCGCCACATTCATTAAAAAATAAGTATTAATCTTAAGGTTAATGACCTCTCCGTGTAAGCTACAGCTGATTTTCAGGTAAACATAACCTCAATATTTCCAAAAATATGTTCGTATTTCCAAAAGTCGTAGAACAAAAATTGTTTGTGTCGGTGCACAGAAATGGCGTTAAGATTATACTTACTTATTTTTTAAATTTTATCGACTGTTTGAATGACCTTAATTTAAAAAAAAAAGCTGGTTTTCGAATTCAAAAAAATCCAAAAATGTTTGATTTTCCAAAAAGCGAAGAACAAAAGTTGATTTAAGGTGCACAGAAGTAGCCCACACAGCATTATTACATAGTATAAAACAAAGTCACTTTCCGCTGTCTGTCCCTATACATATACTAGCGACCCGCTCCGGCTTCGCACGGCTATATTATGCATGTATTATACATATAAACCTTCCTCTTGAATAACTTTATCTATTAAAAAATCCGCATCAAAATCCGTTGCGTAATTTTAAAGATCTAAGCATACAAAGGGAAATAGAGACGGCGAAAAGTGACTTTATTTTATACTATGTAGTGATGCTTAGATCTTTAAAACTACGCAACGGATTTTGATGCGGTGTTTTAATAGATAGAGTGATTCAAGAGGAAGGTTTATATGTATAATACATGCATAATATAGCCGTGCGAAGCCGAAGCGGTCGCTAGTTCTCTATAATTAAAAATAACCATGTATTTATTTTAATACTTATACCTAATCAATTCGTTTTTAATTTATTACTTCTACTTAAAACTTTATTTAGTATTAATTTGCCAAGTTTCTTGAGTATGAAGTAGAGGACAGTCAAGACGACAACAAGGAACACAGCTTGGTCGAGCATCGCGCGTTGATACCACGCGTAGAGCGGGGCCTTCGAACGTAGGTGATACGCTCCTGGAAAACAACAAGGATTAGTTAGAAACTACTGCACCGATTTTGATGAAATTTTGTTTGAGGATAGATTTAAACTTTGTGACCAACATAGGCTGCTTTTATCCCGATATTTCCACAGAATAGGAACATACGCAGGTGAAACATTATGCAATAAATTACAATTATTCGCCTGAATCTTTTGAAAATGATTATTTTAACCATTAATTACAATACATTAAAAATAATTAAAACAAAGACGCGAAGAAAGCACTTTAATAAACGCCTTTGCACCCGGACCCCAAGAACCAACAGTCTCAAAACCCAAAGGCATAAAAGCGTAACACCCACCGTTCTTGCATTCTTGGGATCTTGAGTACGAAACCTTAAAGCCATGTGAACGTCTGCTGTTATCCCGATATTCTCACGGAATCATTTCATTTATTTGCATTCATAATAATGAATGAATAATGAATGTGGACGATGAGATGACGACTAATAAGAGTGAATGGAAGAAGAAAACATACTGCGCCGACCCCAAATAAATTGGGATAAAGAATAGAATAGAAGAATAGAATAGAAAAACATTTATTTGGACAAGCACACGACAAATACATATTTAGAACAGTTAATAGTTGTTGACAAAACAAAACATAGAATGTATAACAATAAGAAACAAAAGAATAAGATGAAAAGACAGGAAATTATAAGAATAGGTACAAGGTAAATAGGTAGGTGAATAGGTAATAGGTAATAGGTAAAGGCAGGAATATGATGATGATGTGATGATTTAGGCGGGGGATGTTTGTTTCTAACTAAGTCGACTGAGCTATTAAGTCGGATTCTGAAGTAGTATGATTCAGTTTCAAGTCATTTTCGGGTTATAGTCTATTTCTGAGTAGGTCAGATTCTAAGTAGGGCGTGAGATTAGTAATAGGTTAATTTCGGTGAAATGCAGTACAGGCAAAGACAAAATATATGGTAGGTACAATGGATGTTACAATAGGCATACAAGTTCACATATGAGCCCTGCAGGGCATTGCAATTACGTGCGATGACAGACCGAGGCTGTTCGGCTTTTCGGGTATCGGGACTTTTGCGGGTGAAATAATTTGTAATAAAATTCGACTAGACCCTTTTCCATTTCCTTTTTTTTGACCCATTTTCTGGACCCTGCAGAGACTCTTCCTGCTGGTCATGACTTTGCCTTTCACAGTGTGGAAGTCACTCAACAGACTAAGGACTCAGGTTGGTCGCTGCAGGGCGACCCTGAGAAGATGAAGCATGATCGATCCGTGCCGGGTTCGGTGCGACTGCGGGGCTCCCGAGCAAACTATGGTTCACCTCTTGACCTGCCCCTCCAATCCTAATAGCTGTACATTGGCTGACCTGATGTCAGCTAATAACAACGCCAGGGACCTGGCAGCTCACTGGAGTGGCCTGATCTGACCCTACCTCATCAATTCCCCTCTTTAATTTGTATTATCAATACGAAGAAGAAGTAGACTAGACCCTTTTGAAAAATTATCAAAATACATACTCAACTCATACACAACTCATACTTATTATCATAGTACTTTGTTAGAATTAATTTTGTGTTTTCTTTTTATGGTACAATAATAGTACATTGCGATACAAGTGTGGAAAGCTGATCATTCCATAGAGGCGGGTATATGACGCGCGAGCGGAACGCGAGCGTGGCAATAGCCGAGATGGAATGATCAGCTTCCCACACCTGTATCGTACGACGTTTTTTATCACAGTTGCGAATAAAAAAAAAGACTTGTTAAAATAATTAAAAGTTTTCAAGAATTTTAGGTTATGTTTACTTTTTTTTGTTAATTACACTTCCGAAAGGCTACGCAAAAGACTTTTAACCTATACAGCCTCGTCTGACGTACAATATTTTTTTAGGGTTTTTTTCATTTGTTTTTGCGTCGGCGGTTAAGACAGAATAATAATGGTAAGGAAAAAAAATATTTATGTACCTAAAGAAAAAACAAAATAAAAACAAAACTCAATTTTTAATTATTTTCAAAGACGTAATCACGTAAAATTATCGTTCGTTATCAGACTTTAGAGACAACCTTTTGAAAAGAAGAAAAAAGGTACCACCAAAGAGGTTTAAGCCAGCAAGGCTTAAAAACTTTTTGATGGTACCTTTTTTCTATACATCAAAACAGTATAACCCAGATAAATTAAGAATGTTTCATCTACCTAATATGTCATTAGCAGTAAGATACGTATTTGACTTATCGGGATTACGTATTATTTTAGCACTAGTTGGATTTTTTTTTATCGCACGCGTGTATAATACGTTGCATTATGAGCCTAAAAGCGGTTTAATAAGATCCACTTTATGAGCAACTGTGATAAAAAGTGTTTATCTATCTATCATAACAGACGAAACACCTAAAGTTTCTTGGGTTATATATTTTGATGTACAGAACCGTAAAGCCATGTGAGTGTCTGCCCAAATAGCCTTTTTGTAAAGCATTCGTGTGCTTTTACCTTTTGTTCTAATAGCTACTTCGACGTAGTGTGAGACCAGCTTTGCTGGAGACACTGGACGGTCTCTGAACATTGAAGACAGCTCTTTGGCACGCTTGTTGTATCTGAAATTTTATAACAGTGATCTTTTTTTAGGGTATTCCTTGAGGTCTCACGACACGGTGGTCTAAATGTTAGAAGAGTGCTTGTAATTGACATTGTTTTACGAATTTTGCCGGACTGCCAAACACAGGGTGCGGGTTCGATTCCTGCCTCAGACATGTATTTATGCTTAGATATTTGTCTGTGGTCTGCTATAACCTGCTGCTGCTGCTGCTGCTTGCTAATAAGTATAGTTACCAATATTACCCTGTATAGTCATTTGCTACCGGGAGCTATGACGTAGTGAACAACTTACGTATCATTCCCAAGAATCGTATCCAGTCCATCTTTCAACTCATCAGCCAAAGTGTCAGCTTCGAAGGTGATCTTCACAGCATACCCGAGCCTGACGGCACGGTTCGAGTTGGCATCCTGATCTCCTATCATTGGAACAGCTACCAGAGGTACTCCATGGGTTATGGCTTCCAAGTTGCTCAGCATACCACCGTGGGTGATGAAGGCCTTTATATTCTTATGGGCTAAAAGGAGATATGTATTTTTGAGAATTACAGGAAAACTTCGAAGTTTTTGGCCGCGACTTCGTCTGCGTAGAAGTCGAAAATGGACCAAGGAATCGCGTTGTCACATACAAATTTCGGGAAATCCTTTCGTATCGGATGCCTACGTCATACAAACAACACACCCTCCAAGTTTCAGGTCTCTACGATCAGCGGTTTATGCTGTGCGTTGATCTGTCAGTCAGTCATTCAGGACAAAGCATTTTATATGTATACATAGGTCAGCGTTTGATCACTATGTCACACGATGGTAAGTGAAGATGCAGTCCTAGATGTAGTACGCTTTCCTAGAAAATACTTAAACGCTTGTAACTCAAAGACGGCCAAATAAACCTTTGAGGATCGTGAGTGAAGGTAGGAAAACAGCAGTGGATCAAAACTTGCATGCACATGCATAATAATTATCCATAACAAATAGATGGCTAGTGCCATCTATTTGTTATGGATGGACCTTTTTAAGCTGGTATATAAGCTTCCTCAAAAATAGCTGGTCACATTTCCTGAAGTGTTGCAATAGTAGCTCCTAAATATTACTAATTTTATTTAACATTATGTCATCCCTATGACTTTTGATATTTAATTTGATTAAAACTTTGATAATCACATGATATTTTGTGTTTTTAATTCCCAATCTTAAATGTATTCTATTTATTACCATCATCACTACATAGTATAAAACAAAGTCGCTTTCTCTGTCCCTATTTCCCTTTGACCGCTTAAATCTTTAAAACTACGCAACGGATTTTGATGCGGTTTTTTTAAATAGATAGAGTGATTCAAGAGGAAGGTTTATATGTATAATACATGCATAATATAGCCGTGCGAAGTCGGGGCGGGTCGCTAGTTAAATAATAAAAAGATAAAGCTGTAGATTTACTGTTCTTCAATTTGATAGGTATTAACAGTTTTCTACAGTTTTTTTCTGGCATATCTACAGTTTAGCTCTATGCTGAGGTTGGCAACACTGACAGCAGACGATTAGTCAGCCATTATTTAATGATCTGCTCCTCCTACTCACCTAATATACTAGACTGCGGCATCCACTTCCTAACGTGAACGTTCTTCGGCAGATCTGTCATCTCGTCTTCGAACTTCCACAGCACCGTGTATGGAAGCTTTGAGAACATTGCTAGAACCTTCCTCCTGGTCTCCTGAGCGAAATTCTTCGACTGGATGACGGAACCCATACTGAAGTATATGAAACCTTGGGTAGAGGAATCTAGGAGGTCCTGCAAGTCCTGGGAAACAAGCATGAGACTGTAAGAACTCGATCAAGCTGGTTGAAGGTATATTAGAGATTAGGGACAGCAGCAGCACTGCCTAACCCAATTCAGCATTAAATTAAATATTGCAGGACATTCCACACATCGCCATCTAGCCCCAAGCTAAGTAACTACTTGTGCAGTTATGGGATCTAGACGACGGATATTCTACTCATATACTTTTCTTTTGTAAATATATACTTATAATACATAGAAACAACCAAACCACAGACAAATATCTAAGCATAAATACTTGTCTGAGGCGGGAACCAAACCCGCAACCCTGTGTTTGGAAGTCCGGCATGGTGACCATTGTGCCAACTGGGTCGTCATTACACTCAGCTTTCAGCACACAACCTACCTTCGGCAACGCAGGTACATTCTCATCAATATGGAACCCAGCCACATCAATCACATTCGGAGATAGAGCAATAGGAGGTCCTATACTTGGATGTGAATTGACGAATACTATAGAGATGTTGCTAACAGCATCCTCATAGGATGGCAAGGTCACACCTCTCTTCGCTGCAAGTGGTGCAAACATCTTTGTATATTGCACGGCGTTTATTCTTCCGCTCCACCTGGAGAAAAAATACTTTGTTACAGAAGCCAATATCAATATTAAACCCAAAATTCAGAGAACAGAAAATGTTAATTAGTATCCTTGGCCCATGACTTTTTCGGGCGAAGGATCTTCACTCACCAATTCCCAACATTCATGCCAAGAAATATCCCGGTCGTGATCAGACGCTGCCAGAAGTTCATTGGTACTGGGAAGTCGGTAAATATCATCGGCAAAGTTGGGACTGTATGAGCTTCGTCCACCAAACTCTGCAGCATCGGTTGGAGGGTAGACCCGGAAAGAACAATCCATGGTATTTGTTGGATGGCTGCGTAACTATAAAACGGATTTGGATCAGGTAAATTATGATGAATTAAGTAATGTATGGTCTATAGTAATCGGTGACGGAAGAGTGCCAAAAACAGTGACTTATCATTCACTAAAATTTATGGAGACTGGCTAAACCTAGCCCAAGGAAGAAGAGTCAGTAAGAACAGCATCATACTGTCTCTTATCCACCAACTGCTGCAGTTCTGGAGTCAATGCAGTCTTGGATTGGACAAACCTCCTTTGAAGGCGTCTAATCTAACCTTTCATACCGGTCGGGTACCACTCCGTTGTGGGGCCAACGAAGTGGTTATGTCGGGCTCTAACCAACCAAAAGCCCAGTATGCTCCATCTACGGGAAAGTTTTCCCATGCAACCGCAGTTCTGACGCCATTTGCTCGTGAGGACCCTTCTTGGAATAAAAGGCTTTCGACCCTACCCCCTTGTCGCGACGCACCCTTATCTCCTTCCCGAGGACCTAGCAGATGGACGCCAGACAGTCCCATGTCTAAACGCCCGTGGTCCCCTGCGCCAGCCACCCCAGTCGTCTAATCTAACCTAACTTACCCAGAATCAACTTCATTAAAGAAGAACTCAGTAACAACAGCATCATACTGCCTCTCCACTATCAACTGCTGCAGTTCTGGACTCAATGCAGTCTTGGATATCTTCCTGACGTTATTCATCAGCATGGACAAGCCACCGTTGAAGGCGTTCAGTTTCTTGTCTATTACCATTTTATCGAAGCCTTTTAAAATTTCCGCGGTGGCGCTAGAATCGACTATTTTGAGTCGTGGATTGTCCAATTTTTTTGGCGGGTAAGATGTAACCCATGTTACCTAAAACAAAATTTTTACCTATCTTAAAAGGGGCTCTGACATTTACTTTGGGTGCTTGGCACAGTGGTTTTTTTTTTTTGCGCGGTGCATTTTGAGACCCGTACCTATCGATAGACAGCATAACGACGATCAAATAATGCCTCCACACGAAACCTCTAAAGCGTCTCGTAAACGGAATATTTAAAAAAACGCATTCTGACAGGTATATACAGGATAGGTGCGCGGTGCCCTTTTCCGAGACGCTTTAGTCAGAGGCTTTGTGCGAAGGCATTATTTTTATTCCCTGTAATGCCCTCTATCGAATGCCTCTATGGGTCTATGCCTGTTGCGTCCAAAACCAACATCACTACGTAGTATAAAACAAAGTCGCTTTCTCTGTCCCTATATCCCTATGTATGCTTAAATCTTTAAAACTACGCAACGGATTTTGATGCGGTTTTTTTTAATAGATAGAGTGATTCAAGAGTAAAATTTATATGTATAATACATGTATAATAGCCGTACGAAGCCGGGGCGGGTCGCTAGTTGGTAATAAGGTTTACTATAAATATTATATTAGTTGTATTTTGACTCGATAGATGGCACCACTAACTTAGCCAAACGATTTAAAGAAAACGAATCTAAATAAAGCGTATTGCAAACTACTTAAATATTCACTAGCTATGTCGAAAAATCCTTATAGTAAATTCACAAAAAACACACTATTTAAATGTCATATTTTCTTTAGGCCCAGATTCAGTCAGTGAGTCAGGACTGAATTTTAAAATTCATGTTACTCTGTAATTTATTACAGCGCCATCTAATTCGAGTAGCTGTATTTAAAAGTTTAACTATTCGATAATAGATAACGCTACTAACTTTTAACCTTGGCATTGTATACACAATGTACTAACCTAAAAATAATTATTAGTTCCTTCGCTCTCTGTCCTACGCTATTTCTCGCTAATTGTTGACTTAGAGTAAGCTCAATAATAGCGCATTCACTGTGAAGAAATAGCGCAGGACTAGACTCTCGTTTGGTAGACCAAGATTTGGGTCACTGAGCCAGCGGAGTAATCACTATCACTACATAGTATAAAACAAAGTCGCTTTCTCTGTCCCTATTTCCCTTTGTATGCTTAAATCTTTAAAACGACGCAACGGATTTTGATGCGGTTTTTTTAATAGCTAGAGTGATTCAAGAGGAAGGTTTATACATGCATAATATAGCCGTGCGAAGCCGGGGCGGGTCGCTAGTAATTAAATAAATCACTGGATTTAACAAATAAAAAAAAGAAATTTAAAAAAAACCTTTTTAAAGGCCATTTAGTTCGTTGTGTAAAATTGACTAATCAAGGAACTGCTACGAAGACTATAGTAAAAATAAAACTAACCGAATGTCCTGCGTTTAGCAATGAATCCACTATTCCTTTCCCTAAGATATTGTGACTTCTAGAAGGAGTTGGTAGCACGCATAGAATGTTATATCCTTCAGTCCAATGCAGCGATGTCCACAACACGAGAAAATTCAATAAAATACGCATTTTTAATGATAAAAATCACTGGGATATCTGTTTTAGATTTGTTTAAGTGTTAAACACTGCTCATAGACTGTTTATTTTTACAATCACACTGACCGATTGAGTCACAATCTTACTAAAGTGAATAGATATTTATTATACCCCAACCAAATTAGGTTTCATAAAAAATATTTATCTAGTATGATTATTGGTAATTAATAGTAGGTAAAAAAGCGATTGAGGGGCTACTTCTATGCACCCTTTTGGAAATACGATCATTTTTTCTAAAATTTCGAGGTTATGTTTACCCGAAAATCAGCTGTTGCTTACACGGAAAGGTCATTATATGAACCCTAAGCTTATTCTTATTTTTTTAATCGACTTTTCTAAGTATGAATGACCTTTATTCAAAAATTATCAGATAGATAGATAGATAGATAGATAGATAGATAGATAGATAGATAGATAGATAGATAGATAGATAGATAGATGGATGGATGGATGGATGGATGGATGGATGGATGGATGGATGGATGGATGGATGGATGGATGGATGGATGGATGGATGGATGGACGGACGGACGGACGGACGGACGGACGGACGGACGGACGGACGGACGGACGGACGGACGGACGGACGGACGGACGGACGGACGGACGGACGGACGGACGGACGGACGGACGGACGGACGGACGGACGGACGGACGGACGGACGGACGGACGGACGGACTGACAGACAGACAGACAGACAGACAGACAGACAGACAGACAGACAGACAGACAGACAGACAGACAGACAGACAGACAGACAGACAGACAGACAGACAGACAGACAGACAGACAGACAGACAGACAGACAGACAGACAGACAGACAGACAGATAGATAGATACTTTATTGCAAACACCATTTTTAAATTACATAAAATATAAAAAAAACAAGCTTTATAACAATATAAACATAATAATAAATACATACATACATACAACTTAAAATAACATAGTGCACATAAATATCTATACATACATAATATATACTTAAATACAGCAGCTTATATCAGCTGATTTTCGAAGTAACATAACCTCAAAAATTTGCATTATTTTAATTTTTAATGTAAATCTTACTTCTTTCCGTTGGTTTTTTAGACTATAAAATCTTTGTTATTTGCATGTTTAAAATACCTTTTGTTTTTTTCCTACAAATCCAACTCGGCCATGTTATAATCAAATCTAATACCTATGTTTAGCAAAGTTATTCGTTCAGTTGCCATTGGCGCTAGTGTCTATGTGATGTTAAAAATTATCTCAGCATTTTTTTAGTTCCAGTTTTTTCCGTATGAATGTTATGTTTGTTGCATTGTTTACATAAATGATTTGCGTTCTTTCATCATTGCGATAAGAACAGGAGCCCTATTTTTGAATCGTTCGCCCCGCGTCGAGCGCTCGATTTCTACTGATATTCGTTCGACATCGGAAATTCGCAATTTTTGAATCGCTCCATCGCACTAACGATTATTAGATCAATAAAATCGGACATAAGTAAAAATGCGCAACTTAGTCAAAAGTGTCATGTAAGCTATTGTTCCTATAGCCAGGTAACCGACCTTTTAGACGGCGGCCATTAAAAATCCCCCCGCCCTAGACCTGTTTTAACAAATCAGTCGAAACTCAGCCGTTCGTGGAGTCGCATGTCTTTGTTTTCGGCACTTTTGTTCGCACTATAACTTCGCTTCACAGTTGTGTGTTTGTGTGGTTCAATTTAGAAAAAACTTTTATTGGATATGGCAGAAGAAGGTATGTACTACATTTTAAAATATTACATGATTACTTTGTCGTATAAAATTTATATTTTTATGTGATATGAAAACAGTTACAATTTAGGTACATTTTTTTGCTTTACTTTTTCAAACAATCGTGTTTTTATGTATATGTCGTGTCTTGTCGGGCTACAACTTTTATAACAATATAATAATTGATTTGTTGGCTATTGTAAATCATAATAAAACCATCCGCCTACGTCCGCCATTTTGTTTTATATGACTTTTAAATTGTACGTAAAAATTACACAATTATTTTAAGTTAATATATTTATTTATTTGTCGTACAGATAATTCGAGAACTATCAAGATATTTACTAGAAGAGCATTGTGGGAGATCTTGAATGAATTCAAGGGCCACAAAATAGAAGAAAAGTTTTCATTGTTTGAAGATAGACTTGTCCAATTGACAAATTGTCCGGAACATGAGAAACATAAAATGGTAAATGGTTTGAAGCACTTTAAAAGTGAATTCAAAAAGAAGTGGAGAGGAGCTTCATACAAAGAAGAACGGTTTTTTAAAAGTAATGAAGTGTGGCTTACATCTTCGATGGAATTACCTAACTGGCCTGAAATGCCCTAACCAAAACCTGGACGTCCAAAAAAATCATTTGAAGATGTGTGTGACCGTAGCAAACGGAGAAAAACAAAAGATCTGCGTGAACAAGTATCTGTCGAGGAGTTGACTTATGCTGCTGGCGTGAGTCAGGGCACTTCAGGAAATAAAGATGCATCAAAAATAATTAAAGAATTAATGGCTTCACCCACCAGAGCTACTAAACTTAGAAAAGTTATTTCTAGTACCAAGAAGCAAACAACTGTAAAAAAATATACGCCAGCAGAAGCACTGGCTATCTTTGTTGAAGGTGATTTCACTAGAAGACAATGGGAAATAATCCACAGATCTGGTAAAGCTATTTACCCATGCTATTCTGTCATACAAATGGCTAAGATTGAATGTTATCCCGAGGAAGAATCAATACATGTCACTGAGACAAGCGCAGAAGTTAAACTTCAAGCATTACTAAATCACACTGCATTGCGCTTGTACAAATATATAGCGGAGGTTGTCAATACGTCATGCACTGAAGAAGAAAAACAAAATATGGTGTTAATTTCGAAATGGGGATGTGACGGATCTCAGCAGACACAATACAAGCAAAAATTCGAAAATCACGGAGATAGTGATGCAAATATTTTTCAAAGCTCACTAGTGCCTCTAAGACTATCTGTTATCATTGAAGAAGAGGAGAAAAAAATCATTTGGCAAAATCCGGTTCCGTCTTCAGTCAGATTCTGCAGACCCATACGTATAAGATTTATAAATGAAACAAAAGATATCACAAAACAAGAAATACAATACATTGAAAACCAAGCCGAACAGCTTCAGGAGACAGAAATTGATGGCAGCAAAATAAAACATAAACTGTTACTTACCATGATTGATGGCAAGGTATGTAATGCTGCTACAGACACCTCATCTACAATGAGATGCTACATTTGCGGACAGACTTCGAAGGATTTTAATAAATTAATTAAAAAAGAAAGTAAAGTAGAAACGTTGAAGTTTGGATTATCAATTCTTCACGCAAGAATTCGATTTTTCGAATCTATTTTACATTTAGCCTATAAATTGCCTTTACAAAAATGGCAAGCACGGTCTACAGAAGAAAAAAGAATTGTAAAAGAGACTAAAGAAAAACTACAAAAAGCCTTTAAAGAGGAAATGGGATTACTCGTAGATGTTCCCAAAGCAGGGTTTGGGAACACTAATGACGGGAACACGTCAAGGAGATTTTTTGCAGATCCGGAACGCTCCTCAAGAATAACTGGCATCAATGTCGATTTAATAAAAAGGTTTAAAGTCATATTAGAAGTAATATCAAGTGGCAATAACATTGATGTAGAAAAATTTGAAGCATACGCAAATGAAACTGCAAAAATATATGTCGATCTGTATGGTTGGCATCCCATGTCACCAACCATACACAAAATTTTGATACATGGAGGTGAAGTAATAGCTCATGCACTCCTACCTATTGGCCAGTTATCGGAAGAGGCAGCTGAAGCCCGAAACAAACATTTTAGGCAATACAGATTACATTTTTCCCGCAAATTTTCGCGCAGAGACTGCAACATAGATATAATAAACAGACTTCTTTTAAGTTCAGATCCATTTATCAGCTGCAGCAGAAAGACGCAAAATAAAAAAAGACAGCCTTTCTCAAAGGAGGCAATAGAAATGATGTCTGCCAGCACGGTATTTAAAAATAGACAAAGCGAAGACGAAAGTTCCGACGAAGAAGAAGTTGAAGAATCCTAAAAATGTAAAAAGATGTAAAATTTTAAATATATAATTATTATATTGGTCAAACTTTGTGTTTTATTTAATTTAATTGCACATAAAATTATATAAATAAATTAAATATTTTTGTCCGATTTTTTCACTCAAATACTCGTTAGTGCATCGTAACGAGTGGTCTCCACCACTCGTCGCCGACAGGCGAGTGGTAGAATAAACATCAAACAATCATAGTCAAACATTCGGAAACGGTCTTTGAAAAATATTTATATCTTTTGGGATAATTTCGGATGTCCGCTGGTAATTACCGCTTTTCAAATAACTGCGTAAAACGAATAAAAATTTACATTTTAAATTTCGACGACGAACGATTCAAAAATACAGTATGCGACTTGGAAGTCGAGCGTGACTTGTAGGCGTATACGACGAAGCTTTGTCACACGAGCGATTCAAAAATAGAGGGATATTTTTAATGTTTTTAACCGACTTTAGAAGAAAGGAGGTTCTTCTTGGATAAAAGATTGTATTTTATTTTCTACACCTTCCCGTCCACCTGCTAAGCAGAGTCATCTAATAAGGCATAATGAACTAGTTATTCAAAATCTGAATTCAGATTCTGTTCCTATCGTCTTCTGTTCTAGCAGATCGTCTTTTGTTTTGATTCACGACAGACGAGATTTGGTTGTTTCTATGTATTTATAAGTATACCTATATTTATAAGGCACAAAATAGTTTATAGTTTATAGTTTATAGTTTATTTATTTATCATAAAGTGTTAACATTGATTATTCTTAGGAGTGCCAAAAAACCTATATAGGTTTGTCATGACACTTTCATTCGTCACATAAATAGGTACTCGATAACTAGGTATTAAATTATTAAACAACCATCAACAAAGATAAAATTAAACATTTCTCCTCACTCGTATTGCGCCTTCTCATATTACTGGTCGCTCGGTTGCAGGTGTTAGATAGGGACAAAACTAGGAAAGTATTTAAGTAGTATATCCGTTGTGTAGCACCAATGACACAAGTCTAGTTACTTAGCTTGCAGCTAGATGGCGATGTGTGGAATGTCCTGTAATTTATTTATCCTACTAATATTATAAACGTGAAACTTTGTATGTATGGATGTATGTATGGATGTTTGTTCCTCTTTAACGTAAAAACTACTGAATGGATTTTAATAAAACTTTACAATAATATAGCTTATACATCAGAATAGAACATAGGCTATAATTTATAAAGATATTGTGTGAATTGTCTAAAATATAACGAAAAATGTCGAAAAATTGACAGATGTCAAGGTGACAGATGTCAAAGTGACAGATGTCAAGGTGACAGATGTCAAGGTGACAGATGTCAAGGTGACAGATGTCAAAGTGACAGATGTCAAGGTGACAGATGTCAAAGTGACAGATATCAAAGTGACAGATGTCAAAGTGACAGATGTCAAAGTGACAGATGTCAAAGTGACAGATGTCAACGTGACAGATGTCAAAGTGACATTCGACAGATGTCAAAGTGACATCCGACAGACGTCAAAGTGACATTCGACAGACGTCAAAGTGACATTCGACAGACGTCAAAGTGACATTCGACAGACGTCAAAGTGACATTCGATAGACGTCAAAGTGACATTCTACAGACGTCAAAGTGACATTCGACAGACGTCAAAGTGACATTCGATAGACGTCAAAGTGACATTCTACAGACGTCAAAGTGACATTCGACAGACGTCAAAGTGACATTCGACAGACGTCAAAGTGACATTCTACAGATGTCAAAGTGACAGATGTCAAAGTGACATTTAACAGATGTCAAACTGTGTCAATTAGACATTTAACAGATGTCAAACTGTGTCAATTAGACATTTAACAGATGTCAAACTGTGTCAATTAGACATTTAACAGATGTCAAACTGTGTCAATTAGACATTTAACAGATGTCAAACTGTGTCAATTTGACATCTGTGATATTGCTCAGCGTTTTTCGTCATATATTTTCGGGTAAAACCGGGGGGCGCAGCTAGTTATTTATAATTAATAAAATCCAAAAAATAATCGAATTTTCCAAAGTTGTGATTGTTAGAGTTTAAGGTGCATAGAAGCAGCCTTCAACCGCTTCACTATCACTAGTCCTAGCTCCATGCTATCACTACATAGTATAAAACAAAGTCGCTTTCTCTGTCCCTATATCCCTATGTATGTCAATCTTTAAAACTACGCAACGGACTTTGATGCGGTTTTTTTTAATAGATAGAGTGATTCAAGAGGAAGGTGGATAGGAAGGATACAGGCATAATATACCCGTACGAAGCCGGGGCGGGTCGCTAGTAATAAATATAACTCACTACATTCAACCTCGGATGTACTTAATTTCGTAAAACTCTCTCCTGGTGGATACCTATCTACCAGTTCACAAAGAACACACAAAAATATCATATAATTATCTAGGACTAGCGGTCTAACAAAGATAATAATTCTGCCAGGACTTTGAAATTTATTACACCGCCATCTAAATTTGAGTAGATGTACTAAAACGTTTTACTATTCGAAAATAGATAGCGAACAGACTGAACCTTGGCCTTGTAAATAAAATCTACTAACTTCAAATAATTATCAATAGATAAAAAACAACAAGAAAATAACAACTCTGAAATTAATTACAGCGCCATCTATACTCGACTAGCTGTACCTAAAAATCTAACTATTCGATAAGAGATAGCGCTACTTATCTTTAACCTTGGCCTTGTAAATAAAATCTACTAACTTCAAATAATTATCATCACTATCACTATCACTACATAGTATAAAACAAAGTTGCTTTCTCTGTCCCTATTCCCTATGTATGCTTAAATCTTTAAAAATACGAAACAGATTTTGATGCGGTTTTTTTAATAGATAGAGTGATTCAAGAGGAAGGTTTATATGTATAATACATGCATAATATAACCGTGCGAAGCCGGAGCGGGTCGCTAGTAAACCATAAGTTTGACGACCCAGTTGGCACAATGGTCACCATGCCGGATTGCCAAACACAGGGTCGCGGGTTCGATTCCCGCCTCAGACATGTATTTATGCTTAGATATTTGTCCGTGGTCTGGTTGTTTCTATGTATTTTATGTATATATTTATAAAAGAAAGGTATATAAGTAGTATATCCGTTGACTAGCACCCATAACACAAGTCTAGTTACTTAGTTTGGGGCTAGATGGCGATGTGTGGAATGTCCTGCAATATTTATTTATTTATTATTTATTTATAAACCGCCATTTACCCTTCATTCATGTATTTTTACCACTAGCGCCATCTAATTTTTTGCATTTGTTTTTGCGTCGGGGTTAAAAAAGAATACAGTGGTGCGCGAGTCCGACTCGCACTTGACCGGTTTTTTGTGTTCAAAATTGGTACAGAATTTTATTTAAAGAGTATTTGTATCCATCTTCAGCAAAGTTAACTCGATGTCTGACTTTTTTCGGTCAAGGTCCCAAACTTTGGTACTTAAGGTGAAAGGGTACCTGCGCTCTCTCCATACAAACATAGTCGACTGTTTCCTCCCTGGATAATGACACTAGCACAAATATTTTTGTTGCATAAAACCTATAACTGCCATGACTATGCCCCTATGTCTTGGTTTTTTCATTTTCTAATTATATAGAAATTCAGATTTAAAAATTAAAAACATAGGGACATGGTCATGGTAGTTATAGGTATTATGCAACAAAAATATTTGCTCAAGTGTTATTATCCAGGGAGGAAACAGTAGACTACGTTTGTATGGAGAGAGCGCCCGGTACCCCTTCCTCTTAACAAAATGTCAAAAAATCAGGTTTAAAAAACCGTTTCGGTACATCGCCAACTCACGATACGACGGACGGACGATAATTTTACGTGATAACGTCCTAAGAAAACATTATATTGCTATGGTTACCATTTTCTCAAGAAAACTCACGTTCCTGGAACGCGATGACGTCACTCTTTTTAGTGAGTGCTGCCGGTGTTTATCCATTAATAAGACGTTATAATGTCAAAATAGAGAAACTACTTAAAAACAAGTCATTAAATAAAGCTATAATGTCAATCTGAAAAACAATTGATTTAGGTAAGTAGGTATTATTTTCATGTTATTTTGACACTAGGTTTAGGTTTTTTAAATGCCCCTTAAGAGGAAAGGGTACCGGGGGCTTTCTCCATACAAACTACTACAAACGTAGTCGACTGTTTTCTCCCTGGATAATGACACTAGAGCAAATATTTTTGGTGCATAAAACTTATAACTGCCATGACCATGCCCCTATTTTGTGTTTTTTTTAATTTTTTAATTTTTTAAATTTTAATTTCTATGATAATTAGAAAATGAAAAAAACCAAAACATAGGGGCATAGTCATGGCAGTTATAGGTTTTAGGGCACAAAAATATTTGTGCTAGTGTTATTATCCAGGGAGGAAACAGTCGACTACGTTTGTATGGAGACCGCGCAGGTACCCTTTCACCTTAAACTGAAAGGTAAAATCTATAAAACCGTGTTAAGACCTGTCGTCATATATGGATCGGAATGCTGGGCCGTAGAGAAGAAGGATGAGAGATGATTGCATGCAGCGGAAATGAGAATGTTGAGATGGATGTGTGGAGTAACGAGGATGGATAAAATAAGGAATGAGTATATTAGAGGAAGCCTGAAAGTAGCACAGGTTGCTGAAAAAGTAAAAGGGAACCGTTTAAGTTGGTATGGACATATGATGAGAAGAGAAGAGACGCATGTAACTATGAGAGTGATGAGTATGAATGTAGAGGGATGGAGAGGAAGAGGACGACCTAAGAAAAGATGCTAGGTTTTTTACATATCTTTTAGTGGCCCTTATTTGTCGCATGTAAGTTATTTTCCACCTAGAAACTTGCTTCAAAGTTTGGTGGATTTTTTGTAATCTTTGCCTATTTTCTTTTAATAAACGATTTATTTATTTATTGACGTGACAACGTTTTATAAATTGGTTTGCCGGGTGACACTTCAAGAAACTGCGTTACGCTCCGCTGACGTTATGCGCTCACAATGAGAGCGAGTGAGAGGCACGCGGGCATGGTTAGCCCGCCTAAGAGCGAGAGAGACAGACATAAAAAGTGAAAGGCACGCGTCCCTTCCACTCGAGCACAGTTGTTGTCACGTAAAACTTTCGCCCGTATACCGACTTTACAGGCAACCAGTTTTTTTATTTATTTATTAGTAATAGGTACAATAACAGGAACTCTTTAGCATTTTTTCTAATTAAATTAATCGTTATTTTTTATAATAAGCTTAGATTATAACTTTATGAATAATATATTTATTTACAGAGTAAAAACAATAAAAATAAAATATTTATTTTTTACCTGACTACGGCAATGTCAAAAGAACATTGGCTTTTTAGCCCGTGTTTATAATGTACCTACTAGCGACCCGCCCCGGCTTCGTACGACTATATACCTTCCTCTTGAATCACTCTATCTATTAAAAAAACCGTATCAAAATGCGTAGTTTTAAAGATCTAAGCATACATAGGGACAGACAGCGGAAAGTGACTTTGTTTTATACTATGTAATGATGATATATTATACATGTAACATATATAAACCTTCCTCTTGAATCACTCTATCTATTAAAAAAAACCGCATCAAAATCCGTTGCGTAGTTTTAAAGATTTAAGCATACAAAGGGATATAGGGACAGAGAAAGCGACTTTGTTTTATACTATGTAGTGATGATAGAGATGATGTCCCAGACAGTAAAGCGCCTTGAATTCCATGGACGCTGTCCCCCTTATTCCAAAACGAGGTCGGGGGGTCCGAGATGTAGATTTAAACCTTAGATTTCGACACTGATTTACTCGTGAACTATAGTCTAAACACTATCCCTATAGATTATAAAGGGAACTATAGTCTAAACACTATCCCTATCAATTATTTAGGGATAGTGTTTAGACTATAGTTCACGAGTAAATCTGTGTCTAAATCTAAGGTTTAAATCCACATCTCGGACTATCCTTAAACCTCGTTTTGGAATAAGGGGGTCAAGGTATAAAATATTAATCTATACTAATATTATAAAGCTAAAGAGTTTGATTGTTTGTTTGAACGCGCTAATCTCAGGAACTACTGGTCCGAATTGAATTCGTGTCCGATAGTCCCTTTATCGAGAAAGGCTTTAGGCTATAAAACATCACGCTGCGACCAATAGGAGCGAAGAATCAGTGGGAAATATGGGAAAAAAGAGAAAATTATTTGTCTTTGACGGCTTCCGTTGTTTGTTTGAACGCTCTTATCTCAGGAACTACATAGGTTCGAATTGAAAAAATCTTTTTGTGTTGGATAGTCCATTTATCGAGGAAGGCTTTAGGCTATATAACATCACGCTGCGACCATTGGTCCCAGCGTGATGTTATATAAGCTTCAGAACATTCAAACAACATAACATAACATTTCAAAAACAGTTAAAAATAAACGGGAAAAATTATTCATCTTTGACAGCTTCCGTTGTTCGTTTGAACGCTCTTATCTCAAGAACTACTGGTTCGAATTGAAAAAATCTTTTTGTGTTGGATAGTCCATTTATCGAGGAAGGCTTTAGGCTATATAACATCACGCTGCGACCATTGGTCCCAGCGTGATGTTATATAAGCTTCAGAACATTCAAACAACATAACATAACATTTCAAAAACAGTTAAAAATAAACGGGAAAAATTATTCATCTTTGACAGCTTCCGTTGTTCGTTTGAACGCTCTTATCTCAAGAACTACTGGTTCGAATAGAAAAAATATTTTTGTGTTGGATAGTCCATTTATCGAGAAAGGATATATGCTACTATTATCCCGATATCCCTACGGGATCGGGAGTTACGCGGGTGAAACCGCGAGGCGCAGCTTGTCTAAACTAATATTATAAAGTTGAAGAGTTTGTTTTGCACAGCCTAAACCGCTGATCGTAGAGACCTGAAACTTGGAGGGTGTGTTCTTTGTATGATGTAGGCATCCGATAAGAAAGGATTTTGACAAATTCAACCCCTACGCGGACAAAGCCGCGGGTGAAAGCCAGTCTCTTGTTATATTCGAATGTCATGCATAATTTTAGCAATAAACAGTTATTATGCTACTGTATTCGTCAGTTTAAATTATCAGCTGTGTATACACAAGGAAGCATTGTGTATTAATTATATCATTTGACATTGGGTTCAACGCCTATTTGTGTATTCTTTGTAATTAATATTATGCATTAAGAGGAAAGGGTACCGGCTCTCTCTCCATACAAACGTAGTCGACTGTTTCCTCCCTGGAAAATGATACTAGAGCAAATATTTTTGTAGAATAAAACTTATAACTATGACCATGCCCCTATGTCTTACTTTTTATATACTTAATAGCGACCCGCCCCGGCTTCGCACGGCTATATTATGCATGTATTATACATATAAACCTTCCTTTTGAATCACTCTATCTATTAAAAAAACCGTATCAAAATCCGTTGCGTAGTTTTAAAGATTTAAGCATACAAAGGGAAATAGGGACAGAAAAAGCGACTTTGTTTTATACTATGTAGTGATTAGTTTTTTAACTCTTTCTTTCTATTATAATTAGAAAATGAAAAAATCAAGACAAAGGGGCATAGTCATGGCA
The DNA here is from genome assembly GCA_907269075.1 of Idaea aversata. NCBI lineage: Eukaryota > Metazoa > Arthropoda > Insecta > Lepidoptera > Geometridae > Idaea > Idaea aversata. Next base: position 4,072,269 of record OU026112.1, on the reverse strand, counting down.
GTTATAAGTTTTATGCAACCAAAATATTTGCTCTAGTGTCATTACCCAGGGAGGAAACAATCGACTACTTTTTTATGAAGAGAGCGCCGGTATGTAGAGAGAGTGCCGGTACCCTTTTGTCTTGATCTATACATATAAAATCCTTTGTCCTGACTGACTGTCTGATCCACGCACAGTCTAAACCGCTGATCGTAGAGACCTGAAACTTAGAGGGTGTGTTCTTTGTATGACGTAGGCATCCGATAAGAATTAAGAATTTTCCGAAATTCTACCACTTAGGGAATGAAAATGAGGGGCAAAGTTTGTATGGGACAATGTGATTCCTTGGTATATTTTTAACATTTACGCGGACAAAGTCGCGGGCAAAAGCTAGTAATTTTATATGTAACTTATTACAGTAAAACGCCAAAAATAAAAATAGATAGTTAAATTATTAAGAGGAAAGTTCAATGTTTGTAACGAATAGGCTCCGAAACTACTGGATCGCTTTTGATGAAACTTGGTATGAGGATACATTGATTCATTGACAGTAACATAGGCTACTTTATATCCCGATATTTTTACGGGATCGGGACTTACACGGGTTAAACCGCAGTTCACAGCTAAAGTCTACATACAATATTACAAACAGCAAGGTTTTCTGTTTATAACGAATAGGCTCCGAAACTACAGGACTGATTTAGATGAAACTTGGTATGAGGATACATTGATTCATTGACAGTAACATAAGCTACTTTTTATCCCGATATTCTCACGGGATCCGGAGTTACGCGGGGGAAACCGCTGAGCGCTGGTAGTACTATAGTAAAATTATAAACTAAACGTTTTGCTTCGTCATTCCTATTCCATAGACATTCCACACATCGCCATCTAGCCCCAAGCTAAGTAACTAGACTTGTGCTATGGGTGCAAGACAACGGATATACTACCTATATACTTTTCTTTTGTAAACATATACTTATAATACATAGAAACAACCAGACCACAGACAAATATCTATAAGCATAAATACATGTTTGAGGCGGGAATCGAACTCGTATCGAGTTCGGTGTTTAGCAGTACGGCATGGTGACTATTGTGCCAAATAGTTGCCGGCGTCTGTCTTTCTGAAGGTCGTGGGTTCGAATCCGGGCCGGCCGTGCACCGATAGATTTTTCTTAAGAAAAATTGATGTGCGCTAATTGACATTGCTCTTACGGTGAAGGAAAACATCGTGATGAAACCCGCGGCTTAGTTGGCTCCAGAAGTATTGACAAGTTCTCTCCGCTGGACATGGTCGACTAAGCTGAGAGGGTAGTAGGTGCTGGGCAAGCCTACTCCATCTTCACGCAAAAAGGACCCAATTAAAAAGAGTCTAATTGCGGAAAACAGCCCGTATACAAGTACAAGTAACGTCTTATTTATTTATTTATAACAAAACCGGCCAAGTGCGAGTCGGACCCACGCACGAAGGGTTCCGTACCAAGTTGTATGGGAGTCCCACTTAATATTTTGTTTCTGTTTTCAGTATTTGTTGTTATAGCAGCAACATAAATACATCATCTGTGAAAACTCCAACTGTCTAGCTATCACGGTTCATGAGATACAGCCTGGTGACAAACGGACGGACACTGAAATCTTTGTAATAGCCTAATTATTTAATCCTTTTTAGTGCCGCTGTCACTGAAAATTCTACTCCATGAGGCGAAAACGACTATTTCTTCAAATTGCAACCTGTACCTAATCGTAACCCATTGAGGAGTTTGGTGATGAGAAGTTGTTTCAGATGCTCCATTCATCGATACCTAATGTATGGGCCAATTCTACTAGTGGAAATGGAAAACTGAGCAATTTGATAAATCTCGCTTTGCAAATCTGTTCATCACTCCAAAGATCCTCATCAGATCTTCATTTAGGATAGGGTTTCTATCAACATTTAATCAAACCAGTCCGGCGAGACGAAAACGACTATTTTATTCAAATTGTAACCTGTAATCGTAACCGATTGAAGAGTTGTCTGTTGAGAAGGTGGTTTCAGATATTCCATTTATCGGTAACTATTAGTTTATGGGCCAATTCTACTAGTGGAAATCGAAAACTGAGCAATTTGCTGCACTCTCGAGGTGTAATTCTGTTCATCACTCCGAAGATCCGCATCAGATCTTCATTCAATTTTTATGGGACCACCTGTGCGTTATTCCCTTTCAAACAAAAAAAGAATTTTCCAAATCGGTCTAGGCGTTTTCGAGTAATCGGGGAACATACTTTAAAAAAATAATCCCGATGAATTTAGAACCTTCTCCTTTTTTTTGAAGTCGGTTAAAAAAACTTACAAGTGTAAAAAAAATGATGGAATCACGTGCGTGTCCATCTGTTACTTTTTATAAGTGTTTCTGAAGAAAGATATTAATTTAGCCAATGATTGGTGTTGTTGCCATGCATCCATTATATCAGAGACGAAATAAATTGGCGATCAATATAGTCTTGATAGGTATACTTACATTTAGGCTATATCTTTATACACTTGCAGCTTTTAGGTCTTAATTATGAACCCAAAAAAAATTTGCTAAAGGTCAGATGTATGTAGTGAGTCGTGTGAAAACCTTGTAGGGTATAGCTTTATCAGATTTAGTTCCAACAAAGAACAAACTATTTAGTCGGCCACAAGACGAGAAAGTACCGAAAAGATACGGTTATGAAATCAAAATTTCTGACTTTTTTTTAGCCTTTTTAGTGCATATGTTTTTGAGGACGTTTTGGTAGATTGAAACGCTTTTGAGGTGCAATTCTGTTAATCACTCCAAAGATCCTCTTCAGATCTTCACCAAATTTTTAAGTTTCATCAAAATAGGTCCAGTAATTTCGTAGCCTTATAATCTTACGAAATACTAGCCTGGTTTTGTGGTTATCCAAGTTTGTCTTGCGATTAACGATTGTGATATTGTGAATGGATTTTGGTCAATCAAAAAGGTAACATTGGACAGATGTTCAAAGCCTTTTGTGTCCGAATGATGACGGTTTTAAATAACAGATGGTCGTTTTATTGGCCGAACAAAATTACTACAAAACATCTTTTTAAGTAACCTATTTCTGTTGCTGCTATATCAACAAATACTAAAAACAGAAAAAAAAAAAAAAATAGTCGGACGACAAATTGTCGTCCGACATTTGTCGTCCAACAAATAGTCGTCCGACATTTGTCGTCCAACAAATTGTCGTCCGACATTTGTCGTCCGTCAATAGTCGTCCGACAAATAGTCGTCCGACATTTGTCGTCCGTCAATAGTCGTCCGACATTTGTCGTCCGACATTTGTCGTCCGTCAATAGTCGTCCGTTAAAAAATACCATATGTACGTCTTAATACACTCACAGCCAAATTAAAAACAGTAGGCCCAGGCATACATTTTCGCCGCGCCGTAGAGAGGGGATAGCTGTCTACTCTCCATCCGTCTTACGCTTTTTCGATCAGGTCACGTGTCCTGACGCGAGTTTAAGATTTTATACCCATTACAGAAAAAGTGCTCAACGCCGCTAAAGAAGTTTTCACTTCAAAAATTATACTTCTAGAAGTTATACGTCCGTCTGTCTGTCCTTCCATCCGATATTTATTTTGCTTCAGCCTGTTACTTAGTGTAACAGTGATGCGCGCGCATCTTAAAAATTCACTCTCGCAGTTTCGACCTATTTTAGTTTTGGGTTGCCATCTGGCGGGTGTGACAGTGGTCAAACCTATAATTTTAAGTTGCCGAACCATCTGAAGCCTATACTATCGATTGGCCTATCGATAGCTCAAAACGTGGCAATACTATCGATACAATCGATAGTAGATATTGTTTTTTTTTTTCTTCAGTTATGGCTTCGCACGGTTTGTGCATATAGCCAGTATCAAGTAATATTTTGCATCAAGTTATGGCCCGATTTACAGAAATCGGGCTCAAAGTGTTTCAAGATGGTCAAGTCGTCAAGTCACAGTTTGTCAAGTCAGGGGTCATAGTAAAGCGGTGGCTACTTTACTATAACCTTGTAGGAGATTTTGGAGGCAACGAGAAAAGTCCATGTTTGACACTGATTTTTACTTTCACTACACTTGTGCACTTTCACAGAACTAAATTAGATAACTTTCCACCAGAATTATACAATTTAACTCGGTTTACAACTAAGTTTCGTGTAAATAAAACTGCAGCACGACATGTTGTTGGCTCGTTGCCGCCAAAACTCGTAGATATTGTTGCTCGCGAAGAATAAACTATCGTAAAATAAAAAAAACACTATTGGCATACTGCGTTTTAGGTACTCAGCGACTAAATGATCGATACTATCAATTGTATTGCCAGTATCGATACTATAGATAGTTTTTTATTTACGAGCAACAATACTATCGATAGTATTGCCTCACTTTGAGCTATCGATACTATCGATAGGCTATCGATACTATCGATTTTTAATGAACTATCGATAGATTATCAATTATTCAGCGATAATCAACTATCGATTGGCAACACACTATCATTATGTAAAAATGGGTGCGTGTACTTGTACGCGCGTGAGAAGTTATAAGTACTTCTAGAAGTTATACGTCCGTCTGTCTGTCTCTCTGTCTTATTTATTTTGCGGGCAGCTTGAACCTGTTACTTAAGTGCTACAGTGATGAGCGTGCATCTTTAAATTTCACTCTCGCAACTTCACCCTGTTTTACTTTTGAGTTACGCAGCTGCAACATTTGTGACTTTTGTGTTACAGTGATGCGCGCGTATATTAAAATTTCACCCTTATCATATTTTCATAACGCGCCTAAAGAAGTATAACTTAAAAAATAATTATTATTAATATTAATACCTACTATGAATGTATGTCTGAATTAAATATTTTCAGTACAGTACAAGTATGTTTACGTGATCGGGTGAATCCGTGGGGCGATCCTAGTCACCCATAAAGTAATTCAAAGACAGTCAATTCATGCAAAAATATAATCTTCAATCGTTATTGTTGAATGCATTCCACTTGACTGGGCAGCCATTTTGTTTTGTTTCTTTTTTTTTCTTTCTTTTTTTGTGGTAGCGGTGTCTCTTTATTTCTTCGAATAGCCGATGGGATGTGTAGGGTTCCTTATGGAAATTAAAATCTATAAAAAATGGTTAAATAAAAAATAAAAAATGATAATTTTATGTGATAAAGTAATAAGACAACGATGAAAAAATAAAAAATAAATTGTTATTCCTTATTTTTTTAGTTTTTTTATTTTGTCTTTTTAATTTTTTTTTCTATAATACCTAGTAAGTCTTCTATTCGTCACTCGTCAGCTCGTCACCATAACACAAGCCCAGATTAGCGATATTATTATTAAATACTCTGTTTCCTAAGTTACCATGACGCGTCTGGTCATATGACGCACGACGTCACACAATATTACATGTGATATTACCGCTTTTGTGTGAATGCAGGCTACGGAGAGTGTTCCAATAGCAACCCATAAACAAGTGCAAATAAAAGGCTACGGAACCCTACTCTATAAGAAAGAAACACCCTTTATTATTTAATATACTAACCGTATTGTTAGAGGAATTGACACCTCATTCTCACGTGGAGCACCCTTTGTTAAAGTGGCGAAATGACGGATGATTAGCTTTTATTTAAAGGGTGTTGTTTTTATACAAAAAGTTTAAAGAGTTTATACTGATGAGAAGTGATGAAATGATAATTTTTTTTATCCTTATTAATTATGTAATATGTTAATTATTTTCCTTTATATATTTTTGACGTGACAACGTTTTATAAATTGGTTTGCCGGGTGACACTTCAAGAAACTGCGTTACGCTCCGCTGACGTTATGCGCTCACAATGAGAGCGAGTGAGAGGCACGCGGGCATGGTTAGCCCGCCTAAGAGCGAGAGAGACAGACATAAAAAGTGAAAGGCACGCGTCCCTTCCACTCGTTGTTGTCACGTAAAACTTTCGCCCGTATACCGACTTTACAGGCAACCAGTTTTTTTTTTCTTTTTTACCATTATACTTTTTTTCCTTTATATAAGTCTTCTATTCGTCACTCGTCACCATAACACAAGCTATATTATTATTACAATGCGCGGTATTATTGATGCTTGCATGGTGCTGTGATGTCATGCCATGTTCCCGGAACGGAACGTGACATGACGTCACACTTTTTTGTGAATGCAGTGTTCATCAATTCACAAGACGTTATCATTTCAAAACTGCTGATTTTTGAACTGACATAACCTCGAAAATTAAAAAAATAAATTGAGAGGTGTCAAGGGACACCCGGATAGAACGAAGTTCCTTTCGATTAAATTAGTGAAGGAATTGTAACAATACTTTTTTTGTAAATAATCGTCGCGACACCACCCTGTTCAATGCGAAATAGAAAGACGAAACGAAAATAACTGGCTTGCTTTCTATGAGAGAGAGAAAGAGAAAGAGAGAGAGAGAAAGAGAAAGAGAGAGAGGCAGACAGAGAAACACGCGCACGCCTCACGGCTTACAACTATAGCAAAAAGTGTCGTTACAACTTGTGTCGTTACAACTTTTGGTCTTTATTTTTTTTTCCGTCTAGCCCCCTTTCGCAACGCGCGATAAGGAACTATCGTTCCAAAAAAATATAAAGGAAAAACAAAAAAAAAACTTTTCATCGTTTTCGCGTTATCACGTAAAAATACCGACTTTACAGACAACCACATTTTTTAATAAGCAAGTTGAATTTAAAAACATCTCGTATAGCAAAAGGCCGCCCAGGTAGCGGCTGTTCTATGTTTACCGAATACTCAGCCAGGACAATTGTAAAAGAACAAATACTTCAAGACATTAGATGGTATGGTCATATTTTTAACTGATTCTAAAGGGGGGTGGCTTGCGTGAGAATGTTCTTATATATATTTAGCTATATACTAAATAAATAAATAAATATTTCAGGACATATTACACATCGCCATCCAGCCCCAAGCTAAGCAACTTAATGCTTGTGTTATGGGTGCCAGATAACGGATAAACTACTTATATACTTTTTTTTTTTTTTGTAAATATATACATATTATACATATAGGAAACACCCAGAACCAGAAACAAGAATTTATGGTCAGCATAAAGCATAGCATAGCAGCATACTGGTTAAATGCATTTAAGAGATAATCAAACATTTATGTGAACTAGGACCTGAAAACCGCTATCCCTTTCCCACGCGTGCGCCGCATGATGATTCTATCCCTTTCCCCCGCGCGCCGCGAAATTGTCGTTTTAACTGTTTTATGTAATTAAAAGACTCACGTCTATTTTAGTGAAAAACCATCTGTACTACCTTATGGGATTTGATGTAAAGTTTATGAATAAATACATTTTGTACTTGTTTTTTCTTTACAATCGCCGTAAAATTGAAAAAGCTCAAAAAGATTGACGATTTTTTAGGATTTTCACGGTTTTTTTCTATCGAGGCAAATCACTCTAACCGTGTTTCGAAGTGTATGACAATACAAAGCATTTCTTCACCTTTACGACAGTAGGAATATCATTCTATGGATTTTAGTTGTTGATACCTAAAAACTGTTTTTAAGACACCTTTATCGCGCTTCTGTCTTACCACTTCGTCTTAACAGATAATTTGGTTGACTGGCACAATCTACATTCTACACTAACTCCACACTAATTTATAATAAAAGTTTTATTTTTGTAACGAATAGGCTCAGAAACTACTGGACCGATTTTGATGAAACTTGGTATGAGGATACATTGATTCATTGGGAATAACATAGGCAATTTTTATTCCGATATTCCCAAGGAATCGGGAGTTACGCGGATGAAACCGCGAGGTGATGATAGTAAAATAATAAAGAGGAAAGATTTTTTTATTTTGTTTGTAACGAATAGGCTCAGAAACTACAGGACCGATTACGATGAAACTCGGTATCTGAATAGCTGGGAACCTGAATTAACACATAGGCTACTTTTTATCCCGATATTCCCATGGGATCGGGACTTACGCAGGTGAAATCGCAGGGCGCAGGGCGCAGCTGGTATAAAAAGGTATAAAATAAAACTACCACACGTACAAAGTCGTAAGCAACAGCTAGTTATAAAAATAAAAAACTACATCCATTGTGAAGTGGTTATATTTAACAATTATTTTAAGGTGAAAGGGTACCGGGCGCTCTCTCCATACAAACGTAGTCGACTGTATCCTCCCTGGATAATGACACTAGCACAAATATTTTTGTGCCATAAAACCTATAACTGTCATGACTCTGCCCCTATGTTTTGGTTTTTCATTTTCTAATCATCATAGAAATTAAGATTTAAAAAAAAAAAAAAAAAAACAAACAAAAAAATAGGGGCATGGTCTTGGCAGTTATAAGTTTTATGCATCAAAAATATTTGCTCTAGTGTCATTATCCAGGGAGGAAACAGTCAAATACTAATTATCATAGAAATTAAGATTAAAAAAATAAAATAAAAATAACAAAAATTAGGGGCATGGTCGTGGCAGTTATAAGTTTTATGCAACAAAAATATTTGCTCTAGTGTCATTATCCAGGAAGGAAACAGTCGACTACGTTTGTATGGAGAGAGCGCAGGTACCCTTTCACCTTAACAATTATTTTAAGAAAAGAATGCAACGGGAGTGCTAGTTTTTGCGCGATACACCATGGCGGCGCGGGCGAGACGCGGCTGCGCGGAGTGCGCGGGCGCAGCCGATCGTGCGGAAATTATTTTTAGATTTAAGTATTTTACTGTTGCTATCCGTCTGTGTATTGTTTTACTGAATGAATGTGTTGAGCGATAGCCTGACAAGTTTCGTACCTCAAAAAAAAAGGAACCCTTATAAGATCACTTGTCCGTCTGTCTGTCTGTCCGTGTTTCTTAAATAAATATTGAGCGATAAGGCCGCCCTTTGTAACACTTAGACTTAAGCTTTGTTTTTATTTATTGTTATTTGAAAATGGTGTTTACAATAAAGAATTTATCTATCTATCTATTGCAGGACATTCTACACATCGCCATCTAGCCCCAAGCTAAGTAACTAGACTTGTGTTATGGGTGATAGACGACGGATATACCTACTACTTTTATACTTTTCTTTTGTAAATATATTATACATACTAGCTGCGGCCCGCGGTTTCACCCGCGTAAGTCCCGATCCCGTAGGAATATCGGGATTAAAAGTAGTCTATGTGTTAATCCAGGTCTTCAGCTATCTAGTTACCGAGTTTCATCGCAATCGGTTTACTAGGTTTTGCATGAAGGAGTAACAAACATACACACACACATACAAACTTTCATATTTATAATATTAGTAGGATAGGATTAATACCTACATAGAAACAACCAGACCACAGACAAATATCTAAGCATAAATATTTGTCTGAGGCGGGAATCGAACCCGCAACCCTGAGTTTGGCAGTCCGGCATGGTGACCATTGTGTCAACTGGGTCGTTTTTATATTTGGAATGAAACCACTGAACAGATTTAGAAAAATGGTTGCATTCCGGTAGTGCCGACAGAATTGAAACCTAATTTTAAAAAAAAACTTAAAACTAAAAAAAAAGCTTGTTTACTAAACAACTACAATAAAAAAATATATAAACATGCATATATACTCTGTAGCTGCGTCTCGTAACGGTGTCGCGAGTTCAGAGATTTTATCTCATCTATACTATAATATTATAAAACTGAAGATTTTTAATGTTTGTTTGTTTGAACGCGCTAATCTCAGGAACTACTGGTTCGAATTGAAAAAATATTTTTGTGTTGGATAGTCCATTTATTAAGGCTATAGGCTTCTTTTCGTTTTGATATTCCCACGGGATCGGGAGTTACGAGGGTGAAACCGCGGAGCGCTGCTAGTCTAAAGAAAGAAAGAAAGAAAGAAAGAAAGAAAGAAAGAAAGAAAGAAAGAAAGAAAGAAAGAAAGAAAGAAAGAAAGAAAACATTTATTTGGACAAGCACACGACATAAGACAATCAGAAAAGTAGTAACAAACATAAAAGCACTAAAACAAAAGTTTAAAAAATAATAATAAAAACAAAAAAAAAATTAATAGGCAAAAAGAAATATATAAAGAAGAAATAAGATCTAAGGAGCCGTGGAGGAGTCTAAAAATATGCGTACCGCGCTAAATGAAGTTTTCACTTCAGAAAAACTTGGTTAGAGTGGTTAGAGCTACTTTCATCCCAATATTCCTACGGGACCGTCACGCTACGAAATCGCGACGGGGCTAGTAATAAATATTACTTAAATAAAACGTAATACGATGATATAAAAATGCTGGACCGATAATTATGTGTTACATAGTTTGCTTTCTTGTAATTTCACCAGTTCCAGCGCGGAACGAGACGTTGGTGGCTGAGTTGGAATTAAGTTCGTTATCTAGTTAAAGATATACTATATTTTTTCGCTAGCTTATATTAGGCCACATTAGGCGTAGAATAACTGAAGCGTAAAATGTACAATTAGTAAAAAACAATTAAGAAAACGATAAAAAAAATAGTTTTTTGTTATTCCTTTATACAGGGTTATTGGTGATTATACTAGCAACCCATTGAGGGCTACTTCTGTGCACCAAAACAAGCAACTTTTGTTCTACGACTTTTGGAAATTCGATTTTTTTTTGGAGTTTACTCCAGAATCGATTTTCATATATAAGGCGCCCGGTATGAGAAAAATCCGAGGGGTAAAACCTACTAACAAGTAACGAAATCGTGTCACGTTTTTGGTGCGCACCTTTAGTGCGCAACTTTCTAATTTGGCTGTGATACATAAGGAGTAAACTCCAGTCGTGCGTCGGAGCTGACACACACACTTTTTTTTTTTTAAATTTGGAGGTTAGTTTTACCTGAAAATCAGCTGTTCCATACATGGACAGGTCATTAACCTTAAGATTTTACTTTTTTTTAAGTTGTATCTATTGTTCTTAGTCTGACTGAACTTTGTTTTAAAAAAAAATGTGAGCCGTCACGGGACGCCTGGCAGATGTGAAACATCGACATTATTTTGTAAAAGTAATATGCAGAAAAGAACAGGATTGTGATAGAATCGCACAGTCGATTACGGTGTGTACATCGTACACACTACTGCATATAGACTGTATATATGTATATACCATCATACTATAGCGGCATGTGTCGCCACGCCATAAATCGGTTTTACGTGCGGCTATACTAGATGTTTCACATCAAAAATCTGCTGTTTTTCGAATTAACATAACCTCAAAAGTTTCATATTATTTTCGAATTTAAGGTGCACAGAAGTAGCCCTCAACGGCTTGCTAGCATAATTACCAATCACCCTGAACTAATTTATTGCTTAATTTCCCTATAATATGTCATCATCTCACCTGCCTTTATTGGAACACAAGCTTAACATCGTACGATTTCAGCATACCTTAGCCACCTAGCTCAGTTGCATTTTGACCGCGGTAGTGACCGCACGTGCGTGCTCCGCGAAACTTTAACACGTGAAAAATGTCTCGTATCGAATTGGGAGGTTTGTGATTTTTGGAATTGTGAAAGTTTTGGATTGTTTTTTTGTGATTTTTTGCGGTTTGGAAAGAGGTTTGTTGTTTTTTTTTTTAATGATGTTTATTTTAACTGTTAAATTTTTAAAACGGGATGTTTTTTTTTGTGTTTTTATCAGTAAATATCCCGTTTTATGTAATTTTATTAAAATCAAAATCGGTAAAACAGATTAATTAGATCACTTTCTTGTCCGTCTGTCTGTTTTTAATGTTATCATAAAAGTTAATTGTTTTTTTAAGTACATAATTACATTTTTGATTAATTTATTTTTTGTGGGTTTTGTCATAATGTCTTTTTTTTTCGATTTTTTATAATTGATTGATAACAGTTTTTGAAACTAACACGATATAAACCGATATTTTTTTTTAATTACCTAGAAATATTAAGTATCTACTCAATTAAAAATATTTAAATTTCATTCAAAATCACTATCACTATCAATACATAGTATAAAATAAAGTCACTTTTCGCCGTCCCTATGTCCCTTTGTATGCTTAGATCTTTAAAACTACGCAACGGATTTGAATGTTTTTTTTTAATAGATAGAGTGATTAACGAGGAAGGTTTTTTAGATAAATACATGCATAATACAGCCGTGCGAAGCCGGGGCGGGTCGCTAGTAATAAAATAATTTGAAGTGAGAATCGAACTAGCAACGTTATGCGTCGCAGGTAATGTAATTAGCAATAATTAAAGAGAGGATCAATTTTATAGGTTTTAGTAGTTTGAAGATTATGTTCTTTTACAAAATAATGTTAAATTTCAAAATTTAACTAGGTATTTTTTACGAAAAGTTTAATAAATGGTACCCGAATAACGCGGAGTGTTAATTTAATTTTACATCACTAAATATTGCGAAATTAATTTTATTGGCTTACTATCGACTCGCCCCGGCTTCGCACGGCTTTATTATGCATGTATTATACATATAAACCTTCCTCTTGAATCACTCTATCCATTAAAAAAACCGCATCAAAATCCGTTGCGTAGTTTTAAAGACTTAAGCGTACAAAGGGATATAGGGACAGAGAAAGCGACTTTGTTTTATACTATGTAGTGATCTTATACAGCGCTTGGCGTAATTCCTAATCCCGTGGGAATATCGGGATAAAAAGTACCCTATGTTATTCCCAATGAATCAATGTATCCTCATACCAAGTTTTATCAAAATCGGTCTAGTAGTTTTGGAGCCTATTCGTTACAAACAAACAAAAAATCTTTCCTCTTTATAATATTACTAGCGACCCGCTCCGGCTTCGCACGGCTATATTATGCATGTATTATACTATAAACCTTCCTTTTGAATCACTCTATCTATTAAAAAAAACCGCATCAAAATCCGTTGCGTAGTTTTAAAGATCTAAGCGGTCAAAGGGAAATAGGGACAGAAAAAGCGTCTTTGTTTTATACTATGTAGTGAAGTGTAGATTAAAATAAAGTCTCTAATCAAAAACACAAAAAAAATCAATAAAAAAATTCAAAAAAAAATAACAAAAAAATAATAATTTTTCAACGGTTTCTTATGACGTTATCACGTAAAATTATAGTCCGTAAACCGATGTTACAGACAAGAACCATTTATTTTTTTCTGCGTACAAAATAACACCATTTTAAAAATCAACTAATCATTACTTAAGTATGTTTTGATAGATGTTTGTAGAGACGTAAAAGTAACGTTTTGTGAATGAATTTCACCTAATTCTAACATACAATGAGGAATAATTAACATCTTCATTAGTATTGTAACATACTTACTGCGTGGAATTTTGTTTGTAATTACTTACCTACTTACTTACTTGTAATCTATAATAATATCATAAATTTGAAGAGTTTGTTTATTTGAACGCGCTATTCTCCGGAACTACTGGTTCGAAATGAAAAAATATGTTTGTGTTGGATAGTCCATTTATCGAGGAAGGCTTTAGGCTATATAACATTACGCTGCGACTAAAAGGAGCGAAGAATCAGTGGGAAATGTGGAAAAAACGGGGACAATTATTAATTTTTGAGGGCTTCCGTTTTTCTTCGAGGAAGGCTTTAGGCTATATAACATTACGCTGCGACTAAAAGGAGCGAAGAATCAGTGGGAAATGTGGAAAAAACGGGGACAATTATTAATTTTTGAGGGCTTCCGTTTTGCTTCGAGGAAGGCTTTAGGCTATATAACATTACGCTGCAACCAATAGGAGTGAAGTATCAGTGGGAAATGTGGAAAAAACGGGGACAATTATTAATTTTTGAGGGCTTCCGTTTTTCTTCGAGGAAGGCTTTAGGCTATATAACATTACGCTGCAACCAATAGGAGTGAAGTATCAGTGGGAAATGTGGAAAAAACGGGGACAATTATTCATTTTTGAGGGCTTCCGTTTTGCTTCGAGGAAGGCTTTAGGCTATATAACATTACGCTGCAACCAATAGGAGTGAAGTATCAGTGGGAAATGTGGAAAAAACGGGGACAATTATTCATTTTTGAGGGCTTCCGTTTTGCTTCGAGGAAGGCTTTAGGCTATATAACATTACGCTGCAACCAATAGGAGTGAAGTATCAGTGGGAAATGTGGAAAAAACGGGGACAATTATTCATTTTTGAGGGCTTCCGTTTTGCTTCGAGGAAGGCTTTAGGCTATATAACATTACGCTGCAACCAATAGGAGTGAAGTATCAGTGGGAAATGTGGAAAAAACGGGGACAATTATTTATCTTTGAGGGCTTTCGTTGTTTGTTTCAACGCGCTGATCTCAGGAACTACCGTTTCAAATTGAAAAATTACTTTTGTGTTGGATAGTCCATTTATCAAGGAAGGTTTTAGGCTATGAAACATTACGCTGCGACCAATAAGAGCAAAGAATCAGTGGGAAATACGGAAAAAACGGGGAAAATTATTAATCTTTGAGGATTATCGTTGTTTGTTTGAACGCGCTGACCTTAGGAACTACTGGTTCGAATTGAAAAATTATTTTTGTTTTAGATAGTCCATTTATCGAGGAAGGCTATAGGCTACTTTTTATTTTGATATTCCCACGGGATCGGAAGTTACGCGGGTAAAACCGCGGGGCGCAGCTAGTTAGTATATAATTATCACGTACTTAACTTTACGTGGGGAACAAATGTCTTGCAATGGCGCCTCCGCCAGGTCGTGGCAGACTGGGTAGGTAGACCCAAGAAGTGCTGAGTAATTAGTACTGTTTCTCAAACTGAAAAATTCCGCGTTGCAATATTTCTATTCGCATTTTTCCTCAGTCTGGTTTCGACGACCCAGTTGGCACAATGGTCACCACGCCGGACTGCCAACACAGGGTTGCGGGTTCGATTCCCGCCTCAGACAAGTATTTATGCTTAGATATTTCTCTGAGGTCTGGTTGTTTCTATGTATTATAAGTATATATTTACAAAAGAAAAGTATATAAGTATGGTATATCCGTTGTCTAGCACCCATAACACAAGTCTAGTTACTTAGCTTGGGGCTAGATGGCGACGTGTGGAATGTCCTGCAATATTTATTTATTTATTTATTTGTTTTTATTTTATTTAACCGTGCCGCATTTTTTGACATTCGCAATTACCATAGTCGTAAATCCCTAATCGCTTTTCTATTTAATCTTTTATTCTTATACGCAATTATTTCCAGGAGCGTAATTACCTAATTAGTGTATTTCCTTAATCTTTTTTTTTTTTCGCGAAACTTGGTTTCATTTTGTCAGTTTTAATATGAGTGCTAATAACTAACCAAGATGCCGAAGATCGTGCGAAGTGGATGTGTAAAAGTTCGATGAATTCAAGTAATTTAAAAATCATCGAACGAACGAACCCTTCGATTTTTCGATACCCTTAATTACCGAATGAATGAATGACCGCCATTCCCGCCAAAATTAACGTCAAGTGTTAATTTAAACGCGTCAACTCGAAGGGCAGCGTTATTATTTCACATACAGCCAGTAATGAAATGTAAAAATAGGTTTCGAACGTTTTTGACTAGCCTACTTAAAATATAGATAAATGCGAAAGTCTGACTGGTTGTTTGTTATGCTACAACCAGATAGACTTTTACACATATGGCTGAAGCCATATTTACTGTTAAATCTTGTTCCTGAGGAAAATTCGAGGTCCTTGCGAGATCACTTGATTTTTACCAACAAATACGAAACAAAAAGACTGTCGAACGGAAACAAAAGACGATCGAAACGAAAGCAGAAGACGATGGAAACGGAAACAAAAGACGATCGAGACGAAACCGAAAGAGGATCGAAACGGAAACAAAAGACGATACTCTCACTCTTCGCTCTAGACCAATAATTTTTACCCGCAAATCATGAAACTGAGAACATTTTTATACCTATAGTGAGAGGGCTTGTTTGTGCCCTCAAATGTTCCCATTTATCTCCAAAGCGGCTGCAATTTAGATGCGGTACTGTGTACTTTAAATGTTTGTGCTGTAATTAATAGATAGATAGATAACTTTATTTGTACAACACAAAAAGTAATAGAACACGATATACACAAAGTAAACTAATAGTTAAAAGCAAAAAAAGTATAGCAAAAGTAATATGATTAAGAGGAAAGTATACCGGGGGCTCTCTCCATACAAACTATTACTAACGTAGTCGACTGTTTTCTCCCTGGATAATGACACTAGAGCAAATAAAACTTATAACTGCCATGAACATGCCCCTATTTTTTGTTTTTGTTTCTTTTTTTATTTTTTAATCTTAATTTCTATGATAATTAGAAAATGAAAAAAAAAACAAAACATAGGGGCATAGTCATGGCAGTTATAGGTTTTTTTCACAAAAATATTTGTGCTAGTGTCATCTACGTTTGTATGGAGAGAGCGCAGGTACCCTTTCACCTTAAGCAACATAAATTCAGCCACAGTTATGTTGCAAAGACCACAGATTTGTATTCAAAAAACGTGTTAGATACTGTTAACAATTATCGACGTTTTTATCAATCGGGAAATGCAATGTGCATTGTGCACTGCCAAGCTAATTTTAAATGTAGACTTTGGCAAATAGACTGTGAAATAAGGTCGATGTTCTAATACCTACCTTAAACTATAAGTACATAATATATTATGTATATAGTTAAATATGCTATTTACACAATATATTTACGAAAACTATAAAAATACATTAAAAAAACCGTTGCCGGCAGAAGAGAAAGCTTATAAAAAAAAACTCAATTTTTCATCGTTTTGTTATGACGTTATCACGTAAAATGATCTTTAGTAAACCGACTTTACAGACAACCATTTGTGTTTTTTTTTATTTATTTTTGAAGTGAAAACTTCTTGAGCGGCGTTGAGCACTTTTTCTGTAATGGGTATAAAATCTTAAACTCGCGTCAGGACACGTGACCTGATCGAAAAAGCGTAAGACGGATGGAGAGTAGACAGCTATCCCCTCTCTACGGCGCGGCGAAAATGTATGCCTGGGCCTACTGTTTTTAATTTGGCTGTGAGTGTATTAAGACGTACATATGGTATTTTTTAACGGACGACTATTGACGGACGACAAATGTCGGACGACTATTGACGGACGACAAATGTCGGACGACTATTTGTCGGACGACTATTGACGGACGACAAATGTCGGACGACAATTTGTTGGACGACAAATGTCGGACGACTATTTGTTGGACGACAAATGTCGGACGACTATTTGTCGTCCGACTATTTTTTTTTTTTCATCTAAAACTCTTTTTGCGTATGTTCTCGCGACATATGAGATTTTACACAGATATACAGTTTTCACTTCTGCCTGCACTCCCGGAGTGCGCTGTTTTTTTTTTTATTTTAGCCAGGTGACCAAAGGGCTGGTTGCTACTTTAGCCAATGGATCAGCATTGCCATCTAACCAGTTCTTTGTGCACCCTAACTTTTGTTATTTAGTTTTTTTTAATAATTTTTTACTTAGTATTATTTAGGTTCTTATAAATTGTAATCTAGCTGAAGAGTTTGTTTGATTGTTTGTTTGTTGGAACGCGTTAATCTCAGGAACTACTGGTTCTAATTAAAAATTATTTTTGTGTTGGATAGTTTATTTATCGAGGAAGGCTATAGGCTACTTTTTATTTTGATATTGTCACGGGATCGGGACTTACGCGGGTGAAACCGCAGAGCGCAGCTAGTTATTAAAAAAATGCTTTATTGTACCATAGAAACTTAATTTATGTTAAACACTTAAGGTTCCGCTCACGAAATAGACAAATTATATTTATATACAGGGAAAGTATTTTTGTAGTGCACATTTTTTTTCTGCTGAATATATGTCAGCAGTGGAGTACATTTACGCAAAAAATAAATTAAAAAAAAACCAAAACTTAATGTGAAAAACTTCCTGCAATTTCTAAATTATTGGGTATCTCAGTATTGATACACACAGTGACACGTAGGTACCTACCTTCATTTAGGGCGCGCTATTAAACTCGCTGGCGCTAGTATTGTGTCCATGGACTTCGTAGTTTTGTTATAAACACTTAAATGGTTATAGCTCTGAGAGTTTTTGAGTTAGCTCCAAAATAAAATAAAACTGTATTTTTTATTTTAATGTGCTTAAAACATACCCAAATTTGTGCACTACAAAAATACTTTTCCTGTATATTAAAAATTAAATTAAATATAATTTGTCTATTTCGTCGCCTACATGGGCTAGATATACTAGACTTGTTATGTAGATTTAACTTTTGTTTTTTCAAATTCCATAAAGAATAAATGGATAACACTCTAAATTCATTTGTATGGAAACACGATCGACCAGCGGAACCTTAAGAAAAAGGAATAGAAACTAAAACAATTACATATTAAATGATTATTTAATTATTGAATAATTTAATAATTATTGAATAATTTAATAATTATTAGTTTTATTATAATATATTTAATGGTATATATTATAGTAATTGTATCTTGTCCTGTCAATTATTGTTATAATCCGATTTCTAACTTGGTCAATTATAATATTAATAATTTGGTGTAAATAAAAAGTGGCTGTGACATAGGTACCGCAGACAGACAGCCATGACGAATCTATAAGGGTTCCGTTTTTTGCCATTTGGCTACGAAACCCTAAAAATGGGACTAGGCAGAATAAGTAAAAAAGACACAAACGAAACCAAAAGACGCAAATTAACTTGATACACCACTCGGGCATATCTGCTTACATTCGGTTGTTAATCTTGACTTTGTTAACTCATAACTTTGAGACGGCTGAACCGATTTTGATTAAACATAGCTATTTGTAATGTATAAATGCATGTTCTTTCATTTGATACCCCACTCGAGCATATCTACTCACATTCGATTTTGGATCCTGACCTTTATCCCCCATAACTTTCAGACGGCTAAACCGATTTCGATGAAACATAGCTAAGAACACTCCCGACTAATTCACCTTTCAAACAAAAAAAACTAATTCAAAATCGGTTCATCCGTTCGGGAGCTACGATGCCACAGACCGACACACACACACGCAGACACGTCAAACTTATAACACCCCGTCGTTTTGGCGTCGGGGGTTAAAAAAAAAAGAATTGAATGGATTTTTTCGCATCAATGGTACCTATCGACGTTCAGGAGTCAAAAAAGGTTTCACCTCCATCTATACTAATATTATAAAGCTGAAGAGTTTGTTTGTCTGAATTCGCTAATCTCAGGAACTACTGGTTCGAATTGAAAAAATATTTTTGTGTTGGATAGGTCATTTATCGAGGAAGGCTATAGGCTACTTTTTATTTTGATATTCCCACGGGATCGGGACTTACGCGGGTGAAACCGCGGGGGTAGAAACGGAAACAAAAGACGGCCTAAACGGAATCAAAACGAAAACAAAAGATGATAAACGATCGAAAAATACACAAAAAAAAACGATCGAAAAATAAAAACGATCGAAACGGACCAAAAAACGATCGAAAATATAAACAAAAAACACATCACTACATAGTAGGTATAAAATAAAGTCACTTTTCGCCGTCCCTATGTCCCTATTTCCCTTTGTATGCTTAGATCTTTAAAACTACGCAACGGATTTTGATGCGGTTTTTTTAATAGATAGAGTGATTCAAGAGGAAGGTTTATATGTATAATACATGCATAATATAGCCGTGCGAATAATAATATAGCCGTACAGGTCGCTAGTACAACATAATCAAGACGACCCAAGGAAAAACCACGTGACGTAGACGAAATGCATAAGGTGACAATGTACTTTTATTAGTAGGTATAAATGTGATAGGTATCAGAATTCTATGGCGCCATACCATGACGTGTTTGTAATCTGATATTGTGATAAAAAAACAATTACATAACGCATTTATGTACATAACATAGTTAATTTACGTGTTTAGAATATCGCAGGAAATCATGTTACAAAAGGGACTATATTTCAACCAGCAGCGTTTTACCCGCGTAACACCCGATCCTGTGGGAATATCGGGATAAAAAGTAGCCTATGTTACTACCAATGAATCAATGTATCCTCATACCAAGTTTCATCAAAAGCGGTCCAGTAGTAGAAAATAATAATATTGCTTCTTATAGTATTAGTAAAATAAAAATAAACATGTTCAATGCGTAACTTTTTTTGAATCACTATCACTACATAGTATAAAATAAAGTCACTTTTCGCCGTCCCTATATCCCTATATCCCTATGTCCCTTTGTATGCTTAGATCTTTAAAACTACGCAACGGATTTTGATGCGGTTTTTTTTTAATAGATAGAGTGATTCAAGAGGAAGGTTTATATGTATAATACATGCAAAATATAGCCGTGCGAAGCCGGAGCGGGTCGCTAGTAAATAATAAATCAGGGTTTGAACACTATCACACCTGCCTGATGGTATTGGTATGTTTTCTGAAGGCATTCTTAGTGTTAAAACTATCAAAATGAGTCCAAAACAAGTCCTAAATATACCTACTTTGTAGTAAGATATTTTTATTTATTGATTGACATTTTTGTTCTGTTCATGTAACTATTCTTTATTTTTAGTATAAAAAGACCTAAATTACTTTGTTTATACTTTTTTTTCTACCACTTATGGAAATACTAACATTGTTTTCTTAATTTTGAGGTAATGTATTGTAATCAGCAGATTTTTTATAACAAAAGTCATTCAGACTTAGAACAGTAGATACAACTTAAAAAATAAGCATATTCTTAAGGTTATTGACCTCTCCGTGTAAGGAACAGCTGATTTTCAGGTAAACATAACCTCAAAATATTTAAAAAAATTGAGTTTCCTAAAGTCGTAGAACAAAAGTTGTTTGTTAAGGTGCACAGAAGTGTTAATTACCAAACTCCACCTAAACGGCTAAACCAATTTTTATGAAATTTTGCTTGGAAATTCGTTTTAGGTCTGAGAATCGAAAAACATCTATTTTTTTTCTTCAAATTTTGACGTGACACTTCAAGAAACTGCGTTACGCTCCGCTGACGTTATGCGCTCACAATGAGAGCGAGTGAGAGGCACGCGGGCATGGTTAGCCCGCCTAAGAGCGAGAGAGACAGACATAAAAGTGAAAGGCACGCGTCCCTTCCACTCGAGCACAGTTGTTGTCACGTAAAACTTTCGCCCGTATACCGACTTTACAGGCAACCAGTTTTTTTTTTTGTAAATTGCAAAACAACGTTTGCCTTGGTAGCTAGTAACACTGTATAGATCTACTTACCTAAAAATTTGACATTAATTAACTTCCATGAGTTACACAGAAGCATTGTATTTATTTATAAGGAAAGCATAGCAAAGAGCGCTCGCGGTCATGCCACTATCAAACGTATACGTTAAACAATTTAATACCTAAACTTTTGACTGATAAAGTCGAAAATTATTCTTCATGAATGAAAAGTCAGTTTGGTAATCGTAATTAATTTAAATATTTTAAATACGTAAGTTAATTTATTTCGATTTAATGATATTACGACGTGGTTTGGCGCGTGGATTGAAAGTTATTAGAATTAACTTTTTCTTTTCTTTTTTTTTCTCGTTGCCGCTTCGCACGACTTGTGTTTGTTGCTAATGTAAAAGTAATATTTAATTGTTTAATTTTTTTTTCAAGAAAATTAGTTAGTAATGCATAATTATTATTATTCAGTAGTTTCGCTCCGAATCTGTCAAAATGGCGATTTTTTTCTCTTTATCGCTTCGCTCGACTTTTGTTCATTGCCAATGTAATATTGCAATGTTAGATTTTTGTGTATTAATATTTTATTTTTTCCAAAAAAAAAAAAACCATAATTATGCTGAATTATTGATTACTAGCGACCCGCTCCGGCTTCGCACGGCTATATTATGCATGTATTATACATAAACCTTCCTCTTGAATCACTCTATCTATTAAAAAAACCGCATCAAAATCCGTTGTGTAGTTTTAAAGATCTAAGCATACAAAGGGACATAGGGACGGCGAAAAGTGACTTTATTTTATACTATGTAGTGATAGTGAAGTGATAGTGATTATTAGTTTCGCGCCTCATCTGTTAAAATGGCGACGTATTGTCAAAATTGGGCCCAATGACGACGTAATCTGTCAGTATGTCAGCATGTCTGTCAGTTTGCATTGAATAGGTTTCGAAACTACTGGACCGATTTTGATGAAACTTGGTATGAGGGAACATTAGTTCAATGGTGGTAACATAGGCTACTATTTATCCCGATATTCCCACGGGATCGGGAGTTAAACGGGTGAACCCGCGAAGCACCGCAAGTATAGTAATATTTTATGATAGGTGCTTCCGATTGATTTTTTGCTGATTTTAAATGTTTTTATATTTGCCTTAGAGCATTCTCAAGTGTCTAATTGCAGACAATGTTTTGGAATTTGAGATATTAAACGCAATAAATCCTAAATCCTAGCCCCAAGCTAAGTAACTAGACTTGTGTTATGGGTGTTAGACAACGGATATACTACTTATATACTTTTCTTTTGTAAATATATACTTATAATACATAGAAACAACCAGACCACTTATTAGCATAAATACTTGTTTGAGGCGGGAATCGAACCCGCAACCCTGTGTTTGACAGTCCGGCATGGTGAACATTGTGCCAACTGAGTCGTTAATTACCAATTTCTTGTTCCAGTTAAACCATGGAGCTAAAACCACCAAAGCCAAAGAAGAAATCGAACTTAGCCCGGCTAATATCCTGGGGTAGAATGATGCGAACACCACTCCTCATCCTATTCCTCCTAGGCACCACAAACTGTGAAAACGATGACAGTGACATTGAAGGAATAGTGACAAGTGACATACGCATCCGTCATAAACATCACAAGGTTAATCTTAAACAAGAGATACAGCCTGCCGAGGCACTGCTTGAACCGTCCATAAACCCATATGAGGTCATGCAGCCTCATAAGACAATAGACAATCCAGACCCTGAGGCATTGGCCGGCGTATCTATACAGCCAATGAATGCAAGTGTAGTGAATAAACTAAGTGAAATTAAGTTTTTAAGAAAGAATTTGAACAAGGAGGTTTTAAACTTTGTGATGACAGACTTTTTGGTTGATGGTGAAGTGGAGAACCGAGTGCATTTTAATGGAGTTACTGCGAAGGAAACTTATGTTGGAAATGATGGGTAAGTTAATAAAAATATTTTTTATCACAGTTGCTAATAAAGTGGATCTTATTAAACCGCTTTTAGGCTCATAATGCAACGTATTATACACGCGTGCGATAAAAAAAATCCAACTAGTGCTAAAATAATACGTTATCCCGATAAGTCAAATACGTATCTTACTGCTAATGACATACATATTAGGTAGATGAAACATTCTTAATTTATCTGGGTTATACTGTTTGGATGTATAGAAAAAAGGTACCATCAAAGAGTTTTTAAGCCTTGCTGGCTTAAAACTCTTTGTTGGTACCTTTTTTCTTCTTTTCAAAAGGTTGTCTCTAAAGTCTGATACGAACGATAATTTTACGTGATAACGTATTTGAAAATAATTAAAAATTGAGTTTTGTTTTTATTTTGTTTTTTCTTTCGGTATACATAAATATATTTTTTCCTTACCATTATATTCTGTTTTTAACCGCCGCCGACGCAAAAACAAATGAAAAAAACCCTAAAAAAATATTGTATGTCAGACGAGGCTGTATAGGTTAAAAGTCTTTTGCCTAGCTTTTCGGGAGTGTAATTAACAAAAAATTGTAAGTAAACATAACCTAAAATTCTTAAAAACTTTTTATTATTTTAACATGTCTTTTTTTTATTCGCAACTGTGATAAAAAACGTCGTACGATACACGTGTGGATTGATCATTCCACCTCGGCTTTTGCCACGCTCGCGTTCCGCTCGCGCGTCATAATCCGCCTCTATGGAATGATCAACTTTCCACACTTGTATCGCAATGTACTATTATATAATAATAAAAATATAAGTTTCTAGCTATCCCTGAATTTCGGGGACAAGCAGGAATGACACATATTGTGGAAGTCAGTTTTACTTCAAATCAAAGAAAATTATGAAATTTGTACTTGCTTCACATAAGTTTTAAAACTTATTATTTTCACTTCCTGACTGACTTTTAAAAGTATTTTTTTCAATTATTTTACTTAAACATTTACAAAGTAGATCAAAGACTTCAAAATTAAACAAGAAAACAACCTAGTTATATGTTCTGCACCTGGATTTTGTTTAATATTTGGACAATTTGTGTTTATTTGTCTTTACTTCAATTTTTTTGAAAAGTACCGCAGTGAGAGTGTTTATTCTCTTTTGTCATTTTTTATGTTATGTTAGAACCGCGGTCTTACATGCTTAATAGGAAATTGTACCGGCTCTCTCTCCATATAAACGTAGACAACTGTTTCCTCCCTGGATTATGACACTAGCGCAAATATTTTTGTTGCATAAAACCTATAACTGCCATGACCATGTCTTAGAAAACTTAGATATTTGAAGCAAATACAAATTTCATAATTTTCTTCGATTTGAAGTAACTGACTTCCACAATATGGTTCATTCCATAGCTAGAAACAAGGTAGAAATATTTTGTTCCAGTTTGGACTGTTTGACGTGATAACGTCTAATAAATTGATGGAACACCTGCATTCACACAAAAGTGTCACGGTAATATTGTGTGACGTCATGCGTCATGGTAATATGACCAGACGCGTCATGGTAACTTAGGAAACAGAGTATTTAATAATAATATCGCTCATCTGGGCTTGTGTTATGGTGTGACGAGTGTCGAATAGAAGAATTATTAAAAAAATATGGATAAAAAAAAGAAAAAATATAAAGGATAACAAAAAAAACTCAATTTTTCATCGTTTTCTTTTGACGTTATCACGTAAAATTATCATAATCAACCATTTGTTTTTTGTTAGTAAAAATGACACTTTCTCAGATCTCTCGTGGCGGTTTGTTTAGGGACAAAATATAGACGTTTTGTATGGAATACAAAATCTGACGTACTTTGTATGGTTCAACCTTAAATTACATCAAAATCTCAAAAAAAAAAACATTACGCTAAAGTCATTAAAAGCAGCAAATGACGTAATCCTAATTATTTTCAAGACAGTTTTAGCAGCAATAAAAATTATCAATAATATTACTTGACCCCCCGAAATAAGCTATCACCAAGTTTTATAATAATCGGTAATGTAGTTTTTGAGAAGCGTTTGACTAACAGACGAATGGACAGACGGATAAATACACAAAATTTAAAAAAACCTGCTTTTTTGCAATATCTGTATCATGCTTTTCTATACTTATCATCACTACATAGTCACCATCACTATCACTACATCTATCTTCTATAATATAAAAAAAAATCGCAAAATGTGTTGGTAAGCGCATAACTCAACAACGCCTGGACCAATTTGGCCAATCCTTTTTTTTAGAATATTCCATAAGGTACGAGGATGGTTCTTACGGAGAGAAAAATTTAAAAAATTGTCTAAAAACTACACTTTTCTATACTCCATACCATACAAACGATTCGTAATAATACAAGTCAATAAGAACTTTAATACCATAACATAAAGTTCAAGTTTTAATGGAGAGGTTCCGGGAAGGCAAAACAATTGAGTGACGTATAAATATTGATGTCAATCGTGTCGCGGTGTTAGTTGCCAAACTACACCTAAACGGCTGAACCGATTTGTATGATTTTTAACCCCCGACGCAAAAACGACGGGGTGTTATAAGTTTGACGTGTCTGTGTGTGTGTGTGTGAGTCTGTCTGTGGCATCGTAGCTCCCGAACGGCTGAACCAATTTTGATTTAGTTTTTTTTTATATGGCTAAACAACGTTTGCCGGGACAGCTAGTAGTTTAAAATAAAGTCACTTTTCGCCGTCCCTATGTCCCTTTGTATGCTTAGATCTTTAAAACTACGCAACGGATTTTGATGCGGTTTTTTTAATAGATAGAGTGATTCAAGAGGAAGGTTTATATGTATAATACATGCATAATATAGCCGTGCGAAGCCGGAGCGGGTCGCTAGTTAATAATAAAAAGAGGACATATCGTCGCTTATATTACAACACCGCGAACGTGAATTTTCCTAACTTTTCAGGAGAGACAAAAAACTATATATTTTCTGCTAATGACTAAAATTAAAAACAGTTTTTTTTAAATTATAATTTATTAGTTATTCTGCAAACAATGAAATGCATAAAATAGTAATATCCTTATTAATAGAATAAATAAGTCACATAGGCGTTGTTGCCTTCTTTATTATGGCACATTCTAGCACATAGGCGGTGTTTACCACAAAAACTGTAAGCTACCAGTCTTTATTAATCTTATATTATTTACTTACTAAAGTATGAAAAAGCAACAAAAAGACATAAAAAGAATAAAATTATATATAAAAAAACAAACCTAAATCTTTCCCATAAAAAAATAAAAGGTAACATAAAATTTTACTCTTAAAAATCAAATAAAAAGAAATTAAATTATTAAACTTATCACTAAGTGACGCTCTCAAGAAAACAACAAAATTATTATTATAGAAGAAGCTAACTGAGATATTAGGAACTCAAAGTTATTGTAATAAACAAACAAAAAGCTTAAAAATAAAATCAAAAGACTTAAAATAATAAAACAAATCAATACGAAATACCTACTCAGGAAAATAACAAAATTATTATGAAAAATATAAATCTAATGACCTCATTAGATTGTTTTTAATGTTACCAAGTGATTGCCACAGTTTTACTTAGGTAAGTTGTCGTAAAAGCTGTGGCAATCACTTGGTATCACATTCTTGAGCTCTTGTAGATGTTGCCACTTTCTTTCAGCGATCGGTAATCTCCTGTCATAAAGTTTCGGCAAGGCACTGATTGTATTCTTAGGCAGCTTAGGACGGGTCGGCAATATCTTTGGCTCTTCATCGAAATTCAACTTATACCAGATGGTCCCGTTTGGTTTATGAATAAGTACACTAATGTCAGTTACTGTTGGGTCGCCAGCTTTTCGACCTGGCCTTATAGACTTGTAGAGTTGATCCTCAGTCTTTGAAAAATCGGTGAAAAATTCATAATCCAAATAAATAGCTTCGTATGGTTTTGGGTGAACTCTTGCTGTCTTTGTTAGTGCACAATATTGGCTGGGCAGATAAATTTCCTGGCCTTTAAGTTTTGATTCTATAGAGCTATGTACCGAGTCACACTCCATTTGAGTGTGACCTTTCACTAGAAACTTTTGAGTTATCTCTACATTATTTTCTATAGCCAATCTAAGTAAAGCATTGCTGAGGCAGCTATTTCTGTTTTGAGCGCAACATCCATCAGAGTACAAGATCACAGGAACATTCTTCTCATTCAAAAGGCGTAGGATATTATCCACGATGCAAGAGGCGAACACTGAAGCTTCAAGACCTCCATTACTTTCGTCAAACCAATAACATTTCACGTCATGATTAGCTAAGTTGTATGTAGTAAAATTGTGGACACATAACTTGGTTTTGAAGTATAAGG
Source organism: Idaea aversata (assembly GCA_907269075.1). Classification (NCBI taxonomy): domain Eukaryota; kingdom Metazoa; phylum Arthropoda; class Insecta; order Lepidoptera; family Geometridae; genus Idaea; species Idaea aversata. The sequence continues at coordinate 4,044,846 of OU026112.1, read as the reverse complement.
CACTCGCTTGTAGGTTTGGAGCCATTTTCACAGCCTGAACATCTTGTGTCAAAACATGACAGGAACCTTCCGACGCCAAAATTTTGTCAGCAGTTTTTTCAGCTCTGGCACGGTTTTTAAGTTCGAAATGAGTTTTCCAGACCTCTTCAGTGACGTTACCAACTTTGTACGAGCAACAAAAGTCGCACTGGTCCTTTTTCGGCATGTACAAACTCAAATTACTTTTATGGAACTCATTATCGAAAGTGCGACGACTCAGAAAGGCTTTATCTTGATCTTGGCAATAGTTTTTGTAAGCCTCATAAAGTTCAGAAATATTTCTAACTGTTGGTTCAAGATAAAGTCTACTAGACGTCTGCCGACAATAATGCGATGGCAACTTAGGTAGACTGTCAAAGAAAGTAGTCAACATCTGTGCATGGTCTTTCTTCTTGGGAGATGTTCTCCTTTTCAGTGATACTTCGGGCTTAGGTGCTATACCATCGGTTTCTTTAGTTTTATCAAGCCAGTACCTAATGAACCACTCTGACATCCCCAACGTATGTAGAAACATTAATCTACACACTTGTACTCTCATAACGTTAGAATTTCTGGATATCAGTAGATAGTAGGACTTGGTCTCACCTTTTCTAGAGGTCTCACTCTGTGTTACCTTCCGTTTACACGGCGCTACACAAACATTTGAACACACAAACTGTCGTCTCTGTTCCCAGCTCATAGTTTTCCAAAAATTATTGAAAATACTGCTCCGTTCTGAGTCTGTGATTTCATTGCATCCACGTAGCTTAGATTTTTGGCAAACAAGCGACACACAGCGTGGGCCCATTTCTTTAGCCGGTTTAAGGGTGTCATGTAAAACTTTGAAACTTGTATTGTTTTGGTCAACTTTTCTGCTGCGCCTATAGCCTAAATATGACTTTCCCTCTTCTCTCAATTTCTTATTTATTTCTCTTTGCCACTTTTTCGAATTTTTATTTGCTTTATTTTGTCTCTTTCTCTTACTTTGGGTATCTTCTCCGTGAAATATTTTTTCAGTTGATACAAGTATGTTTTCTAGTATAATTATTTTTTGTTTTTTCGGAGTGTGATCTAAGTTGCTAGAACTAGGTTCATTTTCTAAACAAAACACATTATTTAGCCCGTTTGAGACCTTATCTACCTCAGTCTGGTCAACCAAGGTAAAATCACCTGTAATTTCAATTCCATCCAAAATGTTCATCCCACCATGTAACGTTTCATCCGTCACCACTTCCGTGAAAAGAGCTGCGTTGTTTTGAATCTGAAAAAAAAAACATCCATAACATAATTAAAATGTTTGCTGGTAAGTAAGTATTTAATAAACTAATATAATAAACTTAATTATTGTGATAAAGTCAATTTAAGACTAAAGTTACCGTAACTCACCTGTATACTGCTATCCGTAGGAGACATAGATAAAACAGGCTGCTTAGTGGCTTTATGACGCTGTGTAGACTTCTCATACTTGATTTTAACTAGCTTACACAACTCCTCAATCTCAGAGTCATCCTCTGAGAGAGAGAGAGATGACGTGTTGGATTCACTGTCCATGCTTGGTATTATAGTTGAACCTGTAAACACCGCGAATATGACGAAAAGTTGCAATAATAACACCGCGAATATGTGAATGGGACTTAAACACTAATTTACTACTGAAAAATCACTAAATGTATTGAAACTAAATGTTTAATATCTATTTACTAATTTTTTTTGTCACATAAAGTTTAATTGCTTACAAACAATCCACATAATGTATTAAATACAAATAAAAACACGCTTACCGGTTCTTTCGCCGCACAAAATGTATGGTGAGTGATGTAGATTCGCGGTGTTTTTGCCAACAAAACCAATCACGGACTTTCGCGGTGTTTCAGTTTTTGAATTCCTGGTTCTGATTGGTGAGTTATCTCGAACGCGATTGGTGCATTAGATGCGCGGTTAAATTCTCTATCGAATGGCATTTAAAAGTGAATAACGGAAAAAAATCACGTTCGCGGTGTTGTAATATAAGCGACGATATGTGATTGTTAGTTTGCATTTAATAAGGTCAAGACATAGGGGCATAGTCATGGCAGTTATAGGTTTTATGCAACAAAAATATTTGCTCTAGTGTCATTTTTCAGGGAGGAAACAGTCGACTACGTTTGTATGGAGAAAGCGCCGCGCGCCGGTACCCTTTCACCTTAAAGTTCAAATTGACTTTTAAGTATTATACATGTACCTATTATTACGAATCGTTTGTATGGGAATTGGGAGTATAGATAAGTGATGTTTTTAGACATTTCCAGGCATTTTTTTGAATTTTTCTCTCCGTAAAAACCATTCTCGTACTTCAAGGAATATTTAAAAAAACTTACTTACGCTGACTCAGCGACCCGAATTGGATCTTGGCCTCCGACACCAAAAGCCGCCATTGCACCCTATTCTGCGCAACTTGTTGCCAATCGGCTGCATGAAGGGCTTGCAGGTCTTGTTGGACTTGGTCTATCCAGCGATACCTAGGTCTGCCAACTGGCCGTCTCCCCTGAGGTCGTCCTAGATAATATGCTCTTTTGACCCCTCGATCCTCCTCCATTCTCTCGATGTGGCCAAGCCAGCGAAGTCGGGCCGATTTGGTCTCGCCGATGATACCTGCTGAAGGAGGAGAACAAACTCTTAGTAGCGGAGAGGAAGATATTGAGGAGAATTTTGGGAACAACCAAGAGAGAGGACGGCTCATGGAGAGTAAGGAAAAATGTGGAGTTGGAAGAGCTTGTGGCTGAGCCTAATATAAAAAAAAAGAATTTGCGAAATCGGTTCCGCCGTTCTCGACTTATGCGCCTATGGAACACCACGTTTATTTTATAGAAAATTTGTATGGCAGAATATAGAAAAGTGTTGTTTTTAGACTTTAACAGGTAATTTTTTGAATTTTTATCTCCGTAACAACCATCCTCGTACCTTATGGAATATTCTAAAAAAGTATTAGGATTCATTTTTATATTATAAGAAAGAAGAAGATCACTACATAGTATAAAACAAAGTCGCTTTCTCTGTCCCTAGGTCCCTTTGTATGCTTAAATCTTTAAAACTACGCAACGGATTTTGATGCGGTTTTTTTTAATAGATAGAGTGGTTCATGAGGAAGGTTTATATGTATAATACATGCATAATATAGCCGTGCGAAGCCGGAGCGGGTCGCTAGTATAAGTATAAAAAAGTTTATGAAATGAAGTAATGTTAAATTTTTATTATAAAAAGCACAATTTAGATCGTCATGTGTCGGTGTGATAATCAAACGATTCTATTTCTACTGTTTATTACTCTAAACACTCAAGGAATGTGTCTGTTATCGACAACACATAAACAATACGGATTAGAGATGCGTTTTTTATTAGTTATGGTTCTGTATGTTGTAAGCGGAACGTGAGCGTGTTAAAAAGCCGAGATGCAATGATCAATCCACATGCGTATCGTACGACGTTTTTTTATCAAAGTTGGGAGTAAAAGAAAAGATAGATAGATAGATAAACACTTAATAAACTACAACACACAAAAAATCGAAAATTATCAAAGAGGACAAGAAAGCTTATTAAATTGTACAAACAGGCGACCTTATCGCTTAAAACGACTTCTTCCAGGGTCAAAAGACTAGTTAAAATAATAAAAAAGTTCACAAAATATTCGACAGTCATTTTTTTTTAATAGTCTTGGACCAGTTTATAATGCACTTCCATTGCTTCAAGTCTTTTTAAAATTCGAACTATTTTTGCTGACTACAAAACTCTTTGTTCATACCTACCTTTTTTAAACATCAAAACAGTATAACCCAGTTAAATTAAGAATGTTTCATCTACATAACATGAAATTAGCAGTAAGATACGTATTTAACTTATCGTGATAACTTTACAGCACTTGTGCGTTATGGTAAAGAAAAAGCACTCGTGCGTAACACGTTGGATTGTGAGCCTAAAAGCGGTTTAATAAGATTCACTTTATGAGCAACTGTAATATTATTAGTTTGGTATGTTATCATCTTCCTGCCCTTATCCCAATTTATTTGGGGTCGGCGCAGTAAGTCTTTTTCTTCCATTCCCTCCTATTAGTCGTCATTTCATCGTTCACATTCATCTCTCTCATGTCTTGTCTCACGCAGTCCATCCATCTTTTCTTCGGTCGTCCTCTTCCTCTCCATCCCTCTATATTTATACTCATCACTCTTCTAGTCACATGCGTCTCCTCTCTTCTCATCACATGTCCATACCAACTTAAACGGTTCCCTTTTACTTTTTCAGTAACCGGTGCTACTTTCAGGCTTCCTCTAAAATATTCATTCCTTATTTTATCTATCCTCGTTACTCCACACATGCATCTCAATATCCGCTGCATGCAATCTTCTCTCATCCTTCTTCTTCACGGCCCAGCATTCCGATCCATACATAACGACAGGTCTTATCACGGTTTTATAGATTTTACCCTTCAGTTTAAGGGGCTTGTATGTTTTGGTATGAAAAACTGGTTGCCGTAAAGTCGGTATACGGGCGAAAGTTTTACGTGACAACAACTGTGCTCGAGTGGAAGGGACGCGTGCCTTTCACTTTTTATGTCTGTCTCTCTCGCACTTAGGCGGGCTAACCATGCCCGAGTGGAAGGGACGCGTGCCTCTCACTCGCTCTCATTGTGAGCGCATAACGTCAGCGGAGCGTAACGCAGTTTCTTGAAGTGTCACCCGGCAAACCAATTTATAAAACGTTGTCACGTCAAAATATGTATGAACATAATACATATAGGTCAAATACATAACCCTCCCTTTTGGCTTCGCTGCAGCCGGGAACACCACTACATCCTACTAATATTTTAAACGTGAAAGTTTGTATGTATGGATGTCTGGATGTATGGATGTTTGTTACTCTTTAACGGAAAAACTACTGAATGGATTTTAATGAAACTTTACAATAATATAGCTTATACATCAGAATAGAACATAGGCTATAATTTTGACGTGACAACGTTTTATAAATTGGTTTGCCGGGTGACACTTCAAGAAACTGCGTTACGCTCCGCTGACGTTATGCGCTCACAATGAGAGCGAGTGAGAGGCACGCGGGCATGGTTAGCCCGCCTAAGAGCGAGAGAGACAGACATAAAAAGTGAAAGGCACGCGTCCCTTCCACTCGAGCACAGTTGTTGTCACGTAAAACTTTCGCCCGTATACCGACTTTACAGGCAACCAGTTTTTTAAAGATATTGTGTGAATTGTTCAAAATATAGCGAAAAGTATCGAAAAATTTACACTTTTGCATCTGTCAATTGTCACTTTGATATCTGTCAAATGTCACTGACATCTGTGAAATTGCTCAGAGTTCTGTTTTCACATTTATGCTGATTAAAAGCTACTTAATTTTCGTCATATATTTTTATGGGATCGGGACTAACGCGGGTGAAACTGTGGAGCGCAGCTGGTAGTATATAAAACAAAGTCGCTTTCTCTGTCCCTATATCCCTTTGTATGCTTAAATCTTTAAAACTACGCAACGGATTTTGATGTGGTTTTTTTAATAGATAAAGTGATTCAAGAGGAAGGTTTATATGTATAATACATGCGTAATATAGCCATGCGAAGCCGGGGCGGGTCGCTAGTAAAAAATAAAGACTAATCTAGTGTCATCATCATCCGAGCGATGTTCCCGGTTGCATCCCTCTCAGGAGCCCGGGGTCCGCTTTCCTACTTTTACGCCTCCACTTCGCACGATCTTCGGCATCCTGGTTAGTAAGGCCATTTGCACGCATATCACCCTTTACGACGTCAAGCCAGCACTTCTTGGGTCTACCCAGTCTGCCACGGCCCGGCTGAGGCGCCATGGCAAGACATTTGTTCCCCACGTAACTAGCCGGTTTTCGCAAGACGTGACCGTACCAGCGTAGGCGACATTCTTGCAATTTATCTGCAATGTCTCGGACATGAAGGCTGCCCCGGATGCGGCAGTTCCTGACGCGATCCTTTCGCGTCACTCCACACATCCAGCGCAACATCTTCATCTCCGTGACACGCAGCTCCTGCTTATGTCGCTCAAGTACCGGCCACGCCTCACTACCATACAAAAGGACAGGTCTAATGATGGTTTTATAGACCTGTCCCTTTAGTTTAACCGGCATTTTGGGGTCGCAAATGACACCAGTCACCTCACGCCTCTTGGCCCAAGCCGCTGAAATGCGTGACTTGACGTCGCAATCGATGTCGCCGGACGCGTGAAGCACAGATCCCAAGTACTTAAACTGGTCTGTCCGCTCGACCATATGACCGTCTACGCAGACAGGTGTGGGATCTGTGGTATTGCAAGCCAAGTACTCTGTCTTCGCCACATTCAGTTGCAAACCGCCGTTCTCAAGCGACTCCTTTCACGTGTGTACACGTTAGACCAGCCGCCCCTTATCCGAATCCGCCAGCGCAATATCGTCAGCGTACATGAGCAGCCATGGAGGCTGCTCGTGTGCATCCCTGATAGCAACGGACAGTGCATCCAATATTACGCTGAACAGGAACGGGCTTAGGACGGAACCCTGGTGAACTCCAACGGTAACAGGGAAGGGCTTAGTGTCGCCAACAGCAGTTCGCACCACAGAATCAGAATTTCGGTACATGTCTCTGATGATTTCAACATAAGCTTCCGGAACCCCTTTGGACCGCAGCGCCCACCAGATCATCATGCGAGGAACACAGTCGAAGGCCTTCTGCAAATCTAGGAATAGAAAATGCAGAGGCGTATTCTTCGTCCTGTATTTCTCCATAACGATCCTGAGGGCGAAAACAGGGTCCATGGTGCCATGCCCGGGGCGGAAACCATATTGACACCCAGAGACAGTGCACTCCCGTCGGATCCGAGAGTCCACTATCCGCTCGTAGAGCTTCATGGTGTGGGACATGACCTTTATACCTCGATAACTGCCACACTCCTGCACCGATCCCTTGCCCTTGAAAACTGGGGTAATAACACTCAATCTCCATTGGGCAGGGATCTCGCCGGTCTCGAGTATGCAGTTAAAGAGGTTGGTCAAGATGCCCACACCACGAGGACCCATCGCCTTCCACACTTCGATAGGGACTCCATCGGCTCCGACAGCTTTCCGATTCTTCATGCGGCGAAGAGCCTTGAGGACTTCGTCAGGCGTAATCGGTGGCACAAGTCCTTGATTCGGAGGGAGTTCCGGCGGCTGCACCTCTTTGTACTGCTTATTCAGCAGCTCGTGGAAATAAGAGCGCCATCTCTCCTTCACCGCGAGATCCTCGCAAAGCAGGTTACCATCGGGGTCTTTTACACAGCGGCACTTGGATATATCCTGCGCCGCTTTTACCCTCGAACGTGCCAACTTATAAATAAGCTTCTGCCCCTCAGACGTTTCCAACTTATCGTACAGTGACTGTAAGTGGTTCTGTCTGGCTCTGGCTACTGCTCTTTTTGTGGCACGTTTGGCGGCTTTATACGAGTCGCGATCTTCAGGAGAGCTGGACGCTTGCCACTTTTTAAAGAGGGCTTTCTTCGCCTTAGTCTCCCTCTGGACTGTGTCGTCCCACCACCAAGTCTCCCTGTCACATTTGCGTCCACCTTTAGACATGCCAAGCACTGCCTTCGCCGCACCAGTGATCGATGCCTGAATCCTATCCCAGTGGTCCTGGACTAGTTCGTCTTCGGCACCAGCGCACTTGTCACCGATAGCCGAGACAAGCTTCTGGGATCTGGTTTCATCCAGCATCCACCATCTGATTTGGCGACGACATTGCTCAGGGTGTTTGTCTTTGGGTTTCACACAGAGATCCATGACAAGAAGACGGTGTTGATCAGTAAGACTCTCACCGGGTATGACTTTGCAGTTAGCTACGTTGCCGATATGATGTCTCCTGGTGATTAGAAAATCGATTTGGGTAGCGTGCCTTCCACTCTTGTAGGTGATCAAGTGGTCGGGTTTCTTTTTGAAGTAAGTGTTCACGAGGGCCAGGTCGGCAGTGGCACACGTACGTAGGATTTCTTCCCCTTCCGCATTCCGACCGCCGTACCCGTAGCCTCCGTGAACACGCTCAAATTCCACCCCCATCTCGCCAACATGACCGTTAAGATCACCACCCAAAACGATCCCCTGTGACAACGGGATGGCTCCAAGGACCTCACCGAGTTTGTTCCAAAACAGTATCTTATCAGCGTCGCTACAACCGACCTGCGGCGCATAGGCACTTATTAAGTGGGTTACAACCCCCTCAATAAGCACCTTCACGGCCATAAGTCGGTCGCTAAAGCGTTTTACCTCCAAGATACAATCATGAAACCCCTCAGCGAGTACCACAGCCACCCCGTTCTCTCCACCAGGTGCACCCGTGTAGATCAGCTTGTAGCCGTTCCCAATGTGCCGGGATCTGCTGCCTTTCCATCGAGTCTCCTGCAGGAACGCCACGGCCACTTTTCGCCTGGAAAGTACGTCGGCTAGCTCCCTCGCGCGTCCGGTTAGCGTGCCAATGTTCCACGTTGCGAAGCGGAGTTTCTTTTTGTGAGTTGGGGCTCGCGTCTTTGGCCGTGCCCGCCCATGGCACGGTAGCCCTCGTCCACTTCCCACAGGAGTCGGGCGAGGCTCCTGCGCGCCGTTATGCGGCGGCGCCCTATCTGTGGGACAACTACTTTCTATACTTTCCATTATGATGCGGCTTACTTTTGACTTTTACGGGAGCGACTGCCGTCTGACCCCCCAACCCCAAAGAGGAAAAGTCAGCGCCAGAGCCTCGTCCGTCTCTCAGCAGGTGCACCAGCTTGCAGGTGAGGTTGACTTGGGCCCAAAGATCTTAGCGGGCCCCATACACACCCAAAAGACTAATCTAGTGTCTACTTGTGTTTTGTTTTTATGATGCAACTAGCGACCAGCCCGCTTTTATTAAGCATGTAAACCTTCCTCTTGAATCACTCTATCTATTAAAAAAAAATGGTTGTCTGTAAAGTCTGTTTCCGGACGATAATTTTACGTGATAACGTCATAAGAAAACATTGATGGTAACCATGGCAACGATAAAACGTTGCTATAGTTACCTTGTCAATAACATGAGGCGTTCCAGTAACGACGCGTGACGTCACACTTTTTTGAGATTGCAGGTGTTCACCAATTTATAAAACGTTATCACGTCAAAAACCGTATCAAAATCCGTTGCGTAGTTTTAAAGATCTAAGCATACTTATTGGGACTGACTGCGTGATGATTATGATAGTGACGTAGGTATGCGGTTATAAATACCTTCTTAAATCCTGGAAATCCAAAACACTGAATAGTTTGGAATATTGTGCTCTAAAAATAACATTTACCTAGTAGCGATAGGTACAGTATGCGTCATAAGTCCACTATCAGTTTGCTACAATAATACTATAAACAAGTATTGGAGTTACGACCTTCTTCTAATAGACGTTACACACAAATATAAATACTTAAATTAAAATTACTCAGTGTGATTATTATTTTCAACATGTTTGCTATGTATTTAGTTGTTTGAGTGGTATAAGCCGCCACACGCTACACCAACCGACGTGGTTTCAATTCACAGGTTACGTTGTTATAATGTTCAAATAGTGCTGCACAGGATTGTAAACGTTACGGTGGGCAGAGACTTTTGACTGTTGGTTGTACCTACTTATGGTAAAATATGACGCATGCGTTTGCGCATTATTCATTGAAAAACGAATTTATAGATTTTCGGGAAGCAGGATAAAGTGCGTCAATAAATTTACCTGTTTTGTTTGTACCGTATGATTTTTTTTGAAAATATTTTTTACTTTACGGAGTGTTTAATTTATTTTATTACGGGACGCTGTAGTGCCTGGAACATATGTGGTACTTATTAGATGTATTAAGCTTATCAACTCATAGCGTGGATGTTTTTTGTATAAATCATTTATTTCAGAAAAAAGAACATTTACATGTTATTTTCCATATGATTATAAATTAAATTAAAAATTAGATTAGGTATAAGTACGTACATATTATTATTTAAACTAAAATACATAGGCGGGGTCAGTCTACTTGGCAGTGGAAAGCGATGTAGCATGCATTATCCTCCAGTGCCCAACAAATGGCCCGTCCACCCGCTCTGAGACCGTCGCTATGAGACTGTTGGAACTACCACGAATCCGCCTCACCAGAGATGCCATTCTTTTACGTATTATTGTATAGAAGTCATCGATACGTGCATTCACGAACATCCCTGATGCGCTACAATAACGTGGCAGCCCCAGCAGCGCCCTAAACGAGTTATTATATTGGACACGAAGGGCACTGGGCACTGTAAGCCTTTTGAGTATAGTCGATCCACAAACTACAGGTGTAGAAGCTTTGACAGTACGACCGGAACAATGTACATTTGACAGCGTCTGTACACCCACCAAATCTACGGATCAACATATTAAGTACAGACTGATAAACTTTTTATTTTTTTTTGTTAGGGGACGCTGTAGTACCCAGAGCATATGGTATTAATAAATAAAATAAATTAATATTGGAGGACATTCCACACATCGCCATCTAGCCCCAAGCTAAGTAACTACACTAAAACGTCTATTAGAAGACGACCCAGTTGGCACAATGGTTACCATGCCGGACTGCCAAACACAGGGTTGCGGGTTCGATTCCCGCCACAGACAAGTATTTATGCTTAGATATTTGTCTGTGGTCTGGTTGTTTCTGTGTATTATAAGTATATATTTACAAAAGAAAAGTAATATAAGTAGTATATCCGTTGTCTAGCACCCATAACACAAGTCTAGTTACTTAGCTTGGGGCTAGATGGCGATGTGTGGAATGTCCTGCAATATTTATTTATTATTTATTATTATTATTTAATGTTAAGGGTGTAGACAACGGATATACTACTTACATATTTTTCTTTTGTAAATATATGTATACTTATAATACATAGAAACAACCAGACCACAGACAAATATCTAAGCATAAATACTTGTCGGAGGCGGTAATTGAATCCGCAACCCTGGTTTGGCGGCTAACATCTAACAGGTATTAGATGTTATAGGCTTATCAACTCAGATCGAATTGTTGTCACTTTAATTTGCGTCAGAAATAATTATGAAACTGTCAGAAATGATTAAAAAATTCCTCTTTTGACTGATCCGCAGTAAGCATCGCATGTTAATAAGACAATTTTGAAGGTACAGTCGGCAGCAAAATTTCAGGCCCAATGTAGAGTTCTAAAATTGCAATTATAATAATTATTAGAATGTTTACTTTTATTGAGTTGAAAAAAGTTAAAATATGTTAAAACATATTAAAATATGATAGCGTAAACTAATATGTATTAAAAAGCTGAAGAGTTTGTTTGTTTGAACGCGCTAATCTCAGGAACTACTGGTTCGAATTGAAAAAATATTTTTGTGTTGGATAGTCCATTTATCGAGGAAGGCTTTTTATTTTGATATTCCCACGGGATCGGGACTTACGCGGCTGAAACCGCGGAGAACAGAGTTATAAATAAAATAATAAGTAATAACAATTTTAAACTCAAAAGTGGAGTTTCTTTTACTTTTTTTTGTTGCCAGATTGTACCTACTTCTTAAATCCTAGGAATTCTAAACAATGTAACAGTTTGTAATATTTTAGTCTAAAAATAGTAGCTAGTTATGGTAAAATATGACGCATGCGCTTGCGCATAATTCGTTGAAAAACCATCATTTATAGGTTTTGCGAGAAGCAGGATAAGTGCGTCAATAAATTTGCGCGTTTTGTTTCTACAGGGTGGTCTTTTTACTTCAATAATGTTTGGTTATTAAATAATTTCAAAAAAGAAAGAGGGTCTCGATTCGTCGTAGGTAGTAGGCATCGTAGGCACCCAGAGGGTGAAAATGGGACTCTAATTACTAAGACTTTACTGTCCGTTCGTCGGTCTGTCTGTCATCAGGCTGTATCTGATGAACCTTGATATCTAGACAGTTGAAATTTTCACAGATTATAAATAAATTTATGATTTAAGGGCACACAACTCCTTTCAGCATTTAGTTGGCATAGTTATTCCAGATTTTTTGACGATTCAGGAGTTTTTTTCTCTGGGACACGGTCGACTAAGATGGGGCTAGCCTTTTTTTTAATGGTGGGGAAAATGCTTTGCAGCATCTCCGCTGTCCCGGGGGGAGCAGCGGAGTATGTGGAATTTACCACTAAAAACCCCACCAGGTTTTCTATCTCAACGCATCGTCGGGGTGCTGGGATGCGTGAGCATTTCTTCTAAATGACACCCCGACAGCGTCGGCCTTATAAGGCCCCGATCTCGCGCATGATCGCGCATAGCTTACGCCATGCTGCCTCTGCTAGAGTGGCGCGCGTGGGAACCCACGCCCGTGCTTCCGCTCGGACCCTTATACGGACGGCTTACCCCCCCGAGTCCACCGTCCATAGGCCGTTTACGGAGGCAGCCGATCGTCCCTTACCCTGCGGGTCGTACGACGTCTGCGAAGGAGATCAGTATTATTCACACGACGTAGACATTATGAGCCTAAAAGCGGTTTAATAAGATCCACTTTATGAGCAACTGTGATAAAGATTTCACTTCAACAAACTTTCGGAATTTATTAGGTTAGAATTAGGATTCAGTCATATTATTTAATAGAATTTCTTAACTTTTAGTGTTATCCACCTAGAAATCATTTTACTAGGTTAATAACCCTAAAAATTCCAAAAGTAATCTAGAATTCTAGACCAGTTGATTATGTAAATAGTAACACCAATTCACGTAATTTGGCCTTGGACGGGGTTAGCATACGGCTTGTAAGTATAAATAGCACAACGATTACATGACTAGCAACTGTTCATAATTGTAACGAAGATGTGTCATAATACTAGCTTTCGTACGCTACTTCGTTCGTCTAGCACGCGGTACATTTGACTCCGGAAAATAAGCAGGTCATTTAATAGTACATGTGTGCTCTATTATTATAAATTACCTAAAGATGTATATGACATGTCCATTAACAAATTCAAAACTTTTATAAAGCATAAATTGTGCGGTAAGGCATACTATGATACCTCTTCGTACCTTAATGATAAGAATCCATGGATGTGACTTTCATTGCTCCATTTCAAATAATACCTTCAAATATTTGTAATATTGACATTTGTGAGCGTGATCACATGAAAAAAAAACCCCATGAGTTTCTTGTGCCTTCTTCTCATTGGTGGGCGCGTTCCGAAGGCAAACATCCTAACTTAGTTTTTAAGACGTTTCTATGTGATCTATGTATAGATGTATACGTATGAACATAAACATCGAAATGAATAAAGAATTTTGACTTTAACTTTGATAAGGTCAAATGCCTATAAAATAATGGGACTTTGGAGGTTAGAGAGGCTACCCCAGCAGTGACGACATATGGCGCGCCACACAAGTATTTTGTGAGGCCGTCATGGCGAGGAAGAAGGCGGACGAAAGGGAAAGGGAGGCTAACGCCACTGCTCCCCTTCGCAGACGTCGTCGTGCGACCCGCAGGGTAAGGGACGATCGGCTGCCTCCGTAAACGGCCTATGGACGGTGGACTCGGGGGGGTTTGCCGTCCGTATAAGGGCACGAGCGGAAGCACGGGCGTGGGTTCCCACGCGCGCCGCTCTAGGACAGGCAGCATGGCGTAAGCTATGCGCGATCATGCGCGAGATCGGGGCCTTATAAGGCCGACGCCGTCGGGGTGTCATTTAGAAGAAATGCTCACGCATCCCAGCACCCCGATGATGCGTTGAGATAGAAAACCTGGTGAGGTTTTTAGTGGTAAATTCCACATACTCCGCTATTCCCCCCGGGACAGCGGAGATGCTGCAAAGCATTTTCCCCACCATTAAAGAAAAAAGGCTAGCCCAGCACCTTTACCCTCTGAGCTTAGTCGACCGTGTCCCAGAGAAAAAAACTCCTGAATAGTAAAAAAGTCTGGAGATAACTATGCCAACTAAATGCTGAAAGGAGTCGTGTGCCCGATTTTGACAAAATGACTATTCAAACAATTATGTTATTTACTGCCGAAATTATTGCCGAGAAAAACATGCTACTGCATGTTTTATATAGATAAATAAGTAAATAATAAATAAATAAATATTTCAGGACACTCCACACATCGCCATCTAGCCCCAAGCTAAGCAACTAGACTTGTGTTATGGCAACGGATATACTACATACATACGTTTCTTTTGTAAATATATACTTATAATACAGGTAAACAACCAGACCACAGACAAATATCTTAGCCTAAATACATGTCTGTGGCGGGAATCGAACCCGCAATCTTTACTCTAGCGAATCAGCGTCTTATTTGCGACTCTATGCGTTCGCGTGCACTATGCTATCTCATAGGGTTGATTGTGAATAGGTTCTGAAGCCTTTCGACAAAATACATGACAATGGCTGAATGAAACTATTCGGAATTTCTTAATAGTGAGAAAACCCTTGAATTTCTACATAGTTTGTTATAAACTTGATAAGAATCTCACTGATTTATTACAGAATAGACTATTAAGCCCTTTCATTAATAATTTTTATTTAATTTTCAATTGTTAGAAGGTTTTATAGGTCATTACATTATTGTTATTTTTTTTTTCATTAATATTCTTAGGTACCTAAAGGTAAATTTTTTTTTTTACAATTATAAGTAGATTATACTTATATTAAGTTAAAATTCATAAAAATATATTCCCGACGAATTTAGAACTTCCTCCTCTTTTCAAGTCGGTTAATAAATAAGATGATTGACCATGTCAAATTAAATTTTATTTCGTTTAATATTTCCTTTAACTCATCATTGTAAAGAATAATGGCAAAACTTCGAACAAAAATTATTTGTTTGCAAGCAGGTTAGGTTCTTGATGTTCCTATGTGTGTAATGGCGTCAGATGCTGATGAAGAAAATAAAAAAACACGTGACTCTAAATGCTTTTAACATCTAGTTCACGAAATACTAAAAATATCATTGTAAACTAGAAAAACGGTTCATATCATGCTTTTACTATTTTGTGTAATTGCTCAAGTTTGCTTATAATATGCTTACTAGCGACCCGCCCCGGCTTCGCACGACTATATTGTGCATGTATTATACATATAAACTTTCCTCTCGAATCACTCTATCTATTAAAAAAACCGCATCAAAATCCGTTGCGTAGTTTTAAAGATCTAAGCATACAAAAGGACATAGGGAAATAGGGACGGCGAAAAGTGACTTTAATTTATACTATGTAGTGATAAGGTTAATTTAGACAATAAAGTTTTTTTCATTCATTTCATTTTTCATTTGTAATTCAGTAATTTAACATAACTTAAAATTAGGAGGAATTGTGTAACGTGGGTTTTTCCCCCTACATAATCTTAATATATATAAATCTCGTGTCACAATGTTTGTCCTCAATGGACTCCTAAACCACTTAACCGATTATAATAAAATTCGCACACCATGTGCAGTTCGATCCAACTTGAGAGATAGGATAGCTTACATCCCGATATTCCCACGGGATCGGGAGTTATGCGGGTGAAACCGCGTAGGGCAGCTAGTATTATATATTCTCCTATTTCTATTTCCTTCCTGAATAATTGGGCAAGGCCAGAAAATATTTTTCAAGGAAAAATAACAATTGACAACAAAAATTAAATAGAAATAGTGTTGTTACATTTCGGAAATTCCCCAAAACTCTAGGTAAAATATTACA
Organism: Idaea aversata; assembly: GCA_907269075.1. NCBI lineage: Eukaryota > Metazoa > Arthropoda > Insecta > Lepidoptera > Geometridae > Idaea > Idaea aversata. The sequence goes on along the minus strand of OU026112.1, from coordinate 4,029,141 downwards.
ATTTCCCTAACTCATAAAGAAATGGTTTCCTTATTATCGATTTTTTAGGTTTCCGTAACGAAAGGGTAAAAAACAGGACCCTTTTACTAAAATTCCACTGTCCGTCCGTCTGTCTGTCTGTCTGTCACCAGTTACCAGGCTGCATCTCAGGAACCGTGATAGATAGACAGTTGAAATTTTCACAGATTATATATTTTGTTGGTGACCTCTACAACAACAAAATTACTTAAAATAGAAAAAAACGTGTGGCACTCGGGGACTGCCTCGGTAAAGCTATTGCATCGTGCGAGCTTCGTACAGTCGTACCATATACATACACGTTAAGCGAACACTCGGCCGAGCTACATGGTAGGCGGAATGGAGGCTGTTAGGTTTTATTTTCGTTACGGAATTTCTTGATTCGGTCGCCGCGCTCAAAGCCCGCGATAAAAGCTATGCAATAGCTTAAAAAATATGTGGGACTAGATATAATAATTATCCTACTTCCTATCCTATCCTACTAATATTATAAATGTGAAAGTTTGTGTGTGTGTGTATGTATGTTTATTACTCCTTCACGTAAAAACTACTGGACCGATTGCGATGAAACTCTTTATCTAGATAGCTGGAGACCTACATTAACACATAGGCTACTTTTTATTCCGATATTCCCACGGGATGGGGACTTACGTGGGTGAAACTGCGGGGCGCAGCTAGTAATAACTATAGATAACTAGCTGCGCCCCGCGGTTTTACCCGCGTAAGTCCCTATCCCGAGGGAATATCGGGATAAAAAGTAGCCTATGTGTCAATCCAGGTCTCCAGCTATCTAGATACCGAGTTTCATTGCAATCGGTCCAGTAGTTTTTGCGTGAAGGAGTAACAAACATACATACACACACACACACAAACTTTCACATTTATAATATTAGTAGGATTACGTTATTAAAATGTTTGTGTGCAAGCCATATCCTCTATGGAAGTGGACATTGTCCTTTGTATCACAAATTCGTCGCAAGCACCTAATCGTAGGTAGTTAGGTACCTATGTTAGCTTCACTAAAAGGCTAAGAGCTTAGTAATCAAAGCTGAACAATACATGTCGGAATAAAGGTATGCATGCTTGCTCACGCGATGCACGAGGGGAGGTCATATTTATGTGGATAAGACGGTATATACGATTAATTTAGCAGCAGCAATAAAGCAGATTCATTTTGTAAACTGTTAACATGTTTTTGTTCAATAGATAAATTTATTATTATTATTCACTCACTCATTTATTTTTCTTAAATTTAGGTTTTTACAAAAACAAACTGAATACAAAATATATACATCACTATATAAACTTATATAAAAAAAAAATATTCGGACGACAAATAGTCGTCCGACATTTGTCGTCCGACATTTGTCGTCCGTCAATAGTCGTCCGTTAAAAAATACCATATGTACGTCTTAATACACTCACAGCCAAATTAAAAACAGTAGGCCCAGGCATACATTTTCGCCGCGCCGTAGAGAGGGGATAGCTGTCTACTCTCCATCCGTCTTACGCTTTTTCGATCAGGTCACGTGTCCTGACGCGAGTTTAAGATTTTATACCCATTACAGAAAAAGTGCTCAACGCCGCTAAAGAAGTTTTCACTTCAAAAACCTAAACCTAGAAGACCGTCGGCAGCGAAGCAAGGCCCAGGCTACCGATGGTTAGGGCTGCAAAGACAGAAACCTTCTTACGATACGTTATTATTATTATAATTATTTTTATTACTTATTTGGTTAAAAAAAAATTAAGTTCCTTGTTTTTTCATACATGAGTGAGAGATTTATTTAAATAAATAGCTGTTTTCCGCGACTTCGTACGCGTGGTAGTTTTATTGTGACGACCCAGTTGGCACAATGGTCACCATGCCGGACTGCCAAACACAGGGTTACGGGTTCGATTCCCGCCACAGACAAGTATTTATGCTTAGATATATTTCTGTGGCCTGGTTGTTTCTATGTATTATAAGTATTTACAAAAGAAAAGTTATAAATAAATAAATATTGCAGGACATTCCACACATCGCCATCTAGCCCCAAACTAAGTAACTACACTTGTGTTAAGGGTGCTAGACAACGGATATACTACTTATATACTTTTCTTTTGTAAATATATACTTATAATACATAGTAACAACCAGACCACAGACAAATATCTAAGCATAAATACTTGTCTGAGGCGGGAATCGAACCCGCAACCCTATGTTTGGCAGTCCGGCATGGTGACCATTGTGCCAACTGGGTCGTCACCAACTGGGTCGTCATATAAGTGGTACATCCGTTGTCCAGCACCCATAACACAAGTGTAGTTACTTAGCTTGGGGCTAGATGGCGATGTGTGGAATGTCCTACAATATTTATATTAAGTATATTAAATTTATATTATATACCAAAACCTTCCTCTTGAATCACTCTAGGTATCTAATAAAAAAAACCGCATTAAAATCCGTTGCGTAGTTTTAAAGATTAAAGAATACATAGTGACAGACAATGAAAGCGACTTTGTTTTATACTATGTAATGATGAAGGTATACTATTATGTGGAAGATTTGTTCTTGTTCAAGTCGTTAATAACATGGTGGTGCACCTGCATTCACAAAAAAGTGTCACGGTGATATTGTGTGACGTCATGCGTCATGGTAATAAGACCAGACCCGTCATGGTAACTTAGGAAACAGAGTATTTAATAATTATATTGCTAATCTGGGCTTGTGTTATGGTGTGACCAGTGACGAATAGAAGACTTTTATACAGAAAACTAGCTGCGCCCCGCGGTTTCATCCGCGTAACTCCCGACCCGTGGGAATATCGGGATAAAAAGTAGCCTATAGCCTTCCTCGATAAATGGACTATCCAACACAAAAAGATTTTTTCAATTCGAACCAGTAGTTCCTGAGATTAGCTCGTTCAAACAAACAAACAAACTCTTCAGCTTTATAATATTAGTATAGATTAAATTAAAGAAAAAAAAAGGAAAAAAAGTTTATTAATAGAAGGGGATAGCAAAAACACTTAATTTTTTTCAGCGTTTTCTTACGACGTTATCACGTAAAATGATCGTCCGTAAACTGAATTTACAGACAACCATTTGATTTTTGTTTGAAGTTTTGCCATTGTTCTTTCCACTAGCGACACGCCCCGGCTTCGCACGGCTATATTATGCATGTATTACTTATACATATAAACCTTCCTCTTGAATCACTCTATCTATTAAAAAAAAAAAATGGGTGCGTGTACTTATGTACGCGCGTGAGAAGTTATACTTCTTTGACATTATTAAAAAAAAAAAAAAAAAAAAAAAAAAAAAAAAAAAAAAAAAAAAAAAAAAAAAAAAAAAAAAAAAAAAAAACTCGTCCGACAAAAAACTCGTCCGACAAAAAACTCGTCCGACAAAAAACTCGTCCGACAAAAAACTCGTCCGACAAAAAACTCGTCGACAAAAAACTCGTCCGGCAAAAAACTCGTCCGACAAAAAACTCGTCCGACGTGAGAATTTTGTGTTACGTGAGAATTTTGTGTGACGTGAGAATTTTGTGTGACGCTTTTGTAAAATTTCACTCTCATCATTTTTTCATAACGCGCCTAAAGAAGTATAACTTCAAAAAACGCATCAAAATCCGTTGCGTAGTTTTAAAGAATTAAGCATACAAAGGGAAATAGGGACAGAGAAAGCGACTTTATTTTATACTATGTAGTGATGTCGTATCCATAGTAGTCTACCTGTAACAAAAGAAGCTGCGACAAGGCGGTCAACTTAAGGCGCGAGGACGAATCTCACTTAACACAAACAACTAGCTGTACTGGCAACATAGAAACATTTAAATATTCATGATTTTTGTTAATGGCACCACAAATGACTGTAGTTTAAGTTTCGACCGGCCAAGTTAAGTATAGCCACGTATTGTTCTGCAGTTATTTTTGCATTCTTCAGAAATATGGTAGATTTTAATAGAAAAGCCAAGAAGTTTGTCCCCGGCACCGCTTCGGGGAATTTGGTCAATGTTCCTCATCTCCGGCTTGCCGTAGTTGGCTGGTCGGAATGAACACTGACGAGGAAGCACTGACGGGGAAGTGTCAGTGTTTCCTCGTCAGAGTTGACTCCGAAAGAAGAAGAAGAAGAAGAATAATAGCATCATCTATCGAGGTATAGGCCTAAATATACAATGGATGACTTGACTTATTGTGTCATCCATGATTAATTAGAATAGTAATGAATATGCTAATCCCACTTCTGAATTTTGTACTACTATTTGTTCATAAAACGCTAAAAACTATTTAAGTGACGATGCTGTCTAAGATGTAGCAGTTGTAGCATGCTTTCCATATTAAATTTAAAAAAATGGTTGTCCGTAAAGTCAGTTTACGGACGATCACTTTACGTGATAATGTCATAAGAACTCTGTTGCATTGTTGACATTTTGCATACTTCAATACGTTGCTATGGTTACTTGTCAATAACGTTTCTATGTAATGCATGACGTCACACTTTTTTGTGAATGCCGATGTATAAATCTATTTATAAGACGTTATTACGTCATGATATGAATGACCTACAAAACCGAACAACTGAAAATTAAATAATAATTAGGTTTTATTTTCGTTACGGAATTTCTTGATTCGGTCGCCGCGCTCAAAGCCCGCTATATTAATGAAAGGGCTTAATAGTCTATTCTGTAATAAATCAGTCAGATACTTATCATGTTGATGACAAACTATGTAGAAATTCAAGGCTTTTCTCACAATTGAGATATTACTAATAGTTTCAGCTATTGTCATGTATTTTGTCGAAAAGCTAAAGAGACTTATACATCAAATGGCGGGCTTTAAGACACCATAGTTTTCAGTTCCATAGTTTACCGCTTAGGGAAGGCAAGGACTGCTGAGTGAGCTCATACCCTTGAAAAACTTAAAAACAATGTTCAACACTGGCTTAGTGTTGAACACACAGTTCACAGTTCGGTCTATGCCATAAAGAATAAATAGAGAAAAAACTAAAACAAAAAATACCGCGAAAATTCTTAGGGTTTTTCTTGTTCAGATTTCTCACCTGCCAGTACCTAATCTTAGTATTGTCTATGCCCGTCGGGGCGCGCCGTTTAAGACAACATCCAGTTCACTGAGCGAACGTTCATAATAAATTATCTGTGAAAATGACAGATGGCGGCAAAATGATGGCGGGAAACGGGGAAGGCTTTGTTTTTTTTTTACGTACAGGTGATTTTGGGCAATGGGTTGTGAAGTATACTGCCTTTACGATAATGAGGTGGAATTCCTATGGTAGAATGTTATCGATTAAAGACTTAGTAAACGGTTATTATTTTGTTGTAAACCTTTTTAAAATCGGTCAAAAGAGTAAGGAGTCACTTGCAAAAACCAAATGACGGGTGTGACGTCATACGTCATATTTTTTAGGTAACGCATATTGCTAAAGAATATACATAGAACGCTTCACTATCACTACATAGTATAAAATAAAGTCCCTTTTTCTGTCCCTATATCCCTATGTATGCTTATATCTTTAAAACTACGCAACGGATTTTGATGCGGTTTTTTTAATAAATAGAGTGATTCAAGATAAAGGTTTATATGTATAATACATGCATAATATAGCCGTGCGAAGCCGGAGCGGGTCGCTAGTAAGTTATAAAATACATCAAAAATATAAATTATAAAAAACATTAAAATAAAAATTCTATGGTTTAGGTAAACAAAACGTATTTACGATTCTACGGCGGCTGAGTGGTTAAAAAAAGTTTTTCCAAAGGAATTTGAGTTTACAAAATTAAATCTAAGAACCTGACTACTATATTTTAACTTGTCTATGGTTCAAAATGAACGAGAATCTCGTAAACTTTACAATTGAAAGCAAAAGCGGATTGTTCTAGTTTCCAGACCCGATTTTGATAGAATATTGCAATAGTGAGAGATGATTCATTGTGAATATAATATTACCTAAGTTTCTATTTTCTGTGAATAATATTTTTTGTTAGATAAAGGAAAGACATATTTTGACGTGACAACGTTTTATAAATTGGTTTGCCGGGTGACACTTTGTAAAGGTTTGAACTAAAACCACAGGACTGTATTTCCATAAAGCTCTTATATTTCATATTTTCAATTTTCACCTTATAAACTAACAAAACACAATGCTTGCGCGATCTATTTTTACTTGTGTCTCCATCTATGTTCAAACCTTAGAACTAACACGAAACTAAATCTTAGGTATTTACATATGACTTGAACATTCCGCCCACCAAGGACAGACTGTCCTTCACAAATTAAATCCGCCCACCATGACGTCGCTTAGCTTACAAAACCTTAATAATAACTAAAACTTTATGCTTATAAAGTGGTACAAAACAAAACGTAAAATCTAAAAACATAAGTAACCACACCCAAACAATAACTAAATGGCATTATTAACTGTTAATCATCAATAACAGGTAAAATACAAAGTTTAGATGTAAGACGTTTCATGGTGGAATTTTTACATTTAAGCAAAACAACTCTAGTTATCCCGTCATATCCGGGGTATTTCTCTAGAACTCTACCAAACAACCAACGACTCGGAGGCAAATCATCCTCTTTAACCAAAACTATATCCCCAACTGCTGGTTCAGGAAATTTGTAAACCTATTTATAGCGATGCATGAGCTGTGATAAAAACTCTCCTGACCATCTAAGCCAAAACTCTGAAGCATCGCTTGTGTAACCTGCCAGCGTCTCAAGGAATTTAATTTATGCCCCTTTCGTATACTGCACTCAAAGATAATTAACACGTATTTAAAAACTCTCTAATTCAAATAAAATAAAACAAGTCTTATATATATATATATTTTTTTTTTAAACAATGTTCTTTTTAGTTATAAAACAAATCAGCATTAAAACTACAACACGAACCAGTCCTTTAAAATCTATTGATCTACGATGCCTACATGAACTTTTAGAGATTCTTCCTCGTGAATGTCGTTGTTTTTCAATTTGGTGTATGAGATATATTGTTCCCATAAAAACCTTGGACCAAATTTCCATATATCCAGCTGATTTAGATTCGCAGGTTGAACACCACGTGATGCACAATCTGCACGATTGTCCTTATTAGACACATGAGACCACTGGGAAGATTCTAAAGTCATGGAAATCTCTGCCACTCCAATTGCCACAAATGTCTTCCAGTTACTAGCGTTACTTAACCAGGCTAGTACTATTGTAGAATCCGTCCAAGCTCTAATTGCACTTCTCGGAATCTTTAAAACTTCTGCAACTTCTACCAACAACTTTGCTAATAAACAGCTCCACAAAACTCAAGACGCGGTATGCTCAGTTGTAATTGTACTGGTGCAATCCTTGTTTTGGCACCTACTACTCCGACATGGATGTGTTCGGATTCATTGATTACGCGTAAATAAACAACAGCTGCGTAAGCAACGTTGGATGCATCCGAGAATCCGTGCAGTTCTACGACAACATCGTTTGAACTTGTAAATAACCACCCAGGAATACGGAATCCAGTCAAGTGTGTTAAGGCGTTGCTGTAAGTATACCAGTCATTTACTATATCAGTTGGAGCTTCTTCATCCCATCCTGTTCCTGCTATCCACAATCGCTGTATAAATATCTTTGCTAATATGACACATGGTGCTATCCATCCTAGCGGGTCGAATAGACGCGCTACGTCCGATATAATTTGTCTTTTTGTTACAGGTGCAGACAGCGGCGGCAGCTTTACCGAGTACTGAAACTCATCTTCGTTCCTGTTCCAGGTAAGTCCTAGAATGTTTACTATTTTGTCTAGTTTTTGTTCTACCTTTCTATTTTCTTCCTCTTCATCTACTACATTGTCCTTTGTTTCCTTTTGATCTAAAATCTTTAATAGTTCTTCCTTGTTGCTAGACCATTTTTGTAGTGTAAATCCACTTTCCTTAAGAAGTTCATTCATTTCTTTAATCAGCTCTGCTCCTTCTTTTATTGTTTGACCTCCAAACATTAGATTATCCGTATAATAATCCTTTGCTACTCTTTCCGCTGCTATAGGGTATTTATCCTTGTAATCTATTGCTCTCATAACTTTTACAGCTAAGTCCGTGGCCGAAGCTGTACCGAAAGTGACTGTAAGTAATTTATAATCTTGTATTTCTTCATTTGCATTATTTCTCCAGACAATACGTTGATAATCACAATCTTCATCAGCGACTCTCACCATACGATACATCTTAATAATGTCGGCAACTATACATATGGGATACCTTCTCCAATTCCAAATCAAGTGCCTCATTTGCGATTGCAACGTAGGCCCAACCATCAAAGTATCAGTTAATGACACACCATTTTTATTTTTACAGGATGCATCAAAAACCACGCGGACCTTACTTGTAGACCTATCCTCTCTTATAACAGCATGATGCGGTAGGTATACCGCCTGTTCTTTATTATCATCCGGTTTCTGTACTAACATCATATGATCTAATTGTAAGTATTCGTTTATTACCTCTGTATATCTTTCTTTTAATATTGTATCTGTAGCAAATTTTCTTTCTAAGTTTTTAAATCTCCTAACTGCTATCTCACGTGAATCTCCATTTTTACAGAAAGGTACCTCCTCTCGGAACGGTAACTTGACAACGTATCTACCATCTGAATCACGACGCGTAGTTGCAGCGAAGATTTCTTCACACTTTTGTTCTTCTAATGTCAACATTTTAGACGCCAATAAACCTTCCGATTCTAACTCACAAAAGTGTTTTAAATCGAATTCCTCTACGCAAGTATGTAAAACTGTAATATTATGTTGTTTATCATTTTTAACTGTATTCACTGATCCAGATATAATCCAGCCAAATGTTGTACACTGTGCTAGTGGAGTACCAGTAGGTGCACGTAAAACTCCTTCTTTAATTATTTGGCTGTATACATCTGCTCCCAGCAAAAGATCTATTTTATTTGGCGTATCGAACTGAGGATCAGCCAATGAAATCTGGGATAACTCGACCCAATTGTCTAAACATACTTTCTTACCTGGTATATATGTAGTGATGTTGTTCAATACATATGCTTTCACACTGATTTCAAACTCTGGATCTATTTTAGATCTTAGAGTAAGTGAAACCATTGACCTCGAAACTGTGGAAGTATTTTGACCACCTAAACCTGATACGACGTTGGCAACCGTGATTCTTTTTAAACCTAACCCTTGGACCGTGGCTTCGGTTACAAACGACGCTTGAGAGCCTTGATCTAACAAAGCCCTTACCGCGTGATATTGGCCTGTTCTAGATCTAACCTCAACTAAAGCTGTTGCCAATAACACATGGTTGCTCTGACCTTTGGTACAATTTGCCATGTGATTAAATGTTTCAATAGGCAAGTTACCTTGTGAACTAAATACTTCATTTGCCTTATTGACCTTACCTGACTCTCCTTCAACCGTTTGACCTACAAACTCTGAACCAACAGCTGAAGTGGAGACGTTCCTTGGGTGAAGCAAGGAATGATGGCGTTTTTTGCAAATCCTACAATTGATGGGTGTTCGGCAAAATCTTACACCGTGATTGCTCCCTAAACAATTAAAACATATTCTATTTTTCATCACAAAATCATGTCTAGCTTCATAATTTTGGTTAGCAAACTTTTTACAAAAACATAACTTATGAGCTTCACTGCAAAACTCACAAACAATTTTTGGAATATCAGTAGTATGTAAAACTCTGGTGTGACTGATATTCGGAGTCGTAGATGTGCGTGCATTAAACCCTGACTGTTTATTGACGTTATATTTAATAGGTTCGATCACTTCTAAAGCACGGAATCTATTACATAAAAACTCGCTCAACTGACTAAAAATAGGCAAGGAATCCGAACCGATAGTTTTTGAAATGTGTAATTCCCATTCCTTGCGGGTTTCTGGGTCCAGTTTTAAACATAACAAATGTATCACAATTGGATCCCATGTGGAAACATCTATACCCAAATTAGTAAGCGCAGTTAAACAATCAGTTGTGGTGTCAACAAACTCTTTTAAACTACTAGCGGATGCAGTAGTTGCACTTCTTTGACTCAAAAACCGTTTTAAAATATTATTGACCAGAAACTTTTTATTATTATATCGCTGCTCTATGATATTCCAACAACCTTTATAGTTTGCAGCAGTTACAGGCGTGTTTCTTATAAGTTGTTCTGCCTCTCCTGTTAAATAGCCTTTAAGATATTGTAATCGTTGTACATCGTCAAGTGATTTGTTGTTGTGTATCATTGAAATAAAAAGATCTCTAAAAGTAATCCACTCTGTATATTTGCCTGAAAATCTAGGTATTTGAATTTCTGGCAACTTTACATAACTTGACTTTGTATCACTATTACGACTATCTACAGAATCTTTAGGTAATCCTAATTCTCTTGGCAAATTAGATAAACATTTTTGTAATTCGCACTTATATTCTAGAAACACCTCTTCAGTTTGATCGTATACATCATTTAAAACGTAAGTCTCGTCTTTTATAAGCATGGGGTCATTTTCTTGTATTAGTTGCTTGTGACCCGTTTTAAACTCATCCCACAACTCTCCTAATGCTTCTAATCTGTTATTTATATAATCTCTGCTAATACGATCCTTAGGGGATTTTTTATAGTTGACCTGAGCTTTTAAAATCCTTTTTGCAAGGTCAACTTGATAACTAATCAAAGACTTATGTGATGCCATTTTAGTAAATTAATCAAAAAAACACAAGTCCTAAAAGAAAATATGAACTTAGACTTTTTTACTCAAAGTTCAATTTCTGAAATTTTACAAGTCTTTTAAAAATTTCGAAAATTTTACAAGTGTTTGGGAATTCTGAGGGAAATTGGGCGTGGATTCCCCGTATCGTCGTTTTTTCGCTTATTATTCTAAGTCCCAAATTACTACTAGCTAAAACTAAATGTTCACCGATCTAGAAAATTTCTAGAGTTATTTCGTTCCTTGAAATAAAGTTGAAATTCGCCTATTTGTTACAACATCAAAGTACTCACGGTTGCACTTCACTCACACACACAGATGAGATCCTTTTCACCTGCAGTGTAGTCCTACCGAATTCCTCGGTTCCCGTTGTCCTCCTTTGACCACCTCTCCGGGGTGGTGCCTTCAGCACACCAACTGCGGCGCTCACAGCACGCCAACCAGCTCGTATCCCACGAGCTGTGCTCTTCCTACCACGTACCAGCAATCCTCTGTGAGTACGGGTTCAGTGGTACCAATACCACTGTGCACTATGCGGAGCCCTAATCCGGCTCGTTACGGACCATGTAAAGGTTTGAACTAAAACCACAGGACTGTATTTCCATAAAGCTCTTATATTTCATATTTTCAATTTTCACCTTATAAACTAACAAAACACAATGCTTGCGCGATCTATTTTTACTTGTGTCTCCATCTATGTTCAAACCTTAGAACTAACACGAAACTAAATCTTAGGTATTTACATATGACTTGAACACACTTCAAGAAACTGCGTTACGCTCCTCTGACGTTATGCGCTCACAATGAGAGCGAGTGAGAGGCACGCGGGCATGGTTAGCCCGCCTAAGAGCGAGAGAGACAGACATAAAAAGTGAAAGGCACGCGTCCCTTCCACTCGAGCACAGTTGTTGTCACGTAAAACTTTCGCCCGTATACCGACTTTACAGGCAACCAGTTTTTTAATTATGAGAATTGAAATACGATGACTAATGAGTTGTTATTTGTGTAAAAATTGGTGGTATTTAAGTGGCGAGTGTACAAAAAAAATTGCAATAATATAAATTACTAGCTGCGCCCCGCGGTTTCACCCGCGTAAGTACTCACCGTTTAAACCTTCCCTGGACTACAACAAACACAACAAAAAAAGAATTGGCCAAATCGGTCCAGCCGTTCTCGAGTTTTAGCCAGACTAACGAACAGCAATTGATTTTTATATTATAGAAGAAGATAGATAACTAACTGCACCCCGCGGTTTCACACGCTTAATATTTTTCTGCTCAAGTTTCTAAAAAAAAGAACCTTTTTCTGGCAATAACAAACACAACAAAAAAAGAATTAGCAAAATCGGTGCAGCTGTTCTCGTTTACGCTTTCAGCAACAAATTCAGCGATTTTATATTGAAGAAGATTGGCTTGCTTATTAATTGGGGTGAAGATGTCACAAAGATTTCCACTATCCCCTATTTAAGGGGGATAGTGGAATATTTGTATAATATTTATATAACGTTTTTGGTTACATCTAGGCTCACATCGAAGTTTCTTTTACTTTTTGTTTTACAGGGTTATTGGAAATTATACTAGCAAGCCGTTGAGGGCTACTTCTGTGCACCTTAACAAACAACTTTTGTTCTACGACTTTTGAAAATTCGAACATTTTTTTGAAAATTTTGAGGTTAGGTTTACCTATAAATCAGCTGTTTCTTACACGGAGAGGTCATTAACCTTAAAATTTTACTTGTTTTTTAAGTTTTATCTACTGTTCTTAGTGTGAATGACCTTTGTTTTAAAAAATCTGCTGTTTTATGAATTTACGTAACCTCAAAATTTTCATTTTTTTTTTTAGAATTTCCAAAACTCGTAGAACAAAAGTTGTTTGTTAAGGTGCGCAGAAGTAGCCGTCAACGGCTTGCTAGTATAATTTCCAATAACCCTGTATATCCCTGGAACTCTGTAATTGGCTTTCTATTGTTGTATTGTTTATATAATTAAGTATGTATTAGCTGTTGGGTTTCCTAAAATAACAATAAAAATAAAAAACAGCGCACTCCGGGAGTGCAGGCAGAAGTGAAAACAATAAACTTGTTATTTCTCATAGAATATTTCTTGAAACGATTTGCTACTGCCATCTATTAGCACTCACTTAAACAAATATAGTTTATTTTTTATTCGCTAGATGGCAGTAAAAAATTTAAATCAGCGCCATCTACATTCGAATAGCGGTCTTTCTAGAAACTAAGTTTCTCAATTTGTGTAATAGATGGCAGTATAAGTTAAACAAAAAGACTAACACAAATAAAATCTCATCTGTCGCGTCAAAATCTGTCGCGAGAACGGCTGAAAATGCTCACCCAGAAAAGTGCCCAACGCGCCGTAAGAAGTTTTCACTTCAAAAACCTCCTTTTTAGGGTTCCGTACCCAAAGGGTATAAAGAGTATTACAAAGACTCCACTGTTTGTCTGTCACCAGGCTATATCTAATAAACCGTGATAGTTAGATAATTGAAATTTTCACAGAAGATGTATATGGGTCTGGCCGGCAGACCAGCGCTGCAGCTAAGCATGCTTGGCTGCAGTTTTTAGCTGAGGTCGACCCATTTGGGTCAGCACACGACTCCTCATTTATGTTGTTTTTGATATGAAACATCTATAGCCGCACGTAAAACCGATTTATGGCGTGGCGACGCATGCCGTGGCGACACGTCGCCACGCTATATGATGGTATATATATAGTCTATATGCAGTAGTGTGTACGGTGTGCATGCGTAATCGACTGTGCGATTCTATCACAATCTGTTCTTTTCTGCATACCTATTACTTTTACAAAAGAATGTCGATGTTTCACATGTGCCAAGCGTCCCGTGACGGCTCACATTTTTTGAAGTTATACTTCTTTAGGCGCGTTATGAAAAAATGATGAGAGTGAAATTTTACAAAAGCGTCACACAAAATTCTCACGTCGGACGAGTTTTTTGTCGGACGAGTTTTTTGCCGGACGAGTTTTTTGTCGGACGAGTTTTTTGTCGGACGAGTTTTTTGTCGGACGAGTTTTTTGTCGGACGAGTTTTTTGTCGGACGAGTTTTTTGCCGGACGAGTTTTTTGTCGGACGAGTTTTTTGTCGGACGAGTTTTTTGTCGGACGAGTATTTTGTCGGACGAGTATTTTGTCGGACGAGTATTTTGTCGGACGAGTATTTTGTCGGACGAACTTTTCGTCGGACGAGTTTTTTGTCGGACGAGTTTTTTGCCGGACGAGTTTTTTGTCGGACGAGTTTTTTTTAAGTAAAGTACACGCACCCATTTTTTTTCTTTACCACTTTTTGACGTGATAACGTTTTATAAATTAGTGAACACCTGCAATCTCAAAAAAGTGTGACGTCACGCGTCGTTACTGGAACGCCTCATGTTATTGACAAGGTAACTATAGCAACGTTTTATCGTTGCCATGGTTACCATCAATGTTTTCTTATGACGTTATCACGTAAAATTATCGTCCGGAAACAGACTTTACAGACAACCATTTTTTTTTTGTTTTTTTATGTAATTAATTTTCATCGTCATGTTCATTTCTTTATTCCTGTGTTTGTCGTGTGTTTGTACTCAATAAATGCTTTTCTTTCTTTGTTTCTATTTCTGTTGAAAACAGAATATAATGGTACGGAACCCTTCGTGCGCGAGTCCGACTCGCACTTGGCCGGATAAGAAAACCTCATTCTTTACAACATTAAACCTTTGAAATCAAGAAAGCAATTTACAAAAAACTAAACCCATTAGCAGTCGAATCGATCTGTCAGTATCGATATATCGATATCTAATCGATAACGTATCGATTGAACCGAACCGATCATCGGATTACTCCCACACTTTGAAAATAGAAAGGATGACTGGCATTATGCCAGGTAGTCGGTGTCAGGCGAAATTACTTGTGAAAAAAAATGACATACTTACTTTTTTTTTATCTATCTCTCTCTAGGTCACAGAAAATGTTATTGAATTAAATATAATGATCAGTTATTATGCTCAGGGTTTTGGCGGGACTGTGAAGTTTTTTGCGGAGTTTCTGATATTGTAACCTATACATCTCTTGTTCCTTATTTGAAAACACATCGATTTATGTTCGAAAACTAAGTTGGTTCAAAAAAATATTCGAAATATTATAGGTAGCACTTTTCTCGGTAAATGTACTAAAAAAAAACTTTGTGGCTAGGGGGTGGGCTTCTTTAGAACGTTTTACCTGACTGCAAGGAAAGGGTAATGTTTTTTCGTCGTTTTTCTGTCAAATTAAACCATCCTTTAAGTAAAAAAAAACAAGTCACCAAATAGGTTAAGTACTTTGTCGCAAAAAGACATAGAAAGAAACCCCAAATCTTTTTGCGGCAAATTACTTGAATTTTATTACTTAGTTACTGGTAAATCTGACCTAAATTGCATAAAATATCATTAAAATTATTTAAGTATAAAAAATCGCTAGTTAAGATAAATCACGATATCCCGCCAAAACTAACTTTATACATAGGCAAGAAAAAAAAATCAATTCAACACTGGCCGTAAACATTATCTAATTAAAAAAGAATCATAACCCGCAACGGGAAACGTCACTTTGAATACGCGTTCGATGTTTGAAAAGATTGACAGCTGTGAATTGTTGCCGCGCGCGGGAAATTATTTTGACAGTTGACGTAACATCAGCTTTGTGCCTTCAGAAATGGAGTTGTTGCTAATGAATTTCATTTAATTTGACGTAAAACTCTGCGGTGCCGGTAGACGAACACCCACCACACACTAACCATCTTTTACCGGTTTGATTCCCGCTTTGGTGTAATGTCTTGTGTTCCCCAATAAGGATAGCTTAATATTAAGAAAGGGGATTGTTCTGAATTTCAAAAAAACTATTTGTTGACTTAAAAAGAGTTCAAGTTAAAGGAAAATCAGCTGTTTTTGGCAATAAAGAGGATGTTTAAAATAATAGTACAAATTAAAAAAACAATTAAATCTCAAAGTTCAATGACCTCTAACTGCAAGACAGCTGATTTTCAGGTAAACAGAACCTCAGTTATTGGGAAAATTACAAATTTTCAAAAGTCTTAGAACAAAAGTTGTTAAAGAATCCCTTACGATGAAGAGAAGAAAAGAAAGAAGAGATTCTCTTGTGGTGCAAAGTTGTAAACGCTAGAAAAAGTTTTATTTTATACTAGCAGCGCTCCGCGGTTTCACCCGCGTAACTCTGGATCGCGTAGGATTATCGGGATTAAAAGTAGTAGTAATATTATTCTTATACTATAATATTCCCAATGAATCAATGTATCCTCATACCAAGTTTCATCAAAATCGGTCCAGTAGTTTCTGAGTTGAATGCAAACAAATCATAAAATATTTTTAATGATAGAATAAAGATTTTTAAAAAACAAAGAATAATTTCTATAGAATGCTTGTTACTTATAACTTCAATAGAAATCATTTCCCAAAAAAAAACCACATCAAATTCTATCTACAATTTCTGCAAAGTGTACACATCTATTCTAAAGGAGTAGAGTACAAAATCGAGCGGCTGATTGATTGTAAATTGATATTAATTGGCCTGCGCACGCGATCGTCTTGCGTGTCCGATGATTTGTACACGAAAATTGGACAGGGCTGTATTCAGGGGAGGGGCAAAGGGGCAGATGCTAGAAGTTACATAATGCAATGGTTAATAGTATAAGGGAGAACGGGTTGGAATAAAATTATATTTCTACTACCATCACATAGATGCTTTTAGGGTTCCGTGCCCAAATAGTAAAAACTGGCTGTCTGTCTGTCACGAAGCTGTATCATATGAACCGTGATAGATTAAATTGTAAATATTATACTTATTATACATCTGATATACACCAACCACTAAGACCAAAAATAAATATCTGTAATAAATAAATATTTGTTTGAGGCAGGAATCGAACTACAACCTTCTGCATCGCTGGCATGTGATCGCCCACCGCCGATCGGACAAATAGGTCGTTAATTGTTTAATTATTTTGTATATATTTTGCTTAGTCATTAAATTATCTAAGCAAAGAATGATGGCATGGCAATAAATACACAAATAGAAAAAATATGATGAAATTCTCCGTTTTTCAAAATTACAATTAAAATGATAGTATTAAAATTTCGTAAACTAAATGTGGATAAAAGGTATAAGCATTTAACGTTTTCATTTAAGGTTTTCATTTTCTTCATCAAGATCTGACGCCATTACGCATTACAGAAACTTCAAGAACCTAACCACCTTGAAAAGAAGTAATATTTGTTTGAAGTTTTGCCATTATTCTTTAGACAAGGTTTAGTCTTCTTCTTCTCGTATAGTAGTGTGGCTCACCTATTGTTAGAGTTTTCAGATCGCCTTAAGGCCTCTAACTTGACCTAACGAATGCTACTAGAGGTAGCAACCGGGAACAACGGCTTAAGGTGCCTTCCGAAGCACGGAGGGGCTCACGAAAACACATTTTTGCCACACTACTAATTGGCCACCCATCGAAGTAATGACCGCGCCAGGCGTGTCGCTTAACCCGCACGGCCGTAAACGATCAGCGAGCGTCGCTTAACTGTGGGCCTCCTCAACAAGGTTTAATAGGAGAATCGCCCCTTTTCTCACGTCCTAAATACGTCCCTGTATCCGCTATTACACTTCGGTTATTCACATACAGTACAGTTAGCGCATGTCTTATCAATTTGAAATAATCAGTACATTTGTCTCTCGGTGTACACTAATAAGTGGGCTGAAAGATCGTTTGAAACGTTTGATGTTCTTGGAATACTAGGTAATTAGATAAATCTGTTTCTGTAGTGCGAGTTTTTTCGTATAGAAAACGTTACTATAACGTTTTGCATAAACGAGAAAATTATATAGAAAGTAAAAGCTTCGCATTACGTCCGCTAGGCGTGCTTTTCAACTTTCCATACAATTTTCTCGTTTACACTAACGTAGTCTTAACATTTGCTATACGAAAAAACTCGCACTACAGGTTTTCAAGAATCGGGCTCAAATGCAAAACGTGTGCAAAACCAAGAGAAACAGCTAGTCACAATACAAAACCGTCCATCGGGAGCGCGGGAATCCATTTTGAAAAGTTTGACGTTTCAAAATGGCGGACGCAAATGGAGGGAACCGCTAATCTTGTTCTGTTGTTCCGAGAGTTGGACCTAGGTTTGGTATGATGTACCTAGAATTTGTTTGTAGCTGTCAGACTAGCTACGTTTCGTGGTTTTACTCGGTAAATATCCCGATCTAGGTGGAATATTGGGTTATAATTGGGTTAATGGTAATCATTTAGCAAACGGTCGAGGGCTATTTCTGTGCACCTTAACAAACAACTTTTATTCTACGACTTTAAGTTTGAAAATCAGCTGTTCCTTACACGGAGAGGTCAGTAACCTTAAGATTATGCTTATTATTTAAGTTTTATCTACGTGCTTTAAGTTTGAATGTCTAGTTTTAAAAAAAATGGTTGTCTGTAAAGTCGGTTTACGGACGATAATTTTACGTGATAACGTCATAAGAAAAGATTTTTTTTGTTTTTCCTATTAATAATAAATAATCTTTTTTTCTTCTTTTCCCTTTTTTCCATTATATAAGTCTTCATCATCACTCGTCAGCATAACAAAAGCCCAGATGAGCGATTATTAAATACGGACGATAATTTTACAAAACTTTGGTTGCTATGGAACGTGAGCCTGAGCGGAACGCGAAACATTGATTGCTATGGATGGAACGTGAGCGGAACACGATGACGTCATAATTTTTTGTGAGTGCTGCCGGTGTTCATCAATTTAATAGAGGTTACCTTAACATCAAAATTTACAAAAAAATGTTCGAATTTCCAAAAGTCGTAGAACAAAAGTTGTTTGTTTAGGTGCACAGAAGTAGCCCTCAACGGCTTGCTAGTATAATTACCAATAATCCTGTATATCTTTAGATATAAAAATGGTTGTCTGTAAAGTCGGTTTACGGACTATAATTTAACCGGATAATTTAACCTGATAAGAAACACACGCAAGAGTGGGAAATCAGTCAAGGGTTACTGCATTCGAAGAAATTCATAGGTAGCAGCACCAGAGGGGCTTCTTTTATATTGAACAACAGTAGAAGCAGAGCACGAGCTGTGGTTGGTGCCTTGACAGGACATTACGGAACCAATGACATGCTTTTAAAAATGAAGTTAACTTCAAATAATGACTGCAGAGCCTGCGGTGATGTCAGGAAAACTAATGGAGCACATACTGTGTGAATGCGACGTCTTAGCAGCGAAGCGTATGAGCCTCCTTGGGAATGCGTATCCCAAACCGGAGGAATATAGGTTTCTTCCTCTCAGTGGGATCACCGCGTTAATCGACCACTTCTTCAAAGAGTGAGAAACATTAAGGTAGGGGTAAACACAAAAGATCCCATTGGGTCGAAGTGTTGCTGGCGATTGCCAGCAACACTTCCCAGTTACGGTTATCTTCTCTTATATATTGGGGGCTGACTGATTAGGATAATGTCGTACGAAACCGATTAAATATATTTCTTTTTTCATGCTAACATTTTTGAAGTGAAAACTTCTTTAGCGGCGTTGAGCACTTTTTCTGTAATGGGTATAAAATCTTAAACTCGCGTCAGGACACGTGACCAGAAGGCCAATTCTCGTAAATAATATTGTTTAAATTACATTTCAATATCATCCCGATTGCATTTCGATTGCAAAAGATACCTTCAAAGTCAGTATTTTTTGTACAAAAAGCTAACTTTGAGGGTATTTTAAGCTACTTTGAGGGTATTATTTGAGATCGAAATGCAATCGAAATGATATTGAAATGTAATTTGAACAATGTTATTTACGAGAATTGGCCTTCTGATCGAAAAAGCGTAAGACGGATGGAGAGTAGACAGCTATCCCCTCTCTACGGCGCGGCGAAAATGTATGCCTGGGCCTACTGTTTTTAATTTGGCTGTGAGTGTATTAAGACGTACATATGGTATTTTTTAACGGACGACTATTGACGGACGACAAATGTCGGACGACAAATGTCGGACGACAAATGTCGGACGACAAATGTCGGACGACTAATTGTCGGACGACTATTGACGGACGACAAATGTCGGACGACTATTGACGGACGACAAATGTCGGACGACAATTTGTTGGACGACAAATGTCGGACGACTATTTGTTGGACGACAAATGTCGGACGACTATTTGTCGTCCGACTATTTTTTTTATTTATATATTTTTTTGTCTTCTTTTCGTTACTCGTCACCTTAATAGAAGTTCCGTGTGAAGACATTATTTGTTCACTGTACCGATTGGGTCTCAAAATGTAGCGTAGCATTTTAAGTTACTATGCCAAAATATCCAAAGTCTTTTACGATTCGTAGAAAGTAGCCATATGACTTGGAGTATTCTTTTTTTTTTTCTTCAGTTATGGCTTAGCACGGTTTGTGCATATAGCCAGTATCAAGTAATATTTTGCATCAAGTTATGGCCCGATTTACAGAAATCGGGCTCAAAGTGTTTCAAGATGGTCAAGTCGTCAAGTCACAGTTTGTCAAGTCAGGGGTCATAGTAAAGCGGTGGCTACTTTACTATAACCTTGTAGGAGATTTTGGAGGCAACGAGAAAAGTCCATGTTTGACACTGATTTTTACTTAGACTACACTTGTGCACTTTCACAGAACTAAATTAGATAACTTTCCACCGGAATTATACAATTTAACTCGGTTTACAACTAAGTTTCGTGTAAATAAAACTGCAGCACGACATGTTGTTGGCTCGTTCCCGCCAAAACTCTCTGGAGTATTCTTACTCATGTGCCTTGGACTCCAATAAAAAAAAATCCTATTCAAAGTTTGAAAATACAACAACAGAAGACATGTATCATTAACTGTCAAAATTAAAAAGAGAATCCATATCTCAAAACATTGATAGATCACGAAATTGATTCATAGAAACATAACAAACTTACTTTTTGCCATCGAAATATAATAAATTTCATACAAATTACTGAGAAATCTGGTAAATTTAACTGCAAAACATAACTTTGTTTTGTATTGATATCATTAATTTTGGAAAAAAAAAGTGTGGAGTGATAGATTTTTTGTGTTTCGGATAAAGAATGGTCAAAATTCACTAGTTATGGAAGATTATTTAAGTAATTATCTTATTGCTACTTAATAGCCACATTCGTAAAAATTTAAAACATCTGTCTTTTGGTTTTTGTAACTTAGGTACCGAATTGAAATTCCGTAAAAAAGAAGAGTTTTTTTCCCCTTTTAGGGTTCCGTACCTCAAAAGGTAAAAAAAGGAATCCTTATAAGATCACTTTCTTGTCCCTCTGTCTGTCTGTTTGTTTGTGAAAAATACCCCTCTAATCAAAAATCCCTGACAACGAAAAAAATCATCTTACCTGCATACCAAACGGTTTAAAAAACAACCTGTAGAGAGTTGAAGCAGAGACGCTTCACTCGCTTCTCTCACTCGGTCAATTAGGATCACCACGAGTAAACCCGTAGAACATAACTAGTTGTGAATTAAATTACGTAATTTCAGGAGCCCTATTTTTGAATCTTTCGCCGCGCGTCGAGCGCTCGATTTCTGCTGATATTCGTTCAACTTTGGAAATTCGCTATTTTTGAATCGCTCGATTGAGTTACGTTACTTACGTAACGAGTGGTCTCCACCACTCGTCGCCGACAGGCGAGTGGTAGAATAAACGTCAAACAATCATAGTCAAACATTCGGAAACGATCTTGAAAAATATTTATATCTTTTAGGTTTATTTTGGATGTTCGTCGGTAATAACCGGTTTTCAATTTTCTGCGTAAAACGAATAAAAACTTGACATTTTAAATTTCGACGACGAACGAATCAAAAGTTCAGAATATTGGTGCCATGCGACTTGGAAGTCGTGTAGGCGTATACGACGATGCTATGTCAAACGAGCGATTCAATAACACCCCGTCGTTTTTGCGTCGGGGGTTAAAAACAGAGCCCCAGTTCACCGTGAGAGCCTCAATGAGTCATTTCTCGACGAATCAAAAAGCACAGAAAAAAGTGCTCTAAAATTCAATACGGTAGCTTTTGAAGGCATTGACCTTTGTTTCACAAGGCTTTATGGTCTGCCAAATTCTTTATATGTTAGACTAACTGTGCTCTGCTGTTTTGCCCGTGTTAGGAATGATTCTCATTTAACCTAAGATCCCTTTAAGGACGGCCTTCATCGAGCTGTGTAATAGATGAAAAGTATTTTATATCAAACTATCGACCCGCTCCGGCTTCGCACGGCTATATTATGCATGTATTATACATATAAACCTTCCTCTGAATCACTCTATCTATTAAAAAAACCGCATCAAAATCCGTTGCGTAGTTTTAAAGATTTAAGCGTACAAAGGGAAATAGGGACAGAGAAAGCGACTTTATTTTATACTATGTAGTAAAGTGAAGTGATGATTAAAAAAAAATTAAATAAGCCTTTATTTTCTACTACATAATAAAACGGTTATTACATGCCATCATATTATATTATATTCACCAATCATTTTTAACCGACTTAAAAAAAAGGAGGAGGTTCTCAATTCGGTTGTATGTATTATTTTTTTTCTATTCAGCTGTTAGGTGACATAATGACGCAAACTTCTCTTTTTTCAGATGTATTTTTTTTATTACATATCAATTTTTATTAACTTTAATGGTATAAAATTTTCATACCATCATTTTAAACATCACTTTTAAAGAGGCACTAGCGCGAGTAAAACTGCGGGCCGCACACGGGCCGCAGCTTGTTTTGATGTAACTTACTAGCTGCAAAATGTGTTTTTTTTTTAATTTGATAAAAATAAGTCCTGTTCTTAGTCTGCAAGTACTAGGATATCACGAACTCCTAGGTGTTGTTTTATTGCTAAAATGGTTTTTAGGCACAAAAATACCCCATATACATATTATTATGTATTAAAAACACAAGACACCTGCCATTTTTTTTACTAGTAAAACTTGTTTTTCCTTCATAAAATAATAAAAATAAGTTCCGTTCTTAGTCTGCAAGTACCAGGAGATCATGAGCTAGGTGTTGGTCGAACTCTAAGTGCTAATCTTTATTGCTTCGACGACACTGACCGCAGACGGATTGTGGCTCCCAACACTTCCTATACGTTTCTGCGCTCCTGGTACTTGTGACAAAGTTATTTTAATTTTAAATAGCTATTGCTCGATTTTGCTCGGATGTTAATTATAGACACCTAGCTTCAGGATTTGTCTATCCTCTCTGTGAAAACCGGATCAAAATGGGTCTAGTCATTTTTGACTTTGGTAAACAAACATGATACACTTAAAAAAGTTATATCGGACAGCCTTTTAGCCATCTCTTTTATGCAACCTTTGGATAAAATAATAATAGAATCTTCTTATATATAAAAATGAATCGCAAAATGTGTTGGTAAGCGCATAACTCAACAACGCCTGGACCAATTTGGCCAATTCTTTTTTTAGAATATTCCATATGGTACGAGGATGGTTCTTACGGAGAGAAAAATTTAAAAAATTCCCTGAAAATGTCTAAAAACAACACTTTTCTATACTCCATACCATACAAACGATTCGTAATAATACAAGTCAATAAGAACTTTAATACCATAACATAAAGTTCAAGTTTTAATGGAGAGGTGCCGGGAAGGCAAAACAATTGAGTGACGTATAAATATTGATGTCAATCGTGCCGCGGTGTTAGTTGCCAAACTACACCTAAACGGCTGAACCGATTTGTATGATTTTTAACCCCCGACGCAAAAACGACGGGGTGTTATAAGTTTAACGTGTCTGTGTGTGTGTCTGTCTGTGGCATCGTAGCTCCCGAACGGCTGAACCGATTTTGATTTAGTTTTTTTTATATGGCAAAACAACGTTTGCCAGGACAGCTAGTAGACAGATAAAAATTCAGCGCTAACTTTTAGTATTTTGGAACGACTTTGCATTTTATGATTTTATTTCATTTCGAATTGCGAACAAAACATTGTTAATTAATCATTATTCTAGACTTAATTTTTGCAATATATTTGTTTACCTATTTAATTTGATAAGTATGAAATACTTTTCATCGATTAACCGAGTCTGTGAAGCTCGTTCTAAAGTTATTATTGAGGGCTAATTCTGTGCACCTTAACAAACAACTTAATCGTACCTTCGGTAAGACAAGGGCATAACTAACACATTTCAAAGTTTTCACTAGAGACATTTCAATTTTTTTTCAGAACCATATCTCATTATTCTTCCTTTATAGGACCTAAGTTAAACTTTTTTTTGATGCGAAATATCCCTTGCACATTTGTAAATTTAGGTATGTTCTTTACAGGAGTAAATTATTTATCATTATTATTATATTTAATGTAACAATATTTTTGATGTACAATTATGCCCTTTTTGCACCAAGGTGTAAATAATTTTGTAATTATGACCCTAGTCCAACAAGTTTATTCCATGGTTTATGACATAAAAATAATACTATTTTATAATAAAAAATCGTTTATTTACCTATAATTACAGTATTTTAGGAACGTATAATGCTAAAGTAATAAAAATCACTAGAAAAAGTATTTTAGTTATACTTAAAAATGAGAAATAGGACGGCTAAATTCAACAATATACTTATACTATCTATATTATCATAAATCTGTGATATTCAGTACTGTCTTTGGAATTAAAATAGCTTGTACTAAAGTAATCACTAATGCTAACATCACATAAAATGCTGGAACTAGAAGTGCTGCTGCTGGAACTAGAAGAGCTACTTCTAGAACTAGATGAGCTGCTGTTAGAACTAGAAGAACTGGACAAGGTTTTAGTTCGGGAAGATGTGTTGCTGCGTACAACTTGCCTTGCACGGTGACGTGGAGGCTTATATTCTGAACCTTCTGATGGTGAAAAATCTCCATTATTTGAAGAATCGAAACCCTTATTACCTGAGTCAAAAGAAATATTATTTTAATAGTATTTTGCCTTTGAAATAATTGAATTTGTCAATTAGAATCTCATACTTATAATAATACAGGAAGAGAGGACAAAAAGTCTGTAAGTACCTACTTGTAAGTAAAAGTAGTAGAACAAAATGTATAGTTTTTAAAATTCATGTTTGTTTGTTGGTTTGAATTAGGATTTAGGAATTAGGTGCAACTAGTTAATAATATACCAGATCAATAAAATATTGGTTTCGCATTCATACCTGAGGTTGTATTTGTAATAGGTGGGTTTGCTGCCTCCGAAATATCATTGTCCACTAATGTAGAATTCTGATTATTGTGGTCATTACTGTCTATGCATTCCTCAACAACTATGTCATTAATACCAGACACAATTATCATGGGTGTATTTGCCGTTTCTGGAGTCTCAATGTTTGACTGTGGAGGTTCCTGATTTTCAAAGTTATTATTTTCTAGCCAATTCTCAACCATTGTTGTAGTCGAAGAATCTAAAAATAATATCAATTTATTCAAATCATTCATTTTAAATAAAAGTTTATTTAAATAGTCTAAAAGACACATTGGTCTATGGTCAGAAAAAAAAAACAATTTTGATACTTACCCGTTAATGAATTAATCTTTGGTGTAGTTACTGCTTCATTGTAATTTTTTTTTTCAACGCAGTTATTTGAATAATCATCAATGCTAGGCTCATTAGTAGCTTTGGTCTGTGTATTAGTTTGATTATCAAAAAGCATACTTAAAATTTTTCTACTTCGGGAGTCCATTTTGTTCTAAAAAAGTAATAATAATTTCATTTTGTGTAAATATAATAAGTTAATTTCTAAATTCATAGAATAATATAATAATCCTTTTTCTTATTATCCGTCGTCGAAATAAGAAAGATTCACGGAATTGGAATGACAAAGTCTTAAATGTTATTAAGTTTACTTAAATACTACAGCAATTGGAATGACAAAGTCAGATTTGTATTAAAGATTACGAAATGTTTACATATTGGACACACAAAGGCACAATTGCTGTAATGACTTTGTTCCTCCAAATGTTTGTTCATTTATTAGGCATAAATACAGCAAATGTGGCTTTGTCGTTCCAGGCAGGTAAAAGGCATATTTACCTTAACGACTTTGACGCTCCAACACACAACAGCTCCGAGCGGGGGTGACGCCGCAACTGACCAATGAGATTTTGTCACGCCAATATGTTTAAAATAACGCACCAATGTGACAAAGACACTATAGCCCTCTGTCGAAATGAGACTGAACTTAGTCAACGACTTTGTTCTTCCAGATAAAAGGCTGTTTTTAAAGCACATTGACATACTTAAGTCATTTTGAGAATTTTTGACAATTATGCCCTTGTCTTACCGAAGGCACATGAGTAAATAATACAACCAGAGACTAATGTGTCATACAAGGCTCTCTAACAAGTCCACTACTACAAGCTTGACGCGCGTGTGTGCGTGAGCACTGGCGGCACGTCACGTACGGAGAGAAACCGGTCTATACTGGCTCGGCCAGTGCCCAAGTTCAGGGCTGTCACACTCGCATGCGAGCGGTAAACATCACGCGTCGCATGTTTGTTTCATATTGTTTAATAAAATATAGTGTTATTAATTTGATCTTAAGTAGGGAGGGAGTGAGTGTGGACCATTCTTGTGTTATGGTGACGAGTGACGAAATAGAAGACTTAAATAATTTTCCTTCTTTCGAAGGAAGGGTGGGAACGATTGAGTGAGTAAGTGAGCGTGTGCTCCAGTCTAAGCAACTAGGCTTGTGTTATAGTGTACCTAAATATGTACCTTTACTGGGTGGGAATTGAGTGTGTGAGTGCCCCAACCTAAGCGGCTAGGCTTGTGCTATCGTGACCAGACCACGGATAGAAGATTTTCTTTTATAGAGAAATCTATACTAATATTATATAATATCTACTAAATCTATACTAATATTATATAATATTAGTATAGATTAATCATCAATTCGGATTACATTGTTACCGCGTTAAAATAAACGCCCATAATAAAAAACACTAATACTTACACATTTTTTTTTTGGAACGAAGTTCCTTATCGCGCGTTGCGAAAAAAGAAACGGAAAAAATTAAGACCAAAAGATGTAACGACACTTTTTGCATAGAAAGCAAGCGAGTTATTTTCGTTTCGTCATTCTATTTCGCATTGTGTGGTGTCGCGACGATTATTTAGAAAAAAAATTTAGATATAAAAAAAAATTAAAAAACAAAAAACTTTAATTTATTACAACTCCTTAACTAATTAATCGAAAGGAACTTCGTTGTATCCGAGTGTCCCTTGACACCTCTCAAGTTTTTTTTATTTAGTATAACCCACCTGTGCCAACCCTACATGATTATGTCACAATTACGTATTCATTTTGACAGCTCCGAACAACCTTAGTCTCTGGTCATCTCTACTCATGTGCCGAAGGTACGTTTTGTTCTACAACTTATGAAATTTCGAAAGATTTTTTGAAAATGTTGAGGTTATGTTTAGGTACCTGAAAATCAGCTGTTCCTTACACGGAGAGGTCCTCGTCCGACAAA
The DNA here is from genome assembly GCA_907269075.1 of Idaea aversata. NCBI lineage: Eukaryota > Metazoa > Arthropoda > Insecta > Lepidoptera > Geometridae > Idaea > Idaea aversata. Next base: position 4,001,881 of record OU026112.1, on the reverse strand, counting down.
AAACTCTGGACTGGAAAAGGATTGTCAACACAATCAATAAAGTTCAATTTAGATTTAAACAACTACTCCCGTGAGAATTTTGTGTGACGCTTTTGTAAAATTTTACTCTCATCATTTTTTCATAACGCGCCTAAAGAAGTATAACTTCAATAACTTCAAAAACAAAAATATTTAAATTTCCAAAAGTCCTAGAACAAAAGTTGTTTCTTAAGGTGCACAAAAGTAGCTCTCGATGGCTTGCTAATATAAGTAGTTACAATTAACTCTGTATACAGGGATCTTAGACTATTATTATCACTACATAGTATAAAACAAAGTCGCTTTCTCTGTCCCTATTTTTCTTGAACGCTAAATTCTTTAAAACTACGCAACGGATTTTGATGCGGTTTTTTTAATAGATAGAGTGATTCAAGAGGAAGGTTTATATGTATAATACATGCATAATATAGCCGTGTGAAGCCAGAGTTTGTTATAAATTCGCTATTAACTTCGTCCCAGTTTAACAGGCAGCCAAATATAATCGAAAGATGTACAGAGGGTAGATTTAACCGCGAAGTGTGTTTAACGAGCCATGATCTGCAAATGGTTGCAGAGTGCATCTCGTTGAGGGGCGAATGTAATTTAATTTCGGATTTTATTATATTTCTATCAGGGTGACAGTTCTGTTTGTACTTACTAGCTGTGTACTGTGGTTTTATCTGGGTGGTTATCGATCCCGTGGGAATTGAGGGAAAAAAAGCCTTTTTGAGCGATTCAATTGCTCTATAAAAAAATGGTTGTCTGTAAAGTCGGTTTACGGACAATAATTTTACGTGATAACGTCTTAAGAACCCGATGTTTTTTTTTTCATTTTTTTTTATTCATTAATTCATTTTGTTCAACAAGTTTTGGAAATTCTAACATTTATTGGAAAATGTTTGAGGTTAGGTTAACCCGAAAATCAGCTGCTATTTACACGGAGAGGTCTATAGCCTTAAGATTTTACTTTTTAAGTTTTATCGACTGTCCTAAATCTGAATGACCTGTATTTTTTACAATTAGCGAATTTTCAAATAAGTTTAACAACAAAATGTTCGAAATACGATTTTCGGCTTCGATTTTGATTTTCGGATTTTCGATTTTTCGGCTCCTTAGCCGAGCCTTTTGTTCAAATACTTTTTTGTTTATTTATTTTTTCTTTCTACTGTATTCTCTGAAATTGTCATTCTATCTTATACTTTTTGTACCTTTTATTCTTTTTATTTCCTGTTTTTTTTATCTTATTTTATTGTTTCTTATTTGTATACATTCTAATGTTTTGTTTTGTCAACTACTCTCTAACTGTTCTAAATATGTTTTGTCGTGTGCTCGTCCAAATAAATGATTTTCTATTCTTTCTATTCTATTCTATTCTAAAAATAAAATTGTTTTTTCAAACGTTGTAGAACAAAATTTGAAGTTGATTGCACGGAAGTAGCCCACAACCGCTTTCCTATAGGTATAATTATTACCAATAGCCCTGTATGCGTTTTCTTGATTATGTGCTAAGTATATTTTATAAATTAATTATTTTCTCTTTTTTTTTAAGTCGATTAAACATACTGCGCTGTAATTGATACTTTGATGTCATGATATTTGATACAAATAAAGATTATACAAAAAACTATGATCCCGGGAGACGGGTGACTATCTATTAGTCAATTTGTACGACACGAGGGTAGCAACAGAAGGGATGGTGGACGGGTGTATGCAAGAGAAACCAATACATAATTTAGGGCTACATTATATCGCCCCGTGGTGGGTGTCATAGAAAGTGACCTGGGGCTCTATTTTTGAATCGCTCGTGTGACAAAGCTTCGTCGTATACGCCTACAAGTCACGCTCGACTTCCAAGTCGCATGACACAAATTTACTGTATTTTTGAATCGTTCGTCGTCGAAATTTAAAATGTCAATTTTAACAGTTATACGCAGTTATTTGAAAAGCGGTAATTACCAGCGGACATCCGAAATTATCCCAAAAGATATAAATATTTTTCAAAGACCGTTTCCGAATGTTTGACTATGATTGTTTGATGTTTATTCTACCACTCGCCTGTCGGCGACGAGTGGTGGAGACCACTCGTTACGATGGAGCGATTCAAAAATAGCGAATTTCCGATGTCGAACGAATATCAGTAGAAATCGAGCGCTCGACGCGGGGCGAACGATTCAAAAATAGGGCTCAAGGCCAATAATTATCGTAAATAACATGGTTTAAATTACATTTCAATATCATTCCAATTGCATTTCGATTGCAAAAGATACCCTTAGAGACAGTTTTTTATTTACAAAAAGCTACTTTTGAGTGTAGTTTGAGCTACTTTTAGGGTATTAATTAGATCGAAATGATATTGAAATGTAATTTAAACAATGTTATTTACGAGAATTGGCCTTCTGGAGATTTGAGGACCTTTGTGCGTTAAGACTATCGCATCGGTAACCCATCTCAGCAACAGCATTCCTAAGGGTGTTAGACAGGCGGCAGGAATATTGCAAAGTCTACAAAAAATTTAGAAATTAAGTAAGAAAATACTTGGTTTTATTTTTAGGGTTTTTTTTTAAAGAAAAATGGCGCCGTTTCATATACTAGAGTATAAAACTAAAATATAATTTGACTATGATTCTGTTGTATTGGAGGAAGAATCTCCTATTTGATACATTTTTCTTACAAAAAATTAAAGAGTATCACTGTTACATAAAACCATCCACAATTTATAAGTAAATTAACAATTTCGTTCAATGGGGCGCATTTGTAACTGATATTTTCATTGCTTTGACTTTGGCACTCAATCAATGTCATTGATTTTTTCAATGTCAGATTGAAAGTGACATCTGTCATTGACATAATTAAGATAGTTTAGCCGACTTTGAAGAGAGGTAGTTTGACTTCTGTAAGAATACTTAGGTATGTCGAACAAAGGTTGATTGTATTTCAACCGCTTTCTTATCAACTAGCGACCCGCCCCGGCTTCGCACGGCTATATTATGCATGTATAAACCTTCCTCTTGAATCACTCTATCTATTTAATAAAACCGCATCAAAATCCGTTGCGTAGTTTTAAATATAAAGCATACAAAGGGAAATAGGGACAGAGAAAGCGACTTTGTTTTATACTATGTAGTGTTAACCCTGTATACCTACTTATTCTGATTATCATGATAAATTATTTCTTTAATAATTAATATTTAAACTTTCTTTTTAAAAACATGATAAAGGCGGTAAGACAATTTGTAAACAAAATAAATATGTCGATGATTGAGTAACATTTTTAATGAACTTGTTACCTTTGTGTTACAAATTATTGTTTGTTGATAAGATCATAATAATATTTTTTGTGTGGCCTTTTTATAACCGACTTCAAGAAAAGAAGGTTATTATTACTTAATTGTAAAAAGAAAGGCAGTTCGGGCATAGGTAACTTTGTTGTTTTAGAAATCAGTTTTTATCGATAGGAAGACTGACAATTTTTGTGTTCGTAATAAATAATTATGCTATAGGTACGGTTAGTTTTTGGTCGATTTGCAATGTCATTATTGTCCTTACTTTGTCTTTGACCAAAAAACTTATTTCAGTTGTAAGATTACTAATACTTATTTCACACATTTTTGTTTGTTACAGGAACGGCATCCGCCTCCGTCAACTAACCGACGGACGCCATCTTGTGCAACTGATCTACAATCAAAATGGCGCCATACAAGACTGCGAATACATAACCCAACAGAGATCCGTACGGAACTTCCTAAAAACACTACGAAAAGAACTAAAATTAGCGCTTGACGAAGAAGGTTCCAAGCTGACTGAAAAGTCTTTCGATTTCGAGCGGGAAAAGTTTTACCGCCATTTTAGAAATGTGACGTTTAAGATTTTGAAAGTTGGCGACAGTTTACCCACAGAGGTCGCTGCTTGGTTGGACTATGAAAAACTTAAAAATGAATGTGTTGAAAAACATAATGAAATGAAATTAATAATGGAAAATAAGAATAAAGTGGGTGGAGTCACGCTCGTTAGGTAGGTATGTTTATTTTTTTTTAATTTGAATTTTTTTTTCTTCTATTGGGATCGGATTTTTGGAAATCGCAGCTGCGCAGAGCATAATTTTGACGGGAACCAAAATACTTTTTAAACTCACACGATTTGTTTTCATAGTAATTTTTTTGCCGGGTCTTAGTCGCGTATTTAAAACAGCAAAAAAAAACGAGATTAAGTAGAAATTTTTTTGTAAAAACCAGAAAAGCTAGACTTTTGCTTAAAATACCCAACTAAAGATGAAAGTTGTACGTCATCTACCTTTATTTTACGCAAAAATCTAGCTTATTGGTTCCCGCCAAAATATTGCTCGGCCAATTAAGTATTTGGAGTTTCATTCCAATGGCAATTATCTTGATTAAATTAAGATTTTGCTATTGCAATGCCTGGTGTTTTTTTTTTTTCAGAAAATATATTTTCATTTATTATTTTTAAAATTAAATAACTTATTTTCGCAAAAAAAACTACCTACTCCTTAGTTTTTTTGAACCCTTTTACATTGCATATTTTTCTCTTTGTATTTTTCTTTATCACCAGCCAGTTCTACCACGTTCTGCCTTCGATTCTTAAATTCGAATTTCGTTCTGTCATCATTGGATGTTCTCTTTTTGAATGCCTCATTGTCTCTATTCTGGACCACACGTTTCTCGTTTCTATTTCGTTTTAAAAACGCAATCGCAGAAAGAAGGAAAACTGAAATCAAATGTTTTTTTTAGACAAGTTAATTACGCATTTTCTCACCATCAACATGGGCTTCATTATTACTTCATCTGGTCTTTCTGAAATTAGATACTTTTTGCATTTAAATAGGGTTGCCATTTTCTACCATTTTCTACTTCGAACTGCACACTCAGTATTGGGCAAAGCACATAACTCACAAAAGTATAAAAATAATATGGGTACCATCAAACCTCCAGCCTGATAAAAATCTTTTTGTATATAACATACAATTTTCAGGTTTAATTTTTATTAGAGTAGACTCTAATGCTCATTCAAATTCAAAAAGATTCTTAAAAGGCTGTAGCGAACTTGGTTTCTTCAAAACAAAACCTTCAAAAAACAGGTCACGCCGCTCCTTCAGAGAAAATTTCATAGTGCCAGGGACGAAATGGTGCGGGGCAGGTCAGCTGGCGGACGCATACCATGAACTAGGCCCTGAAAAGAAGGAAGACACTTGCTGCAGAACCCATGACAACTGCAGAGTCAACATTGGGTCTTTTAAACGAAGATTCGGGTACTTCAACTTTAGGCCGTTTACGATATCGCATTGCAGATGTGATAGAAGGTGGGTCGCGTTTTTAAATGCCATAAACACGCTCAAAAAATGCGTCAATCAAGAACATCAAAACTTGAAACTGCCAACTACCTTATAATTTTTCGCCGTCATAATACGCAGTCAATAAAACGTAAACGCCTATATTCATACCACTTTGTGGTGTGAACATCGCTGCATACCATTGACAGCTGAGCAAGGCTAACTCCCTCAATCACTCCAGCATTCACGCTTGTACGGTTTCACATGTATTTGATGTTAGATTAACGCATTTTATGGGCAAACTGGAGTCCATATTTTTGCACTTTTTGAGCTTGGGGCTAAATAGGAGCCTGTTTTTGGACTACAAGGGCCGTTTGAATCTGCCTTTGGGGCTGCCTAGGTAGGACCTGCACGTTAATTATCATAAATCATCATTATTTGATTGCAAACCCTATCAGCTAGCAGTGTATTTGCGAACTTCACGTCATTTTTCGTGTGAGAATTTTGTGGTGTGAAGTTCCGCAATATCTATTAGGGATAGCTGTCAAATGAAAGCACTGTATTTTAAACAGCATTAAGTCTCTCAAAGAAAATTTGTCTGACCAATCATAAAAAATTACGTCAAATTTTTTTACATGAGTTAGTTGTTACGTATCATAAATCATAGGTGTGTTTGCTTTGGGATTTGCGATTTGAAAACGAATTAAAAATATTTGAAATAGAATAGGGTCATTTTTGGAAGTGGAGAGTTTGATTTTTCATGTTGGATTTTGTGTGTTTCTGGTTTGGTGAAGGGCTAGTAAATGTAAATAGTTTTAAATAGTTTTGAATTTAATTTGATGGGGTTTTTGTGACTAAGTTTTATATAGTTTAGTTTACTAATAATATACAGGATATTGCGTAATGAATGGATAAACGTACGGCACCTACGGATAGAGGACACTGTACCGGTTCAGAAAAATAAAAGTTATGTTCTATGAAAGTCGGTTATCGTGATATTCGCCATTTATAAAACTTAACTCCCTTCTCTATGCTTTTTGGTGCTAAAACTGCAAATGGAGTAATTATTCCAGTCAGTTTTTTGGATAGTATTTGAGGATAAATGTGCTATCGGATGAAAACCATTATTTTTATGACACAAGCAAAGTTTTTTTTTTAAACTACGATCAGTAATAAATACAACCTGTGGAAGAATACCAAAAAAAACCTAACACAGAAGAGTTTTTTTTCCACACTTGAAGCAGAGACGCTTTGCTCTCTCTGTCAATTTATAGTAGGATGAAATAAGTTTTTAAAACCTGGTGAACCACAAAAGTTTATTTATCAAACATCTAAAAAACATGCTATAAATAATTTGAACTAATTAGTGGTGTTCACACATAGTTGTGAAGGGTCCGCCTTAGATCATTACCTCGCATTGCTTTATGGCACCGATGATGGGTGCGCAGGAGTGGATTCAGAGACAACATCACAAAATTAATGTGTTATGGGGCCTCTCCACGATCGGCCATGATGGACAATCACAGGCCATCACAAAATTCGCCTGTATTCGCCTATGATCGAGCATGATCATCAAAGGAAGTTCGGCCATGATTGTAGTCGTGTCCACATGTTCCGATCACTCAGTTCATTTGTTTACGGTACGCCACTGCAACTGTTTTTACGTCCATGTCCAGACAGATAACAATGAACAAATGTTGAATGCCCGATCATGTGGACAGCTGCGCAATCATGGTGGCAATCATACCACTTCCTGGAGTTGTCCATCATGGCCGATCGTGCGGAGAGGTGGCATTTTGGCACTTACCACCAGCACATCTAGAATAACAATTAAGTACCTAATGATCAGGATTATGTGACCACCAACTAATATATATGTATATTTATTTAATTATTTGGGACAACGCAACGTTTAGCTAAGTCATGCCACTGGCGACAGAATTAACTAAATTCAGTCATTTTATTCTATAATACACATGAAATATTACAATAAAACTTATACGTAAACATCTATTAGTGGATCTTTTAATAAAATAAATCAAAGCTTCGAAACTACTAGGAATTGATTTTTTTTAGTAAAATCTTTCAAACAATTAATTTAAAATCATTGGCGTATTAAATAATTAAAATTCTAAAGTACCTCCTTTTCGTTTAAACAATATTAAAAAAACAATGGGATGTGTCCAAGGTTTTTTTAAATGATACCTCAAAGTCAACGTTGGCAGTAAAGTAGGTATGTGGGACAACTTAAGGTTTACTCGATCCATCAGGGCCTTAAGTTCGTGTTTCCGCGTCCCTGAATACGTCCCTGTCTCCTCAGATTTATAACAACTACACACCACATTTACGATTCATATTTTTTTCAAATCAGAGCCTCTCCTTGGTGGTCTATTTAATGACGCGTAGGTTAGAAATGAAATTAATATTTTTCGAGAGGGCATTGTACTTAACATACTAGATAAGTAGAATTTAATATTTAATTATTATTTTTCTTTTCGAAATATTCAGTAAAATAAAAATAAAATTGAATATTTAACGGGATTGTGAAAAAACATAGCGCGTTGTGTTTAATCTTTGCTACAACTGCATAATTTAAAGCAATTAAATACATTTATTTACCTATTGGCTATAAGAACAAGTCGTACGAAGTCTACTGCAAAAAAAAGAAATAAAAAAACGATACTCAGAATACGCCTCTGTCAATAATTTGGCTCAATGAAAATCCAGAATAAATACATCCCAACAAAATTCGAATTTTCAATTCTTTTACCAACATTACAAAACAAAACTATTTTGCTGGCTACAAGAAAATAATAGAACTGGCTGGTAAGAAAAAGCAAAATACTGTTTTTTTTTACACAAAATCGATTCGATAGACAACCTAATCGATTTCCCCAGAGCGAAACGCGACGCAATGGATATCCTACGCGTCCCCGGAACTAAATGGTGTGGCAAAGGTTATTCAGCTACAAGATATTCCCAACTTGGAGGGTACACGAGAACGGATAGATGCTGTAGGGTCCACGATTTACGCTGTCCGTTCTGGATAGGAGGCATGGAGAAGAAATATGGACTGTATAATTGGCGCGTGAACACGCTCATGCATTGCCGGTGCGACGAAAGGTATGCAAACTTTTTGGTGGGTGTTTTGAACTTCTTTTAAGTAAATGTATAGAAGTTCTTTGGTGTTTTGGCTGAATGGTAAAAAGTGCTTGCTTTTTTGTGTGTTGTGGCTTTGCATGACTTATGCAGCCATTGTTTTTTTTTATTATGGTTTCACGAAATTTTGCATAATGTCACTAGGGTTTTTAACATGTTGTATTATTTGTATAGTTTTTTAGTTTTATTCTCAATTTGATATTATTTTACGGGTAAGTAACCTATTTATAACTCTGAGGTTTTATAACTTCATTTAGTAAAAGAACCATTATCTTTGATTTAAAAAAAAACGAATCTTATGTACTTACCTACAAAATTAATGAAAAATAAAGTCTCATTAAAAGTTGTGATAGGTATCACTAATTTAATTTCAAACATTAGGAAACTAATGAATATAACTAATCATTTTTTCTTTCCTTTTTCAAAATGTCCTCCGACAATTATAGTTTTTAATAGAGCCATTACTGGCCGGCTAGTCTTAGATCGGTTTAAAAGAAAAAAAAGGTGTTCCTGTCGTCAGATAAGGTTCGAATTCGGAACAAAGAAACTTTAGAGAGAATGACAACTTAATAAATTAATTAATACTAGCGACCCGCCCCGGCTTCGCACGGCGATATTATGCATGTATTATACATATAAACCTTCCTCTTGAATCACTCTATCTATTAAAAAAAACGGTGGCATCCATTTTGAACCCCCATTTTCAACCCGCATATTTTTTTCCATGTTCTACTTAAAATGTGTTCCATTTTCTACCCCCAATAATTTAATTGATTATTTTTTCCAATTTCTACCTACAATGTATTCCATTTTCAACCCAAGTGATTAATATACTAAATATGATGTTTTTTTGTACAGACAGAAAAATAATTTCATATTTTAAAGTCGTATTTTAATTATTATAATTAAGACTTTTACCAAAACTATGAATCTATTTTTTCTGTTGACGTTACTTAAGTAAAAATTAGGTAGGTAGTTAGGTGCCCACTGCGTATTTGGGTAGAAAATGGACTATTGATTTGCAGGGGGTTGAATATGGAGGTATTTTAATTAAAATTATGCCGTGGGTTGAAATTGGGGGTTAAAAATGGATGCCACCAAAAAAACCGCATCGAAATCCGTTGCATAGTTTTAAAGATTTAAGCATACATAGGGAAATAGGGACAGAAAAAACGACTTTGTTTTATACTATGTAGTGATGATAAGAGGTGAGCAACTTGTGAGCCAAGCTAATCTTTGAGTTTTTTCGCCTCCAAGTGTATAAATGGTGTCCACCATGTGTTTTAGGGTTTCTGTTTTTAGTATTTGTTGCTATAGCGGCAACAAAAATACATAATCTGTGAAAATTTCAACACTCCAGCTATCACGGTTCATGAGATATAGCCTGGTGACAGACAGACCGACAGCGTAGTCTTAGTAATAGGGTCATGTTTTTACCCTTTGGCTACGGAACACTAAAAACCCATATACCTCTTTGTTCCCAAACAAAATATTAACAGGAAAGACCTCTCCATATATTTTCTATCCCAAAAAACTTAATAAAAATCTGTAATCTGATTGTATTTCTATTCTAATTGGTGGTCATAAATAACATAGGTACGTACTCCTCTATGTTAGTCTATGGTTGACCATAAACCCTGTGCCGCTTGACTGTAACTTGTTTGGTACCATAGACAAAATCTTTGTGAGTGTTAGGAAGAAAATTAGGTAGGCCGTGAAACGCAGGCGCTGTGAAGTTCGTAAAACTTATCTTACGACAAGTCGACACGGTTCTAGGTGTAGCTAATCCAATCTCACTGTTAGAATATAAAGTTTTACTTTACAATTTTCCATGCAAAAATCAACAATTTTATTGTTATAACAGGCGAAAAATGGCTTTCGGCTCCTTCTTAGGCTTGAAACGGAGGTCAGATTAGCTAAGTACATCTTCTTTCGTTACATTTTTGCATCTCTTCTAAACCGTTTACACGTCAAAAAGGTTGGAAAAAAATCAAATGGTTGTCTGTAAAGTCAGTTTTTGACGTGATAACGTTTTATAAATTGGTGAACACCTGCAATCTCAAAAAAGTGTGACGTCACGCGTCGTTACTGGAACGCCTCATGTTATTGACAAGGTAACTATAGCAACATTTTATCGTTGCCATGGTTACCATCAATGTTTTCTTATGACGTTATCACGTAAAATTATCGTCCGGAAACAGACTTTACAGACAACCATTTTTTTTTCTTCATGTAAGTCTCCTATTCGTCACTCGTCACCATAACACAAGCCCAGATGAGCGATATTATTATTAAACAATAATAGTGTTTGTTTTATATTGCTGCGTGCTGTGTGACGTCATTGTTGACATGACGTCACCGGAACGTGACAATGACGTCACACAATATTACCATGACACTTTTTTGTGAATGCAGGTGTTCCATCAATTTACTAGACGTTATCACGTCGAAAACTTCCGCCCGCTTATTGCAAAACGAGGTTTAAGGATAGTCCGAGATGTGGATTTAAACCTTAGATTTAGACACAGATTTACTCGTGAACTATAGTCTAAACACTATCCTTATATAATATTTATGGATAGTGTTTAGCCTATAGTTCCCTATATAATCTATAGGGATAGTGTTTAGACTATATTTAACGAGTAAATCCTTGTCTAAATCTAAGGATTAAATCCATATCTCGGACTATCCTTAAACCTCGTTTTGGAATAAGGGGGACAGAGATTAAAAAATGCATCTAGAGGCATTGCTTATTTGGTCAAACGATCTGGAGCCCTATTTTTGAATCGTTCGCCCCGCGTCGAGCGCTCGATTTCTACTGATATTCGTTCGACATCGGAAATTCGCTATTTTTGAATCGCTCCATCGTAACGAGTGGTCTCCACCACTCGTCGCCGACAGGCGAGTGGTAGAATAAACATCAAACCATCATAGTCAAACATTCGGAAACGGTCTTTGAAAAATATTTATATCTTTTGGGATAATTTCGGATGTCCGCTGGTAATTACCGCTTTTCAAATAACTGCGTAAAACGAATAAAAATTGACATTTTAAATTTCGACGACGAACGATTCAAAAATACAGTAAATTTGTGTCATGCGACTTGGAAGTCGAGCGTGACTTGTAGGCGTATACGACGAAGCTTTGTCACACGAGCGATTCAAAAATAGAGCCCCTGTTTATGTCTTCGACTATAAAAATAGTTTCTAGTACCTTTAATAATTGTTATTTTGATAGTAAATAGTTTATAACACTTTTATAATATATTTTTTTTTATTTTAAAACCATTCTTCGAATGTTTTATTGAGATTATAAATAGTATAGTAACTCAAGTATAGTTACTTAGCTTGGGGCTAGATGGCGATGTGTGGAATGTCCTGCAATATTTATTTATTTATTATTTATTTTAATAAACAATTATTAATAATATTACTAACATTGAAAAAAAGTCTTGTTTGGATATATTTTTAGAACACATTTTTAAAAAAAGGTAAAGGACATCTTCTGTAGTAAGTGAGTTTATACCTGAATGAGTCCGACTCGCACTTTGCCGGTTTTTTCATTGTTGTTTCGACTTGTAAACGTCTTTAAAAATCGTTTTAAAGAGTAAAACGTCACTTACAAAAAAACAAATGACTTACATGACGGATATGACGTCATAAATTCAACCTCTTTGGTTTATTAAGTTTATTGCAATGACGACCCAGTTGGCACAATGGTCACCATGCCGGACTACCAAACACAGGGTTGGGGGTTCGATTCCCGAAGTATTTATGCTCGCAACCCTGTGTTTGGAAGTCCGGCATAGTGACCATTGTGCCAACTGAGTCGTCAAGGGATTGTTAAGTTTATTACAATGAGAACTCTTTGGTTTAAACAAGACGTTTTCGGGCCTGTACTACACAGTAAGCCCCTAATACAACCTTCCCAAATTTTCAAACACTCCTAGAAATCACAAGAAATCACTACATAGTATAAAACAAAGTCGCTTTTTCTGTCCCTATTTCTCTTTGTACGCTTAAATCTTTAAAACTACGCAACGGATTTTGATGCGGTGTTTTTTAATAGATAGAGTGATTCAAGAGGAAGGTTTATATGTATAATACATGCATAATATAGCCGTGCGAAGCCGGGGCGGGTCGCTAGTAGTTTTAATAAAGATCGATCCCTTATCTATCGTCCGATCTTCGATCAAATTGATAAAATGCAATCCCATTCATTGTAACCATAGATTAACAATCGTATATAGATAACTAGCGACCCGCCCCGGCTTCGCACGGCTATATTATGCATGTATTATCACTACATAGTATAAAACAAAGTCGCTTTCTCTGTGTCTATGTCCCTATTTCCCTATGTATGCTTAAATCTTTAAAAAAAATAAACATGCATAATATAGCCGTGCGAAGCCGGGGCGGGTCGCTAGTTATACATATAATAACTTCCTTTTGAATCACTCTATCTATTTAAAAAAATCCGCACCAAAATCCGTTGCGTAGTTTTAAAGATCTAAGCATACATAGGGACAGACTGCGAAAAGTGACTTTGTTTTATACTATGTAATGAAGAATCAAAATAGGTTCATCCGTTCGGCAGCTACGATACCACAGACAGACACATAGACTCAACAAACTTATGACACCCCGTCGGTTTTGCGTCGGGGCTTATTAAGGGACTAGCTGCGCCCCGCGGTTTCACCCGCGTAACTCCCGATCCCGTGGGAATATCGGGATAAAAAGTAGCCTATAGCCTTCCTCGATAAATGGACTATCCAACACAAAAAGAATTTTTCAATTCGAACCAGTAGTTCCTGAGATTAGCGCGTTCAAACAAACAAACAAACTCTTCAGCTTTATAATATTACTAGCTGCGCTCCGCGGTTTCACCCGCGTAACTCCCGATCCCGCGGGAATATCGGGATAAAAAGTAGCCTATAGCCTTCCTCGATAAATGGACTATCCAACACAAAAAGAATTTTTCAATTCGAACCAGCAGTTCCTGAGATTAGCGCGTTCAAACAAACAAACAAACTCTTCAGCTTTATAATATTAGTATAGATTAGTATAGATTTTTTTTGTGTGATTTGTTCATGAGTGAACGATCTATATACCATTTTTACTCTATGATTGTAACATTTTTTGTCATCCGTTAATAAACACCTAGTTAGAACAAGATTGACCCACGATCGTTGCCGTGTCTTCGATTTTAGAAGAAAAAAAAACGTTGTTTATGGAAAGGTTCGAAAAAATGTAAAGACGTTCGATTTTTAAATTGTCCTTTGAGGATGAATAGATTTTTTGCTGTTTATTGCATGATTTGATAGAAGGATTTTTTTATAATTTGAGGTAGAATTAATATTTGGGTTAGGGAATAATGTCGAAAAACTGGTCTTTTTTAATTTAGTTTTTCGTAAAATATGACCAACATCGAATTTTTTAATTTTTCTTGTATTTATTTAGGTCAAGAGAAAGCCTTTCCCTGTAGGCGGGTAAAAAACGCTTTGTAGTTATATTTTTATGTAATTACGCAGTTTATAGTATAAGATCGGCGTTGGTTATAGACCAAGATCCCGCCTACCACCGAACTTTCGTGATTTTGTAAAAGCGCATGCCTCCAACACAGTTATAAACGCGATGTGCAATTATGAAGTTCAGACCATAGTGGCTTGGAGAGTTATCAGGTAGCAAAGCCAAGAATCAAACCTGTTAATTTTGCAAAAAAAATGGCCAATTGTACCAATTGATAATGTTGCTTGCTTATGGCATGCGGTGAGAAATTCTCAGCTTTTATAAAATCACGAAAGTTCGATGGTAGGTGGGATCTTACTCTATTACGTACTTCACTATCACCACATGAGTAGTGCTATCACTACATAGTATAAAACAAAGTCGCTTTCTCTGTCCCTATTATTCTTGAACGCTTAAATCTTTAAAACTACGCAACGGATTTTGATGCGTTTTTTTTAATAGATAGAGTGATTCAAGAGGAAGGTTTATATGTATAATACATGCATAATATAGCCGTGCGAAGCCGGGGCGGGTCGCTATTATAGTCTTTAATATTTTAAAACAAAACATTTTAACGGGAAAAGTTATCGCAAACTGGCCATAGACAGCGCCATTCGCGTTCCACGTTCGAAAATCGCGCGCGCTTCAATGGGCGAGTAATGACGTGGAAACCATAGACTAAACAGGTGTCCACGACTTCCGGTCGTTCTCTTATTTTTATCTTTGAAACGACAATAATAATTTTAAATTGATATTTTCTTTTACAAAGTTAAGTTTTCAAAAGTATTTTTCGTTGTACAAAATTACCTACACCGGACAACTTTTTTATAAAAAAGTACTCACATACTCATCCGCCAAATTTATTTCTTTTAGTTTTTCGTTCTAGTTAGAACTTAAAATGTTATTTATTGTAATACTAAAACCTGTTACTAAAACTATACTAAATTAGACTTTCCAAAAAATGTAAAATTTTGATTTGTAACCATTTTTCTAATATGGTAATTTTTACGAAAACCTGAAAAAAGAAACTTGGACTGCGACGAAATCTTGGACTCAAACAAATTGTTTAAAAACATTAATAAGCAAATTTTCATAAAACAAAATGGTGTCTGTAAAGTCGGTTTACGGACGATAATACGAAACATTGGTTGCTATGGAACGTGAGTGTTTCGGGAACGTAAGGGATGAGTCGGGATGACGTCACTTTTTTGTGAGTGCTACCGGTGTTCATCAATTTAATAGGCGTTTTCACGTCAAAAAAACTCTACCTAACCGAACTTAAGTAAGATTTTTTTTAAACATGTACAGTTAGAAAAAGACTGAGGGTAGCAGGTGCATATTTTAAAGTTCTAATTATTTTAATGACGGTTCAATAATTTTTGGTCATTCTGCGTGAAACAACTAACACTTCGAAAGCTTTAGTGATATCAAATATAATAATTTACAAAATACAACAATTAATAAATAAAATATAAAAAAATCTATACTAATATTATAAAGCTGAAGAGTTTGTTTGTTTGAACGCGCTAATCTCAGGAACTGCTGGTTCGAATTGAAAAATTCTTTTTGTGTTGGATAGTCCATTTATCGAGGAAGGTTATAGGCTACTTTTTATTCCGATATTCCCACGGGATCGGGAGTTACGCGGGTGAAACCGCGGAGCGCAGCTAGTAATAAATAATATTACAGGAACTTCCACACCTCGCCATTTAGCCCCAAGCTAAGTAACTAGACTTGTGTTATGGGTGATAGACAACAGATACGGATACTACCTACTTAGATACTTTGACACCATTTACATTTTTTTTTAATTTTTAATTTACAGAATTTGCATAATCATTTACAAATTACTGAACCGTTAAAAAAATTAAAACTTTAAAATTTGCACCTGTTACCCTCAGTCCCTTTCTGACTACTCTAGGCACACTCTAGGTGGGTAGTTACCACAAAAAACATCGTAAAACACCCCGAACAACATAAATCGAAATTAATCTATTAACATACCAACGAACAAACACAATCGGTTGTCCCCTGCCAAAAGGGACCTGCCGATAACCAACAAAAATATAAGAAAACGGCAGAAAAAAAAACTGGTCAAGCGTGAGTCGGTTTCTTGTAAAGAGGGTTCCGGATTACACTGGAGTACGATTTTCTAGATCAACTACGCTTTCGTAAACTTTTACCCCCTTATTCCAAAACGAGGTTTAAGGATAGTCCGAGATGTGGATTTAAACCTTAGATTTAGACACAGATTTACTCGTGAACTATAGTCTAAACACTATCCCTAATAATCTATAGGGATAGTGTTTAGACTATAAAACAAAATCGCTTTTTCTGTCCCTATTTCCCTTTGTATGCTTAGATCTTTAAAACTACGCAACGGATTTTGATGCGGTTTTTTTAATAGATAGAGTGATTCAAGAGGAAGGTTTATTTATATGTATAATACATGCATAATATAGCCGTGCGAAGCCGGGGCCGGTCGCTAGTGCAACTAAAAGTACAAAGAAAATGAAAACAACATCATTTTATACGTATTAGCACATATCGTGATGTTATGATCTTCTTAAGAAAATAATTCATTTCAATCGCTATCGCGGAACCCTAAAAATGCTACCCCAACCTGGAGACACGTAATTTATATTGTTAGAACGTATTTAGCTTCGTAGAAAAACATTATTCACACATTATAAATCCCGCCAAGCGTAATATAGATACGCGAAAGACAAGATGGCGGATGACACTTGTTTGACAGCGGTTCTGGCGGGAAATGGAGCGAGATTTTCGCGGTTATTTCTGGTGTTTTGAGTTTTGTGGCCTATGTGAAGGTTTAATGTTATTTTAATTTCTTATTAAAGGTACTAAAACTCTGTAACTAATCGATCACTACATAGTATAATAAAACAAAGTCGCTTTCTCTGTCCCTATTTCCCTTTGTATGCTTAAATCTTTAAAACTACGCAACTGATTTTGATGCGGTTTTTTTTATTAGATAGAGTGATTCAAGAGGAAGGTTTTAGTATATAAAACAAAACTACCACGCGTAAGAAGTCGAGGGCAACAGCCAGTATTAGTATAAAAGTATTTTAAAGATTAAACAATGAATGGAGTGCTCTAATTTTGTTCACTCATTCGTTCAAAAATAAACACATTCGTTCACAATATTATCAGCCAGACGAAAAAATCTTCTTTTATCTTTTTAACTTGTTAAGCTAAGTTGAGTTTATGCGGGCGTTTGAGAAAATATTTGCTGGAACAAACTTTTCGGTAAAAATTCACACGAAATTAGTTGTTTTTAGCCATAGAAAAATATGTACGTACCTACTTTTGATTTATTAGGTCGCGTAGGTCCTATCAAAATAAAAAGTAACCTATAGCTTTCTTCGATGAATGGACTATCCAATCACTTCATAGTATAAAACAAAGTCGCTTTCTCTGTCCCTATATCCCTTTGTACGCTAAATATTTAAAACTACGCAACGGATTTTGATGCGGTTTTTTAATAGATAGAGTGATTCAAGAGGAAGGTTTATATTGTATAATACATGCATAATATAGCCGTGCGAAGCCGGGGCGGGTCGCTAGTATAAAATAAACCTTCCTCTTGAATCACTTTATCTTTCAAAAAACCGCATCAAAATCCGTTGCGTAGTTCTAAAGATCTAAGAATATAGGGACAGACAGCAGGATGCGATTTTGTTTATTAGTGAAAGCGAATCTTCTCTACATTAATAAATTCGAAGTTTTGGAAGTAAGCGTTCTACGTCCATAATAATCTTAGCACTATAGAATTCGCTAACCTTTTATAGCTCCGGTAGAAAAAAATCTTGCATGCGCGATTCAGGTTTTCTTAAATTTAGGAAATCACAAATTAGTTGATTATTCTTTTTGTTCTGCTTAAAAATTTTGTACACTTATGTATTTTAAGAATACATAGCACACATTTTTTAACTAAAAAATAAAGTAATTAATTTAATTAGATATTTTTTTTAATTTCAAGTAACTAGCGCCATCTCTTCGTTTTCGCGAAACTGCCATTTTCTCAGAAAATGTTGATTTAGTTTGTTTACCTTTGTTTTGTGCAGTCTAATTTCGGGAACTAGGAAACAGATTTTAAAATAATCTTCACGAATGTGTTCAGAAAATATCAGAAGAGGTTTAGGTATTTCAAGTAGATTTATGTTACTAATTAAAATTTAATATTTCTTGGCGTAAAAAATAAACCATAATAATATTTTTGCATGAAAACGTACAGAACGTAGGGATGATGTCAAAATTGACATTTTGACATACGGAAAGAAGCATCTAGCGCCATCTCTTTTTTATTTATAATTTTATTATGGCTTCGCATTATCACTATCGTGCATATAGCCAGTGTCGCGGTTAAAGAAAATTAAATCCAATGCAGGAGCGTTTTTTGAATTTGGAACATTACAACGCTCCAGCAATTTTGTATGAACATGTGTATGAAGCGGCGTGCTGGGGTTATTAAAAACTTAAATACTCTTTGATTGGATCTCTTTTATCAAAGTACTAGCGACCTGCCCCGGCTTTGCACGGCTATATTATGCATGTATTATCTTCTATACATATAAAATGCTTTGTCCTGATTGACTAAAGGATCAACGCACAGCCTAAATCGCTGATCGTAGAGACCTGAAACTTGGAGGGTGTGTTCTTTGTATGACGTAGGCATCCGATAAGAAAGGATTTTCCGAAATTCTACTCCTAAAGGGGTTAAAAAGGGGTAGTCAGTTATTTTAGGAAGATTTGCTTCAACTCGAACTCTTTAGTGTATTTGATTTAAATTAGGTAAGTACATTTTATTTTGACACATGTTTGAAACTCAATACAATTTTAAGTCAACAAAATAATCCTATTAGAACTATTTTCGACTCCTGCGCGGACGAAGTCGCGGGCAAAAACTAGTACTCAAATAAAGCCAAATTCAAACTGCCTGTCGATATTTTAGTAATCAGCGACAGGCATAATGCTTTTGACTCGTATTTCCGCTTTAAGGTGAAAGGGTACCTGCGCTCTCACCATACAAACGTAATCGACTATTTCCTCCCTAGATAATGACACTAGCACAAATATTTTTGTGCCATAAAACCTATAACTGCCATGACTATGCCACAATTTTTTTTTTCATTTTCTAACTATCATACAAATTAAGATAAAAAAAAAAACAAAAAATAGGGGCATGGTCATGGCAGTTATACGATCCAGTTGGCACAATGGTCACCATGCCGGACTGCCAAACACAGGGTCGCGGGTTCGATTCCCGCCTCAGACCTGTATTTATGCTTAGATATTTGTCTGTGGTCTGGTTGTTTCTATGTATTATAAGTATATATTTACAAAAGAAAAGTATATATAAGTAGTATATCCGTTGTCTAGCACCCATAACACAAGTCTAGTTACTTAGCTTAGGGCTAGATGGCGATGTGTGGAATGTCCTGCAATATTTATATTATACTAGCTGTCCCGGCAAACGTTGTTTTGCCATTTAAAAAAAAACTAAAGGAAACAAAATAAAAAATAGATGTTGGCCGATTCTCAGACCTACTGAATATGCTCACAAAATTTCATGAGAATCGGTCAAGCCGTTTCGGAGGAGTTCAAGTTCGAACCCCGTGACACGAGAATTTTATATATTAGACTAGCTGTCCCGGCAAACGTTGTTTTGCCATTTAAAAAAAAAAAAAAACTAAAGGAAACAAAATAAAAAATAGATGTTGGCCGATTCTCAGACCTACTGAATATGCTCACAAAATTTCATGAGAATCGGTATAGCCGTTTCGGAGGAGTTCAACTTCGAACCCCGTGTTACGAGAATTTTATATATTAGACTAGCTGTCCCGGCAAACGATGTTTTGCCATTTAAAAAAAAAAAAAAAAACTAAAGGAAACAAAATGAAAAATAGATGTTGGCCGATTCTCAGACCTACTGAATATGCTCACAAAATTTCATGAGAATCGGTATAGCCGTTTCGGAGGAGTTCAACTTCGAACCCCGTGACACAAGAATTTTATATATATAGAGATTTATTATAAGTATAAGGCACCAAAAATATTTGCTCCAGTGTCATTATCCAGGAAGAAAACAGTCGACTACGTTTGTATGGAGAGAGCCCCCGGTACCCTTTCCTCTTAAGATGTAGTGTGACCGACAATTGTGCTCGTATCGCACTTATACTGGCTTTGTGAGCACTTTACTTGGTCCACAGGTTTAATGTAGACTTAGGAATATGTAGAGGCGGCGGGAATAAACAGTTTATTTCATTCAACTATACCTACTGCAATCGGCTGCATAATTGCAGCCCTCGGTAGAGTTCGAAAATTACTATTATTGGAATGTTGGCACTCTTATAATTTTTGTTTGATAAATGAGTTAGAAGACCAAGAAGAAGATGAGTTAAATGAGTTAGATGAGGTAGAAGAATGAGTTGAACTTCACCTAAAGCAGGTGTCTAGAATCTTGCTCGTGTTGAAAACATTCTTATAACAGCCGTTTTGGAGCCCTACGGTGGGTCTGCAATTATGCAGCCGACCGTACCTTTAGCTCTAGATATTCAAGAAAACCCAATAAAAACTCTTAAACTCACACGATTTTGGTAAATTATTTTTTTAATAAACACCGTTCAGTTTTTAAGTAGTTTTGTTGGTACTCTATTGTCTGTAGAATCTTCATTAATAAAAAAAAAATGTTTGTCTATAAAGTCGGTTTACGGACGATAATTTTACGTGATAACGTCCTAAGACAACAATGAAAATTTGAGTTTTTTTTTATTATTCCTATAAATATATTTTATCCTTTTATTCTTTTTTATTTTACTTTTTTCTTTTATTTATTTTTTCATTTATATACGTCTTCTATTCGTCACTCGTCACACCATAACACAAGCCCAGATGAGCAATATTATTATTAAATAATCTGTTTCCTAAGTTACCATGACGCGTCTGGTCATATTACCATGACGCATGACGTCACATAATATGACCGTGACACTTTTATGTGAATGCAGGTGTTCCATCAATTTACTAGACGTTATCACGTCAAAATAAAATGGATTGTCTAAATAAATGTATGGTAAAGTCTATATTCCGCGACGGGCTCGCGCCGCGCTCTCTCTTGCTTGATTTGGCTAAGTCCTGGTCAAGCTGCCCCGATACACGGGCTGGGGTGTCGTAGTCGATAAAACAATAATAATGTATCGATAAAAATAATATCGATAAATCTTTTGTTTTGGTTTTGAATTTCGATCGGCTTTTGTTCGGTTTCGAAAATAGTTGGACCACCACTCCGCACTCGGGGCTTTAACTAGAGGCTGTGCTAGAGGTTTAAACTTTTTTAATAGGTAGACCTGTGAATTAGACAGAATAGTTGGACCAAGGGAATCTGTAGAAATGGGAATCTGAAGACATGGCAATCTGTACAAATAGAATACTGTAGGCATGAGAATCTGTAGACATGAGAATCTGTAGACATGGCAATCTGTACAGTCAGAAAAGGACTGAGGTGCACATTTTAAAGTTCTAATTATTTTAATGACCGTTCAATAATTTTTGAACCTTGAATTTTTACTGAACCGTTATTTAAAAAATTAAAACTTTAAAATATGCACCTGCTACCCTCAGTCCTTTTCTGACTGTACATACGCGAATCTGTGCAAACGGGAATCTCTGGACAAGGTAATCTGTAATATTGGAAATCAACGATTCAACAACAGATTCTCAATTTTATAGATAGAATTAAGTTATGAAATCTACCACCCCCTATATTTAATTTTTTTATGTCACCCATCTAAGAACACTTGGACTAATGAGACGAATCTAACGATACCTTAATTAAATAAATCCATCCAGTAGTTTGGAAGATATGAGGGAATAATAAAAAAACTTGAGAGGTGTCAAGGGACACCCCTGGGGGGAATTAGTGAAGGAATTGTTATGATATTTTTTTTTGTAAATAATCTTCGCGACACTACCACTGTTCAATGCGAAATAGAAAGACGAAACGAAAATAACTGGCTTGCTTTCTATGCAAAAAGTGTCGTTACAACTTTTGGTTTTAAATGTGTCGTTACAACTTTTGGTCTTAATTTTTTCCGGCTAGCCCCCTTTCGCAACGCGCGATAAGGAACTATCGTTCCAAAAAATATTACAAACATTCAAGATAGGTTCGAAAATCATAACCCTTTCCTTGCAGTCGGGTAAAAAAGTATTCTATAGAAAGAAAGAAAGAAAGAAAGAAAGAAAGAAAGAAAAACATTTATTTGGAACAGGCACACGACATCTTTTAAATTAACACACACAAAGAAATAGGTAACATATTATACAACGAAGAAAAAAGGAAAAAACACAGGTACAGTAAGGGTCATGGGTGTATGTTAAAATGTATAAACTCAAAATACATAACGTTGTAATTCATAAAGTTAAAATACCGAAAATCAAAATACATAATGATTCAAAATACATAAAATTAAATGACATAAGTTTTAAATTCATAAACTGTAAATTCATAAAGTTCTAAATATATAATAATTAAAAATTATAATGCGTAAACCACATAATAATCAACAAGCCTAACTTTAAAATGTATAACTATCAAAATATATAAGTTGTATGTTCAGGTAAACAAAAACCAGAAATTGGTACATAATTTGTTTATTAAAATTAGAAAGTTCCAAATATCGAAGTACAAAGTAAATATCGAGTAAATATTATGTAGATATAAATAAATAATAAATAAATAATTCGTTTATTTCATTAACCAAAAACTTATTTCCTATTAACATAATCGTTGGGAGACCCCCTTTAAGTATAAATACTTGTGTTGGGAATCTCCGCTCTTCCGAGGGTCGGTAGTTACAAATAAGTTTGAATTTAAATCACAAGCTGATAGCGTTTTACATAAAAGGTACAAGGTATCAAGTATTTAATAATTTTAACAATTACAAACAGACAGTATGTTTGACATATTGTGTGTAATAAGTAATTAATTATTCAATACATTCAATAATAAAAATAATCAATAAAAAACAATAAATTAAATTAATATAATAAATAAAATCGCAGTTCAGATATCATAAGTTAGAAGAGCCTCAATTTGATTATAGTCCAAGCAATGCAACCAATTCATCAGATTAATTTTACAATCGTATTTATTTAGTGTGTATATATTTAATTGTTCATTTATTTTATTGTATAGATAGGTTGATTGTTTTGGATATTGTCTACTTGCAAATTTTGATTTCGTTAGACGTGTAGAAGCAACATTGTGTTTCTTTCTTTTTGTTAGGTAAGTAGGATTAAAAGTTAATGACATATGTCTTTTCATGATGATATGTAATAGGTATAATTTCCTAACGGATAGCAAATTACAGGTAACGTATAAGTCTTGAGTAGAATGTCTGTAACGTTTGAAATACATAACCTTCAGTAAAGATCTTTGGGCTCTTTCGAGTTCTAAGAATTTCGTTTTAGTTGCACCACCCCATAACGCAATACAATAAACAATTATAGATTCAGCGAGGGCTTTGTAAATTTTATTAAGCAATTCTTTGGTAACAACGTGCCTTAGTTCCTTAAATATCCAAATTAGTTTTCTTATTCTAGTCATAATCAGTTCAGTGTGAGGGTGCCATGATAATCTTTCGTCTATCATTATGCCAAGGTACTTTGTGGATTTTAGTTTTTTAATTTGGGGACATTGACATAGATGATTTGACAAATGACAGTTGTGTATTTTCAATTTAAGACTTTCACCTGGTTGAGTTTTAATAGTCTTAGTGAAACAAATGTAATTAGTTTTATTTGTATTTAAAGTAAGAAGGTTATCATTTAGCCATCGACTTACTATAGCCAGACCTTCCTCAGCGTTCTTATGAACAGAGTTCCACGTGTCTCCAGTAAAGACAATGGCAGTATCATCTGCATATGACACTGTACATCCGTTTTTTAAAGAAAGTTTACTTAGCTTATCAATATAAATGAGAAACAACGTTGGGCCAAGCACGCTACCTTGCGGTACGCCATAAATAACGTCAGTCTCCTCACTGATGAAGTCGGCCAACTTAACACACTGTTTCCTTTCGTTGAGGTAACTTTGTAGCAACTGTAGCGCAGTACCACGAATGCCAATATGTTCTAGACTGTGAATAAGAATGGTGACAGAAACGGTATCAAAGGCCTTTTTAAGATCTAAGAACACCACCAAGCATTTTTTATTTCGGTCAACAGCATCTATAATTTGAGTGGTTAAAGAAGAAATAGCATCTTCAGTAGAAACTCCATTTCGGAATCCAAATTGTGTGTTAGAAAGTAGATTGAAGTGGTTTAGGTAGTTTATTAAACGATTGTTAATAAGTTTTTCCATTATCTTAGATATAGATGGCAATACCGAAATAGGTCTATAGCTACTCGCGTCCGATCTGTCACCACCCTTATACACAGGCGTTATAACTGACTTTTTTAAGTCTTTTGGGAAAACTCCAGCATGGAAACAGGTGTTTGCTAGGTGACAAATGATGGGTGTTAAAATTTCTCTAGCGTGTTTTATTAGTCTAGTGGTTATTTGATCCCATCCTGGTGCGCTATTTGAATCTAAGGAATTAATTATACTGTTTACTTCAGAAGGGTCTGTGTCTAAAAGAGTAAAGGATGTAGGTAATTGGGGGTATTTATTGTCCCTAGTCTGACTTGCAGTTTTTGAGGTTAAGTTAGAGTTAATAATATTTTCAGCTAAACATTTGCCAATGTTGGTAAAGTAATCGTTAACATAGTTAACTGAGTCCCTAGGGGATGATTTAGCATTCAGCAAATTGACGTTAGACGTTTTCGGGGGCTTAAATTGAGTGACCTCATTTATAGATTTCCACAGCGTTTTGGAGTTTTTTGTAGATTTAGCTAACTTTTCTCTGTTGTATTTGCGCTTAAGGTTTTTAATCAGCGAGTTACAAAAGTTTCGGTATCTTTTGTATGTAATACTTAGAGTGGTGTTAAATGGGTCCAAACGTAGTTTTCTTTGCATGCAGTTCCGATTTTTGATACATCTTAAAACACCTAAAGTGATCCACGGTTTTAAGAGTCTTTGACTGCTGGGTATCACAAAAGTTTTAGTATTTTCAAGCAAAGAATCCCTAATTCTATTTATTAAAAGTGACGTTAATATATTTGGGTCTTCACATAGTAGGAGTTCTTGTAAACCTTTAGTGTTTAGACTTTCGCAAACTTTATCAAAGTTAGTAATAGATTTGTATTTAGTGATATTACCAGACCCCTCGATGTTTGAGATTTGTAATAAGATCAAATGATGATCAGTGACAGTAGTAGAGAGTACAATCACATTAGCAGAGTGCTTGATTTTATTGAGCTTAATTATAAAGTGATCAAGGCAGCTATTCCCTCTAGTAGGTAAATAGTGTCCAGGCAAAAGACTATATGAAGCGAGCATGTCCAAATATAAGAGTCTATTATTTCGCTCATATGCCTTTTCTGAGGGCTTTGATATTAGGTTTATGTTGATATCACCTGTGATTATGATATTTTTCCTAGTACAAATGGATTTGAGATGTGATTTAAGCGAATCAATAAAGTTGTCAGCTTTTTCATTAGAAGGAGACCGATATATTCCTAGTATGATGATGTTGTTAATAGAGATTTCTAAGCAAGAAGCATGCTCAAGTATTATTTCTTTTACATTTACCGAAAGATTAGGATTAACATAAACCACGACGCCGTCGTTTTGATTTAAGTGATTCGTTGTGTTGTAGGATTTGTAATTTTGGAATTGTGGAATAGGCTTATGAGAAATCAGTCGGCATTCAGTTAAAACCAAGAGGTCAATATCGATTGGAATTTGGGTTATTGTTAATTCGAGGTTATCTAGGTTAGAGTAAACTGTTCTAATATTTTGGGACACTATTGTCATACTATTATCTTTTGTATCTATATGTTTTGGCAAATCTTCAATTGAACAGTACACAGAGTGAGAAGTTTCAGTATTATCTATTACATTCAGAATATCAAGGGACCTATCCATATTTTATATGTTTATTGACCACGGATGTTTGCAAAGTAGTGGGTTGAGTGTAATCTTTGTTCCAGACATAATTATTCAAAGACCTATCCATTATAATTATACAGACTAATCTATGCTTATTATAAATGCGATTATCTTCAAGAAGAATATGGTGCACAGTGGAAGGTGAGGCAAAAAGAGTGCATATGTTTTTTGTTTTCATTAATGAGTTATAGAAACAGAGGCAGAAGGCGTTGGTTAAGACAATAAATAAGGAGCAAATAAACCTCAATAGTCACGAGTTCTGCAACAACTGATTCACTTGGTCATCCGATCTTATTGTTATTATGGGTGAGTTGTCGTCCTTTCTTATGTAAACTTTACCAAACGATGTCCAGCAGTATTTATAGGTCTTTGATCTACTTAGATCTCTCGCTAGGAAGTACAACCGTGAACCCTTTGCAGTCAGCCGCTCGGAAACATAAACCGGAGAGTCTTCATCTGTAGTAAATCCAAGGTGCTTTGCTCTAAGCTTCTCCCTATTTTTGATATTGAATGTTTTTGCTGATTTTAGGATATTGGTTCTCAGAATCGTTGAAGATGTTTCGACAATAATTGGTGCGTTCTTTAATTCTTTCTTTCCTCTTATTCGATATATATCCTTAATTTCGTTTAAATTGATAGAGCAGCCTGTTGATTTAGATAAATTCTGTACAATGTTTAGTAGGTCATTTTTATTTTCATTCGGTTTCTTAGGTACGTTTTTTATTTCGATGCTTGTTTTTCGACTGGCTCTTTCCATCTCTTCAATCTTTTCTTCTAGTAGACTAATGCGTTCTCTGTCCTTCTTAGATTCATTTTGTAGGTTATTTATCTTCTGCTTAAGTTCTTCATTCTGACTGGTCAAGAATGCTATAGAAGTTTCAATTTTCAAATTTGTTTGCTGAATTTCCTTGAGGGTTGGTGCTAATTTCTTGAGTTCAGTTTCATGCTTAGCAAGAAGCGTCGTAATCATATCTTTCATTTCTTCTTTGAAGCTCAAGAACCCCGAGTCGAGAATGTCGGGTTCACCCGGAGAAAATTCTTCCCCCTCCTCCTGTCTCCTCCTCTTGTTTCGTTTTGAAACGAAGTTTGGGGGTGTTTTTTGAGAAGACGATTCGTTTAGATTAGTGTCTGATAGTGACTTATTCATCTTTGGATGTGTTCGCAGCTCTTTAATTCAAAAAGATAAGTACCAGTCATTCTTTTTTTCAAAAAAATGACAGCTCGCTGCGCTCGCACGGATAGGTTATATCTGCGACCACAACGCACGAGGCGAACCAGCGAAACGGCCGGCCGGTGCGTGCCGCGGTAGCGGCTGGCAAGTTTTAGAACCTACCTATCCTAAAATTCTACCTATTTTACTTGGTTAGCGAGGGCGTAATTTATAAAAAAAAATTAAAACCCTCGGTGAATTAATTGTAGTCATAGAATTTGACGTTCGTACCTCATTGTAGTAAAATTAACCGTCAGAACTGCCAGAACCGAATTCTACCTACCTATTTATGCTTAAAATGCCCATGCGCTGCTCTACAGCGTGTATTGTATATATGGGCATTTTTACTTAGATAAGTACCTATACAGGGTTATTGGAAATTATACTAGCAAGCCGTTGAGGGCTACTTCTGTGCACCTTAACAAACAACTTTTGTTCTACGACTTTTGGAAATTCGAAAAAAAAAAATTGAGGTTATGTAAATTCGAAAAACAGCTGATTTTTTAAAACAAAGGTCAATTAGACTAAGAACCGTAGATAAAACTTAAAAAATAAGTAAAATTTTTAATGACATCTCCGCTGATTTTCAGGTAAACCTAACCTCAAATTTTTCGAAAAAATGTTCGAATTTCCAAAAGTCATAGAACAAAAGTTGTTTGTTAAGGTGCACAGAAGTAGCCCTCAACGGCTTGCTAGTATAATTTCCAATAACCCTGTATTGAACATAGTATGTGTAATTAATGTAAACATTTTGAACATAGATATTATGACTATCGATATTTTGAACTTTTTGCTGTAATAGTTTGATTCGCTCGTAGGGTTTTATTATTTATTTCAATTATTATTCATTTAAATCTTTATTTGTTTTGGATATATGTTATTTGAACTAATGTATTTTAAATTTATACGTTTTGTCATTATGTATTTCGTATATTATATGAAACAAATTTTATTTATTTCAATTTTATGTATTTTGATCATTATGTATTTTGATTTTCGGTATTTTAGCTTTATGAATTACAACGTTATGTATTTTGAGTTTATACATTTTAACATACACCCAAGGGTCATACATAAATGATCAGTTTGCTACAATAATACTATCAACAAGTATTGGAGTTACGACCTTCTTCTTGTAGACGTTACACACAAACTTAAATACTTGAATTAAAAGTACTCAGTGTGATTATTATTTTCAACAATCAACATGTCTGTCAAGCTAAGTCTTTAGTTGTGTGAGTGGTATACACGACGGTGTATGGGGCTAGTGTTATCAAAGATTGACAAACTATTTTCAAAAACTGTTTATATATGTAACTTTAACGCACTATTAAACTATACTTTGTGGACTGTAATGTTCGCACTGTTCGCACTTGATCGTTTCTCTCATAAGACTGCCATAAGACTCGCAACGAAGGCTCAACGTCCCGCTTTTATATTATTTTAAAAGTTATCTACCAGTTTCTAGAAAATCCGCGAAAATACTTAACAAAATTCTATAGATAATTAATGTTCTGGACGTCGAACTTTCGTTGCCCTCAAAGTCAGTGTTGCCATCTGGTGGAGAATAGAGACAACTACGCAATTATCGATGGCTAATCTGTCAGTGTCACTGTCTATTGTCAGTTTTCTGTCAAACACTATATTTCTTTTTGTTTATGGCGCGAATTTTAAATTCATAACTTTTCTGTCCTGCACAAGTGGTATAATCCGCCACCCACTACACCTACCGACGTGGGTTCGATCTACAGGTTACGTTGTTATAATGTTCAAATAGTGCTGCACGGGATTGTAAACGTAACGGTTGGCAGATACTTTTGACCGTGGATTGTACATTAAACTTAAGAATATCGACACTCGCCAGTCGACCCACCCCATCCCTAGCCACCCCCCCCTAATCCGTAAGTGGCTTAGTTACCCACCGTCAAATGCCGAATCAATGTGGGATAAAGAACAAAAGCTTTACACTTTCCTTACGCGAAAAACTAATACGATATAGTGGCCATTAGGCGTTGCTTGTTAAAAACTTACGGGATTGTAGCCTTTTGTTTTTATACCTTCGAAGGGGCAAGCGAAAGGTTTTTAACTTATACAGCCTCGTCTGACGTATAATTAGGTGTTTCTATACTCTACAGGGTTATTGGAAATTATACTAGCAAGCCGTTGAGAGCTACTTCTGTGCACCTAAACAACAACTTTTTGTTCTACGACTTTTGGAAATTCGAATTTTTTTTCGAAAATTTTGAGGTTTACCTGTAAATCAGCTGTTCCATACACGGAGAGGTCGGTAACCTTAAAATTTAACTTATTTTTTAAGTTTCATCTACTGTTCTTGGTCTGAATGACCTTTGTTTTAAAAAATCAGCTGTTTTTCGTATTTACATTAAAAATAAAATCATTTTTTTAATGATACTTGGTACGAGGATACATGGATAGAAATATAGAAATAAAATGTACCATTTAAGTTAATACAGGTTTTCAGCCATCTACATACCGAGTTTCATAGCAATCGATCCAGTAGTTTTTGCGTGAAGGAGTAACAAGCACACAGACTATCACCTTTTTAACCGACTTCAAAAAAGGAGGACCTCCTCCTTCAAAAAAAAAACAAAAAAACATACAGACGAATTGAGAACCTTCTCAATTCGTCTGTATGTTTTTTTGTTTTTTTTTTTTGTGTGTATGTTACGCGATCATTCGAAGACGGCTCAACCGATTGAGATGATTCTTTTTGTGTTCGAAAAGTGATACCTCAGGGGTGGTCCCATAAAAATTTGGTGAGGATCTGATGAGAATCTTCGGAGTGATGAACAGAATTGCACCTCGAGAGTGCAGCAAATTGCTCAGTTTTCGATTTCCACCAGTAGATTTGGCCCATAAACGAATAGTTACCTATAAATGGAATATCTGAAACCACCTTCTCATCAGAAAACTCTTCAATCAGTTACGATTACAGGTTACAATTTGAATAAAATATTCGCTTTTGCTGTCTTAGTGACCCGAAATGGATTATTTTTCACTTTTTGGTTTTTTTTTTCAGGTTTTGTTAGTTTTTCTTTAAAGGTTTTTTTGAAGTCGGTCTTAGTGACCCGAAATGGATTATTTTTCACTTTTTGGTTTTTTTTTTCAGGTTTTGTTAGTTTTTCTTTAAAGGTTTTTTTGAAGTCGGTTTTTTAATTTTTTTTTTTTTTTTTTTTAAGGAGAATTTTATTGATGTAGAATTTTTTTAAAGTCTGACTGCTCATGCGATTTCTGTGGGAAAGCACTAGACGCGCGTTTCACGCATCCTCGTAAACCAAGGAGGTTAAAAAGCAGTAAACGCATTGCTAAGTACATATTTAGTACTGGCTGGTTATTTGACAGCCACTATAAAAAGTTTTGTTCTTTATTCGAATTAAATACTTAGGTAGAATCCGTTTCGTATAAGAAGTTCCACGATTGCAGTCGAACGATATAGGCTTCTAGCACCACGCAAAGGCATGGTGGCAAGTGAGTCTACGCAAAGTCATGGTAGCAAGTGACTTGTCGCGTTTCCATCTTTTTTTTTTGAAAGTGCAGGTTCACTAATTTTTAAGTCGTTATCACGTCAAAAGGTAATTTTTTCGAAGTTTTTTGTCGAAATAAAGAACAGTACTGTCATACCTATAAAAGTATAGATAAGCAATAGCTGCGGGATTTCTTTTGTGAAATGGACTCTAAGTAGGTATTTACACGTACTTGCTTGAGTTAAGCTTTTGTATTTTTTTTCTACATCGTTAGTATTTTTGTTGAACCCGCATTCGGTCAATTCGGATTACCGTTAAAGTTGGGAAAGCGAGGGAAAAGCGAAAAGTCGGGAAATGGATTGTTCTTTTTTTGAAAGATTTTCTTTTTTTTTTAACGATTTTCTCTTTAAGGTTTTGTTGGTTTTAGCTGTGTAGTTAAACATTCTTAATTGTTTATTTTAATTTAAAAAAAGCATCAGTTCATTCCATGAATCAGTGGCCATAAACATTAACGTAGATAGATTTATTGAACAAACATATTTAAAATTCTTTAAATAAAAACACAGTGGCACAAACAGGCGGTCTTACCGCTGAAAGCGGTCTCTTCGAGGCAACTTCAGCTATGCTTAGCTATGTTAGTTTCTTACAGTTAATAATAAAATTTACCTTTTAGTTTATTTTCTTTCTTTCTTTTCTTTCTTTACATTTTTAATCTGCCTGAGACATGCATATTGTATTGACTTACCAATACCTATTACTACCCTCTCAGCTTAGTCGACCGTTTCCAAAGAATAAGTCGACAATCTGGAGACAACCACGCGGGAATTTGAAGCCGTTTTCCTTAACAGTATTTCTTACAAATAAGCATTAAATAATTGTTGATAAGTCGCTATGTCCAACAAAGTAACGCTGCCAGTCTTTTGGGCACACTTTCTAGAGCTTTTATACATACTTATCTTATTAATAAAAAATATATACGCGACGAATTGAGAACCTCCTCCTTATTTGAAAACGGTTAAAAATTAGGTAGGTATTTACTTACTTTAAATGTTTGTTGTAAGTATTTGTCTCTTAAATTTTCTCCAAGTTTAAAAACCTTATTTTACAACGCCATGCTCTACCATTTTTCGCATTACCACAAACCTAAACTAATACCTATTCCAGTTCGAAAACTTCAAGATGCCATAAAATATTTTCGCTAAAACTAAGTTCTCCTTGTTTTTGACAGTGCTAGGTGCTTTTAAATCGAATAAATTACGTGATGCACCGGATAAGCTTCGATTTCGAGTGTGTGCAGTTGACATCGACAATGGCGGCTGTAGTTCGCGCCATTTGTTATTGCGGCTGTTATGTTGGTAGTTTTTTCTTTTTTTTTAGGGGAAGGATCACAACGTTCTTGTTGGCCATCTATAATGATAAATGATAGTGGCCAGTACTTTAAATGATTGCTCCATTTCAAATTATACTTCAAAAAGTAAAGTTGTTTAAAACCAATGTTTTAAAACGGAATATTTAATGTCATAATTTTTCCCGTGATAACTTCTTATGAATTTATGAACACTTGTACTCACAAAAAAGTGTGACGTCATGCGTTATTGACAAGTAACCATAGCAACATAATATCGTTGCTTTGGTTACGATCAATGTTGTCCTATGACGTTATGACATAAAATTATCGTTAACCGACTTTATTTATACAACATATTGTATATTTTAATAATATTCTATATTAAATAACTCAAAAATAATAATGAAAATGTTTCAAATAATGATTAAAGTAGCTTAAAATAAATTAATCCAACCTTTTTTTTTGAAGAATTTAGCCCCATAAGTTTCAATCTGCCCCTTATGTTTCAATCTGCCCGACTACACTTTAAACTAGGGGCCATCGACTCCGTCAAAATATCCCCCAAGTCGAGATTTTAATGCCCTAAAACTCCACATTTCCACATTAATATTCCAATATTTTGCCAAAACATAAAGTCACCACATGCAATTTACAGCCGATAAAATAAAAAAATCGAATCAAATTATATCGTCTCATCAAAAATGGTCAAGGCGATAAAAATGAACGAGCTAATAAAATGCAAGGTAAATGAAGAGCCGAAGATATTTATATATGTGAAAAATTGCTGACGATAAATTATAAAAAGCATAGTTGTTTTTGCAGTAGAGCATTTACACACTAAGTACTAAGTATCTACAGAATAGATTGTTAACTATTTACAAAAAAACAACAAATTACAACAATCTATACATATAAATAAATAAAAAAATAAAAAAATTTCAGGACATATTACACATCGCCATCCAGCCCCAAGCTAAGCAACTTAATGCTTGTGTTATGGGTGCCAGATAACGGATAAACTACTTATATACTTTTTTTTTTTTTTTTAATATAAAATGCTTTGTCCTGACTGACTGACGGATCAACGCACAGCCTAAACCGCTGATTGTAGAGACCTGAAACGTGGGGGGTGTGTTCTTTGTATGACGTATCCATCCGATAAGAAAGGATTTTCAGAAATTCTACCCCTTATGGGGTGAAAAAGAGGGGCAAAGTATGTATGGGACAACGTGATTCCTTGGTCCAATCTACTCATTCTACGCGGATGAAGTCGCGGGCAAAAGCTACAATAATATTAATTACATACATACATACGGGTCAAAAACATAACCCTCCCTTTTGGCTTCGCCGTAGTCGGGTAAAAAGAAGATTTTTGTTTATAACGTATAGGCTCCGAAACTACGGGAACGATTTTAAAAATTCTTTCACCGATAGAAAGCTTAATGATCTGATAGTAAGATAGACTGTAATTTATTTAAAAAAAAATTAGGTATCCGTAAGAAAATTGCAATATTGTAATCTGAGGTAGAAACCCTAAAAGAAAATTACATAGAATAGAATAGAATTCATTTATTGTCAAACTGTGTACATGAGCCGATGATAATGCTTAAAATAGTCATAACAGTTAGATAAGATAAGATAAGATAAGAAAGTTCACCGCACTGGGCATACAATATTAAAATTATTTATAAAATTGCTTAGCTTTTAAGGCTAGATCGCTCTGTGTGCTTGTCCTGCAATATTTTAATTAATTTTGTTTGTATTTAATTTAGATTTTGAATTTTAAATTCGGCATTTTTCCGTCATTCTAAACAGTACCACTTATCGAGGCATTTTATTTTAAAATCTTATTATCACATGTAACTGACAGTTGTAGAAGCAATTCGCGTCAAATTTAACGACGCAGTCGTAAATGGCGCGAAACGGTCAATAAAATGGATGGCTAGACTTATAAACGATTTTAATATTACTATCTATACTTAATATTATAAAGCTGCAGAGTTTGTTTGTTACTAACTTAACTACTGGTTTGAATTGAAAAGTTACATTTGTGTTGGATAGTCCATTTGTCGAGGAAGGCTAAATATGCTATTTTATATTTCGATATTACCACGGGATCGGGAGTTACGCGGGTAATATTATATGAAGAAGTTTTTAAACGATTGCATAGCTTTGTCGCGGGCTTTGAGCGCGGCGACCGAATCAAGAAATTTCGTATTTTGTTTGTTTATCACGAATAGGCTCCGAAACTACTGAACCGATTTTGATGAAACTTGGTGTGAGGATACATTGATCCATTGGGTGGGAGTAACATATACTTCTTACTTTTTGTGGTAAATATATTAGGATATATTATATAGTCAAATAAGGTACATAATAATACAGACTACAGAAGTACAGAGTTTAGACTACAGAATTAAAAAAAAAAATTAAAGTTAAGTATAAAATGTCATGTTTAAAATAATATTATTTATTTTTTTCGATGTCGGTTTAGTTTTTGGTTATTTTTCGAAATTATTGACACTTATCTGAAGCTTTATTGAAATTTTCAAAATTATTAACCAAAGGAATTTTTTGAAATCTGCCGGGATACATTGACTGTATAAAACTTTTTCTAAGAAATCAGAAATATTTATCGAGTAACTGGGTGTTTTGCAGAAGTTAGGTAATATTTGTAAAAATCTAGTAATGACAACAGCCATGTCTGTACCAAACGTTAAATAGTTAATTTGAACCTAATTATGTACGTTGTTAATTTTAAAATGAAATACCTTAACTAGGTATTGCATTTAGAGACAGTCTTAGATCTATCAATTGGTTCTCCTCGCTATAATAGCGCCTTTCTGCTTCCTTCGTGTTCAATTTATATTTTTCCTAAATACTGTGTAACCCATATTTTTTATTGTCTTATGATATTTATTTAATCGTACCAATTCTACTTAATAGTATTAGAAATGTGAAAGTGTCTGTGTTAGTACGTATGCTTCTTACCTGTCTACGTAAACAATACTTAACCGATTGCAATAAAGCTTGATATTTAGATAGCTGGAGTTCTGAAATAACAATAGACTCCTATTTATCAAAAAAAAAACAGGTACTTACAGCTTATTTTATAACAATTAACCAAATCTAAATCGATATGTTCCAGATTCCGCGCCTGCCTTAAACTAGCCGACACATCGGTATCCAACATGGTTGGCAAGCTGTTCTTCAACGTTGTCCAAACGAAATGCTTCATATTGAAGCCTGTGAAGATGTGCACGCAACGATCTTGGTGGGGCAAGTGTTTACGACGGGGGTACATGAAACAGGCTTATTTGAGAGACAATTTGCCCTATTAGTTATAAGGAAAATTGAGGGGCAAAGTGATACAGTCGTGTAAAGGGGTATTATGGGGTAACGTGAAACAGGCTTATTTAACAGATACCTCAGTCTCCAACGTAGTTGGGATGATATTCTTCAACATAGTTAAAACAAACTGCTTCATACTGAAGCTTGGAAAAGTTGTGCGAATAAAAATGAATTGAATTTTCTTAGTAAGTGCTTAAATGAGGTACATTAAAACATGTTCATTTAAGAGATAATTTGCCCTGTTGTGTTAGTTACAGGGGAAAGTAAGGTACATACAGTTTAGGGGTAAGATGAGACAAGTAAATAGTTTTGCAGTAGAAATGCGAGACAGGTTCAATTGAGGTACGGGTAGTTTTGGGGTATCATAAACTGAAAATAAATTAATAAAGCGAAGTACATCGGGGGAATGTATACAAGGGAATAGGGAAAATGTAACTAATCAAAGCAATAAATAATTTATTTATAGGAAAGAAGTGGATAAAATAATGTTTTAATGGTCCAAAGTTTTTAATGGGGCAAAGTGAAACAGACTTAATAATTTTATCAAACAAGAAGAAAAATTTAAATACTCCGGGAGAGAGTTAAAAATTAGGGATACTTTAATACTAAACCATCAGGGAATAAGGCAATACTACATACTCATTCTAAAACATGTGTGCCAAATAAAATATTATAAAAACTAGCTGCGCCTCGTGATTTCTCCTGATTTATTGAAACTTGCTATGAAAATTATTGACTCCATTGGAGTAACATAGGCTACTTTTATCCCGATATTCTCACGGGATCGGGAGTTACACGGGTGTAACTACGGGACGTAGCAGTTCTAAATAAGGGTAAAAAATACACTGCCAATATTCAAAGATTTACTATCACCATTATAAGCAATGCCTGTCAGTTATCAAGCTATTATGTCAGACTCTGGAAAATGCACATAACTCTAAACAAGAGAGTCATCTTATAAGGGTTCTTTTTTTTACCTTTTGCGGTTTGGAACCCTAAAAAACAGAGAGAAAGCAGTCTTCCCCACCTTTAATGGGGCAAAATGAATCAGATTTAGTAATTTACTCATACTAGAAGCAGAATTGAAACAAAATACTTTGTGAGGGAGTTAACAATGGGGGAATAATAAAACATAGGGGAATATGAAACAAGCATAATATATTGACATCTACTCATTAGAAAACGAGTGCCAAATAATATAATTAGAGAACGGAGCTGAACCAGTACTGTGTAGCTGCATCTCACAGCATTTGCTAAGCCTGCTCCTTTACCATTTTTTTTAAATACCGCAATTAAAATTGTGTAATTTTATAAGCATGGCAATGAACAATTATTTATTTTATTTTGGGATACTTTGGGGGAATAATGAAACATAGGGAAATATGAAACAAGCATAATATATTAACATTTACTCATTAAAAACGAGTGCCAAATAAGATATTAGAGAACGAAACTGAACCAGTACTGTGTAGCTGCATCTCACAGCATTTGCTGAGCCTGCTCCTTTACCATTTTTTTTAATACCTTCCGCAATTAAAATTGTGTAATTTTATAAGCATGGCAATGAACAATTATTTATTTTATTTTGGGATACTTTGGGGGAATAATGAAACATAGGGAAATATGAAACAAGCATAATATATTAACATTTACTCATTAAAAACGAGTGCCAAATAAGATATTAGAGAACGAAACTGAACCAGTACTGTGTAGCTGCATCTCACAGCATTTGCTGAGCCTGCTCCTTTACCATTTTTTTTAATACCTTCCGCAATTAAAATTGTGTAATTTTATAAGCATGGCAATGAACAATTATTTATTTTATTTTTATCAAACATAGCTTATAATACTCATGGGACATCAAGCTTTCAGATAAAAAAAACCGTATAAAATTCAGTTTATTCGATAGACATGAGTGATCTTTTATTTTTTTATTCGAGGTTTTATAGAAAATTCACAGGTTTGAAACCCGGAAAAGCTTTTGGGAGAGGCATTACTTAGATTGTTGTAACTACGATACATTTGTCAAAGCGCACTTTTTTCAACCTCCTAACTTATTTAAAAGTGATGAGATACCAGATGCCAGCGAAATTTCAGAAAAACAGATTTCTTGCTCATCCGGTAGCATCATTTTGTTTAAATAGGGTTAATTTAATGTTAAAATAGGTTTTAAGTAAGAAAGGCTGTAGTATCCAATTTTGTTCAAATAAAGATATTTTACAATTTTATTTTTTACCGCCAAAATTAACATTCAAATTATTTCAGATATCTGAGATCTTAAATAAATAAATGAGTCAAATTACATTATAGAAATAAAAGTTATAGAGGAAAAAAAGAAAAATTAAGGGAAATTTTGGTATGTACTTATAAGTTTTCGCGAAAATCTTTTGCCCATATATTTTTATCGTGTTGACTCCGGACCTTGATTTTTACACACCTAATAGGGACTATAGACCTCAGTATCTGGTATGAATTTCAACTTGCTAGCTCCACCCGTTCCTGAGAAAACCGGTGGTGACACATGGAGAGACGAACAAGAGAGCGATCTGAAGGCACACATCCTAACTTCGTTTTTAAGACGTTTCAATGTGATCTATGTATATATTATAGATAAGCATCGAAATGAATAAAGAAATTTGACTTTGACTTTAATCTTAGATTTTTCTACCTTTTAAAAAATAAAAATGGATACTACAGTTTTCACGAGCGAAGTTCCTGTATTGACAATATTGTGTATAGATTTTAAATTATACCTAGATTTTAATGTGATTGTCTAGAATCTAGATCTTAATGCTTAGAAATAAAATAAATAGGTATCTTCCTAAAATGTTTGTAGAGTGCGCGCCAGATATCAGTTTGCGCGATGTCAAAATCGGTACTAATCGATGTACCGTCGGAATACCAATTAGCTGAACCCCACGTTATCCAGAGCTCACTAATAAATAAATATCGCAGGACATTCAACACATCGCCATCTAGCCCCAAGCTAAGTAACGAGACTTGTGTTATGGGTGCTAGACAACGGATATACTACTAACATACTTTTCTTTTATATTTATGTATATTACATAGAAACAACCAGACCACAGACAAATATCTAAGCATAAATACATGTCTGAGACGGGAATCGAACCCGCAACCCTGTGTTTGGCAGTCCGGCATGGTGACCATTGTGCCAACTGGGTCGTCAAATTGCATGTCTGTATGTACTTATTTAGTTTACTTACTTAGGTCCGTATTAATAAACCGAACTCAATATCGATTTCAATCTTGAGTTTGCTCTTGAGTTGTTGCGCTGATTAATAAACCTATCTTAAGACGCGATTAAAGAGCGACGTATCACTTGAGTCATACTGTATTAATAAATCAAACTCAGCTCTCAAGATATGCCTCAAGATGTAGTTTCGTGAACTCAAGTCTGATTGCGGGTCATACAAATCTTACATTTTTTAAATATTTTTACATTAAAAACAAGTTGACAGCAAAATATGACGACACTAACTACCATAGGGTAAGAACATATCATTCAAGGTAAGAACAAAGCGTTACTGTCATTCAAGATCAGTCTCAAATCTCAAGAGCGATATCAGCCTGGTTAAAACTTGAGTTTTATCTATTAATTAACACCTAACTTAAGATAGTGATCATATCTCAAGACTCACTCGATTGATACGCACTCAAGATCGATATTGAGAGCGATTTATTAATACGGGCCTTAGTTTTCACCTAATCGCAAGTAAAAGTACTTAATATAATTATATTAAGTATTTACTTTACGACCGAAAACAAAACCACATATTTTATATGCCTATTAATAGAATTTTAATATTCATCACTTTAATTATACTACTAAAATACTGTGCTCAAAACATAAGATTTTGATTCAATAGAATAAAATCAATAAAATACCTCTGAAAAAATTTAATAATTACATAAAACCGTTTTGCGTATGGTATGTAAGTACCTACCTCAAGCTTTGATTTATAATTATTTGTTGTAATTTTAAAATGGTGAATACAATAGGTAAAAACAATTTATCTAAGGTTCTGTATGGTTGAAAGAGATCGCCTTTTGCACCACTCTTTGATCTTTCTCTATTTTTAAGTTTCCTCTTTTAGTTTATATTTTTTTTGTTATTTTTTTATATTTATGTTGCAATAAAGTGTTTATTTAACTAAAAGTAGTTGAAAGTGCAGGTAGGGATGAAAATGAAATGCAACGACAGCGCCACCACTCGCGCGCAAATTTATCTGGCACACACTATAGTTTTAAAAATGAAATAAGCAATACCTTTTACCTTTGCGGGTCAGAATCTTATTCTTCCTTAGCGTTACGGCGTAGTACTTAGGAAATGTTACCAGTGTTCGTATTTTAGATAATATTTACTTAATAGCCGAAAGTTCGATGCTTAACTTCTGTATGTGGCTGTATGGCGCTAACGCGCAATGCCAAATTTTAAAAGGAAAATGTTTGACAATTTGACTATTTTTTTTTACAATCGACTTCTGTTTGAAATTTAAAATAAAACCACATTTATAAAAATAAAATTTGAATGTTTTACAATATTTAATAATCAGTAGATATTTTTGTAGTTTGTAAAGTAGCGGCTACTAGAAATACGAAAGTACACGTGGCGCCATCTTGTGTTCCATTTCACATTTTCAAATGAAACTTTATCCTCATAATAAATTATTATTTATTCTAGCCGTTACAAAAAATTCAAGGAATTTATAGAATTATTGTAAATAAAGAATGCATGCTTAATAATTCTAAATGTTTTATTAATATTAAGTAGAGGTTTTATTTTTGTTCTGAATATTGTATAAAATAAAGATTTTGTAAATAAATAAAGAAACATTTTGGTTTTATTTAAGAAATAAAGTGAAGTTAAAAGTTTTAAACCCGCTAAAATCTACGACAAACGACTTCGCGGGAGTTTAAGTTTTGTTTTGCTATTCGGCAACAGATGGCGCTTATGACACATATCAACCATATGAAACTGACTACAACTCAAAAGACTCCAAACAAAAAAAAAACGCATGTCTGTCAATGTCACTGTCAATCTGTCAAAATGTCATTGATCTCTGAAGCCGAAGCCACTCCTTGGTTTTGTTTATTTTTAATATTTGTTGTATTTTCCTCAAATTAAATGAAAAAGTGCTAGATTTAATTAAAAGTTAACTAGATTTTAACGCTCTCTGCTTTAACTACTGTTATGGATAGTGAACAATATTCTTACGACTATTTTTTCCTCGATTACGTATGCAGAATATGCTGGCGTGAAAACGCTGTAAAAGAATTAACGTCCCTCAGCTTGAAACACGAAAACAAGACTTTAACCATTGCTGAAAAGATACTCGAATGTTTCGGTATCGATGTCAGTTTAAACAAGTACCCAGAAAAGATATGCGAAGAATGTTTATCAAGGATAGAAGACTACAGTTTATTCCGGCAGAAATGTCATGAAAACGAAGTAAAACTCGCTAAGATCTTGCAGAGCCCAGTTGTAGTCGAAATCAATGAATTTTCAAAAGAAGAACACCTAGAATCGTTCGACGATACCGATTCTAATTTCGATTGCGAACCAAAAAATGAAATACCAATCGATTATTCCGAGATTGAATCTGATACTGGCTGTGTAGAAAAGAAAAAAGTTGTGAAAAAGCGCGGGGTTAAGAAAAAAACACCTACCTACTGCCTATTATGCCATACTGATTTAAAAACTAGAGAAAGGTTAATTGATCATAATTTAGAGGTTCACGGAAACTCCAATGGTATTTTTAAGTGCTTTGGTTGCGCAAAGAGCTTTAATATTAGAAATAGAAGGTTAAAACATGAGAGATATCTGTGTAAAGAATTGAAATATGGGTATAAGTGTGATGTTTGCCAGATATATTTACCGACTCGGACAATATGGGAGCAACATTACAGGTAAAAATATTGCAGGACATTCCACACATCGCCATCTAGCCCCAAGCTAAGTAATTACACTTGTGTATAGGTGCTAGACAATGGACATACTACTTATATACATTTCTTTTTGTAAATATACTTCTATTACATAGAAACAACCAGACCACAGACAAATATCTAAGCATTAATACTTGTCAGAGGCGGGAATCAAACCCACAACCCTGTGTTTGGCAGTCTGGCATGATGACCATTACAGACAGAAATGTTTGAATAAGTGTCAAAATGATTATAAAAGCCTAAAGTATCCTTCAACTTTTTAATTAAAAAAAATGACCTGGTAACTTTTTGAGAAGTATCTGAGTGAATTTTTCTCGCCGTCTTGGCACATGAGTAAATATGTGTAATAACTGTTTTACGCAGACAGTAATCGAAAATCGAAAAAAAAATGCATCTCGAGGTTGAAAGCAGCTTCAATTTGAGCCATCAAGAAAAACTGTAGACTGTGGTAGTGCCCTTACTTTGTCTTACATTTAGATCTGTGAATTTTCCTTGGGGGTAAATGCTTTCATTCTTTTTTTTTTATTTCAGAGCTCACAAAAGAGGTGATGTTATTGAAATACCTAAAGATCTATTTAATTGTAAGAAATGCAAAAAATACTTTGACTGTATGGAGAATTTAGTTGATCATAGACAAGTACACGAAGAGGATAATAAACAATGGATTTGTGATGTAAGTATGCACTTCGGCTCTCCGTGACCATGATTGGTGCAACCCGATCGAAAGACACGGTAAAATAAATAGCGGTGGTGCCATCTAGAAATGAGGGGTATTTTTCATAAAACAGTTGCTATCATTCACATGGGATCACATTGAATCGTCTTAAAACTAAATTAGGATATGGTTTTCTCAGTGTGGCAAAGGTTGCTTGCCCGATTTTGACAAAGCTTAAAACTGTAGATTAGATTTTTAGAAAAGGCCATAAGTAAAAGAAATTTATCAGACTTCTTCTCGTATAGTGGTGTGGCTCACCAATTGTTAAAGTTTTTAGATCGCCTTTGGCCTCTAACTTGACCTAGTTTAGTTTAGTTTAGTTTTACGGGGCTGTTTCCGCACTTAGCCTCATTATTTGGGCCATTGTGCGTGTGTGAGTATCCTACTTGTCACTCCAACCATCCCAGGTCCTCCCAGAAAGCAAGCAGCCTTTTCAGGTTGCTACAGGCCTCCGGAAGAGATGTCGGCGATTGAAGAGACCGAGCCCGTTGATCTGCCACGCTACTGCACTCCATGAGCACGTGCTGTGGGTTTTCTTCTGCCTCCATGCAACCCCTGCACAGAGGGCTATCTGTAACACCTATGGTAAACAAGTGTTTGTTTAATGCACAATGACCGGTTATGACACCTATGATCGTCCGGATTTCGTTTCTTTTTAGTCTAATGATGCTGCGGGCAAGTCTTTTAGGTGCTTCCGGGACTGCACTTTTTGTTTGCCTGCAGGTTTCGCTGTTTCTCCATTCTGTTTTGTGTGTTTCTTCGGTTTTTTGTCGTAGCCATGTTTTTATTTGGGCCTGGGGTATGGGCAATAGAGGTTCTGGACCATAAACTATTGCCGTAGCTCCCTTTTTAGCCAGTTCATCTGCTGCGTCGTTTCCCAAAGAGTTACTATGCCCTTTTATCCATTGCAACGTTACTCTGTTCGTATTTGCAATGGATTGGAGTCTGTTATGACATTCCATTATTAGGGCAGATGTTAAGGTATTGTTTTGTAGCGCTTGGAGTACGGATGCACTGTCAGAGACAATTTTGATGTTAAGATCTCTGACATCTCTGGCTGCAACCGCTTCTGCTGCTCTGATAATTCCAAGGCATTCTGCTTGGAAAATTGAATTTAGTTTGTCTAAAGTGGTTGATATTTTTATATTTAGGTCGTTCGAGAAGACGCCGGCTCCGGTACCGTCAGTGGTTTTGGAGCCGTCGGTATATATCCTAACTTCATCGATGCCAGAGCTATCTTTCGCTTCCGCTATGAGTTGGATATTATAACTTCTATCGAAGACGTGATGACATAAAATTTTGTCTGTGGGTGCCTCTAAAAGTGGAATTTCTTTTAGGGTCCTCGGTAGAATTCTTGTGTGCATTGTTTCTATGTTTTGCTTCCATAGTCCGTTTGATCTTAATCTTAGAGCGGCTAGCTTAGCCTCCTCCTGAATGATAAGATCTAGAGGCCTCAGGTTTAGG
Source organism: Idaea aversata (assembly GCA_907269075.1). NCBI lineage: Eukaryota > Metazoa > Arthropoda > Insecta > Lepidoptera > Geometridae > Idaea > Idaea aversata. The sequence goes on along the minus strand of OU026112.1, from coordinate 3,958,300 downwards.
AGATACTCTAGTGCGGCTGATGGGGTAGTTTTCATGCATCCCGTAGCTGCTACACTCGCTAGGCGTTGTAGGCTTTGGAGTTTTGTTTTCACTGTGATCAGTTGTGTCCTGGGCCACCATACAACCGATCCGTATGTTAAAGACGGTCTGATAACTGATGTGTACAGCCAAAGTGTGATCTTTGGGTTAAGACCCCATTTCTTGCCAACGAGTCTTCTGCACTGACCAAAAGCTATACAGGCTTTTTTCATTTTTTCATCGATATGACTCGCCCAGTTCAATTTGTTGTCAAGTATGATGCCCAGATACTTGACTTGTGTCGATAGGGAGAGTTCAGTATTAAAAAGTTTTGGTAATTCTAGTTCTGGTAACTTCCTTTTGTTGGTGAAAAGGATGAGTTCCGTTTTTTTAGGGTTGACTGACAGTTGATGTTCTTCACACCATTTTTCAACGATTTGAAGGGAAGATCGCATTACTTTACACAACACGTTCTCTGCACTTCCGTTTATTAGTATTGTTAGATCATCTGCATAACCAATAGTAGTGTATCCTCTTTCATTTAGTCTTTTTAGAAGGCTATCTACTACTATGTTCCATAAGAGTGGTGAAAGGACCCCCCCCTGTGGGCATCCTCGGACTACTTTAGCTCTTGTGGTAGTGTTCACCACTATCTCAACCGCCCTTTTGCTGACTAGTTCTGTGATCCAGTTTCTCACAACCGGTTCAACTTCGAACTTTTGAAGGGCGTGGTTGATGCTTTTGTGCATTGTTTTGTCAAAAGCTCCTTCTATGTCTATGAAGGCCGCAAGTGTTGATAGTTTATTTTTGATCGCCGATTCTATTTTATGCACTACCGCATGTAGGGCCGACTCTGTCGATCTGCCTTTCTGGTAGGCATGTTGTTGGGGATGTAGAGGTTTATCTTTCAGTGCCCCGTCTCGTAGATGTCGATCTACTAGCCTTTCTAGTGTCTTAAGAAGGAAAGACGTTAGGCTGATGGGTCTGAAAGATTTGGCGTGGGTGTACTCCTCTTTGCCTGGTTTTGGCAGGAATACCACCTTTGCTTCCCTCCACATTTTTGGTATATATTTGAATGCTATACAGGCTCTATAGATTGGTGTTAAATGTTTGATTATTTGATGGGAATGCCATTGTAGTAGTGCTGGAAAGATTCCATCCAGCCCCGGGGATTTGAACGGTTTAAAGCTTTTTAGGGCCCATTCGGTCCTGTCCTCGGTTACTATGTTATTAGCAATTTCCCATTCTTGAGTTGTTGGTGTGCCGTAGTGCTCATCAGTCCACACTTGGTCTGGTGCGATTTGACATCCAGGGAAGTGTGTGCCCAGCAGTACTGCACTAGTTTCATCGTCTGTCTGTGTGTAGGTGCCGTCTTCCTTTTTAAGGGAGCCTAGTAAATTCAGGTTACCCTTTGACAGAATTTTCTTTATTCTTGCGGCTTGGTTGGTGGTGTTTATGCTGCTACAGAAATTGCGCCAGGCCTCCGTTCTTCGGAATCTGATTCGCTTCTTGTAGTGTTGTTGTGCTATTTTGTAATTATCCCAGTCCACAATGGTTCTGGTATTTTTTGCTCGGTTGAAGAGTGTCCTAAGTTCCTTGCGTAGTCTTTCGAGTTCTGGCCCCCACCATGTGCTCTTTTCCTGACGCTTTGGGATCTTAAGAGGACATGCCTGTTCGTAACTTTGCACAAGTGTTTCAGTTAGGAACTGTACGTTTGATTCTATGTTGTCAGTATTAAGTGATACATCGTTTAATTGCGCGTCACCTAATGTTTTTGTTATTGAGTTTGTGTACCTTGTTATATCGGTTTTACGGGGGTTACGATATGGGACAGGGTCTGGTAAATTAAATTTAAGTTGGAAACACACGCGGCGGTGATCAGAGAAGGAGGGCTCGCTCGATACGTGCCATCCCTCAATGAGGTCAACCGCCGCGTGCGTTGCCAGTGTAATGTCTACTAAAGTTTGATACCTGGAGCTTACAAAGGTGGGTTTTGTACCCTTGTTGATAATGTTCAGGTTTGTTTGGAAAATATATTCAATTAATAGCTCACCCCTTTTATTTGTGTCCTTACTTCCCCACAGCGGGTGATGTGCGTTGCAGTCTGCGGAGATGATTAGTTCCCAGCTGTGTTGCTCGCAGTGTTGCACCAGGTCGGCTAGTTCTTTTGGTGGAACTTCGCCTTCGCTCGGCATGTACACTGAGGCTAAAACTAGGATTTTTTGATTTTCTGTTAGAATTTTCACTGCAGTGAGGTCTCTAGAACAGAATTGATTAAGCATAGTATTTGCGATAGTTTTTGGCATGACAATACACGTTCTCGGTTTGTCTGCGTTGATGTTCAGAAGTAACTTACCACTGATGTTGTTTAGGCCGCAGATTGTGTTGTTTCTGATCCAGGGTTCCTGGATCAGGGCGACCGCCTTTTGATCTTCCTCCAGCACTCTGCGTAGAGTGGCCGCCGCTATTCGCTTGTGCTGGAGGTTGTTTTGATAAATGTTGAGGGAACTATGGACTACGGAGGACGTCATCTTCGTCGCTCGTAGTGCCCTCGGCGCGCCGCGGCGAGCTCGTTTCCATCTTGCTCGGACTCGATTGAGGAGCTGATGTGGACGGCTCAGGAGCGGAAGGTTCCGTTCCTTTAGTCGCAGGCTGCGCGTTTTTGGCCGTTTCCGTTTCCTCCGTGGAGAAAAAACGGATGTAGCCACTCCCGGACATGTGGGCTACACGGCGTTCTCGTGCATCTAAGGATGGTTTTTGGTCTTCAGGAATTCCGAGGACCAGGTGGACTGCCTTCACCTTGGATTCGGGATCCTTGGCGTTGTCGCTAACCGTTAAACTGTAGCACTGCCAAGTCTCAACCTTGTACCAGGGATTCTGGGCACAAAGGAGCCTATGCAGTGTGTCAGAGTCGGTGATGCGGGTGTGAAGGAGGAGTCCTGCCTTGATCCTCTTTTGCATCTCTGACTGTTTAATAACAGTCAGATTGGTGCCGGGTATCGGTGATACCATTTTTTTCACCTCCTCAGTCAGACAGGCGAGTGCGTTCGCGTCTTCACACCACATCGCTAGAGCCCCATCCATAAGGAAGGGGTTGCCGCGGAAAGATGGAGCCTGCGCGCTTGGAGACGATGGAGACAGGGCGGCCTTCAGGATGCTATCATCGATAGTCTCCCTAAGACGCTCTGCTTGTTCCATCGAGAGGTCCCTTAGCGGGTTGGTGACAATTGCTACTCTCAGATGCGACTGGGCCGCATCTGCGTAGCATATCGCCCGCTTCGGGTCAGTTTTCGCGCGTTTGGCATCCCCCCTGGGAGATTGGGTGTCGTCTAGGCGAGAACGCTTTGACGAAGTTTGCCCTTTCTCTTCAGGCTGTTCCTTTTCAGGAACAGTGGGAGCCGACGCTGCGGTCCGCTTACCCCGAGCACCTCTCGATTTTCGTTTCCACCTTGGCTGAGGTTGAGATGGTGGTGTTGAGAGGGGTTGTGCTGATGACGTTGCCTGCCCTTCGCGCTGCGTTTCCGCTGCTGCGTCACATTCGCGCTGCGTTTTCGCTGCTGCGTTAGGTTCGCGCTGCGTATTCGCTGCTGCGTCGGGTTCGCGCTGCGTTTCCGCTGCTGCGTCGGCTGTCAGTTTTTTTGGTTTTTTGTGCCTCGGGGCGTCCTTTTTCGCGCGCCGGGTGTGGCGACTGCGTTCCGGATGGCCCTTCGGGTTTTTGGGGTTTTTTATGACCACAGGTGTCACCGGTTTTCGTTTGTCGCTGCGATTTCGCGCGACTACGGTCCAGTGTGACACTGTGGTCAGATTTGGAATGGCCTCTGCGAGGTCAGACAGGTCTAGGCTGGAGCCTGGTCCTGAGCACAAAGTGTCCCCCCCAGAATACGTGGGACAGACCGAGCTAGGCTCGGTGAGGGATTCTCCACTACCGTCGGTAGTGGTACCCTCCTGGGGTATGTTCTTTTTTCTTTGCGCTGCCATGGTTGTTGGGCTGAGCATAAGTTTCCACACTGCCTGCCCTAGGCGTGTGTGGTGCTTCTTTTTGGGGGGATTTAATGCCCCAAGGTCGTGCAGGCCTGGTGTGGTTTTGCGCCGCCACGGTTCGGCTATGCGGGATTGGTCGTAGGATTTTAGGATGGGGTTAAGGTTGGAGTGTTAGGTGGTCTGCCAGGAGATTTCTGTTACGTCTATTTCTGAGGGAATTAGACCAAAAACAGGTGACACCACGTGAAGGATAATCTCTCTGACTTGTCTTAGGGATCAACATGACCGTAGCACTCTCCCCTAAGACCATTCGGCTTCCTAGGATATCGGAAAGATCTCCTAGAAAAGGCTTAAACTACAAGCTACACCTACAGCTAAGCAGTGAAAGGATGCACAGGGTGTAAGCGGGGGGATCAGCACAACCCTAAAAGCATTAATTTAAGCCCCACCCTAACTGACTAACTTGACCTAACAACTGCTACTAGAGGTAGCAACCGGGACCAACGGCTTAACGTGCCTTCAAAATCACGGAGGGGCTCACAAAAACACATTTTTCCCACACTACTAATTGGCCACCCATCGAAGTAATGACCGCGCCAAGCGTCGCTTGACCCGCAAGACCGTAAACGATCACCGAGCGTCGCTTAGCTGTGAGCCTCTTGTATTTATTAGACTGAAAAGAAATTAAATTTGAAATTAAATCACTGGCATCTCTTCTAAAACCCTGTAGCAGTCTAAAAGGCTGCCAGCCTTCTGGAAGGACCTGGGATAGTTGGAGTGACAAGGAGGATCTTCTCACACGTACAATGGCCTTAACGAAAAGGCGAAGTGCAGAAACAGCCCCGTAGAACTAAACTAAACCCTAGCAAGGAATCATACCAGTTTATCTACTTTTTTATTTATTCTATTCTGTCTCACAGTACAGTAAAACGCCTCCCTCTTTCCACTATTCCTTGTTGAGTGCTAGCTGGGTCCAATTTCTACGAAGCGAGTCCTGTTATCACTACATAGTATAAAACAAAGTCGCTTTCTCTGTCCCTATATCCCTATATATGCTTAAATCTTTAAAACTACGCAACGGATTTTGATGCGGATTTTGAATAGATAGAGTGATTCAAGAGGAAGGTTTATGCATAATATAGCCGTGCGAAGCCGGGGCGGGTCGCTAGTTTTAACTAAAACCTAAATTTTTATATCTGCAGGAATGTGGTAGAGCGTTCAACCGCCGCGATTACTTCAACAAACACAAGATGACACACACAGGCACGAAGGAACACCGTTGTCCACACTGCAGCTTCACTTGCCTACAGAAATCTACGTTGAATGTCCATTTAAGGTAACTAAAAAGTAATTTAAATGCTAAAGGGTAATGAAAATTGCTAAAGGATATGATAAGAAATTGCTTTCAGACGTCTGTCCCTATGTATGCTTAGATCCTTAAAACTACGCAACGGATTTTGATGCGGTTTACCACGCGTACGAAGTCGCATGCCAGGTTTAATGCTTTCCAACGTGTTTGAAGCTAAGGACTTGTACTTGTAATAAACAATTTTATTAAAGAACCTATTTATAATCATTGTTCTTTCTTATTTATATGTTTAAATTGCAGACGGCACACTGGCGAGCGTCCTTACCATTGCGATATGTGCCCACAGAGATGTGCAACCAGTTCCAACTTGAGGGAACATAAGAAACGACATCTTGGCATTAAATCACATGAGGTAAGTACGTACCTTCCACTGTAGGCAGGCCCGGATCTAGGGGGGGGGCTGACCGGGACCCACGCCCCGGGCGGCACGTCCAGGGGGCGGCCAAATTCATACTTTATAGACGAATGCTCAACTCATTATTTAGTTAACTTTGACCACAGAATAAATTATAGTAAAAGTTCTATACTTTTACTATAATTTATTCTTTTGTTTTTTTTATGTCAACTCGACCGATACCCAGGGGTACAGCACAGGAACCACGTGATCGGGGCGCGGCGAGAGCGCGGAGTGAGAAACGCTGCACGAACATTACTATTATTCCGAATTATTCGCGAGGCGCGTAGGCATAGTTCAAAATTCAAAATACGCTCCTTGATTTGATTTTTATTATAGATACATATTTTTATTTTAAATCCTATCATGTGCTGGTGTATAAAATATAATATATCCAACACGTTTATGTCTATATATCTGGAAATAAATAGGCCTAAGACCAGTGTGAGGCTGTAAATTTCCATACAAAAAGCGTTAACGTTTTTCCCCCCATAAACGAAGTCCGATTTTGATAATTTTTTAAAATGTTCTAGATCTAATGGAAAACTAGGTTTAACCGTTTTTATTTTAAAGAAATATTGCCTAAGATAAAAGTTATTAGTAAGTATCTGAATATCTATATTTTTGACTTAAAAACTTCATCGAGCGTTTCAATTGTTTTTTAATAAACTAAACTGAATTACCAAAAAAGAAAAACGTATAAACCGAGAATAAGATGCAGTGAATTAAATGAGACCAAACTTATTTCATTTTGTGAAGGATAAAGGGGGTAAAAACGTTACGGCCCGCAACATTATTTGAAAACAAAATGAAGGCAAATCCGTCCGAACTTAAACTCGCTCTATCGCACGATACGGGTCATTTTTGAAAATACCTCCTCGCGCCGCGTATCGAAAACTCATGATTCTCTTAACACAGAAAGAACAGCGATGGGTCCATTATTTCCGAAAGTCAATCAAATAATGGACATCTGATAGCTGAAATTATAAAGATAATAAAGGTAAAAAAAATAAAAGTAGGCGGGGGCGGCATTTTTCAGTTTTTGCCCCGCCTAAAAAAAATTGAAGATCCGGGGCTGACTGTAGGGTAATTATTGCAGATCCAAATACTTATATTTGGTTTTCTTTCCAGTGTAAAGTTTGCAACAAGAAGTTCGGTTACAAAGATTCACTCGAAGAGCACATCGCTTCAGTACATAATAGATCAGAGAATCATACTTGCGACCAATGCACGGCCACTTACACGCATTTCAGGTAAATGTAGCTTTTATTTCACCCACGTAACTCCCGATCCCGTAGGAATATCGGGATTAAAAGTAGCCTATGTTACTGTCAATGAATCAATGTATCTTTATACCAAGTTTCATCTAAATCGGTCCAGTAGTTTTGGAGCCTATTCAATGCAAAGAAACAATAAAATCTTTCATCTTTATAATCACTACATAGTATAAAACAAAAGTCGCTTTCTCTGTCCCTATATCCCTATGTATGCTTAAATCTTTAAAACTACGCAACGGATTTTGATGCGGTTTTTTTTAATAGATAGAGTGATTCAAGAGGAAGGTTTATATGTATAATACATGCATAATATAGCCGTGCGAAGCCGGGACGGGTCGCTAGTCATCCCTTCACTATCACTACATAGTATAAAATAAAGTCGCTTTCTCTGTCCCTACATCCCTTTGTATGCTTAAATCTTTAAAACTACGCAACGGATTTTGATGCGGTTTTTTTTAATAGATAGAGTGATTCAAAAGGAAGGTTTATATGTATAATACATGAATAATATAGCCATGCGAAGCCGGAGCGGGTCGCTAGTTTATTTTTTTAAAAGAATTATGACATATTTCAGAGGGCTACGACGGCATATGCTTCAGAAACACGGAAAGAAAATCACGAAGAAAGCCTGGGGAGAAGCGTTGTATGTGGAAAATAATAAGAGTACCAATAAAGATGGTGTATTTAGTTCAGAATAGAAACTCTAATGGAACAGAGTTTAAGGTGTTTTAAAATTAGAAAGTGGTTCTTTGTGCTGCACCAATCCAAACCTAGTAGTCAAAGGGCCAATTTCACTGGCGGAATTTCGTCTTCTCATATGTCTTTTACAGATAAGATACGCAAGATTGAAGGAAAGTTACCAAATCGGGGAGTTACATTCCAAAATCCAAAAAGTCGCTGTCGCCGAAAAGGCTGCCACACTGAAGTAGAATTAGGCTGGCCATGTCTGCCATATGCCGAAAGAACTTTGGGCCAAATCAACAACTTTTTGGACCCCTACTACCAACGGAAAAGACTACCCTGCAGACCCCATTGGATGTGGCAAAAGATATGGACAGATTGACAGGCGCAAAATAACAGATTGGCAATCCATTGCAGAAGATCGCGAACTAAAGAAGTAGAGAGGCATTTGCCCTGCAGTGGGACAGAGGCTCATAATAATAATTAGAGACGTGTTCTAGTATGGTCCAGAAAGACCCGTGATAGACATTGTAGAGGCATATGCCCCACATGCTGGTGAAAAAGAAGTTGAAGACAACAGTGGATGTCCTGTGCCAAGCTAAAGATAGGGATGTTAGATGGTAGAACAAAAGGAGGTCCTCCTTTTCTTTATTTTGTTTTCCCCCTTACCTCTTTTTCGAGATACTTCAAAGTGCTAAAAATTGTATGTTTCTAACATGGAATGACCATCAGTGTCCTTTGCAAGAAGTTATGATCATCAACTATGAAGGAGAAAGTATAAAATAATTAAATTATAAATTAATACAATCTCTAAATGTTTTTTTGCTGCAATTTATTATAAGTACCCTATATTTATAATTAAAACATATTATCTTACAACTATTCTTATCAAGAGCCTAACATTATTGTACTGGATGCCAGCCTAAAATTTATCTGGCACCTATAACACAAGCCTAGTTATTAGCTAGATGGCGCTGCTTGCAAATTCCTGCAATCATTACTAGCAGCGCTCCGCGGTTACACCCGCGCACCCCGTGGGAATATCGGGATGAAAAGTAGCCTAGATTATTCCCAATATTTCATCAAAATCGGTCCATTAGGTTCAGACCCTATTCATTACAAACAAAAAAATCTTTCTTGTTTATTATCTACTAGCTGCGCCCCTCGGTTTCACCCTCGTTAGTCCTGATCCCGTGAGATTTGCCAGATGTCAAAGCTACATTTGACAGATGCCAAAGTGTCAATTTTTCGATACTTTTCGTTATATTCTGGACAATTCACACAATATCTTTATAAATTATAGCTTAAGTTCTATTCTGATTCTGATGTATAAGCTATACTATTGTAAAGTTGCATTAAAATCCATTCAGTAGTTTTTGCGTTAAAGAGTAACAAACATCCATACATCCAGACATCCATACATACAAACTTTCATGTTTATAATATTAGTAGGATACTAATATTATAAAGCTGAATTATAGAAGAGTTGGTTTGTTTGTTTGAACGCGCTAATCTAAGGAACTACTGGTTCGAATTGAAAAATTATTTTTGTGTCGGATAGTCCATTTATCGGTGAAGGCTATAGGCTACTTTTTATTTAAATATTCCCACGAGATCGGGACTTACGCGGTTGAAACCGCGGAGCGCAGCTAGTATGTAGATAAATGTGAAATTTTGTGTGTGTTTGTTTCTCCTTTACACAAAAAGTTCTGTGTGTAGAGACCTGGATTTACACATAGGCTACTTATCCCGATATTCCCACAGAATCGGGACTTACGCAGGTGAAAACGTGAGGGGCATTTAGTATTAATTTAATTCAATAAAACTAGCCTAGTATTTAGAAAGCAAGCTTCTTCATAAGTAGGTACATGTGTTGGTCAATTTCGAAGCCGTGTAGATTGTTGGCATCACCCTGGAGTCTCATGAGGAGGCCACCAAAGGACACATATGCTGCGAGGCGGGATGCTGGCTCCATAGCTGCTTCATCGCCTTCTATCCTGGAATTTAAAGTATTTTTAACCAATTTTAATATGGAAAAGTGAGGTTTTCAAAAGAGAAAAAGACTCGTCATGTAATCTCTGAAACTTGGAGTCTGAAACTTCACATGGACTTATGGGAGCATGAAGAACGGATTTTTTTGGTTATTAACCTCTGAGGGAACAAATGGGACTGTTAAAGTTCATAGTTTTCTGTGCTTGTAAGAAATAAATATGAATTTAGAGACACTAACGCGAGAAAAACCAATTACAGTGAGACTAGGTATGTAGCAACAGGCAATTTTCTATTATCCCTAATGCATCCCTATCGTATGAGACGGGAATCGAACCCAGAACCATCAGTAGCGCAGGCGGGTATTCGCCCGCCGCCGCACAAAGGCTGTCTGGATAAGTAAGAAATACCTTTGAAAATTGATGTGAATCTATTAGATACAATAATTATAAACAAGTAACTAACCTATAAATCTTTCCAGACATGACATATTCGAAGCTATCGGCACGGTTTCCTTCAGTCTCTAGAGGGTTCCATTCACCTCCATCAGGGTAACCATTCTCTCGCAGCGTCGTAGCTAACACCAATCTAAACTTATCACCGAGTTCCATTGGATAAATCCAGGAATTGATGTCTAAAATCAGGTCCATTTTGAACGACTCCGATTCGCAGTGTAACCGGCTTACTCGATCGAATTTCTTGCCCTCGGGGTCCATGTCCTTTACGTTGAATATGTCCTCGAATAATACGCCTGCCATTTGTGTGGTTTTATTATATTTTTATGGGAAAATTAAGAAAAATCGCGGCACGGTGCAAAGCGATGGCTTGCTTACAATTTTTTTGACATTGACATTCTAACCATTGTGACAGACGCAGACGTTGACGTGTTTGTTTGTTGGCAATACTTAAGCATTTGGATATTTTATCTTCTTTTATTTTATTTTATCAAAAACAATGAATTTTATACTTCGCATAATAGAATAATGTAAGATCCATTCAATTATCAAATAATTGAAAATAACGTAGCTACGTAGAACAATACAACACATTAACAGTGAACATTATGAACTCTTTAGAGATAAAGTTCCATGAGATAGGCGTAAAATATAAAAATATCCGAGCAAGATTTACTTTGCAAAGTTGTCACTGTCAAACACGGACTCCATCTGCCGGAAAACTTCAAACAATAGCAAAGCACGCTTGAATGTGTGCTTTGCTTGTGTCGTCCCAAAAAAACTAACCTACAATCGTCACCCCGCACGTGTTGATAAATCAAAGTGCGCATTTAAATATAATTAACAAACAGTGCTCGTAATTAGGGCACTGTTGGCATCTACTTAACAATAACAATACCCAGTGTTTGTGCTACAAAAACATCGAAACGCAATAAAAATGACCGAAGTACAACCCGGCGCGGAAGTGCTTTCTGAGAAAAAGAAGAAGAAAAACAAGGGATCGGTGTCTCTAGGAGAGTTTCAGAAGCTAGGTGACTTCAAAATCGAGCCATCCGAGAGCGTAACTAAGCTAGACACAGCATATTGGCCTTTATTACTCAAAAACTTCGATCGTCTAAACGTGCGTACTAACCATTATACTCCGTTACCATTCGGCCATTCGCCACTAAAACGCCCAATCTCCGACTACATCAAGTCCGGGTACATTAACGTCGATAAACCGAGCAACCCTAGCTCCCACGAGGTAGTATCATGGATAAAACGGATCCTAAAAGCGGAGAAAACTGGACACTCCGGCACCCTCGACCCGAAAGTCACTGGCTGTCTCATTGTATGTATAGATCGAGCTACACGTCTTGTGAAGTCACAACAAAATGCCGGTAAGGAATACGTAGCTGTATTTAGCCTGCATTCAGCTGTAGAAAGCATTAAAAACGTCACTCAAGGTCTGGAGAAACTACGTGGAGCTTTATTCCAGCGTCCACCATTGATATCAGCTGTTAAGAGACAGTTACGAGTTCGTTCTGTATACGATAGCAAGTTATTAGACTTTGATGCAGAAAAGAACATCGGAGTATTCTGGGTTAGCTGCGAAGCTGGGTCCTACATTCGTACGATGTGTGTACACCTTGGTCTCATGCTCGGAGTTGGAGGCCAGATGATAGAACTCAGACGTGTACGTTCAGGCATTCAAGGCGAGAAAGAAGGGATGGTCACGATGCATGATATTCTAGACGCACAATGGGCATATGAAAACCACAAAGACGAGACCTACATCCGTAGAGTTATAAAACCTTTAGAAGGTTTATTAATTGCTCACAAGAGAATATTCATTAAAGACAGTGCTGTCAATGCTGTCTGCTATGGAGCAAAGGTCTTACTCCCCGGTATTCTAAGATATGAAGATGGTATTGAAATCGGACAAGAAATTGTTATAGTAACAACTAAAGGAGAAGCAGTTGCTCTTGCCAACGCATTGATGACAACCTCGACAATGGCTTCATGCGATCATGGTGTTGCAGCTAAACTGAAACGAGTAATCATGGAAAGAGACACATATCCTCGTAAATGGGGCCTCGGGCCTAAGGCATCACAGAAAAAGCAGCTTATACAGCAAGGCAAGCTCGACAAGTTTGGTAAACCGAATGAGAACACACCCAATGAATGGCTGAACAGCTACGTAGACTATAAAAAGAAGAAGGACACAGAGAATGGTGTAGCTGATGAGGAAGGTAGTAGGAAACGGACAGCGAGCACGGCAAATGCAGATGATCCAAACGATTCAACAGAAAATAAATCGGAAAAGAAGAAAAAGAAAAAGAAGAGAGATAGTGAGGCTCCGTAAGTTCTTTTTCTCATCTTTAAGCCTGCTAACGGTTTTAGGCAAGTTGCCTTTTACAAAGATGGTTAAGGTGGCATGTAAAATTGTTTTTGACGTGATAATGTCTAATAAATTAATAAACACCTGCCTTCACAAAAAACATGATGTCTTGTGTCACGTTCCGGGAACGCGTCATGTTATTGACACGGTAACCATAGCGACGTATTATTGTTGCTATGGTTACCATCAATGTTTTCTTATGACGTTATCACGTAAAATTATTGTCCGTAAATCAATTTTACAGACAAAAATTTGTGTTTATTTTGTCCAAAATGTTGGTAAAAATCTAGTACAAAGAATCCACAATTATTATGGATAAGAAAAGCAATTTTTACATGCAATAATTAATTTAAGTCATCTCCTATGACTGTTAGCAATTACCACCACCTGGGGGCCTACCGCGGTAAGTGCGTCGGCTTCAAACCAACGCGTCGGTTTACGCCGACGCGCGCCCCACACTGGGCGAAATTTTGAGCCTGTCTTTCATAGGAGTTTTGAAAAATTAAGTGGTTTTTGTCATGTGTTTTAAGTATGCAGGATTGTTGAGGATATCAAAACATTTAAAAACAAGTTATTCTGGTTTTGTTATTTCTAAAAAACACTACAAAATATGACTTTGTTTTTTTTTTAAATAATAAAACCATAATCACTTATTTTTGAATGTTTTGATGTCCCCGGCAATCCTGCATACTTAAAACACACGAAAACACTACTTAATTATTCAAAATTTCTATGAAAAGCAAGCTCAAATTTCTGCCCATTGTGAGACGCGGTTTGGGATATCGACGTCGGCTTGAAGCCGACGCACTTACCGCGGTAGGGCCCCTTAACAAGCTATACTTCGCGGTTTACCCGCAAAAGTCCAAGTCTTTTGTAAATATCAGGATATAAGTATGCGTTATTCCAGAAATCTTGCTATCTACATAGTGAATTTTATCACAATAGGTTCAATAGTTTTTACATATAGGGATAAACAACTTTCACAATTATAATTATTGTCTTTAGGTGAAAGGGTACCAGCACTCTCTCCATACAAACGTAGTCGACTGTTTCCTCCCTGGATAATGATACTAGCACAAATATTTTTGTGCCATAATACCTATAACTGCCATGCCATGACTATGCCCATAAGTTTTGGTTTTTAAAGTGAAAACTTCTTATGGCGCGTTGGGCACTTTTGTGGGTGAGCATTTTCAGCCGTTCTCGCGACAGATTCGTAGCGACAGATTCGTAGCAATGAGATTTCGTAGCAAGATCTACGGGCTGTAGTACCTCTACGAAATTGTTATTTTTAACGGACGACTATTGACGGACGACAAATTTTTTTTTTTAATTAGTTTTTTTTAATTTTTTATTAGTTTTCACTTCTGTCGGCACTCCCGGAGTGCAACCGTTTTTTTTTTCATTTTCTAATTATCATAGAAATTAAGATTAAAAAAATAAAAAACAATAAATAGGGGTCATGGTCATGGCAGTTATAAGTTTTTTGCACCAAAAATATTTGCTCTAGTGTCATTATCCAGGGAGAAAACAGTCGACTATGTTTGTAATAGTTTGTATGGAGAAAGCCCCCAGCACCCTTTCCTCTTAAGAGCATTGGACTGTAAAGTTAATGCAAATTGTCTTTTCAGATAAAAAACTATTTATTTTCTTACAAACAAACTTTCATACAAACAAACTTATCTTACTTTTATCTTGCATATAGACAAAGGTTCGCGGTTTCTAATCCAAGCAGATTTTTCAACTAAATAACATTTCCATTTTAGAACTTAAAAAACCACATAAAAGACAAAAAATCCTGTCAAATTTACATTTAATTTCTTTTTATTTGACGACCCAGTTGACACAATGGTCACCATGCCGGACTGCCAAACACAGGGCTGTGGGTTCGATTCCCACCTCAGACAAGTATTTATGCTTAGATATTTGTCTATGGTTTGTTTCTATGTATTATAAGTATATATATATATATATATATATATATGTATATATATATATATATAAAGAAAAGTATATAAGTAGTATATCCGTTGTCTAGCATCCATAACACAAGTCTAGTTACTTAGCTTGGGGCTAGATGGCGATGTGTGGAATGTCTTGCAATACTTATTTAACTATTTCTGAACATTTATTACCACTTCAAAAACAAAAATGTTGCCAAATTCCCTAAAAAAACCACTGAAAAATGTTGCCTACTACAAATTTTTCACTCTTTATTTTGCAGAGTTGAAGAGACAGATGCCAACGCAACAGTGGCAACGGAAGAAGCTGACGTATCACAGAAGAAGGAAAAGAAAAAGAAGAAGAAAAAGGACAAAGATCAGGAACGGACGGACGAATAAACCTTTTTTTTTTAAACTATTATGAGTTAAGTTTTTTGGCAGATAAGTTACTTGGGTACTGGCTTGCTACGCGGTTTTTCTCCCGATTCCGTGGGAATATCGGAATAAAACTAGCCTATATTATTTTCCAGGATTTGATCTATCTATTTTCCAAGTTTTATCAAAATCTGTCATATTAACCTATACTAGCAGCGCTCGGCGGTTTCACCCGCGTAACTCCCGATCCCGTGGGAATATCGGGATAAAAAGTAGCCTATAACCTTCCTCGATAAATGGACTATCCAACACAAAAACAATTTTTCAATTTGAACCAGTAGTTCCTGAGATTAGCGCGTACAAACAAACAAACTCTTCAGCTTTATAATATTAGTATAGACTAGCGACCCGCACGGCTGTATTATACATATAAACCTTCCTCTTGAATCACCCGAAAACCGCATCAAAATCCGTTGCATAGTTTTAAAGATTTAAGCATACAAAGGGACATAGGGATATAGGGATATAGGGACAGAGAAAGCGACTTAGTTTTATATTATGTAGTGAAGTATAGATTACCTCTTTTTAAGGATAATTTTATGACAAATGATCATGCTTATTTTTACAAAGAAGTTCCAAGTTTTTTTTAATTTCGTGGTGGGATTCGAACCTCAACCTCTATAGCTTTACTACAGTCTTCATATCTAACTGAGACCGCAGTGGCCCTGTAACTCATTTTAATGAGAATCGAGAACTGTTTTTACGTTTCTGTACCTCAAAGGATAAAAGACGACGGTGAAGTCTTAGGCCCGTATTAATAAATCGCTCTCAATATCGATCTTGAGTGCGTATCAATCTAGTGAGTCTTGAGATGTGGTCACTATCTTAAGTTAGGCGTTAATTAATAGATAAATCTCAAGTTTTAACCAGGCTGATATTGCTCTTGAGATTTGAGACTGATCTTGAATGACAGTAAAGCTTTGTTCTTGCCTTGAATGATATGTTCTTACCCTATGGTAGGTAGTGTCGTCATATTTTGCTGTCAACTTGTTTTTAATGTGAAAACATTTAAAAAAATGTAAGATTTGTTTATACCGCAATCAGACTTGAGTTCACGAAACTACATCTTGAGACATATCTTGAGAGCTGAGTTTGATTTATTAATACGGTATGACTCAAGTGATACGTCGCTCTTTAATCGCGTCTTAAGATAGGTTTATTAATCAGCGCAACAACTCAAGAGCAAACTCAAGATTGAAATCGATATTGAGTTCGGTTTATTAATACGGACCTTAGTAATAGAGTCCCTAAAAAGGATTATAGTAATAGGGACCCTAAAAAGGAACCCTTATTATATCATTTGGAAAAAATATGTATTACTAAAATCCGCTAAATATAATTTAAAACAATCTATAGTATTGCTTATAAGGATCAATTCCTGGAAACAAACATAGTATGGCATATCAAAGGAAATAGCTCATTTTTGTAATTTTCTGTTTTTTTTTTGTTAAAACCGGGCATTTCTTTCTTTCTTTTAGTATTTTTCGCTATAATTTAGAAAATAGCCCTGAAGGCCCATAAAAAATCACCTTTGAAACAGTTATTTGCTTAGCTTGTCGGCTAGATGGCGCTGTGTCAAAAGATCCTACAAAACAAAATCTGCCAGATAACCCTTTTAAAAAAGTTAAAAAGTTAATTGTAAAATAAACTAGGTTAAGAATAGAAAATATAAAATAGATCTAAGAATTAAATTGACTTTATTTTAATACCTTATAGTTTAAAACTTCTTGAATTTGTGCATCATTTTTGAAGAATTCAAGAGAAACACGACGTCATTTTGGCGGCATTTTTTTTTATTATTAATTTAAAATGGAAGTTACAATTAATATGTTCTAAAGGGCCATTAAAGCTATTGGCATAGTCCCGGGCGCCATTTCGTTTTCTTTTTTAAATATCATTTTGCTCGGGTATTTTGGATAGAGGACACATAAATAAACTAAAAATATTCTATCACATATTTACCTAAAGTTTCACATTTCGTAGATATGACGCGCTCGCTGAAGGATATAAACAATTTGTCCGAGGATTACATCGCGCTGAAGGATTCAAACAAATTGTCCGAGGATTACATAAAATGCCGTGTTGTGAGATAAAACCTTTACCCGCCGAGAGAAGGCATCAAAACAAACGTTTTTTGTCTTCAAACCATGTTTTTAAACAGTCTTGGAACAGAGTTATTGAAGCGCAAACATTAGAAACTCCTTTCAAACACTGATATGTTGAAGCATAAAATATTTGTAACTCAGTCTCGAATGTCATTCCTTGTTGTCTTGTTCAAATTATTTAAACAATGATTGCCTTCAAGTTATATTAGAAAATCGCTCAGAAGGCCACTTCTCGTAAATAAAATAGTTCAAAGTAGCTCAAAATGCCATCCAAAGTTCAAAGCGGACTTTGAGGAGTATTTTTTGTAATTGAAATGCAATCGGAATGATATTGAAATGTAATTTAAACAATGATATTTACGACAATTGGCCTTCTGTCTTGTGACATTTGTGTTCTACTCAGAAAATAAAAAAAATCGACACTATTTGTTTACTAAAAATGTCCAAATGTCATTCAATGTCTGGTCTTACACTCGTTTTCACAATCAACGCTATGAGATTGCATAGTGCGCGCGAACGCATAGAGCCGCATATAAGACGCTGAATGAAGAGAGCAGAAAATTGCCCAATCATAAGGGCCGCATTTGACGCAGTGCGTTCACGTATCCAAGAGCAACTTAAGTACTGTTTTTGAATACGGGAGTTAGAAAACATTAGAAGTAGTTAACAAATATGTTCAAAGAATATTAAAATAGAGCATTAACCGTTTCCTAAGTAAATGAAAGTGATTTTTTTCTATTAGCCTTTATAGTTACTTAAGTACTAATGGATCATTGTGTGATAGTTTATCAATGAAAGTGATTAGTAATTGATTAAATAAAGGGTGCTAATTGTCCGTGTGCATAGCACTAAATGAATTTCATTTTTTTGTCTTTACTCATTACCAAAATGGTGATTTTGCAACTGTTTTTTTTAATATGTGTCGAAAAGTTTAGGCTACGCTGAGCATAATTTAGTGGGAAGGAAATAAAAGCTAGATTTTTGCAAAAAAGATCTAATTGTAAGATTCTGTCACTATTTTTTTTGGCCGGCACCTTTCTGATCCTTAGCAATGTATAGAGAAAATTACAAAGAACTGCAATAAAACATGAAAATGTCAGATTTTTTGTAATGTGGCAAATAAAAAAAAAACATAATTATTTTAACATCAAATAAGAGACAAATCTGACACTTTAAGAGATTTATTGCATTAATCCCCTCTATATATTGCCGTAAGTTTGAAAAAGTTTGAGAAAAAAACGAGGCGACTACTATGCCAGTATCCATACTAAAAAGTTACTACCCCTTTTTCTGTAAAGAACATAATTTCGAACTTCTAAAGTATAAAAAAGAGAAGTTTTATATTTCGATCTATAATTTGGGTATTTTATTGGCAAAATCCTAGATTTTATTTTCGTTCCCACGCTTCTCTACGCAGCCTTTGATGGAGTAAAAAAACGCATTCTTTTTTTTTATAATTTGCTAAGAAAAATACTGTGAAGTATGTTAGAAATCTATTTTTTTTTTGTTTTATTGTGTGCCTGTTTAGTTTATAAGTGAAAGAAATTAATTTGAAGTCAAATAAAATATTAAATCTTAATTTTGCGTTATTTTTTCTTTATTCGACCTTTGTGGCGCGACGGGCGAGCAACCACCTGCGACTCAGAAGACAGAAGAAGATCAAGGTAACGTTTTATGTATGATTTTATACCTTCTACTGACTTCTGATTGCCTAATACTTTTTACAGACCAACGACTATTTTATAGAGCAAATGGTTGACTATAAGCTGGTATATTACTATATTATTATGCACGGAGATGTTATCACTACTGGCGAGTAGTGTAGAAGGGAAAATAAATCCCTATGACACTACCGGCAGTGTCGACTGGTAGTGCGGTGGGTAATTAATGGTTTCGGAATATATTCGATGCAAACAAACAAACAAATATTTTCTCTTTATAGTATTACTAGCGACCCGCCCCGGCTTCGCACGGCTATATTACGCTTACGCATGTATTATACATATAAACCTTACTCTTGAATCACTCTATCTATTAAAAAAACAGCATCGAAATCCGTTGCGTAGTTTTAAAGATGCATACAAAGGGATATAGGGACAGAGAAATCGACTTTGTTTTATACTATGTAGTGATTATGTAAGTATAGATATTATATTCACAAAGGAAAAGTGATTTAGGTATTCTATCCGTTGTCTGGCCACCATTTCACAAGCCTAGTTGCTGAGCTTGAAGCTAGATGGCGCTGTGTAAAAGTCTTAACATAAATATAGCAAAACTCAGTAGGTGAACCTAGGTTTGTCTTTTTTAAAATCGTTCAAAAGAAGATCACACAGGGATAATCTACGTGAGCATTTTAGGATTAATTTATCATATAATTTTCCAAAAAAGCTTTTTATAAATAAACAACACCATCTAAGTTAAAGTAGCAATTTGATAACTCCAACAAATAATTGATTAGCGCCATCTAACATCGAGTAGCTGTACTATAATTTGACCAGCGCCATCTTATCTCAAATAATTAAACCGCATGTTTCCTGCCATCTACAGAACGATATTAGAACTATTTTATTTCGTAACTTCAACGTTAGATGGCGTTAGTAGTAGTTTCAAAAGCGAAAGAAAACTTGCGTACATTAAAATAAAATGCCAAAAATGCTTTAGTAATACAGCATCATCTATTTTAGAATAGCAAAACTAATTTGACCAATTCCATCTATATCATTATTTAGCGCCATCTATCATCGAGTAGCTGTACTAACTTTACCAGCGCCATCTAGATTAGAATAATTAAACCGAATGTTTCCTGCCATCTACCGAACAATATTAGAACTTTTTTATTTTGTAACTTCAGAAATAGATGGCGTTAGTAGTAGTTTCAAAAGCGAATTAAAACTTGCGTTATTTTATATTAAAAATGTAATTAACTAAATTATTATTGTAATAAGCCGCCACCCGCTACACCAACCGACGTGGGTTCGATCCACAGGTTACGTTGTTATAATGTTCAAATAGTGCTGCACAGGATTGTAAACGTTACGGTGCCGGTGGACTTTTGAACGTTGATTGTACAGTCGGTTGCATAATTGCAGCCCCCGGTAGAGTTCAAAAATTACTATTATTAGCATGTTTTCATTCTAATATAAATAAAAATAAATAATAAATATTGGAGGACATTCCACACATCGCCATCTAGCCCCAAGCTAAGTAACTACACTTGTGTTATGGGTGCTAGACAACGGATATACTACTTATTATATACTTTTCTTTTGTAATTAGATACTTATAATACATAGAAACAACCAGACCACAGACAAATATCTAAGCATAAATACTTGCCTGAAGCGGGAATCGAACCCGCGATTCTGTGTTTGGCAGTTCGGCATGGTGACCATTGTGCCATTGTGCCAAATATATTTCATGAGTTAGATGACTTTAAACTTCAACTAAAGCAATTGCCTAGAATCTTGCTCGTGTTGAATACATTCTTATAACAGCCGTTTTGGAGCTCTACGGTGGGTCTGCAATTATGCAGCCGACCGTACCTGCTTGACCCGGCCCGGACTAGGCTCGTTATAATAAAAATAAGCCCCACAGAAAACATAATTTTAATTCTAAACAGTCTTGGGAGAGTGACAAAATAATAATTTGGAGTGTGCGACACCCCGCAGTGTGAATGTTTACACTAACAGCGCCCCGCGGTTTTACATACGTTAGAATCCCGATCCCGTGAGAATATCGGGATAAAATGTAGCCTAATATTACCCAAAATCCCGACCCAATTGGCACAATGGTCACCATGCCGGACTGCTAAACACAGGGTTGCGGGTTATTCCCGCCTCAGACAAGTATTTATGCTAAGATATTTGTCTGTGGTCTGGTTGTTTCTATGTATTATAAGTATATATTTACAAAAGAAAAGTAAAGTCAAATTTCGATGCTTATGTATTTATACATTGATCACATTGAAACGTCTTAAAAACTAAGTTAGGATGTGTGCCTTCGGAATGCGCCCACCAATGAGAAGAAGGCACAAGAAACTCATGGGGTTTTTACTTATAAAAGTACTTTTATAAGTAGTATATCCGTTGTCTAGCCCCATAACACAAGTCTAGTTACTTAGCTTGGGGCTAGATGGCGATGTGTGGAATGTCCTGCAATATTTATATATTTAAATAAATCAAGTTTCATCAAAATCCGTTCAGTAATTTTCGAGCCAATTCGTTATAAAAACAAACACAAAAGCATATTTTTCTTTTATTAGACTAACTGCGCCCTTTGGTTTTACCCGCGTAACTCCCGATCCCCTGGGAATATCTGGATAAAAAGTACCAACTTCATACCAAGTTTCATCAAAATCGGTCCAAAGTTTCAGAGCGTACAAAGAAACAAAAAAACAAAATATATTTCCTTTAAGATTGATTTGTTCCTTATTCGAAATCACATTATGTACAAAACAGTAACAAAAGACGATTGAAACAGTGACAAAGACGATCGAAACAGTAACAAAAGACGATCAAAACTGTAACAAAAGACGATTGAAATTGTAACAAAAGACGATCGAAACAGTAAGAAAAGACGACTGAAACAGTAACAAAAGACAATTAAAACAATAACAAATTAAGATTTAAACAGTAACAAAATACGACTGAAACAGAAAAAAAGACATCTGAAACATTAACAAAAGACGATTGAAACAGTAACCAAAGACAATTAAAACAATAACAAAAGACAATTAAAACAATAACAAATTAAGATTTAAACAGTAATAAAAGGCGACTGAATCAGTACCAAAAGACAATCGAAACAATAGCAAAAGACGACTGAAACAGTAACAAAAGACGACTGAAAACATAACAAAAGACGATTGAAACAGTCACAAAAGATGACAGTAACAAAGACTATCGAAACAGTAACAAAAGACGACAGAAACAGTAAGAACCATAAATACGGGCTAAAAACATAACCCTCCTGTATACTCTACCGTAGTCGAGTAAAAACAAAATCTACCCTACAATTAGAACTAAAGGCGGTGTCTACACGCGCGACTTCACGCAGCTCGCACGCGCCTACTAATGACCGTGTGTATTATACTTAATTGGCTTTGTTTCAAACGTGTCATTTTGAATGATTTCACGAAGCTCGTGACTTGGAAAATATGGTTTTTTTTAGACCTTTTGTAAGCGTTTTTGTTTGAACGCCAACGATATAAATTAAACGCTTGATTTGTCAATTTTAAGAGTGTTTATTTGGTAGTTTTGGTAGCTGCCCGTTAAATTTTAAAGTAAAAATAATTGAATTTAGGTATGTACCTACCTATTTATATTTTTTTTTAAGGTGAAAGGGTACTGGCGCTCTCTCAAGAGCCCACGACGGGCTTAAAACCTATAACTCTCTCTCTTAAGACGTAGTCGACTGTTTCTTCCCTGGATAATGACACTAACACGAATATTTTTGTTGCATAAAACCTATAACTGCCTTGGTTTTTTTCATTTTCTAATTATCATATAGAAATTAAGATTTAAAAAACAAAAAAGAACAACCAAAACATAGGGGCATGGTCATGGCAGTTATAAGTTTTATGCAACAAAAATATTTGCTCTAGTGTCATTATCCAGGGAGGAAACAGTCGACTACGTTTGTATGGAGAGGACGCCCGGTACCCTTTCCTCTTAAGTTTTTCGCGATTTGAACTCTTAATAAAACTATTTTCACATAATATTACCTATCACTACATAGTATAAAACAAAGTCGCTTCACACTGTATAGGTCTTTAAAACTACGCAACGGATTTTGATGCGATTTTTTTATTAGATAGAGTGATTCAAAAGGAAGGTTTTCGTTGGCAACAGCTAGTCTTCTTCTATCTTCTATACATATAAAATGCTTTCTACCCCTTATGGGGTGAAAAAAGGGGGGCAAAGTTTGTATGGACAACGTGATTCCGTGGTACATTTGCGACTTCTATGCGGACGAAATCGCGGGCAAAAGACATATTAAACCTAAAAAACCATACCTACCTACCATATTAAACCTAAAAAAAAGCTAGGCAAAAATGGTTAAAAGCTAGTCACTACATAGTATAAAATAAAGTCGCTTTCTCTGTCCCTATTTCCCTTTGTATGCTTAAATATTTAAAACTACGCAACGAATTTTGATGCGGTTTTTTTTAATAGATAGAGTAATTCAAGAGGAAGGTTTATATGTATAATACATGCATAATAATATAGCCGTGCGAAGCCGGGACGGGTCGCTATTTTAAATAAAATTGGCAAGCATCTGGTACGCTGAACACACGACCATAGAATTGAAAGTCGACCGACGCACCTCTCCTAGTCCAACAGAGCTCCTATAAATACCTACCTATAATGATTCTAAACACCTATTTAATGACATTGTCTATCGCCGCTCGTTAGCGCCCCACGCGCGCCATTTTGTTACAAATTGAGGCAATTTACATCGCCCGCGTCTAGGGTTACCAGCCACCTGATTATTTTTTCTAGTAAGCTTTTATTCTCGTATGAATATTTCATGATGTCGATTGCGAAATAAAAGACATTAAAAATTGTGTTTATATTTAAGAAAATATATTAGAAATCACACAGAATCCTAATTTTGACGTGACAACGTTTTATAAATTGGTTTGCCGGGTGACACTTCAAGAAACTGCGTTACGCTCCGCTGACGTTATGCGCTCACAATGAGAGCGAGTGAGAGGCACGCGGGCATGGTTAGCCCGCCTAAGAGCGAGAGAGACAGACATAAAAAGTGAAAGGCACGCGTCCCTTCCACTCGAGCACAGTTGTTGTCACGTAAAACTTTCGCCCGTATACCGACTTTACAGGCAACCAGTTTTTTTTTAACGAATATCGTGATATAAGTAGTTTTTTTTTCTTTTTTTTCATAAATATTGAGATACATTTGTTTCTCTTATAGATTTTCGTTTCACGTTTTCGTAACGCGTAGCATTGTTTTCTCGGCTAGGTCCCTCGCCGTGGGTTGGCGAAAAGTAAGGAACTTCGTTAAAAATACCCTTATACTATTTCGTTATCTAGGTACTACGTGGTCGTTAGCGTGCGTGTAATATCTAAAAACTCAGGACTTTTTAGTAGAAATCAGAATTTTGTCCGGACTTTATAGGTTTACCGTCTGGTAACCCTAACCACGCCCTCAGGGATTTTGATAGAAGTTTGCAGTAAGAATGTACTTACCTACTTACTTACCTGTTCGTCTATTGTTTATAATATCTTCTATGAATAGACCACAGAATAGAATCCTACCTACTAAAATCATTTAAGTTTATTAATTATGGCTTCGCACGGCTTGTGACCTTTGTTATCTATGATAGCTACATGATAGTACGAGATCATTATATTTTAAACTATTTATAAAAAAAATTACTTTCAATTAAAAGTACTGCCGAGGAAAAAAATATTAGTAGCCTGGATTTTAAGCTAACTAAAAAAGATTTAAAAAAATGCATTTGGGTAAAAAAGTGCACGTATTTTTCTATTTATTAAATAATACCAAAGGTATATTTTTTTAATGAATATTAGAATAACAGCAACTTTAAAATAATACTTAATAGAGTTATAACAAAATACATAATATTTTTTTACACAAAATGGCCGATCCTTGCACAGTGTGATTAATCACCTTCCCTGTAATACATTATTTAGGTTTCAATTGCAACGACATTGAACTAAACGTCCCCAATAAATTACAGACAAACTTACTTTAACTAGTAATAAAACAACAAGCCGCATCATATATTTCACCTGAATTTACACAGATAAACGTTTTAATACCAAGCCAAGAATCCATCAAAAAAATATAAATTATACAAAAAAATTTAAAGTCAACTTGGCATTCTAAATGGCGGGTGCTATTGGCTGGCCGTCGACCAATCAGAGCGCGTGATACTCAAGAGGCGGGAAGAGGCAAACGTCATGCAAATGAGTTCTTTTTTTGAAAGAAACTCGTTTCCTGGTGTTTGTATACGGCCAGTTACGAGGATGTTGATTGTTATTGTATATGAGTTATGAAGAACATTTAAAAATGCTATAAAGATTATTTAGAATATATCATTATCTAGTACAAAACTAGATAATCCTGGTTTTTTTTTCAGAATCTCCTATTAAAAGGTAGTACTTACCTGTAAGAATTTTTTTAATTCCATTTATAAATTAACCTATACGACCAACAATTCGTCCTAAAATATCGGGATGAAAGTAGCCCATCATAGTCCTAAGGACTAAATGTATCCCAATACCTACTTACCTACGAAGATTCAAAATCGGTCCAGTAGGTACTTTCACAGCCAATTAAACGAAAATAACAACAAAAACATCTTTTCCAGTATGGATAATATTTTAAAGTGAAAACTTAGCTTAACTAATAAACTAATAGTAAGTAATAGCAAGTTTCTCAGTTTAAAAATATCGATTCTTAACAGTTTCCAACTAGATTTACAGCAAAACAACGATCCATTCATAAAAACGTATATAAAAACGAAACTATTAAAAAAATCTACAGGCACGTAGCTATCCCGCACCTCCCGGCCCCTCCCTATCCCTCTGGACGTCGCACTCTGTCAGTCAAACGAGACGCGCCGCGATAACGGCACGACTTTCACACATAAAAAATAAAATTAATAAAAATCGATTACTTAATTAATTAAAGGAAAGTGATCAAACCGATTTTTCCGTCGACAGTACTTTTGTGATTATTTTCCTTTTTATTTCTTCGTAGTGTTTTGTGCCAGTGTTTATAAAAAACCATATAATAAAATACAATCGATTTTAAAAATAAAAGTGTACAATTAATTTATTTTCTTGACAGTACTTTTATAAAGATATTCTTTCTTTTTTACAGTGTTTTGTGCCAGTGCGTAAAAAACATTATTTTTTAAACAAAAGAGGTTTCATTCGATTCGAAAAATGAGGTTTCATTGATTTTTACTTTTAATGCTCAGTGTCTGGGCGAGTTTAAAGTGGTTCTTGATAAAGTTTTGATTGGATATATGAAAGTTTTAATGATTTATAATGAAAAGTGATGTTTTTTGTCTGTGCCCTATTCGTATTGGATTCTAATAAGGTAGGTTTTTAATATTTTTTACTCAACTGCAAGATAACAGGTTATGTTTTTCGCGGCTACATACAATGTTTGTAATAAGGTACCTGCGCTAACAAGGGCTACCTGCCACTTTAAATAAAAACTAAATATTTTGTAAAAAAAAAAAGGTAAAATTATTTAAAACAGGTCATTAGTTAAATATTTTCTTTATTGTGAATGTGAAAAACAATTAATTTGTTTATTTTCTTGCTATTTTATTTATTTATCACTAATATCAAGATTTAAAAAACCTTTAGTAGCCCTTATTAACAGCTGATGTGGCATTCCTTATTCTCTCATTATCACTACATAATATAAAACAAAGTCGCTTTCTCTGTCCCTATATCCCTATGTATGCTTAAATCTTTAAAACTACGCACCGGATTTTGATGTGGTTTTTTATAGATAGAGTGATTCAAGAGGAAGGTTTATATGTATAATACATGCATAATATAGCTGTGCGAAGCCGGGGCGATCCGCTAGTATTAGTATAAGCAAAAAACCCTGTTTCCGATCAAATACGAAAAAAATTAAACGTTTTTCGTGAAAAGGACCGAAAATAGTTTTTTCGAGGACGAAGAACTTTTTTAAAACAAGGAGCCTAGGTTTTCAACGACGCGTATTGTGTTTTTTTTATTTTTTTTTGTTTTAAAGAGGTCCATTTTGTAATCTGATACTCCAGAACATAATAAAAAAAAACCAGGTCAAGTGCGAGTCGGACACGCTCACGAAGGGTTCCGTAGGTACCATGTTTCCTTTTTTTAATTTTTGTTGCGGCAACAGAAATACTTACATAATCTGTAAAAATTTCAACTGTCTAGCTATCACACGGTTCATGTGATACAGCCTTGTGACAGACAAACAGACGGACGGACGGATGGAAGACCAAAGTCTTAGTAATAGGGTTCCGTATTTACCTTCTAATTACAGAACCCTAATAAGAAAAAAAAGAAAATGTTGCCGTCGGTAGAGTACGTCAGGAAAGCTTGTGAGCGATTGTTGCTACTTTCTTCGCGTTTCGTTATGCACTAAAAAAAACGTTTTTCAGGTATTTATTAATGTTTTTAGGCATTTATTAATGTTTTTTAGGCATTTATTAACGTTTTTAGGCATTTGTTAATATTTTTTAGGCATTTATTAACGTTTTTAGGTATTTATTAACGTTTTTAGGCATTTATTAATATTTTTTAGGCATTTATTAACGTTTTTAGGTATTTAAGAATGTGTTTTAGGCATTTATTAAAACCACCTTCAATTGAATTGCGAATTAAAATCGAACCATATATAATTTATTGTGCAAGAAGTTTTATATTTAAGAAAAAACTACAACAACCGCCTCATTCAAGCTAAAAGTTATTTTTTATTATTGACATTGGTCACGGCCGGAGCCGTATGCGGCCACAAATAATAAAATAACTGGCAGCATACGTCAAAACACGATATCGTATTACAAACTTAAAAAAAAAAACAATTCTTTGTTCGGGATTATTGGCCTCGATTTTGAACTTCGATGCTTTTGTTCTTTGTTTGAAAAGTTTCATGTTATGAAAAATGGATTTTTTTTTTCGTTAACGGCCAGTTGGTTGGAGAGTTTGATATTTCACCTTTTTAAAGAGAAACGAGGGATTTTAGATAAATTCTATATTCAGACGTGATACCGTCTTTTAAATTGGTGGAACACTTACATTCACAAAAAAGTGTCACGGTAATATTGTGTGACGTTAACTTCATGGTAACATGACCATGACGCGTCCGTTCCCGTTAGGAAACAGAGTATTTAATAATAATATCGCTCATCTGGGCTTGTGTTATGGTGTCGAGTGACAAATAGAAGACTCATATAAATGAAAAAAAGAAAAAGAAAAAAAAGAAAAAAAAACATACAATTCAATTCAATTCAATTCAATGTATTTATTTGCTTTTAGTTGGTTACAGAGATCTACAACCGAATTGAGAACCTCCTTCTTTTTTTGAAGTCGGTTAAAAAATTATATAAAGCGAAAGAGTTTGTTTGATTGTTTGTTTGTTTGAACGCGCTAATCTCAGGAACGACTGGTTCAAATTGAAAAAATATTTTTGAGTTGGATAGTCCATTTATCGAGGAAGGCTATAGGCTATTTTTTATTTTGATATTCCCGCGGGATCGGGACTTACACGAGTGAAACCGCGGAGCGCAGCTAGTATATAAGTACCTACAAAGGAATAAAAAAAAAACATCATTTTCTTATGACGTTATCACGTAAAATTATCGTCCGTAAACCGACTTTACAGACAACCATTTTGTTTTTGTTATTATTAGTGAATTTCTCTTCAAAATCTGTAAATGAACAGATAAAAGGGTTTCATAAATAACTAGCGACCCGCTCTGGCTTCGCACGGCTATATTAAGCGCGTATTATACATATAAACCTTCCTCTTGAATCACTCTATCTATATTAAAAAAACCGCATCAAAATCCGTTGCGTAGTTTTAAAGATTTAAGCATACAAAGGGATATAGGGACAGAGAAAGCGACTTTGTTTTATACTATTTGAGTGATAAGGGTTTCAATAGAGTAAGATCCCGCCTACCCCCAGACCTGCGTAATTTTATAAAAGCTGAGAACTAGGTACTCAGCGCATGAATCCAACACAGTTATGAGCGATGTGCAATTATGAAGTTCAGACCATAGTGGCTTGGTCCAAGCCACTTGGAGAGTTATCT
This sequence comes from Idaea aversata, assembly GCA_907269075.1. Lineage (NCBI taxonomy): Eukaryota > Metazoa > Arthropoda > Insecta > Lepidoptera > Geometridae > Idaea > Idaea aversata. Next base: position 3,929,459 of record OU026112.1, on the reverse strand, counting down.
TATCAGGTAGCAAAGCCAAGAATCGAATCAGTTTATTTTGCAAAAAAAAAAAAATTGTCAGCGGTAGCCAACTTAGTTGTCTCTGACGTACCGACGAGTTAATTTTCTCTGGATAGTGTCGACTAAGCTGAGAGGGTAGTATAGCCTACTCCAGCCTCATACAAAAAGGACCCAACAAAAGAGATCTAGGAAAACAGCCCTATGTTTGTATAAAACGCAAAAAAGCGCACAAAACACCCATAGAAGCCCTATTTTTTAGTTTTCTTTACAAAAATCCAAAATTCGAACAACAGCGAACTAAAAAAAAAGATAAATTTAAAAAAATATATCCCCGCCTTTTCGAACCACAAAAAGAACACCAATTTCGAAAAAAGTTAAATTCAAAAACGTCTCCCCGCCTCTAGGGGTGTACTGGCACCTGATTGGCTAACGCGAGGGTGGCACTACCTTCTATCGACCAATCAGAAAGGCCCGAACAAACGTGCTTTATCTCAACATTTCACCCTCGAAGCCAGGTTTTGTTTGCGTTGCTTGTTTGTCGTTATAATTGATGTTCGTTTTTTAAAAGGGAGTTCGATTTTTGAAGTGTTTTTGAAGGGCTACCTAAAACCGTTGGGGATTAAGCTTAGAGATAAAATGCGTAGGTATGAGAGTTGCTAAATCACCCTTTTCTTTTCTTTTTAGTCTAGTAAAATGATGGAACACCTGGATTCACACAAAAGTGTCATGTTCCGGTAGCATGACACGACCCATTCCCGGATGGGGACGCATGACGTCATGGTAACATGAGAGTATCTAATAATAATATCGCTCATCTGGGCTTGTGTTATGGTGACGAGTGACGATTAAAAAACATAAATAAAAGTAAAAAAATTAAAGTAAAAATAAAAGAAAAAAAATCTCAATGATTCATCATTATCACGTAAATTATCGTACGTTTTTTTTTTTCGACAACCATTTTTTTCGCTTTTATTAGAAAATGAGTTGCAATTTAGCCAAAATTAAGATATTATATTAATTAAGATATGATGACCCAGTTGACACAATGGTCACCGTGCCGGACTGCCAAACACAGGGTTGCGTGTTCGATTCCCGCCTCAGACATGTATTTATGCTAAGATATTTGTCTGTGGTCTGGTTGTTTATATGTATTATAAGTATACATTTACAAAAGAAAAGTATATAGGTAGTATATCCGTTGTCTAGCACCCATAACACAAGTCTAGTTACTTAGCTTGGGGCTAGATGGCGATGTGTGGAATGTCCTGCAATATTTATTTATCAAATATATTAGGTAAAATTACGAAAGTTGAAAATTAATTTAAGTTTTGACAACAACTTGACAGCCTTAACAACTTTGTAATCTCTTTTTGTTGCAAATAAATATTGCTTTGACGCGATACCCTATCCTTTTATTAACCGACTTAAAAAAAAGGAGGAGGTTCTCAATTCGGTTGTATGTATTTTTTATACTGCTGAAGAGTTTGTTTGTTTGTTTGAACGCGGTAATCTCAGGAACTCTGGTTCGAATTGAAAAAGTCTTTTTCATTACTCATACTCCGAAAGTAGGTCTCAATATGCCTGAAGAGCGTGTAGAAAATAAAATTTCCAGCCCTAGGGCTTTTCGCTTTCACTGACAGCTGTCATGTCAAATTATGGCTTCGCACGACTTGTGCAATCTGCATGTAGCCAGTATCAGTATCATTACCCATTAGGAACTTCAAAAACCTAACCTCCTTGCTTTTTTTTTTACACCAAAGAATAATAATTATGGCTTGGCACGGCTCATGCATACTGCCAGAGTTTAGTACTTAGTAACTTTTCTCTCAGTAATCAAATTCAAGTATGAAAAAAAAATAGGTATATTTAGTTCAAGATATCTTATTTAATAAAATAAATGTAAAGACGAAAATGGTCAAAGCGAACTATGACCATGCGTGACCACGTGGCACATTTTTTGTTATTTTATTATGTTTTTGTGTTAAGTTTAATCTGGTTTTTATTTATGATTGTGTACCTATTTTGTGTAAATAACATTTTCTAGACAAACCGTGTTACAAAAACTGTAAGTTAAATTTACGGACTTTGCGTCATTGCCCAGTGTTGGATTAACTCATTAATAAAAATTTCTTCGGTAAGTACCGCCTTATTTAAGTATTGAATACAAATAGCAGAAACCTTAAAAAAACACTACATAATGTATAACCTCTTTGGTCCCAACCTTGTAAGAGGATCAGGTAGTATGGACACATGAGTACCTACTCATGTGGTATGGAGTCTCATAGTCTCATTCACTCTCGTTGTTAGGAAGAATTTTATGTATTATTCGTAATGAAAAGCAGTGTTTACCTCGGGTGAAAGACTCATTAAGTCCCTCGAACTATTAGCGCCCTCGCTACGCTCGGGCGCCAAACTCCGTCTCGGGACTTGTGATGAGTGGCTTTCACACCTAGGATAACAATGTACTATTTGTGTTGGATAGTCGATTTACCTAACGAGAATTTTTTCAGGGACAGTAGTATGAAAATTACAGAAGACTACAAATCCTTGGATTTGCTATACTTACCTACTATGTTTGTTTCCAAAAATTGATCTCTATCTTTCGATTGGTATAAAAATATAGGTTATTATTTTTTTTTCAGGTTAGATTCCTAGCCCTAGCCAGGAATCTAACCTGCTTAATGACTTTAACAAAAACCTAACGATGCAGTTTTAATTTTTGGCAAAATAGGGCACGCGACTCCTTTCAGCATTTTTCGCTAACTCTTATGGTTTAGGATGTCCGTACACCTACTTTACAGACAACCATTTTTTTCTTTTGTATGTTATTGTCAGTGTAAAAAACAATTTTAAAAAAATCGATCGATAAAAATCGTGAAACACAATATACAAAAAACTTTGCAACAATTGCAACATTTCATAGTAAACTAATGAAAAGGCGTGGCCTCCTATCACCTAGACCCCGCCCACAAATAAATCCATAGACAATTTATCGAATTTAAATGACGAATTCCATTTTCAAACAGAAACATACATCAAACAGGTGCTGGTAATAATCAATTAACCAATGTCTCTTAATTCGGACCCCCACAATTTTATCCCTAGACAATATTATCGAATTTAAATGAAGAATTCAATATTGAAACTGATCGAACAAAAGTACTAAAAACCGGCCAAGTGCGAGTCGGACACGCGCACAAAGGGTTCCTTACCATGTTGTAAAGGACCCTAACTAATCTTTTTTTTTCAGTTTTTAGTATTTGTTGTTATAGCAGCAACAGAAATACATCATCTGTGAAAATTTCAACTGTCTAGCTACCACGGTTCATGAGATACAGCCTGGTGACAGACAGACGGACAGTGGAGTCTCAGTAAGAGGGTCTCGCTTTTACCCTTTGAGTACGGAACCCTAAAATAAGAACAATTTGATCTAAAAAAACAGCGCACTCCGGGAGTGCAGGCAGAAGTGAAAACTGTATATCTGTGTAAAATCTCATATGTCGCGAGAACATACGCAAAAAGAGTTTTAGATGAAAAAAAAAAATAGTCGGACGACAAATAGTCGTCCGACATTTGTCGTCCAACAAATAGTCGTCCGACATTTGTCGTCCGTCAATAGTCGTCCGACAAATAGTCGTCCGTCAATAGTCGTCCGTTAAAAAATACCATATGTACGTCTTAATACACTCACAGCCAAATTAAAAACAGTAGGCCCAGGCATACATTTTCGCCGCGCCGTAGAGAGGGGATAGCTGTCTACTCTCCATCCGTCTTACGCTTTTTCGATCAGGTCACGTCTCCTGACGCGAGTTTAAGATTTTATACCCATTACAGAAAAAGTGCTCAACGCCGCTAAAGAAGTTTTCACTTCAAAGAATTACTACTTGCAAAACAGGTACTTAATTAGATAAATATATTGGTTTTATTGTCAATCTGAAAATCAAATAATTTATTTGTTACTTTTATTATTATCAAGGTTTTCAATAAACCTTTTATAAGTATACTAGCGACTCGCCCCGGCTTCGCACGGCTATATTATGCATGTATTATACATATAAACCTTCCTCTTGAATCACTCTATCTATTAAAAAAAAACCGCATCAAAATCCGTTGCGTAGTTTTAAAGATCTAAGCATACAAAGGGAAATAGGGACCGCGAAAAGTGACTTTATTTTATACTAGCGACCCGCTCCGGCTTCGCACGTCTATATTGTGAATGTATTATACATATAAACCTTCCTCTTGAATCACTCTATCTATTAAAAAAAACCGCATCAAAATCCGTTGCGTAGTTTTAAAGATCTAGGTAAGCCTGAGAGGTAAGCATACAAAGGGACATAGGGACGGCGAAAAGTGACTTTATTTTATACTATGTAGTGACTATGTAGTGATAGTCATATTTACAAAAGAAAAGTATACAATATCAGTTGTCTAGCACCCATAACACATAAGTCTAGTTACTTAGCTTGGGGCTAGATGGCGATGTGTGGAATGTCCTGCAATATTTATTTATTTTAGTGGCCCGACTCGCATTTGGCTGGTTTTTTTTAAACAAATGACAGTAAAATCGTCGAATAAGCATTAAAAACTGGGTCAATATCATCAGGTCAGTAGGTCATTGAAAGCAATTATACTTTGAGTCATATAGTTAGGTAGGTACTTTAGACTTTGAACTTGTCTACTCAACAAATTTATTTAACAAGCGGTTTCTTGCCGTTTTACTCGCAAGTAAATCACTACATAGCATAAAACAAAGTCGCTTTCTCTGTTCCTATTTCCCTTTGTATGCTTAAATCTTTAAAACTACGCAACGGATTTTGATGCGGTTTTTTTAATAGATAGAGTGATTCAAGTGGAAGGTTTATATGTATAATACATGCATAATATAGCCGTGCGAAGCCGGAGCGGGTCGCTAGTCACTACATAGTATAAAATAAAGTCGCTTTCTCTGTCCCTATTTCCCTTTGTATGCTTAAATCTTTAAAACTACGTAACGGATTTTGATGCGGTTTTTTTAATAGATAGAGTGATTCAAGTGGAAGATTTATTATGCATAATATAGCCGTGCGAAGCCGGGGCGGGTCGCTAGTAAATAAATATTACAGGACATTCCACACATCGCCATCTAGCCCCAAGCTAAGTAACTAGACTTGTGTTAAGGGTGCTAGGCTAGACAATGGATATACTACTTATATAGGTAGTTTTTCTTTTGTAAATAGTACAAAGAACACACCCTCCTTTCAGGTCTCTACGATCAGCGGTTTAGGCTGTGCGTTGATCCATCAGTAAGTCAGTCAGTCAGGACAAAGGTTTTACTTGTATAGATAGTAGGTATATTTTTAAATACCTACATCTATACCTACCAATATTATAAAGCTGAAGAGTTTGTTTGTTGAATCTCAGGAACTACTGGTTTGAATTGAAAAAATATTTTTGTGTTAGACAGTCCTTTATCGAGGAAGGCTATAGGCTACTTTTTTGAGGCGCAGCTGGTAAATAATAAATATTTTTGCAGGACATTCCACACATCGCCATCTAGCCCCAAGCTAAGTAACTAGACTTGTGTTATGGGTGCTAGACAACGGTTATACTACTAAGATACTTTTCTTTTGTAAATTACTTATAATACATAAAAACAACCAGACCACAGACAAATATCTAAGCATAAATACTTGCCTGAGGCGGGAATCGAACCCGCAACCCTGTGTGTAGCAGTCCGGCATAGTGACCATTGTGCCAACTGGGTACATCGACACCAATATTATAAAGCTGAAAGGTTTGTTTGAACGGGCTAATCTCAGGAACTACTAATTCGAATTGAAAAAATATTTCTGTGTTGGATAGTCCATTTATCGAGGAAGGCTATAGGCTACTTTTTATTTTCGGGATCGCGACTTACGCGGGTGAAACCACGGGGCGAAGCTAGTGAAATAAAATCAAAACACAAGAACGAACGCCATATTTCCCTTTCCAACCAAAACTCCCTACATAACAAAGAGCCAGCATCCGCTACCAACATAACATAAAGAGTGTAATAAATCAGTATTTTTGTCTATGGTACGATTGGTAGTACGTGATTGTGTAAGCGCGAACCGAATTATTGTGGAATGTAGGTGACTTGGCTAGACGGAGTGTAGACGATTATATACCTTTGTTATACGTACCTACCTATAACTAATAATGTAAAATATAAATATACTAGCGACCCGCTCCGGCTTTGCACGGCTATATTATGCATGTATTATACATAATATAAACCTTCCTCTTGAATCACTCTATCTATTAAAAAAATTATGGTTGTCTGTAAAGTCTGTTTCCGGACGATAATTTTACGTGATAACGTCATAAGAAAACATTGATGGTAACCATGGCAACGATAAAACGTTGCTATAGTTACCTTGTCAATAACATGAGGCGTTCCAGTAACGACGCGTGACGTCACACTTTTTTAAGATTGCAGGTGTTCACCAATTTATAAAACGTTATCACGTCAAAAAACCACATCAAAATCCGTTGCGTAGTTTTAAAGATCTAAGCATATAAAGGGAAATAGGGAAAGAAAAAGCGACTTTGTTTTATACTATGTAGTGACTATGTAGTGATTATACTAGCTGAGCCCCGAGGTTTCACCCGCATAAGTCCCGATCCCGTATGGGAATATCAAAATAGCCTTCCTCGATAAATGGATTATCGAACACAAAAATATTTTTCATTTCGAACCAGTAGTTCCTGAGATTAGAGCGTTCAAACAAACAAACTCTTCAGCTTTATAATATTAAATATACTTAGATAAATATTGCAGGACATTCCACACATCGCCATCTAGCCCCAAGCTAAGTAACTAGACTTGTGTTATGAGTGCTAGACAACGGATATACAAATATGTACTTTTCTTCTGTAAATATCTATCTAATTTATTTAAACGAGCTATTCTTGTTTATATGTGTAATCAGGATCTGGGAAAAGGCTCCAACGATTTTCATGAAATTTAGCAACCCTGTGTTTGGCAGTCCGGCATGGTGACTTTTGTAACAACTGGGTCGTAATTTAAGTAGTAGGTAATTATTATAGAGTTATTTGATATACTAGTTGAGTCCCGCTGTTTTACCCGCGTATTATACTATGGTACGATTGGTACTACGTGATTGTGTAAGCGCTAACCGAATTATTGTGGAATGTAGGTGACTTGGCTAGACGGAGTGTAGACGATTATACAGTGTTATTGGAAATTATACTAGCAAGCCGTTGGGGGCTACTTCTGTGCACCTTAACAAACAACTTTTGTTCTACGTATTTTGGAAATTCGAAAATTTTTTTGGAAATTTTGAGGTTATGTAAATTCGAAAAACAGCTGATTTTTTAAAACAAAGGTCATTCAGACCAAGAACAGTAGATGAAACTTAAAAAATAAGTCAAATTTTAAGGTTACTGACCTCTCCGTGTAAGGAACAGCTGATTTTCAGGTAAACCTAACCTCAAAATTTTAGAAAAAATGTTCGAATTTCCAAAAGTCGTGGAACAAAAGTTGTTTGTTAAGGTGCACAGAAGTAGCTCTCAACGGCTTGCTTGTATAATTTCCAATAACCCTGTATACCTTTATTATACTTAAAACTACCTATAATTAATAGTAGGTAATTATAACAGAATTTTGTGAAATACTAGCTGTGTCCCGCTGTTTCACCCGCTTAAGAGGAAGGGGTATCAACGCTCTCTCCATACAAACGTAGTCGACTGTTTCGTCCCAGGATAATGACACTAGAGCAAATATTTTTGGTGCATAAAACCTATACAATAACTGCCATGATTATGCCCCTATGTTTTGTTTTTTATTTTAATCTTAATCCTTATACCATATGGAATATTCTAAAAAAAGAATTAGCGAAATCGGTTCAGCCATTCTCGAGATTTGCGCTTAGGAACACTTCAGCGATTAATTTATAGATTGCATGGAGTCCACATTAGTAAAGAATTTGATGAAATGGAAGGAAATAAGTTCTACAAAATATAACACGTAATCCTAACTCCTTAAGGAGTTTAGTGATGAGAAGGTGGTTCCAGATACTCCATCAATGTTTACCTATTAGTTTAAGAGCCAATTTTTTTTTTTGCTGGATCTTGAAAACTGCGCAATTTACAGCACCCTCGAGGTGCAGTTCTATTTATCACTTAAAAGATCATCAAATCTTCACCAAAAAGAACCAGCCCCTTATGGAAAACAACCTCGTGCATCGCAGACGGGTGCCACACTCATGTAATAGGCAGCAAATCTAAAAAACCATCGCATCAAAGTATCAACGACAATCAAAAACGTCCTACAAATTCTAAACATCCACTTCAAATTAAGAACGTTAATAAAATGACCATAAACAATAATAATTGACAAGTTTTACTCATCGATCGGTGTAGACAAAGGCCTGTCAAGTTATTCAGGCACACGTTTCGACTGTATTTCTTGTATTGTTCGGTTGTTTATGGTTATCGGAACTTATGTAAACGATTATTACTTGTTTTTATCGTAGGACGTTATTGCTGACGAAATTCGGATATCAACATTAACAAAGGTAATTAAAAATAAACCTTTTACCGATAGAATTCTGCCGGATGTAGTTAATCTCACCTTTTATCACTAGATAGTATAAAACAAAGTCGCTTTATCTGTCCCTATATCCCTTTGTATGCTTAGATCTTTAAAACTTTTTACTGAACTTACCACTGAACTACACTTTACCACTGAACTTAAAACTACGCAACGGATTTTGATGCGGTTTTTTTAAATAGATAGAGTGATTCAAGAGGAAGGTTTATATGTATATTACCTGCATAATATACCCGTGCGAAGCCGGAGCGGGTCGCTAGTAAGGACATAATTAAGGCATAAGACCCGATCCCGTGGAAATATCAAAATAAAAAGTACCTAACCTATAACCTTCCACGATAAATGGACTATCCAACACAAAAATAATTTTTCAATTCGAATGCATGAGATTAGAGGGTTCAAACAAACAACAGAAGCTGTCAAAGATGAATAATTTTCCCCGATTTTTCCACTTTTCCCACTAATTCTTCGCTCCTATTGGTCGCAGCGTGATGTTTTATAGCCTAAAGCCTTCCTCGATAAATGGACTATCCAACACAAAAACTACTGGTCCGATTTTTTGTAGGTATTCGTACCAGAAGTTCCTGAGATTTGCGCGTGCAAACAAACTCTTCAGCTTTATAATATGTATACCTAAGCGACACGAGTTTTTTTTAAAATAGGGATTATAAATAGGAATGTTTTATTTCTACTGGTCCGATTTTGATGAAACTTGGTATGAGGAACATAAGCTACTTTTATCCCGATATTCTCACGGGATAGGGAGTTACGAAGATGAACTCGCATAAAAAAAACTTGATCACTACCATGTGCATTGTGCACTTGCCGTGCAAAAAAAATTAAAAAAATTAAAAAACCGGCAAAGTACGATTCAGACTCGCGCACGAAGGGTTCCGTCCGTGCCATTATTGTATTTATTATCCTTCTTATATTTCTATCGCGTTATGAACAACCCACCCATCCCCTGCCTTAATTCTTGTCCGTGCAAAGGTTGCCTGGAAGAGATCGCTTTTAGCGATAATGCCGCCCATTGTACCATATTGTAAAGTATTAAATATTAATTTTCTTTTAGTATACAGGGTTATTGGTAATTATACTAGCGAGCGGTTGAGGGCTACTTCTGTGCACCTAAACCCTAAACAAACAAAATTTTGTTCTACGACTTTTGGAAATGCGTTTTGTTTTTATGGTGCTATAAAGAGTCTATTATCTATCTATCTATTATGTTTTTAACTCCCGACGCAAAAATAAATTCAAAAAACCCTAAAAAATATTGAAGATCAGACGAGGCTGTATAGGTTAAAAAAGTCTTTTGCTATCCTTTTGGGAGTGTAATTAGCAATAAAAATATTGCCTAAAAATAGGAAACATACCCTAAATTATTACTTTAACTCTTTAGCTGTCATCATGGTTCATGAGATACAGCCTTGTGACAGACAGACAGATGGACAGACGGACGGACAGCGAAGTCTTAGTAATAGGGTCCCGTTTTTACCCCCTGAGTACGGAACCCTAAAAACGAATAAAAAGTAAGGTTTTTTAAATTTCTGTATAATTGTTTTATCATTATACTTAACTAGCGACTCGCCCCGGCTTCGCACGGCTATATTATGCATGTATTATACATATAAACCTTCCTCTTGAATCACTCTATCTATTTAAAAAAAACCGCATCAAAATTCGTTGCGTAGTTTTAAAGATCTAAGCATACAAAGGGAAATAGGGACAGAAAAAGCGACTTTGTTTTATACTATGTACATAGTATAAAACAAAGTCGCCCTAGTGATAGTGATTTTTAAGTGCCTACACAAGTATAATACGATTTCTATGTTTTTTATTGTAACTAAGTACTTAAAGTATTGTAAGTTATCAAGGACAAATGTCTTAATATATAAAGCAACTATTATGCAAACATTATCTACATATTGAGGGCAACAATGTGCAATACTACGTGTTGCAGCTTATGTGCGAAACACTGACGCTTTTTAAATTGACTGAGTCTAATCTTATTTTATTTTATTAATAACTAGCGACCCGCTCCGGCTTCGCACGGCTATATTATGCATGTATTATACATATAAACCTTCCTCTTGAATCACTCTATCTATTAAAAAAACCGCATCAAAATCCGTTGCGTAGTTTTAAAGATCTAAGCACACAAAGGGAAATAGGGACGGCGAAAAGTGACTTTATTTTATACTATGTAGTGACTAGCTTTTGCCCTCGACTTTGTCCGCGCAGAAATCGAGCAAAATTGAATCATAACCACTAAGCACTAAATATTAAAGAGTACAAAAATAACACGGAGAAAAAGGACTTACATAAACTTACAAAATAAATTAAAACAATTTACTTGCAAAATACTAACTAGAAACAATAATTAGGTAGGTAAAAGTATGTTTAAATATTAAATGCAAACAAACGAACACAAACAACAAACTGTGTGTATACAAACTGTGTAAAAATATTAAACTGAGCAAACTTACTATTTTATTAATTAATTATTATTTATCTAGGGTTTAATAAAATGATTAACATATTATATAAACGAAACTATGTCATATTGTGTATATAAACAACGACATGCAAGTATCCGCGTCTTTACAAAAATCCGGGTCAAAGTCAATGTTGCATAAAAAATCACTAAAATAAGGGTCACTAAAAGGTTTTTTTTAAAACCTTTATGTTACAGCAGATAATTAGTCATATTATCTAGTCGTTTTCAATTGTATAAATTCTGTCCACACTAGCTACAACATACGTACCGCTGACACCGCATGGCATTGATTGTTGAACACGGAAGATCTACCAGCGAACTGAAAACTTATTGTTTTAACGAAAATATTGTTACTCTGCACTTGCTTAGGCGACTTGACGCGCCTTTGACAACCAAAGACTAATTTTTTCTTTTTTTTTTTTAAGTTAGAATTTTTTTAAGCGTTTTTCGCGTCAAAGTTTTAAAGTGTTTTTGTTGCTGTTTCGATTTTGAAAGTGCTTTTTTGGAACATTTTGTGATTGAGTTTAGTGTATTTTTTTTGGATTTAAACTCAAAATGAAAAGCGAAAAGATTAATAAAACAGGTGAGCGGAAAAAAAACTTTTTTTTATTCTTTCAATTTCGTAGAACTTAATACTACTTTCAAAAGTTTTGTGACTTAAACATATATTTATTTTATAAAAACTTAGTTTATAAAAGAAAAACATATACTTAAGTAGGTATTAGTTATATTCGTTGTCTGGCTACCATAGCACAAGCCTAGTTACTTAGCTTTGGGCTTGATAGCCCTGTATGAAAACCCAGCAAATTCTAAAAAAAAAAACCCGCGACGCAGGCGCATACTTTTTTACTTTACTTACCCACTCGCAAAAGTCAACACAATTTTGCGATGGCGGCAAAAAACAGGCAATGCTCTCAGTAATTTTACGCAAACATATTAAATTACTATTTACAAACAATTACCGTACCCTTTTTTAAATAAGCGAAGTAAATGTACGCCATATTTAATTGTTGACCGAGCGAGAGAAGCGGCTCTGTAGTGTTTGAATCTTTTTGATATAACGTTTTTACTGTTTTAGTTGTTTTTTACTGGTTGTTCGCTGTCGAGCTAGACTAATAAATGTTAGAAGATATTATGTTTCTATTCGTAAACAAACACCACAGGCTCTGCTTTAAGGTGAAAGGGTACCTGCGCTCTCTCCATTCAAACGTAGTCGACTGTTTCCTCCCTGGATAATGACACTAGAGCAAATATTTTTGTGCCATAAAACCTATAACTGCCATGACTATGCCCCTATGTTTTGGTTTTTTTCATTTTCTAATTATCATAGAAATTAAAATAAAAAAAGTACTTAATAAAATAAAATAAAAACAAAAAATAGGGGCATGGTCATGGCAGTTATAAGTTTTATGCACCAAAAATATTTGCTCTAGTGTCATTATCCAGGGAGAAAATAGTCAACTACATTTGTAATAGTTTGTATAGAAAAAGCCCCCGGTTCCCTTTCCTCTTAAGTCTTAAAGCCACGACAGGCATTGTAACTTAAAATGTCGAGGTGCCTATCGATAGAGGGCATTATGGCGAATAATTCATGCCTTCACACCGAACCTCTAACTAAAACGGGGAAACGATATTTGTTAAAATAATAGCGACCCGCGCATAAACAACTCACCCTTAAACTCTTGAATCACTCTATCCACAAAAAAAACCGCATCAAAATCAGTTGCGTAGTTTTAAAGATCTAAACATACCTACATAAGGACAGACAGGAGGAAGCGACTTTGTTTAATAATATGTTGTGATAATGATGTAACGTTTCACTTTTCTTTTGAACACAAGCCTAGTTGATTAGCTTGGGGCTAGATGGCGCTGTGTGCATTGTCCTGTAATATTTATTTAAGACGAAGTGGTATGACCAGAAGCGCGATAGAGGTGTCTTAGGCCCGTATTAATAAATCGCTCTCAATATCGATCTTGAGTGCGTATCAATCGAGTGAGTCTTGAGATGCGGTCACTATCTTAAGTTAGGCGTTAATTAATAGATAAAACTCAAGTTTTAACCAGGCTGATATCGCTCTTGAGATTTGAAACTGATCTTGAGAGCGACATTGAATGACAGTAACGCTTTGTTCTTACCTTGAATGGTATGTTTTTACCCTATGGTAGGTAGTGTCGTCATATTTTGCTGTCAACTTGTTTTTAATGTGAATTTTTTTACAAAATGTAAGACATAAAACAGTTAAAACGGCCATTTCGTGGCGCGCGGGGGAAAGAGATAGAGTCATCGCGCGGCGCGCGCGTGGGAAAGGGATACAGGTTTTCAGGTCCTACTTCACCTTAAGTATTATTATTATTTACTTATTCTCTTTTAAGTTCGTGCTGACGAAGTCTATTCGCAGAACTACATACTACTTTAAAGTCTTCTTAAGAATGTAATCAGAATAAAAGATCAGTAATTATTGACATGTCAAATACCGCGGGACACGGTAGCCATCTTGCGTAAGCAAACAATACAAAATGGCCGCCTCCTTGATACCGATCCTAGTGTGAAATGTTTGTGTTTATTTTAACGTAGAGACTCGAATAACCTGTTATCCGGGTATTTATGTTTGTAGATGGAAAATATACAGGTCGTTTAATAGCACATGGTGTGCTCTATTATAGTAAGTTATTTAAAGTTCTGTTCCAGATTGTTTTGATGAAAATGCATGGAAGCTTTTTAAATGATAACCCGTTGATGTCTTTTATTACAAAAATCGCACCTCTGCCGCTCAAAGAGTGTCATAACTCATAACTTTTCATTAAGTTTGAATTATTTTTTAATGAAAAAAATAATAAGTCCCTACAAAAAATAATAAGTTTGAATTATTTTTAAATGAAAAAAATAATAAGTCCCTACTTATTATTTATTTCATTAAAAAATCATTCAAACCTACTGAAAAGTTCTTAATCGCTAATTCTATTAGTTTTTAAATTAAGATTCGAAAACCGAAAAAAAGTTAGACTATTAAGTACTTTAGACGGGGTTTTTGGCGGGAACGAGCCAACAACATGTCGTGCTGCAGTTTTATTTACACGAAACTTAGTTGTAAACCGAGTTAAATTGTATAATTCTGGTGGAAAGTTATCTAATTTAGTTCCGTAAAAGTGCACAAGTGTAGTGAAAGTAAAAATCAGTGTCAAACATGGACTTTTCTCGTTGCCTCCAAAATCTCCTACAAGGTTATAGTAAAGTAGCCACCGCTTTACTATGACCCCTGACTTGACAAACTGTGACTTGACGACTTGACCATCTTGAAACACTTTGAGCCCGATTTCTGTAAATCGGGCCATAATTTGATGCAAAATATTACTTGATACTGGCTATATGCACAAACCGTGCGAAGCCATAACTGAAAAAAAAAAAAAAGTACTTTAGACACCTTTTTTTCGACAATGTCCTTTTTTAACACGCTTTGATTAGTTTCACCTGTATGTTTGCTTGTATGTAATTTTAATTATATTATGACACTATTTGAGCGGAGGATCAAAATGATACCAAGCTACGAGCTTTTAGCTCAAATACTTTATTTTATAAATAACAATAGTCATTTATTTCAGGCAGATCACCCATATCAGAAATACAATACAAATATAAAATACTTAAAATAAAATAATTAAATTAAAATACAGATACATATCTAATCTAAAAAAGTTGTCAAATAAAATATATATATACCTACACTATAAATTGACATACAATAATCTTAATATATATAAATCTCGTGTCACAATGTTTGTCCTCAATGGACTCCTAAACCACTTAACCGATTTTAACCAAATTTGCACACCATGTGCAGTTTGATCTAACTTAAAAGATAGGATATCTTACATCTTAATTTACCCCGATATTCCCACGGGATCGGGACTTACGCGGGTGAAACCGCGGGACGCAGCTAGTATTTTAATAAAATAAAGCAGCTAGTTTAGTTTATAAATGTTTAGATTTTTAACCATTTGCAAATTATAAAAATAGGTAGTAAGTATATAAAACCGTTAAACAACACGCAATTTTTTGAAGTGAAAACTTCTTATGGCGCGTTGGGCACTTTTGTGGGTGAGCATTTTCAGCCGTTCTCGCGACAGTCGACAGATTTTCTCGCGACAGATGAGATTTTACACAGATATACAGTTTTTTAATTTGGCTGTGAGTGTATTAAGACGTACATATGGTATTTTTTAACGGACGACAAATGTCGGACGACAAATGTCGGACGACTATTTGTCGGACGACTATTGACGGACGACTATTGACGGACGACAAATGTCGGACGACTATTTGTCGGACGACTATTGACGGACGACAAATGTCGGACGACTATTTGTTGGACGACAAATGTCGGACGACTATTTGTCGGACGACAAATAGTCGTCCGACTATTTTTTTTTTTCATCTAAAACTCTTTTTGCGTATGTTCTCGCGACAGATGAGATTTTACCCAGATATACAGTTTTCACTTCTGCCTGCACTCCCGGAGTGCGCTGTTTTTTTAAAATAAAAAGCAGTGCGCATGGGACGACTATTGCGTCAGATCCGAATACTTATTTCTTCGATATATTTTTCTACGAGATCTCTATAGGCTTATTCAGTAAATAACTCAGTAACTAAATAAACCTTGGCATCGTTGCGCAAACTCTACTTTAACCTCTTTCCTTACCACGCTACAATTATGAATGAATCTCCAAAAAAAAAACCATGAATGAACCTAAAAATATATCAAACAAAACCGAATGTAACTGAAAAAAAATCTACCAAAAGTCACGTCTGAAATCGATCAATAAAATCTACTACGTGAGAGAAGCACCGAAAATGGCGGCATAGAGAATATTCCAAATAACTTTTTTTTTCTATTTTATTTGTTGTGTTAAGTTGCGTTTAGTTTCTATATTTGTTTTTATTACGCCGGAATTTATTCTTTTTGTCACGAATTTGCCATTAGCGAGGATTTTCGAGTGTGAACGATTTAGTTGTGACGTGACATTATGCTGGATTTTGAACTTTTATGGAGCGAGGAAAGTATGAAATATTTTTGACTAATAAATTGATGGAACACCTGCATTCACAAAAAATTGTCACGGTAATATTGTGTGACGTCATGCGTCATGGTAATATGACCAGACGCGTCATGGTAACTTAGGAAAATGGTGACGAGTGACGAATAGAAGACTTTTTATATAAAGGAAAAAAAGAACGTCTAAAGGAATTACAAAAAAAAATCTTCTCAATTTTTTATCGTTTCCTTATGAAGTCATCACAGACTTCACAGACAACCATTTTTAGGGTTCCGTAGCCAAAAGGCAAAAACCCTCATAGATTCGTCATGTCTGTCTATCTGCCGTAGGTATGTCACAGCTACTTTTTTTTTTAAACTATTAGAACTATACTTTTGAAACTTGGTAAGTAGATGTATTCTGTGAACCGCATTAAGATTTTCACACAAAAATAGAAAAAAAAACAATAAATTTTAGGGTTCCCCATACTTAGAACTGAAACTCAAAAAAATATTAAACCCATACGTGTGTGGTATCTATGGATAGGTCTTGAAAATGATATTGAGGTTTCTAATATCATTTTTTTTCTAAACTGAATTGTTTACGCGAGAGACACTTCCAAAGTGATAAAAGTGTGTGTGTCCCCCTGTAACTTCTAAAATAAGATGATGAAACTAAAAAATATATATGATACTAGCTGTCCCGGCAAACGTTGTTTTGCTATTTACAAAAAAAAAAAACTAAAAAAAAATATATGTTGGCCGATTCTCAGACCTACTGAATATGCTCACAAAATTTCATGAGAATCGGTCGAGCCGTTTCGGAGGAGTTCAAGTTCGAACCCCGTGACACGAGAATTTTATATTTATAGAGAAGATAGATTACCATGCAAACTTCCACCCAAAATTGGTTTGAACGAGATCTGGTAAGTAGATTTTTTTTAATAACGTCATAAACCGTAAACCGCCATTTACCCTTCATTCATGTATTTTTACCACTAGCGCCATCTATTTTTTTATGACTCCTATTTAACAGACGTGATTTTTATGTGATGATAATGGTACGGAACCCTTTGTGCGCGAATCCGACTCGCACTTGACCGATTTTTTTACTAAGATGAGGTCGAACCTTCCAAAACCATTCGATTTGGTATCTCACTCCATCTTAACACGAGGTAAATATAACTCCCTAACACTATAATTATTAGTCACAAACAATTCACTAATCACAAAACTATGCAACTGTACATACCAACAATGTTGCAGAACGTGCTTTTACAATAAATATATTATTGTTACAACTAAAGTCACGTACAAACGTTAGTGTTACATTGTAACTGGTAAATTAACTATTGGGTTGGTTATGTGTGTTTAAAATTATAGGCGGAACGAAAGTTTTTACTTTTTAATAGAGAACTTATCCATATGGCCCGTGTCAATAATTTACCATATAGCCAGTGTCACTTTCCAAGTAGGTAATAAAGGTTTAACAATCGTCCTGTTTTGATCGGCCCGATCTAGGGTAATTTTATGTAATAAAATAATGTCATAAGAAAACATTGATGAAAATACGTTGCTATGGTTCCCTTTTTTGTGAGTTCATCGGTTTATACCAAGTCAAAAATATAGATTTTAGAAGTAGATTTACTACTTATTTTGATTAAATAACGCCCAAAACTTGTGTAACCTATGTTTTTTGGACAAAATAACTCATACTCTGAAATCCACCCTCCTTAGAAATCAAATTTATTAAAAACATAATCCTCAAAGGTGAGAAAACACAGTAAATCACCGGAAGTCAGAACAAATCACTTGCCATATTTTTTGTACAATATATTTATGTTGGTAACACTGGGATTACGCAGTAGGGGCACACTAATCCCAGGGAGAACATCTGGCGGACATTTAAACGCTTTAGTACTTACCTACCAACATAAATTGTTTTACGCGGTATGGTATTACTTTAGAGCTTTTTAAAGTGATTATTAAATAAAAAAACGTTGCTATAGTTACCTTGTCAATAACATGAGGCGTTCCAGAAATCCATTTTTGAAGTGAAAACTTCTTTAGCGGCGTTGAGCACTTTTTCTGTAATGGGTATAAAATCTTAAACTCGCGTCAGGACACGTGACCTGATCGAAAAAGCGTAAGACGGATGGAGAGTAGACAGCTATCCACTCTCTACGGCGCGGCGAAAATGTATGCCTGGGCCTACTGTTTTTAATTTGGCTGTGAGTGTATTAAGATCCCCAACCAGATGGACAGATCAGATTAAGGACTCATCAGCCGTCAAGTTCCATAATATTGTGAGAGATGCGATGAATAGAAGCCGTTGGAGACAGATCATCCGATCCAAATGCAGACTTCCCGATGATGACCACGATCCTCAGTCATGAGGGGCCGACTATAGAGAGAGAGTATTAAGACGTACATATGGTATTTTTTAACGGACGACTATTGACGGACGACAAATGTCGGACGACAAATGTCGGACGGCAATTTGTTGGACGACAAATGTCGGACGACTATTTGTTGGACGACAAATGTCGGACGACTATTTTTTTTTTTTTCATCTAAAACTCTTTTTGCGTATGTTCTCGCGACATATGAGATTTTACACAGATATACAGTTTTCACTTCTGCCTGCACTCCCGGAGTGCGCTGTTTTTCCACTCCGTTTTTGACGTGATAACGTTTTATAAATTGGTGAACACCTGCAATCTCAAAAAAATGTGACGTCCCGCGTCGTTACTGGTAAAATTATCGTCCGGAAACAGACTTTACAGACAACCATTTTTTTTTTGACGTGAAAACGTTTTATAAATTGGTGAACACCTGCAATCTCAAAAAAGTGTGACGTCACGCGTCGTTACTGGAACGCCTCATGTTATTGACAAGGTAACTATAGCAACGTTTTATCGTTGTTTTAAACAAATTAGGCTTGCATTTGACCACATCTCACCTGATGGGAAGCAAAGATGAGGTCGAGGATGAAGCATGCGTTACTATAAACTTGAAGACTCCAAGGTTGTAGTTTTGTGGGAACAGCGGGTAGAGAGTTCCATTTCTTTGTATGAAATATGGCGGATTGTGTTTTGTATCACTATCACTACATAGGTAGTATAAAATAAAGTCACTTTTCGCCGTCCCTATGTCCCTATATCCCTTTGTATGCTTAAATCTTTAAAACTACGCAACGGATTTTGATGCGGTTTTATTTTAATAGATAGAGTGATTCAAGAGGAAGGTTTATATGTATAATACATACATAATATAGCCGTGCGAAGCCAGGGCGGGTCGCTAGTTTACTATAATTTGTATTAATTAAATTAGCCTACTCTGATTCGCTTTTTTTTTCAGATAACAACCATTTTTTTCTTCTTTATTGCCTTTTCAGGGCAGGCTTTTGCCCATACAGCCATACTTCGTCGATGTTTACTGCATGTGAGGATATGTGGATTAGTCTCTTTTATAGTAGGCCTTAAATGCATTATTTAGGTGGTTTTTATATTATTTAAGCGCGATACCATGACTTTTTAAGATAGGTACCCTTGACCATTTAATTTTCTGGATTTAAGCTCGAAAAGATACCTTAATTACTCCAAGACACAGTTGAATACCTCCCTAAGTTTTATTGGATTTTGAATTATCTTTATGATTTGAAAGTTACTCTTTCAATATAATTGAATGAAGTCATAATTTCCCATGAAAAAAAAGAATGAAAGAAAAACATTCATTCATAGACAAGCACAATTGCATATTTAAAGCATATTTAGAAAAAAATAATCCAATATGCAAACTTCTTTGTCGAAATCCGTTCCCGCGTAAAACAATGGCACCTGTCATTGATCTGTCACTTAACAAAAAAAAACAATACAATTTGGGTGTCTTCGTTTGAAAATGGAACTTGCTACACAATTTTTAACTCTTTTCTGAAAGGAATAGGGCTAAGGGTTCGATTTCTGAATGGAAATTAACTTTTGGGTTAAAATTTTACGCATAAATGCGCGAAAATGTTGACCATTGTCTATGGTACGTAAATGGTAATGTTGCAGGCGTGGGAATAGATAAACTTGTACTTTTTTTGTGGGTAGGTGTGATTTTTGATGGCTTTCAGTGGTCACGTCCGTGTGAAAGATGGTACCGGTTTATTGTATTTTATTCATTCATAAATTAGAGGTTTTGGTCTAGTGGGACTTCTATTGGATATTTGGATATATAATAATTTGTCTTGCGGTAAAATAAATTAGAAAATACTACAGTTTAAGGTTACTGGGCCATAATACTGTTAACTTACGTATCTGCGTGGGACATGATAAAATATTTTCATGGATATTTCTTAAATTACTTAAAAATTTACACAAAATATCGATAAACACTGTCCGTTAGTGATTTTTGTATCTGTAAAAATATATTTTATGTTGTTTCCATTTATAATTTCCTAAATAAACGCTTCTGAGTACATATTTTGCGAAGAGCTACACAAGGCTGTATAGGCTTAAAATTTACAATTTGCCTTCCCTGAAAAGGCATCAAGCGATTTGACAATAAAAGGAAATCTAGTATTCCCTTAAACTTAAAAGGAGGATGGGTCCGAAAAGTTTTATTTCACGGTCGTCTTTCTACCTTCACTTGCGTCCCTCGAACTCCCCATTTATTTGGTGGTCTTTGAGTCACGAGCGTATAGGTATCTTCTAGGAAAGCGTGCTTCATCTAGCATCGCATCGTCACTTACCATCGTGTGAGATAGTGGTCAAACGCTGACCTATTTATTTATTAAAAAAGAAAATAACTCAGTTTTACAATTACAAAGGAAACACGACACTAAACATCATAAAATATAACTTTATTAATATTACACCCAATAAAAATTAAATGACTCAACTTACACCTACAAAAGACTGTCACCAAACACCTTTAAATTCCCACGTTACAAAAATTACTATAGTAGTATTGGACTTATGAATGGCACAGCAGGTGCCTCAATAAAAAAAGTAAACAGACCATAGACACAGACACGCGCGTTGCGGCGAAAAACAATGGCTGTGAATCACGCCCGCAACGCTATTCCAAAAAAATTAGAAGCAAAAAATGTTTTGGCGCGTTTTGACGTTACGTTCCCACGTTTTTTTTTTCTTTTACTTTTACAAATTAGGGCTTTGATTTTGTAAAACAAACTGTCGGTAGGTAGGTAATACTTTGTGTAATGGTTTGATTTGATTTCAGTACTTTAGGGGGATTATTTTCATATTTTTCGAAGTTTCTGATACTGTAACTTGTGTTGGTTTTATTAATTTTAAGTACTTAATTAATTTGTTCTTTATTCGAATCCACAACAAATGATCTTAAAAAAAAGGTTTTTTGAAATATGTTTATGCAACTGTCATGCAACTGTCAACACTGTATAGATTAAAAAAATACAGGTAGGTATAAATTTGTAAAAAAAAAACTCGCGCATAAAACATTTTAAAGTTTGCTGCAATTTTTTAATTTTTTGACGTGACAACGTCTTATAAATTGGTTTGCCGGGTGACACTTCAAGAAACTGCGTTACGCTCCGCTCACGTTATGCGCTCACAATGAGAGCGAGTGAGAGGTACGCGGGCATGGTTAGCCCGCCTAAGAGCGAGAGAGACAGACATAAAAAGTGAGAGGCACGCGTCCCTTCCACTCGAGCACAGTTGTTGTCACGTAAAACTTTCGCCCGTATACCGACTTTACAGGCAACCAGTTTTTTAAAAATAAATAATGCCAAGTTCTTAATACAATTTGTTGCCATTTTTTACTATTTTTTTTAAGATCATTTAAGCTAAATTCATAAAGGAATTTGTTGCCATTTTAAACCGTAAAGGGTTATGTTTTTCGCGCTTATATTTTTGTATGTTTATAATATTCTTTATTCCCTCATCTATACTATTAATATTATAAAGCTGAAGAGTTTGTTTGTTTGTTTGTTTGTTTGTTTGAACGCGCTAATCTCAGGAACTGCTGGTTCGAATTGAAAAATTCTTTTTGTGTTGGATAGTCCATTTATCGAGGAAGGCTATAGGCTACTTTTTATCCCGAAATTCCCAGGGATCGGGAGTTACGCGGGTGAAACCGCGGAGCGCAGCTAGTAATAATATATCGATGGATTTGGTGTTCTCCAGATAGGTGATATAAAAAAATCAATGTGGGACTGCTAGATTTTATTGTTTAAAATTGTTTTTTACCATTTTTTAAATCACTTAAGCCAAGTTAAGACCTTTCCCTCCCCTCTCAAGTAACTTTGACCAAAAAACCCAATATTTCTTACAACTAATCTCACTAAAACCATGTCAATACATGTGTGTCTGTGAGTTATTGGATATAGTTGCTGTAACACGTGGTAGGATCCGGGTTGTATGCGGTGGGTCGCTTTGTTTTATACGTGTTGTGAGGGGGTAGAGTTTTGGAAGAGTAAGCTTGTGGGAAGGGTGCTTGTGTAATTTAGTCACTTCCTATCTACACTGATATTTAATAAAGAGGAAACTTTTTTTACCCGAATTCAAAAGTGAAGGTTATGTTTTTTAGCCGTATGTATGTATGTTCATCTGTTCCCAACGTGTATGTAGGTATATAGTACGACTGTACGAAGCTCGCACGATGCAATAGCTTTACCGCAGCAGTCCCCGACCTACCACACGTTTTTTTTTCTATTTTTTTCCTTATTTTTTATTTTTATAATAAGTCTTCTATTCGTCACTCGTCACCATAACACAAGCCCAGATGAGCGATATTATTATTAAATACCCTGTTTCCTAAGTAAGTTACGATGACGCGTCATGTTATGGTAATATGACCATGACGCATGACGTCACACAAAATTACCACTTGACACTTTTTTGTAAATGCAGGTGTTCATCACCTGTAGACGCATAACACCACATACGCGAAACACAGGTGGTGATTTACCAACCACTTACCTACGCAAAATACCAACTAAGCACAAAACCAATTTTGATATTAGCAAAAAAAAACCCGTCCAAAATATGCATTTTTCATGTTTGAATTATCTATTTATCTATCAATGTAGCTAAATCAGTCATGATAAAACAAATCTCCATTGTCCATTGATAATAATTTTTGCCCAAACAAATACAAAACAGATGTTGCTAAGTTCAACTAATCCTGTAATCTTAATGCAAATTGAATAATTTACTCACCTGCAAAGGTTTAAACTAAATACCTTTAAAAAACCGGCCAAGTGCGAGTCGGACTCGCGACGAAGGGTTCCGTACTCCGTACTTCACTACATAGTATAAAACAAAGTCGGTTTCTCTGTCCCTATATCCCTTTGTATGCTTAAATCTTTAAAAATACGCAACGGATTTTGATGCGGTTTTTTTTAATAGATAGAGTGATTCAAGAGGAAGGTTTATATGTTTAATGCATGCATAATATCGCCGTGCGAAGCCGGGGCGGGTCGCTAGTACCATTATATTTTGTTTTTAGTAAGGTATCTGCTAGTAGGAAGGGCCACCTGGCACCTTTATTAAGACCTAAATATTTTGTAAAAATAGGGAAAACTACATAAAAACAGGTCATTTGATAAATGCTGTATTGTCAAACTGAAAAACATTTTATTTGTTTACAGGGTTATTGGAAATTATACTAGCAAGCCGTTGAGAGCTTCTTCTGTGCACCATAAAAAACAACTTTTGTTCTACGACTTTTGGAAATTCGAAAAAAATATATGAAAAATTTTAGATTATGACAATTCGAAAACAGCTGATTTTTTAAAACAAAGGTCATTGAGACTAAGAACTGTAGATAAAACTTAAGAAATAAGTAAAATTTTAAGGTTAATGACCTCTCCGTGTATGGAACAGCTGATCTTCAGGTAAACCTAACCTCAAATTTTTCAAAAAATATTCTAATTTTCAAAAGTCGTAGAACAAAAGTTGTTTTTATGGTGCACAGAAGAAGCTCTCAACGGCAACTTTTGTTGTTCAGAAGAGAGCGGTGTTGGCTTAGTGGTAGATACCTCGACTTTCATTCTGATGGTCGTGGGTTCGATCGAATCCAGGCCAGCCGTGCACCAATGTATTTTCTTAAGAAAAATGTGCGCTAATTGACATTGCTCTTACGGTGATGGAAAACATCGTGATGAAACCCGCGGCTTAGTTGGCTCCAGAAGTATTGACAAGTTCTCTCCTCTGGACATGGTCGACTAAGCTGAGAGGGTGCTGGGCAAGCCTACTCCATCTTCACGCAAAAAGGACCCAATTTAAAAGGGTCTAATCGCGGAAAACAGCCTGTATACAAGTACAAGTTGTTGTTCAGAAGTTCAGCCCTCAACGGCTTGCTAGTATAATTTAATTACCAATAACCCTGTTTAATGCGTTATTTTGTCACTTATATCAAGGTTTTTCAAAAACCTTTTATTATCTTATTTGTTACAGCGACAACAGAAAGACATAATCTGTGTAAATTGTCTAGTTAATGAAATACAACCTGGTGACAGACAGACGGACAGTGGAGTGTTAGTAACAAGGTCCCGTTTTTACACCCTTCGGAAACGGAACCCTAACGATCATCTCAAACAGTATTCGTTATTTAAAACCTTCAAATAACGAATTGTAAATTTTTTCCGCATCTCGTATTGCCCTTTTCATTCAACAAAGATGGCGGACGCGATATTTAAATCCAATACTGAAATACTGTTTTGAGACACTTTAAGCCTGATTACTGAAAATCAGGCCATAATTTGATTCAAAATATATAACTTGATACAGGCTTTATGCACGACCGGAGCGAAGCCACAATTAACTAAAAAAACAGGAAGAAAGAGAGAAAGAAAAAGCATTTACCTATTGATTACAAACACACGACAAACACAGGAATGAAGAAATGAACATGACAATGAAAATTAATTAAATGAAAAACAAAAAATGACAAAGAAAAAACGACATAAATGAGGAGTCGTGTGCTGACCCAAATGGGAAAAAAATGAATATTCTTCCCGCCAAAACTCTTATCTTACACACAAAATAAAACCGGCCAAGTGCGAGTCGAACTCACGCGTGAAAGGTTCCGTACATCATAATTCTGTTTTTATTTGTTATAGCTGCAACAGAAATACGTACAACATGAAAATTTCAACTGGTTAGCTATCACGGTTCATGAGATACAGCCTGGTGACAGACGGACAATGAATTAGTAATTATTTTCCCGGATCATCACTATTGTAACAAAGTTGAAACGTCGAGGTAAGAGAAATAAAAATAACCGAGCTACATGGTAGGGGGTGTGGGGGGGGGCGTGTTAGGTTTTATTTTTGTTACGGAATTTCTTGATTCGGTCGCCGCGCTCAAAGCCCGCGATAAAAGCTATGCAATAGCTTAAAAATACGCGATTAAGACCCGGGAAAAGAATTACTAAGAATACAAATCGTGTGAGTTTAAAAAGTTTATGGACAGTGAAGTCTTAGTTTAAGGTCCAGTTTTTATTAGAGCTCAAAAAGTACGGAACCCTAAAATAAACGTCTCAAACGGTATTCGTCATTCAAAATATCGAATTGTAAATTTTTTCCGCGTCTCGTGTTGCCCTTTTCATTCAACCAAGATGGCGGCCGCGATATGTAAATCCAACGTATGCTGTATAGAAATAATACCTTTATTGATTTGCCCCATTGTGCCGATGTGTGACCGTGCATAATAATGGCTTTGATCTTTGTATCAATGAATTTATGAATTGAGGTACAAAGTTACTGGAGATGTATAGGAAGATATTTTACGAGTATCTTTGACGACCCAGTTGGCACAATGGTCGCCATGCCGGACTGCCAAACACAGGGTTGCGGGTTCGATATCCGCCTCAGACATTTATCCTACTAATATTATAAACTAGCGACCCGCCCCGGCTTCGCACGGCTGTATAATGCATTTATTATATCTAAAAACCTTCCTCTTTAATCACTCTATCTATTTAAAAACTGGTTGCCTGTAAAGTCGGTATACGGGCGAAAGTTTTACGTGACAACAACTGTGCTCGAGTGGAAGGGACGCGTGCCTTTCACTTTTTATGTCTGTCTCTCTCGCTCTTAGGCGGGCTAACCATGCCCGCGTGCCTCTCACTCGCTCTCATTGTGAGCGCATAACGTCAGCGGAGCGTAACGCAGTTTCTTGAAGTGTCACCCGGCAAACCAATTTATAAAACGTTGTCACGTCAAAAAACCGCATCAAAATCCGTTGCGTAGTTTTAAAGATCTAAGCATACATAGGGACATAGGGACGGCGAAAAGTGACTTTATTTTATACTATGTAGTGATAGTGATGATCTGAAAGCTTGTGTGTGTATGTATGTTTGTTTCTTCTTCACGCAAAAACTACTGGACCGATTGCGTTGAAACTTGGTATCTAGATAGCTGGAAACCTGGATTAACACAGGCTACTTTTTATCCCGATATTTCCAAGAGATCGGGACTTACGCGAGCGAAACCGCGGGGTGCAGCTAGTGCTTAGATATTTGTCTGTAGTCTGTTTATTTCTATGTATTATAAGTAGGTATATAAGTATATACAGGGTGTCCGGTAATGAATAGCCAAGCGGGCACCTACGGATAGAGGACACTATGCCTGATCAGAAAAACGAAAGTTAAGTTCTATGAAAGTCTCTCGGTTTCCGAGATAAGCGCCATTTAAAAAAAAATGAAAATTTCACTCCGTTCTCTATGTTTTGTGATGCCAAAACTGCAAATGAAGGAATTATCCCAATCTGTTTTTTGGATAGTATTCCAGGATAAATGTGCTATCGAATGCAAATATTTTTTACGACACATTGAAAGTTTTTTTTAAACTAAGATTTAACTCAAACTTCATGATTTTTTAATTTTTTAACCTGAATTTTAACCTTTCCTGGTGTAAAAAAAATGTATGGTCACCCTAGTGCTAAATAAAAAAAAACTTGCCTATTTCATTGAGATTCTGAAAAGGTATAATATGGTTTACTAGTATTTAATCACTACATAGTATAAAACAAAGTCGCTTTCTTTGTCCCTATATCCCTATGTATGCTTAAATCTTTAAAACTACGCAACGGATTTTGATGCGGTTTTTTTAATAGATATAGTGATTCAAGAGGAAGGTTTATATGTACAATACATGCGTAATATAGCCGTGCGAAGCCGGGGCGGGTCGCTAGTTGTCTATATTTTGGTTTATACGTTTTTCTTTTTTGGTAATTCAGTTGTCATAAAAAACAATTGAAACTCTCGTTTAAGTCAAAAATATTAGATATTCAGATACTAATAACTTTTATCTTAGACAATATTTCTTTAAAATACAAACGGTTAAACCTAGTTTTCCATTAGATCTAGAACATTTTCAATAATTATCAAAATCGGACTTCGTTGATGGGGGGAAAAACGTTAGGTACCGCTTTTTGTATGGAAAATCACAGTGGTCTTAATATAGATACGGATCTTAATAATTATTATTTCACGATAAACACGAATCAACCAACAAAAAATACCTACGTATTCGCTCGTGCCCTTTCTTATAGAAAAAGTTTGTTTATAATAATGTTTTGCAACATCGAAATACTATCAAATTACACAATGGAAATTATAGAATCGACAGATCAAGCCGTCAAACTCTTCAAGCCTGTCAAACTTATGCGGGCCCTTAGAAAAAGTCAGTGTCGCAAATTGACTACGGTTCCGTAGAAAAATGTCCAAACATTTTATGAGATGTAAATATTTTGACAATAGATAAGAAGATGGGTCATTCGCAAAAACCAAATGCAAACGTAATACTTACGTCATAATTTGTAATAGATTTTGTAATCTGCCCTTGTTACATTTGTGTTATATTAGGTTTAAACAAAACGTTTTTCTTTTTTTCAAGTTTTTTTTTGTTTTAACCACCGAAAAGCTGAAATGAAACAAGCAGACCACCCGAAGTGAGCCGGCAATTGTTTTGCGCGTTTTTGACGTATTTTTTCGAACGAATTTGGAACGCGATTTGAATTTTTTGTAAATCGCGCACGAAGGAGTTATATAGCTTGTGGAGTTTTTACTCCAACGTCGGGGTCATCAATTGTGGGGAGATGTTGGCCTAACTTTGTAAATGAAACTCCGTAGCAAATGTAGGTATACAATAGGTATATATAAAAACGTAAAAGTATGTACAAAGAACTGGTGTAGAGGACCGAACAATAATAACGAGAGAGACGTGCGCGGAAGGCGGTCGTAGCGAGAGTGTTCGAGTCTTCCTCTGGCGAAGACAATCGCTGCACGCTGACGGCTGTAGCAGGTTCCAAGTTCAAAGGCAGCCGTAGACAACACGCGCAAGGTTTTGCTGGCGTGTCTGCACGGAGGTTGTCGTAGTGGCGAGCCGCCACACGTGCTACATCCTAGAGCGCATCGTCACCTACCATCAGGCAGGTGTGATAGTTATCAAACGCTGACCTATCATAATATTATATGCTAAAACAAGTACTTACCTACGTTACTATTTTATTATGCGCTATCAAAGTTTGGGTATTTTGCCGAAAATCGTGCGAAGTGGAGGCGTAAAAGTAGGAAAGCGGATCCCGGGCTCCCGAGAGGGATGCAACCGGGAACATCGCTCGGATGATGATGAAAGTTTGGGTATTTTCATATGAGGACTACGAATTTTATATTTATGAATATTTTACAACAATTAAAATTAGCATCGGTCTTTTAAATTAGAATTATTAAAAATTAAAATCGGTTGTTTCTGCTATTTATTAAAATACTTTTAATCCCTGTCTATTTAATTTTAGTTTATTTTGTACTAGCGACCCGCCCCGGCTTCGCACGGCTATATTATGCATGTATTATACACTAGCTGCGCCCCACGGTTTCACCCGCGTTAGTCCCGATTCAGTGAAAATGTATGACAAAAAACGCTGAGCAATTTCACAGAAGTGACATTTGACATCTGTCACTTTGACATTTGCCACTTTGACATCTGTCACTTTGACATCTGTCACCTTGACATCTGTCACTTTGACATCTGTCACTTTGACATTTGTCACTTTGACATCTGTCATTTTGACATCTGTCACTTTGACATCTGTCACTTTGACATCTGTCACTTTTTCAACACTTTTCGTTATATTTTAGACAATTCACACAATATCATTATAAATTATAGCCTATGTTCTATTCTGATGTATAAGCTATATTATTGTAAAGTTTCATTAAAATCCATTCAGTAGTTTTTGCGTTAAAGAGTAACAAACATCCAGACATCCAGACATACAAACTTTCACGTTTATAATATTAGTAGGATTTAAATATGTGTGATTTAATTTAAAAATATTGTTGTAATTTGTAATTCTGATAAAAAAAATAAAAACCGACATAATAAATCAAAAGTTTAACATAAATTAAAAGTCCAAAATTCGTTGAATGGCAATGCTTATGTGCTGTTATGAGCCCTACTTATAAATTACAAGACAAAAATACGTAATTTCTGCCAAAACTTATTCTAACTTCTTACGAAAAGTGTACGGGAATAAGAGACCTGATGGACGGAAGGATCTTGTTTTTTTTTCTCTCTTGAGGTGCGGTACCCTAAAATCGATTGTCTATTGTTGTACCTGTATATTTTTTCGGAAACGGACACGTAAAGTGTTTCCCTTTGCATTCAGCCAGTACGTATTCGAACTTGTTAGTGTAAGGTGCAATTCTTTTTTTGAATTGCGTTCGTAGTTTGAAAGTTAAGTTCTTAATTTTAAAAATGAAATATCCATGCAGAAAGTTGTTTGAAAAATACTCGACAGATTTTGATATGGATTTACGTAAGTTTTGTTTTTTATTAAATATTACGTTTATTTTTTTAACTGTTTATTAATTGTAGGTAACTTAAATAGCTAGGGGAATTGGTAACAGGAGGCGCGCGGATTTTATTTTTATAAAAAATAACATTGTTACTCTAGAATTATTTTTTCTAAATAATAAAAACAATAATTATGCTTTAAAACCCTTTTGGACTACAATGAGAAATGACCAGAATTAAAAAAAAACAACTTCTTGAAATAACCCATTTCTTTAAAACACCACTTTCTAAAATACGTACACATTCCCCCACACATTTCTATATTATTTGAATAATGATCTCTTTAAAAATCTGATAACAATTTGATTTTCGCAAGTTCCTTTTTTTGTATTTGTAATTGGGTCATTAAAAAAACCGGCCAGTTTCTTACCATTTTATTCTGTGAAAATTACAACTGCCTGGCTATCACGGTTCAAGGTGTACAGCCTGGTATTAGACAGACAGACGGACAGTGGAGTCTTAGT
Source organism: Idaea aversata (assembly GCA_907269075.1). Taxonomy (NCBI): domain Eukaryota; kingdom Metazoa; phylum Arthropoda; class Insecta; order Lepidoptera; family Geometridae; genus Idaea; species Idaea aversata. Next base: position 3,899,044 of record OU026112.1, on the reverse strand, counting down.
AATTATTTTTCCGGATCTTAATCGCGTGATTATAATTAACTATGAATACAATTTTTTTTATGACTTTAAATTCTTCTAGCATTTTGGGAACATTTACGCCGGGAACGATAAGAGGCGGCTTATTTGACTAACTGATGACTTTTTTTATTTGTATTTATAATGTTAAATATGTCGTTAATTGGTTTTTCTAAAAAATAAAATATTTGCAATACTAGATAGATAGATAAATTATTTATTATAAACACCAATTTCAAATAACATTTATAATAAACTTCACTACATAGTATAAAACAAAGTCGTTTTTTTCTGTCCCTATATCCCTTTGTATGCTTAGATCTTTAAAACTACGCAACGGATTTTGATGCGGTTTTTTTAATAGTTAGAGTGATTCAAGAGGAAGGTTTATATGTAGGTATAATACATGCATAATATAGCCGTACGAAGCCGGGGCGGGTCGCTAGTCTAATAATAAAATTAAGAAAATAAACAAAGCTTAAGTCTAAGTGTTACAAAGGGCGGCCTTATCGCTCAAAGTGATCTCTTCCAGGCAACCTTTGGATGGACAAGAAGTCTACTACTTTATAAGCCTACTGCAGTCTACCGATAAAGTTTAAAAGTGTAGTGAAGTATTACTTAAAGGGTTCTGCTTTTACCTTTTTTGTACGGAACCCTAAAACACAAAAAAAACATTGAATTTCCCGCGCACCCGGTACAATCGAACTGTAATAAAATGTCGCTAAAATCTACAAATAGTACGAACACTTGGCCGGCTCCATACGAGTGGAATTCCACAAGTTATAAGTTTATTTATTGCTAGCTTTATGTTCAATGTTAGAGGAATGTAAGCTTTGAACTATTAACTTTTTAAAGCTTTTCATTAGTTACATTATTGAGTTTTTTAATTAATAATACATTTATATAGATTGTAAAGAAAATCCTGTAATCAGTCTTAGGTACACACGAACCTTAAGGTGGAAGGGTATCGGCGCTCTCTCCATACAAACGTAGTCGACTATTTCCTCCCTGGATAATGACACTAGAGCAAATATTTTTGTTGCATAAAACCTATAACTGCCATGAGTATGCCCCTATGTCTTGGTTTTTTTAATTTTCTAATTATCATGGAAATTAATATTTATAAAACATAAAAACAAAAAATAGGTTATAGTCATGGCATAAGTTTTATGCAACAAAAATATTTGCTCTAGTGTCAGTATTCAGGGAGGAAACAGTCGACTACGTTTGTATGGAGAGAGCACCCGGTACCCTTTCCTCTTAAGATCAGATGAATGAAAGATGATAGAACTTCCTCGAGCATTTCAATAAAAAAAAACAGTGGTGATACACATAAAGACAGACAGACAGACAAGAAAGTTATCTTATAAGAGTCTGCCTGTGAGTGAACCATGAGAGCTGTAAAGTTCTCAAAACGTTAAACAAAAAAAAATAACAAAAATAAACGCGAATTATTAAAAAAAAAATTAAATCATTTTATTATGTGTTCGCAAAATCCTAAAAAATAGTAGGATTTACGAAAAAAATACATTGTTTTTTCTAGAGTACTCGACATAATAAATGCACAAAAAATCTACATAGCAACCGCGTCTAATGAGGTAAAATTAAATATTTATGACACTTTTGGCCGCACGGCGCGTTTCACCGTTGCCACTTCAGAAATTAGAAGGGGAAAAAAAGAAAATGTAATTCTGGCGGGAAAACAACAACGCCTTAATTATTCATGATTAAATGCTAATATATTGCTATACAGGGGTAAGTATTTGTTGATAAATACAGGGTTATTGGAAATTATACTAGCAAGCCGTTGAGGGCTACTTCTGTGCACCTTAACAAACAACTTTTGTTCTATGACTTTTGGAAATTCAAAAAAATTTAAAAATTTTGAGGTTATGTAAATTCGAAAAAACAGCTGATTTCATAAAACAAAGGTCATTCAGACTAATAACAGTAGATTAAACTTAAAAAATAGGTAAAAATTTAAGGTTAATGACCTCTCCGTGTAAGGAACAGCTGATTTTCAGGTAAACTTAACCTCAATATTTTCGAAAAAATGTTCGAATTCCAAAAGTCGTAGAACAACAGTTGTTTGTTAAGGTGCACTGAAGTAGCCCTCAACAGCGTGCTAGTATAATTTCCAATAACCCTGTATAGATAGATCTATTGTACCCAACGACCTACTAATTATACCTACCTGTCACCCTGTATAATATGTAGGATTTGCCCTCAATTTATTTGATCCCTCCGGCCATATTAGCAACTGATATTCACAACCAGTTGCGAAAGACGAACCAACAATCTTTCTTCTCAACCAGTTATCAAAGACGATAGATTCTGTAGTAGAGAATATCTAAATAAAAAGGAACGAAACTTAAAAATTGCAAAAAAAAAAACAAGACGCAGGTAATATTTAAATACCTATAGAAAAAAATAAAACATTTTAGTTTTCGATTTTTTAAAGAATCAGTAATAAATTACATGACAAATGCATCAAGTTTTTCTTTATAAATAACTAGCTGCCCTTCGCGGTTTCACCCGCGTAACTCCCGATCCCGTGGGAATATCGGGATGTAAGCTATCCTATCTCTCAAGTTGGATCGAACTGCACATGGTGTGCGAATTTTATTATAATCGGTTAAGTGATTTAGGAGTCCATTGAGGACAAACATTGTGACACGAGATTTATATGATTTATACTTTCACGAATTTTCTACTTGTACTAGAAAATTCGTCTGTTGCGTGCGTTGATAAATTAGTCAGTCAGTCAGAACTACTTCGGACTTTAAAGTGTCAGAGCAAATATTTTTGTTGCATAAAACTTATAACTGCCATGACCATGCCCTATGTTTTGTTTTTTAAATCATAATTTCCAAGACATAGGGGCATAGTCATGGCAGTGATAGGTTTTATGCAACAAAAATATTTGTGCTAGTGTCATTATCCAGGGAGGAAACAGTCGATTACGTTTGTACGGAGAAAGAGGGAGAGAGCGCCCGGTACCCTTTCCTCTTAAATATTATATTTATCTATGTTTTGTTTGTTGCAGCGTGCCGCAAAGACGCGCGGCATCAGCCTTACGACGCAGCAGCCATCATGAAAGAAAAGAGCAAGAACGCAGCACGCTCAAGAAGAGAAAAAGAGAACGCTGAATTCCTCGAACTAGCCAAACTACTGCCCCTACCCTCTGCAATAACTTCACAGCTGGACAAAGCATCTGTTATTCGGTTGACGACTAGTTATTTGAAAATGCGTCAAGTTTTTCCAGACGGTGAGTTTAAATTAGTTGAAAATGTTGGATCCGGCGACTGGGACCGCAATCAACTGGAACCGCGGTCCCGCTTACTGGATTCATTTTTTTAAATATTTTTCTTCCGTCGACTAAGACCACTCACAAATAAACAATAAAAAACTGTTGGTCAAAAACAGTACAGTCAAACAAAAAAACGTTTAAAAAAGTATTATATTATAATTCAAGAAAAAACTCTTTGATTGATTTATAATTTATTTAAACAGGGTTATTGGTAATTATACTAGCAAGCCGTTGAGGGCCACTTATGTGCACCTAAACAAACAACTTTTGTTTTAAGACTTTTGGAAATTCGAACATTTTTTTGGAAATTTTTGAGATTAGGTTTACCTGAAAATCAGGTGTTCCTTACACGGAGATGTCATTAACCTTAAAATTTTCATTATTTTTTAAGTTTTATCTACTGTTCTTAGTATGCATGACCTTACCTGGTGTTCCAACAATTTATTAAACGTTATTACGTCTTAAAATATGGTACGGAACCCTTCGAGACCGACTCACACTTGGCCGGTTTTTTATTTTTTATTTTATTCCCAGGCCTTGGTGACGAATGGGGCGCTGCTCCTCCACCCCCTCAACCAAGAGAACTCTCCATACGCGAACTGGGCTCACATTTACTTCAGACATTAGACGGGTTCATATTCGTCGTAGCACCGGATGGGAAGATCATGTATATTAGTGAAACGGCCTCTGTGCATCTTGGATTGAGTCAGGTGAGGAAATATATGATAAAAAGAGCCAGTAAGTTGAATCCATTTAATATAGACACTAGATGGGTTTATATTCGTCGTAGCACCGGATGGGAAGATCATGTATATTTGTGAAACGGCCTCTGTGCATCTTGGATTGAGTCAGGTGAGGAAATATTTGATGAATAGCGCCAGTAAGTTTAATTAAAACCCGCGAACTGGGCTCACATTTACTTCAGACATTAGATAGGTTTATCATCGTTGTAGCACCGGATGGGAAGATCATGTATATTAGTGAAACGGCCTCTGTGCATCTTGGATTAAGTCAGATGAGGAAATATTTGATGAAAAGCACCATTAAGTTTAATCAATTTACTATAGACGCTAGATGGGTTCATATTCGTCGTAGCACCGGATGGGAAGATCATGTATATTAGTGAAACGGCCTCTGTGCACCTTGGATTGAGTCAGGTGAGAAAATATTAGATGAAAAACGCCAGTAAGTTTAATTCATATCCGCGAACTGGGCTCACATTTACTTCAGACATTAGATAGGTTTATCATCGTTGTAGCACCGGATGGGAAGATCATGTATATTAGTGAAACGGCCTCTGTGCATCTTGGATTAAGTCAGATGAGGAAATATTTGATGAAAAGCACCAGTAAGTTTAATCAATTTACTATAGACGCTAGATGGGTTCATATTCGTCGTAGCACCGGATGGGAAGATCATGTATATTAGTGAAACGGCCTCTGTGCACCTTGGATTGAGTCAGGTGAGAAAATATTAGATGAAAAGCGCCAGTAAGTTTAATTAAAACCCGCGAACTGGGCTCACATTTACTTCAGACATTAGATAGGTTTATCATCGTTGTAGCACCGGATGGGAAGATCATGTATATTAGTGAAACGGCCTCTGTGCATCTTGGATTAAGTCAGATGAGGAAATATTTGATGAAAAGCACCAGTAAGTTTAATCAATTTACTATAGACGCTAGATGGGTTCATATTCGTCGTAGCACCGGATGGGAAGATCATGTATATTAGTGAAACGGCCTCTGTGCGTCTTGGATTGAGTCAGGTGTGGAAATCGACTTTTGTATTTTTTTTTCGATCATCTTTTTCCGTTTCGATCGCCTTTTGTTAACCATTCAGTTGAGTAACTACTCAACTAAGTGGTTAACAAAAGGCAGTAGTCAAACTTGACTATGAGGAAATGTATTCCTTTTGGACAAACTAGTTTGACCAGAAAGTTTGTTCAGCAGGAACGTACCGAAATATTTGATGAAAAGCGCCAGTAAGTTTAATTCATATCCGCGAACTGGGCTCACACTTTTGTTTTTAATTATTATATATGTTTGTAACGAATAGGCTCCGAAACTACTTGACCGATTGTAATTAAACTTGATGAGGGGATACATCGATTCATTAAGAATAACTTAGGCTACACAACTTAATACAACTTGCATAATAATACATTTTTATTCCACCAGGTGGAACTAACGGGTAACTCAATCTACGAGTACATCCACCAGTCGGACCACGAGGAAATGAGCGCTGTTCTCAGTTTACAGCACCCACACTCGTATCTCGGACACCAATATCCTAGTTTAGGGTGAGTTTTGTGGCTTTCTACGACCTTTGCATATAGCCATAAAATAATATCGAGTATTTATTTTGTACCCATACAAGTTTTATTTCTAAAATTATTAAAATAGGCCTTATAGTCATAAGAATCATAAGTTTGCCATAAATATTATCTTGATTACAATAAATAACTTGATTTTTTTAAATTAAAATTTTAAATTCTATTTAAATAAATGTTTTGAGCCTTGATTTTTGCTTTCTGAAACTTATTAATATAGGCCTTAGTCTTATGACTTATGACATAAGAATCATAAGTTTGCTATAAATATTATCTTGATTACAATTATAATAAATGACTTGATTTTTTTAAATTAAAATCTTGAATTCAATTTAAATGAATGTTTTGAGACTTGAATTTTGCGTTCAATATAGTGCCTTGCAATTTAATTTTAAAAATTTCTTGATTTCAACATTTCAACATTTCCAGTTGTAAATAACTAGATTTTGTCATTTCGATATCAAAATTGTCTTGATTTCTTAAATTAGATAATTTCTTGATAAGTATTTTGATTAAAATTTTACTTTTCTTTATTATAATCAGTATATGAATGTCTTGATCTCATGATAAAAAATACATACTTAAAAATCTACATAATATATTTTTTTATAATTTTTAACTACCATGGTTTTTTTTTTTCTTTAAAATATGATATTAATCATGTTGTTGTTAAGCTATTGCATATCTTTTATCGCGGGCTTTGATCGCGGCGACCGAATCAAGAAATTCCGTAACGAAAATAAAACCTAACACCACCCACTCCGCCTACCATGTATTTTTATTTTGTGGAGCTCGATATTTCGATGTTGTTGCAAGCATTATTTTCTACGAGACTTGGCAACAAACTTGGTAAATTTTCCGTTTTAATTAATTTCATTGTAAAATTTGTGTGTTTATTTGACAGTTACCCAGTCGGAGGATCTTGGGGCCCAGCAGTGGACATAGAGTGTGAAAGAGCATTCTTTATTAGAATGAAGTGTGTACTTGCGAAACGAAACGCTGGGCTAACTACTTCTGGATACAAGGTAAGGTTTTTGTTTTTTTTTGTGATTGCATTATCACTTACCACCGGGTGGGATAATAGTCAAACGATGGCCGGTATTATATTTGAAACTTACCACCTGGTGGGATAAATACAATGTGTTTCAGTGAAGGGGTTTTAATACGAAAGGGGGTTGTTCTAGACGTCTAGGCGAACAACTTTTGTTCTACGACTTTTGGAAATTCGAACTTTCTTTTTCGATAATTCTGAGGGAATTTTTATTTGAAAATCAGCTGTTTCATACAAATACTTCGAACGAAATGTTCGAATTTCTAAAAGTCGTAGAACAAAAGTTGTTCGCCTAGACGTCTAGAACGACCCCCTTTCGTATTAGAATCCCTTCTCTGAAACACATTGTATAGTCAGCGTTTAACCATAGATAGATAGAGAGATAAATTATTTATTGTAAACACCATTTTTAAACCATTATCCCACCAGGTGGTATTTTTTAAATATAATACAGGTCATCGTTTGACCACTATCCCACCCGGTGGTAAGTGACGACGCGGTCTAGGATGTAGCACGCGGTGTCTAGGAAATTAAATATTTCGTAAAAACTACTAGTAATTGGACAAAAACTACCATGACCATTATTGACCATACCCCTATGTTTTTTTAAATCATAATTTCTACTTACGAGTATGATAATTAGAAAATGAAAAAAAAACCAAGACATAGTGGCATTGTCACGGCAGTTATAGGTTTTATGCAACCAACCCCCATGAGCTTCTTGTGCCTTATTCTCATTGGTGGGCGCGTTCCGAAGGCACACATCCTAACTTAGTTTTTAAGACGTTTTTCATGTGGTTTTTGTACTAATGTATTAAGCATCCAAAGAAATAAAGAAATTTGACTTTGACTTTGACAACAAAAAAAAAAAAACTGGTTGCCTGTAAAGTCGGTATACGGGCGAAAGTTTTACGTGACAACAACTGTGCTCGAGTGGAAGGGACGCGTGCCTTTCACTTTTTATGTCTGTCTCTCTCGCTCTTAGGCGGGCTAACCATGCCCGCGTGCCTCTCACTCGCTCTCATTGTGAGCGCATAACGTGAGCGGAGCGTAACGCAGTTTCTTGAAGTGTCACCCGGCAAACCAATTTATAAGACGTTGTCACGTCAAAATATTTGCTCTAGTGTCCAGGGAGGAAACAGTCGACTACGTTTGTATGGAGAGAGCGCCGGTACCCTTTCAACTTAATATACATAGAGAAACCCAGACCAGAAACGAAAATCCATCCTAAAATACCGAACCGGGAATCGAACCTGCAACTTTCTCCATTGCTTTGTCTCTAATCTGCGCCATATTATCACAAAATCCCTTTAATTTAAAATCCAAACAATATTGTTCAATAGAATCCCCATTAAATATTATTTTAAAGAAATCCGTGTTGAGAGGACGCGTGGCTCACAGTTAGGGTCAATGCGCACAATTACGCACAATAGGGTGCCGAGACGCGAGGGTATTCAGGAACTAAAGTGTTAGTTTAATTGGAGAACATTTTTGAAAGAATGAAAAAGAAAAAAATAATAAAGCTTTAAGACTGCCCCTTAAACTGAAGGGTAAAATCTATAAACCCGTGATAAGACCTGTCGTTATGTATGGATCGGAATGCTGGGTCGTGAAGAAGAAGGATGAGAGAAGATTGCATGCAGCGGAGATGAGAATGTTGAGATGGATGTGTGGAGTAACGAGGATGGATAAAATAAGGAATGAGTATATTAGAGGAAGCCTGAAAGTAGCACTGGTTACTGAGAAAGTAAAAGGGAACCGTATGGACATGTGATGAGAAGAGAAGAGACGCATGTGACTAGAAGTGTGATGAGTATGAATGTAGAGGGATGGAGAGGAAGCGGACGACCGAAGAAAAGATGGATGGACTGCGTGAGACAAGACATGAGAGAGATGAATGTGAACGATGAGATGACGACTAATAGGAGTTAATGGAAGAAAAAGACATAGGTACTGCGCCGACCCCAAATAAATTGGGATAAGGGCAGGAAGATGATTATGATGAATAAAGCTTTAAGACTTTGTAATCTCTTATTTTGTTGCAAATAAATAATATTCAATTTTTTTTATACTTTACCTAACCTAAACTTATATAGGTCGATGAAATTATCCCATGAGTTTCTTGTGCCTTCTTCTCATTGGTGGGCGCGTTCAGAAGGCACACATCCTAACTTAGTTTTTCAACGTTTATATATGTGATCTGTGTACAAATGTATTAAGCATCCAAATGAATATATTTTTTTTTTAATTTGACTTGACTTTGACTTTAATATTTTTATTTGAACAAAAAAATGGTTGTCTGTAAAGTCGGAACATAATTTTACGTGATTCAACGTCATAAAAAAACGATGAAAAATTGATATTTTCTTGTTAATCCTATTATATTTTTTTCCCCTTTTTTTCCTTTTTAGCTTGTATACAGGGTTATTGGAAATCTTACTAGCAAGTCGTTGAGGGCCACTTCTGTGCACCTTAACAAACAACTTTTGTTCTACGACTTTTGGAAATTCGAAAAAAAAAAATGGAAAATTTTGAGGTTCGGTTTACCTGAAAATCAGCTATTCCTTACACGGGGAGGTCATTAACCTTAAAATTTTACTTATTCTTTATGATTTATGTACTGTTCTTAGTCTGAATGACATTTGTTTTAAAAAATCAGCTGTTTTTCAAATTTATTTATCTCAAAATTTTCAGTTTTTTTTTTCGAATTTCCAAAAGTCGTAGAACAAAAGTTGTTTGTTAAGGTGCACAAAAGTAGCCCTCAACGGCTTGCTTGTATAATTTCCAATAACACTGTATATTAAGTATAAAGTATAAATTATTAATTGTAATTTTTTTTTAATTTTATTTAATTATATTTTATTAATTTATTTTTACCACTTTTCCAACCAACTGTACCGTTAACCACTCAACAAAGTACTTACCTACCCTACCTTAATATGTAAATGTACGAAGCAGGATCAAACCAATGAGTAGCCAGCTTATAGGATTACTGAACCGATTCCGATAATGTTTACTTTACTGAGTGGTCGCCGTTCGGATTAAGTAACGCTGGTGTTATGTAAGCGGTTATTATTTCACATATTAACAGGAGAGGGTACCGGGCGCTCTCTCCATACAAAGGTTTCGACTGTTTCCTCCCTGGATGACACTAGAGCAAATATTTTTGTTGCATAAAACCTATAACTGCTAACTGCCCACTTTTTCTAATTGGCTGTCCGTTTTTAATATACAGGGTTATTGGTAATTATACTAACAAGAAGTTGAGGGCTACTTCGGTGTACCTAAACAAACAACTTTAGTTCTACGACTTTTGGAAATTTAAACATTTTTTTGAAAATTTTGTGTTTAGGTTTACCTGAAAATCAGCTGTTTCTTACATGGAGAGGTCATTAATTATTAAACCAGCTGTTTTAATTATTAAAAAAAAATTATCTGTTTATCGAATTTACATATTAACCTCAAAATTTTCAATTATTCCGAATTTCCACAAGTCGTAGAACAAAAGTTGTTTGTTACGGTGCACAGTAAATATAATTACCAAGAATCCTGTATAAGTTTATACCCCGCGCAGCGAATGATGAGCGCTGGAGTAAGTGGAAGGGGTATGCGCAGAACTCGAAATTTATATGAAAATTGAGTTCTGCGCATACCCCTTCTACTTTCCATCAGAGCTCATCAGTCGCTGCGCGGGGTATACTCTTTGTTAAAGCTATTTTAGTGTCCTAATAAATAAATCACTGACTCCCACTCTCACTCACTGACACCCTCACTCAATCACTCCCTCACTCAAACACTCATTATGGTTTAAGAATCTTTATTTCTCTCAAGAATACAATTCATTTGTCAGAGAAACATAACTATTAGTATACTTACATAAATCAGCAATTATCAATTTGGATTATTAAGTAGATAGGTACACTTCACACATATCAACATAACAGTGCACAAACAATTAAATTAACGTAGTAAACGTAAATAAAAAAACCACTCATTAAACTATATATTCCACAGGTAATCCACTGTTCAGGCTATCTGCGCGCGCGGCGCTTCGGCGAAGGATCAGCACCTTTAGGCCTAATCGCTGTCGGCCACTCACTCCCTCCCTCGGCAGTCACAGAACTAAAGCTACACTCAAACATGTTCATGTTCCGAGCCTCGTTGGATATGCGACTCATATTCTTGGACGCAAGGTAAGTCAAAACTCATGCTAAGAACATAGAATCTCATACTAAGTACATACAATCTCATACTGAGTACATACAATCTCATGCTAAGTTCGTTTAATTTCATGGGTTCTTTCTTACCTACATTTTACAATATTAATTTATGCTAAGTAGGTACAGTCACATTACCAATTAGCTGAACCCCACGTGACCCAGAGCTCATTCGAATATCTGTAAAAAATATAGTATTTACCTATTTTTTTTTTTTTATTGTATATTCTATTGTTTACAATATTGTTTAAAAAAAACAGAAATAGGTAACATTACTTAACTACCTTACAGAATTGCGAGTGGGCTCTAGGTCACGTGGAGTGCAGGTAATTGGTAATGTGACTGTACGTCTAATCTTATGAAAAGAACGTAGAATCTCATACTAAGTACCTACATACAATCTCATGCTAATAACGATAAAACTCGTGCTAAGTATTTAATAATCTCGTGAAAAGATCTTAGAATTTCATACTAAGTACATACAATCTCATGCTAAGTTCGTTTAATTTCATGGGTTCTTTCTTACCTAAATTTTATAATATTAATTTATGCTAAGTAGGTACGTCTAATCTTATGAAAAGAACGTAGAATCTCATATAAAGTACCTACAATCTCAAGCTAAGTACTTAAATTTCATGGGTTTAATTTCTACAATAATTCATGCTCAATAATTCATTCATGCACGTAGAATCTCATGCTAATTACATACAATCGTTTTAAGAACGTAGAATCTCATACTAAGTTCATAACATTCCATGCAAAGCACGTATAATTTCAAATTCAAGAAAGTAAGTAACATAATATTTTTAAAGTACTTACTATCTGCGCTCCGCGGTTTTCTCCCGCGTAACTCCCGATCCCATGGGAATATTGAAATATAAAATAGCCTATATCCTCGATAAATGGACTATCCAACACAAATAGGTAGTACATTGTTACCCTAGGTGTGAAAGTCACTCATTGAAGTCCCGAGTTAAGTTAAGTTTGGCGCCCGAGCGTAGCGAGAGCGCTAATAGTTCGAGGGACTAAATGAATCTTTCACCCGAGGTAAACACTGTGCTTTTCATTACGAATAATACATACAATTCTTTCTAACAACGAGAGTGAATGAGAGACTCCATACTACCTGATCCTCTTACAAGGTTGAGACCAAAGAGGTTATATGTATACATGTAGTGTTATTCTTTGGTGTAACTTAAAGCAAGGAGGTTAGGTTTTTGAAGTTCCTAATGCGTAATGATACTGATACTGGCTACATGCACATTGCACAAGCCGTGCGAAGCCATAATTTGACATGACAGCTGTCAGTGAAAGCGATTTTCCCTAGGGCTGGAAGTTTTTCTTTCTACACGCTCTTCAGGCACCTTTAGACCTACTTTCGGAGTATGAGTAATGAAATAGTACATTGTTATCCTAGGTGTGAAAGTCACTCATTACAAGTCCCGAGACGGAGTTTGGCGCCCGAGCGTAGCGAGGGCGCTAATAGTTCGAGGGACTTAATGAGTCTTTCACCCGAGGTAAACACTGTGCTTTTCATTACGAATAATACATAAAATTCTTCATAACAACGAGAGTGAATGAGACTATGAGACTTCATACCACATGAGTAGGTACTCATACAAGGTTGGGACCAAAGAGGTTATACATTATGTAGTGTTTTTTTAGGTTTCTGCTATTTGTATTCAATACTTAAATACGGCGGTACTTACCGAAGAAGTTTTTATTAATGAGTTAATCCAACAAATTATTGGGAAATGACTTATTTAACTTACAGTTTTTGTACGGTTTTGTTGTTTCTTACGGTTTGTCTAGAAAATGTTATTTACCTACACTAAATACACAATCATAAATTAAAAACCAGATTAAACTTAACACAAAAACATAATAAAATAAGAAAAAATAGTACTAATATAATTTGGAAATGCTAGCATTTCCCACCAGTTTTTTTTTTACTCAACGTACGACATCAGCAACATCGACAGGGCGCGGGCGGGCGGCGCGGCATGGTCATAGTTCGCTTTGACCATTTTCGTCTTTACATTTATTTTATTAAATAAGATATCTTGAACTAAATATAGGTACCTACTTGAATTTGATTACTGAGAAAAAAGTTACTTAGTACTGGCAGTATGGCAGTATGCATGAGCCGTGCCAAGCCATAATTATTATTCTTTGGTGTAAAAAAAAAGCAAGGAGGTTAGGTTTTTGAAGTTCCTAATGCGTAATGATACTGATACTGGCTACATGCAGATTGCACAAGTCGTGCGAAGCCATAATTTGACATGACAGCTGTCAGTGAAAGTGAAAAGCCCTAGGGCTGGAAATTTTATTTTCTACACGCTCTTCAGGTATATTTAGACCTAGTTTCGGAGTATGAGTAATGAAAAAGAATTTTTCAATTCGAACCAGTAGTTCAAACAAATAAACTCTTCAGCTTTTAAGTATAGATTTGCTTTAAGACCAAGTAAAGCCGTATGATTAAACTAGTGTTATGGAATACATCGCCACAGTACACCGTGAAACCGTATCGTTACGTACAGTCGTTAATTTTGACGCAGAAATTATTTTATTATTGTTTGGACTTAAGAATGGGTACTTACTCGAAGCTATGTTACAGAGAGGGCTCGTTTAAGTTAGTTATACTTAGGCGTTGGATTAAGATGGTTAAATACCACGACCTTATCAAAAAGAATTGCTCTTTTCTCATTTTAAGAGGAAAGGGGCTTTCTCCATACAAACTATTACAAACGTAGTCGACTGTTCTCTCTGGATAATGACACTAGACCAAATATTTTTGGTGCATAAACTTAGAACTGCCATGACCATGTTTTTTGTTTTTTTTTTAAATTTCTATGATAATAATTAGAAAATGAAAAAACCAAAACATAGGGCCATAGTCATGGCAGTTATAGGTTTAATGGCACAATAATATTTGTGCTAGTGTCATTATCCAGGGAGGAAACAGTCGACTACGTTTGTATGGAGAGAGCGCCGGTACCCTTTCATCTTAATACACTGAAAAAATCTACAGATCTCACACAACACGCAACTATCGAAGGCATTAAAAATTTAATCTATTCTATACTAATAAAATATTAATATTATAAAGCTGAAGAACTTGTTTGTTTGAACGCGCTAATCTCAGGAACTACTGGTTCGAATTGAAAAAATATTGTGTTAGATAGTCCATTTATCGAGGAAGGCTATAGGCTACTTTTTATCCCGATATTTTCCCCCGAACCCTTTGTGAAAGAAACCGACTAGCACATATTTTTAAAAATAAAATCATGTTAATTTCTGGCTAGGGTAAAGATTTTTCCAAAAATCTGATGATGTAGTTTTAGTTTTTGTCAAAATCAGACACTTTTCGCTAACTTGTATAATAGCTAAGAAAATAGCCCAGCCTGCCTAGCATGACGACCAAAACACGATACGATAAAGCTATATCACGCGATATAACTACATCAACTCTCAAAATATGATACATAAAGCCGCCATGTTGAATTTTTATTATAAATTGCGACAAAAATTATGATAAAAATTCAACATGGCGGCTTTATCTATCATATTTTGAGAGTTGATGTAGTTATATCGCGTGATATAGCTTTATCGTATCGTGTTTTGGTCGCCATGCTAGGCTGGCTGAAGTTCTGTTTTAATTAATCCTACTAATATTAGAAATATGAAAGTTTGTGTGTAGGTTACTTTTTTTTTCGTTATTTCCTAACGGGATCGGGACTTACGCGGGTGAAACCGTCCTAGCTAGTCCTATTATCACTATCACTACATAGTATAAAACAAAGTCGCTTTCTCTGTCCCTATGTCCCTATTTCCCTTTGTATGCTTAAATCTTTAAAACTACGCAACGGATTTAGATGTGGTTTTTTTTTAATAGATAGAGTGATTCAAGAGGAAGGTTTATGTGTATAATACATGCATAATATAGCCGTGCGAAGCCAGAGCGGGTCGCTAGTATAAAATAAAGTCACTTTTCGTCGTCCCTATGTCCCTATGTACCTATACTTAAATCTTTAAAAGTACGCAACGGATTTTGATGCGGTTTGAAGTGAAAACTTCTTATGGCGCGTTGGGCACTTTTGTGGGTGAGCATTTTCAGCCGTTCTCGCGACAGATGAGATTTGACAGATGAGATTTTACACAGATATACAGCGCGACAGATGAGATTTTACACAGATATACAGTTTTCACTTCTGCCTGCACTCCCGGAGTGCGCTGTTTTTTTTTTTAATAGATAGAGTGATTCAAGAGGGAGGTTTATACATGCATAATATAGCCGTGCTAAGCCGGGGCGGGTCGCTAGTTCTATATAAATAAAAATCAATTGCTGTTCGTTAGTCTCGCTAAAACTCGAGAATACCTGAACCGATTTAGATGATTTCGGTTTTGAAATGTTTTTCGTAGTCCAGGGAAGGACTAGCGAAATCGGGTCAGCTGTTCTCGAGTTAATGCGCTTAGGAACACCACGTTTATTTTATAGAAAATTTGTATGGGAGAATATAGAAAATTGTTGTTTTTAGACGTTTTTAGGCATTTTTTTTTATTTTTCTCTCCGTAAAAACCATCCTCGTACTTTATGGAATATTCTGAAAAAAGAATTAGCGAAATCGGTTTAGCCGTTCTCGTGATTTGCGCTTAGGAACACTTCAGCGATTCATTTTCATATTATAGATTTATAAAGAAAAAAAAAACTGGTTGCCTGTAAAGTCGGTATACGGGCGAAAGTTTTACGTGACAACAACTGTGCTCGAGTGGAAGGGACGCGTGCCTTTCACTTTTTATGTCTGTCTCTCTCGCTCTTAGGCGGGCTAACCATGCCCGCGTGCCTCTCACTCGCTCTCATTGTGAGCGCATAACGTGAGCGGAGCGTAACGCAGTTTCTTGAAGTGTCACCCGGCAAACCAATTTATAAAACGTTGTCACGTCAAAAAAAGTCGGTATACGGGCGAAAGTTTTACGTGACAACAACTGTGCTCGAGTGGAAGGGACGCGTGCCTTTCACTTTTTATGTCTGTCTCTCTCGCTCTTAGGCGGGCTAACCATGCCCGCGTGCCTCTCACTCGCTCTCATTGTGAGCGAATAACGTCAGCGGAGCGTAACGCAGTTTCTTGAAGTGTCACCCGGCAAACCAATTTATAAAACGTTGTCACGTCAAAAAAAGTCGGTATACGGGCGAAAGTTTTACGTGACAACAACTGTGCTCGAGTGGAAGGGACGCGTGCCTTTCACTTTTTATGTCTGTCTCTCTCGCTCTTAGGCGGGCTAACCATGCCCGCGTGCCTCTCACTCGCTCTCATTGTGAGCGCATAACGTGAGCGGAGCGTAACGCAGTTTCTTGAAGTGTCACCCGGCAAACCAATTTATAAGACGTTGTCACGTCAAAAATACATACTTACAGCCACACCAGAAATAAATATAAATACATAAATATTTGTTTGAAGCGGGAATCGAACCCGCAACCTTATGCGTCGTTACCACAGAAGTAATCAGTACGTACAGTATGCGTCATAAGTCCACTATCAGTTTGCTACAATAATACTATCAACAAGTATTGAACTTACGACCTTCTTCTAATAGACGTTACACACAAATAAATACTTGAATTAAAAGTACTGTGTGATTATTTTCAACATGTTAGCTATGTGTTTAGTTGTGTGAGTGGTATAAGGGGCCACCCGCTACACCAACCGACGTGGGTTCGATCCACAGGTCACGTTGTTATAATGTTCAAATGTTTAAAACAAACTTAGAGAATATATTATAGATAAGATATTTTGATAAATGATCTCTGAAAGTTCTGAAACTAACCTAATGTTACCTAATAGTTATTGTAAGTCGACTTATGTCTTATATGAGTAAATAAATTATTTAAATCTATAGTGCTACAGGGTTATTGGAAATTATACAAGCAAGCCGTTGAGGGCTACTTCTGTGCACCTAAACAAACAACTTTTGTTCTACGACTTTTAGAAATTCCAACATTTTTTCGAAAATGTTGAGGTTATGTTTACCTGAAAAAGCTGTTCCTTGCACGGAGAAGTCATTAACCTTAAAATTTTACTTCTTTTTTAAGTTTCATCTACTGTTCTTAGTCTGAATGACCTTTGTTTTAAAAAATCAGCGGTTTTTGAATTTACATAACCTCAAAATTTTCATATTATTTTTCGATATTCCAAAAGTCGTAGAACAAAAGTTGTTTGTTAAAGTGCACAGAAGTAGCCCTCAAACGGCTCGCTAGTATAATTACCAATAACCCTGTATATGTAGCTGCACAGAATTGTAAACGTTACGGTGCGCCGGTGTACTTTTGAACGTTGATTGTACCTACGTAGTATGAATGTAGGGTAAGAGTACCTGTTTTCCTCGAAGCTCTTACCCTACCATTGTTAAGGTCGACTCACTTGATTGCCGTGAACTATTAAACACGAGGCACTATGCCCATTGACATACAGCTTGTGAAGCGAATATTATTCAAACTAGCTGCGTTCCGCGGTTTCATCCGCGTAACTCCCGATCCCGTGGGATTATCGGGATAAAAAGTAGCCTATAACCTTCCTCGATAAATGGACTATCCAACACAAAAATATTTTTTCAATTCGAACCAGCAGTTCCTGAGATTAGCGCGTTCAAACAAACAAACGAACTCTTCAGCTTTATAATATTAGTATAGATAAAAAAATGGTTGTCTATAAAGTCGGTTTACGGATGATAATTTTACGTGATAACGTCATAAGAGAACGATGAAAAATTTAAATATATTTTTAAATAAATTTTTCCCTTTTTTTTTTCATTTAAATAAGTCTTCTATTTGTCACCAAAACACAAACCCAGATGAGCGATATTATTATGAAACACTCTGTTTATTAAAGGGAACGGACGCGTCATGGTCATATTACCATGACGCATGACGTCATATAATATTATATACATATATATACTTTAAACTTCCCGCTGTATGTCCTTATGTATGCTTAGATCTTTAAAACTACGCAACGGAGTTTAATTCAGTTTTTTTAAATAGAGTGATTCAAGAAAAAGGTTTTAGTATAAAAAACTAAATAAACCACGCGTACAAAGTCGCGGGCAACAGCTAGTCAATTATAAAATAGTTCTTGTTTCCTTTCACCGCCGCTAGATGTCGCTACCGGTAAATTTAGATCGCGCTATCATTGCGTTTTATTTCACAGTACTAGTATTTTCTTTTGACATTATTTTGTTGCGTTAAGACGGACACGCCCCATGCGTGCCTTCTTCTATTGGTGATATTTTTGTTTGCTCCAGCTAGGAAAAAGCTAGTCTTGGAGTTATTTTTACAAAATAGGGTCAGCGTTTGACCACTTTCACACCTGCCTGACTGCGGTGACGATGCGGCCTAAGATGTAACACGCTTTCCTAAAAGATACATTAGGAAAGCGTTTAGGTTCAAAATGCCCAGAGGGTGCAAATTGTCCATATCCCAGAATGTCCATATCCCAAAATGTCTATATCCCAGAATGTCCATATCCCAAAATGTCTAAATCCCAGAATGTCCATATTCATCCCAGTTTCTATTTTACTATATTGAATCAAAATTAAGTATATGGTGGATTAAAAAACCAACTGTTACCAATAATTTTATTTAGTATTTTAATCGAAAGATCAGGAAAGTTATAGAATTATAATTTTGTTTGTAAAATAAAAAATGTTTAGTAAGTAGTTTCTAAATGATTAAGTAATTTTTTACATTCTGGGATTTGGACTTTCTGGGATATGGACATTCTGGGATATGTACAATTTGCACCCTCTGGACATTTGGACCTTTTGAACTTAAACGCAGGAAAGACAGACGCAGGCATCTGATTCCATTCCATTGCTGTACGAATAAGGAATGACGAAGAAAAACGATTAGTGCGGAGATATTGTTCCCTTTACCTACATTTTACAAAAAACCGTATTTAAATCGATTGAGCTATTTTGGAGATAAATGGGAACATTGGTTTTGCAATAAAGTTTAAATTACGGCGCCCCCTGGTGAGTAATCACCGTAACAGCTAACTACGAACCATAGCCAATGAAATATAAACATTTCATAGAAAACCGTATCTGAATCGGTTCAGCCGTTTTGGAGATAAAGGGAACAATGGTTTTGCAATCTTTACTAATATTATAAAGCTGAAGAGTTTGTTTGAACGCGCTAATCTCAGGAACTACTTATACAAATTGAAAAATTATTTTACTGTTGGATAGTCCATTTATCGAGGAAGGCTATAGGCTACTTTTTATTCTGATATTCCCACGGGATCGGGACTTATGCGGATGCGGGCTGCAAGGGGCAGCTAGTAAAATCTAAATTGCGGCACCCTCCGGTGAATAATCATCAGTCGTGTTAAAACTTCTAACCCGATTTTGATGAAATTTAGTATAAATATACATTGAATCCTTAAGAGGAATATAAGCTACATTTTATCCCGATATTTCCACCGCATCAGGACCGCCAAGGGTACAATGGAAACACGCAATTGTCCTGAAGGACCCACCTAACTTTCTTAGAATTCATTTTATAGTCACAGATTGTGTTTTATTGCTTTCTGTGGTTCAAGTTTGTGGACCATGCATCTCCTTAGGTTGAAAGCGGGGTGCGAGCTGAAGTGTTTTAGGACATGCAGCCATAATTTAGACTGCGTTTTTAACTAGAAAACAGTACATAGTATAAAACTAAAGTCGCTACCCGCTGTCTGTCCCTATGTATGCTTAGATCTTTAAAACTACGCAACGGATTTTGATGCGGTTTTTTTAATAGATATAATGATACAAAAGAAAGTTTTTTTGCATGAAATCACAATCACAATCTTGAAAACTAAGTTAGGATGTATGCCTTCGGAGAGGATTCTTGCTTCAAAAAACATTTTTTCTGTGTACGAACTTCGGAATAAAAGTCAAATTATTAACCACTAGACCACACCATCGTCACCTAGCAACAATCCTAGACAAAAGAATGCCACGTCATCAGCATCCTAAGGCCGCGTTTATCTCATATTACGAACATCTGCTGCTCAGGTGTGCTAACGCCCTTTGTTTTGTAATACTACCTTCTCTAGAACTATGAGTTCCTGGTACATTGATAACTTGATTAGTCAGTATTGTTTTTATTTTATTGATAGGAATTATGGAGTGGTTTGAGATATTTTATGACTAATTTTATACAATAATCTTCTATCATAACACTACATATTATAAAACAAAGTCGCTTCCAGCTGTCTGTCCCTTTTAAATCTTTTAAACTACGCAACGGATTTTGATGCGGTTTTTTATAGTTAGAGTAGTTCAAGAAGAACGTTTATACAGGATTATAGTTAGAGTAGTTCAAGAAGAACGTTTATACAGGTGTTTTTTTTTATGTGGGCCTTCAGGGCTAAACTATAAAAGATAGCAAAAAATGCTGAAAGGAGTTGCGCACCCGATTTTGACAAAAACTAAAACTGCATCATTAGATTTTTGAAAAAGTCATTACCCTAGCCAGGAATCGAACCTGTTGATTTTGCAAAAAAAAAAATCATATTTTTATACCAATCGATAGTGTTGCTCATAGATATTGATTCCTGGAAACAAATATAGTATCGCAAATCAAAGCAAATAGCTCTTTTTTGTAGTTTTCACAAATTTTCATCGTTCCGACTCTGGCAAAATAATAGCGTATGAACATAGAGGGCAAGATTTTTTTTTCTTTTTTTATTAAATTATGTTCTAAATTCTCTACATCACTTAAAATTTGTAAAAAAAAAACAGTTAATGTTTTTTGTGAAGAAGTTTGTTACGTCATAGCCATACCTCCTCACCACCTTTTTCAGGGACCGTAGGTATGAAAATTACAGAAGACTACAAAAATAGCTATTTCCTTTGATTTGTCATAGTACTATGTTTGTTTCCAGAAATTAATCTTTATTAGAAAAACTATCGATTAGTATAAAAATATAGAATGATTATTTTTTTGCAAAATCAACAGGTTCGATTCCTAGCTAGGGTAATTACTTTTTCAAAAATCTAATGATGCAGTTTTTTTGTCAAAATCGGGCACGCAACTCCTTTCAGCGTTTTTCGCTATCTCTTATACTTTAGGACATAGCCCTGAAGGCCCACATAAAAAAAATCACCCTGTATGTATAATATAGCCATGTGAAGCCGGGACGGGTCGCTAGTCACTACATAGTATAAAACAAAGTCGCTTTCTCTGTCCCTATGTATGCTTAAATCTTTAAAACTACGCAACGGATTTTGATGCGGTTTTTTTTAAAATATAGAGTGATTCAAGAGGAAGGTTTATATGTATAATACATGCATAATATAGCCGTGTGAAGCCGGGACGGGTCGCTAGTCAATAGATAAAACAAGTTCCCGCACCGTATTGAACTGTGTACAGTTTGAAGCAGTACGTGCTTCGGTGCCGAAAGCGAGGATCTTCCGCTCAATCAGCATAAATGACACAAATACATGGAGTTTGCAATATTAATTATATTTTTTGATTGTGGTTGCAGTTTTGTATCGGAATAGATTTTTAAGGTCAAGGTCTTAAGAGAAAAGGGTATACCGGCTTTCTCTCCGTACAAATTGTAGTCGACTGTTTCCTCCCTGGATATTGAAGCTAGAGCAAATATTTTTGTTGCATAAAACCTATAACTGCCATGACTATGCCCCTATTTTTTGTGTTTTTTTTATTTACTAATTATCATAGAAACAAAGAATAAAAAAATAAAATTTAAATTAAAAAAAAAAAGTTGCATGGTCATTATTGGTCATGGCAGTTATAAGTTTTATGCACCAAAAATATTTGCTCTAGTGTCATTATCCAGGGAGCAGTCAAAACAGTCGCCTACTTTTGTAATAGTTTGTATGGATAGAGCCTCCGGTACCCTTTCCTCTTAAACCCTACTACTTGGCCCAGACATATATCCCAATTTCTCCACGCCTTTAATTGGGTATGTAGGTGTATACATGTAAATATTTGTTTTTATTACTCATACTCCGAAAGTAGGTCTAGTCTGAAGAGCGTGTAGAAAATAAAACTTTCAGCCCTAGGGAAAATCGCTTTCACTGACAGCTGTCATGTCAAATTATGGCTTCGCACGGCTTGTGCAATGTGCGTGTACTCAGTATCAGTGTCATTACGCATTAGGAACTTCAAAAACCTAACCTCCTTGCTTTAAGTAACACCAAAGAATAACACTACATGTATGTAACCTCTTTGGTCTCAACCTTGGAAGAGGGTCAGGTAGTATGGAGTCTCTCATTTACTCTCATTGTTAGGAAGAATTTTATGTATTATTCGTAATGAAAAGCAGTGTTTACCTCGGGTGAAAAACTCATTAAGTCCCTCGAACTATTAACGCCCTCGCTACGCTCGGGCGCCAAACTCCGTCTCTCCGTCTCGGGACTTTTAATGAGTGACTTTCACACCTAGGGTAACAATGTACTATTTTTCAAGGTACATAAAGGCTACTTTTTATCCCAATATTCCCACGGGATCGGGACTTACGCGAGCAAAACCGCGAGTCTCTGCTAGTTTATTACCCATTATTCATATACTGAACAATAAAAACTCGATAGCTTAATTGCCAAAAACAATAGGGAACATGACACCCTCACTTTTTTAATGGCACTCGACAAAAAATAGTTGACATAAAAAAAAATTGGAGACTTCCGTCAATTAAGCTGAGAGGGTGAGTGGCTAAGGGTGAATCGGGGTAGGCAGTCGAGTGGGTTTCTCTAAAGAGCTGCTTTAATCTTAAACTGTAAGGAGTCAGCGCTGATTTTGTGTGAAAACCTAATTTTTTAGAGTTCAAAGGTAAAAAAGGAACCCACGAATCAAGAATATTTATTGAAAAACTGTGTACATAAGATGTCAAATCTAAGGTATAAGTTTGTCCATCCCGGACATACAATAATGAGTTACCTAGGTAACTTAATTTATACTAAACTAGCGACCCGCTCCGGCTTCGCACGGCTATATTATGCATGTATTATACATATAAACCTTCCTCTTGAATCACTCTATCTATTAAAAAAACCGCATCAAAATCCGTTGCGTAGTTTTAAAGATCTAAGCATACAAAGGGACATAGGGACGGCGAAAAGTGACTTTATTTTATACTATGTAGTGATACAAAACAATATATTGAGCTGCCATATCAAGCTCATGTATCTAGTAAATTATGTAATAAAACGAAAGAATGGACTAAAATTTGAATAATAAAACGGGAAACTTAACAATCATATTAATAATTGGAAACCTATGTGAAGTATACATCTAAATCAAAATATTCTTTAATACTATAGAACGTTTTAGAGATCAACCATTTTCTTAGCCTATAAAAAATTCTAATAGCGGAGACAAATGTACCTTTTTCATACATAACATTATTAATTTGATGATAGCAAATATTGTACTTATGTTTATTACGCAAGTTATCTAATCGATACGATTGTTATAAGATCGCTTTCTTGTCCGTCTGTCCGTCCCTGTGTCACCGCCGATTTTCCAAGAACGGGTGGACCTAGCAAGTTGAAATTCATACCAGAAACTGAGGTCTAAAGTCCCTAATAGGTGTGTTAAAATCAAGGTCCTGAGTGAACACGATAAACAACACGGCAAAATATTGTCGCGAAAACTAGTACGTAGGTACCGCTTTTTTTTCGTTCTTCTTGTCGAACGAAAAAAAAACGGTACCTGTGGTCTTATAAGGGTTCCTTTTTTTACCTTTGAGGTACGGAACCCTAAAAACGCTCTCTGCTTGAACCATTATTTAAAGCCACATTTAGCGCCATCTACCATCGACTAGCAGAACTAAAACGTCAAAACTTTCCCGTAAAGACTACTAGATGTCACTACCAGTACGTTTCTTACTATATTATTCTTTACAGAGTGGCATCTCTAACTGGATACGAGCCTCAAGATCTAATTGAGAAGACGTTGTACCACTATATTCACGTCACGGATGTCCTGCATATGAGATATTCACATTGTACATGTAAGTAAGCTCTAGTTAATTACTTCTAATTAGCTCTAGTGTGACCATTTGCCGATAGATGGCGTTGATTTCAATTAACTCTCTGGCATTGTCCATGAGTAAGCTCTAGTAGTTCGAATGTAGCCACTTGTCCATAGATGGCGTTAATTTCAATTAGCTCCGTACTGAGAAAGTTATTTAAGTTAAAGCTTCGCAATACGTCCGCTAGGGGCGCTTTTCAACTTTCCATACAATTTTCTCGTTTACGCAAACATTTCGAAATAAACTCGCGCTACGGTCTCTGACCATAGATTAATAATCGTCTATGGTCTGACTAGAGTCATTATCATCATAAAAAATCGAGATTTTAAGATCCCAAAGAAAATAAAGGGGTGTATTTTGGCACCTACAGAACGGTCCCCATTTTGGCACCTACAGAACGGTCCCCATTTTGGCACCTACAGAACGGTCCCCATTTTTTTAGTATACAGGGTTATTGGAAATTAATCGACACGGCGTTAAGGGCTTCTTCTGTGCACCTTAACAAACAACTTTTGTTCTAAGACTTTTGGAAATTCGAACATTTTTTTGAAAATTTTGAGGTTAGGTTTACCTGAAAATCAGCTGATCCTTACACGGAGAGGTCAGTAACCTTAAAATTTTACTTATTTTTTAAGTTTCATCTACTGTTCTTGTTGTGAATGACCTTTGTTTTAAAAAATCAGCTATTTTTCGAATTTACATAACCTCAAAATTTTCATTTTTTTTTTCGAATTTTCAAAAGTCGTAGAACAAAAGTTGATCGTTAAGGTGCACAGAAGAAGCCCTTAACGCCGTGTCAATTAATTTCCAATAACCCTGTATAGAAAATACAAACAAATGCCACGAATTTTAATATTGAGGCTAATATAATTAATATTGGACTTTGCCAGTGTCCATTCTTATCCATTAACAAATTCAAAACTTTTATAAAGCATAAATTGTGCGGTAAGGCATACTATGATACCTCTTCGTACCTTAATGATAAGAATCCATGGATGTGACTTTAATTGCTCCATTTCATATAATACCTTCAAATATTTGTAATATTGACCTTTGTGAACATGATCACATGGAAAAATAACCCCTCATTGGTGGGCGCATTCCGAAGGCACACATCCTAACTTAGTTTTTAAGACGATTCTAAGTGATCAATGTAAATATACATAAGCATCGAAATGAATAAAGAAATTTGAGTTTGACTTTATATAATTTTTGAAAAAAGTTATAATTTGTATTGTATGTTTCTAGTATTAACAAAAGGCCAAGTAACGTCACGGTACTACCGATTCCTGACGAAGTCCGGCGGGTGGGTGTGGATGCAGAGTTACGCCACGATCGTGCATAACTCACGGTCCTCGAGGCCACACTGCATCGTCTCAGTCAACTATGTACTCAGGTTGGTTTTTTTATTCTTCTTTTCGAGTCAGTGACTTTCGACCAGTCAAAGTTATCTACCTATATAAATTCTTTCTTTTGACATCTTCATATGCCGATAAGGCGAAACATTGTTGTGTGTGGTGTTGATTAAGATTATGTAGTTACAGCCGTAACTACATAATCTTAATCAACACCACTATTGTACCCATGTTTTATGAAATATATGAATATGAAAATCATTTTTCCTGCCCAATATTTACCCACTGCAACTGGCCGCTATCAGGTCTTCCAATGTGCAGGCATTAGGGCACAATGGGCATTAAAGTAGATGGATTATGGATTGCGGGGCTCCTTAGTCGCATTGCTCCTCAATCGGTGCAATATACCTCCATTTGCTCAAATTTTGTCTGCAATAGCCCACTTGAGTCCGGAATCGACTAAGTGACTGCGACTTTTTTAAACGCTTTACAAGGAAAAATGCATCCCCAAAATTTACAACCGCAATGAGACTCTGACTGCTTACTGGGTGTGATAACCGTTACGCCACGAGGTACTTAAGAGGAAAGGGTACCAGAGGCTATTTCCATACAAACTATTACAAACGTAGTCGACTGTTTTCTCCCTGGATAATGACACTAGAGCAAATATTTTTGGTGCATAAAACTTATAACTGCCATGACCATGTTCCTCTTTTAGTTTTTTTATTTATTTTTTTTTAATCTTAATTTCTATGATAATTTAAAAATGAAAAAAACCAAAACATAGGGGCATAGTCATGGCAGTTATAGGTTTTATGGCACAAAAATATTTGTGCTAGTATCATTATCCAGGGAGGAAACAGTCGACTACGTTTGTATGCCGCAGGTACCCTTTCACCTTAACTGCGTGGCGCACAAACTGCGGGACCGATGGCGATAAAACTTAAAATGCAGATAGCATTAGAATACAACATTGGTTACATATTATTTATCCTGATTTTTCAATGGGATTGATATTAACATAAGGCGCGGTTAATACATAATATAATAGCTAAACTCTACATTATAAAGAGGATATTTTTTTTGTTTGTAATAAATAGGCTCCGAAAATTAGTATGATGATATATTGATTCAATGGAAATAACATATGCTACTTTTTATCCCGACATTCCCACGGGATTGGGAGTTACGAAGGTAAAACCATGGAGCGCTGCTAGTATTTAATAATTTTCTCCTTTTGTTGACAGTGATATAGAAGAGAAACATGTAATACTAAACTTGGAACAAGGCCCTCCAAAGATACACGCCGAGCCAGCGCCGGCGCACAGGCAGGAGAAAATCACACATACACACAATGAAGAATTTAATGGAGATTCTACTGGTATGATATTCAATAAAAAAATCTCATCTGTCGCGAGAAAATCTGTCGTCTGTCGCGAGAACGGCTGAAAATGCTCACCCACAAAAGTGCCCAACGCGCCATAAGAAGTTTTCACTTCAAAAACTATCTAAAAACGAACTAAACTATGTAGACTAAACTACACTAATATAGGAAAGAAAAGGAAAGGAAAGATTTTTTGTTTGTTTTTAAGGGGTTCCGACCTTCAAAAGGTAAAAAAGGAACCCTCTAACAAAATAAGATTACTCTAGAACGAGTGGACCTAGTTATGTTTGTAACGAATAGGTTCCGAAACTACTGCACCGATTTTGATGAAACTTGGTATGAGGATACATTGATTCATTGGGAATACCATAGGCTACTTTTTATTCCGATATTCCTACAGGATCGGAAGTTACGCTGGTAAAACCGCACAGCGCTGTTAGTATTGGTTCCTATTTTGTAATAATTTTTACCTCTTCACCCCGCAGGAAGCTACACGTACCCAGAATATACAATCCCAGTGCTGCCAACATACGAACAAGAAGAGTACCAACAAAACGGCGCTTACCAAGAACTATTCTACAATGAAACCTTCACGGAACCGGAAATACCAAATTATCAATACCAACAAAATCAAAGGCCATTTTCAGCAAGTTCGAGCTCATGTTCATCCGCCGAAGGTTCAGAAGCGAATCAATATAATTATACGAATCTAATCTCTTTTTACGGGCAAAATCAAAATGGCCGCCAAGAGAACTTTGGCGGGAATTTCAACAAGATGGCGACGAGTCCTGCGGTGCAAGAAGGAGGTTACACGAGTGTTATTGTAGATAATACACAATTCCATCATCACGGTGGCGGTGTCAATGAATTTGTTCATTGATTATTAATTAATAAATAGTGGATAATTTTACATAGCTATTTAGCTCCACTGAGATTGTTATAACTAGAAAAGTCAGTTATAATGCCATGAGAAGCTATATTTGATTTGTGATAAATTATAGATCAGGGAATAATTTTGGGCAAAGCAAAGCCTTGT
This sequence comes from Idaea aversata, assembly GCA_907269075.1. Lineage (NCBI taxonomy): Eukaryota > Metazoa > Arthropoda > Insecta > Lepidoptera > Geometridae > Idaea > Idaea aversata. Next base: position 3,871,305 of record OU026112.1, on the reverse strand, counting down.
ATTAATTCAAACGAAAACCACTAGTATTTCGTTTGTTCGCCTAGTCGTGGTGATTTGTAAAGATATTTAAATCTGTAAATATTTATAAAAAAAGTCTGTTCTGAATCTCTTAAAATAATGAATAAACTAAACGCAGTTTATTCAATAAGTATGGTATCGTTAGTTTTTAATATGTTATTACTTTTATTTATATATTTTTTTAATTTAGTTCGTTTCTTGCCATTAGAAAGGTAAGTAAGCACATTTATTTACAAAATAAGAAGTTGGGGAGGGTTATCTTCGGTACCTTAAGTATGAAGACTGGCAGTCGCTTCAGTCTGTTTTTTTGGGCGGCCCCTTATGGTATGTATAGAGGATAAACAACAAATGCCAGCCTGCCTAGCACGAAGACCAAAACACGATACGATAAAGCGATATAACTACATCAACTCTCAAAATATGATAGATAAAGCCGCCATGTTGAATTTTTATTAGAAATTGCGATGAAAATTATGATAAAAATTCACATGGCAGTAACAATACATCGATTTAATAAGGCGTCGCAGTATAGAGATATCGATGAAAAATATTCGAAGAAACAAAATTCGATGAAAAGTTTTTCGCAGTGACGTAGGTATCCCGAAAACCTGACACCTTACGTGATTCTGTTTTATGGCATTAGTTGTTTGTATGAATGTCCTCCGTACATTACTATAGGTTTGAAAGATAGCCGCGTAACTAAAAAAAAAACAAAAATGGCGGACAATCAACTATGCCAAAATGTTACAACCCCATAAAATTGCTTGAAATCGAAATTATTAATTCAGTATTTTTATTTAAAAAAGGCTTTATAATATTTCTTAATAATAAAAGTTTAGCTTTTAACTGTAAATATTAAATTAATTCCTAGATATATTTTTTTTCTAGAATAAGAGATTTATTATCAAAATAGACAATAATTAGAAATTAAAAAAATAATATTTTAAATATAAGTTAAGCCAAAAATAATTTAGAATTGACTTGTATAAAATATACCTACTATACTTTTATGGATTTTGCAAAATTCCTGGGTCAAAATATGAAGCTTTTAAGGTGAAAAGGTACCGGCGCTCTCTCCATACAGACGAAGTCGACTGTTTTCTCCCTGGATAATGACACTAACACAAATATTTTTATTGCATAAAACCAATAACTGCCATGAATATGCCCCTATGTCTTGTTTTTTTTATTTTCTAACTATCATAGAAATTAAGATGAAAAAAAAACATTGGGGCATGGTCACAGCAGTAGTTTTATGCAACAAAAATATTTGCCCAAGTGTTATTCATGGAGAAAACAGTCGACTACGTTTGTATGGAGAGAGCGCCCGGTACCCTTTCCTCTTAAGAGGGGGTACGCGGGTTTTGTTTTCTCCATAAAAATGTAACATATCTACTTCCATCGATTATAATGCCCTAGAAACACTTCAGAGAAATGGTTTTTTTTATGATTTATACTAGCAAGCCGTTACGGGCTACTTCTGTGCACCTAAACAAACAACTTTTGTTCTACGACTTTTGGAAATTCGAAAAAAAAAAAAAACGAAAATTTTGAGGTTATGTAAATTCCAAAAACAGCAGATTTTTTAAAACAAAGGTCATTCAGACTAAGAACAGTAAATAAAACTTAAAAAATAAGTAAAATTTTAAGGTTAATGACCTCTCCGTGTAAGAAACAGCTGATTATCAGGTAAACCTAACCTCAAAAATAAAATTTGTCTAGAGTGTTTTAGGGCATTATTCGGAAAGAAAATAGGGGAATTTCATATGGAGAAAGATACGAGTAAATAATTTTGTATAAACATTGAGGTAGTAATAACGCCAGAAAGATTTTTATTTTGCAAAATATTTATTTGTGAATTAAGTGCCATGATGTAAGAGTTAGACTAGTCGGTTTTTTTGATATAAATGGCTAAAAATAATTATAACTTGCCTTTTTAAAACCCATTTGTTTTAAATACATTTTAATATTAAAAATTCCCATGAATTTTTATTATTTTTTGACGTGACAACGTTTTATAAATTGGTTTGCCGGGTGACACTTCAAGAAACTGCGTTACGCTCCGCTGACGTTATGCGCTCACAATGAGTGAGAGGCACGCGGGCATGGTTAGCCCGCCTAAGAGCGAGAGAGACAGACATAAAAAGTGAAAGGCACGCGTCCCTTCCACTCGAGCACAGTTATTGTCACGTAAAACTTTCGCCCGTATACTGACTTTACAGGCAACCAGTTTTTTTATGTGGTTTAGACCGGGCGCATACGTACGTCGGCTACATAATCGCAGTCCCCGGTAGAGTTCCAAAACTACTTTAAATAAATAAATAAATAAATATTTCAGGACATATTACACATCGCCATCCAGCCCCAAGCTAAGCAACTTAATGCTTGTGTTATGGGTGCCAGATAACGGATAAACTACTTATATACTTTTTATTTTTTTTGTAAATATATACATATACATATTATACATATAGGAAACACCCAGAACCAGAAACAAGAATTTATGGTCAGCATAAATACTTGTTCCCGGCGGGAATCGAACCCGCAACCTTCTGCGTCGCAGTCGGGTGTTCGCCCGACGCGCCACAGAGGTCGTCACTATTACTGGAATGTTTTCATTCTAATATTTTTGTTTGATGATGAGTTAGAAGACAAAAACTACTCAACTAAAGCAGGTGTCTAGAATCTTGCTTGTGTTGAAAACTTTCTTATAACAGCCGTTTGGGAGCTCTACGGTGGGTCTGCAATTATGCGTGCGGAATATTTTCCGTCCGGAAAAAACGCACGTGTGCGGTAGTCTTGTATAGATTTAAAGTATTCGAGCACCCGAATGCGATAACCGCATGCGGAAACCGTACGTGTGCACCCTGCCTTAAGAGGAAAGGGTACCGGGCGCTCTCTCCATACAAACGTAGTCGACTGTTTCCTCTCTGGATAATGAATGACACTAGAGCAAATATTTTTGTTGCATAAAACTTATAACTGCCATGACAATGCCCCTGTGTTTTAAATCTTAATTTCTATGATAATTAGAAAATGAAAAAAAAAAACATAGGGGCATAATCATGGCAGTTATAAGTTTTATGCAACAAAAATATTTGCCCTAGTGTCATTATTCAGGGAGGAAACAGTCGACTACATTTGTATGGAGAGAGCGTTTTTACCAAGTGCTAGATAGTGCAAGATAGCGAAAAATGCTGAAAGGAGTTGCGTGCCTGATTTTGACAAAAACTAAAACTGCATCATTAGATTTTTGAAAAACTCATTACCCTAGCCGGTAATCGATCCTGTTGATTTTGCAAAAAAATAATCACCTATATTTTTATACCAATCGATAGTGTTGCTGATAGAGATCAATTCCTGGAAACAAACATAGTCTGATAAATTAAAGGAAATTGCTCATTTTAGTAATCCTTGGAAACGCGCCCACCAATGAGAAGAAAGCACAACATACCATGGGTTTCTTTTAGCATGCATCTTTCGACATGCGCATGCGCCTCTATTGTCTTATTTTGTTTTACATGGAGTTGACACTAATGTGCGACGTGCTATATGCGATGCATCTTCGGCAAAGTCGTACCTTTACCAATTAGTTTGTTTTATATCAAAACTTGTACATAATATTATATAACTAAGTACCTATTACCTAGGCTTTTTATAAATACTTATCGTTTAAATGAGTTTTGTATTCTCTTAAAATAATATTTTTAAAGTGACATTTAGCGCCATCTAGCGTCGAGTAGACGAGACTATTTCATAAGTTCCGATCCCGTGGAAATATCAAAATGAAAAGTAGCCTAAAGCCTTCCTCGATAAATGGACTATCCAAAAAAAGAATTTTCAAATTCGAACCAGTAGTTCAGTAGCTTTATAATATACTATACTCTGAAGGTCGTGGGTTCGAATCCAGGCCGGCCGTGCACCAATGTATTTTTCTTAAGAAAAATTTATGTGCGCTAATTGACATTGCTCTTACGGTGAAGGAATACATCGTGATGAAACCCGCGGCTTAGTTGACTCCAGAAGTATTGACAAGTTCTCTCCTCTGGACATGGTCGACTAAGCTGAGAGGGTAGTAGGTGCTGGGCAAGCCTACTCCATCCTCACGCAAAAAGGACCCAATTAAAAAGGGTCTAATCGCGGAAAACAGCCCGTATACAAGTACAAGTACAATATACTAGCGCCCCCCCGGGCGTTACGCCCCGTAACGCCGGTCAGTACCCAGCTTTATACATATTATAAACCTTCCTCTTGAATCACTCTATCTATTTAAAAAAACCGCATCAAAATCCGTGGCGTAGTTTTAAAGATTTAAGCATACATAGGGAGATAGGGACATAGGGACAGAGAAAGCGACTTTGTTTTCTACTATGTAGTGAAGTATAGATTATAAAGAGATCCGAATATACTGGACCGAATTTGATGAAACTTGGTATGAGGATACATTGATCAATTTGGAAGTGTTATGTGCTGTTTTTTTATCCCGATATTCCCACGGGATCGGGAGTTACGCGTTAAAATATAATAAAATACTCAATACGCTACGTTTGATCAATAAACAACTCATAGAGGTAATTATAGTACACTGCGATACAAGTGTGGTAAATTGATCATTGCATAGGCGATATATGCCGAGATGCTATGATCAATCCACACGCGTATCGTACAACGTTCTTTATCACAGTTGCGAAAACGTTACGGTGGGCAGAGAATTTTGACCGTGGATTTTACATGATACGTTGGATTATGAGCCTAAAATCCGTTAAATAAGATCCACTTTATAAGCAACTGTGAAAGAAACTATTTATAATTTGGTTTTTTATATTATAAATGGCTTGCTACGTCACAAATACCTACTTTATATGATAATTATAGGAATATACTAATTGAACTTATAACCCGGTTCTGTATTTCGGATGAATGAACAAAAAACAAAAATGTGATATCTCAAACATAATCTATTTATTATATTGAATTAAATTGCATTATTCAATTTACTGCATTTTATTTTTTAACTAGCGACCCGCCCCAGCTTCGCACGGCTGTATTATGCATGTATTATATCTAAAAACCTTCCTCTTTATCACTCTATCTATTAAAAAAAACCGCATCAAAATCCGTTGCGTAGTTTTAAAGATTTAAGCAGTCAAAGGGAAATAGGGACAGATAAACCGACTTTGTTTTATACTATGTAGTGATAGTGATGATACCCAAAAAAAATGGTTGTTTGTGTAGTCTAGAAGAAGATAAAAGAAAGGGTACCCACACTCTCTCCATACAAATGTAATCGACTGTTTCCTCCCTGGATAATGACACTAGCACAAATATTTTTGTTGCATAAAAGCTATAACTGCCATGACTATGTCCCTATGTCTTGGTATTTTCATTTTCTAATTATCATAGAAATTAAGTTTAAAAAAAATACAAAAAAAAACATAGGGGCATGGTCATGTTTTCTCCCTGGATAGTAAAATACCTGATGAAAGGCTCAAGTTGAAAATGTGGGTCAAGGGATTAATGATATAATCTTTTATTGATTTTATAAAGGACGATGAACAACCATCCAGACCGGGAGCACTGTTGGATTTGAGGTCGTTTATCAGTCCACTTACTTCTGTGGGGTCAGTAGGAGTCAAAAATATGGATTCTGGAACCGAACGAGACGATTCGAATTCCGCCGCCAAAGAAGCTTGAGTGGAAGAAAGTTTGTCCAGTATTTTTGAAGCTAGAGTATTCCCAACGTTCGTAAAGTACTGGTTACACTTGTTTAAAGAATCAACAGTATTTTGTTCAATCTGGCACAGTTCAGTCGGAACATAGCGTTTACTGTTGAGGTGACAAATATCTTTGATCTTTTGCCAGAGTTTTTTGGGGTTATCTTTGTTGTTAGTAAGCTCACGGTTTTCGTAATCCGTTTTTAGCTTGTGTTGTAGATTATTCAGGAAATTACGGTATCTTTTGTATGTTGTATTGATAGTCTGGTTTGATGGATTACGTCTGGCTTCCATGTGCAGTCTGTCTCGATTTTTCTGACATCTAATCAAGCCCGGCGTAATCCATGGATGTATGACGAATTGAGAACGACTGAGCCTGATAGTTTTGGTGTTCTTGTGTATGATGGCCTCTAAAGTCTTTCTAAAAGCATTGCATGAGTCGTTAGTATTTTGCGAAGATAAAACTGCAGACCAGTCGACTGCTTCCAGTTCGGATATTACAGCACATACATCTACTCTGGTCCGCAGTCTCTTTCTACATGGTGGCTTTATTTTAGTGGTCATGCCCATAATGCAGATGTTGTGGTCCGTTATCCTAGACTTACATACAACACCAACAACTGGAGATAGGTTGTCAACAAAGAAATGGTCTAGGCACGTTCCAGACTCGTCTCGCGTCGGTTTTGTAATGGCAGGTAAAAGTTTATGACTGGATAAAATGCATTGATAATTTGAGCAATCTTCAGTCATTGGTTCACCCAGTAAATTGATGTTTACGTCACCGGTTAAGACAACTCTCTTATTTTTTATATTTTTTAATAGGAGGTCAAGTGACAACAAAAACGGATTTATGTTGGAAACGGACGGAGATCGATAAACACCAATTACGGATACTTCGTCGTTTAAACTAATTTCCAGACAATTACAATCATCACAGTCAGGTTCACTGACTGCTACATCCCATTTTTCATTGATGAAAGCAACAACCCCGCCGTTCTTGTTAATGTACTTATGGGTACGAAAGGATTTGTAACCTGGGATCTGATGAATAATAGAATTATCCGAGAGATGGCATTCACTGAGGATAATCAAGTCAATGTCTAGTTTCATTCTATTGAAGGTGACCATGAAAGCATCAAAGTTTTTAGAAATACTCCTAATATTGAATGATAGACATTTAAGGTCATAATTTGGGGTCACAATCTCGGCACAAGAGTCTACATAGTCGAGCGATGCACAGTTTATAGTAAGAGTATTATCTATATCTTCTGCCAGATCATCCATTAGATCGACAAATAATTACATGAAGAAGTAACATTACGAGGCAGATAGAAGATCGCTCGGCGATTGACGTATCGGAGACAAGGTAACATTTTATTTGTGTGCCTAAACGTGAGTGGGAAAAGATTTTTGCAAATTGTGGTTTGAGGAGTGTTTGTGATTTAAAGAGTGTTCGTGAGAAATGAGAAGGAGAGTCGAAAATACAATAGTTAAAATAAGAACTTCTAGGGTAGAGTAAAAACCGGAGACCTAAATTATTGCTTAGAAGTAACATCAGCGAGTCCATTGTCCTTGTGCAGCGCATCAAAGGCGATCTTGAGGTCCAGGTCGTGTTGGGAAGAGATGCGGATTGCTGGCTTTCCGTCGGAGCGACGAACAAAGATTGCTCCGTTTTGAACCCAGCAGTAACGATAGCCTTCGTTTCTTGCACGTTCTCTGGCTGCACGAAATAACTGACGGTTGTGTTTGGTCAACCGTTCATTGAAATAGACCTTACCGGGAGTTCCAGCAATAATGCCCTCGACTGCTATGTTCTTTCTTGTCCTAGCAGCGGTGATGATTTCATCTCGCTTACGGCGACGTAAAAGCCTAACTACGATTGGGCGAGGCATCTTGTTTGTCTCCGGAGATGCTTTTTGGAGCCTGGGTCCTACTCGTCTCACGTCGTCGATGTCATCCTCCGTAATGCCCACTCCCAGTTTCTTGACCGCCAGCATGGTTAGATGGCCAGCATTGTCGCTGTTAGTCTCTGGTATTCCGATGATTTCTAATTCATTCCTTAGGGATTCCTGTTCCCGTTGGCCAATAGTTTGACAAAGAATGTCCACTGTCGTTCGCAATTCCATAATTTCTCTTTCGGCGGTCTCTAGTTTTTTAGAGTGATCGCTCAACGAGTTATTGAGCAGTTGTTGATATAAAGTAATTTGCTCCTTCAGACTGTAATTGTTTTGCTTGATTTCCAGGATTTCTTGTCTTAATGAACGGATCTCCTCAAGCAGAATATGTACGTCTCCTTTATTCAGTTTGTCTTCTACAACGATTGGGGAACTGCGATTGAATGGTTGGGAGGCCTCGCTCGGTTTGACTACAGGACCCAGCTGAGTGCCTCTCTTTGTGTTGACGAAATTACCGGTTTTGGTGTAGGTGTCATTTAAAGCGCCTCTGGGGGCGGGGGACAGCGGAGTTGATGAATTGTCACCTTTTGGCCGCGCACTGTGAAAAAGGGAGGCAAAGTTTGTATGGGACAACGTGATTCCTTGGTCCAATCCTATTAGAACCATTTTAGACTTCTACGCGGACGAAGCCGCGGGTAGCCTCGACTTTCATTCTGAAGGTCGTGGGTTCGAATCCAGGCCGGCCGTGCACCAATGTATTTTTCTTAAGAAAAATTTATGTGCGCTAATTGACATTGCTCTTACGGTGAAGGAAAACATCGTGATGAAACCCGCGGCTTAGTTGGCTCCAGAAGTATTGACAAGTTCTCTCCTCTCGACATGGTCGACTAAGCTGAGAGGGTATTAAGTGCTGGGCAAGCCTACTCCATCCTCACGCAAAAAGGACCCAATTAAAAAGGGTCTAATCGCGGAAAACAGCCTGTATACAAGTACAACATGGTGCATGGTCTAGGTCTAGGAGGCTCACAGCTAAGCGACGCTCGCTGATCGTTGACGGTCGTGCGGGTTAAGCGACGCCTGGCGCGGTCATTACTTCGATGGGTGGCCAATTAGTAGTGTAGCAATGTTTTCGTGAGCCCCTCCGTGCTCCGGAAGGCACGTTAAGTCGTTGGTCCCGGTTGCTACCTCTAGTAGCAGTCGTTAGAGGCCTTAAGAGGAAAGGGTACCGGGGGCTGTCTCCATACAAACTATTACAAACGTAGTCGATTGTTTCCTCCCTGGATAATAGAGCAAATATTTTTGGTGCATAAAACTTATAACTGCCATGACCATGCCCCTATTTTTAGTTTTATTTAATTTTTTTTATCTTAATTTCTATGATAATTAGAAAATGAAAAAAACCAAAACATAGGGGCACAGTTATGGCAGTTATAGGTTTTATGGCACAAAAATATTTGTGCTAGTGTCATTATCCAGGGAGGAAACAGTCGACTACGTTTGTATGGAGAGAGCCCCCGGTACCCTTTCCTGTTAAGGCGATCTGAAAACTCTAACAATAGGTGAGCCATACCACTATACGAGAAGATGAAGAAGTTCTAGGTCTAATAGCTAGAGTCTAGTATATAAATAAAAGAGTATATAATAATGTTGTAATATATATATATGTATTTAGTCAAGTTCGAACTCAATGATATCACCTAGATCGATATCCCCGTCTGTATCGCTGCTGTTGTTGTCAGCCGCGCGAGCACCCTGGAACAATAAATAATACATTTTATAGTACACTAGCGACCCGCCCCGGCTTCGCACGGCTGTATTATGCATGTATTATATCTAAAAACCTTCCTCTTTATCACTCTATCTATTAAAAAAAACCGCATCAAAATCCGTTGCGTAGTTTTAAAGATCTAAGCATACAAAGGGACATAGGGACATAGGGACGGCGAAAAGTGACTTTATTTTATACTATGGAGTGATTTTACACAACGCCATCTAGCCCCAAGGTAAGCAACTAGGCTTTGACGACCCAGTTGGCACAATGGTCACCATGCCGGACTGCCAAACACAGCGTTTGCGGGTTCGATTCCCGCCTCAGACAAGTATTTAAGCTTAGATATTTATCTGTGGTCTGGTTGTTTCTATGTATTATAAGTATATATTTACAAATGTATATAAGTAGTATATCCGTTGTCTAGTACCCATAACACAAGTGTAGTTACTTAGCTTGGGGCTAGATGGCGATGTGTGGAGTGTCCTGCAATATTTATTTATGTCAGTGACAAAACGATAACGAATTTAGGAAGTCAACAATACAGTGCTTTATTTGATGTATACGTCAGTGCGCCGCCATCTTGTTTACCGTTTTGTGTCTATAAATAGAAATAAAATGACGGAACGTTGTTCATTCTGTCGCAGTAGCTTCATGATGCCTGAACTTTTAATGGTCGCACAATTTATTTGTGTTAATTAGTTTAATACCTTTAAATAGTAGATTAGGCGTTGTAGTAAAATAACGCTGATGGGTATGTAATTTATGTAATTACTAGCTGCGCCCCGCGGTTTCACCCGTGAAAGTCCCGATCCCTTGGGAATATCGGGATAAAAAGTAGCCTATGTTCAGGTCTCTAAATATCTAGATACCGAGTTTCATCGCATACGATTCAGTAGTTTTTGCGTGAAGGAGTAACAAACATACATACACACACACAAACTTTCACATTTATAATATTAGTAGGATAGTAGGAAGTAGGAAAATGTGTTCTGATGATAAGTGCCTTCAGATTTACGTAACCTACGCTTAGATTTTGGCTAAAGTAGCTAAATCTTTTATATTAATTTACCCGTCTCCTAGTCCTCATTCTCCGAGGTGGATCCCTGTTATCCCGATCGTTGTTATCCTCCCCGGACGAGTCTCCAGACGAGCCACCGTCTAGACCCATCACTGCGTCACGGAGCAGGCTCGCCGCTACTGGACAAACACATTAACACATTAAATACCTGTATTTAAACTCATTAAAACATATAAAAGTCATTAAAACATATAAAACTCATTAAAACATATAAAAGTCATGAAAAGTCATTAAACCATATAAAATTCGTTAAAAGTCATCAAAACGTATAAAACTCATTAAAACATATAAAAGTCATGAAAAGTCATTAAACCATATAAAATTCGTTAAAAGTCATTAAAACGTATAAAACTCATTAAAACATATAAAACTCATGAAAAGTCATTAAACCATATAAAATTCGTTAAAAGTCATTAAAACGTATAAAACTCATTAAAACATATGAAACTCATTAAAACAAAAAAAGTATGTCTGCGCCTCTACTTATTATTATAAAAAACTAGCAGCGTTTTGCGGTTTCCCCCTCGTTACTCCCGATCCCGTGGGAGTATCGGAAGCTAAAAAGTCTATGTCATTCCCAATGAATCAATGTATCCTCATACTAAGTTTCATCAAAATCGGTCCAGTAGTTGCGAAGCCAATTCCGTATAAACAAAAAAACAAGCAAATATTACCTCTTTATACTATTAGTACATAGAATATCGGAAGCTAAAAGTAGCCTATGTTATTCCCAATGAATCAATGTATCCTCATACCAAGTTTCATCAAAGTCGGTCCAGTAGTTTCGAAGCCAATTCGTTACAAACAAAAAAAAATCCTCTTTATACTATTAGTATAGATTATGTGACTACGGTATACTCACAATCATCATCATTATCGGAACCGGAATCTGAACCGTCATCGTTCTCGGAGCCGCCCGCTAAGTCCTCCTCTTCATCTTCCTCCTGAACAAACGTCAAATAAAACTCATTAAAACACATAAAAAACACATTAAATTAAAAAAAAACTCATTAAATTCCCTAAAAACTAATTTCTTTTTCTTCGTATCGATAGCACAAATTAAAGGGGGGTATTGATGAGGCAGGGTCAGATCCGCCCACTCCAATGAGCTGCCAGGTCCCTGGCGTTGTTATTAGCTGACATCAGGTCAGCCAATGTACAGCTATTAGGATTGGAGGGGCAGGTCAAGAGGTGAACCATAGTTTGCTCGGGGGCCCCGCAGTCGCATCGAACCCGGCACGGATCGATCATGCCCCATCTTCCCAGGTTCGCCCTGCAGCGACCAACCTGAGTCCTTAGTCTGTTGAGTGACTTCCACACTGTGAAAGGCAAGTCATGACCAGCGGGAAGAGTCTCTGCAGGGTCCAGGAAATGTGGAGGAGGGGCATACTTTCACTCATTCAATTACATGAACCCTCATTAAATTACACAATAAACTCATTAGATAACATAAAAACTCATTAAATTACACAAAAAACTCATTAAATTATGGTCTGGTTGTTTCTATGTATTATAAGTATATATTTACAAAAGAAAAGTATATAAGTAGTATATCCGTTGTCTAGCACCCATAACACAAGTGTAGTTACTAAGCTTGGGGCTAGATGGCGATGTGTGGAATGTCCTGCAATATTTATTTTATTTTTAATTATTTTTTAACTCACAGCGTCGTCATCGTGGTCCCTCTTCCTGCCAACGTCGTACACTTTGACGCACGATTCCTGCATCTGCTCGAAGTCTCCCATGTTCTCGACAAGTGATATTTGCGTGCCGTAACGGGAGACGCCCAGGGAGTAGATGTTGCGTTTCACGTCTATCGTTGCTGTGGATTTCAATAATTTAAAAAATAATATTAGGCAAAGATTTTATCATAACTTACTAGCTGCGCTCCGCGGTTTCACCCGCGTAACTCCCGATCCCGTGGGAATATCGGGATAAAAAGTAGCCTATAACCTTCCTCGATAAATGGACTATCCAACACAAAAAGAATTTTTCAATTCGAACCAGCAGTTCCTGAGATTAGCGCGTTCAAACAAACAAACTCTTCAGCTTTATAATATTTTAAATAAGTAAAATATCTAGGTAAATTAAATTAACGTGTCGCGGGTCACTTTAACTATCTTTTTTCACTTGTTGTTGCCCGGTAATATAAATAATTAAAAAAAAATATAAATATTGCAGGACATTCCACACATCGCCATCTAGCCCCAAGCTAAGTAACTACACTTGTGTTATGGGTGCTAGACAACGGATATACTACTTATATACATTTGTAAATATATACTTATAATACAAAGAAACAACCAGACCACAGACAAATATCTAAGCATAAATACTTGTCTGAGGCGGGAATCGAACCCGCAACCCTGTTTGGCAGTCCGGCATGGTAATGAATGGATAAGCGGGCATCTACAGATAGAGGACACTGTGCCGGTTCAAAAAAATGAAAGTTATGCTCCATGAAAGTCTCTCGGAATCCGAGACATCCGCATTTTTTTTAAATTTTGAAAATTTCACTCCTGTATGTTTTTTGATGCCAAAACTGCAAATGAAGGAATAATTCCAATCTGTTTTTGGATAGTATTCCAGGATAAATGTACTAAATCAAACTAAAAAAAAGCGCGTGAGAAGTTATACTTCTTTGGCATTATAAAAAAAAAAAAAAAAAAAAAAAAAAAAAAAAAAAAAACTTGTCCGACAAAAAACTCGTCCGACAAAAAACTCGTCTGACAAAATACTCGTCCGACAAAAAACTCTGGACTGGAAAAGGATTGTCAACACAATCAATAAAGTTCAATTTAGATTTAAACAACTTCTCCCGTGAGAATTTTGTGTGACGCTTTTGTAAAATTTCACTCTCATCATTTTTTCATAACGCGCCTAAAGAAGTATAACTTCAAAAAATATATATATTTAATTGGTGTCATGCAGTGCATTAGGTACATCACTTTGAAACGTCTTAAAAATTAAGTTAGGATGTGTGCCTTCGGAACGCGCCCACCAATGAGAAGGCACAAGAAACTCATGAGTTTGTTTTGTGATCATGCTCACTATGGTTAAGATTACAAATAACTTTTTTTTTATATTTGAAGGTATTATTTGAAATGGAGCAATTAAGGTGAAAGGGTACCTGCGCGCTCTCCATACAAACGTAGTCGACTGTTTCCTCCCTGGATAATGACACTAGCACAAATATTTTTGTGCCATAAAACCTATAACTGCCATGACTATGCCCCTATGTTTCATGTTTTGGTTTTTTTCATTTTGTAATTATCATAGAAATAAAAATTTAAAAAATTACAAAGTTACAAAAAATAATGGTCATGCATGGTCATGGCAGTTATAAGTTTTATGCACAAAAAATATTTGCTCTAGTATCATTATCCAGGGAGGAAACAGTCGACTACGTTTGTATGGAGAAAGCCCCCGATACCCTTTCCTCTTAAAGTCACATCCATGGGTTCTTATCATTAAGGTACGACGAAGTAGCATTATAGTACGCCTTACCGCACGATTTATGCGTTTTAAAAATTTTTAACCTGTTAAACGACCCGGAAAATAAACGGAAATAAGAATATTGATTGCATAAATTATGAAGTCAGCTGATAATGCCGCGGCTGCAGCTACTTATTGGGCTGGATACTGTATATAGCATTATAATAATATTAATAAAAAAAAAAATCAAATACAAAAACAAAAAAAATTAAAAACAAAAAAAAAAAACAAAAAAAAAATTTGGTTTAACGGAATCGACACGAAAAGAAGAAGCTGCATAATTGCAGCCCCCGGTAGAGTTCTAAAATTACTATTATTGGAATGTTTTCATTCTAATAATTTTTGTTTGATAAATTGATATATAATAGAAGACTTTAAACTTCAACTAAAGCAGTAGATCAACCGCGATTCATGCGTCGGCATCGGCATCGTTTTCATTTTGACAGCCAACGGCGAACAGCTGATCATTTCGTACCGCGCTAATGCCATACCGACGCATCGATTACGACGGACGATAACGATGCCTACGGGAACGAATGATACGAGATTTTTGACAGTAAAAGCCATGTAAAAGCTACCGCAGTCGAGTTTTAAGCCGACGGCGTTGGCATCGTTTTGTTGATTAACTGTCAAATGAAAACGACGGTGATTGAGGCGTCGTTTTCATGCGTCGACTTCGTTTTATTTTCCCTAAATATAATAAAATAGTGAATATCGAACGCCGGGGGATTGTGCGATCGTTAGCTTAAGGTTCTTGCTACCACACACAAAATTTGTGCATCATTTTCGACTCACAACGGCGAATTTTGTTAGTTTGTGTGCGGATATACTTAATTCCGCTTTTGCCCGCTAATGAGAGAAGCAATGGGATTAAACCCGAAATCAAGGTACGTGTATAACACGAATGATGAATTTAATTAGCTAATCAGCTGTGTTTTTCATAGTGGGATATTTTTTTAACCTCACTCCTTATTTACAGATACCTACCTACTGCATTAAACTTTTACGCACTAGTAGCTACAGAGAGGTCTAGGAGCTAATGATGTGATTCACCTCAGCCAGCAGGCAACCTTCGAATGCTTGCAGGATGTGACGGAGGCACTGAACAATCCTGCAATTTTGAGGAAACAAGTTTCCACGTTCCCAAAGCCAACAAGTTTCTGTAGCAAGAAGGTAATTTGATTCTTAGTTTTGTTGGGTGATTACTAAAACACTAGGTAGGTACTTATAGTTACTATTCTAATACTAAATTACTTTTACTTAGATCCAATGACAGACGGTGTGCTTGGTTGCATTGACGGGACACATGTGGATTCACATGTCTATTGTAAAGCCAAGAGATGTGAGGAGGCCTTCTACAACAGAAAAGGATATCATTCCCTTAATGTAGGTAGGTACCTGTGGTAAGATATTACTTACATTATTTATTCAAATTAATATTAGCATCCTCAACATTTGTTTGTCCCGGGAAAACTAATATTCAAGGTAAACCACTGTATCTAAAAATTTGTTGAAGAAGATGGGTAACAAAAGGGTTTTCAAAAGATTCTCATGGGAATGGGAAGACCGAAAATCAAAAACTAGTTTATTATTTTAAGTATGTTAGTCTTTTAAGATAGGTATTTGTTTTAGGTAGCATACAGTGATAATTATAACTATTCTATAGCTATGTTTGTTATGGTGTGAAAAGATGTGTAAGTAATTACAACAATTAAATTACAGGTGACTCGGGCTGTGCTCAGTGTCCATGGATTGATGATTTCCATTCTCCATTGTGAGCCAAATTCACCAGAGGGACATAGTAGAGAGTCCATGTGTGCACTACACGATTATTCTACACCAATTTTTTTAAATTTTAATTTTATTAAGTATAAAGAGTAAAGATTTTTTTGTTTGAATTAGAATAAATAAGCAAATATGTAATCTAAAATAATAAATACCTACCATGCATAGAAGATGTATTTGTTAAATAAAATAACCATTAAAGATTTTTTTTAACGAATAGGCTCCAAAACTACTGGATCGATTTTGATAAAACTTTGTATGAGGATACATTGATTAATTGGAAATAACATAGGCTACTACCTATTCGACGACCCAGTTGGCACAATGGTCACCATGCCGGACTGCCAAACACAGGGTTGCGGGTTCGATTCCCGCCTCAGACAAGTATTTATGCTTAGATATTTGTCTGTGGTCTGGTTGTTTCTATGTATTATATGTATATATTTACAAAAGAAAAGTAATATAAGTAGTATATCCGTTGTCTAGCACCCATAACACAAGTCTAGTTACTTAGCTTGGGGCTAGATGGCGATGTGTGGAATGTTCTGCAATATTTATTTATTTATTATTTATTTATTTTGAAACCGTCTTAGATAAAACACATTTTTAACATATTTTGTTTATTTTAACATTTGTTTGTACTACATTAATTAGAAATTGCAATAAATAAGTGAAAATAAATGTAAATTGCAATGTCGATACAAATAATATTAAAATTAAATATCACAATGTTTTTCCTTATTTGACTATGTTCAATTTGTAAGATCTTTTATCAGAGTAACATGTTTGGCCAACTCTCCACTCTTTGGCGAAAGGCAGCTGTAACCGCCTTGATGGCCGCCAGTTCGAAGCCGACAGTTTCGAGCGCTGCCGCTATATGCGCTATTGCACGCCCATCGCTTCCATCGCCGCTCGTCGAAGGCGAGGCGATGCTGCTTCGCTGCCTATTGCGATATTTCTACTGGGGCTAGAACAAAATATACGTAGTGTAAACAATAAATAGCGTCCTGTTTTTACCCTTTGGGTACGGAACCCTAAAAAAAGCAATCATTACACAAAAGTCTGTCTACATGCATTACTGTGCAAAGGGTTTGGATGAAGTTGTTCACAGCAATTATTATTGTCTACACTTGATGAATGTTGCCCTGTCACAAAGATCTTCTAATGTATACTAAGTATGTACAGTATGGGTCATAAGTAAATGATCAGTTTGCTACAATAATACTATCAACAAGTATTGGAGTTACGACCTTCTTTTAATAGACGTTACACACAAACTTAAATACATACTTACTTGAATTAAAAGTACTCAGTGTGATTATTATTTTCAACATGTTAGTTATGTCTTTAGTTGGCCGAGAGGTATAAGCCGGCACCCGCTACACCAACCGACGTGGGTTCGATCCACAGGTTACGTTATAATATTCAAATAGTGCTGCTTGTAAACGTTACGGTGGGCAGAGACTTTTGACCGTGGATTGTACATAGTTGGTTATGCAATGATGAACTTATGAAATGCAATAACTGCTTTATACTATAGTACCTAGAGTATCTACCCACATATTTATAAATTATTTGTCCACTTTGTTTATTTGACAAAAGAAGAGTGAAAATATATACATTCCCACTGCAGGGACACTGGCCTCCTCTCTGACAGAGGGATATATTATGTAATTAAATTATTAATACATGTAATTAAAATAAGCCTCACTTGATTTTCAACTGGCCTTTCGCCATTTCACCGCCGCGCCGGCGCCGGCGCAGGTAAGGCCGCAGTTGGAGATTCTAAAAACATAAAAATTTTCTATTTATTAATTTGTTAAATTTTAAATTAACATGCGCCTCTAAATGTCCTACCAAGAAAAGAGGATGGCTTTTCGTTACTTCATATCATTGTGTATTACTACTAGCTGTTGTCCGCGACTTCGTCTGCATAGGGTTTGAATTTTTCAAAATCCTTTCTTATCGGATGCCATAAATGAAAAGTTTATAATAATAATAAATGTTTACTCTGGAAACTTTAGTTACTTACAGTCTTTACTTACTTTTAACCCAGCAATAATAAAAAAATGTGATTGAAACATACCTTGGACTGGACCTCTGCTCGTAGATGGCTGGGGTCGGGGGGGAGAGTGTAGAGTTCCACCTCAGTCTGACTATCCACATTGGCCAGGGTAGGTTGTGGGACTTCGTCAAGCTATAAATAGATGGGAAATATACATTTCATATTTTTTCATAAATAAATCTCATGATAGACAATACTAGTAAATGAGTGCAGTGAAGGCGGGCACATCCTGCCTTTATTTTCCAAAATCCATTATCAATCAGCGAGCGAGCACCTATAGCTCAACACCTACTAACAAACAGCAAATGCTGATAACAATGGTACCTACTCTATGTTGGAAACAACTTGATATTTAAACTCTTAAGTTAGTTGTATGTTTCTTACTCTGTTGATAGATTAGTTAAGTTAGTGCTTAGTTACTTATCGCTTGAGCTCAGTGGCGTGCATTAAGAATGGCCAGCAGTGGACGTTGATAGGCTGATATTGATGGTTAAATGACATGTTATTATAGTTAATAATGTTTTAAAGAAATACAACAGGGATACATCTAATACATAGTTAATTTGGATAAACTTACCTCGCGCCACTGAGCGCCCGTGTTAGACGTTCCCGTTCCTTCGCCATTGAGTAAGACTGCCAGCTACTCTCACAGCGGCTCTAGCTTGGACGTAGCGATGGCTTGGCTTCCATAAATCCGACCTTAATCGTCATTTGCTGACAATAATAGGTAATAATGTAAGTAGCTAGCGTACTTTGCTGGTCGCTTATTTTTCTAGCTACTGGCATCAACATAAAACATAGGAATGAAGTCAATACAATGTATTGTAAAGTATACCTTCGCGACACACTCACTTACTGTGTTTACTAATATTATCTTTTCGAAAAGAAAGTAAAAAGAATTTATTTTCTTTCAACAACGAAACTTGAAATGTCAACATACAATTTTACGTTCCGTTACAGACACGCATATTTCATCAATCTAATGAAATATATTCTAAAATGATTCTAAACACGTCAAGTTGCAAGTAATTTACATTTCTTATCAAACAATACTAACAATTATCTTTTTTAAACCTTTTAATTTTAATTAAAAAAAAAACAATTTGTTTTTGTCGAAATGTTTTATTTTGTAAGGTTTGTTGCGTAAATCGAACCGGAAAACGACGGCAATATTTCATTCACTCAGATTACGACGGGTTCAATTACGACGTTCTTTTAACAGCGCGGTACCAAATTTAAACACGATGGCAACGGGCATTGTCTTCCGAAACCAACGTGGGTTTGAAACCTATGCTTAGATGGCGGTTGGGCTCCTGGTGTCTAGAATCTTGCTTGTGTTGAAAACTTTCTTATAACAGCCGTTTTGGAGCTCTACGGTGGGTCTGCAATTATCCAGCCGACCGTACAATGTATGGTAGGTAGTTTTAAAATCTATACTAATATTATAAAGCTGAAGAGTTTGTTTGTTTGAACATGCTAATCTCAGCCTGCCTAGCATGAAGACCAAAACACGACACGATAAAGCGATATAACTACATCAACTCTCAAAATATGATAGATAAAAGCCGCCATGTTGAATTTTTATCATAATTTGTATCGCAATTTGTAATAAAAATTCAACATAATTTGTATCGCAACTTATAATAAAAATTCAACATGGCGGCTTTATCTATCATATTTTGAGAGTTGATGTAGTTATATCGCTTTATCGTATCGTGTTTTGGTCTTCATGCTAGGCAGGCAGGAACTACTGGTTCTTTAGTTGAGTCCTAACAGAAAACAGCCCATATACAACGTACAAATAGCACATACCTATACTAGAATAATCATAAGCGTCTAAAGTTTTGAAGCTGGTATCGAATTGGCTACGTTCCTCCGCATCTTGATCGCTACACACTGCGTATAGTGCTGTACACGTTGGATTGAATATCACCTGAAAACATACATCTTTTATTAACAACTAGCTGCGTCCGCGGTTTCATCCACGTAAGTCCCGATCCCGTGGGAATATCGGGATAAAAGGTCCCAGCTAGGTATCTAGATATCAGGGGGCCTAAGTCTGCTAACACAATTGTGTTACAATAGTGTGTCGATATAATCGTAAAAGAAATTTAACGTCAAAAATATGACATTACATGTCAAATTGGTATTCTCCTAACGTTGACTATTCTATCGAGACACCACTGACTCACTTTTGTGTTCTGCTCTACAATCGTGGCTTAATGGAATCTCGATAGTTGTCAAAACGGTATATTGCTTAGCAACATATACCATGTTGCTAGGCAACACCTGCAAGGTAAATATTACCATAACATTGAGACTCCATAGTGATTATATTGCGATGTTATTAAAACTTTAGCAGAATACCAAATAAAGTCACAATATCGATATAATATCAATAGAGTCTCGTTATAATGACAATGGTTGGCCAAATAGCAGAATAAGGCCCCTGGTCTCCAGCTATCTAGATACCGAGTTTCATCGGAATCGGTCCAGTAGTTTATACGTGAAGGAGTAATAAAAATAAACATACATACATACACACAAACTTTCACATTTATATTAGTAGGAAGCCCAGGCAATATAATTATTTCTGTAGTTATAAACCGGTTAATATCGTTCATTAACCGGTTAAATTCCGTTCCTCACATAACCGGTTAATTGTTTGAACGGTTATGATGCTGACCGAAATGATATCGGTAACCGGTTAATACAGAGAACGGAACGCTAGCCGATATTAAAAGCTGAATTAACCGGTTAAACTCAGAAATTAATTTTGCTCGCTTAATCGGTTATTATTTATAGGTAAACCGGTTTCGGGTGTAAAACCGGTTTTAAGCTTAACCGGTTAAAAACCGATAACCGAAACCTTTAACCGAAATTGATTCAGCTCGGGGTCAATGACCGAAACCGGTTTTAAAAATTAACCGGTTTCCGTTCCCTGGTTATAATCACATTGCATTCTCATATTGGTCATGGTCATTAGACCATGTGTGAGTGATTACACTACATAGTATAAAACAAAGTCGCTTTCTCTGTCCCTATATCCCTTTGTATGCTTAAATCTTTAAAACTACGCAACGGATTTTGATGCGGTTTTTTAATAGATAGAGTGATCAAGAGGAAGGTTTATATGTATAATACATGCATAATATAGCCGTGCGAAGCCGGGGCGGGTCGCTAGTTGGTATAATAATACAATTAATCACTTGGTTCATAACATATACAGTTATTGGGAGTGACTCATGTTTTTAAGTACCTACCTCTGATTTATCTAACGTAGGCACTGTCCTCAGTAAATGAAACGTTCTTAGATCCCATACTTCAGTATTTGATATCACCTGAAACAATTACAAACATATTGTTTTTTTAACGGATATATTCGCGTTTTTTATTTTTGTTTTAAACCTGACGTTTCGGGAACTTTGCAGATCCCATGGTCACAGGCAGACTGAGATGACATTCGTCTTACAAAAAATATTATACCGTCTACTTGAAATTAATAAAAAGGTTTCATCTAACGCAGAATTGACTAACGATGTCTCGAGGTATTGCAGCTGTTGCTTGAGACCTAACCAAATGAAGAACTGGATCCCAAACCGGTGGTACTCTCCGGTAAACCGGTAAATATACATAATTATGGGTTCAAACCGCGAAAACCATAGAAAATACTAAATAACATACATATTGAGTAATAAAATTTTTTTATACCTAACGAGATCGCGACCAGTTTTAGTAAAAACTAGCGCTTGCTCGCGACTTGGTTCAGATCTCTACGATCAGCGGTTTAGGCTGTGCGTTGATCCGTCAGTCAGGACAGAGCATTTTATATGTATAGATAGTTAAATAATAAATAAATATTGCAGGACATTCCACACATCGCCATCTAGCCCCAAGCTAAGTAACTTGTGTTATGGGTGCTAGACAACGGATATACTACTTATATACTTTTCTTTTGTAAATAATACATAGAAACAACCAGACCACAGACAAATATTTAAGCAGAAATACATGTCTGTAGGCGGGAATCGAACCCGCAGCCCTGTGTTTGGCAGTCAGCCATGGTGGCCATTGTGCCAACTGGGTCGTCGTCAGTTGAAAGAGTGAGTTACCTCTAATCCGTTAGGATGGAAGACTCCGCTATGTGTTTGATTCAGTTTGTCGAACTTGTGTATTTCTTTACCGGTATTCACATCCCATAGGACACCATCTGTAAAAAAAAACAGGTGAATATGGTCCATATTAATTAATAAAAATAAAAAAGGGCAGTTTCCAATTGAAGGGTTTCAAAATGACGTATGGCGCTGAATAATTAGTACAAACTAAATTCTAGCTAAATCTTTACATAGTGTAAAACAAATTCACTTTTTCTGTCTGTCCCCATATATGCTTAGATCTTTAAAACTACGCAACGGATTTTGATGCAGTTTTATTAAATAGATGGGAGTGTTTCAAGAGGAAGGTTTATATGTATATAAACCTTCCTCTCCATCCAGGGCATAGTCATGGCAGTTATAAGTTTTATGCAACAAAAATATTTGCTCCAGTGTCATTATCCAGGGAGCAAACAGTCGTCTACGTTTGTATGGAGAGAGCGCCGGTACCCTTTCCTCTTAAATCTTATCCCTTTTTACACGACTGTGAGTTAATAAATTACAACTTGATCGTATTTGACCGCCCACTAACCACTTTAACTAGTTATTTAATTTAAACATAATTTCCAGGGAGCAAACAGTCGTCTACGTTTGTATGGAGAGAGCGCCGGTACCCTTTCCTCTTAAATCTTATCCCTTTTTACACGACTGTGAGTTAATAAATTACAACTTGATCGTATTTGACCGCCCACTAACCACTTTAACTAGTTATTTAATTTAAACATAATTCAATTTTATTTAATTTTTATATATATATAATTTAATTTTGAAATAATTTAATTTTTATTTAATTTTGACATAATTTAATTTTTATTTAATTTTGACATTATTTTATTTTTATTTAATTTTGACATTATTTTATTTTTATTTAATTTTGACATAATTTTATTTTTATTTAATTTTGACATAATTTAATTTTTATTTAATTTTGACATAATTTAATTTTTATTTAATTTTGACATAATTTAATTTTTATTTAATTTTGACATAATTTAATTTTTATTTAATTTTGACATAATTTAATTTTTATTTAATTTTGACATAATTTAATTTTTATTTAATTTTGACATAATTTAATTTTTATTTAATTTTGACATAATTTAATTTTTATTTAATTTTGACATAATTTAATTTTTATTTAATTTTGACATAATTTAATTTTTATTTAATTTTGACATAATTTAATTTTTATTTAATTTTGACATAATTTAATTTTTATTTAATTTTGACATAATTTAATTTTTATTTAATTTTGACATAATTTAATTTTTATTTAATTTTGACATAATTTAATTTTTATTTAATTTTGACATAATTTTATTTTTATTTAATTTTGACATAATTTAATTTTTATTTAATTTTCACATAATTTAATTTTTATTTAATTTTGACATTATTTTATTTTTATTTAATTTTGACATTATTTTATTTTATTGACATGATACATTAATAGCTATAATTTTTTACTAACTTTTTTTTTTAATATTTCGGAAGTTGACTATGTATTGATTGATTATTATTTTACCTACTATTTGTAAGCCATTGTATGGCTAAATATGAAGAAACATTATCCTATTATGTAACACCACTATGTACCATATTTAATGCAAATAAATTACAACTTGATCGTATTTACCTGATAACACCAGTTCATCAGTGGGACAGAATGTGGCTCTGTTCTTTGCGTACTGGTTGCTTATACTGGAAAATAAAACAGTTTAAGATAAATATGGCGTGTTATATTTTGTAATCACTATAATTGGGATTGTTCTCTTTTTTATTGAAATTACAAAACCATTTAGAGAAATAAATAAAATAAATAAATATTTCAAGACATATTACACATCGCCATCCAGCCCCAAGCTAAGCAACTTAATGCTTGTGTTATGGGTGCCAAACAACGGATAAACTACTTATATACTTTTTTTTTTTTTTGTAAATATATACATATTATACATATAGGAAACACCCAGAACCAGAAACAAGAATTTATGGTCAGCATAAATACTTGTTCCCGGCGGGAATCGAACCCGCAACCTTCTGCGTCGCAGTCGGGTGTTCGCCCGACGCGCCACAGAGGTCGTCTAGGAGAGATAGACTTCTTCTACATCATAGTTAAACATTTAATCAAAAATAAACGTTGATGTAGTATATTTTCGATTAAATATGTTTTGGCCTTCACTTGCACCACTGACGTGGGTTCGATCCACAGATTACGTTGT
This sequence comes from Idaea aversata, assembly GCA_907269075.1. Taxonomy (NCBI): domain Eukaryota; kingdom Metazoa; phylum Arthropoda; class Insecta; order Lepidoptera; family Geometridae; genus Idaea; species Idaea aversata. The sequence goes on along the minus strand of OU026112.1, from coordinate 3,847,108 downwards.
TATAATGTTCAAATAGTGCTGCACAGGATTGTAAACGTTACGGTGGGCAGAGACTTTTGACCGTGGATTGTACCTGGGCGTGAGTGTCATCAGTTCCCTGCCGGTGCGAGTGTCAAATATTGTAGCCGTCTCGCCTTTAGTGCCAATTATTCTATCGTCTGTCATCTTAGAGAATTCTACGTATTCTTCATTGTCTAGTTGGAACCTGGAAAAGGAAGAATATAGTTGGTATTTGGTAATATTTAGTATTTAAGAAATATTTGATTCTCTGCAGCCCAGCGCTGCAGAGAAATCTGCGAATACGCGAAACAGTATATCTGAGAGTACTTACAAGAGTTCAAATTCTTTCATATTCCATAGAGCAGAGAGCGGTCTCCAAGGTGTTGTTGCAGACGCTAGTAATAACAAACCATCTCTACTCGCCTATAACAAATATAATAATATATTAAAATCATTCTCGGAAATTCCACACGAAGTTCGAGTATGCTAAATTGTGATGTAAGGCGTACTATGATAAGAACCCATGGACGTGACTTTAGTTGCTCCATTTCAAATAATACTTTCAAATATTTGTAATATCATCTGTCACCTATAGTACAGATTATCCTAGTATAGGTGGCAGTATTCTGTATAAAACTACAGTTTTTGAATTATTTCTAAAATTTACCAAAACGTTTCCCTGATGTATTTTGTACAAAGAAATATTATAATACTAGCGACCCGCCCCGGCTTCGCACGGCTATATTATGCTTGTTTTATACATATAAACCTTCCTCTTGAATCATTCTATCTATTTAAAAAAACCGCATCAAAATCCGTTGCGTAGTTTTAAAGATTTAAGCATACATAGGGATATAGGGACAGAGAAAGCGTCTTTGTTTTATACTATGTAGTGATATCTCAAAACTTAGATACCTAATACCTTTAAGTATATTGTATAGAATAGTCCACAGGGAGCATATTTTTGTATTTCACCTGATCTGAAGGTCAATTCTCGTAATTATAGCAAAATGCAATCTTAAATTGATTGAAGTGAAATGATATTGAAATTTAATTGTCAATTGGTATTCTGCTAACCATAATCAATTTTGTTGTGTGTTATAATAGTACAGAATGAATGAATGAATGAATGAATGAATGAATGAATGAATGAATGAATGAATGAATGAAATACTTTATTGCATGTTAAATTTAGGTACATATTTTAGCAGATCATTTTGCTTATTTTATTTCCGACTAAATTTTACCTTTTCAGGTGTACATACATTTTTGTCCAATTTATTATAACGTTAGCAAATACAGTCCATCAAATATAGAAATAAAATTTAGAATAAGAATCAACATTACTAAACACAACACAATACAATAATAATTAAATAATACAAGTCAAAACAAGTTAAATATGTCAATAAGATAATTGTTAATAGTCCAGTACATATAATATACGCAAGTGAGAATTAAATAACAAGTAAATTCAATTATTATAATCATAACATTTGTCCAAACAATAAGATTTTCTAGATATTTTTTGCAAAAATTCATTTATATTGTAAAAACACTTATCCACAAGCCATTTATTTAATTTTAGTTTAAAATCTTTCAAATTGTCAATAATTTTAAGTTCATCAGGTAGCTTATTAAAAATTTCTATACACATATTATTACAATTATTTCTTACTGTAGTCAATTTGGTTATTGGTCTATGTAGTTCAAATCTATGCTTAAATTTTAGTCTTACACTATTTAACTTACACTTCTCAAATAAGTATTCGTGTTTAAATACAAACATACATGTTTCCAATATGTAAAGGGACGTTACAGGCAGGATGTTATATTTCCTGAAATAAGGACGGCAAGACTCAATCTGTTTCAGACCGAACATGGCTCTGATACATCGTTTTTGTATTATGAGTAGACTTTTTATTTCAGTACAATTTCCCCATACTATAATACCGTAGCGTAAGGCTGAGTCTACATATCCACTATATGCTATTAGGGCCGCTTTCAAAGATACTGTCTGCCTAACCTTTCTCAGCGCATAAACAAATCTATTTATTTTACTGCCCAGATTGTCTACATGGTATTTCCAGTTACAATGTTGATCTATATTTATACCTAAGAATATAGTTTGAGAAACCTCTTCTACGTCCCTACCTTGCACCTGAACTTTAAGAGTACTTGGATTTCCTTGCATTGTATAAAATTGAATAAATTTTGTTTTGTCTGTATTGAGTTTTAAATTATTTTTTATTAGCCAATCTGTTGCTTGTGTTAGGGCTTTGTTTACCTCAGAATTATATGTCAATGGATCAGTTCCGTCCACAACTATTGTTGTGTCATCCGCGAAAATGACACACTCATGAGATATGTCACCAGGTAAATCGTTAATGTAAACAAGGAAAAGCAAAGGGCCTAAAATACTGCCTTGCGGCACACCAAACCTATTACATAGATATGCTGATTGATATTTTTCCATTGTCATACTCTTTGGGCAATATCCTGTAACTTCAACGCATTGTGTCCTATTTTCTAAATAAGATTTTATCCAACCTAAAGCTGGTCCTCTAATACCAACTTTATAAAGTTTAATGAGCAATCTTTTATGACAAACCATATCGAATGCTTTACTCATATCTAAAAATAATGCGGTAACAGGTATTTGTTTATCCATACATGACATGATGTGTTTAATCAAATTAAATGTCGCTAACGAAGTGCTTTTACCCTTTCTAAAACCGTTTTGATTATCTACTAGAATGTGATTAGTTTCTAGGAAATTTGCTAACCTATCATACATAATCTTTTCAAATATTTTGGAAAATATTGGTATCAAAGTTACTGGTCTATAGTTTTCCATCATTGCTTTATTGCCTTTTTTGAAAAGTGGTTTGATAATAGATGTCTTTAATTCTTTGGGAAATACACCCTGTGTCAGTGAAAGATTAATAATATGTAAAAGAGGGTACACAATAACTATCATACATTCTTTAATAATATCTGTTCGTACTCCGTCACAACTTACAGCATTTGAATTTTTGAGGGTACGGATTATTTTTGAGAGTTCTTTTGATGATGAAGGGTTTATAAATATACTATTTTCTAAGTTGTCTGAATTTACAGTAGAAGTTTGTTCACTATTACAATGTTTGCTAACGACATCTATAAAGTATCTATTGAATGAATCTGCAATAAGTTTAGGATCAGTAATCTTTGAATCGTCATTTTCTACAATTTCCTTAATTGATCTACTATTATTATCACTATTTGTTGTATACTTCTTTATGACTCGCCAAGTAGCTATACATTTACTTTTAGATTTACTTATATAATCTGAATTTTCTAATTTGAGATGTGATGAGATGCAAGATCTCAGCAACTTTGAGTATTTTCTATACGTAGTTTTGTTACCCGAAGAATGTCTAAGTTGTAAATATAACTTCCTTTTTTTACGGCAGCTAATTAGTAAGCCTTTTGTTAATAACTTCGAAGTTCTGTTTTTGTTAGTTATTTTGACTTTAATTTCTGGAAAGCATAAGTTGTAGAAAAGAACAAACAGATCATGGAATTTCTTAAACGCTTGACCAGCCTCTTTGGAATCAAACACATCCGTGAAAGATATAGACGATAAACACTTCAAAAATTTCTGCCGATTTTCCTTTCCATAATCGCGTTTATATTCGTACCAATATTTAAGAGGTGGCGGATGATATTTCTTTACAGGTATTTGGTATGTTTGCGCTGTATGATCAGATAACCCTATTTCATGAACTCTAGCCTCACCGCCATCAATATTTGATATGATGAGATCTATGCAGGTTTTCGATTTTTTCGTGATTCTAGTTGGGCTCGTGATTACTGGTCTCAAATTGTACGCTTCTAGTAATCGATGCAGTTCTTTACATATGGTCGTATCTTTTAATGTGTCTATGTTTAAATCTCCACATATAATGTACTGTTTTCTTTTGTGTTGACATATTTTATTAAGGATTTCTTCTAATTTATTAAAAAACTTTGAGGATGGTGATGTAGGTGTTTTGTTTGTGTAGATACATATAACTACTATTCCGTACGTCGTAATTGTCCCCCGCAACATTCAAACACAAACTCTGCCCCTATTTTCTCCATTTCCTTGATAGGTTCAAATTCAATGTCATGTCGTACTAAGATTGCTGCTCCCCCTTTGTTTTGCTTTGTTCGAGAAAATGTGCTTGCCAATTTGTAATTTTGGAACTTCAAGTTTATTTCTGTACCTCGCTTCATATTTGTTTCCGTCAAACATACAATATCAATTCCAATGTTTTCTTTACTAATATCCTCCAACACGCAACATAGTTCATCTTTTTTATTCAATACTCCAGCTATATTTTGATGAAGTATGCCTATAGTACTTTTATATTGATTGACGACGAAAAAACTTTTTGTTGCTGTAAACGCTTCTCTCCAAATTATTACTAGTTATTGAATCCCGTGCATTCATCTGTGGTAATTTAGTCTTAACGTTTTCTTCTGTTACTCTTTTAACTATTTCCTTCATATTTAAGTATAACATCTTATACATTTGAGTTGCAATGTTATGTACCATATTATTTGCTATATTTTGTGTAAACATAAACTTACTATTGTAGATCCATCTGGCGTAATTACAGGATACAAGGTCACAATGTGGGAATTGATTCGTCAATTGCTCAAGCATTTTATTTAGTACTGTTACATTAAGATGGCGATTGTATGGAATTTCGGAGATAATAATGTTTGTTTCATTGAATTCTTGCATAGTATAAAATAAATTTGCATACATTTCATTTGGATTTATGTCATTTGTACCTGTTAGCAAAATTAAAAAGTCATCTTTAGTCAGTTTTACATTCAGCCTAACAATCGTTTTTAGTGTGGATTTAGTATCAGCATAAGACTTTGTAAAAGAAAATATGTCAAAATAATCTCCGTATAGCTCATGTAGTAAAAGGCTTAAGTTTTTTCCCTGTTGATCTGCGGCAATTATCAATTTTCGTTTTCTTAATCCATTTTGTGTTCTATTATTGTAATCGTCTTTAAACTGTTTGCTGTATATATTTGTTCTATTTTTTGTTGTTATATCGCGTCGAGATTGTTTTCCATTGTTATAAATATTTTTAATATTATCGTTTTCATCCTTTGTATTATGTTTTAGATTTTTACTTGCAGGTGCTGTTGTAAAAAGTTTAGTGTCAGGTATTTCCACTGTGGAAGTCAGCAATTCAACGGAATCATTTACGGGCTCAGTTTCAACCGAATTAGGTACATCTGTTTGGTTATCTTCATTCATAGAGAAATCATGTTTAGCAATGTTTGCAGTGCTAAGTTTTTTCTTTTTTGGCACCTTTTTCGAGGTCGATATAGTTTTTGAAGTTGATTTACAAATATGTGATAGTTGATTTATTTTTAGTTTATACTCGGATACTTGTTTAGCTAAAGTTTGATTTTCTGAAAGCAAGTTCTCTATCTCGTTTTCTGCTATTTGTAATCTTTTATTTAGGGTTTTTATGTTATCCTCCATTTCATTTAATTTGTAGCTATTATTTAGTCTTAAATCTGTAAAACTCCTATTTTTCTTTTCAGTTTGTGGTGTTGATGTTATCGAGGAATATTCCAAGTTGTCATCATCGTCATCGTCATCAGATGTTAGAGATTCGAATGAATTACTTGTAGGCACATTTACCGTAAAAGCCTTTTTTCTTTGCCGGAATGTAACATACTCATCTGTTCTGTTTGATAGAGGAGTTTTGTTCGTGTCAGTGCTTGTTTGTCCCTGAAGTACTTTTTCATTTAAGTTGTGTGTGATATTTTTACATGTTCGGCATTTGTACATTTGTTTATGTTCCATAGTCATTACTTGAAAACGCTTGAATGTTATGCTTTCGCAATCCAAATGATATTCGTTTTTGCAACGCGAGCATGATAGAATTTTTTTGTCTGTTATGATTTTCCTGCATTTATAACATTCCATTGTTTACAATACTTGTGGTGCCCTCTAGTAATAAACTGAGTAGTTTACTGTAGTAGGTACAAAAATAGTCGTTGCAGTGAGGTATGAATGAATCATGCACACAGTTACGCGGTACGCATCGAGTCGAGTGCTATCTCTTTGCGAGTCCAAAGTTCAACTATTCAAACACTCAACCGGGCGGTCAAACGTTTTCTGTTTTTTTTTGAGATTTTAGCACTGTTTAATGTTTATAGTTATTTTAGTGCACGTTTTTTTCAACGTTTTCACTGAATACACCACATATTGTCTTTTAATAAGCATTTATTGTTATCACTGCTACATTAAGGTTTGTATTTGAATTGTGAATTAAATGTTTAGGTTTTATGTCTTTATTGGTTATTTTATATTACGGAAACACTGTATGTCACTATTTAACGTAGTTTTTAACGCTGGATTACTTTTTTTCCTTTGATTACACATTTAATTATTTTTGCGAATTAAATATTAACAGAGATGATGTTTACTTGCGAGCGCCATCTACCGTCAGCGCTGCAGCCAAGTTATACTTGTCTGTGGCTTACAGCTGAGGTCGACCCATTTGGGCAGCACATGGCTTCTTAAATATTCATAAGTTAAATGTAAGCTAAGCTAAAATACGACTGGGCGGGACATGTTTACCGCATGTCAGATGAACGATGGGCTAAAATATCAACAGAATGGTCCCCCATAGGGATACGACCACGCGGCAGACCAAAGCGACGATGGCGAGATGATTTTGACTCCTATAGGAATGATTGGTGTGCAACGGCGACAGATCGTGATCAATGGAAGAAAGGTAGAGAGGCCTTTGCCCTGCAGTGGGACAGTTTAGGCTCTTAATAAATAATAAATAAATGTATGCTTTTTTTCCTTATTTCTTCGTTGTATATGTTACCTATTTCTTTGTGTGTGTAAATTTAAAAGTTGTCGTGTGCCGGTACCAAATAAATGCTATTCTTTCTTCTTCTTTCTTACATTGCAATACAAGTGTGATAAATTGATCATTGCATAGAGGCGTTTAAAAAAGCCGAGATACAATGATCAATCCACGCGAGTATCGTATGACGTTTTTTATCACAGTTGCGAATAAAAGAAACAACTTATTAAATATTTGTGTATGTTTACAATTTTTTTGTTAATTATACTCCCGAAAGGGCAGGCAAAAGACTTTTAACCTATACAGCCTCGTCTGACATACAACTGTTTTTAGGGATTTTTCCATTTGTTTTTGCGTCTGGGGTTAAAAACAGAATAAAATGGTACGGAAAAGTAGGGCTCCCATGGTACGGAACCTTTCGTACTCGAGTCCGACTCGCACTTGGCCGGGTTTATAGCAACTAATATAAAAAAATAATAAGAAAAATTTATGTGCGCTAATTGACATTGCTCTTACGGTGAAGGAAAACATCGTGATGAAACCCGCGGCTTAGTTGGCTCCAGAAGTATTGACAAGTTCTCTCCTCTGGACATGGTCGACTAAGCTGAGAGGGTAGTAGGTGCTGGGCAAGCCTACTCCATCTTCACGCAAAAAGGACCCAATTAAAAAGGGTCTAATCGCGGAAAACAGCCCGTATACAAGTACAAGTACCAACTAATAATATAATTTGACGACCTCTGTGGCGCGTCGGGCGAACACCCGACTGCGACGCAGAAGGTTGCGGGTTCGATTCCCGCCGGGAACAAGTATTTATGCTGACCATAAATTCTTGTTTCTGGTTCTGGGTGTTTCCTATATGTATAATATGTATATATTTACAAAAAAAAAAAAAAGTATATAAGTAGTTTATCCGTTATCTGGCACCCATAACACAAGCATTAAGTTGCTTAGATTGGGGCTGGATGGCGATGTGTAATATGACCTGAAAAAAAAAAAAAAAAATACAATAACAACATACCTGCATATGATAGATATAAGACTCGTGCACTTGATAAGAGTTCTCTTCGACGCCACTGAACAGATTGAATACCCTGATATCGCCTGAAGATGTCGCTGCTAACAGTTGCTGTTGCGTTGGCTGGAACAATATTACAATTTTAGCAATCTTAATATTAACTTTATGAATTATGCAATAGTAGTTGATTAAATTATATCATGCATATAAATAACTAGCGGGTCGCTAGCTAGCTCCGGCTTCGCACGGTTATATTATGCATGTATTATACATATAAACCTTCCTCTTGAAGCACTCTATCTATTAAAAAAAAACCGCATCGAAATCCGTTGCGTAGTTTTATAATCATTTAAGCATACATAGGGATATAAGCGACTTTGTTTTATACTATGACTAGCGACCCGCCCCGGCTTCGCACGGCTATATTATGCATGTATTATACATATAAACCTTCCTCTTGAATCACTATCTATTAAAAAAAACCGCATCGAAATCCGTTGCGTAGTTTTAAAGATTTAAGCATACAAAGGGAAATAGGGACATAGGGACGGCGAAAAGTGACTTTATTTTATACTATGTAGTGATAGTGATACTCACATGGAATATAGTATGTGTGAAATAAGCGTCGTCGTCCTGCAACCTGAGCGTCCTGGACGGCGCGAAGTGCGCATGCGTGAGCCGAGTGTGCGCACGCGTCGCCCGCGCACCGCACAGCTCGCGGCACGTCAGTCGCGCGCATATGTTCGGGGGGGAGCCTCGGCCGCAGATCTGGGACGACGGACGGGGCTCCGGACATTTGTGAGGTCTGGATTGTAGGAAAGTTTTAAATATTTTGGCAACGTTAATGTTCGTACTTGTATACAGGCTATTTTCCGCAATTGGGATAGTTCACTTATTTTTTTTATTGAAATTACAAAACCATTTAGAGCAGTCATGTCGAACATACGGCCCGCGAATCATAATAATGCGGCCCGCAGCCGGAATCTAGATCTCAAAAAAAGGGCATATTTTAAATCTTCATTTCTGCAAGGCGCCCTTGGCTTTGAGTATTCGAAAGCTAGCTATCCTTTTTCGTACATAGTTCGTATTTATGAGTATAAATGTTTTCTATTGAAAATGAATACGTGTTGACTCAGGATTTTTATACACCTACTTACTTGTACTTGTATACGGGCTGTTTTCCGCAATCAGACCTTTCTAGTTAGGTCCCTTTTGCGTGAGGTTCCACTTGTCAGGGGGAGAACCAGCCCAGCTCTTCCATAAATTTTGCCACTAGATGTGGCTTCTCAAAAATTTTTGGAAGGCTTTTAACGTCACCTAGAGTCCTGAGTCTAATTTCTGTCAATACCATGCAGTCCAGCAGAACATACAGTCTTTCGTGAGCGCGCTTATACGCGCTCACGAAAAACTGTATGACGTCATCAACAAAACAAAAAGTAAAAGTATACAAGAAAATACGCCATCAACGGCGCCATTTATTGTGGTTACAGCGACCTTGCTTTTTAGCGAAATTTCTGTGAGCGAACTGTCAAATTGAAGTTTGCATGCGTTCTTTTACAAGCGAAATTCAATTTTGAGCCGGAAATCGTATATGAGTGAGAACCCGTAAATAAGAATGAGTGAGTGAAGGTGAGTATAACACACACAGTGTTATACTCACTCGAACAGGTTGAACTACGAACAGGAAACAACAGGGTTCTTGCACAGCGCATGTTGATTGTACATATACTCAGTTATAATAGATTTTAGAGTCACCCTGTGGTTGTTTTGTGTGTTCTCCGTGTGTGTTACACTCATCTAAGTATGTGCGAATGAAGGTGAGTGCGTGTGTGTTATACTCACTCGAACAAGTTGAACTGTGGACAGGTAACAACAGGGTTCTTGCACAGCGCGTGTTGATTGTACAGATACTCAGTTATAATAGAGTGTAGAGTCACCCTGTGGTTGTTCTGTGTGTTGTCCGTGTGTGTTACACTCATCTGCTTCTGTAAGGAACGCTTGTGTTCCGACGTACTTTGATTCGGTAAGCCTGATAGTTGAGGGTTTTGGACTTTTCTGTGAAGGTAATAAGATTTAGTGTTTAAGGCTCTGTACTCAAAGGGTCAAAGGGCCTTTAACTAAGACTCCACTGTCCGTCCGTCTGTCTGTCACCAGGCTGCATCTCATGAACAGTTGAAATTTTCACAGATGATGTATTTCTGTTGACGCTATAACAACAAATAGTAAAAACAGAAATAAAGAATTAAGTGTGGTCTCCCATACAACATGGTACGAGTCGCACGTGACGAAAACAGTTATCCTACTGTCACTGACAAAAGAAAAACGACTGAAGAAAGTCAACAATACAGTGCTTCATTTGATGTATACGTCAGTGCGTCGATTGTGGCGCCGCCATCTTGTTTACTGTTTGTGTCTATAAATAGGAATAAAATGAGAGAACGTGGTTCATTCCGTCGCAGTAGCTTCATGATGCCTGAACTTTTTCATGGTCGCACAATTTATTTGAGTTAATTAGTTTAATACCTTTTAGGCGTTGTAGTAAAATAATGCTGATGGGTATGTAATTTATATGATTAAAATATGTTTTGACTAGCTTCGCTCCGTGGTTTCACCCGCGTAACACCCCGTAGAAATAACGGGATAAATTAAGATATAAGCTATCCTATCTTTCAAGTTGGATCAAACTGCACACGGTGTGCAAATTTGATTAAAATCAGTTAAGTCGTTTAGGAAATAGGAAAGGAAATAGCTCATTTTAGTAATCTTCTGTAATTTTCATACAACCATCCCTGAAAAAAATGCAGTGAGGAGGTATGGCCAATGACGTAAAAAACTGCTGCACTAAAAATATGAACTGTTTTTACAAGTTTTATGTAAAGAACTTCATTTAGAACTTATTTTATAATATTTAGTATAATATCACTTGTCCTCAATGTCTCACACTATTGTTTTGCCAGATACAGAAAGGTGAAAACTACAAAATTCTGCCATTTCCTTTGATTTGCCATACTATGTTTGTTTCCAGGAATTGATCTCTATCAACAACACTATCGATTAGTGTACACTATAGTTCACTCCAGGGATCACTCACTAATAAAAACCACTTACTTTTACGATAGCACTGTTTAATTAACCACTCTCACATATACAAATATAAAACTCAACAAGTATCGTCTACCACCTAGGGTCACTATTCGATGTGCAACAACGATAGCGCGATTCAGGAAAATGTTGCAATTTGAGTGGCGCCATCTGTTGACGTTTATTGTAAACTCACACTAGTATTGATTGGACATTCCGCCCACCAAGAACTCTGTTCTTAATACAATAATAATAACTGTTAAAAGAAAACCAAAATAATCTAAGTATCAATCTCACAAAATCAAACAAACTTATGCAGTAATCTGTGAAACTAAGCTAATCAAAATAATAATCTCAAAGTGTACTTGAGTAATTAATAAAAACAGTTAAAGAAGAGTATAGGTAATCATAACTCATAACAAAGTGGATGTCTTGTGACACTACGATAGTAATATAATGCCGCCCACCGTGCTAAGCGCGCAGGGGGAAATGTGAATAAACAAATGCTTACAGACTAAACAGTATTTTAACTAAATAGTTAAAAAAAACTCAATAAAAAAAGCTTACAAACTAAACAGTATTTTAACTAAATAGTTAAACAAAACTCAATAAAAGGCTCTGAAACATTTAACAAAATGAAAAATAACTCAAAATTAACTCAAGTCGCATCATTTGTAGGGAAAAAACATAGTTTGTTACAAGGTCGTTTCAATACACCTTTATGCGTTTTAATGGTTACGACTCTTACAATGTTGTCGTTACCAGGATGAGTATCAATAATTTTACCTAACAGCCATTTGGCAGGAGGCAAATTCTCCTCTTTTATTAGCACAATATCTCCTATCTTTAGTTCTTTTTGTCGTGTTGACCATTTGTATCTATTATTTAACGTAACTAAATATTCTGTACTCCAACGAGTCCAAAAATGTTTAACCATTTTAGTACATAATTGCCATCGATCTTGTAAATTAACATTAGTACATTTGTCAGTAGTTACATTTAATAACGATTCACCTACCAAAAAATGGCCTGGTGTCAGAGGAAGTGGGTCATTCGGATCGTTACTCAAAACCGATAGTGGACGCGAATTAACGCACGCTTCAACCTCTGCCAACACAGTAGATAGTTCCTCGTATGTAAGTGTACTCTCTCCAATGACTTTACGTAGGTGTGTCTTAACCGAGCGAACTCCGGCTTCCCATAGCCCACCAAAGTTTGGTGCTTGTGGGGGTATGAAGTGCCAAGTAGTATTTTTCAGTGCAAGCGCCTGTGCTATGTCTTGTGTAAATTGTGATTTGGCACTGTTGAACATGTCTCTCAGTATTTTATCGGCTCCAACGAAGTTTGTGCCATTGTCGCTGTAGATATCTTGGCAATGGCCTCTTCTTGCAGTGAAACGCTTGAATGCGGCAAGAAATCCTTTTGATGTTAAGTCCGAAACTGCTTCAATATGCATAGCTTTCGTTACCATGCATACGAAAATACATATGTATGCCTTGTAGGATTTTGAACCTCTACCAGGCGAAAATCTTATATTAATGGGCCCTGCGTAGTCAACACCAGATGATTTGAACGGTTTGCTAGGCGTAATTCTCACTTCAGGTAGTTGACCCATCAATTGTGTGCTGTTGGTGTTCGAATATCTTCGGCATGTTAAGCATGTCCTGTAGTATTTTTTGACTCGTTCTCTGCCGCGTAAAATCCAGTATTTAGAACGAAGATGATTGAGCATAATTTGTGGTCCACCATGCAAGGTTCTGTAATGTGCATCTCTTATTAATAATTCTGTAAGATGACTCTTAGCAGGAATAATAATAGGATGACGTTCGTCGTAGCTAATGTTCGCTTGTTCGATTCGCCCACCTACTCTTAATATGCCAGTTTTATCTAAAATTGGATAAAGAGTGTGAAGCACGCTTTTCTTGGGGACAGTTTGTTTATTTCGCAAATGCTCAATCTCTGCGTCAAACTCAAACTCTTGTGCTTGTTTTATACAAATTTTAAGTATATCGTTAGTCTCATCTGTAGTAATGAACTTAGGTAAGGTGTGACGTTCATTTTCTGATTTTGTCCATAAAGAAACTCTTTTGCAATATGAAAGAACTCGTAACATTCTCGTTAAATTTGAAAATCTAGTCCATATAAACTCTTCTGTCTTATCTTTTATTATGTTCATTGATTTAATCCGTGTTTCTTCTTGTGTTTCAGGTATCTCTTCGTGTTTTCTGTTCAGGTTTATGTCGTATATCCAGCTAGGTCCATGCCACCATAAATTATAGATTTGTAACTCTGCAGGCCGTAATCCGCGTGATGCGCAATCTGCGGGATTTGTCTCAGTCGATACATGATCCCATTGCTCGTAATCTAATATTGTTAGAATTTCAGACACTCTGTTACTCACAAAAGTCGACCATCTCGAAGCTCCTCCTTTAAGCCACGCAAGCACAATTGTTGAATCAGTCCATGCAAATAGTTGTTGTTTAGGAATACTCATTACCTGTGAAATCTCAGATAGTAATTTTGCAGCTAATGCCGCACCACAAAGTTCAAGTCTGGGGATTGAGAGTTCCTTTTCTATTGGAGCTACCTTAGTCTTCGCTGATACAATTGCTACATGTATCTTGTTAGTGTGGTCTAAAACTCGAAGATAAACAACTGCGGCGTATCCAGCTGTAGAAGCGTCAGAAAATGCGTGTAGTTCCAGTTTGCAACCGCGCGTGCTGTTCAACCATCTCGGTATAGTGATTGTGTGTATCTCACTCAGTTCTGTTCTGAAGTTTAGCCACTCTTGTAATAATTCACCAGTTAATTTATCGTCCCAACCCAACTGTTGTTTCCAAACCTTTTGTAAAATTAATTTAGCATGAATCACTATAGGAGCAATCCAGCCCAACGGGTCATATAGTCTAGCGATGTCAGATAGCATTTGCCGCTTTGTTACGTGATCTCTCTCTTTAGGTAAGTTAATGTTGTACTCAAAACAGTCCGTTTGTCTATTCCAGCAAATTCCTAATACCTTTAACATGTTGTCACTCTTGATTGGTACTGATGTCTCTTTACTGTGTTTGTCTTGTCCTATATAGTTAAGTAAACTCTTACTGTTACTGCTCCATTTTTGTAATTGAAATCCTCCACTGTTCATCAATAGATTCATCTCGTCGTAAAGGTGTATAGCTTCGCTCTCAGTCTCACATCCGGTCATTAGGTCATCTACATAATAATCGGTCTTTGTTATTGCAGCAGCAGTTGGATACTTTGTTTGTTCTTCGTTAGCTAGTCTCTGCAGTGTCTTAACCGCAAGGTATGGAGCACTTGCTGTTCCAAAAGTGAGTGTAATCAATCTGTAATGTTGAATAGGCATTTCTAAATTTGATCTCCATAGTATTCGTTGGAAGTTAACATCATCTTTGTGCACTAGCACTTGGCGGTACATTTTAACTAAATCTGCAACAATACATATTGGATGTGTACGCCATCTCATTAGTATGTGTCTCAGATCCTGTTGAACTTTAGGTCCAACTAGTAACTCATCATTTAGTGTAACACCATTTGTGCCCTTCGAAGAAGCATTCATAACGACGCGTACCTTTGTTGTTTCTTTATCGTCTCTGACAACAGCATGATGTGGAAGATAGTTGGCACGTGGGTTATCAAGCTCTTCAGGTGGAACAATTTCCATGTGGTTTAAAGTAAGGTACTCTTCCATTACTATTTCGTATTCTTTTCTCAAATTAGTATCTTTCTGTAGTCTTTTCTCTAAAAATAATAGTTTTCTTTCAGCTATCATTTCTGTATCTCCGTATAAACACTTCGGGTCTTCATTTTTAAAAGGTAATCGCACAATAAATCTTCCGTTCTCGTTTCTAGTTGTAGTCTCTTCGTAAAATTTCTCACATTGTTCTTCCTCTCTCGTCAATCTTTTCGTAATTAAATCTGGTTCTGCTTCGATCTCCCAAAATTTCTTTAGTATGTCATCGGTTCTCACTTGTATGTGTGTGCTTATGTGGTGTATCTCTCCTTGTGTATCGCTAGTTACTCGTCCAGATAAGATCCAGCCAAAAGCGGTAAGTTGTGCAATTAGGTTTCCGGAAGGATGTTTAATCATGTCGTTGTTTAAAATTTCACTGTATATCTCTGCTCCTAAAAGGACGTCAATTTTACCGGGTGTTGCGTAGTTTGGATCAGCCAATTGTAGATGTTCTAATTCTATCCATTCAAATGAACCTAACTTGTCACTTGGAAGCATTGAAGTTAGAGTACTCAATACATACGCGTTGATTCTGTATATAGCATTTGGATTATGACGTGATTCTAATACTAACGAAACCGAATATTTAATTCTCGTTTGACCATCACCTAACCCAGACACCACACCATTTATTGGGGTTCGCTTAAGATTAAGTAATTGTACAGTAGATTCGCTTATAAAGGAAGCTTGCGAGCCTTGATCCAATAGTGCTCGTATGACGTATTTCTCCCCGTTTCTCGCGTGTGCGTTGACAGTAGCTGTAGCTAGTAATACACTGTGACGTTGTAGCCCTTTTGCAAAATTAGACACAATTCTCGTCTCGTTTGGTTTTCTCTCACTCTTGTTCTTTGTATCTAACTCTCCTTCTCTTGTGAACCTCTCGTTGTGTGTAGAGTCGTCTCTCTCATTGTGAAGCATCGTATGATGTCTCTTGCCACATTTTCTGCAGCATGTAGGTTGACGACACTTGTGAACTACATGATTTGGACACATGCAGTTAAAACATAATCTTTTGTTTTGTACAAAATCGATTCTTTCTTTTGTAGGTTTTTGTGCAAACTTCTCGCAGTGATAGATGTAATGCTGACCGTTACATAATGCGCAATCGCCTTTGATCTCTCCGACTGCTGCATGAAATGATTTCTTTGTGTATTGAGTTGTTCTATTATTATAAGTTGACGGCTTCAATTGTTTGTTACAATCAATCATTTCTAAGCTATGAAATTTGTTTTCTAGAAACTCGGTCAATTGTTTCCATGTGGGTAACTCAGTTGTTGAGTGTAAATTCTGTTCCCATTCTTTATGTGTACTGGTATCTAGTTTAGACACTACCAAATAAACGATGAAAGTATCGCATGATTTTGTATCAACTCCGAGGTTTCCTAGTGATTTTAAGCATGAAGTCGTCGTATCGAGTAGTTGTTTCAGTGCGTTTGCTGACTCAGTAGTAATTGCTCTTTGTGCGAACAAAGTCTTTAACACCGCGTTAGCGTTGTATCTCTTGTTGTTGTATCGTCTCACTAGTTGGTTCCAAGCTTCTTCGTAGTTCTGATCAGTAGTAGGAAAGTTACGTATCAGTTTCTCTGGCTCGTCGGTTAAGTTTCCCTTCAAGTAGTGTAGTTTTTGTACGTTGGATAACCCTGCATTGTTGTGTATAAGTGAAACGAACATGTCGTAAAAACTTTGCCATTCCTCATATTTGCCGTTAAATGTAGGTATTTGTATTCGTGGAAGTGGAGTCTCTGTAGGTTTAGTTGTCTCATGTGCTATCGCGTAAGTATTCGTAGTTTTAGTTTCTTTTACTTGTAGTGCTGTTCTTAAGTTGCTTTTGTAAGTGGTGTAGCATTCGACAAATGTCTCATATAAATCATCTGTGAAGTATTTTAATGTATCTTGAGTAGTCTTTGGTACGACCGATATTAACTTCTTATGACCTTCTTTAAAGTCATTCCAAAGTTCATCTACAGTCTGCAATTTTGTTTCTATGTATGGTGTTTTCAATCTCTCTTTTGGTGTTTTCTTGTAGTTTATTTCCGCCTTTAGTAGTCTCTCATATAAGTCACTTTGTACTATAAGTAGTTCGTTAGCCATTGCTTTGTAGTAGAAAGTTCAGATATGACAACGTTGAAAATTCTTCAAAGTTAATGTAGTAGGTATAAGCGTAAAATTTTATAAGTCCAGTATGACACGAAAATTTTTCTAAGTCGATATAGTATAATTTGAAAAATTCTACAAGTCCAAGATTCGACCAAAATTTTTCTAAGTCGATATAGTATAATTTGAAAAATTCTACAAGTCCAAGATTCGACCAAAATTTTTCTAAGTCGATATAGTATAATTTGAAAAATTTTACAAGTCCAAGATTCGTCCAAAATTTTTCTAAGTCGATGTAGTATGATCACGAAAATTTTACAAGTCCACAATATTTTTTCACTAAATTTTTATAAGTTCCGCATTCCACTGAATTTAGTCTATCTTAATATTTCACTCACTGCACTATGTCTATTACTCACGATTTTACCAATGTCCAATAAATCCTTTCCCGGTTTCGGCACCATGTACACTATAGTTCACTCCAGGGATCACTCACTAATAAAAACCACTTACTTTTACGATAGCACTGTTTAATTAACCACTCTCACATATACAAATATAAAACTCAACAAGTATCGTCTACCACCTAGGGTCACTATTCGATGTGCAACAACGATAGCGCGATTCAGGAAAATGTTGCAATTTGAGTGGCGCCATCTGTTGACGTTTATTGTAAACTCACACTAGTATTGATTGGACAATTAGTATAAAAATATAGAATGAATTTTTTTTTGCAAAATCAACAGGTTCGATTCCCGGCTAGGGTAATGACTTTTTCAAAAATCTAATGATGCAGTTTTAGTTTTTGTCAAAATCGGGCACGCAACTCCTTTCAGCATTTTTCGCTATCTCTCATACTTTAGGATATAGCCCTGAAGGCCCACATAAAAAATTCACCCTGTATATTAGATAATAAGTGCTTTTACATTTACGTAACCTACACTTAGATTTTGGCTAAAATAGCTAGTACTTTATACTACTTCCTACTAATATTAATATACTAACCTTATTTTAATAACATGTGGTTTCGTCGGCGTATCATCAATCTGCATAGAATTGTTTGATATGTTCATATCGATCTCTCGTTGTAGCGATCCGCTGCTGTTTGCACGCCCAACTGACACGCGTTGCTGGAATTGTACGGGACTGTTCGATTATTATATTGGGGTATAGAGTACAGTGAGTTTAGCCATAGTGTACAGTGCCCTTGGGACGTCCTATATAGTGAGCTTCCATGTACAGTGCGATTGAGGCGTTTTATACCGTGTAGGCTGTCCTTGCCTTAGTTGAGACTGGATGTACTTACCCTAGTGGGTGTAGAGGAGGGTGTGTATACAGGCGGCGGGTGCACGGGCGGTTGTTTAGTGGGCGGAGGTAGGCCGGCTTCACGCGTCAGAGTCGTAGCGGACTCGGTGAGACCTCGCGCTTGTAGGCTGTCCTTACCCTAGTTGAGATTGGATTTACTTACCCTAGTGGGTGTAGAGGAGGGTGTGTATACAGGCGGCGGATGTGCGGGCGGTTGTTTAGTGGGCGGAGGTAGGCCGGCTTCACGCGTCAGCGTCGTAGCGGACTCGGTGAGACCTCACGCTTGTAGGCTGTCCTTACCCTAGTTGAGACTGGATGTACTTACCCTAGTGGGTGTGTATACAGGCGACGGGTGCGCGGGCGGTTGTTTAGTGGGCGGAGGTAGGCCGGCTTCACGCGTCAGAGTCGTAGCGGACTCGGTGAGACCTCGCGCTTGTAGGCTGTCCTTACCCTAGTTGAGACTGGATGTACTTACCCTAGTGGGTGTAGAGGAGGGTGTGTATACAGGCGGCGGATGTGCGGGCGGTTGTTTAGTGGGCGGAGGTAGGCCGGCTTCACGCGTCAGCGTCGTAGCGGACTCGGTGAGACCTCGCGCTTGTAGGTGCATTGCTACTAGTTGTAGTAATTGACGTTCGTTGTAGTTTATACGAGTTTGAGCTACAACATTTGCCTGGAAACGATACAAATATAAATAACTAGCAGCACTTCACGATTTATCGGAATATCGGGATAAAAAGTAGCCTATAACACTCCCAATAAATACATTAATTCATTAACTTGGGGCTAGATGACGCTGTGGGAAATATTCTACGATATTTATAGATATAAATATAGATACTAATTTTCCATACATATAAAATGCTTTGTCCTGAACGACTCACTGACTGACGGATCAACGAACATCCTAAACCGCTGACCGTAGAGACCTGAAACTTGGAGGGTGTGTTCTTTGTGTGATGTAGGCATCTGATAAAAAAGGATTTTCCGAAATTCTACCCCTAAGGGGATGAAAAAGGGGGGGCAAAGTCTGTATGGGACAACGTGATTCCTTGGTCCAATCTACTTCTAATTTTCGATTTATACGCGGACTAAGTCGCGGGCAAAAGCTAAACTATAGTAATATTATAACGAGGAATTTTTATTTTTATTTTGTAACGAATAGGTTTAGAAACTACTGGACCGATTTTGATGAAACTTGGTATGCGAAAAGTATCCTATGTTACTCCCAATAAATCAATGTATTTATTGACAGCAACATAAGCTACTTTTTATCCCGATATTCCCACGAGTTCGGGACTTAGGGTGCGTATCCATTGACGCGGAGTGGAGAGAAGCGGACCATGAATTGGTCAATCAACAGTGCCCACAGATACGGAGCGGAGATTTCAAGCACTGTGATTGGCCAATTCACGGACGCTCCTCTCCACTCCGCGTCAGTGGAAACGCACCCTTACGCGGGTGAAACCGCGGAGCTAGTAAATAAATATTAACTTAAATTTAAATATAAACAAACTTACCCTATGTATATTAGCTAATGAGGTCTCGAACTCAGCCCCCATATGTTTGCTCTTCCCAGAGACACGTTCCAACAATTCGAGCGCATATTTCTGGAACATAACGTGTTCCTGCCGCTTCTCTTGTAATATCGGATCTCGCATTAACACTGGAAAAAGATAAAATATTAGCAAAAATTAAAATATTACAAAAAATGGTTGTCTGTAAAGTCGATTTACGGACGATAATTTTACGTGACAACGTCATAAGAAAACGATGAAAAGTTTAGATTTTTTCCTTCTTTTTGCTTTAAATATATATTTTTCCTTTATAGAAGTCTTTTATTCGTCACTCGTCACCATAACACAAGCCCAGATGATCGATTATTATTATTAAACAATATAAGACAAACAGACAAGACAGACATTGTTTTATATTACGCACTGCGCATGACAATGACGTCACAGCACTGCGTTACCATGTCATGGTACCGGAACATGACACTTTTTTGTGAATGCAGGTGTTCAGGGCGTTATCACATAAATAAACGAATTATTTTAAAGTCAATTAACACGATTATTAAACCAATTACAGCAATTGACTAATTAGGACAAATCATTCATACATTTCTCTCGCAAAAATCCAAACACACTGCCCATATCAATCTCCATTCGTCCGCAAACAGATCAGTTTCAGCACTTGTATCCAGCAGGGCGTTAATCGCGTTAATGTTGCGGAGAATAGGAGACGTAGAATGGGAGACCGTGTGAGATGCCGGCACCACCAGAAGGTGATGTTTCCGGCCTCGGACATATTCGGGTCGGTAATTTGCAGACTGTTGTCTGTAAATTACCGCGTTCAAATCAGGAGAATCAACGATATCGCGAAGGATCTTCAAGCACGTTACAATCTGATCATAGGCGCGGCGAACCTCAACATGTACCTTGAATCTGTGACGTTGTAAACAGAGGCAGTTTAGATATGATCTGCCTGACGGTGGGACAGCGAGCCAGGCCGGCGAGAGCCCGACACGCCAGCCCCCGGACTCGGTCCGCGTCCGTTATCGGTGACTTTACCATCATTAGAGACAGGAGAACCTGGAGATTTTATACAAAATAGAATAGAATATAACTTATTCAAACAAACACAACGACATAGTATACTCAAATACGACCCAGTTGGCAGTGGTCACCATGCCGGACTGCCAAACACAGGGTTGCGGACTCGATTCCCGTCTCCGGCAAGTATTTATGCTTAGATATTTGTCTGTGGTCTGGTTGTTTCTATGTATTATAAGTATATATTTACAAAAGAAAAGTATATAAGTAGTATTTACGTTGTCTAGCACCCGTAACACAAGTCTAGTTACTTAGCTTGGAGCTAGATGGCGATGTGTGGAATGTCCTGCAATATTTATTTATTTTATACTAGCCACCCGCCCCGGCTTCGCACGGCTATATTATGCATGTATTATACATATAAACCTTCCTCTTGAATCACTATCTATTAAAAACCGCATCAAAATTCGTTGCGTAGTTTTAAAGACTTAAGCATACATAGGGATAAAGGGACAGAGAAAACGACTTTGTTTTATACTATGTAGTGATATCTATAAGAACTCACCATGATACCATTATTAGTTCTAACACTGGACCATACTTTCTGTATGACATCCTCGTATGATTTCAACGTAGTCTTCTTACGGCTAGAACCGGTTATTGAAAAGCGCGTCGTCGACGTACCTGCCTGGAAATGATAACATTTAATGTCAGTGACAAAACGAAAACGACTGAAGGAAGTCAACAATACAGTGCTTCATTTGATGTATACTGATTGACTACTGTTTTATGTCTTTATATAGGAATAAAATGACGTTGTTCATTCTGTCGCAGTAGCTTCATGATGTCTGAACCTTTTCATGGTCTCACAATTTATTTGAGTTAATTAGTTTAATACCTTTAAATAGTTGATTAGACGTTGTAGTAAAATAACGCTGATGGGTATGTAATTTATATGATTAAAATATCTGATGATAAATGCCTTTAGATTTACATAACCTACGCTCAGATTTTGTCTAAAATAGCTGGTCCTTTATATTAATTGTGTTTATTTAATAAATGCACACACTGTAGCTGCGTCTCGTAAGGGTGTCGCGAGTTCAGAGATTTTAACTCATCTTAAAATATGCGTACCGCGCTAAAAGAAATTTTTCTTCACTTCAAAAACAAAAAATCTTTCCTCTATTATAATAGCGTGTTTTTATTATTGGGCCTTCTGGCATATATCTTAAACTATGATAGATAGCTGAAAATGCTGAAAGGAGTTGCGTGCCCGATTTTAACAAAAATGAAAACTGTATAATTCGTTTTTGTAAAAGTAATTAGGTAGCCAATTAAGTTCCACCCTTGCCAGAAATCGAATTTGTTGGTAGTAGTTTAGAAGATGATTTGGACTTAGTTGGTGGTATGTACCTCCAAAGGGAAGATCTTCCACCGAGCAGGTGTTATACCCGGTAGGCCGCCCACCAACAATGTTTCGTTGGAACTTGTATATGAGGTTATCTTCAGAAAAACTTCGCTTGCGCGATCTTGGATCTACGATCGGCTTAGTGGCGCCATCTGTTGGTGGCGATGTGAAGCGTCGCCACAATGGAAAAGGATATAGAAACTTTTGATTACGCGGGGCTAGTTTCTAGATAGTTAAGTAACTCACTCTCTGTACAGGAGCGCAGACACAATTAACTAACACATTGAGTGCTGCCTTCTGAACTTCCGGTTCGGGAACTATTTCACCGTCCGCCGCACCTGGGAAACAAAACATCCATTGTACAGTCAGCAACATAATGACATCGACATTGTAGAATTCTAAAATTACTATTATTGGAATGTTTTCATACTGATATTGTTTGTCTTTAAGACTTGTAACCTTCAATCGAACTTTTTTTTCAATAATTCTGAGGGAATGTTTACTTTAAAATTCATTTATTGCGAACTAGCGACCCGCCCCGGCTTCGCACGGCTGTATTATGCATGTATTATATCTAAAAACCTTCCTCGTTAATCACTCTATTTATTAAAAAAAAAAACGCATCAAAATCCGTTGCGTAGTTTTAAAGATCTAAGCATACAAAGGGACATAGGGACAGTGAAAAGTGACTTTATTTTATACAATGTAGTGATAAGGGTACATACTATTGGTGTTACAGAACAGTTAAAGAATCACCTTACTCAACCGCATGCAATTTAGGTTTGTAGCGTTTACGTTAACATTTAGCAAGATAATTAGGTACACAATCAATCAGACAACTTACTGAGAACAATATTAACTCCGGTCGTCTGTTCGTCTCTCATGTCAATCTTCTCAGTCAGCAACAGTTGTACTCTTGGTGCGACGCAGCATACCGATACGACGTCTAAAGCAGAACGGACAGTTTCTGACCTGTGGAAATATAGTTTACTTTAGAAGACCATCTTGTACAATCAACGGTCAAAAGTCTCTGCCCACCGTAACGTTTACAATCCTGTGCAGCACTATTTGAACATTATAACAACGTAACCTGTGGATCGATCCCACGTCCCAAAGATTCACTTTGGATCACTGTGCCAGCGGAGTAAGTATAGCAGACCATGGCTAGGTGGGGTTTCTCCGCATCGGCACCGCTTCTACGCGGACGAAGTCGCGGGCAAAAGCTAGTTATCTCACATAGATGTATTCATGGTATCAAGACAGTGAACTAAGAAACGAATTCAGTATTATTAACCTAAATCTCGACTTCTCAGATACTTATTTTTAACTATTCTCTGTGTATTTATTGTGTTTTTTTTTGTATTTATTTACTCTGTAACTATTTCTTAAGTACTGTTTCTCTTTTGTTTCATTTTTCTTGTTTTTGTGTTTGTTATGTCGTGTGTTTGTCTGAATAAATTATATTCTATTCTATTCTAAATTTGACAAGTATATATTTACCTCCCGTTGAAATTCCACTCGTAAGCATAGCCGACGACCTGCAACAGCAATGCAACACCTCCCAACTCAACGAGCTCCTCGACGGGAGTCCATCTCGACCACGCGACGCTCTGCAGCAGCTCGATTTGTTCCTGTATCTCTTCAGGTGATGATTTCGATGCCTGAGGACATATTTTGTTTAAATAAATATTGCAGGACATTCCACACATCGCCATCTAGGCCCAAGCTAAGTAACTACACTTGTGTTATGGGTGCTAGACAACGGATATAATAATTATATACTTTGTAAATATGTATATACTTATAATAAATAGAAACAACCCGACCCAAGACAATTATCTAAGCATAAATACTTGTCTGAGGCGGATATCGAATAGTGGTAATGGCAGTTATAAGTTTTATGCACCAAAAATATTTGCTCCAGTGTCATTATCCAGGGAGAAAACAGGCGACTACGTTTGTAATAGTTTGAATGGAAAGAGCCCCCGTTACCCTTTCCTCCTAAAAAGAAACAATAAACGAAAAGCTTAATAGAGGTATTTAGCATATAAAATTGAAGACTCACTGACCTTATAAGGCGGTGGTTCAGGCACGCTGTCCCCTTGTTGTCGGGCTACTTGAGCCGCACGCAATCGTAGGTGAGCTTCAAGATATCTACGAGAAAATTACACATCATTTCCATACTAAATATTATACAGAGTTATTCAAGGCCAACCGAAAGTAACCTAGAGGTTTTGTTTTTTCTATCATTCCAAAAACCCCAGTTTTCTTGTGCCTTCTTCTCATTGGTGGGCGCGTTCCGAAGGCACACATCCTAACTTAGTTTTTAAGACGTTTCTATGTGATCTTTGTACAAAATATACAACATCCAAATGAATAAAGAAATTTTACTTTGACTTTGACATTCCATCAATTATCTATAACCATTCCATTGAGACTCCATAGCGATTATTTGCGATGTTATTAAAACTTTAGCGGACTACCAAATAAAATCACAATCTCGATATAATTTCAATAGTCTCAATTTAATGACAATAAATAAATAATCGCCATCTAGTCCCAAGCTAAGTAACTAGACTTGTGTTATGGGTGCTAGTCAACGGATATACTACTTATATACTTTTCTTTTGTAAATATATGCTTATAATACATAGAAACAACCAGACCAGACAAATATCTAAGCATAAATATATGTCTGAGGCGGGAATCGAACCCGCAACCCTGTGTTTGGCAGGCCGGCATGGTGACCATTGTGTCAACTGATGGGTCATGTTTGTGTAACGTCTATTAGAAGAAGGTCGTAAGTCGTAATACTTGTTTATAGTATTATTGTAGCAAACTGATAGTGGACTTATGACGCATACCGTACGTGGCTTGCCCCGGTCTAATGAGAATCATCCCTTCTTCTTCTTCTTCTTCTCGTATAGTGGTGTGGCTCGCCGAGTTTTCAGATCGCCCTAAGGCCTCTAACTTGACCTAACGACTGCTACTAGAGGTAGCAACCGAGATCAACGGCTTAATGTGCCTTCCGAAGCACGGAGGGGCTCACGAAAACACATTTTTGCCACACTACTAGTTGACCACCTATCGAAGTAATGACCGCGCCAGGCGTCGCTTAACCCGCACGACCGTAAACTTTCACCGAGCGTCGTCACTAATTTTGCATATTATTTTTCATTACTCATACTCCGAAAGTAGGTGTAAAGGTGCCTGAAGAGCGTGTAGAAAGAAAAACTTCCAGCCCTAGGGAAAATCGCTTTCACTGACAGCTGTCATGTCAAATTATGGCTTCGCACGGGTTGTGCAATGTGCATGTAGCCAGTATCAGTATCATTACGCATCAGAAACTTCAAAAACCTAACCTCCTTGCTTTAAGTAACACCAAAGAATAACATTACATGTATATAACCTCTTTGGTCTCAACCTTGTTAGAGGATCAGGTAGTATGGAGTCTCTCATTCAATCTCGTTGTTAGGAAGAATTTTATGTATTATTCGTAATGAAAAGCACAGTGTTTACCACGGGTGAAAGACTCATTTAGTCCCTCGAACTATTAGCGCCAAACTCCGTCTCGGGACTTAATGAGTGACTTTCACACCTAGGGTAACAATGTACTATTACTTACTTTCTAAGTGCGACGCAGACGTGTCGTACGATCTGTCGCGCGGCGCAGGTCTCGTCGTCGGACACACGGGACTCCTCCTCGTCCGATCCGAGTATAGGAAGCGTTGATATCACGTTGTAAAGTTTACGGAGACCATCCTAAAACATTAAGTTTTTAAACTCACACGATTTGTATTCATAGTAATCTACTAGCGACCCGCCCCGGCTTCGCACGGCTATATTATGCATGTATTATACATATAAACCTTTCTCTTGAATCACTCTATCTATTAAAGAAAACCGCATCAAAATCCGTTGCGTAGTTTTAAAGATCTAAGCATACAAAGGAAAATAGGGACGGCGAAAAGTGACTTTATTTTGTACTATGTAGTGATTTCCCGGGTCTTAAGGTGAAAGGATACCGGCGCTCTCTCCATACAAACGTAGTCGACTGTTTCCTCCCTGGATAATGACACTATAGCAAATATTTTTGTTACATAAAACTTA
The DNA here is from genome assembly GCA_907269075.1 of Idaea aversata. Classification (NCBI taxonomy): domain Eukaryota; kingdom Metazoa; phylum Arthropoda; class Insecta; order Lepidoptera; family Geometridae; genus Idaea; species Idaea aversata. The sequence goes on along the minus strand of OU026112.1, from coordinate 3,820,914 downwards.
TAACTGCTATGACTATGCGACTATGTCTTGTTTTTTTTTTTCATTTTCTAATTATCATAGAAATTATAATATAAAAAAAACAGGGGCATGGTCATAGCAGTTATAAGTTTTTTGCAACAAAAATATTTGCTCTGGTGTCATTTAAATCTTAATTTCTTTGAAAACTAGAAATAAAAAACCAAGACATAGGGGCATAGTCATGGCGATGGCAGTTATAGGTTTTATGCAACAAAAATATTTGCGCTAGTGTAGTCCAGGGAGGAAACAGTCGACTACGTTTGTATGGAGAGAGCGCCCGTACGGTTATCCCGATATCCCCACGGGTCGGGGCTTACGCGGGTGAAACCACGAGTAACCGCTGGTAGAACACTAACCTGATTATCAAACTCTTCAAGTATGACTCGGAATTGGAAGGAGTGTCCGAAGAACATCGTCGCATGGCATCTGCCTGAGTCGTGAGAGCATTCTAGGAGCCAGAGGGCGTATCTGCAAACACAAACAACATACGTGTATTTTATTAGTAACTAGCGACCCGCTCCGGCTTCGCACGGCTATATTACGTATGTATCACTTCACTACATAGTATAAAATAAAGTCACTTTTCGCCGTCCCTATGTCCCTTTGTATGCTTAGATCTTTAAAACTACGCAACGCAATAGATATAATACATGCATAATACAGCCGTGCGAAGCCGGGGTGGGTTGCTAGTTATACATAAAAACCTTCCTCTTGAATCACTCTATCTATTTAAAAAAACCGCATCAAAATCCGTTGCGTAGTTTCAAAGATCTAAGCATACAAAGGGACATAGGGATATAGGGACGGCGAAAAGTGACTTTATTTTATACTAGCGACCCGCCCCGGCTTCGCACGGCTATATTACGCATGTATTATACATAAAAACCTTCCTCTTGAATCACTATATATTAAAAAAACCGCATCAAAATCAGTTGCGTAGTTTTAAAGATTTAAGCATACAAAGGGATATAGTGACAGAGAAAGCGACTTTGTTTTATACTATGTAGTGATAATGAGTAGCTGTTCCGGCGAACTTTGTTTTGCTATACAAAAAAAAAATTCATACAAATCGGTTCAGCAAATCGATTGACATCAATATTAATACGATACTAACGTCACTCAATTATTTTGCCATCCCGGAACCTCTCCACTAAATCTTAAACTTTATCCCTATATTCCCACGGGATCGGGAGTTATGCGGGTGAAACCGCTGGGCCTTAAGCCTAGTTCGCATTAGGCTAGTATTTTAGTCGAGTAGCAGAGCGGTGTTGGCTTAGTGGTAGATACCTCGACTTTCATTCTGAAGGTCGTGGGTTCAAATCCAGGCCGGCCGTGCATCAATGTATTTTTCTTAAGAAAAATTTATGTGCGCTAATTGACATTGCTCTTACGGTGAAGGAAAACATCGTGATGAAACCCGCGGCTCAGTTGGCTCCAGAAGTATTGACAAGTTCTCTCCTCAGGACATGGTCGACTAAGCTGAGAGGGTAGTAGGTGCTGGGCAACCATCTTCACGCAAAAAGGACCCAATTAAATAGGGTCTAATCCCGGAAAACAGCCTGTATACAAGTACAAGTACAAGTAGTCGAGTAGCGAGTAATTTAGTAGCTAAACGTGTCTGAACATATAAATTTAATCGAGTAAGTTAGTAAGTAATTAGTCGAGTCGATCCATTTTATTCTATATTTATTAGGCGAGTGGCGAGTAGCACCCCTCCCCCCACGCGTCCCTTCCCACTGGCTCACAGGCTAAACAAGTCCGAACCTCTCGAATTAGTCGAGTTGATTAGTTGCCGCCTCATCGTTGCATTGTTTTGTAGGATGTTCATCTTGCAATACACCACTCACTTGTAAACTGTACTCGAGCAAAGTGCGAACGGTGTTTGGGCAGTAGCGAGTATTTTAGCTACTAAATTACTCGCTACTCGACTAAAATACTAGCTTAATGCGAACTAGGCTTGGCTTAGATAAAAGTGTAACTTACTTGACTAAATCAGCTAAAGTCCTATGAGGTAACAAGCACACTCTTTCCATAGCATCTTCACAGTAAGCTAGGTAGTACAAGCAAATGGATACGCCAGTCGCAGCGACGGAGGGACGAGGTACTTCCAGAAATTTCTACAACAAACAAACAGACGGGTGTGTTATATAACTTCTTGTGGCAGAGCAGCGCGGCGAGGTACTTGAGGGCTTCGAAGGCGAGCCTCGAGTCGCGTGACTCGCGCACGTTTAGGTACCCGAGTATCAGGCCAAGGGCGTTCTGTTCAAACAGTTAGGCCAAGCTTCCTTACCTGTAACCCTCCAGTGTTAATGAAGTCTATGGAGAACTTCTTGTGGCAGAGCAGCGCGGCGAGGTACTTGAGAGCTTCGAAGGCGAGCCTCGAGTCGCGTGACTCGCGCACGTTTAGGTACCCGAGTATCAGCCCAAGGGCGTTCTGTTCAAACACGTGCGACAGGAACTGAGGGAAAGCGGAAAATAAGTTATTTATGAAATATAGCAACCCGCTCCGGCTTCGCACGGCTATATTATGCATGTATTATACATATAAACCTTCCTCTTGAATCACTCTATCTTTAAAAAAAACCGCATCAAAATCCGTTGCGTAGTTTTGAAGATCTAAGTACAACAGTTCTTAAATATAAGTAAGGTTTCACATACTTTGCCAGCATTTGGCATACAAATACAGGGTTATTGGTAATTATACCAGCAAGCCGTTGAGGGCTACTACTTCTGTGCACCTAAACAAACAACTTTTGTTCTACGACATTTGGAAATTCGAAAAATAAATAGAAATTTTGAGGTTATGTTAATTCGAAAAACAGCAGATTTTTTAAAACAAAGGTCATTCCGACTAAGAACAGTACATAAAACTTAAAAAATAAGTACAATTTTAAGGTTAATGACCTCTCCGTGTAAGAAACAGCTGATTTTCAGGTAAACCTAACCTCAAAAATTACAAAAAAATGTTCGAATTTCCAAAGGTCGTAAAACAAAAGTTGTTTTTTAGGGTGCACAGAAGTAGCCCTCAACGGCTTGCTAGTATAATTACTAATAACCCTGTATACAATTTAATAATTATAAAAATTAAATTAAATATATACGAGCATTTAAAATACACCATTGGTCAATTCGTGAGATTAAATATCTGTCAGAGTAAAATAATAAAAAAACAATGTCAATATTTTTTTAATTAAATAGCTCTACCGAACAAGTTGAGTGGTAACGATCCTCAGGTATCTTATTGTATATAATTCCCTACGTAGATTTTGTGATACAAAACTGTTTAGGGGATCCTAGGTAATACCTACATGTATTCTGTTTATTTCTATCGAAATAGAGCTTATTACTTACCTCTTGATATTCCCCCATAGGTGTTAGATATCTTAATATTAACATTTGTTTCGTTGCGTCCGTCGGCGGGTGGATTTGTATATTGCCTGGAAATATATAAATATTGCAGGACATTCCACACATCGCCATCTAGCCCCAAGCTAAGTAACTACACTTGTGTTATGGGTGCTAGACAACGGATATACTACTTATATACTTTTCTTTTGTAAATACTTATAATACATAGAAACAACCAGACCACAGACAAATATCTAAGCATAAATACATGTCTGAGGCGTAAAACTGATAAATTCTTGTACCAACTGGGTCGTCCAAATGTATATCAATTGCTAGCTGCGCCGTGCGGTTTCGCCCGCGTAAGTCCCGATCCCGTGGGAATATCGAAATATAAAATAGCCTATAGTCTTCCTCGATAAAGACTATCTAACACAAAAATATTTTTTTAATTCGAACCAGTAGTACCTGATATTAGCGCGTTCCAACAAACTCTTCAGCTTTATAATATTAGTATATACAAGCTTTAGCCCGCGCCTTCGTCCGCGTAGAAGTCGAAAATGGACCAAGGAATCACGATGTCCCATACAAACTTTGCCCCCCTTTTTCACCCCCTTAGGGGTAGAATTTCGGAAAATCCTTTCGTATCGGATGCCTACGTCATACAAAGAACACACCCTCCAAGTTTCAGGTCTCTACGATCAGCGGTTTAGGCTGTGCGTTGATCCGTCAGTCAGTCAGGACAAAGGATTTTATTTGTATAGATTAGTTACCAATAACATATGTTTCCATTTCAGCCCAACTGGAGTTACTGGAGGTCTCGTGGTGTATGGACGGTGGTGCCAGCGAGGGGACCACTGCGAGGGGTCCAGGGGGTCGCGGCGCCGGAGGGGGCGACATCATGCCCCACTCGGGGGACTTCGCTTCTGTAATACAATAATAGGGTTTCAAAATTCGTCTCAACAAGTTTGGAACTGTTTAGAACAAGATGGGATTAAAGAGGTTCAGTTGAGGAAAAACAGCCCGTATTCAAGTACCTACTTATGCGAAATTTAAATAAAAAAATTATATATATATTTTTTTTTTTAATTTATTATTATTTATTAATTAAATTAGGTTCAAACTTACTAAGGCTCGCTTGTTGTTCTTCAACGATCATTCTGTCGCCTCCGCCGTCGAATTCTTTCTCACGTTCTGAAAATAAAAACAGAGTGTCAGTGACAAAACGAAAACGACTGAAGGAAATCAACAATACAGTGCTTCATTTGATGTATACGTCAGTGCGCCGCCATCTTGACTACTATTTGTGTCTATAAATAGGAATAAAATGACGAAACGTGGTTCATTCTGTCGCAGTAGTTTCATGATGCCTGAACTTTTTCATGGTCGCACAATGTATTTGAGTTATTAGTTTAATACCTTATAGTGAGTGGATTAGGCGTTGTAGTAAAATGATGCTGATTGGTATCACTACATAGTATAAAACAAAGTCGCTTGCTCTGTCCCTATATCCTTATGTATGCTCAAAACTTTAAAACTACGCAACGGATTTTGATGCGGTTTTTTTTAATAGTGATTCAAGAGGAAGGTTTATATGTATAATACATGCATAATATAGCCGTGCGGAGCCGGGGCGGGTCGCTAGTGTAATCTAAATGATTAAAATATGTTCTGACAATAAGTGCCTTTCGATTTACGTAACCTACGTTAAAAAAAAAATATAAATAAGCGTCATAAGTTACGGCGATCGGGGGCTGGTCAGTGACAGTGACAGAGACGTTCAGTGATGTCAGTGCTGCACTCTCACTGACTACTAAACTTTTAAAACTGCGGGGCGCAGCTAGTAGTTTAGAGGTGGACGCAGATTGATACGCGCCGAACGAAACGAATTTTCGCCGTCAACGGAAAAAGGTACCTTATAGTAATAGAGATAAGGTACATTTATTCATTTACTTATTTCAGAGTCGGCCGCCTCTGACGATGCGGACGACTCTGATGACGTCATCGGAAATATAAACGTAGATACCTTATCTCTATTATTATAAGGTACATTTATTCATTTATTTATTTCAGAGTCGGCCGCCTCTGACGATGCGGACGACTCTGATGACGTCATCGGAAATATAAATGTAGATACCTTATCTCTATTATCATGAATCAAATCAAAATCAAACATTTTTATTTCTTTGGATGTATAATACCTTAAAAGTATAATAGACCACTTGAAAACGTCTTAAAAACTAAGTTAGGATGTGTGCCTTCGGAACGCGCCCACCAATGAGAAGAAGGCACAAGAAACTCATGGGGTTTTTTTTTTTTTTCATGTGATCACGCTCACAATGGTCAATATTACAAATATTTGAAAGTATTATTTGAAATGGAGCAACTAAAGTCACGTCCATGGGTTCTTATCATTAAGGTAAGACAAAGTATCATAGTACGCCTTACTGCACAATCTATGCTTTATAAAAGTTTTTAACCTGTTAATGGACATGTCATATACCTCTTTAGGTAAATAATAGAGCACACATGTACTATTAAACGACCTGTTTATTTTCCGGAGCCTACTACCGGGCACGGTCAGTTCATCCTTTCTTAAGTTGAAATTATGAATATCGCTGTTTTTACGGAAAATATCAGGATTTTTGTGAACGTAGAGCAAGTTTTCGTAGATATATTGGGAATAGAGCGTTAATATATTTAACTCTTCAAATTTTTCTCTAAGTGATTCCCTGGGGCCCATTTTGTAGATAGCTCGAACAGCTCTCTTTTGCAATATGAAAATAGCATCAATATCTGCAGCACACCCCCACAGTAGGATGCCGTACGACATGACACTGTGGAAGTAGCCGAAATAGACTAGGCGAGCAGTCTCAATGTCCGTGTATTCGCGAATTTTCTTAACGGCGTAAGCGGCAGAACTAAGTCTATTGGACAATGCTTCCACATGCGGGCCCCACTGAAGCTTAAATAAATAAATAAATAAATATTTCAGGACATATTACACATCGCCATCCAGCCCCAAGCTAAGCAACTTAATGCTTGTGTTATGGGTGCCAGATAACGGATAAACTACTTATATACTTTTTTTTTTTTGTAAATATATAGGTACATATTATACATATAGGAAACACCCAGAACCAGAAACAAGAATTTATGGTCAGCATAAATACTTGTTCCCGGCGGGAATCGAACCCGCAACCTTCTGCGTCGCAGTCGGGTGTTCGCCGTTCGTTCTTAGGATCTAAAGTTATACCTAGAAAGACAGCCTTACTGACTAATTCAACTTCCTCATCATTAATCTTTACAACAGTTTTTATTTGTTTTACATTTGGAAGTGTAAACCGAATTAATTTAGTTTTGGATCCATTCAGTAATAAATTATTGGAATTAAACCAATCAACTATTCTAGAGAGAGCATTGTTCACATCGTCAACGTTGGACTGACGCCTTTTAACCTTGAACACCAAGGAGGTGTCATCTGCAAACAACACTATCCCATGGTTGTCCCTTACAAGGTAAGGTAAGTCATTTATATAAACTAAAAACAGGAAAGGTCCTAATATGGATCCTTGAGGAACCCCCATTGCTATCGCAGATCCGGGGTATCGTTTCCCGTTAACATCAACACTCTGGACCCTACCGCTCAAATAAGATGAAGAAGAAGAAGATGATGAGGTACATTTATTCATTTATTTATTTCAGAGTCGGCCGCCTCTGACCATGCGGACGACTCTGATGACGTCATCGGAAATATAAATGTAGATACTTTATCTCTATTATTATAAGGTAACTTTTTCCGTGGATGGCAAAAATTCGATTCGTTCGGCGCGTATCAATCTGCGTCCACCTTTAATAAACACGTTTGTTGTTAGAATAGCCTTACCTTTTCTTTCATTTCCAGGTCCATTACATTTGATATCATTATTCCTTGCCTTGTCAAATCTAGCGAAATGCCGCGTCTGGCTCGGTGGTGTCACTGAATTTTGGTTCGATTGCTGAAATACATAATATCATTATCACTACATAGTATAAAATAAACACACTTAGATCTCTAAAACTACGCAACGGATTTCGATGCGGTTTTTTTAATAGATAGAGTGATTCAAGAGGAAGGTTTTTAGATATAATACATGCATAATACAGCCGTGCGTTCTTTTTTTAGAATATTCCATAAGGTACGAGGATGATTTGAAATAATTGCCTGAAAAAGTCTAAAAACAACACTTTCCTATATTCTCCCATACAAATTTTCTATAATATAAACGTGGTGTTCCCAAGCGCATAACTCGAGAACGGCTGAACCGATTTCCCTAATTCTTTTTTTAGAATATTTCTTGGCGTACGAGGATGGTTCTTACGGAGAGATTTTTTTTAAAAATTGCCTAAAAAAGTCTTTAATATAAACATGGTGTCCCTAAGCGCAAATTTCGAAAACAGATAAACCGATTTCGCTAATTCTTTTTTTAGAATATTCCTTGAAGTACGAGGATGGTTTTTACGGAGAAAATTTTTAAAAGTTGCCTGGAAATGTCTAAAAACAACACTTTTCTATAGCTCCAATTCCAATACAAACTTAAAAAGTCAATTTGAACTTTAATAGCATAAAATAAAGTTCATGATTTAGTGGAGAAGTTCCGGGAAGGCAAAACAATTGAGTGACGTATTAATATTAGCTGTGTAAATATAAGTTAGAGAAGAGGAACGCTATTTTTGCCAGACTTTAAGCAGAGACGCTTCGCTCGCTCGATAAATCCTACTAATATTAAAAATGTGAAAGTTTGTGCGTGTGTGTATGTTTGTTACTCCTTCACGTAAAAACCACTGGACCGATTGCGATGAAACTCGGTATCTAGATAGCTAGAGACCTGGATTAACACATAGGCTACTTTTTCTCCCGATATTTCCACGGGATCGGGATTTACGCGGGTGAAACCTCGGGGCGCAGATAGTAAATTATAATAATAAAAACCTCACCTGATTTCTCTCCTCTTGCGATTTATTAATTAGTCCATGTAGCCTCCTTAGCATTAGTGGTACTAACATTGCGTTTAGATCCCTGTAAAAAATACATCATGTATACACGGTGAAACAAGGGGGGTGGCTCATCAGTTGCTGGGGGGTGCGGGACCTCAGTACCTATGGATTTAACCCCCCTGCAATATTTAGTGGTTCAAAAGTTATTTGGACTTTAGTGAAATTTTAGTCAAAATCCGATTTAAGCCTGAACTTCGCAATTACAGCTAAACTATGAGGCCTGCAACTCGGGCCTTTCTTTTAAACAAGTTCAATAGTGGACCTTTTGTACCCCTACACCAATCAGAGTCTTAGATTTATAAAACTCCAAATAAAACCATTGAAGTAATTTGTTTTCAAAATCTAATGTTTTGTCATTATCTTTGTATGGTTCTAAAAAAACATTTCACATAAGTATAATTTTTTTCTGCAACCTACCTTAACAACTACTGGCGTTCATGAAGAATAAACCCAAAGTATCATTCGGCTAGAACGTTGAAAAATGTACTTGATAGTCCAAAAAGTGCCAATATTATATTGATGTACTAGCGACCCGCTCCGGCTTCGCACGGCTATATTATGCATGTAGTATACATATAAACCTTCCTCTTGAATCACTCTATCTATTAAAAAAAACCGCATCAAAATCCGTTGCGTAGTTTTAAAGATCTAAGCATACAAAGGGACTTTAGGGACTGACAGCGGAAAGTGACTTTGTTTTATACTATGAACCAGTATTGGACTTACGACCTTCTTCTAATTGACGTTACACACAAACATAAATACTTGAATTAAAAGTACTCAGTGTTATTATTATTTTCAACACGTTAGCTATGTATTTAGTTGTGTGAGTGGTATAAGCCGCCACCCGCTACACCAACCGACGCGACGTGGGTTCGATCCACAGGTTACATTGTTATAATGATCAAATAGTGATGCAAAGGATTGTAAACGTTACGGTGGCAGAGACTTTTGAACGTTGCTTGTAGTACCTGAAATTTGTTGCGATCTCGTGGACCTCCATGGCGGCAGCCAACAGTCCCGTAGCGTAGCACTGCAGTGGCTCGGGGGAGTTGCTTGCCCAACCCACTAGCCGGTGGATCAGAGCTTCATTGTCCTGTTATACAAATATTGATAGGTTGACATTAATTTAGTACTAGCGACCCGCCCCGGCTTCGCACGGCTATATTATGCATGTATTATACATATAAACCTTCCTCTTGAATCACTATATCTATTAAAAAAACCGCATCAAAATTCGTTGCGTAGTTTTAAAGATTTAAGCATACAAAGGGATATAGGGACAGAGAAAGCGACTTTGTTTTATACTATGTAGTGATGGCCCACGGGCTGACTGATCGAACTATAAAAAAATAGTTAGACAAAAATTAAAAAACACGCTTTTATAGAAAATCCAACATAAAAAAATAGAAAATGAAATTTATTAAACTTGAATTGAGAATAGTGTAAATTACAAAAAAATGTATATTATTGAATTTTCAAAAAAATACATTTTACTTTGCACACGGTCTTTGACAAGTGTGCAAAGTTTGAATAAAATCTGATCTGAGGTGAAACTAATAAAAGCGTGTTAAAAAATGAGCTATTTCTTTTCATTTGCCATACTATGTTTGTTTCCAAGAACTAATCGCTATTAGCAACATTATCGATTGGTTCAAAAATATAGGCAACTAGCAGCGCAGTTATACCCGCGTAATTCCCGATCCCGTGGGAATATCGGGATAAAAAGTAGCATATGTTACTGTCAATGAATCAATGTATCCTCATACTAAGTTTAATCAAAATCGGTCCAGTAGTTTCGGGGTCTATTGCAACCAAACAATCAAATCTTTCCCTTCATGACGCGCGCCTGCCGGGCCGTATATAGTTTATTAAGAAGAAAGTACGTGTTTATTATTGTAAAAATGGAGAGACTGCCGACGGCGTTGTCGCAAATGGTTGAAAACGTACCCGTGTAATACGCCTCGAAGACAGAGTTCAGTTAGCTGGGCTGCTCAACCTGTTTGGCGTATTTGGAAGCGTCTATGAAGCAACGCGTCCATGGACAGTAGGCCTAATCTATACATATAAAATGCTTTGTCTTGACTGACTAACGGATCAACGTACAGCCTAAACCTCTGATCGTAGAGACCTGAAACTTGGAGGGTGCGTTCTTTGTATAACATAGGCACCGAAAGAGCGGTGTTGGCTTATACTGACTTTTATTTTTATTTTATTTTAATGTGTTTTATTGATATTTTTATTTTTTTATTTTTTTTTTATTCTAATTCAATTTAATCATAAATGTAATGTTAAATATGGATCTAGTTATCTGAAATAAATGAATTTTAATTTTTAATTTTAATTTAGTGGTAGATACCTCGACTTTCATTCTGAAGGTCGTGGGTTCGAATCCAGCCTGCCTAGCATGAAGACCAAAACACGATATGATAAAGCGATATAACTACATCAACTCTCAAAATATGATAGATAAGCCGCCATTTTGAATTTTTATTATAAATTGCGATAAAAATTATGATAAAAATTCGACATGGCGGCTTTATCTATCATATTTTGAGAGTTGATGTAGTTATATCGCTTTATCGTATCGTGTTTTGGTCTTCATGCTAGGCAGGCAGGCCGGCCGTGTACCAATGTATTTTTCTTAAGAAAAATTTATGTGCGCTGATTGATGACATTGCTGTTACGGTGAAGGAAAACATCGTGATGAAACCCGCGGCTTAGTTGGTTCCAGAAGTATTGACAAGTTCTCTCCTCTGGACATGGTCGACTAAGCTGAGAGGGTAGTAGGTGCTGGGCAAGCCTACTCCATCTTCACGCAAAAAGGACCCAATTAAAAAAGGGTCTAATCGCGGAAAACAGCCTGTATACAAGTACAAGTAGGCATCCGATAAGAAAGGATTTTCCGAAATTCCACCTTAGGGGATGAAAAAGGGGGGCAAAGGTTGTGAGGGACAACGTGATTTCTTGGTTAATTTTCGACTTTTACGCGGACGAAGTCGCGGGCAAAAGCTATTATTTCTAAATTAGTGTAAATCACCTGAAAGACGACGCTCATCTCCAGTCCAGGCATCAGGTCAAGCGTGAGCCGGCACGCGGCCACGTTAAGCTTGTGGACGTCGCGACCAGTGATGTTCTGCCGAGAGTAGTACGTGTCGCGGACATAATCGTTCACCAACTGTAATATAGAGGAAAAAGTAATTATACGTCTTACTGGTAATTGTCAGTGACAAAACGAAAACGACTGAAGGAAGTCAACAATACAGTGCTTCATTTGATGTATACGACGCCGCCATCTTGACTACTGTTTTGTGTCTATAAATAGGAATAAAATGACGAAACGTGGTTCATTCTGTCGCAGTAGCTTCATGATGCCTGAAACTTTTCATGGTCGCACAATTTATTTGAGTAAATTAGTTTAATACCTTTTTAGAGAGTGAATTAGGCGTTGTGGTAAAATAACGCTGATGAGTGCCTTTAGATTTACGTAACCTACGCTTAGATTTTGGCTAAAATAGCTGGTCCTTTATATAATAGACATCTTTCAGTTATTTTTTTTGGCTAGTTGTTGGTATGTGTTGCTGCCATTTATCAAGGCTTAACGTCGTGACTGATAGATATACAGGATGTCCCATAATGAATGGACAAGCGGGCACCTACGGATAGAGGACACTGTGCCGGATCAGAAAAACGAAAGTTATGTTCTATGAAAGTCTTAGTTTCCGAGATATCCGCCATTTTAAAAAATTTAAAATGTACACTCTTTTCTCCATGTTTTGTTATGCCAAAACTGCAAATGAAGGAATTATCCCATTCTGTTTTTTGGATAGTATTCCAGGATAAATGTGCTATCGAATGCAATTAATATTTTTTATGACACAATGAAAGTTTTTTTTTTAAACTAAGATTTAAATCAAACTTCATGGTTTTTTAATTTTTTCACCTAAACTTTAACCTTTCCTGGTGTAAAAAAAATGTATGGTCACCCTGGTGCCAAATTTAAAAAAAAGTTGCCTATTTCACTGAGATTCTGAAATGGTATAATACGTGGTATTGCCAGCATTCAGTACAAAATTACCTGCCTGATGTTTTGATCTGATCATGGTTGCAGGAAATATTAAAAAAACTAATAGTTAAGTTTAATGCAATCGCAACCCATGTTTGTAGAATATTTATTTTCGATTATAGTTTTGTTTTATATAAACCTTTCTGTTGAATCACTCTATCTATTTAAAAAAACCGCATCGAAATCCGTTGCATAGTTTTAAAGATCTAAGCAAGCATACATAGGAACAGACAGCGGAAAGCGACTTTGTTTTATACTATGTAGTTATAAGTAGATAGATAAGCACAAACCTTTGTCATAAAATTGTCCTTCTTAAACATAACTTTGAGTGCATGACCAAGTGCACATTCCGGGTCAGTTCGTGATGGATGCCTCTCATCAAACGGGTCGGGGTCTTTCTTCATAAAGTTCTCTGTTTCCGTCTCTATTATCTCCGCTATCCTGGAACATATTGCAAACAATTTAAACTAATGTGGAACTTCGTTTTGACGTAATAACGTCTAGTTTATTTGTGGAACACCTGCATTCACACAAAAGTGTCACAGTAATATTGTGTGATGTCATGCGTCATGGTAATATGACCAGACGCGTCATGGTAACTTAGGTAACAGAGTATTTAATAATAATATCGCTCACCTGGGCTTGTGTTATGGTGATGAGTGACGAATAGAAGACTTGTATAAAGGAAAAATATAAAGAAAAAAAAAGACAATTTGATATTAAAAAAAACGTTATAATATGAGTATAGATTTACTAGATTATTTTCTGGTTAGTTAGTTTATAGTCTAGTTAGCAAATAGAAGAAGAATAGAACATTTTGGAATGCAAAATTATATTTAATTTAGTTAGGAACCTATTTATTTCCAGTGTACGGGCCAAGCTGTACACTGTCACTAGTATGTAACAAACAACACCTACATGCTGACACCGCAATATAATAAATCGGAGACTGGATATAATAAATAATTTACAGCAAGAGTGCTCGGCCGCGCGCACAAACAAACATTGTTGTAGGAGCCACACAGCGCTCCACCTCGCCAACAACAAGCATCGCGTTGCGAGCGGGGCCAGCAAGAGTGCTCCGCCATGCGAGAAAAATCTTATATCCAGTCTCTCTTTGGCTAGACTCTTTCCTAGTTCAGCTTAGTGTTACATTGTCAATGGTGCTATTATACCTTTATTTCTGGAAGAGAGAGCAAAGTGAAAGTTGTTGAGAAACACACAAATGGTTGCAGTGACACTGGATGTTGGTAAATAACTTTAATACGAGAAGAAAGATTTTATTTAATCTGATTAGTCATCCATATTGAGAGAAAAGGGCTTAGCGGCAAAAGAATTCAACGGACCCTGGACTCCTGAGAGGGATGCAACCGGTAACATTGCTCGGATGATGAAGATTGAGAGAAAAGCTGGTCAACTTTAAAAGCTTAAAACCCGCTGTTTAACTTTAATATTTGTAGTACAAAAGTTTGTTTTTATACTTTAGTTTCACAAGAAAAAGCTGACAGGAAAAGTTAGTTTCACAACTTACCAATTTATAGGTTATGAATTTTTAGTTAAAATTAGGTACGTAAACTAAAGTCGAGTTACATTCTTGGCACGTTTTCATATAACGCACATGTTGAAGACAACTGCGAAGGTCCCCCTTCTGCTCAATGTGGTCATTTTGACAGATCAAACCATAACAATGCATTACCTTGTTAAAGTGGGTACGGGATCGTATGAAGGCGTCGTATGTTGCTCCTCCCACTGCCTCAACAACTCTGTCACCTCCTGTGCTGGTGGTGAATCCATTTACAACTATTTTTGTACAAAATTTTTCGAAAATAACCTCACAAGTTCAACAGTTCAATGTAAATAATTTTTTCTAACCCTAATCACTGTACAAATTGTTAATAAATCTAATTTTATAAAAAGAGATTGCGTATTTAAATGAATAATTCATGTAATTCAACGATAAATCTGATAAAATCACAATAAATTGAAGCGGCGAGTCGACGCTGTGAAATTATTAGAAATCACAGATAAAAAACCTAGAATCAAGTCACAGTGGCCGTCAGTTGTCAGGAAAACGTCATAGTGGCCCACAGATTACCGTTTATTTCCGCTACGTTACGCTATTCAAACTTAGATGGCAGCACTCTCGGCAATTAAATAAATACCAACATTTCAAAATAAAAACAATCTAAAAGCTTCGACTTGGTTACTTCCGGTTTTTAGTTTTTGCTACTCACAGCTAGATAGCAGCACTTCAATAAACATTTAAAAAAAATGGTCTGACGTTTTCTTGACGTTTTGCTAACGTTTTGAAAACACCGAAAACAAAAAAATCGAAAAAAATAGAACTAGAAGTTGAGAGTGTTTTGCAAAGAAAGAGTATGTTTTGTTTACTGTTCGTGTTTGAATAGTTTATTTTTCCCGAAAATCACTGATTATTAATTAACTCAAACTATAGTAGGCGATGTACATAATGTCTTCACTAAATGGAACTCAAGTTTCCCGCGTAAGTACGGGCAGTCACGACCGCAAATTACGATACAGAGCGCTTCTGGAAGACTTGTCCACTCTAGGTTTGTAAAACAACATGTTTCTTTCATAAAAACTTGGTAATGTATTTACACTAATCTATATATATCTACATCTAAACTTCTACACTAATATTTGAGGAAAGAAGAAAGATTTGATTGTTTGTTTTTATCGAATAGGCTCCGAAACCACTGGACCGATTTTCATGAAACTTGGTATGAGGATACATTGATTCATTGGGAATAACATAGGGTACTTTTTTATAAATAAATAAATATTACAGGACATTCCACACATCGCCATCTAGCCCCAAGCTTCGTAACTAAACTTGTGTTATGGGTGCTAGACAACGGATATAATACTTATATACTTTTCTTTTGTAAATATATACTTATAATACATAGAAACAACCAGACCTCAGACAAATATCAAAGCATAAATACTTGTCTGAGGCGGGAGTCGAACCCGCAACCCTGTGTTGGCAGTCCGGCGTGGAGACCATTGTGCCAACTGGGTTATCCCGAAATTCTCACGGGATCGAGAGCTACGCGGGTGAAACCGCGGAGCGCTGCTTGTTGTTAATTATGTATACCTATAAAAAAATTAATAACAGATACTTGCCACAATCTAGCTTGGATTTTGGTCTCTCCCACAATCCGCCTCCGCTATTCAGGGCTCTACACAATTAGTCTTTTTCTCAGAGCAGCCAGGTCTTTGATGTAATCCTTCCATCTTTTCTTAGGCCTAGCTGAATCACATAACCAATACAATCTTACATGGTCCATGTCAGATTCAGTGCGAGTGCGGGGCGCCCGAGCAAACTATGATTTACCTATTGAGTGTCCCTCCAGCCCTTGTTCTCATTCTGTTATAGTGGTGTGGCTCCTATTGTTAGAGTTTTCAGATCACCTTAAGGCCTCTAACTTGACCTAACGACTGCTACTAGAGGTAGCAACCGGGACCAACGGCTTATTGTGCCTTCCGAATCACGGAGGGGCTCACGAAAACACATTTTTGCCACACTACTAATTGGCCACCCATCGAAGTAATGACCGCGCCAGGCGTCGCTTAACCCGCACAACCGTAAACGATCAGCAAGAGTCACTTAGCTGTGAGCCTCCCTCCTCCAGCCCTAATAGCTGTATATTGGTTAACCTGATGTCAGCTAATAACAACGCCTGAGAAAGACCTGGTAACACACCAGAGTGGATGGATCTGCTCCTTTCTAATAAATTCCCCTTTAATTTGTGCTATCGATACAAAGAAAAAGAAGAATACAATCTTTATAAAATATGTTTACAGAAGAAGATACCAACAGCAATGAGAAACGTATGGAAAAGACAGCTAAGGCAGTGCGAGAGGCGCAGGGACTGCTTGCTGAAGGAGGCCTAGAAGAGAGAGTCAAACACCCTGGTAAGTAGTCTAGCAGATCATTGTGCCCGGTGTCTTCAATCGCCGGCTTCTCTTCCAGAGGCCTGCAGCAGCCTGGAAAGACTGCTGACCTTCTGGGAGCACCTGGGATGGTTGGACGAGGATGAGGAAGGCTTTAGGCTATATACAGCATGTCCCGTAATGAATGGCCAAGCGTGCACCTACGGATAGAGGACACTATGCCGGGTCAGAAAATCGAAAGTTATGTTCTATGAAAGTTTCCGAGATATGCGCCGTTTTTGAAAATTTAAAAATTTCACTCCGTTCTCTATGTTTTGTGATGCCAAAACTGCAAATGAAGGAATTATCCCAATCTGTTTTTTGGATAGTATTCCAGGATAAATGTGCTATCGAATGCAAACAATATTTTTTATGATATGATAGAGACTTTCATAGGAAATAACTTTCGTTTTTCTGATCCGGCACAGTGTCCTCTATCCGTAGGTGCCCGCTTGGCCATTCATTATGGGACACAATGTATATAACATCACGCTACTACCAATAGGAGCGAATAAAAGTGGCAAATGTGTAAAAAACAGGGAAAATTATTCATCTTTAAGAGGTTCCATTTTTTGTTTGAACGCACTGATCTCAGGAACTGCTACATCGAATTGAAAAATATAGGCTACTTTTATCCCGATGTTCCCACAGGATCGGGACTTACGCGGGTGAAACCGCGGGGCGCAGCTAGTGCAAAACATATATAAATTCAAATACCAACTTACCTCTTTATTTAACATTAAAATAACAATATATTAACTAGACGAGTTTATTGTTTATCGAGTTCCTATAGTAAGAAAAACTCCGGTCTGTCGTCATACAATTGCGATGCCCGGCAGGGCTCATTATTATGCCTCTGTAAGATCTATTATACAATATTAAAGCTAATAAATGAAATGAAATAAATGTGTCCAGGTGAAGGATACCTAGACTCGCGTGTGCTCCGCGCTACCAGCGACCTCGCGATACGTTGCTCCGAGGCAGTGAGCGGGAACGTCAATACATATGATAAACATGAACTGGCATTACATATTGTAAGTTATTTGTTACTATTTAGGTAGTTGCATCACGTTGTGCTTAAACAAAAGCTAGATATTGAGATAGCGGAGTGGCGTTTCCACCAATCACTATCACTAGCACTACATAGTATAAAATAAAGTCGCTTTTCGCCGTCCCTATGTCCCTTAGATGTATGCTTAGATCTTTAAAACTACGCAACGGATTTTGATGCAGTTGTTTTGTAATAGATAGAGTGATTAAAGAGGAAGGTTTTTAGATATAATACATACATAATACTGCCGTGCGAAGCCGGGGCGGGTCGCTAGTAGAATATAAAGGACTAGCTATTCTAGCCAAAATCTGAGTTTAGGTTACGTAAATCTAAAGGCACTTATCATCAGAACATATTTTAATCATATAAATTACATACCCATCAGGCCCATCAGCGCTATTTTACTACAACGCCTTATCTACTATTTAAAGGTATTAAACTAATTAACTCAAATAAATTGTGCGACCATGAAAAAGTTCAGACTTCATGAAGCTACTGTGACAGAATGAACCACGTTCCGTCATTTTATTCCTATTTATAGACACAAAACAGTAGTCAAAATGGCAGCGCCCTGACGTATACATCAAATGAAGCACTGAATTGTTGACTTCCTTCAATCGTTTTCATTTTGTCACTGACAAGAATTGTTAAGGTGAGCGCACACCAAGCCGCACCGCACGCGCCGCAGTCGCCGCAGCGAAAGAGTTCTCCAAGCCGATGACGTCACCAACCCCGGCGCTGCGCGCATACAAACGGAGACTACGGGCATGCCATAAATACTTATTAAAAGTACTTTAATTTATTTCAGAAGAATAACATCTTAAATTATTATGTTATTTATTATTCAATTTTTTTAAATTAATATTCATTTCTCATTTTCTAATTTTTAGTAATTTTTGTCTAAGTTTTCCCATCTTCTAATACATATAAATATACGCACTCAAGATCGATATTGAGAGCGATTTATTAATACGGGCCCTAAACTACTTAACCGATTTTAATCAAATTTGCACACTGTGTGGAGTTTGATCCAACTTGAAAGATAGGATAGCTTCCATCTTAATTTATCCCGATATTCCCACGGGATCGGGAGTTACGCGGGTGAAACTTCGGACCGCTGCTAGTACTTATATAAAATCTATAAGTAAATTATAGTGATACTAGCGACCCGCCCCGGCTTCGCACGGCTGTATTATGCATGTATTATATCTAAAAACCTTCCTCGTTAATCAGTCTATCTATTTAAAAACACCGCATCAAAATCCGTTGCGTAGTTTTAAAGATCTAAGCATACAAAGGGACATAGAGACGGCGAAAAGTGACTTTATTTTATACTATGTAGTGATTATTATATTTTTAAAATTAATAATCATTTCATTTGTCATTAAGTATTTTTAAATTTGTGTTTACATGTAAATATCTTGATATTTCCAGCGTGAGAACCCAACGTTCTGGGAGTTCCCCCTACCCCGTGAGGTGCCAACCATCTCCACACTGTTCGGCACGTTCGAGCCAACGCCGGTAGAAGCTCGACCTCGGGCAGTGAGAAGGCGGGTCGAGAAGCAACAGGCTGCTGCGCTGAAGGCACCCGATAATGTTGACAAGTATGTATAGATGAAGACCTAGTTGGCACAATGGTCACCATGCCGGACTGCCAAACGCAGGTTTCCGGGTTCGATTCCCGTCTCAGGCATGTATTTATGCTTAGATATGTTTCTGTACTTTCTGTCTACCTCTAAACGTTATTATTGTAGTCATTAACTTTCTATAATAAAATTAGACTTATATATTACTAGCGACCCGCCCCGGCTTCGCACGGCTATATTATGCATGTATTATACATATAAACCTTCCTCTTGAATCACTCTATCTATTAAAAAAACCGCATCAAAATCCGTTGCGTAGTTTTAAAGATATAAGCATACAAAGGGACGGCGAAAAGTGACTTTATTTTATACTATGTAGTGAAGTGATTTTATCAATATTTAAAATAAACATTAAGATTATTTGTTGGTACATCAACAATGAAATGTTTCCTCTTTACAGGGTTATTGGTAATTATACCAGCAAGCCGTTGAGGGCTACTTCTGTGCACCTTAACAAACAACTTTTGTTCTACGACTTTTGGAAATTCGGAAAAAAAAAGTTGAGGTTGTGTAAATTCGAAAAACAGCTGATTTTTTAAAACATACAGACTAAGAACAGTAGATAAAACTAAAAATATAAATAAAATTTTAAGGTTAATGACCTTTCCGTGTATGAAACAGCTGATTTTCAGGTAAACCTAACCTTAAAATTTAAAAAAAAAAATTCGAATTCCCAAAAGTCGTAGAACAAAAGTTGTTTGTTTAGGTGCACAGAAGTAGCCCTCAACGGCTTGCTGGTATAATCACTACATAGTATAAAACAAAGTCGCTTTCTCTGTCCCTTTATCCCTATGTATGCTTAGATCTTTAAATTACTAGAATAACTAAGGAATTTAAACAACCAAATAGTTTAATTTATCTATTTAACGCATTAATAAGACCCATTTTGGAATATGGAAGCCCTATATGGTCTCCTTACTATCATTGCCATGAAGATAGGATTGAAGGGATCCAGAAGAAGTGCCTCAGAATTTTGGCTTACAGACATAATTTAGGAAGAACCCTTTCAGGTTACGAAAATAGACTTGAGAAGTTTATAATCACTTCTTTATCTACTCGTAGGCAACGTACAGGGGCCCTACCGCGGTAAGTGCGTCGGCTTCAAGCCAACGCGTCGCTTTGCGCCGACCCGCGCCCCACACTGGGCGAAATTTTAAACCTGTATTTCATAGGAGTTTTGAAAAATTAAGTGGTTTATTTCGTGTGTTTTAAGTATGCAGGATTGTTGGGGACCTCAAAACATTTAAAAATAAGTAATTCTGGTTATGTTATTTTTAAAAAACACTACAAAATATGACTTTGTTTTTTTTTAAATAATATAACCATAATCACTTATTTTTGAATGTTTTGATGTCCCCGACAATCCTGCATACTTAAAACACACGAAACACTATTTAATTTTTCGAAATTTCTATGAAAGGCAAGCTCAATTTTCCGCCCATTGTGAGACGCGGTTTGGGATATCGACGTTGGCTTGAAGCCTACGCACTTACCGCGGTAGGGCCCCAGATCTTCTTTACTTACATAAGATATTACATTCATCAATAGACTGTCCCAATCTACTTTACTGCCTTAACATCAATATATATTACAGAACACGTGACCCCCAAACGTTTGTTTTGAAAATATACAAAAATAACACTTCCTTTTACAATCCCCTAACAAGAATGTGTCGACTTTATAACGAACTTGTCTCCAATAAGTATCCCCATCTAGATATCACTACGGCAGCTGCATACTCTATAGATGTATTTGACGGCAACTATGCCCGATTCAAAAGGTGTCTGTGTCACCTTATAAAATAATGTCTTATTATACTACTTATTATTGTTTTGTAAGTTACTTAGTGTTTATCTGCTCAAATTATTATTACTGTAACATATTATAACAAGCTTTCATATTCGCATTTAGGATTACAGTCTAGATCATAACCTGTTATGCAATTGTATACCTCACTACTTACTGTGATTGTAATCTGCTGTGTGAATTATTAATAAAATAAAATAAAAAAACTACGCAACGGATTTTGATGCGGTTTTTGAAGTTATACTTCTTTAGGCGCGTTATGAAAAAATGATGAGAGTGAAATTTTACAAAAGCGAGACACAAAATTCTCACGTCACACAAAATTCTCACGGGAGAAGTTGTTTAAATCTAAATTGAACTTTATTGATTGTGTTGACAATCCTTTTCCAGTCCAGAGTTTTTTGTCGGACGAGTATTTTGCCCGACGAGTTTTTTGTCGGACGAGTTTTTTGTCGGACGAGTTTTTTGTCGGACGAGTTTTTTGTCGGACGAGTTTTTTGCCGGACGAGTTTTTTGTCGGACGAGTTTTTTTTTTTTTTTTTTGTTTTTTTTTTTTGTCGGACGAGTTTTTTGTCGGACGAGTTTTTTGTCGGACGAGTTTTTTGCCGGACGAGTTTTTTGTCGGACGAGTTTTTTTTTTTTTTTTTTTTTTTTAAATGCCAAAGAAGTATAACTTCTCACGCGCGTACATAAGTACACGCACCCTTTTTTTTTAATAGATAGAGTGATTAAAGAGGAAGGTTTTTAGATATAATACATGCATAATACAGCCGTGCGAAGCCGGGGCGGGTCGCTAGTTACCAATAACCCTGTTTAATATAAAGTTATTTTCAGACTAGAGAAAGTGGAAGAGGGCAGCGAGATGGTGAGCCGAGTGAACCGTTTCATCAACAAACTGTACAGGAACAGCGGTAACCCGATCTCATACTTCCATCTCGTCACGGACCCTGACAGCTTTAGCAGGTCAGTGGCTTCGTGCGGCTTACGCATTTAGACAGTGTCAAGTAGAGTTTGGTTATAGTTAGCTAGTTAGTTAGCTCCCTGACGGTTATAGATTAGCTCCCTAACTATTATAGCTTAGCTCCCTAACTATTATAGATTAACTCCCTGACTATTAAAGCTTAGCTCCCTGCCCATTGTAACTTAGCTCCCTAACTATTATAGCTTAGCTCCCTAACTATTCAATTTACTTTTCGTCGGCCATCTTGAAACACTGCGACCGTGTCAGGCATAATATTGTCCGCTGCAAATTCACGGCGAGCGTCGGAGCAGCACTGACAGCACTGAACATCATTGTCACTGACCAGTACGGAAAGTCTAGTACAAAAAGTATGAAACAATTGCTAAGTAACTAACTATTATACATTAACTCCCTGACTATTATAGCTTAGCTCCCTAACTATTATAACTTAGCTCCCTAACTATTAAAGCTTAGCTCCCTAAATATTATAGCTAAAGTTTTGTATATATTTTACAGGACAGTGGAAAATATTTACTACATATCATTTCTGGTGCGCGACGCCATGTTGTCTGTTGAATTAGGTAAGATTTTATTTTCTTTACTTTAGTTAACTACTGTGCTTAGAAATATGAAATTACTAGCTCGAGGGGATTACTTAAAGCATATTCCAGGACTTCTGCTATCTACATACTAGTCACTACATAGTATAAAATAAAGTCACTTTTCTCTGTCCCTATTTCCCTTTGTATTCTTAGATCTTTAAAACTACGCAACGGATTTTGATGCGGTTTTTTTTATAGATAGAGTGATTCAAGAGGAAGGTTTATATGTATAATACATGCATAATATAGCCGTGCGAAGCCGGGGCGGGTCGCTAGTAAAAATATAATAAGAAAATAGAACATTTATCCCGGAATGAATACTATCCAAAAAACAGATTGGAATAATTCCTTTATAGGTATGCAGTTTTGGCATCAAAAAACATAAAAATAAATCATCAATCTTCCAACATGTTTTGCGAATTTAAAGAAAGCTTATTTTCATAGAGATAAGGTTGACTTTATTTGTCTTTGTCTCAGTTCGATTCGTATAAAGTAACGACCATTTTGAATGAAAAGTCAGTCTAGATAATCAGGCGCGTCAAAACGTAAATGCGTCTTTAAGTAGGTAAATATTTAATTTAAGTAATATTTATGCAAATTATTAAGGTGAAAGGGTACTTGCGCGCTCTCCATACAAACATAGTCGACTGTTTCCTCCCTGGATAATAACACTAGCACAAATATTTTTGTGTCATAAAACCTATAACTGCCATGACTATGCCCCTATGTTTTGGTTTTTTTTCATTTTCTAATAATCATAGAAATTTAAATTAAAAAAATTAAAAAATATCAAAAAACAAAAAATAGGGGCATGGTCATGGCAGTTATAAGTTTTATGCACCAAAAATATTTGCTCTAGTGTCTTTATCCAGGGAGAAAACAGTCGACTACGTTTGTAATAGTTTGTATGGAGAAAGTTCCCGGTACCCTTTCCTCTTAAGATTCATATAATTTAATTCAACAATGTCAATATATAACAACGTGCCTCTAATACGTTACAGATGAGAAATACGGCCTCCCGCATATAACTCCATTAGCTCCACCACAACAGGACCAAAGGGACATCGCTGAAGAGAACCAGTTCGTCGTCTCCGTTAGCGTCGATATATGGCGGGTAAGGAAGGATGTCTATTATATAAAGACTAGCGACCCGCTCCGGCTTCGCACGGCTATATTATGCATGTATTATACATATAAACCTTCCTCTTGAATCACTCTATCTACTAAAAACCGCATCAAAATCCGTTGCGTAGTTTTAAAGATTTAAGCATACAAAGGGATATAGGGACAGAGAAAGCGACTTTGTTTTATACTATGTAGTGATGAATCGCTAAAAGTGTTGCTAAGCTCAAATCTCGAGAACGGCTGAACTGATTTCGCTAATTCTTTTTTTAGTATATTCCTTGAAGTACGAGGATGGTTTTGCGGAAAGAAAAATTCAAAAAATTGCTTGAAAAAGTCTAAAAAACACTTTTCTATACTCCCAATTCTCATACAAACGGTTCGTAATAATACAAGTGAATTTGAACTTTAATACCATATTATAAAGTTCAAGTTTTAGTGGAGAGGTTCCGGGAAGGCAAAACAATTGAGTGATGTTGGTATCGTATAAATATTGATGTCAATAGTGTCGCGTTGTTAGTTACCAAACTTTTATTCCAATATTAAAAACTTAATCTAGTACAAAAATTAAGGTGCAACAAAAACTCTTTCGAGTTTGTCCGTGCACCAGTGAGTCGTTGGTAAACAAAGAAGTAGAAGAAAAGAACAATAACATAACAAAAATTCAATAAATTCATAAATCTAAGGTATATCAAAAAGACCCCCGTCCATATCTATCTCCGCAACGAACTTATCTTGCATCTCAGTCGCAATAAAAACATTCCACGGCTACCTCTGCCCGTCGCGTCGTACCTAGTAATTACCCACACCTACAAAAATAATTGTACAACTGTTGTAACAATTGTAACTGAATTGTATGATTTTTTTAAATGGTAAATCAACGTTTGCCGGTACAGCTATAATCAATAAAATAAACAAGTTATCAAACAAGTAGTTGACGACCCAGTTGGCACAATGGCTTAGATTCCCGCCTCAGACATGTATTTATACTTAGATATTTGTCTGTGGTCTGATTGTTTCTATGTATTATAAGTACTTAGATATTTACAAAAGAAGAGTATATAATTAGTATATCCGTTGTCTAGCACCCATAACACAAGTCTAGTTACTTAGCTTGGGGCTAGATGGCGATGTGTGGAATGTCTTGCAATATTTATATTTATTTTCAGGATATAGTTCAAAAGTTCAACATAAAGAAACCCATGATGGTATTGAAGAGATTAAAATAAGAAAGCAGTGGCCGAGCGCAGCAGCACTGGAGTTCGTCGAATACAAACACACCTCGTAGTGATACTATTAACTACGCCCCGCGGTTTCACCCGCCTAAGTTCCGATCCCGCGGGAATTTAATCATCAAACGTATCCTATGTCCTTCCCTTTCAAGACCCTTTTTAACCGACTTTAAGGTGAAAGGGTACCTGCGCGCTCTCCATACAACGTAGTCGACTGTTTCCTCCCTGGATAATGACACTGGCACAAATGTTTTTGTGTCATAAAACCTATAACTGCCATGACTATGCCCCTATGTTTTGGTTTTTTTTTTTCATTTTCTAATTATCATAGAAATTAAATCTAAAAATGTCAAAAAACAAAAAATAGAGGCATGGTCATGGCAGTTATAAGTTTTATGCACCAAAAATATTTGCTCTAGTGTCATTATCCAGGGAGAAAACAGTCGACTACGTTTGTAATAGTTTGTATGGAGAAAGCCTCCGGTACCCTTTCCTCTTAAAAAAAGGAGGAGGTTCTCAATTCGGTTGTATGTATGTTTTTTTTATGGATGTTCGCGCGTATATTCTTTGTTTATCAACCGATTTTGATGAATCTTTTTTTATTAATTAGAAGCGATCTTACCAAAATGTCCAAAGGCGATTTGTGATTTATTGATTAAAGTTTGTGATAATTTTTTATTTGTATTGTTTTATTATGTGTTTATTTATTTATTTTGTTATTTGTATTGTTTTTTGACGACCTCTGTGGCGCGTCGGGCGAACACCCGACTGCGACGCAGAAGGTTGCGGGTTCGATTCCCGCCGGGAACAAGTATTTATGCTGACCATAAATTCTTGTTTCTGGTTCTGGGTGTTTCCTATATGTATAACTAGCTGCGCCCCGCGGTTTCACCCGCGCAAGTCCGAGTCTCGTAGGAATATCGGAATAAGAAGTAGTTTATTTGTTAGGGTCTCTAGCTACCTGCTACCGACTTTCATCACAATTCGTATAGTAGTTTTTGTGTTTAGCAATGCCAGTATTAAGGGAAAGCGGTGTTATAGGAAAGCGAGACGTTAAGGGAAGGAACGTCACGTCAAGGTAACGTGAGGTCTCGTGGGAGAGCGAAGTCTTGGGAGCGAAGTTCTAGCGAAGACGTGGTAAACGGTTAGATTTTTAGGAGTCCAGACAGACCCAGAATGCTTTTCTGACACGGAACCGTCGCAGATGGAGTAGGTAACGTTAGTTATTGTGACCAAACACGTGCGAGCGAAGCGAGCGGTTATATCTTTAGGAGTCCAGACAGACCCAGAATGCTTTTCTGACACGAAACCGTCGTGGATGGAGTAGCAAACACGTGCGAGCGAAGTGAGCGGTTATATTTTAAGGAGTCCAGACAGACCCAGAATGCTTTTCTGACACAGAACCGTCGCGGAATGAGTAGCAAACACGTTCGAGCGAAGCGAGCGCTTACATTTCTAGAAGTCCAGATAGGCCCGGAATGTTTTTTTGACAAATTACCGTCACGGATGGAGAAGGTTAGGTTAGGTCCCCTCTCCTTTTCCTCCTCTTCTTCTTTCCTCTCCTCCCCCTTTCCTCTCCTCCTCCTTTCCTCTTCTCCCCATTTCATCCCCTCCCTCTTTCATACCCTTTCTCTTTCCTGTCCTCCCCTTTCCTCTCCTCCTCCTTTCCTCCCCTCCCCCTTTCCTCTCCTCCCCCTTTCCTCTTCTCCCCATTACATCCCCACCCTCTTTCATACCCTTCCCCTTTCCTGTCCTCCCCTTTCCTCTCCTCCTCCTTTCCTCCCCTCCCCCTTTCCTCTCCTCCCCCTTTCCTCTTCTCCCCATTTCATCCCCTCCCTCTTTCATACCCTTCCCCTTTCCTGTCCTCCCCTTTCCTCTCCTCCCCCTTTCCTCTTCTTCCCATTTCATCCCCTCCCTCTTTCATCCCCTTCCCCTTTCCTCTCCTCCCCATTCCGCTCCTCCCCATTTCATCCCCTCCCTCTTTCATACCCTTCCCCTTTCCTGTCCTCCCCAATCCTCCCCTCCCCCTTTCCTCTTTTCCTCCTTTCCTCTCCTCCCCCTTTCCTCTCCTCCTCCTTTCCTCTTCTCCCCATTTCATCCCCTCCCTCTTTCATACCCTTCCTCTTTCCTATCCTCCCCTTTCCTGTCCTCCCCCTTTCCTGTGCTCCCCCTTTTTATTTTTCTTACCCTTCTCCCCTTCATCACTCTCTCCGCCTCCGCCCAACTACAACCTTTTAAAATATATTTTGAGTCCTGATCCCGTAAGTCCAGATCCCGTGGGAATATCGGGAAAAAATGTAGCCTTTGTGTTAATTCAGGTCTCCAGCTATCTACTTACTGATTTTCACCGCAATCTGTTCGGTAGTTATTGCGTAAAGGAGTAATCCCGTAAGTCCCGATCCCGTAGGAATATCGGGATTAAATGTAGCCTATGTGTTAATCCAGGTCTCTGGCTATCTACATACCGAGTTTCAACGCAATCGGTCCAGAAGTTTTTTGTGGGAAGGAGTAATCCCGTAAGTCCCGATCCCGTGGGAATATCGGGATAAAAAGTAGCCTATGTGTTAATCCAGGTACTCAGCTATCTAAATAATTTCAACGCAATCGGTCCAGTAGTTTTTGCGTGAAGGAGTAACAAACATACACACACACACACACATACACACACACAAACTTTCACATTTATAATATTAGTAGGATATGTATATTATATTTACAAAAAAAAAAAAGTATATAAGTAGTTTATCCGTTATCTGGCACCCATAACACAAGCATTAAGTTGCTTAGCTTGGGGCTGGATGGCGATGTGTAATATGTCCTGAAATATTTATTTATTTATTTATATTTGATCCAATATAATTGACTATTTGAGTCATATCTGTGTATTACACTATCAAAGTTCTTTGATGCTATTTTACGTCATATGTGGTTGCAATGAAGAACGCGTCGGTGGTGTGCGTGTTCAAAATAGTGTCGGGCTCGGGCATGGTATTGACGTCTGGGTTACCAGATCTCAGAGAATTCGATTTGCCAAAAGACATCGTAATTTTTAGTATGGCTTGTTTTTTGTTATATTAGCAAGATTATGCAAGTACATAATTAGAAAAAGAACTACATTACATTATTTGAAACATATTAATGAACAATAAATTAAAAACTCTTTTTTATATTTGCTTTTAAATATCTAATGGAATTAAATAATAAATAACTGGCAACACCTGTTTCTATGATCGTATTGGATTCAATCTCTCAGCAAATGTCAAAAATCTATGATCAAGGAGAAAATGAATCATATGTCTATATTACATTATCCAATAACATTGACTCATAGATCTATGATCCAAGATAAATGATAGTGTAATATGCCCCTTAGAATCAACAAATAATAATAATTCAACGAATATTTTGTAATTCAAAAAGGAATCGCTCAATACGTTTAGACGAAGGGTCGACAACCTGCGGCTCTTTGGATGTGCTGTACCGTGGCTCTTTAGTTCCATATAAATAAATATTGCAGGACATTCCACACATCGCCATCTAGCCCCAAGCTAAGTAACTAGACTTGTGTTATGGGTGCTAGACAACAGATATACTACTTATTTTACTTACTTATATATTACATACTTACTTTCCTTTGTAAAAATATTATAATACACTAGCTGCCCTCCGCGGTTTCACCCACGTAACTCCCGATCCCGTGGGAATATCGGGATAAATTAAGATGTAAACTATCCTATCTCTCAAGTTGGATCGAACTGCACATGGTGTGCGAATTTTATTATAATCGGTTAAGTGGTTTAGGAGTCCATTGAGGACAAACATTGTGACACGAGATTTATATATATTAAGAAGAAACAACCAGACCACAGACAAATATCTAAGCATATTTATATCAAATAAATAAGCACATGTCTGAGGCGGGAATCGAACCCGCAACCCTGTGTTTGGCAGTCCGGCATGGTGACCATTGTGCCAACTGGGTCGTCATATGGAACTAAAGAGCCACAACTTCATAATCGTCGCGACACCACACTGTTCAATGCGAAATAGAAAGACGAAACGAAAATAACTGCCTTGCTTCCTATGAGAGAGACAGACAGACAGAGAAACACGCGCACGCCGCACGGCTTACAACTATAGCAAAAAGTGTCGTTACAACTTTTGGTCTTATTTTTTTCCGCCTTTCGCAACGCGCGATAAGGAACTATCGTTCCAAAAATACCGCGAGTTGAGGCACTCATATTCGACGCATGGATTGCCTTCCCGATTGCTACAGTAAGGTGAAGAAATTGGCATTTGAAATGCTGACTATCTTCAAAAAACTTTATTAACGCAAGTATGTACTATTTATAGTTGGCAAAAAAATTGTGGCTCTTTAAAACCTTTGAAATTTTGTACTTGGGGCTAGATGGCGATGTGTGGAATGTTCTGCAATATTTATTACTAAGATTCCACTGTCCGCCCATCCGTCTGTCTTTCACCAGACTGTATATCATTAACAGTGATAGCTAGACAGTTGAAATTTTCACAGATTATATTTTTGTGTTGCCGCTATAACAACAAATACTAAAACAATATAATGGTACGGAACCCTTCGTGCGCAAGTCCGAATCGCACTTGGCCGGTTTTGTTTGTCTCTTATTTTCTTAGCCGCAGACAAAATATAAGCATGTCAGGTTTAAAAAAACTGATTCTGGGTATATTTATATATATTATGTATGTATGCATCCCACTTAATATCCTAAGTTTGGACACCCTACCCTTCACCTTCCTCAACTTCTTGTCCATCCAGAGGTTGCCTGGAAGAGATCGCTTTGAGCGATAAGGCCGCCCTTTGTAACACTTAGACTTAAGGTTTATTTTTTATTTATTGTAATTTACAAATGGTGTTTGCAATAAAGAATTTATCTATAATATATCTATCTATCTATCTATTCTGGCTAAAATATAAAACAAAGAAAGATTTTTCTCAAAAATTTATTGATTAAAAGCTTTTGGAATACAATTATCACACATACAATTTGTATAGCACATACAAAAACACATTAATACTGAATTATAATAAAACACAGTGGAATGTGACTAGCATAATAATAACACAAAGTTTATATATTATTAGTAGGTACAATCAACGGTCAAGTCTCTGCCCACCGTAACGTTTACAATCCTGTGCAGCACTATTTGAACATTATAACAACGTAACCTGTGGATCGAACCCACGTCGGTTGGTGTAGCGGGTGGCGGCTTATACCACCGACTGGGAGCCCTATTTTTGAATCGTTCGCCCCGCGTCGAGCGCTCGATTTCTACTGATATTCGTTCGACATCGGAATTTCGCTATTTTTTAATCGCTCGATCGTAACGAGTGGTCTCCACCACTCATGTGGTCACACACACACTCCAGTGGTAGAATAAACGTCAAACATTCAGAAACGGTCTTTGAAAAATATTTATATCTTTTGGGATTATTTCGGATGTTCGTCTGTTATCACCGGTTTTCAATTTTCTACGTAAAACGAACAAAAATTGACATTTTAAATTTCGACGACGAACGATTCAAAGATACAGAAAATTGGTGTTATGCGACTTGGAAGGTGAGTATGACTTGTAGGCGTATACGACGAAGCTATCTCACACGAGCGATTCAAAAATAGAGCCTCGGGCCGTGTCTAAATAATAAGTAAAATAACATCCAACAAAAAATCTAATAATAAATAAGTAATAAAAATTAACAGTAAATTAAAATAGAATTATTAAAAAGTGAGATCAACATAAAAAAGATTCACATATTTCTTGGTTTATCCATAATAAAATCTTTAAAAATATATAAATACTTATAAAAGTAGTAAGGCAGCAGCAATGTAGCGACGGTCGTCAGTTCAAGCTCTACTGGGGAAAAATATTTTGAGGGTATTTCGAAAAAACCCAAAAGTGTAGGTATATAAGAGACAAAAATACTCAGAATTCTCAGAAACTACAAGAACTACGAGCCTGAAATTTTGACTTTGCACTTAGAAAGGAAATCAAACCTCTAAGGGGTATAAAAATGTTGATAAATTTCAGTTCCTGGTAACCATTATGTATTTTTGGAGGGGTGAACCAGTTTGGAGGTAAGAGGTGGTGTGTACTTCCAAAGGGATCTTCCCTTTTCCACCGGGCAGGTGTTATACCCGGTAGGCCGCCCACCAACGATGTTTCGTTGGAACTTGTATATGAGCTTATCTTCAGAGAAACTTCGCTTGCGCGATCTAGGATCAACGATCGTATCAGTGGCGCCATCTGTTGGTGGCGATGTGAAGCGTAGCCACATCTTCTGTGTTTATAGAAAACTAGCTACGCCCCGCGGTTTCACCCGCGTAAGTCCTAATAGCGTGGGAATTTAGGGATAAAAAGTAGCCTATGTGTTAATCCAGGTCTCTAGCTATCTAGATACCGTCGCTAGCGGTCCAGTAGTTTTTGCGTGAAGAAGTAACAAACAAACATACACACACACAAACCTTCACATTTATAATATTAATAGGATTAACATCTATTTTAAAGATACATCAAAGCGGGTGAAACCGTGTGTGGCGCAGCTAGTAAGCAGATTAAACTGCGAGGTGAAGCCACTAACTCAATAGCTATCAAAAATATACTAAAACTAGCGACCCGCCCCGGCTTCGCACGGCTATATTATGCATGTATTATACATATTAACCTTCCTCTTGAATCACTTTATCTATTTAAAAAAATCGCATCAAAATCCGTTGCGTAGTTTTAAAGATTTAAGCATACAAAGGGAAATAGGGACAGAGAAAGCGACTTTATTTTATACTATGTAGTGATAGTGATAATTACCTAAATATGCCTAAAATGTGATTACACTCGCTACAATAGATTGTGAACCTTATTGTTTAAAAAATAAGGTCTATTGTCGTTGCCTGACGGCGGTGTGAGGGCGCGGCACAGCCGAGGTGTGGGGCCGAGCTAGGCGAGATGAGGGTCGCGGGTTCACGCTCGCGTAGGACAAATACCGGTCTGAGATGTCTGGTGGGTCCAACTGTGGAAACAATAATGGATTAATTCTAACTTTTGCTGAAGTGAAAACTTCGTGCGCGGTACGCATATACTCTCGACACCGTTACGAGACGCAGCTACACTGTGTGCCTATATGCATGTACATTTTGTAGTTGTTTATTAATGAGGTTCTTTTTTTATACAAAAAAGAGCTATTTCTTTCCATTTGCGATACTATGTTTGTTTCCAGGAATTAATCTCTATCAGCAACACTATCGATTGGTATAAAAATATAAGATGATTATTTTTTTTGCAAAATCAACAGGTTCGATTCCAGTTTTAGTTTTTGTCAAAATCGGACACTCCTTCCAGCATTTTTCGTTATTTCTTATAGTTTAGGATATAGCCTAGGGCCTATATTCACTAAGGTTCAAGTCGTTGGGCGCGCGTGATTAGAGGCGGAGTGGGGGCAGTTTTTGTATGGAAATCTCGTCCTAATCAAAGGCACTGAAGGCCCACGTAAAAAATTCACCTGTAAATAACTTACGTATTTATGTTGTTGCGATTGTTGTTGATGCGGGACACTCATGTTGTTGCCGGTGTAAGCGACGCACTTCACTTGCCACTCGCCGAGCTGTTCGTTCCAATGTACGTACTGATCTATCAGAGCCTATAATATATATATAAATATTATTAAGACATTATTGATTAGTACAAAAAATATAGGCGATTTTTTACGTTCAATTCTTGGCTTTGCTACCTGATAACTCTCTAAGCCACTATGGTCTGAGCTTCATAATTGCATATCGTTCATAACTGTGTTGGAGTCATGCGCTTAGTGATTCTCAGCACAACCTCCAACGAGTCAGTTGGCACAATGGTCACCATATCAGACTGTAAAACACAGGGTTCGATTCCCGCCTCGGACATGTATTTATGCTTAGATATTTGTCTGTGGTCTGGTTGTTTCTATGTATATACACAAAAAAGTATATATGTAGTATATCCGTTGTCTAGCACTCATAACACAAGTGTAGTTATTTAGCTTGAGACTAGATGGCGATGTGTGGAATGTCCTGCAATATTTATTTATTTATGTATTTAATTAGTCAATACAGGCACTGCTACTAGACAGTATTGCCAGCACTGGAAAACTAAACGATTATTTTTTGCAATGCATTAAGAGGAAAGGGTACCGGCGCTCTCTCCATACAAACGTAGTCGACTGTTTCCTCCCTGGATAATGACACTAGAGCAAATATTTTTGGTACATAAAACTTATAACTGCCATGACCATGCCCCTATGTTTTTTAAAATCTTTATTTCTATGATAATTAGAAAATGAAAAAAAGCAAGACATAGGGGGGACATAATCATGGCAGTTATAAGTTTTATGCAACAAAAATATTTGCCTTTCATCTTAATAAATGCCAACAGTCTGATTACCTGATACTCATGCGGTATATAAGTATCCAACACCAAATCAGCGAGCTGTATCTCTCTCTTCAAAGCTCTCACGCTATCCAATATTCCTTCCATTTCTCGCTGTTGCTCGCGCTGTTGGTCCGCGAGCTCAGTCTTAGCAGAGTTCAGAAGTTGGACGGCTCGCTTTAGTTTCCTAGTCTTGGCTGTGTTCTCTTCTTGGAGGGAGGAGTAGCGCTCTTCTAAGTCTAAGCGTTCGGCCTGGGGGATTTGAAAAAGTATTATTTTTAGGGCTTAGTACCACAAAAGATAATTGAAATCCATGGAGTACTTTAGAAGATACTAGCGACCGCTCCGGCTTCGCACGGCTATATTATGCATGTATTATATACATATAAACCTTCCTCTTGAATCACTCTATCTATTAAAAAAAACCGCATCAAAATCCGTTGCGTAGTTTTAAAGATCTAAGCATACAAAGGGAAATAGGGACAGAAAAAGCGGCTTTGTTTTATACTATGTAGTGATGAGGGAATAATTGCGATACAAGTGTGGTAAATTGATCATTGCATAGAGGCGTTTAAAAAAGCCGAGATACAATGATTAATCCACGCGTGTATCGTATGACGTTTTTTTATCACAGTTGCTAATAAAAGAAAAGACTTGTTAAAATAATAATAAGTTAACAAAATATTTGTGTGGTTTTGAACTTTAATACCATACTATAAAGTACAAGTTTAAGTGAAGAGGTTCCGGGAAGGCAAAACAATTGAGTGACGTTAGTATCGTCTATATATTGATGTCTATCGTATCACAATGTTAGTTGCCAAACTCCATCTAAACTGCTGAACCGATTTGTATGATTTTTTTTTATATTGCAAAACAACGTTTGCTGGTTTATAATAAACTAGCGACCCGCCCCGGCTTCGCACGGCTATACATGTATTATACATATAAACCTTCCTCTTGAATCACTCTATCTATTATAAAAATCATCGCATCAAAATCCGTTGCGTAGTTTTAAAGATTTAAGCATACATAGAGATATAGGGACAGAGAAAGCGAATTTGTTTTATACTATGTAGTGATATCGTATATTTTCGAACCCTGGCTGAGAGAGTGGTATAGTCTAGCTAGAGCGTTACCTCTTTCTGCTGCAAGTGATGCTGTAACCGCAGCTCGTTCTGCCTCCTCTGTTCCAGTTCGCGTCCAGCTTGCTCCAACAGCCGGCGCTGAGTGTCCGCCTTGTCCAGGAGGTTCTCACCGCCGACTAGCACCTTCGACTCTAGCCGCTGGAGTTTCTCTTTCAACTCTTCCTGTTGTTTTCTACAAGCAAATTAAAATAAATAAATATTGCAGGACATTCCACACATCGCCATCTAGCCACAAGCTAAGTAACTACACTTGTGTTATGGGTACTGGACAATGGATATACTACTTACATACTTTACTTTTGTAAATATATACATATAATACATAGAAACAACCAGACCACAGACAAATATTTAAGCATAAATACTTGTCTGAGGCGGGAATCGAACCCACAACCCTGTGCTTGGCAGTCTGGCATGGTAACCATTGTGCCAACTGGGTCGTCAGCTAAAGATCTGGATTAACATATAGGTTACTTTTTACCCGACTACGGCGAAGCCAAAAGGGAGGGTTATGTATTTGACCTGTATGTATGTAAGTCATACAGTCTTCACCGATTTTCTCAGGAATGAGTGGACCTACCAAGTTCAAATTCATACCATATACTGAGGTCTATAGTCACAATTAGGTGTATAAAAATCAAGATCCTGACACGATAAAAACATATAGGCAAATTTTCATTTTTTTGGTGTTTAGACTTACTTGGTCCTTTGCAGTTCAGCTCTCTTCTCTTCGAGCACCTTCCTGGCAAGGTGAGCTTTCTCTCTATTTAGTTTTTCCTGTACACATATAAAATACATTTGTCAGTGACAAAACGAAAACGACTGAAGGAAGTCAACAATACAGTGCTTCATTTGATGTATACGTCAGGACGCCGCCATCTTGACTACTGTTTTGTGTCTATAAATAGGAATAAAATGACAGAACGTGGTTCATTCTGTCGCAGTAGCGTCATGATGTCTGAACTTTTTCATGGTCGCACAATTTATTTGAGTTAATTAGTTTAATACCTTTTAGAGAGTGGATTAGGCGTTGTAGTAAAATAATGCTGATGGGTATGTAATTTATATGATTCAAATATGTTCTGATAATAAGTGACTTCAGATTTACGTAACCTACACTCAGATTTTGGCTAAAATACCTAGTCCTTTATACATTGTGTCACTAGGAGAGAAATAGCACATTGTGATACAAGTGTGGTAAATTGATCATTGCGTAGAGGCGACATATGACGCGCGAGCGGAACGCGAGCGTGTCAAAACACCGAGTTGCTATGAACAATAATCCACACGCGTATCGTACGTGTTTTATCACAGTTCTGAATAAAAGAAACGACTTGTTAAAATAATAAAAAGTTACCAAAATATTTGTGATAAGTTATGTTTACTAAAAAATCAGTTGCTCATAAAGTGGATTTTATTAAACGGCTTTTAGGCTCAATACCAACAAAGAGTTTTTTAGCCTGCAAAAATGGTTGTCTGTAAAGTCGTTTTACGAACGATAATTTAACGTGATAAAATACGATTACAAGTTGAGTTTTTTTTTTTTCTTTACTTAAATACAATTTTTTCTCGGTTCCGTTTTTACCCTTTGGGTGCGGAACCCTAAATCTCTCAGCTCGTTCAGTGAGTCTTACCTTCTCTTCTCTCCTCAACTTGCGCCTGATCTTCTTCTCTTCAGGGTCCAGCGAGTCGAGAGAAGGAGAGAGAGTGTCGTCGGACAGTTCTTCTTCTTCTTCCTCTTCGGATATTTCCTCTTCTTCTTCTTCCACTTCTGTTTAGCGAAGGATACAAACAAAATTAAAAGAAAATATTTGAAAGTAGGCCACCTCATTATGCGCCGACGCCGCCGAAACGCCGTGTCTCAATTTTTATTGGTTGTGGATTAAAAAAACAAGTTTCAACAGTATAGTTCTTATAGTTTCGGAAAAAAGTGGCTGTGACATACGGCAGACAGACAGACATGACGAATCTATAAGGGTTCAAAGACAAATATCTAAGCATAAATACATGTCAGAGGCGGGAATCGAACCCGCAACCCTGTGTTTGGCAGTCCGGCATGGCGACCATTGTGTCAACTGGGTCGTCAAACAAAATAACAACTCCTACGGTAAAGGAAAACATCGTGATGAAGCCCGCGGCTTAGTTCCACGCAAAAAGGATTCAACTAACGAGGTCTATTTCAAAATAGCAAATTTCCTCAAATCAAGCGCTCGACGCGGAACAAACGATTAAAAAAATAGTCCCTAGTCGCGGAAAACAGCCCGTATACAAGTAAAAAAGATAAACTTGAGTGGAATTTTTATCCAGATACTAGCTGCGCTGCGCGGTTTCACCCGCGTAACTCTCGATCCCGTGGGAGTATCGGGATAAAAAGTAGCCTATAGCCTTCCTCGATAAATGGACTATCCAACACAAAAAGAATTTTTCAATTCGAACCAGTAGTTTCTGAGATTAGCGCGTTCAAACAAACAAACTCTTCACCTTTATAATATTAAGTATAGATTATGGAAGGATCACGAGTGAAGTCGCGACGTGTACCTAGTCATAACTTACCGTTGCCAGTTTCTTCAAGTTGTTTCTTAAGCTGATCGATTTCTTGCTGGAATCTATAAGCAAATAACTAACTATAAATAACTAGCTCCGGCTTCGCACGGCTATATTATGCATGCATACATATAAACCTTCCTCTTGAATCACTCTATCTATCTAGGTAAAATCAACTCAAAAAGATAAAATCTTATAAATTCCAATCATTCAATGGCTTCATTAATTTTCTGAAGACCTACACTAATACTTATAATACCTAAACTTTAAACGTTAATACCTAAACTTACTATTAGGGAGTATGTTTTAACTTTACTCCAACGCCATCTATATTTAGGATGGAGAACTACAGTAGAAAACTGCAAAAGTTGACTTATTTTCATCAAATTTTTTAACAATTTTTGTATTGATATATATCACAAAAAACCATTTGATATACTCGTATATCGGATATATATCCATTGATATATATCCTCGAACCCTGAGTTAAAGTTACTCTTTTTAAGGCTTACTGCCAGAGTCTTTACACGGGAAGTCTTTGGACTAGACATACTAAGCGCTCGTACAATAATATTTGCAGGATAATGTTGGGGCCTCGTTACTGCAGTGCTTCAGGGATGTTTGCTCATTACGAGACAGATGGATGTCATGCCATGCTGTGCAAAAAAACAGCATCCTTGATACTCAGGTTGCGGGGCAGCGGCAACAGCATCCTGAAGACAGTGGCAGATAGGTATGACTCCCCACTATGGCATCTAATGAGAAGGGTAATAGCAGAGTTCCCCTTACTGCCACCTCTATAACTACTAGTCTACCTATGTATTACTGCCTACGTTAGTTTAGTATGTACTAGCTACCCGCCCCGGCTTCGCACGGCTATATTATGCATGTATTATACATAAACCTTCCTCTTGAATCACTCTATCTATTAAAAAAAACCGCATCAAAATCCGTTGCGTAGTTTTAAAGATTTAAGCATACAAAGGGATATAGGGACATAGGGACGGCGAAAAGTGACTTTATTTTATACTATGTAGTGATGAAGCTACTAACATCTAGTCGTATAAGTTCTATTTTTGATTACTAACACTTTTTGTATGGACCATACTTTTTAGTTGTCTGAAATATAGTCTTGACTTACCTAGTAAGTAACGCGTCACCAGGCTCGCTGTTAACATGCGTTTTGTTCTCAATGTTCTTAGCGCGGTTCGCGTAACGAAGCGTGCTAATCGTTTCCACGTAGTTGGTGTCCGCGGGGCCTACTGTCGCTATCTGTTGGGTTATAGATAGATAGACTAAGAAACAGCTGATTTTTGAATAAGCATGACCTCAAAATCTGAGAGAAAAGTTAGATAAATGCTTTATTGTAAACACCATATTCAATTTTATAAAAAAAAAATACAAAACTTATATTGTCTAAGTGTTACAAAGGGAAGTATGGGGCACATAACATAAACTTATTTTACCGTATAAATACATCTTACCATTACAGTCTTTAAGTTGCCTTTCAAAGATCCGGGTCCCCATAGCCCAGTAATATGGGGCACGTAAAAGAAAACCCAATTTTACCATAACATAAACTTATCTACTATATAAAAATAAGTCTGGTTTTCCTTCCTGACGCTATAACTCCAGAACGCACGAACCGATTTCCACGGTTTTGCATTCGTTGGGAAAATTTCAACAGAAAAGCGGGAAAATTGGCGAAACGGAGTTCGCCGGGTTTGCTAGTTTTACCATATAAATACAGCTTACCATTACAGTCTTTAAGTTGCCCTTCAAAGATCCGGGTCCCCATAGCCCAGTAATATGGGGCACGTAAAAGAAACCCATTTTACCATAACATAAACTTATTTTACCATATAAATACATCTTACCATAACAGTCTTAGAGTTTCCGCCCAGCGAATCTTGCAATAGCCTCGTCAGCTTCGAGTTTCTGTACGGGATATGCGTTGATTTACCATCTACCAGGGCTGATATGACATTACCCAGTACGGAGAGGGATTGGTTTATCTTGGTCGCTTCTTTGAGACGAGTGCCTGTCGCTTGCGTCTTACTTTGACGCTCAGAACCCTGTTGGGAATGTCATTTGCTGAATAAATAGAGGCATAATCTGCGCCGTAATTAATCTCATTATGAAATAAGGTATATTAATTACTAAATCTGATATTTACAATGATATCATGATATTTACGACAAAATTATGATATTTACATCTAAACCATGATATTTACAAGGAAATCATGATATTGATACCTAAAACTAAATCATGATATTTAGGTATAACTTAATTATAATCTTTACAACAAAATCATGATAATTACAATGAAATGATGACCTTTACAACAAAATCATGATATTTAAATAATCACCCCTAAATCACGATATTTACAACAAAATGATAAAATTTCTAACAAATACATGATATTTATAACTGAATCTGAATGATGACCTTTACAACAAAATCATTACGTATATTTAGATACCCTTAAATCATGAAAGGTACAACAAAATCTTTCTATTCAGGAACAGCTAAATTTTAATATTGACAACAAAATCATGATAATTACAACAAAATGATGATCTTTACAACAAAATCATAATTTTTAAGTAATTACCCCTAAATCATGATAGTTACAACAAAATCATTACCTATATTTAGGAACAGCTAAATTTTAATATTGACAACAAAATCATGATAATTACAACAAAACGATGACCTTTACAACAAAATCATGATATTTTAGTAATTACCCCTAAATCATGATATTTCCAAGAATATCATGATAATTACAACTAAATGTTGAATAAATCAGGATACTAACCGCTAAATCAACGAGATGCAGCTTCCCCATCTTGACGTGCATCTTCCCATCAGCACCTCGCTTGCTACTCTCAACGGTGATGGAGAAGATGGCATGCGACCTAGAGCTCTCAGTATTCATTGCTGTGGCACCGATGTGTCGGTTCTTGTTGCCTACCGCCATTATTTTTTCAAGTTCATCTGCGTTGTGGACTACGTAGCCTGTAAGGAGTGGTAAATTATGGTTTTTTATATGTAACTAGATGTCCCGGCAAACGATGTTTTGCCATATATAAGTAGTATATCCGTTGTCTAGCACCCATAACACAAGTCTAGTTACTTAGCTTGGGCTTAGATTGCGATATGAGGAATGTCCTGCTATTGCATTGCATTTTTATTTCCATTGCGGCAAAAAAAAAACGCAGCTGTGTTATTTGAGAATCTGTTTCCACTTTAGTATTTATGACGGCCTGATAAAAAACTGATAAATAAAATTCAAAAGTCAATTTTGAACAGCACAGAATACAGGAAAATTGCGGTTATTTGTCGCCACTGCCAGCAATGGAAATAGTGGAAGAACCGCATATTTATTTGTTGTATCTCCTGACCATATCATCATCATCATCCACTGCTGGACATAGGTCTCCCCCATACGACGTCACAAACAGCGGTCCTGAGCCGCCTCCATCCACCGACTACCCGCGACACCCACAATGTCGTCGGTCCACCGGGCAGCTGGTCTCCCAACACTCCGTTTCGCGTTGCATCGCGGCCGCCACTCGAGAACCTTTACTCCCCAGCGGTTTTCAGTTCTGCGAGCTATATGACCTGCCCATTGCCACTTCAGCTTACCAATCCTGAGAGCTATGTCGGTGACTTTGGTTCTTCTACGGATTACCGTATTTCTAGAGAAACTCCGAGCATAGCTCTCTCCATAGCCCGCTGAGCGACTCTGAGCTTATGAACGAGGCCAATAGTCAGCGACCACGTCTCGGATCCGTATGTCATCACTAGTAACACACATTGGTCTCCTGATACAACAAAGAAATATGCGGTCTAAGAACCTTGAGATCTTCCTATGACCTTACCTGTAAGATCTTTGACAAATACTCCAATGTCAGGCCTCTCTTTAACCTCCAGACTCTGGTGAGGATTGTTCCCTAGAAGGTCGCGTACTTCTTCGTTGTAGATCTCTAGGTAAGTCACGCATACCAAGAACCTGGAACATTTCAATTGGGAACTATTAAATGACTTGAAACCAACGGGCAGGCGCTCTTCACGGCGTAAGCTACATGGCTAGTTAAGAGGAAAGGGTACCGGCGCTCTCTCCATACAAACGTAGTAAGTAGACTGTTTCCACCTGGATAATGACACTAGAGCAAATATTTTTGTTGCATAAAATTTATAACTGCCATGAACATGTACCTATGTTTTGTTTTTTAACATAATACGTTTGTATGGAGAGAGCGCCGGTACCCTTTCACTTTAAGTCACAGGAGAATTTAGGGGCAATATTCAAGAATTTTAATAAATAAATATTGTAGGACATTCCACACATCGCCATTTAGCCCCAAGCTAAGTAACTAGACTTGTGTTATGGGTGCTAGACAAAAGATATTATTACTTATAACTTTCTTTTGTTTTATACCTACTTATAAATACATTGAAACAACCAGACCACAGACAAATATCTAAGCATAAATGCATAAATTCTGTGTTTGGCAGTCCGGCATGGTGAGCATGGTTGACAACTGGGTCGTCGCTTCTCGGAGTGTTACGCCAACATGGAATAACACTCCGAGAAGCGTGCGAGGAGCAAGAAGATTCTGCGCTTCTAATCAGAGCTGCGTTGGCTGGAGTAGCAGTCAACGACAATGGGCAGAATGATTGCCTAAGTGCGGAAATCGGAGCCCTCAACCTATAATACTGTTATGTAGAATCCGGCGTTCTCCCACTTTGGTTAGGTGCTGCTGAAAATCAAATCACTAAGCAATATCCCATCTACACCGTTTCAGGGTAGAACTCATCTCAAAATTTATGATATTTATTTGTTTGCAATCTGAATATTCCGTTTCGATCGTCTTTGATGACCCAGTCGGCACAGTGGTCACCATGCCGGACTGCCAAACACAGGGTTGCGGGGTCGATTCCCGCCTCAGACATGTATTTCTGTTTAGATATTTGTCTGTGATTTGGTTGTTTCTATGTATTTATAAGTATATATTTACAAAAGAAAAGTATATGAGTAGTATATCATTTGTCTAGCACCCATAACACAAGTCCAGTAACTTAACTTGTGGCTAGATGGCGATGTGTGGAATGTCCTGCAATATTTATTTATTTATTTTACTTGGACTAGGGGGACGGATGAGCTTGAAAAAATCTAAAACAGTTCAGCGCTTAACGGTTCCCCTGGGGGAGCATATTGGTTCCGTGAAACTTTCAGAATTTATTTTAAACTAGCTGAGCCCCGCGGTTTCACCCGCGTAATAATTTTCTACGAAATTACCTTAATTTTTTCTTTCATAAGAACCTTCTCCTGACAATAACAAACACAACAAAAAAGAATTGGCCAAATTGGTCCTGGCGTTGTTGAGTTATGCGCTTACCAACACATTTTGCGATTCATTTTTATATTATAAAGATTAGCGCGTAACAGTCCCCTCAGTCCAGGGGGACCGTTAAATGTAAACCGAATAATAATCTATACTAATATTATAAAGCTGAAGAGTTTGTTTGAACGCGCTAATCTCAGGAACTACTGGTTCGAATTGGAAAATTATTTTTGTGTTTGATAGTACATTTATCGAGAAAGGTTATAGGCTACTTTTTATCCCGATATTCCCACGGGATCGGGAGTTACGCGGGTGAAACCGCGGAGCGCAGCTAGTCTATACTAATATTATAAAGCTGAAGAGTTTGTTTGTTTGTTTGAACGCGCTAATCTCTGGAACTACTGGTTCGAATTGGAAAATTATTTTTGTGTTTGATAGTACATTTATCGAGGAAGGCTATAGGCTATTTTATATTTTGATATTCCCACGGGATCGGGAGTTACGCGGGTGAAACCGCGGAGCACTGCCAGTATATTGTATGCATCTTGCGGTGCAATGCTTCTTGGGGTTCAATGAAGAAATTATAAATAGATAAACTCTTTATTATATCATATTAAACCTTAATTCTAACATAAATTCCTGCTAAAAAAATTAACATACTTAAATCAAACAATATGGCACAAAGCGATCTCTTCCAGGCAACTATTGGATGGACAAGAATTTAAAAAGGGGATGGGTATTGAAATGTTGATTGAAGGTGTCTGTTGATTCCTCTTCATGGAAGCTTCTTAGAAGATTTCCGGATGACTCTTGATGACTCAGTTGAAGCGGTCTGTCTTTCCGGATGACTCTTGATGACTCAGTTGAAGCGGTCTGTCTTTCCGGATGACTCAGTTGAAGCGGTCTGTCTTTCCGCTCGTGATCTAAAGACCCCCAAATTGAAGTACACAATTTGGGGGTCTTCAGATCCCGAGTGAAAAGATGTCTTCTTGGCGCGCGTGCTTCATCTTCGGACGCATCTTCACCTACCATCAGGGAGCTGTGATGCTGGACAAACACTGACCTGAAAAGTAAAGCTTAATGCCGGCGCCTCACATTGGCTATGTTGGCTCCAAGTTATACTGTTGGATCCAACACACCAATGTGAGGATCGATCTTGGAACGTTATTTGACGTTATTGAACGTTCCAAGATCGATCCTCACATTGGTGTGTTGGATCCTACAGTATAACTTGGAGCCAACATAGCCAATGTGAGGCGCCGGCATAGAGTGGGTCCATACGCCAACGACAAAAAAGTTTAGAGTTTAACGTGGGTCCATACGCCAACGACCTTGCTAAACAGGTTACTAAATAGTTACTACCAGCACCGGTCGCCTTCGTTGGTGAAAATTGTTGATTGTTACGAATGTGTTTTGTTTTTCTCAAAAGTGCTGAGATGGAATTGTAGGTGAGATCTTTACCGACATTTTGGTGTGACTTTTAGCCAAAAATTCCCTATAGTTTTGAAGCTATCCTAAAATTAAGAATTAAAATTAGTATAACGTTGAAATGACAAGGAATTTTCGCCTCATATTACCCCAAAATATCTCACCTGCAATTCCATCTCAGCATTTTTGAGAAAAACAAATCACATTCGTTACAATCAACAATGTTAGTTGTAAGCGATATTTCTGGCGCGTTGCGTTTGGCAGCAAATAGCCTTAAGAGGAAAGGGTACCGGGCGCTCTCTCCATACAAACGTAGTCGACTGTTTCCTCCCTGGATAATGACACAAGAGCAAATATTTTTGTTGCTTAAAACTTATAACTGTCATGACCATGCCCATATTGTTTTTTAAACTTTAATATCTATAATAATTAGAAAATGAAAAAAAGCAAGACATAGGGGAATAGTCATGGCATTTATAGGTTTTAAAAAATGTTTGCTCTAGTGCCATTATCCAGGGAGGTAACAGTCGACTACGTTTGTATGGAGAAAGCGCCGGTACCCTTACACCTGAAAGAATACCAAAAAAACCTAAGGAATTTACATCATAAATACTCACTTTTCATCATCATTAGCCTTTGCGATATGGCTGAATATATGCGCGAAGGAGTTGGGAATGATGCCTCTTAGTTGCGGAGCGGAGTTGCTTCCAGCCATCGTGAAGGTCTTCCCGGTGCCAGTCTGTCCGTATGCGAAGATGGTACCATTGTAGCCTTTGAGGACTTCTTCGACGATCGGCGACGCTGTTTGGATGTAGATATCCATCTGTGGATAAGAGAAAAGATAAAGTTAGACTAACAGAAATTAAAAACAGAACTCAATTTAATTTGTGCTAGTGTCATTATCCAGGGAAGAAACAGTCGACTGCTTTTGAATGGAGAGAGCGCCGGTACCCTTTCACCTTAAACAAACGAGTAACAAAATCGGCCCACGCATTTGGGCTCTAGAGAGCCATACATAGGTTCAATACATACTTAGACTGATGAACACATTACCAGTCCTTTGCGTTGCGCAGTCGGGTCAAAAGAAAGCGAAGAATAAAGAACTGGCTACAAAAGACAGAAGTATACATACACATTATTACACATCTCAATATATTGGACGAAATTCGCCTT
This sequence comes from Idaea aversata, assembly GCA_907269075.1. NCBI lineage: Eukaryota > Metazoa > Arthropoda > Insecta > Lepidoptera > Geometridae > Idaea > Idaea aversata. The sequence goes on along the minus strand of OU026112.1, from coordinate 3,775,994 downwards.
CACGACGAAATGGACGACTACGAATACAACTTTCGGATTATTGATTACCTTTTGGAATTGGTGACGCCATTTTGCGCCGCGGCAGACAGGGAACCAGCAGCCGCGATGTCACTATACACCTCAAGTTATTGGACGAAATTCGCCATCACGACTACAAAATTTACTTTCGGATTATCGATTACCTTTTGGAAGTGGTGTCGCCATTTTGCGCTGCGGCAGCCGGGGAACCCGCAATCGCGATGTCACTATACACCTCAAGTTATTAGACGAAATTCGCCTCCAAGACTACAAAAATTACTTTCGGATGCTTAGTTTTGATTACCTTTTTGAGGTGGAGTCGCCATTTTGCGCCGCAGCAAACGGGGAACCCGCGCAGAGGCGGTGCTACCAACAACGTCCTCCATTGCAACCGTCTCGCTGCGTACTGATATTGACGCGCGAGACTACGATAAATATCACGATCCGGGTTCAGATCACAAAGATTTCCAGAAATCTAACTTTGAATATTGTGATAATATATAAATATTGCATTACATTCCACACTTCGCCATCTAGCCCCAAGCTAAGTAACTTGACTTGTGTTATGGGTGCTAGACAACGGATATACTACTTTATACTTTTCTTTTATAAATATACTAGCGACCCGCTCCGGCTTCGCACGGCTATATTAATAATAATAATCCTCCTGACCGGTTTCGGCCACGGCGACCACTTCGACTCTCCACTAGTGACGTCGCACGTGTGCTCTAACATGGCTCACATACCCAATTTTGTTCGGCTATATTATGCATGTATTATACATATAAACCTTCCTCTTGAATCACTTTATCTATTGAAAAAAACACCATCAAAATCCGTTGCGTAGTTTTAAAGATCTAAGCATACAAAGGGAAATAGGGACGGCGAAAAGTGACTTTATTTTATACTATGTAGAGAAGAGAAGATACTTACTAGCTTTTGCCCGCCACTTCGTTCGCGTAAAACTCGATAATAGACCATGGAATCAAGTAGTCCCATGCAAACTATGCCCACTTTTTCACCCCTTAAGGGATAGAATTTTGAAAAAACCTTTCTTATTGGATGCCTACGTCATACAAAGAATACATCCTCCAAGTTTTAGGTCTCTACGATCAGCGGTTTAGGCTCTGCGTTGATCCGTCAGTCAGTCATTCAAAAATAATTTTTATATGTATAGATAAATAGTATAAAACAAAGTCGCTTTCTCTGTCCCTATATCCCTTTGTATGCTTAAATCTTTAAATATACGCAACGGATTTTGATGCGGTTTTTTTTAATAGATAGAGTGATTCAAGAGGAAGGTTTATATGTATAATACATGCATAATATAGCCGTGCGAAGCCGGAGCGGGTCGCTAGTAGATAATAAAATAATACATAGAAACAACCAGACCACAGACAAATATCTAAGCATAAAAACAAGTCTGAGGAGGGAATCGGACCAGCAACTCTGTGTTTGGCAGTTCGGTATAGTGACCATTGTGCCAACTGGGTCGTCAATAAACTACCCTACATGTCAATAACAAATATCACAATAAGGATCTTACGTGTAGCATTCGCCAAATAGCAATGTCAATAACACAGCTAGATTTCGAACCCACCACCCTTCTAATGGATGTGATGTAAAAGGATGTAGCTAATATTTGACGACCCAGTTGGCACCTTGCCGGACTTCCAAAGTTCCAAACACAAGGTTGCGGGTTCGATTCCCGCCTCAGACATGTATTTATGCTTCGATATTTGTCTGTGGTACGGTTTCTATGTATTATCACTACATAGTATAAAATAAAGTCGCTTTCTCTGTCCCTATTTCCCTTTGTATGCTTAAATCTTTAAAATTACGCAACGGATTTTGATGCGGTTTTTTTAAATAGATAGAATGATTCAAGAGGAAGGTTTATATGTATAATACATGCATAATATAGCCGTGCGGAGGCGGGGCGGGTCGCTAGTATAGTATAAAATAAAGTCACTTTTCCCCGTCCCTATGTCCGTGTATGTATGCTTAGATCTTTAAAACTACCCAACGGATGTTGATGCAGTTTTTTTTAATAGATAGAGTGATTAGAGAGGAAGGTTTTTAGATATAATACATGCATAATACAGTCGTGCGAAGCCGGGGCGGGTCGCTAGTATCCGCTCCGGATTTTGGATAGCAACCGGGACCAACGGCTTAACGTGCCTTCCGAAGCACGGAGGGGCTCACGAAAACACATTTTTGCGACACTATACTAGTTGTAAGTAAGTACTAGAATGCATTAATACCTAACCAATCTCTGATCCATATCAGTCCTTCACGGTTCTTTGATTCAACGAAATTATTCTACACGTGTAGTATTTCTCATACAGATATTTTGAAACATATGGATTTATTAGTTTTTATACTTTGAGTACGGAACCCTAAAAAAACCTAGTAAATGTTTACAACACACTATTATTTTATGAAAACCGAAACACAATTAGAAAAAGTTGGCTCGACATAAAATCTATCTTAAACTTTAACGTAAATTTTCAAAAAAAAATCACATACAAAATCATTTCTTAGCGGATGCCTACGTTATTATAACAGCTATCTACTCGTATATGCCAAATAACTTGATCCGAACTTAGAATTTCTTATTCTCGAATTCTTATACGGCCTTTGTGGCGCGTCGGGCGGACACCCGACTGCGACGCAGACGGTTGCGGGTTCGATTCCCGCCGGGAACAAGTATTTATGCTGACCATAAATTCTTGTTTCTGGTTCTGGGTGTTTCCTATATGTATAATATGTATATATTTACAAAAAAAAAAAAAAAAAGTATATATGTAGTTTATCCGTTATCTGGCACCATCGACCACTACCAATAGACTCCTAATGAAGGGTCTGTAATGTTCACCACGCATAGTTGTTTTAGCTTCTATATCAAAGGGTCCTTTCGAATACAACTTTAGTGGGAACCAAGGAGTGGTGCAGTCGATTACTCGCAGTTTTTTATTATTTTTTGCTGTTGTCGTCGCGAGAATCGGTTCAGAAATGGCGTATTGTTCTATAAAATGGTGTGGGAAAAATAAAAAAACATCCAGCTACCAGAAAGATGGGATAACTTTCCACCGGTAAGTGATTTAAACTTTCATTTTGACTGTCCCAACTGCAAAAGATATCTTGGTAAAAATTGTTCGTCAAATAAAACGGGCTCGCGTTGAAGTCTTTTTGTAGTAAAACCAACACTTTTTTGCGTGTAACAAAACAAAAACTAACCATATTTTGGTGCGAAAATTCAGTTTTAGTACGGACACTAGCGCCTCCACTCAACTGCACAAATAAGTTGGTTTTAAAACAATTTTATTTTTTTGATGCGGTATACACGCAAACTAATTGGTAAGGAACAAATTTGTTTGAAATATCGATACAGCGCCCTCACTCAATAGAAAACGAATTGTGCTATTTTATCAAAAATATTAAGCACGTGTAAGTAGTGGTGGGGTATAAATGAAAAAAATAATATCGATTCGATAAAACTTAGAACTGACATGGTTTTGTATTTTACGTAATGTAGGGCAAAAAATTATATATACTTATGTACTTATCTTTTTTTAGATTTCCGAATAAATTTCCCGACATAAAATTAAAATGGATCGATGTCACTCGTCGTGGAGAAAAATGGTTTCCGCGCTATCACAGCACGATTTGTTCCAGACATTTTACCGAAGATTGCTTCCACGTTATGAAAAATCGAAGGCGACTCGTGGATACTGCTGTCCCTACTTTATATTTACCACAGATGGTAGGTACAGTCAGCATCAAATTTTCATTTTAAATTTTATTTCAGCCAATTCAATTTTTTGTCGTTCTATTTATATTTATAGTAATATTACAAAGCTGAAGAGTTTGTTTATTTGTTTGTTTGGTTGAACGCGCTCATCTCAGGAACTACTGGTCCGACTTGATTTTTTTTCCATTTATCGAGGAAGGTTTATTATAGGCTTTCACAAAAAAAATTAAGTTCTAACATAATTATTTTTTTAAATAGTCAGCAACTTATTGTGTCTTTGGTACAACAACGATTAAACTAAATTTTATTAATAATGTAATAATAATTTACCAAAATGTATGTGGTGTACAAGTATGAATATCTTTACAGATGCCAAGTTCATCGTCACTTCAAGAGCCTACACAGTCTTCTACTATTCAGACGGTGCCAGATCTGGGGACTCCAACGAGAAAAAGAAAATATAAAATTCTTCCAAATACTCCTTCGGCATTTGAGTCACCGACAAAAAAACGTCTTTGTAGACAAATTATAGATTTAAAGAACACTGTACAGATTAAAAACAAGGCACTTAGAAAAGTACGTGATTCCAACCGGTTTATGAAAAAACGCATTAAATCAATAAAAAGCTTACTAGCGGAACTGGAAAACAAAAGTTTTATCTCAACAGAAAATGCAGCTATACTTAGTACAGTTGGCGTGAAATGTAGAGAAATTATTAAGAGACAAATGTTACGAAACAAATTTGGTAAAATTGTTAGAAAAAAGTACTCTCCAGAACTCAGAGCTTTTGCTCTAACTTTGAATTTTTACTCTACCAAGGCATACAACTATGTACGCAAAACTTTTTATTCATGCTTACCGTCTGTAAAAACTTTAGGAAAGTGGTATAATTCAGTAGATGGACGTCCGGGTTTTACTAAGGAATCATTAGAAACGTTGAAAATTAAAGCAGAGCTATCCGAAACACCATTATATTGCACTATAATATTTGACGAAATGAAAATAAAAAACAAGGTTGAGAAAACATTTGGGTATGTAGACTTTGGTTGTACTATTGACTCGGATTGCAATGAGGAATGTACTGACGCGCTAGTATATTTGGTTGTTCCTTTAAATGGGAAATGGAAGGTCCCGATTGGATACTTTTTCATAAACAAAGTCACAGCTGATCAAAAAGTATTCTTACTTACTCGAGCAATCGAGCATTGCAATGAGGCCAATATAATAATCAAAGCTGTTACTTTTGATGGATGTCCAGCCAATATTTCTATGGCAAAAAAACTTGGCTGTAAATTCGATTCAGATAATTTAAAATCTGTCTTCAGAATTAATAACACGGAAATTGCCGTATTTCTTGATCCAGCCCATATGATCAAACTAGTTAGAAATAGCTTTGAGCATTATAGGTATTTAAAAAACGAAAAAGGGGATGATATTGATTGGAACTACATTGAACAACTCCTCCAACTGCAAGAGAAAGAAATGTTTCATGCTGCAAATAAGCTCCGCGCAGAACACTTATTTTTTAAAAAAAATATAATGAAAGTTAAATTAGCCACGCAACTCTTTAGCAGAAGTGTGGCTATTGCACTAATGTTTTGTAAAAATACTTTAAAACTACCACAGTTTCAAAACGTAGAAGGAACATGTGAGTTTTTATTAATTTTAAATGATTTGTTTGATATATTAGATTCAAAGGTTCACGGCTATGAACTAAAAAGGGCCCTAAATAAAGAAAATGCCGAAAAAATTATAACCAGACTCGATATCTGCAAAAAATTTTTATTGAATTTAACGGTGTGTATAAAAAATCAACGAACCAGATTAGTGAATTCTCCAAGATTTACAGGTTTTATAGGATTATGCGTTTGTGTAGAAAGTTTAAAATTTCTTTATAATGATTTGATCGAAAGTGATAGTTGTAAATATTTATCTTTCCATCGTGTCAGCCAAGATCACATAGAATTATTTTTTTGCCATATAAGATCTCACGGAGGTTCAAATAATAATCCAACAGCGAGACAGTTTTATGGTATATTTAAAAAAATGTTAGTTCATGCTGAGTTATATGATACAAATACAGGCAACTGTGTTGCTCTTGAAAAAATTCCAATACTAAATTGTAGTTCAGCAATAAAAAAAATAAACATAAGTACAGTAAGAGGTGAAGATAAACTGGAAGAAGAAGACACAGTTGATGAAAGTTTGCTTGAAGAATTGGAAGTTTTTTCTCAGTTTTCAGAACATATTATAGAGTATATATCCGGAGCTGTTGTTCATTACCTAATAAGATCAATTAAATGCAACAAATGTGTCAAAGCCTTAGTAGTATCGCAAGAAAAAAATCATAAAAGTTTGATTAGCCTACGCGATAAAGGAGGGCTAATATACCCATCAACTACAGTGACAAAAATTTGCAGGCGGTGTGAACAGGTCATCAGAAGCTCCATAAATAAAGATCAGAAAATATATTATAAAGATAAATTGCGATTCGTAATACAAACTTTAAACTCATTTGTAAATCAAGATTTATTTCCAGAATTACATAGACATCAGTTTGATCACGAAGACTGTAACCACGTTATTCATTTAGCTAAAAGCATAATGGAAAAATATATAGATATAAGATTACTTTACTTGATCAGAAAGACTGATCCTAAAGCTGCAATTAGAAGGGTTTATACTAAGCTTATACATTTTAAAAATCAATAAATAGTACATTGTTACCCTATGAGTCAGACTTAAAACCTGTATAAACCCTTCTAATTGCAGCTTTAGCTTTAAGATCAGTCTTTCTGATCAAGTAAAGTAATCTGTATATATTTTTCCATTATACTTTTAACTAAATGAATAACGTGGTTACAGTATTCGTGATCAAACTGATGTCTATGTAATTCTGGAAATAAATCTTGATTTACAAATGAGTTTAAAGTTTGTATTACGAATTCTTTATAATATATTTTCTGATCTTTATTTATGGATTATTTATGGATGATGGGTAACTAACTTTTATGATTTTTTTCTAGCGATACTAAGGCTTTGACAGATTTGTTGCTAACCTAACCTCCTTGCTTTAGGTAACACCAAAGAATAATAATTATGGCTTGGCACGGCTCATGCATACTGCCAGAGTTTAGTAGGTACTTAGTAGGTTTTTTCTCTGTAATCGAATTCAAGTAGATATATTTAGTTCAAGATATCTTATTTAATAAAATAAATGTAAAGACGAAAATGGTCAAAGAGACCTATGACCATGCCGCGCCGCGCCGCCCGCGCCCTGTCGAGATGTTGCTGATGTGGCTTTATGCGACCGTGTGGTCAGTGTCGTACCTTGAGTAAAAAAAAAACTGGTGGGAAATGCTAGCATTTCCAAATTATTTTAAACGTTTTAAACAGTACTATTTTTTGTTATTTTACTATGTTTTTGTGTTAAGTTTAATCTGGTTTTTCATTTATGATTGTGTATTTTGTGTAAATAACATTTTCTACACAAACCGTGTTACAAAAACTGTCTACGGACTTCGCGTCATTTCCCAGTGTTGGATTAACTCATTAATAAAAATTTCTTCGGTAAATACCGCCGTATTTGAGTATTGAATACAAATAGCAGAAACCTAAAAAAACACTACATAATGTACAACCTCTTTGGTCCCAACCTTGTAAGAGGATCAGGTGTATGGAATCTATCATTCACTCTCGTTGTAGCAAGAATTTTATGTAGTTTTCGTAATGAAAAGCACAGTGTTTACCTCGGGTGAAAGACTCATTAAGTCCCTCGAACTATTAGCGCCCTCGCTACGCTCGGGCGCCAAACTCTGTCTCGGGACTTTTAATGAGTGACTTTCACACCTAGGGTATCAATGTACTGTATTATCACAGTTGCTCATAAAGTGAATCTTATTAAACCGCTTTTAGGCTCATAAAACTCATAATGCAACGTATTATACACGCGTGCGATATAAAAATATCCAACTAGTGCTAAAATAAATGTTATCCCCTTATGTTAAATACGTATCTTACTGCTAATTACATGTTAGGTAGATGAAACATTCTTAATTTATCTGGGTTATACTGTTTTTCTTCTTTTCAAAAGGTTGTCTCTAAAGTCTGATAACGAACGATAATTTTACGTGATAACGTCTTTGAAAACAATTAAATATTGAGTTTTGTTTTTATTTTGTTTTTTCTTTAAATAAATATATTTTTTCCTTACCATTATATTCTGTTTTATATCCCCGACGCAAAAACAAATGGAAAAAACCCTAAAAAAATATTGTATGTTAGACGAGGTATAGGTTAAAAGTATTTTATCTGGCCGATCGGGGGTGTAATTAACAAAAAAATATTGTCTAAAAAAATAGTAGGTAAACATAACCTAAAATTCTTAAAAACTTTTTATTATTTAAGCTTTGTTTGAGGCTAGATGCCGTTGTGTGCCATGTCCTGCAATATTTCATTTATTATTCATTGTCCTATAATACACAAGTACCTATTGTGTTATCTTGGATTTTAAATGCTAGTGTACATGTAACCAAAATGTACAAAATAATTATCTATTGCTGCATAAGCATAGCATGGCAGAATAGACTAGGTATTCTTGGGTTTGTAATTAAAACTAGCGACCCGCCCCGGCTTCGCACGGCTACATTATGCATGTATTATACATATAAACCTTCCTCTTGAATCACTCTATCTATTTAAAAAAACCGCATCAAAATCCGTTGCGTAGTTTCAAAGATTTAAGCATACAAAGGGATATAGGAACAGAGAAAGCGACTTTGTTTTATACTATGTATTGAAGTGATAGTGAAGTGATGACAGATTTTTACATCATTTGTTTTGTGGTTTTGAAAAAAAAAAACATTCGTTGCAGTTTTTTTTTCAATAATTTTATAATACAAACATCGATAAAATCTATGGCATCGATATTTAGTAATTACTTATTACCAACACTATGACCTCGGCAGTTACGCCCCCCGCTACCTCATAGTTTGGTGAACTACGTTCTAAACAAAAACGAAGCGATGTTGTATCTATTCGGTTATATGATCGATGTCTGGCACCCATAACACAAGCATTAAGTTGCTTAGCTTGGGGCTGGATGGCGATGTGTAATATGTCCTGAAATATTATTATTATTATTATATTAAAATTATTATAGATAGGTATTACAATGTCAATTTGTTTAAATATTAATGTCACAATAGTATTATAATAAAATGTCAGGTGTGTTTATTTATATTGTGTAAGAATAGGCATTGTCGATGTCATTTAATTGTTCTATCATTTAAGAAGTCATTAATAGTATAATACACCTTGTCGATCAGTTTCGTCGGTTAATTCCTTAATAAACATAGGTAATTTGTTATAGATTATAGGTCCCATACAAATTACACTATTTCTGAAAAATACTGTTCTATCAGAAACTATACTAAGTGTGTTTTTGTGTCGTTTACTAATTAGCGTTTTATAACTATGGAGATTAAAAAAAAAACAATTAAAAATCCTGTTAAAACAATTTTCAGCCTCTACGCGGACGAAGTCGCGGGCAACAGCTAGTATACATATGTCTTTGTAATAGATAGGTATACATGTATTTGCTAAATTTATAGGTATACTAGCGACCCGCTCCGGCTTCGCACGGCTATATTATGCATGTATTATACATATAAACCTTCCTCTTGAATCACTCTATCTATTAAAAAAAACCTCATCAAAATCCGTTGCGTAGTTTTAAAGATTTAAGCATACATAGGGAATAGGGACAGAAAAAGCGACTTTGTTTTATACTATGTAGTGATAGTGAAGTTGCGTTATTCCTTCTGTACTACATTAATAAATACTTTTCTCTTTGAAACTGTTAGTTTTTTTCCAAAAGTAAGGTAAGAGCGGGTAATAGCTGCCAACTTAATTAAAAACTAAATATTTCGTAAAAAAAATATATTGGAAAAACTTCTTAAAAACAGATCATTACATATAAATATTTGCTTTATTGTCAACTAGCGACCCGCCCCGGCTTCGCACGGCTATATTATGCATGTATTATACATATAAACCTTCCTCTTGAATCACTCTATCTATTAAAAAACCGCATCAAAATCCGTTGCGTAGTTTTAAAGATTTAAGCATACATAGGGATATAAGGACATAGGGACAGAGAAAGCGACTTTGTTTTATACTATGTAGTGATGAAGTGATATTCTCGAATTTTAATCGAAAACAATAGAATAGTGTGTATATTTATATTAATAAAAATTTCAAAGCTATCTTTTCCAAAAGTGAGGTAAGTGCGGGTAATAGCTGCCACCTTAATTTAAAACTAATCATTTCGTAAAAAAGAAATGTATAGGAAAAACTTCTTAAAAACAGATAATAACATAAACATTTGCTTTATTGTCAATCTGAAAAACAATTCATTAATTTATTTTCTTGTTATTATGTCCCTATTAAGGTTTTACAAAAAACCTTTTTTAACCGACTTCAAAAAAAGGAGGAAGTTCTCAATTCGGTTGTATGTATTTTTTATGGATGTTCGCGCATATCTTCTTTGTTTATTACGACCCGTTCCGGCTTCACACGGCTATATTATGCATGTATTTTACATATAAACCTTCCTCTTGAATCACGCTATCTATTAAAAAAAACCGCATCAAAATCCGTTGCGTAGTTTTAAAGATAAAACAAACAACAAAGGGAAATAGGGACGGCGAAAAGTGACTTTTTTTTATACTATGTAGTGATTAGCTCTTATTACCTGCTGTCCAAACTTTAGACCATGGTACCGGCAGGTATTAAGGGCCACTTTTCTGTCTAAACTCATAACCCTCTTCCCCAATCGGTAAACCAAACAAAGACACCGATTCAATCCAGCTGCAAATTCTCGCTTGCAACTACCTATACCTTCCCTAAATCAATAATGGACATGCGCAGTTCGCTAGGTACTTCCAACTAGGTTAATACAATCAGGGGGGTGGGGTAGAAGACAGAAGGGGGGCTGGAAGAGGGGCGAGGGGGTGGAAGACACGAGAGGGGGGGGGGTGATCGATGTTCCCGCGCATGCGTAGTTGGAACCACAAAACTGGGGCAGTCGCAATGCTGATGTGTCTTTGTGATTTGAAATTCGAATTTTATGATGTAATTTTTTTTTTAATGGCGCTAGTGTGCTCTAATGTTTGTAACTTTGTAAGCATTTATCTTCATAAACTACTGGCCCGATTTTGATGATACTTTTATGTGACTTTATTGCGACTCTGGAACATATTTTTTTATACTGAACCCTCTAAACTAGGTTTTACAAATCACTACATAGTATAAAATAAAGTCACTTTTCGCCGTCCCTAATCCCTATGTTTGCTTAAATCTTTAAAACTACGCAACGGATTTTGATACGGTTTTTTTTTAAATAGATAGAGTGATTCAAGAGGAAGGTTTTTAGATATAATACATGCATAATACAGCCGTGTGAAGCCGGGGCGGGTCGCTAGTATAAATATAAAATTCTAAGTCCTGGCTCATTTTGACAACGCACAGCACAAATCAATGGACAAGCAAAATTTGGCATATAGATAGCTATAATGACGTAGGTAGGCATCCGCTAACAAAGGATTTACGATTTCAACCCCCCAACACGGACTAAAACGCGGATAAAAGCTAGTTTCTATTAAATAAAGTTCTTGTCCCTACTTGTACTTGTATACGGGCTGTTTTCCGCGATTAGACCCTTTTTTAATTGGGTCCTTTTCGCGTGAAGACGGAGTAGGCTTGCCCAGCACCTACTACCCTCTCAGCTCAGTCGACCCTGTCCAGAGCAGAGAACTTGTCAATACTTCTGGAGCCAACTAAGCCGCGGGTTTCATCACGATGTTTTCCTTTGCCGTAAGAGCAACTTCTATTAGCGCACATATTTTTTTCTTAAGAAAAATACATTGGTCACGTTCGGCCTCATTCGAAGCCACGAGCTTCAGAATGCAAGTCGAGGTATCTACCACTAAGCCAACACCGTTCCATTTCTTCTTGTCCCTATATATAAGTCCCGATCCCGCGGGAATATCAAAATAAAAAGTAGCCTATAGCATTCCTCGATAAATGGACTATCCAACACAAAAATATTTTTTCAATTCGAGCCAGTAGTTCCTGAGATTACCGCGTTCAAACAAAAAAGTAAGCGCTCAAAGATGAATAATTTTCCCCGTATTTTTCCACATTTCCCACTGATTATTCGCTCCTATTGGTCGCAGCGTGATGTTATATAGCCTAAAGCCTTCCTCGATAAATAGACTATCCGACACAAAAATATTTTTTCAATTCGAACCAGTAGTTCCTGAGATTAGCGCGTTCAAACAAACAAACTCTTCAGCTTTATAATATTAGTATAGATAGTATAGACAATATAGATTAATTTCCCCTAACGGAACCCCAAATGTATTCGACCTCCCCTTTATAATTTGTTCAGAGCAGACAACAAAAGCGATTTTGTTGCTCACAGTAACAATTTTCAGACTGTAGGACTGGTTAGCACTTTTATTTACAATAGTACGTACCTAGAGTAACTATTGAAACTCTTTGTGCATCCAAAAAAAACTACCGGATTTCCATATAACGACTTGTCCCACAAAAATACTAGTTATTTTACCGGCCTGTTGCAACTTCTTTGTTGCAAGATAAATATACAGAATTAGTTTTTTTACATGGGCCTTAAGAGCTATATCTATACGAAATCACTACATAGTATAAAATAAAGTCACTTTTCGCCGTTCCCTATGTCCCTATGTATGCTTAGATCTTTAAAACTACGAAACGGATTTTGATGCGGTTGTTTTTAATAGATAGAGTGATTAAAGAGGAAGGTTTTTAGATATAATACATGCATAATACAGCCGTGCGAAGCCAGGGCGGGTCGCTACGCTAGTAAGAGATATTTAAGAGAAATCTATTTTTAATTTGGACAGAATGCCTTGTTCGTCAAACGACTTATTCATATATGACTTATCATTAAAATGACTAATTTTTAAAATGATTCATTTCCCTTATAATTAAATCATCAACCGTTATCATTTTTAATGTAATATTCTTTGAATACAGACACATAGGCTTTTGACTATGATTTAAATCAGAGCGTAATTTATCAAATCTAGTTTTAGAACCATAATTTGGGCAGAACGTCTTGATCTTCGAACGACTTATTCGTAGAATAACTTATTATTAAAATGACTAATTCTCGAAATTATTCATTTCCCAAGTAATTAAATCATCAACATGTAATATTATAGACTTAAAAGACTATTAATCTATGATTTAAATCAGAGCGCAATTTACCGAATCTAGTTTTAATTTGGACAGAATGCCTTGTTCATCGAACGACTTATTCGTAGAATAACTTATTAAAATGACTAATTCTCGAAATGATTCATATCCCATATAATTCACCAAATTTTAAAAAGTCGTAGAACAAAAGTTGTTTGTTAAGGTGCACAGAAGTAGCCTTCAACGGCTTGCTAGTATAATTTCCAATAACCCTGTATAGGAAACTATAGTCTAAACACTATCCCTTTAGATTATACATATAGGGAACTATAGTCTAAATACTATCCCGTTAGATTATTTAAGGAACTATATAGTCTAAACACTATCCCTTTAGATTATTTAAGGAACTATATAGTCTAAACACTATCCCTTTAGATTATACATATAGGGAACTATAGTGTAAACACTATCCCTTTAGATTATTTAGTGTTTGTTTAGTCTAAGTATAGTTTACGAGAAAATCTGTGTCAAATCTAAGGTTTAAATCCACATCTCGGACTATCCTTAAACCTCGTTTTGGAATAAGATGGAGAGAACATTAATCATAGACTATGATTTAAATCAGAGCGCAATTTATCAACTCTAGTTTTAGTACCATAATTCGGGTGTACGTTATGCATGTTGGGGATCGGATCGATGTTTGGGCGTGCAGAGCGCATTGAGGTCGCGCGGGTCGACCGTCCTACTGGCACACTTGGCTTCGGCCACGCCTTGCAGAGCGAGGTTCTATTGAAGGCTCTATGCTAGAAGGCCGAGCTGTTTCAACCTGCCATATTTAAACGTCATACTAAAGTCTTTATGTAACGAACATTTCATTTTGAGACCTACAGCTTTTAAGGTGAAAGGGTAAGGGTGTTCTCTCCATACAAACGTAGTCGACTGTTTCCTCCCTGGATAATGACACTAGCACAAATATTTTTGTTGCATAAAACCTATAACTGCCACGACTACGCCCCTATGTCTTGGTTTTTTTTTCATTTTCTAATTATCATAGAAATTAAGATTTAAAAACCAAAAAAAACAAAACATAGGGGCATGGTCGGTCATGGCAGTTATAAATTTGATGCAACAAAATATTTGTGCTAGTTTCATTATCCAGGGAGGAAACAGTCGACTACGTTTGTATAGAGAGAGCGTCCGGTACCCTTTCCTCTTAACTTTTCATCTCTCAGTTCTATCCCCCCACCTTAGCAACATTCTTCAACTTATCCTGGCGATCCGTAATACAGGCATTACGACTATCTCGGACACCAGCATAATCTTTCTGCCCTTATCCCAATTTATTTGGGGTCGGCGCAGTATGTCTTTTTCTTCCATTCACTCCTATTAGTCTTCATCTCATAGTTCACATTCATCTCTCTCATGTCTTGTCTCACGCCGTCCATCCATCTTTATTTAGGTCGTCCTCTTCCTCTCCATCCCTCTACATTCACACTCATCACTCTTCTAGTCACATGCGTCTCCTCTCTTCTCATCACATGTCCATACCAACTTAAACTTTTACCCTTTACTCTTTCAGTAATCGGTGCTACTTTCAGGCTTCCTCTAATATACTCATTCCTCATTTTATCCATCCTCGTTACTCCACACATCCATCTCAACATTCTCATCTCCGCTGCATGCAATCTTCTCTCATCTCTCATCTCGGACACCAGCGTCCCATAATAATTCTAATCTGAGTTTGCCTTGCAACTATTTATTGTAAGATGATATGATGAGAAGATAAACTTTATTTATTTTATAGTCCAAGTAATAGTTAAAGCCCCTCCAGACGATGATGGCTAACGCAAATCCAGTTCGAAATAATGAATAGGTAGTGTTTCGAAGTGGGGTCCAATGTATTGTATTGTTCATTAGCAGCAAAGGGCTGAGAGCAATTCCAGATATCCATAGAAACAAACCGGTAACAGCATCTGAGGGATTGAATAGGTATTACAAGGAGTAGGTACTCGTCGTCGTACTCACGTCGGCTGCATAATTGCAGACCCACCGTAGAGCTCCAAAACGGCAGTTATGAGAATGTTTTCAACTTTATGATGATTCTAGGCACCTGCTTTAGCATGATTGCAGACCCACCGTAGAGCTCCAAAACAGCTGTTATAAGAATGTTTTCGAATACAAGCAAGCTTCTAGGCACCTGCTTAGTTGAAGTTCAAAGTATTGTAACTCATGAATTTATCAAACAGAAAATATTAAAAAAAGTTATCTATCAATTAAAGTTATCTATATAAGTATTATTAGAATGAAAACATTCCAATAACAGTAATTTTAAAACTCTACGATAGGTCTGCAATTATGCAGCCGACCGTACCTATTTGGAGACAATCGATGGTTGGTATGGACCACGTGCATGCAAAGGCATCATATTATTAATTTGTTCTGTTTGCCATGTCGCGTCGCGGCGACGACTCATCGAACCATTTTTAACCGGCTTCAAAGGAGGTTCTCAATTCGTCGAATTTTGATGTCTCAAATTACTTGAACAATGTTATTTACGAGAATTAGCCTTCAGGGCCTCCAATAGGTTAAAGACAACTTTGCTGCAGATGTTCAAATTCTATGTCTGTCCTTATGTATGCTTAGATCTTTAAAACTACGCAACGGATTTTGATGGTTTTAAGAGAATCATGAGTTTTCGATACGCGGCGCGAGTAGGTATTTTCAAAAATGACCCGTATCGTGCGATAGAGAGAGTTTAAGTTCGGACGTAATTGCCTTCATTTTGCTTTCAAATAATGTTGCGGGCCATAACGTTTTTACCCCCTTTATCCTTCACAAAATGAAATTTTGGTCTCATTTAATTCACTGGATCATAATCTAGGTTTATACGTTTTTCTTTTTTGGTAATTAAGTTTAGGGTTAAAAAACAATTGAAACGCTCGATGAAGTTTTTAAGTCAAAAATATAGATATTGAGATACTAATAACTTATATATTCACTATCACTATCACTACATAGTATAAAACAAAGTCGCTTTTTCTGTCCCTATTTCCCTATGTATGCTTAAATCTTTAAAACTACGCAACGGATTTTGATGCGGTTTTTTTAATAGATAGAGTGATTAAAAAGGAAGGTTTTTAGATATAATACATGCATAATACAGCCGTGCGAAGCCGGGGCGGGTCGCTAGTAGGCAATATTTCTTTAAAATAAAATCGGTTAAACCTAGTTTTCCATTGGATCTAGAACATTTTCAAAAATTATCAAAATCGGACTTCGTTTATGGGGGGAAAACGTTACCGCTTTTTGTATGGAAATTCACAGCCTCACACTGGTCTTAATAGATAGAGTGATTCAAGAGGAAGGTTTATATGTATAATGAGGAGGCTCACAGCTAAGCGACGCTCGCTGATCGTTTACGGTCGTGCGGGTTAAGCGACGCCTGGCGCGGTCATTACTTCGATGGGTGGCCAATTAATAGTGTGGCAAAAATGTGTTTACGTGAGCCCCTCCGTGCTTCGAAAGGCACGTTAAGCCGTTGGTCCCGGTTGCTACCTCTAGTAGCAGTCGTTAGGTCAAGTTAGAGGCCTTAAGGCGATCTGAAGGCCAATTCTCGTAAATAACATTGTTAAAATTACATTTCAATATCATTTCGATCTCAAATAATACCCTTAAAGTAGCTCAAAATACCCTCAAAGTTAGCTTTTTGTAAAAAAAAACTGACTTTGAAGGTATCTTTTGCAATCGAAATGCAATCGGGATGATATTGAAATGTAATTTAAACAATATTATTTACGAGAATTGGCCTTCAGAAAACTCTAACAATAGGTGAGCCACACCACTATAACGACACGACAAGAAGAAGAAGAATATGTATTATAATACATGCATATTCAAATAAAACACTGCAAATCAGCGACATAATGAAAACCTATCTATAATTAGTGTCGAATAGATGCAATATGGAGTTAGTTTGGAGAACCAATTCAGGTCGGACGTTATTGATGGAAACTTGCGTCATACCGTGCCCTAGATGCGAGTCCGGAGCCCGGGGTGCCAGGGCGCACGCGCACTGCAAATGGGTCATCCGTCGCTTGCATATCCATCGAGCTGATGTGTTGCCACACCCATTTTACCTATTTTATCTATTCATCTAGCTGCGCCCCGCGGTTTCACCAGCGTAAGTCCCGATCACGTTGGAATGTCAAGATAAAAAGTAGCCTATATCCTTCCTCGATAAATGGACTATCCAACACAAAAACAATTTTTCAATTCGAACCAGTAGTTCCTGAGATCAGCGCGTTCAAACAAACAACGGAAGCCCTCAAAGATGAATAATTTCCCCGTTTTCCCACTGATTCTTCGCTCCTATTGGTTGCAGCGTGCAGCGTGATGTTATATAGCCTAAAGCCTTCCTCGATAAATGGACTATCCAACACAAAAATATTTTTTCAATTCTCTCAGTAGTTCCTGAGATTAGCGCGTTCAAACAAACAAACAAACTCTTCAGCTTTATAATATACTAGCGACCCGCCCCGGCTTCGCACGGCTATATTATGCATGTATTATATATAAACCTTCCTCTTGAATCACTCTACCTATTAAAAACCGCATCAAAATCCGTTGCGTAGTTTTAAAGATTTAAGCAGACAAAGGGATATAGGGACAGAGAAAGCGGCTTTGTTTTATACTATGTAGTGCAGTATAGATTAGTATAAATTAATATTGCAGGACATTCCACACATCGCCATCTAACCATCTAGTAACTACACTTGTGTTATGGGATGCTATAGACAACGGATATACTGCTTATATACGTTTATTTTTAACCGACTTCAAAAAAAGGAGGAGGTTCTCAATTCGGTTGTATGTATTTTGTAAATAATACTTATAACACATAGAAATAACCAGACCAGACAAATATCTAAGCATATAAATACGTGATTCACGAGGAAGGTATTATACGAAGTCGCGGGTAACTGTATTACTATCACTACATAGTATAATACAAAGTCGCTTTCTCTGTCCCTATATCCCTATGTACGCTTAAATCTTCAAAACTACGCAACGGATTTTGATGCGGTTTTTTTTATAGATAGAGTGATTCAAGAGGAAGGTTTATATGTATAATACATGCATAATATAGTCCGAAGCCGGGGCGGGTCGCTAGTTAAGAAATAATCGGCAACTTTTACCCTAACATTCCCATAGCAACGGGGTTGAAGCAGGTGAAGCTGCGGGGCGTCGTCGTCAGAATATCAATATTGCTACGTATTTTATCCCGATCGTCGCGATTTCACGCTACATTAACCACGTGGAAGACTCTTTCATGTTTCTATGCAAAACAATTTTGGCTGTAATTTGACAGTAAGCTTCAAAGAGTTATAAGCATAGACAAATAATTATCAGAGATAGACTGCGTAATTATGAGAAAAAAAGGAGTCACACAAAAAACCCTTCCCTAGCGCTACAGATTTTTATTTATACATCTTCCCCCTTATTCCAAAACGAGGTTTAAGGATAGTCCGAGATGTGGAGTTAAACCTTAGATTTATATACAGATTTACTCGTGAACTATAGCCTAAACACTATCTTTAAATAATCTTTAGGGATAGTGTTTAGACTACAGTTCCCTATATAATCCATAGGGATATTGTTTAGACGTTCACGAGTAAATCTGTGTCTAAATCTAAGGTTTAAATCTGCATCTCGGACTATCCTTAAACCTCGTTTTGGAATAAGGGGGCTTAAGTTTCAAGGCAAAGCAGTTTTGGCTATAATTTGACAGTAAGATTATTATAAGCATAGACAAATAATTACCAGAGATAGACTACTTACTCATGTCAAAAAAAGAGTCACACAACAAAACCCTTCCACAGCGCTACAGCTTTTTATTTATACCCCTTAAGTTTCAAGACTAAGTAGTTTTGGCTATAATTTGATATTAAGATTATTATAAGCATAGACAAATAATTACCAGAGATAGACTACTTACTCATGTCAAAAAAAGAGTCACACAACAAAACCCTTCCACAGCGCTACAGCTTTTTATTTATACCCCTTAAGTTTCAAGACTAAGTAGTTTTGGCTATAATTTGATATTAAGATTATTATAAGCATAGACAAATAATTACCAGAGATAGACTGCTTACTCATTTTAAAAAAGAGTCACACAAAAAGCCCTTCCATAGCGCTACAGCTTCTAATTTATACATCTTAAGTTTCAAGACAAAGCAGTTTTGGCTATAATTTGACAGTAACATTATTATAAGCATAGACAAATAATTACCAGAGATAGACTGCTTACTCATTAAAATGAGTTAGCAGTCTATCTCAGCAGCCTGTCTGTGTCTAGTAGTCTGTCTATCTGTCTAGTGTTTTTGTGTGACTCTTTTTCAAAAAAAGAGTCGCACAAAAAACCCTACCATAGCGCTACAGCTTTTTATTTATTTATACCCCTTAAGTTTCAAGACAAAGCAGTTTTGGCTATAATTTGACAGTAACATTATTATAAGCATAGACAAATAATTACCAGAGATAGACTGCTTACTCATTTTAAAAAAGAGTCAGCAGTCTATATCAGCAGCCTGTCTGTGTCTAGTAGTCTGTCTATCTGTCTAGTGTTTTTGTGTGACTCTTTTTTAAAAAAAAGAGTCGCACAAAAAACCCTACCATAGCGCTACAGCTTTTTATTTATTTATACCCCTTAAGTTTCAAGACAAAGCAGTTTTGGCTATAATTTGACAGTAATATTATTATAAGCATAGACAAATAATTACCAGAGATAAACTGCTTACTAATTTTAAAAAAGAGTCACACAAAAAACCCTTTCATAGCGCTACAGCTTTTTATTTATACATCTTAAGTTTCAAGACAAAGCAGTTTTGGCTATAATTTGACAGTAAGATTATTATAAGCATAGACAAATAATTACCAGAGATAGACTGCTTACTCATTTTAAAAAAGAGTCACACAAAAAACCCTTCTATAGCGCTACAGCTTTTTATCTATCCATCTTAAGTTTCAAGAAAAATGTCATCTTAATTGATTAACCGGTCCGCGAGTAATCGGTAAACAAACATTCCTTATTTTGAAGTCGGTTAAAAAGCGTCACACAAAAAACCCCTTGCATGGCACTACCTTTACTTATTTAATTATAGCTCTATTAGCAAGATGGCGCCACCCCTGCTTTAATAATTAATTGCTAAAATTTAGAGACGTTTATTGGTCGAGAAAAGACAGGACGAACAGGATAGCTATATAAAAGAATGTTTAGGAAAGAAAGAGATGAGAGTATCGCAAAATGTTTGACAAAAATATTTCATTCAAATATTAACTACTAGCGACCCGTCCCGGCTTCGCACGGCTATATTATGCATGTATTATACATATAAACCTTCCTCTTGAATCACTCTATCTATAAAAAAAAACCGCATCAAAATCCATTAAATAGTTATAAAGATTTAAGCATACATAAGGACATAGGGACAGAGAAAGCGACTTTGTTTTATACTACGTAGTGAAGTAGGTATTGTATTTTTGGCCTAAACAATTACTTTCATTTTTTTTATTTAATAACTAGCTGCGAACCGCGGTTTCACTTGCATAAGTCCCAAACCCGTAGGAATGTCGGGGTAAAAAGTAGCCTATCTCTAAAATCTCCAGCTATCTACATACCGAGATTCATTGCAATCTGTTCAGTAGTTTTTGCGTGGAGTAACAAACACAAACACACTCACACACAAACTTTCTCATTAAAAATTTCTTTAATAATTATGTTTAACTCCTATTAATTAGAAGACGTATTAAAGTTCTTTAATTGTTTATTACAACGCCATCTGTGTGACTCATCAAAGTTTGTAATTTCATTAGATTTGTTAAAGATGGCGTTACTAAAATGCTCGTAAGTTATTTTGTATGGGCGGTGTTCGTCCATTTCTGGTAATTCTTTGTCAATGATATAGGTTCGACTTAAGATATTAACTCATTCAAGAGGATAATTTCTTCCCTGGGTACTGTCGAACGGGTTGCGCCTTATGGTTTCACCTGCGTACATTAAACCAAGCAAAAGCATGCTTGTACGCTGCAGCCAAGCATACTTTGGCCTTGCTGTGGTCTTTAGAGCTGAGGCCGAGCCTTTTGTTCCTGAATCTACACGCAGACTTATTAAGTACGTCTGTAAAAAAATCATCCAAATCCGATGAGCCGCTTGATCGTGAAGACAAAAAACTTTCTCTTTACAATATTATAGGTTTGAATTGGGATAGAGAAGTTAGCCCACTCGTTGAGTCGATAGATAGGTTCTTTATGCCGAAGCAAAGTTGAAGACAAAGAATTTTTCCAAGAGTGTTTGGCCGACAAATGAGGGTGATCGT
This sequence comes from Idaea aversata, assembly GCA_907269075.1. Lineage (NCBI taxonomy): Eukaryota > Metazoa > Arthropoda > Insecta > Lepidoptera > Geometridae > Idaea > Idaea aversata. Next base: position 3,754,604 of record OU026112.1, on the reverse strand, counting down.
GAAGAGGGAATAAAGAAACTTTGTCTTTACAATATTATAGGTTTGGATTGGGATAGAGAAGGTAGCCCAGCCGTTGAGTTGGTAGATAGGTTCTTTATGCCGAAGCAAAGTTGAACACAAAGGATTTTCAGAGTGTTTTACCGCCAACTGAGGGTGATCGTGAAAAGGGAACTAAGAACATTTATCTTTATAATATTAAAATTTGTTAGATTAGCATAGGCCTAATTATGAAATGGCGTCATCTATGCGTTATATTTTTGTTTAAATGATTGGATAATATTGATAGCATTTTACGCACCATCTATTGAGCGATTTGACTACCATAGTTTAGAATTAAGAATTTTTATCGTTCAAGTGATGTACTGTGATTATAAATATAGTGTTTTGTATACAACCACTTACCCATTACAAGCATACAATATTTAGATTTAAGTCACTTGATTAACAAAAAATCCTAAAGTACCTACAGCGAAGATTCTAGTAAATGTCTGAATATTTAATATTCCTGCCTAGAAGGTTGAATATACAATGTTCCTCCCTACAAAATACATCATGCTGTCTCGCAAAATGGTACGACAAGATGGCGGATGTTCTGCAAACATTTTCTGTTCTAAAATTTATCTTTTTTTGGCAGAGTGCAGTGGTTTACTTAGTGTTAAGAGTTTCAGAAGGCGATTTCTCGTAAAAAACACTGTTCAATGAATATACATACATACGGGTCAAAAAAATACATATTTTTTAACCGACTTCGAAAAAGGAGGAGGTTCTCAATTCGGATGTATGTATGTTTTTTTTATGGATGTTCGCGCATATCTTCTTTGTTTATCAACCGATTTTGATGAATCTTTTTCTGTTGGAAAGGGTCTACCTCAAGGGTGGTCCCATAAAATTTGGTGAAGATCTGACGAGGATCTTTGGAGTGATTAACAGAATTGCACCTCAAAAGTGTTTCAATTTGTATCTGCCGAAACATCTTTTAGACGTTTTCAAAAAAATATGCACTAAAAACTGACTAAAAGGCTAAAAAATTATGAGGATCTTCGAAAACATGAAGAGATCGTTCCACATAATCATAATACAGTAGATTGTTCAGTTTTCGATTATTGTTCTCCCTTTTGGCTTTTGGATTACAAAAAATACCCTCAAAATAGTTCAAAACACCGTCAAAGTCAGCTTTTTGAATAAAAATTAGACTTGTAGGGTATTATTTATACTCGAAATGCAATCAGAATTATATTGCAATGTACCTAATTTAAACAATTATATTTACGAGAATTGGCCTTCAGGTTGTCTAGTAGACCATATTAGCTGATTGTATCGACTACCAAAGTAGGGCAAGGTCTTCTTCCAAAGACATCATTCAGGAACATCGTCTCAAAACATAATATAACCTCTTTTTAGTTTTACCAATTCAAAAATACATATTAAAAGAAAGAAAACTAGTTTATAATTCGTTGTTTCGCCATCACAGACCAAATTACTCTCCCAGTCATTAACAGCGCTAGTTTCAACATAAACGCCTACATCAATTTTAGTTCCACAAAAATCCGTCCGCTCTGTTATCTTTGCGATGTTTCATAATGCGAACACAAAAACTGTCTTTGAATAGATGTTTCAACAAAAACTGATTGAGCTCGAGGTCATGTTTCGTCATCGGCGTTGGTAGGTAACAAGGCCGCTAGTCTGCTGTCGACACGAACGCAGCTAGCTAGTATTGGTATATATTTTAACTGATTTATGTACAGTATGCGTCTTAAGTCCACTCTTAATTTGCTACCATAATACTATCAACAAGTATTGGACTTACGACCTTCTAATAGACGTTACACACAAACATAAATACCTACTTGAATTAAAAGTACTCAGTATGATTAGTATATATTTATACTAGCGACCCGCTCCGGCTTCGCACGGCTATATTATGCATGTATTATACATATAAACCTTCCTCTTGAATCACTCTATCTATTAAAAATACCGCATCAAAATCCGTTGCGTAGTTTTAAAGATCTAAGCATAAAAAGGGAATAGGGACGGCGAAAAGTGACTTTATTTTATACTATGTAGTGATAGTGATATATTTTCATATGATAGGTCATCGTTTGACCACTATCACACCTGCCTGATGGAAGGTGACGATGCGGCCTAAAATGTAACACGCTTTCCTAGACGATACCTATTCACTCGCGACTTGAAGACCCCCAAATTGTACACGTCAGGAAAGACAGACGCAGGCAACCGATTCCCCTTGCAGTACGAATAAGGAAAACATTATTTCTTCTAACTATTGTAAGGAAATACAAATATTTTTGCTAGTAATTAGTAATATAATTAATTTTATAACTTAAGAGGAAAGGGTACCGGGGGCTTTTTCCATACAAACTATTACAAACGTAGTCGACTGTTTTCTCCCAGGATAATGACACTAGAGCAAATATTTTTGGTGCATAAAACTTAAAACAGCCATGACCATGCCCCTATTTTCTGCTTTTTTAAATTTTTTAACTTTTTTAATTTTAATTTCTATGATAATTAGAAAATAAAAAAAACCAAAACATAGGGGCATAGTCTTCGCAGTTTCAGGTTTTATGGCACAAAAATATTTGTGCTAGTGTCATTATCCAGGGAGGAAACAGTCGACTACGTTTGTATGGAGCGAGCGCAGGTACCCTTTCACCTTAAAGTAAGTCCTTATTCGCCTGAGATACAGGAATCTCCTAGTTCAGGCATATATGTTTTTATTGTTTTCTTGTATGTTTAGTCCTTAGTTTACTATGTAAAATATTTTTTGATTAAATTTATTTATTTATATTTAACATAATTTTTTTATGTTCAAAATGTTATCTATGTATTTAGTTGTGCGAGTGGTATAAGCCGCCACCCGCTACACCAACCGACGTGGGTTCAAATAGTGCTGCACAGGATTGTAAACGTTACGGTGCCGGTGGACTTTTGAACGTTGATTGTACGTTCGGCCACCGTAGAGTCCTAAAATTACTAGTATTGGAATGTTTTTTCTTATAAATTCATGAGTTGAAAGTTGTTGTACTTAGTTGAAAATTTTGAACTCGAGCAAGACCTTAGAAGCCTGCTTGAGTTGAAAACATTCTACTTATTCTCTGAATTTTCTGTCTTTTTTACCCACTTCAAAAAAGGAGGAGGTTCTCAATTCGGTTGTATTTATTTTTTTATTTTATATACTTTTTTGTTCTATAGTATTATTTTTTATTTTCTGTCTTTTAATGTTCTTATTTTTGTTTGTCAACATCTCTTACTGTTCTAAATATTTATTTATGGCGTGTGCTTGTCCAAATAAATGTTTTTCTATTATATTCTAATAGCAGTTTTGGACCTCTACAGTGGGTCTGCCATTCTGGCTCCGACTGTACATTTATATTGATTCTAACTTAGTTAACGTGGGATACATCAATTTACCTTTGATTTTATTACTCTTTTCTTAAATTATTAATAAAAGAGTTATATAGATATCGATAAATACAGTCCGTTAGTAGTTTTAAAGATCTAAACATACATAGGGACGGCGAAAAGTGGCTTTATTTTTATAATATGTAGGTAGTGAAGTGATACAAAAATTGTTTAAAAATTACTAATAAGTCATTTTTTGAAGTTTTGTACTGTTTCTTTTACATTTTACATTTCTCCATCCTAAATGTAGATGGCATTGGAGCAGAGTTAAACCTTAAAACATACTCCTTAATTTTTGAGTTGATTTTTCTGATTAAAAGTGAAAAAAAGAAAGAAAGAAAAAAAGTGAAACTGAAAGTGTATCGTGCCAAAACGAGATCTGTTCTTTTACCCAGACGAATTTCAGCCCACAACATGATTATTCCGCCTTGGTAAGGATGAACTTCCTGAACATTCTGAAGTTAACTCTAGTGACCAGGAACTCGCCCAACACGTACTTTCCTTGAATGAGGCTGAAATCCGAAGCGAGACTCATCAGAAACCAGAACACATGCCCATTGATTATCAGCCTATCGCAAAAGTGCGTTAGCCCAAACAAGAACAGATCTCGTTTTGGCACCGGACACTTTAAATGCAGAGCAATACCATGATGAGGTTGTGTACTCCATGGTGATACTCCACCAACAGCAGCTCGACCAATATTTCATGTTCATGCAAGATAATGGACGTATTCACACCGTAAGGCTGGTTGTGAACGAGTTCAGCGAGAACATTATCACGGTATTAGAGTGGCCTGCGCAGTCTGCCGATCTGAATTCCATTAAATATGCGTGGGCTTCGCTAGGCAGAAGAGCTTTCAGGAATTTTCCTCAAAATTTTAATACGGAGGAAGAATTTTTTCCTACCTTTTCAGAGTATAGAGAATTATTCCTCAGACAACGATTGATATCCCCATACTTAGTATGCCACGTTGATCTAGAGCCGTCTCTTTTGCTGTAGGTGGACCAACAGATGGCTAAAAAGTTACTAAGAGTATTTTTTTTATAAAATTTTAACATGTCAATAGATTGTTTTATAAAAATAAACTTGTTTTGTTTCTTAGTTTCGGCACTATTTTAGTTTTCATACTAAATTTCATTTTTTTGCATGGCAATTCTTTAATAAAATTTAATAAAATTTTAACACAGCATTAAAAAGAGTATAAAATTCCGCTTCTATTGACATGCAACACTCAAGACAAAAAAACCCAAAAAAAAAATACAATTTCCCCCCAAAAAACACTATTTTACCCATGTCGCAATTTTGCTGCAAGTGCTAATCTTGCTCTAATCACATTTTTCTGTAATTGATGATGATGATAATTTTGAGTTTAAAATATTATAAAGTATATTTAATTTATTCGTTAATAATAATATAATTTAGCTGACTTTGATGATTGGTAAGATTATACAAAAAACCTAAACGAATATAATAGCTGTCTTTGAATTTTGCTAAAAGTCATCATCATTGGCCTTTAACATCTTCGAAAGATGTTTTTAACAGCGTCGTGAGATACAAAACTCTCAATATAATTTAGCTGACTTTGATTATTACTGAGAGTATAAAAAACTAAACAAATATAATTTAGCTGACTTTGATTATTACTAAGAGTATACAAAACTAAACTAAAATAATTTAGCTGACTTTGATTATTACTAAGAGTAGGTATACAAACTAAACTAATATAATTTAGCTGACTTTGATTATTACTAAGAGGATACCAAAATAATATATTTTAGCAGACTGTCAATATTACTAAGAGTATACAGAAAAATATATTTTAGCTGACTTTGATTATTACTAAGAGTATACAGAAAAATATATTTTAGCTGACTTTGATTATTACTAAGAGTATACAGAAAAATATATTTTAGCTGACTTTGATTATTACTAAGAGTATACAGAAAAATATATTTTAGCTGACTTTGATTATTACTAAGAGTATACAAAACTAAACTAGTTATGCTAACTTAAAACAACATCTTCATTGTTCACGTTGTCTTGATGATGCTGTAGCAAGTTGATGTAACATTCCTTATGCAGGGAGCACTAAGTTAAAGCTTAATGTCTTGCAGGTGATCTCGACAATCGACAACCTACCGCAAGATGCATTAAGAACGTTACACCATTCAATCCTCCGTCGTCTTCTCGTATCCATCAGCCAGAAGTAGAATTAATGCTGTCTTTGTCCGGGGAAATTAAGACGAAAGGATTACGGCGCTCTCTCCATACAAACGTAGTCGACTGTTTCTTCCCTGGATAATGACACTAGCACAAATATTTTTGTTGCATAAAACCTATAACTGCCATGACTATGCCCCTATGTCTTGGTTTTTTTTTCATTTTCTAATTATCATACAAAACATAGGAGCATGGTTATGGCAGTTATAAGTTTTATGCAATAAAATATTTGCTCTAGCGTTATCCAGGGAGAAAACAGTCGATTACGTTTATATGGAGAGAGCGCCGGTATTCCTCTTAATCACTTTGTTAAGTAAAGGCGACTGCTTGGCGATGTAATTGATTCAATTGCTCCTAACTGCTGTTGCTGGTCAAGCCAAGCAGTCATCTTTAGTTGTCAAAGTGACTGGCTCATTAAAATAGGACTAAAAACACGCTATTATTAAGCTGCCCCCTTAGACAGGATTACTTTCCATTGGCGATATTGCCAGTCGACAGATACTGCACTCACAAAAAAGTGTCATGTTTTTGACATGGTCAACGTATTAAAGAATGCAATGTCAACGATACAAAAGAGTTTGTTTGTTTTTCATCAATGTTTTCTCATGACGTTATCACGCAAAATTATCGTCCATAAACAGACTTGACAGACAACCAATTTTTTTGTATTAGATTGACATAAAGCCACATGACATTGACATTGGCATAAGATGAAACTTGTCTACTTTTTTTTTCTAACCAAGACCCACGTGACATGTATAGCATGTTCCGCGCTCTCGCTTACAGTAACATGACACTTTTTTGCGAGTGCCGTACGGTGTTCATCGATTTTATAAAGACGTAATAATATATAGATATCACGTCAAAAGCAATCTTGTCTGAGGGGGCTGATATGGCTTAGCTTAGCCAGGAAGGCACTTAACCGAATGCCACCAGAAATGGGACGTCTTCTGCAGTTTCCGTGCATGTTCGTTCTTCATTTTAGCAGAGGCACAACATTACCGACCCACCATTCGACAAGACTGATGATTTAGGAACACCAGTCGAGACGAATAGCGGATCTGTAACGCGTTAGCTTATCTTCTCTCTTCTGAAGTTCTTGGCAGCTGGGTCTTGATCTTATAAACTAAAAGGTACTAAAAGTTAACAAGTTGTAGTTTGTGTCAAAACTCTATTAAGGTGAAGTAGGACCTAAAAACCCTTCCCTTCCCATGAGCGCGCCACGCGAAGATTCCATCCCTTTCCCCCGCGCACTGCAAAATGGCCGTTTTAACTGTTTAATGTAATTAAAAGACTCACATCTATTTTAGTGAAAAACCATCTGTACTACCTTATGTGATGTAAAGTTTATGAAAATATACATTTTGTGCTTGTTTTTTCTTTACAATCGCCGTAAAATTGAAAATGCTCAAATGAAATGACGATTTTTTTAGCATTTTTTTCTATCGAGGCAAATCAGTCTAATCGTGTTTCGAAGTGTATGACAATACAAAGCATTCCTTCGCCTTTACGACAGTAGGAATATCATTCTATGAATTTGAGTGGTTGATACCCAAAAACTGTTTCTAAGACTTCTCTATCGCGCTTCTGGTCATACCACTTCGGCTTAAAGAACAAGATTGAACCCTGTTTCTACAATTTCGTAGTTAATAAGCTTTCTCGTCATATTTGTTATTTTTAATGTTTTGTGTGCTGTACAAATAAAGTGTTTATCTATCTATAGCCTTAGAGGCGCTCGGCTATCGAAGGTCATGTAGGTTAAGCAATAGAATACAAAGTAAATTCTAAGGTTCTTCCGTGTTTCGGAAGCTAAACCTTGACGATTTGAATACTCGTAACATTTACGAGTGGTTGTAGGTTCGACTCCCAGTCGCCCGTGCACCAATGGATTTTATAAGGAACTAGCGACCCGCTCCGGCTTAGCACGGCTATATTATGCATGTATTATACATATAAACCTTCCTCTTGAATCACTCTATCTATTAAAAAAAAACCGCATCAAAATCCGTTGCGTAGTTTTAAAGATCTAAGCATACAAAGGGACATAGGGGCGGCGAAAAGTGACTTTAATTTATACTATGTAGTGAAGAAATATGTGCGGTAATTGACATTTCTCTTACGGTGAAGGAAACCATCGTGATAAAGCCGCGGCCATCCCGCGGCTGAGTTGGCTCCAGAAGTTTTGATAAGTTCTCCGTCTATTAAGAATGCAAAAAGGACCTTACTAGAGAGATCTATTTACGGAAAATAGCCCGTATACATGTACAAATAAGTACAATCTAACATTAAACCACTGCACTCACTTTACTTACCACGACCCAGTTGGCACAATGGTCACCATACCGGACTGCCAAACACAGGGTTGCGGGTTCGATTCCCGCCTCAGACAAGTATTTATGCTTAGATATTTGTCTGGGGTCTGGTTGTTTCTATGTATAATAAGTATATATTTACAAAAAGAAAAAGTATATACGTAGTATATCCATTGTCTAGCACCCATAACACAAGTCTATTTTCGCCGTCCCTATGTTTTTAAGACGATTTTATATGGTCCTGTATACTTTTATGTAGATAGATAGATAGATAGATAAACACTTTATTTGTACAACACATTAAAAATAACAAATATGACGAGAAAGCTTATTAACTACGAAATTGTACAAACAGGCGACCTTATCGCTTAAAGCGATAAGGTCGCCTGTTGTATGTATTAAGCATCCAAAGAAATAAAAATTTTAGGCTTTTGACTTTTATCTTGGGGCTAGACGGCGAGGTGTGGAAATGTCCTGTAATATTTATTTATTTTTACTTGAGTTGCAACTACTTTACTCGAGAGTAGTTTATTACGATAGTATTAATATTAAAGACGCATATCTATCGACGTGTCCGTGTACGCAGTATCAGTTAAAGTAAACATATACCGGCCTTGGTTACTTTTATGTATGTAGATAACGTTGATTTCCGCTTCCCTGATACGTAGTTGGGGTTTTATCAAATACTTTTTTGTATTGCGATATGAAAACTAAATTATTAGGTACTTTTAAGTTTACTTTGAGAGTTTGGTGTATAGTCCATTGAAATGTTACATTTTTTGGGCTTAGCGTGCATTTGTCAGAGGACGCAATTTTATTTTTTAGATATCAAGGGAGGGTCAGTCTAAAGTTTGAGGGATTGTAGCTCTTGTCCCACGGCCGCCATCTTATTATTTTTATCGCGGTTTATCTGACAAACTGTAGGTCTCACAAAAAATATAACTTTATCAAAAAAATTAAATTGCGTCCTCTGACAAAAGCAACCCCAAATGTAACTTTTCATTGGACTAGTGTTCCTGTTTGGTGTTTGTTAGACATTTGAAATTAAATTACAGGCTTATAAGACTTTACAGTCTTCAAATGTTACGAATTAATGGCGCAGTGGCAATAATGGTTAGTGGATGATATTTTGTTCAGTTATTATAATTATTCATTTGTAAAGATGGTTTGCACGCCCTATGTCATACATATACCCATAATGCCAGATCGTCGGACTTGATCACAAAACGTCAGATTAGCAAGTAATCAGAAAAGCAAAATGTTCAACATGCTGAATGTCAGATACTCAAAATGTGAAATATGCATATTACCATACATTAAAGAGTTAGTAAGTGAAAGGACGCAAGTTTCTTTATTGGTAGACTCTTGCGCAGCGAAATGGCGCATTTGAAAATGACTAACGCAATGAACAATAGTTAAAACCGATATTTCATAAAGTGAGCAACAGAAATATGTACCTACAGTAAAATATTCCTAAACAACGGCGTATAAAACAGCTCGCTGCAAACACAAGGTCAGAAGTCTACTAGGCAAGGCTTACGTCACATTTCATATTGCAATACAAAACGGTACGAAACGAAAACATACCTTAAAACCAACACCATAAGACCTAAATTACGGTGAAATATAAAATGGAACTAGTAGAAACATCATCTATTCAAATAGAAAATGTAAGTATAGTAAAATGAGTTTTATTTGTACTGGCAATAGATTGTATTTTAGCGTGAATGTTTTTAGAGGACAATTATTTTTAAACGTAATCGGTTAATAGGTACCTTCCTACAGTTCTCTTGGTTGTGAAATTGAAATATTCCATGGTTTATGCGTAGCGCAAAGCGCACCTACACAAGTCCCAGGCGCTACAGCCGCCTGTAGACTAACCAGGCTAGTCTCGCTGTCAAAGACTGCATCCTACCGAAGTGGTTCCGATGGCGTAACATTCTTCTTTGTCACAGCTATGATGTTGATCAAATGAACTGAGACATTTTTTACCTAGTGTAAACTAACCAAACTAGTCTCGCTGTCAAAGACTGCATCCTACCTAAGTGGTTCCAATGGCGTAACATTCTTCTTTGTCACAGCTATAATGTTGTTTAAGTGAACTGAGCCATTGTTTAGCTAATGTAGACTAACCTGACGAAGACTGCATCGTAGTGGTTTCATTGGCGTTACATTTTTCCAGACTAATCTCGATGTCAAAGACTGCATTCTACCTAAGTTGTTCCAATGGCGTAACATTCTTCTTTGTCACAGCTATGATGTTGTTCAAATGAACTAAGACATTGTTCAGCTAGTGTAGACTAACCTGACAAAGACTGCATCGTAGTAGTTCCGTTGGCGTTACATTTTTCCAGACTAGTCTCGCTGTCAAAGACTGCATCCTACCGAAGTGGTTCCGGTGGCGTAACATTCTTCTTTGTCACAGCTATGTTCTTCAAGTGAACTGAGCTATTATATATTTAGCTATTATAGACTAACCTGACTGGTCTCGCTGTCAAAGACTGCATCGTAAGCGTATATCCTAGGCGGGTCCTGTGGCGTCACATTGTTCCGCGTCACAGCTATGGTGTTGTTCACGTGATCCACCGAGACACAGTTGTAGGCTCCGTCGATCTTCTCGCGCTGGTCCATGGGACGGACTCGGACCACGACGCGGACATTCTCGACTGTTGGGGCTGCGAGTTCTGCATCCTGTAACAAAGAGAACAGGCTTAGAACCGGGATTAATATTGATAGTATTCATATAAGTTCAAAGTCTAGTGTCAAAACGCAAGGTGCAATGTGGACCACCCTCCCGCCTACTAATGAGGCAATGCAATGATTAGTGTTAGTGACACTATTCATAAACGCGTCTACACGACGCATCATCAGGAATTGACCCCAAACGCGCATTCGAATTATTTGTTAATAGGATTCATATTGATAAGGGCGTGATATATCAACGCAATCAGGATCAACCGGAATTTAGGAGGTTTTACGAGAATACGCTGAGAACGATACTGGTGCTTGTTAAAAAATGTGCTAAACAAAAGACTTTTAGAGATAAATAGTTTTTACAAAATAATAAGGCACAAATAGCACAACAGCTAATAGTTTCCATAAGATTCTACGAAGGTAACGCGCGACAAACAACTGTAGGCGAAAGTCGATTAGCTAATAAATACTAAATTGACAGGTGGATTAAAACTGTGACCGTGGGCGAAGTAATATCCAATCAGTAGCAAAGTACGTCATTGTTTGGGCGAGGTTAGGTAAGGAAATGACGTAAGGTATTAGAGGAGCCCACGCGTTTGATATTTACAGGGCAGCGTCTCTCGCGACTTGCAAGTCCTCCAAATTGTACACGCTATTAGGAGCTTTATAGTGCTTAGTGCCTAGGGCAAAAATGACCCTACTAAAGAGTGCGAAAAATAGCCCGTACTAGTACAAATAAAAAACCTCTGTCTAAGTATGGATGATCGTATAATCAGAAAGACAGATACCGCCTACAAATCACGTTTCCCAATAAAACGAGATTTAGTAGCAACGTTACCTACATAAATTATTGCAAAAGACCGTAAAACCGTCTGGTCTGTCCGACGTAACAATGTACTTACTAAAAACTGGGTCACATTGTAAAATTAGATGTTTAATCAAACAAAACACGCACATTTAGTACATCTGTTTAAAGTTACATACTAAAATAAAGTCACTTTTCGCCGTCCCTATGTCCCTATGTTTGCTTAGATCTTTAAAACTACGCGACGGATTTTGATGCAGTTTTTTTAAATAGATAGAGTGATTAAAGAGGAAGGTTTTTAAATATAATACATGCATAATACAGCCGTGCGAAGCCGGGGCGGGTCGCTAGTATACATATAAAATGCTTTGTCCTAAACGACTGACTGACGGATCAACGCACAGCCTAAACCGCTCATCGTAGAGACTTGAAACTTGGAGGGTGTGTTCTTTGTATGACGTAGGCATCCGATAAGAAAGGATTTTCCGAAATTCTACCCTTTAGGGGGTGAAAAAGGGGGGCTTTTTTTGTTTGTTGCAAAGTTTGTATGGGACAACGGAGTTTCTTGGTCCATTTTTACGTTTAAAGCGAACGAAGTCGCAGGCAAAAGCTAGTCTCCATACAAATTTTCATTTATTCGTGATAATATCGGGATAAAAACTAACTTTAGTTACTCATAATGAATATTTTAAGTATATATTTCAGTCAGTTATTTATTGTTTTCTTGTATATTTAGTTCTATAGATACAATGTAAAATGTCAAGTTAAGAAGAGGTTAACATTCTATGTAAGAAGAAAGAAAATGGAGGTTCACCTAAGTGAACTTTTAGGGAAGTCGGCTTTCGAGCAAATAGACTTTGAGGGAAATGCACTGAGAAAAAGACCTAATGAACGCGACTCACAATAGCTTTATTTCAAGTTTAAATTACCAAAATCTAAAAAAAAAAAAGTGTAGCACTCGGGGACTGCCGCGGTAAAGCTATTGCATAGCGAACGCTCGACCGAGCTAGGCGGAGTGGGGGGTGTTAGGTTTTATTTTCGTTACGGAATTTTTTGATTCGGTCGCCGTTTTCAAAGTCCGCGATAAAAGCTATGCAATAGCTTAAAATCACTATATGTAACAGTATATATTAGTTACAAAACATAAAAACTTTCTAAAAATCGATTGCATTTCGTCAGCTTAACCCCGTAATTATGCATAATAAATCAGTTGGCGACTAGTCTAGTTGTTATGGGGTAAAACCATGCAAGGGGTGAAATCGTATATTTAAATCACAAGTCCAGTACGAGGGTCAACGAAGGGTTCACCTATTGTTAGTAGATTCTTGTTTAAATTAAAGTTTTATTGTACTACCCTCCAATATAAATTTAACTGGACATTTTATCAAAGTTATTCCTGTGGGAATATTAAGATAGTAGTCAATCGTGATGATTTTTGTCCGAGGTAGAAGCCAGCCCTTTAGTCCCCGAAGCTAATATTAGTAATTATAAAACTTCGATGTTGGCTAATTTTCCTCCGTTCATTCTACATAATAACACGACCTCTGTGGCGCGTGGGGCGAACACCCGACTGCGACGCAGAAGGATTCCCGCCGGGAACAAGTATTTATGCTGACCATAAATTCTTGTTTCTGGTTCTGGGTGTTTCCTATATGTATAATATGTATATATTTACAAAAAAAAAAAAAAAGTATATAAGTAGTTTATCCGTTATCTGGCACCCATAACACAAGCATTAAGTTGCTTAGCTTGGGGCTGGATGGCGATGTGTAATATGTCCTGAAATATTTATTTATTTATTTATTAATAACTCTGTATTTACGAGATTTATGTAATAAAAATTCAGAAACAGAAATAAGAATTGAATTAATTTAAATCAGAATAGAAATAAATCGGAAATATTAATATATTTTTTTGATTACTTACAACGTGAAACACGATTGATAAAAAAAATAACGATAAAAAAAATTTTCGGAGATGGTTTGAAATTTCATTTTGTTACTAATATACTAATTTTATTAAAAACTGAATATTTACTATGTCTTCTAATAACAATAAACACGGAGTAAATATTGAAAAATCGAGCTTCACAAAAAAACATACTAAGTAAATATTAAGTTTTATAACTTTACTAATGAAAATATCCATGTTAATTTATTTATTAGAACTTTTACAACAAAACTGAATTGATTAATGTCAAACTGATTAAATATCATAATTTTATTTTCATATACCCATTAAATAAAAATAAATTTCATGCAAGCAGCCCTAAATAAAAAAAAGATTTTACAAACCAACAAAAAAATATTATAAATAAATATACAACACAACTAAACACTTTGCTAACAAGCAACGTTGCTCTAACTAAATTTGTTTAAGCACTTTGTCTTTGTCTATGCCAAAAAAAGATTATACGAACCCAGAGACAATTTAAAACACTTCTAAACACGTTGATAACGAGCAACGCTAAAACTATCTGTGAGGAAGTAGTAGCGGAGAACCGAATCTCTAGTCCCCTCCATGTTGTCCCAGTTACGAAACTAGGTCATGTCACATGTCCCAGTTTCACAGTATTTGGGACACGGCACGAGGCAGCCCTAAAGGGCCCCTCGACACGATCATTAGAGATGTCAAGTATATTCGGCAACCATTCGGTATTCGGCCTATTTAGGTCGCTGTTTTCACTATTTTCGAATATCGAACACAAAATTACAAAGACAAACTCATAAGGTATTTTCGAATATCGAACACAAAATTACAAAGAAAAACTCATAAGGTATTTTCGAATATCGAACACAAAATTACAAAGAAAAACTCATATGGTAGAGTAAGGGCCACCTGCAATCTTAATTTAAAGCTAAATATTTCGATTTAAAAAGAGGTCATTAGAATAATAATATGCTTTAGTTTCAATCTAAACAATTAGTGATTTTTTTTTTCTTGTTATTTTGTCACTAATAAACCTTTTGTGTGGCCCTTATTAACCGTAGGTTATTTAAAAAAAAATTTTAACATTAAACAAGCATAATAAATTCTTAATAAATGACAATAATTAATTCAGAATATCAATTACTTAACGTTAATTATAGGGTTTTGTATTATTTTTATTTCAATATTATAAGCATATTTGATGCTTTGAGTGGTAAGTTATGATGAATGAAACAAGTTTTTCAACATTTGTTGATAGCATTAGATTGCGATTTTCCTCATAAATTATTCCTGCTTCCGAGAATAGCCACTCAGTAATACAATGGTAATAATTTTGCGTTTCCTGTCCACCATTTTTATTTACGGACCGAAAATTGCCGCTCCGGTCGAAAGACCTAGCCGAATATTTGGTATTCGGTCAAATCCGTGGCATCTCAATCATTATAAGAATAGTGGAACTAATGTTTAGAAAGAACGGCATTCGTCTTATCCAAACCGCCTATGGACAGAGTATTTTTCAAATATTTTATGGTTTGCGTTGTATGGATGACTAGCGACCCGCCCCGGCTTCGCACTGCTATATTATGCATGTATTATACATTTATAAACCTTCCTCTTGAATCACTATATCTATTAAAAAAACCGCATCAAAATCCGTTGCGTAGTTTTAAAGATTTAAGCATACAAAGGGATATAGGGACAGAAAAACCGACTTTGTTTTGTCGACGACTATGTAGTGATTTAGTCGTTAGGAGTATGAATATTTTATACGAGTCTTACTCCGAAAGTAAGCAGACAAATAGAAGAACAGACGGACAAAAGAGTGATCTTATAAGGGTTCCATTTTTTACCTTTTGAGGTACGGAACCCTAAAACGGACTAGGCAGACTAAGTTTTCTACAGAACTTTTCGACAGCTGGAAACTATTTATATGAAAGTAGAAGAAAAAGTTATTTTAACCATTGGTAACTGATAAATGGGTTTTTGATTTGAAGCTCTAACAAAGCGAAACAAAGAACTTTTTTAAATCAAGGTTGAAGAATATGCACGTGCAGTATTCGTCCGCGGAAGTACTGCTAACATATCTACTTGTATATAGGCTGTTTTCAGCAACTAGACCTTTCTGGTCTTTTTCCGTGAGGTTCCAATTATCAGGGAAGAACCAGCCCAACTCTTCCATAAATTTTGCCACCAGATGTGGTTTAATGAGAATTTTTAGAAGGTTTTTGACGTCACCTATAAGCCCTAAGCTAAGGATACACGACGACACTCGACACTAGACACTTGATGTATATATTGAGTTTCTACGTATGTCCACCGCCGCGTCATCAAAAATTGCTACAGAGTGGAAGCGATCGATACTAGTTTCGACATTTGTGTCGAGTGTCAGTGTCGCCTTAGCTTTAGAGTCTAATTTCTAGCAGTACTTTTTTATAATAGGTCAGCGTTTGACCACTATCTCACACGATGGTAAGTGACGATGCGTTCTAAGATGTAACACGCGGTGTCTAGAAGATCGTAACTCAAAGACCCCTCAAATAAACAGGGGCCTTCGAGGGACGCGAGTGAAGGTGGGAAGACGTGGAACAAAAGCTTTTCCGACTCGTCCTCATTTTGTGGCTGCACCGGGCTATAATCAGTAATCACATCTGCAGCAAAACGCCTAGACTAGATTCCGTATAACTATTCGATGATGACCACAAAATACGTTTAAGACTTGCTTCTGAATTCTTAGGGGGGGGAATTTAAAAAACCGAGCACACAAACACACCCTCCAAGTTTCAGGTTTCTACTATCAGCGGTTTAGGCTGTGCGTTGATCTGTCAGTCAGGACAAAGCATTTTATATCTATCTTCTATACATATAAAATCCTTTGTCCTGACTGACTGACGCATCAACGCACAGCCTAAACCGCTGATCGTAGAGACCTGAAACTTGGAGGGTGTGTTCTTCGTATGACGTAGGCTTCCGATAAGAAATATCTTTTTCGAAATTCTACGTCTTTCGGACGAAGTCGCGGACAAAAGCTAGTGTATAGATAAAATCTGAATGGAATCCACAGAGAATAGATACAAAAGATGTTTGTCGATAGTTTCCTGCAAATTAGTAACTAATTCATGAAAATATTTTACGCGTATGAAACCTCAAGTGGGCTTGCAGAATAAAGGCCCAGTTACCTTACTTTGAAATTATCTATCATCATAAATCTAATCAGATCTAAAAGTACTCAATTAATCAGTTAAAGTATGTCAATGCAATTCTTAGATCATAATCTTAGCCAGTTACTATAAAAAAAAAACAATAAATATGCGAAAGTAATTCTGTCCGTATGTCTGTTACTTTATTACGCCTAAACAGATGAACCGATTTTAATGAAATTTAGTATAGAGATAGATGGTACTTTGAAGAACAAAGGTTACTGTTTTTCCCGATTTCGGACGCGTGTAAAAAGCGCAGGAAGTAAAATAATAAATGAAACTTACTCCATATTCTCGAAGAAACAAATTCACAGAATTTATAAATAATTTCAATTGCCATATTTGGGAATTCACACGGCACTGAATTCAGCACTAAATAATTCCAATTTCTCACACTTTCAGCACGAAAATTGGCAAGAGAATCTATCACGGAAAAGCGGAAGTGAAGAGCCCAATTACTAGGTCAACATCACTTCCTCTGGCAAGATTTGAAAATCGAATGCAACAAAGTATCCTGTTTGATTCGGTCGGGAGATGCGCGCGTTGCAAGCTCTCGCGTCCATCTGCCACCCTGGTAACTGGTAGTAGCCTACGTTACGCGGCCTCGCCCCGCCCGCGCCCCTCACCCCGCTGCAGGTGTGTCAAGGATGTATGTTATTGCCTCGCCTGTTATGAGCGC
The DNA here is from genome assembly GCA_907269075.1 of Idaea aversata. Taxonomy (NCBI): domain Eukaryota; kingdom Metazoa; phylum Arthropoda; class Insecta; order Lepidoptera; family Geometridae; genus Idaea; species Idaea aversata. Next base: position 3,737,342 of record OU026112.1, on the reverse strand, counting down.
CTGGTACTTGAAACTTAATTGATGCGTCTATTCTTAGGTGTTGTAATTATTCAGTTTTTAGAAGTTTGGTAGGCGTTGTATTAGGGTCTATGTCACATTATTTAATGGTACCTCTACAGCTTCGCCTGTTATGAGCGCCTGGTACTTGAAAGTTAATTGATGCGTCTAATTCTTAGGTGTTGTAATAATTTAGTTTTTAGAAGTCTGGTAGGCGTTGTATTAGGGTCTATGTCACATTATTTAATGGTACCTCTACAGCTTCGCCTGTTATGAGCGCCTGGTACTTGAAACTTAATTGATGCGTCTATTCTTAGGTGTTGTTGTAATTATTTAGTTTTTAGAAGTCTGGTAGGCGTCACATTATTTAATGGTACGGTCGACTGCATAATTGTAGACCCACCGTAGAGCTCTAGAATGGCTGTTATAAGAATGTTTTCAACACAAGCAAGATTCTAGACACTTGCTTTAGTTGAAGTTTAAAGTCTTCTAACTTATCAATTTATCAAACTATCAGAATGAAAACATTTCAATAATAGTAATTTTAGAACCCTACCGGGGGCTGCAATTATGCAGCTGACTGTACCTACAGCCTTAGTTTTAAATTATTAAATTGATGACTAAACTTTATAGGGAACATTCTAGCCAGTCTTTTCCGTTTTTTTTTTCCAATAAAATGCATGACTTCGAGGAAAAAATACTAACAATGATCATTAATAAATGGAACATATGACATCCATATCCATAGACTATGGTTGCCATATGTTCCATAAAGAAAACCGTCGAATATTTGTTGAGCGTAACAAAGAGTTCCAAAACACATTCAACCTTTTTAAGTTGAGCCGTAACAAAGAGATCCAAGAACATTCAACCTTCTTCACGTCCAGAGTGAACATAAGACTTTTTTTTTTCAATTAAATACACAAAAGCTTATGAGAACACCTGAGACCACAAACTAGAGAATTGGAGTTTTGTCTCCTCAACCTCCATGCATGTTCTGCCTGGGGATCTGTTAATTTTACCCAAGTTATAGAAATGTTGTGGTCAACTATCTATGTAAAATACTGAAGACTTGTTCCCGATCGCAGATTCGTCTGACATCAACTGATATGACTCAAAGTTGGAAAACCAACTCAAAGTTCTTGATTTCCTGCTTTGTTTCTAGCTTGGCGGCCCATTAGCCTACGCAAAACCAGCCGCAGTATTGTCCAGGTTTGGAAGAATTTTCATGCTTGATTACAATGAGGGATTACAAAATATTGAATTTTATTTGTTTGTAATGCCATAGTATCGATAACCTGGCCGTTAATCTTAACATTTCTCACCAAATTTCTTATAATATGTAAATATTTGAAGTGGTTAATTTAAAGGATGAGGATTAAGCACTGGATTGGCCTTTTTTGAACTAGTTCTGAATAGCTCAATAAATGGCGCACACCAGAATCACCGTAATTTCTGGTCAAGAGAATGCAAGGCAGAGAAATGATTAAAGCTTCGAAGTGACTAGTGTGCCAGGCTTATACTTACTTATATTGTGTGATGTTACTTTTTATTAAGAAATTTTTTATACATGACAAGAAAATTACAAACCAAATATTTAGGTTTAATATATTTAGTCCCCTTTTTTGTATTTTTCCCCTTCTACAAAATGATTTTTTACCGATCATATACTACTTTCAGTATTTTTATTTAGTAGCTAGCAGTTAAGAGGTGCTGCCATCTGTTGAAATTGCATGAATACTAGTCCTTTTTTTTTGTGACTCCCATATTATTATTACATCTAGTACTATTTTTTAAAAGTGCTAGATTAGTATATGTAGCGCAGCGAATCTTGACCTCTGATGGAAAGTAGAAACGGTTTACGCAGAACTCAATATTCATATAAATATCGAGTTCTGCGCATACCCCTTCCACTTCCCGCAGAGGTCACCATTCGCTGCGCGAGATATAATGCTGTATTACTAATGAACAACATAAGATAAAGAAGTAGAAATATATGTCCGTACAAGACCTTCAAACCAAAAACCATGTAAGCATGTCGTTGGATAGGTTAGAAAAAATGTTTGCACATATTAATTTATCAGAATATTCTAAAGTAGGAAGAATATTCTAAAGTAGGTATTACATGCATCGCGCGTTGATTGCTAAATGAAAACTCCAACAAGATTCTTATAAGAATTTTAGTTATAATAAAAATTGGTGTAAAAAGCAGATGGCGGGCTTCGATACGGAGAATATGCGTAGATAAGGTAGGTAGCGACAAATACGTAAGCGGCACGGCCGCGTGTAGGTACTTAGAGCGGCCCTGACCTAAATGGATGACTCAATAAACCGCCAACGCAAACAAAAAAAACCAACGAAAACCTGATTAAACAAGTTAAACACGAAAATTTGCATCCATTTTGCAATGGGAATAAACTAAAACGATTAAAACAAAGAAAGAAAATTAAAACGCGTGTGGTGTGATCCCGATGATATCATATTTCCGGAAAACGCATGTCGAAAAAAATGTGCAACTCACAGGCATTTTGATATTCCCTCAGCAACAGCTCCACGAATCTTCTCTTCAACGTAAAAACACAATGTGATGCTTCCTCTTTGTTTGCTGAAGAAGTATTTTATAAAATCAATAACGACGACCTAATTCCGCGTTTCAATTTCTTTCGCAACGAAATGGAAATGACTTGACGTTAGTATCCCATAGTGTTGCTAGATTATTTCCAAAAATTTTTTCCACTATTGTGTCATTTCCGGTAGCTTTTTAAATCTTAATTTCTTTAATGTACTAAAAACGTGTCTTTAATCAATTTTATTGAAGAAAATTGTATCAATTTGATTTTTTGTCTATAAAAACTACACAAGGTCTCAAAATAATTGACACTTTGTGTTAGAAATCTGATAATAATACATCTGAAATTCCTACTATTTGGAAGCTTTTTCTCCATAATGGCATCTTTAAGTTAAGATTTTGTTTATGCCTACAATCTATGTTATCTATGGCTAACTTGATTCGTCGACTTTTCGATTTATTTATAATCGATGTCAAATTCGCTACCAGGTGTTATTTTTTTGTTTAGCTGTTTCGTGACCTCTGTTTTTTAAACATTTTAAAAAGAGATGCACTGGCTGCTAAGTTGTCGCCAAACATTTATTAGATTTTGAATACAAATACAAATGCTATATATTTTTCCAATCGTACAATCGAAAATTATTCAATACGATAAATCGATGCTTTGTTCGAAATGACATCACTTACCTATCTGTCAAAAATGACAATAAATGTCAAAATCCGTGGTTCGCGTAAATGTCAAAAGTCGCTGTTTGTTATTTGTATTGTTATTGCAAAAAACACCACGAAATCAACTTCTACATGGCCTGAACCTTTATTATTTATTGAAAAAGTAGTCTAGATTCCGAGCAACTAGTTTAAATGTTTAATTATGTCCGGTGAGATCGACATTTTATGTAAGCAAATCGAGTCAGTTGACGTCAACGATTGTGCTAAGGAAAATGGATCGAGTAGTGAAAAGAGCAGCGATTCTGGCATCGAAACAGCTGATACAGCTTCCTCAGCTTATCTACCGTCATCGGACTCCGAAACATCGCCCGTGAAAAGTATTACAACTGACCAAGTGACTGAAAGTTATCTCGAAGCCAATTCGCATCAAACTGATCCAGAAAGTACTCCAGCCAGTCCAGTTTCCGCTTCCTCCTGTCCAGCTGTAGAATATTTAAGTTTCGAATCATCCCCAGAAAAATTTAGTTTAAATTCGGACGATAATGAAAATAAAACCCAAGAACCTGCATCTAGCGAAATTCATGAAATCACATTGAAAGTTAACAATAATCTGACTTCTTCCACTTTGGATTTGAATGAGAAACCTCGCCATAACCTAAATAAGTCCCTCAGTCGCAGTGCAGAAAACATATCAGTAACTAACAATGAAAAATTGAATAAAGATGAAATACTATCACAATTTGCAAGTCAAAAGAATAAAGTTACCGCTATACAAAAAATACCTGAAACAACACCAGTGTCTTCTATTAACTTAGATCCTAGATATTCACGCATACCTAAAGAAATATTGTCCCAAGATATAGGTAATATTGTAAAAAATGTCCACGGCATATTTTCCTCTGTAAGTGGCAGCCTAAAACATGCATACAACCAAAGAACAATCCCAAAACCTATACCTAAACTAAAACCCATTCCAAATTCAAAAGTCATGAATGATATCTTTGAAGACGAACCCATAGACAATGCAGACACTGGCCAGATAGATATAAAAATTAACTCAGTAGAAAAGTTGAATACTATTCCAAATGCAAAATGTGACGAATCAAAAGACGATGTGGTTCAAACAGAATTAGACCCTAAAGGGGAAGTTATAAAGTTACAAATTGAGACATTGGAGAGACTTTTGTTTGAACAAAGGAAAGAGAACTCTACATTGAGAGAAAGAGTGAAACAACATGTTGATGAAATGCAGGAAAAAGATCTAACATTCAAAGATTTAGAAATTAAATTGGATTTGGTAAGTTTCTTTTCTTTTTTGGATTCTATTGGACCAGGTATGACTCTGAATAGTTGCCAATGGGACCATTAACTACCGTTTCTCTTTTTTTTCTTTCATCTTACATATAGCCAGTGTCCAGTAGTAAATATTTACATCAAATTAAATTCTTTTAACTAAACTCAGTCTTACACTTTAACAAAACCTCCGAGTCTTCGAGTTTCGTCGTGCAAGTCACTGTTTGAACATCTTATGTCAAGTCAACACAATAATAATTTTTACAGATGTATGTAATCCTTAATCTAATTCAAAGACGTTACATTAGGTAAATCCTCTTTCGTAATATTAACGCTAAAGGGGTCCGGACATTTGGTATGGGAGCTTGGCATACAAGATTTTTAAAAAATATGCGGTGCATTTCGAGACCCATACGAATACATCCAAAGAGAGTTAAATTTTAAGTTACTATGCCAAAATTCCAAAGGCTTTTACTACCCATCAAATTCTCTTTAGAAGGCTTTAAATAAAATCGCTTCTAGAGGAGTAAATTCCAAAAACTCTCAAAGTGGCTAGATTAGCTATATCCTTTTACGTAACGCTTTTTTTTATGCAAAAATTTTCTATCCATCAAGTTCTAAAAAGTCTCAAAGAGGTTAAATTTGCTAAATCCCCTTTTCCACCTATCAAATCTTACCAGGGCTTTGAATGAAATCGCTTCTGAAGCAGTAAACTCCATAAACTCACTACTCTTCCTAACTTCTAGATGAGCAAACGCGTCGATCAAGCCGAACGTGAGAAAGATGCTGCAGTGATGCGTTACGCGAGCGTAGAATGCGCCGCTATCGAAGCTAAGAGAGCTGCTGATACAGCTTGCAAAGCTGAGAAGCAAGCTCAAGCTGAAGTTGAGCTGTTGAATAACAAGCTGAAGTCGGCACATGGAGAGAAACAGAGAATTATACAGCTGTATGATGATAAGGTAAGACTATGTGGTGACACACCATAACACAAGCCCAGATGAGCGATATATTATTAACTACTCTGTTTCCTAAGTTACCACGACGCGTCTGGTCATATTACCATGACGCATGACGTCACACAATGTTACCGTGATACTTTTTTGTGAATGCAGGTGTTCCACCAATTTATTAGACGTATTAAATTTGCTTTTTTACTTGCTCCAGTCGCGATATAAAACCTCGCGGCTTAGTTGTCTCACACGTATTGACAAATTCTTTCCTCTGGACATGGTCGACTAAGCTGAGGAGGTAGTATGGGTGATGGGCAAGCCTACTCCATCCAAACAGATCCTAACTAAACAAATGTAATAGTTGCGGCGACACTTCACATCGTCACCAACAGATGACGCCACTAAGCCGATCGTAGATCCTAGATCGAAACATCCCGCGGCCCAACGATGTTTCGTTGGAACTTGTATATGAGCTTATCTTCAGAAAAACTTCGCTTGCGCGATCGTAAAATGCCTGTTATTTGTAATTTCAGTGTCACGAACTATCAAACACAGAGCGAGAGTTAGCTAAAGTCAGAGACGATATCAAGGAGCTGGAGGGACGATTAAAATGGACGCAGAGCAAGCTTAGGATGGAAATGGACGCTTATAAAGTCAGTATATTATGCTACAAGAGCCAATCTTCAGCTTACATCCCAAGTAAAATAACCATTGGCCATAAATAATAACCAGCGACAAAACATTTTCCACCAAAATCGGGTACGTTAGTCACGAATGAGCGCACCGTCGACGGGCCGATCAGCAAAACCCATCATTACTCAGGCGTAGTCATAAGTCGACGGGCCGATCAGCAAAACCCATCATTACTCAGACGTAGTCATAAGTCGACGGGCCGATCAGCAAAACCCATCATTACTCAGGCGTAGTCATAAGTCGACGGGCCGATCAGCAAAACCCATCATTACTCAGACGTAGTCATAAGTCGACGGGCCGATCAGCAAAACCCATCATTACTCAGACGTAGTCATAAGTCGACGGGCCGATCAGCAAAACCCATCATTACTCAGACGTAGTCATAAGTCGACGGGCCGATCAGCAAAACCCATCATTACTCAGACGTAGTCATAAGTCGACGGGCCGATCAGCAAAACCCATCATTACTCAGACGTAGTCATAAGTCGACGGGCCGATCAGCAAAACCCATCATTACTCAGACGTAGTCATAAGTCGACGGGCCGAACAGCAAAACCCATCATTACTCAGACGTAGTCATAAGTCGACGGGCCGAACAGCAAAACCCATCATTACTCAGACGTAATCATTAATCAGACGCTGTGAATTAGCTAAATATACATCATCATCAATTGCACTTTGTGAATAATTGTTTGTTAAAATTTAAGAATTTAGGCGGTACCAAGATACATGATTTTGTAGTATTTTATTTTAGAATCTTGCATGTTCTTGTAAATAAAATTTTAGGAATTTGCACATCTGACTTGGTACCATAAACATTTGAATTCCTTATATTTAACTAGACAACGACGCATATTCTTAACTAGCGGCGCAGCCGTGTAAGTCCCGATCTCATGGGAATATAAAAATAAAAAAGTTGCCTATAGCCTTCCTCGATAAATGGACTATCCAACACAAAAATAATTTTTCGATTCGAACCAGTAGTTCCTGAGATTAGCGCGTTCAAACAAACAAACTCTTCACTCTTCAGCTTTATAATATTGAAGTATAAATATAGAACTTGGCTCTCATTTCACATTAATGTTTTTGTCGGATTACATTTAAATTTTATGCTCTTTTGTCAGGAAAGTTCGGAACGCGCGGAGAAGCTATCACAACAAGTGTCGGAGTTGGAGGCTGCGAAGGACGCAGCAGCCGCTAACGCTACAGACGCTGTGAAAGCAAGACAACTTGGTAAATACGACTAAAATCTATTTCGATTTCAGAGAGAAATTAGACCATTGACCTCATTTATCTCTCTATTAACTATCGTTATTTTCAGAATCAGAACTGAAAGAATGCAGAGCAACATTAATTTTATGTCGACATGAGAGAGAGGAACTCGACAGACGACTGGCGGCTCTTACCCTACAGCTAGACGCTTGTACGACAGACAGAGATCAAACTAGGACTGCGCTCACTCAAGCGAACATCGAGGTAAGGACATCGAGTTACAGACTGGCGGCCCTTACCCTGCAGCTGGACGCTTGCACGATAGACGGAGGTCAAGCGAGGACTGCGCTCACTCAAGCAAACATCGAGGTAAGGACGTCGAGTTACAGACGACTGGCGGGCCTTAGCCTGCAGCTAGACGCTTGCACGACAGACAGAGGTCAAGCTAGGACTGCGCTAACTCAAGCAAACATCGAGGTAAGGACATCGAGATACAGACGACTGGCCGCACTTACCCTACGACTGTGCACCTCCCTCCACATTTCAACCCCGTAAATCCGAGATCTGTTAAAAAATTGACTTATGTCCTCAAGAATTGGGTCTATTATATCATATTAAGTTGAAAACTAATATCTTTCTTCATTATGTTTTCAGATAGAACAACTAAAGATAGGTAATCTTCGTTTAGAAGAGGAAGCGGCTGAGTTAGCTGCTTTGAGAGCTAAAGCGGCCTTAGCTGATACACTGAGCGCCCAGTTACAGAGGTAAGAACTTTAGACGACTTCTATGACTCACATATGACGTTAAAGGTTGTGGTTTTGTGATTATCGCCCGCCGTGGGATACATAGGGACAGACAGCGGGAAGCAAATTTCTTTTATTTATACTATGTAGTTCTTTTGACAGACACAAAGAACAAAATGTTGTTTAAGAGTAACTCCAACAAAAAATGCCAATCTAAAATTGTGCCCAGCGGACTTGTCCTTGTCAAAAGGAGGACGGGTCGGAAAAGTTCTCGTTCTACTGCCTTCCTACCTTCAATCGCGTCCCTCGAAAGGCCTTATTAATTTGGGAGTTTTTGACTCACGAGCGAGCGTATAGGTATCTTCTAGATACCACGTGTTACATCTTAGACCGCATCGACAAAAAAAATGGTATGATTCATAAAATTCCACATTATATGAATGAATCGTTGTCCAGGGAAACGAGCCGGGCGTCGGAAGCGGAGGAACAATTGTCGATAGAGCGAGCGCGCGCCGAGACATGCGCGCGACGCGAAGCGGCTGCGCTCGCGCACGCTGCCAGCGTTACCGCCGCACACGTCCAGGAGAGGGCGCTCGAACAACAGCATCTTGCCAAGGTAACCGTACAAAATTAGCTGCTGGTGTGAAGTTTTTTTGCTGCCAAGTAAAAAGTAAATGGTTGCCTGGTAGAAGCCGCTCTATGTGCCATTCTAGGATCTTTCTCTTTTTAAGTTTCCTGTTTTTAGTTTATTTTTTAGACCTCAAAAGGTAAAAAAAGAAACCCTTATAAGAATACACTCTTGTCCGTCTGTCAGTCCGTGTTTGGTTTATGTTTAAACATACTAACACACAAACTTTCCCATATATTAGACTAGCGACCCGCCCCGGCTTCGCACGGCTATATTATGCATGTATTATACATATAAACCTTCCTCTTGAATCACTCTATCTATTAAAAAAACCGCATCAAAATTCGTTGCGTAGTTTTAAAGATTTAAGCATACAAAGGGATATAGGGACATAGGGACAGAGAAAGTGACTTTGTTTTATACTATGTAGTGAGTAGTGATTAGTAGAATTAAAATATCTTTAATAATAACTGTCAGTGACAAAACGAAAACGACTAAACGAAGTCAACAATACAGTGCTTCATTTGATGTATGGGTAAGGCCGCCAATTTGGCCACTTTTTGACTAAAAGATATGTCCCTGACCAATAAAAAAAAAATTAGGCGTTTAAAGAAATAATTACAATTTAAATACTTATAATTAATTATTTATTTGCTCATTTATTTTGCCAGCGGTCGTTTAAATATAAAAATAAATTTTTTATTACACTTTTATTACTGAAAAACGGAGTAAAATAAGCAAATTTAGCGTGTCCCCTTTCCAAAATCATACCTTTACAGCCCGATTGTTCAAAATTTTGAAGGATTTCAAACTTGAATTTTAGTTCTAGTGGATTATAAAACTGTAAAAAATGTTTACTGTATGAATAAATAAATAAAAATAAATTTTACGATATATTATCACATTCTAAAGATTTGTCCCAAAAAAATTACTTTTACGTAACGCAGTTTTACATGACGGATATTTTGTAGTAAAAATGGTAGAATTTAGTTGTAGAAACATTATTTATGATACTGGCAACACGGATCATGACTTAGTTATATAAAAAAAATAAAGAGGTCATTTTTCTTTTTACAACATTTGGAAAGAGGTGGACAAGTGTTTTCGTCAGAGAATAAAAAATACGGAAATATGTGATTTTAAAAGTGAGAATTCGTTGTTTTACATTGATTATGTTGCGGCATTGTTTATTAGGGATTTAATTTACTGTAGGCAATGGTTTTAAGCATATTTAACAACAGTTTATAGAAATAACCTAAAATGTTTGATGCAAAACCGTGCTTTTGCGTTGCTTTTATGTCACTTTTGTGTAACGTGTAACATAAAAGTAACAAAATAGATTTGTAAAGATTAGTGCATACCATAAAACATGCACTGATACGTAGTTAGGTAGGGATTCTTTTTCTTACTATAAAATTGAAAAATAAAAAATACAATTCGTTTTTAAGCGAAGGTATAGTAATGCCACGAAAAGGGGTTGTTCTAAAAAATTTTAAAATTCGAACTTTTTATTCAATAATTTTAAGGTTATGTTTACTCGAAAATCAACTGTTTCTTAGTTAGTTTATTAAATTAATGGTCTTTACTTCCCAAAACAGCTGATTATTTTTTCTCATAATTTTCAACAAGAGGTTCGGATTTCCAAAATACTTAAAACAATAGTTGTTCGCCTAGACTTCTAGAACACCTCCCTTTCGTATTAACTACTATACCCTCGCTAAAACACGTTGTAAGTAGGTATATGAGAATTATGTCTAATATGTTTCAATTAGTAATTTCAATTAAAAATACACATTTTAAATAAAAGTTCTCGTTTTATTTATAAAATACCTATACAGATTGTTTCAGCGAAGGTACTAGACCTAGACCTCTAAACCGACCACTTTTCATTTTACCATACCTTCGCCGCAACACATATACTTAATAAATTGTATAATACAGAAGTTTAATTTTTATTTAAGCCAAAGTAGGTAGTCAAATACAAGAAGCAATTATTTCAGCAGTGTGATCTAAGCTTTAGGCACTTTTATATTACTTTTACGTTACCGTAACCTAAAAGTAAGTTTTTTTACTTTTGTGTTACAAGGGACCAAATCTACGGCCTTACCCGTATACGTCAGTGCGCTGATTGTGGCGCCGCCATCTTGTTTACTTTTTTGTGTCTATATATATAGGAATAAAATGACGGAACGTGGTTCATTCTGTCGCAGTAGCTTCATGATGCCTGAACCTTTTCGTGGTCGCACAATTTATTTGAGTTAATTAGTTTAATACCTTTAAATAGTAGATTAGGCGTTGTAGTAAAATAACGCTGATGGGTATGTAATTTATATGATTAAAATATGTTACGTTCTGGTGCCTTTGGATTTACGTAACCTACACTCTGATTTTGGCTAGAATAGTTAGTCCTTTATATAACTTCCACTAGCAACCCGTCCCGGCTTCGCACGGCTATACATATAAACCTTTCTCTTTAATAACTCTATCTATAAAAAAAAAGGCATCAAAATCCGTTGCGTAGTTTTAAAGATTTAAGCATACAAAGGGATATAGGGACAGAGAAAGCGACTTTGTTTTATACTATGTAGTGATAGTGATAAGCATATTGTCCCATCGTTTACAGGCGCAAGCGCTGTCGGCTGACAACGCTAGTCTCCGCGAGCGTGTGACGTCACTGGAAGAGGAATGTTCCAGATTACAGAACTTATTGACTGAAGAAACAGAACGGAGGAATAGAGAGAATAGAGTCTTGGCTAGAAAGGTATGTACTTAGAGCGGTGTTGGCTTAGTGGTAAATAACTCGACTTTCATTCTGAAGTTCGGGTTTCGAGTCCCGGCCGGTTGCACACCAATGAATTTTTCATAAGAAAAAAATATGTGCGTTAATTGACATTGCTCTTACGGTGAAGGAAAACATCGTGATGAAGCCCGCGGCTTAGTTGGCTCCAGAAGTATTGACAAGTTCTCTCCTCTGGACATGGTCGACTAAGCTGAGAGGGTAGTAGGTGCTTGTAATTTCCTTCATATCTTCAAAACCAATAGATGGATTTCTTTAATTAAGGTATCTTTAGATTCATCTCAATAGACCACGTGTTCTTAGATAGGCGTCTTAAGTTGAGCGCACACCTACCCGCACCGTACGCAGTCGCCGCAGCGAAGGAAATCCCCAAGGCCGATGCTGATGACGTCACCAGCAAACGGAGACTGCGGCGCTTGCGGTGCGGCTAGGTGTGTGTCACCATTAGATAGTTTAGTTAGTTTAGTTTTACGGGGTTGTTTCCGCACTTAGCCTCATTATTTGGGCCATTGTGCGTGTTAACATTACCATTAGATAGTATCTCCTGAACCAAATTCGATGAAATCTGGTATGAGTCCTACAATATTTACGTATGAATTTCAGGTAGCTGAATTAACAGAAGAAGTGACGGAAGTGAATAAGAAGTTAGAATGGGAGAAGGGAGAGAACGGTGTCTTGAAGAAGAGACACGCTAGTGCCATAAAAGTAAGTTATTTTTCATAGAAAGTAATAGTCTTTGAAGGGGTGAACCAGTTTGGAGGTAGTTGGTGGTATGTACTTCCAAAGGAAAGATCTTCCACCGGGCAGGTGTTATACCTGGTAGGCCGCCCACCAACGATGTTTCGTTGGAACTTGTATATGAGCTTATCTTCAGAAAAACTTCGCTTGCGCGATCTAGGATCTACGATCGGCTTAGTGGCGTCATCTGATGGTTGCGTTGTGAAGCGTCGCCACAACTCTTCCGCCAAGAGTAAAAAGCACTTTTCCACCCCTAAGAACGCATTTGATTCAATATGAATCGAGTTGGATTTAATCATATTTAGTTACTACTATATAGGATCAACGATCGTATCAGTGGCGCCATCTGTTGGTTGCGTTGTGAAGCGTCGCCACAACTCTTCCGCCAAGAGTAAAAAGCACTTTTCCACCCCTAGGAACCCATTTGATTCAATATGAATCGAGTTGGATTTAATCATATTTATTTACTATTATATAGGATCAACGATCGTATCAGTGGCGCCATCTGTTGGTCGAGTTGTGAAGCGTCGCCACAACTCTTCCGCCAAGAGTAAAAAGCACTTTTCCACCCCTAAGAACGCATTTGATTCAATATGAATCGAGTTGGATTTAATCATATTTATTTACTAATTGCGCCCTGCGGTAACGCCGATCTCATAGGAATATCAGGATAAATGGTTGCAAATATTTATTTCTGCAAAATAAATTAGTGATTATTTAATAATAAATATTTCAGGACATATTACACATCGCCATCCAGCCCCAAGCTAAGCAACTTAATGCTTGTGTTATGGGTGCCAGATAAACTACTTATATACTTTTTTTTTTGTAAATATATACATATTATACATATAGGAAACACCCAGAACCAGAAACAAGAATTTATGGTCAGCATAAATACTTGTTCCCGGCGGGAATCGAACCCGCAACCTTCTGCGTCGCAGTCGGGTGTTCGCCCGACGCGCCACAGAGGTCGTCCATTTTATGTTGTTTGTGATTATTTGTTTGTTATTTGTGTGTTGACAAGACACGTTAGGCAAGGGTCACGACTGTGACTTCATAGCATCTATACTACTATACTATACTACAATACTAGCAGTTACCGAAAAAAAAAAAACACTTTCATGAACTGAGCCTTCAAAATAAGCGTATGACGTCATCGATTCATGCGAAATTTTTTTTATCAAAATTCCATAAGTCATAGAACAAAAGTTGTTTGTTTAGGTATACAGAAGTGGCACTCAACCGCTTGCTAATAAAGTTACCAATTACCCTGTATAATTTGTAAATATCTAACGAAAGTATAATATGTATTACAGGAGTTAAATAGAGAATTGCAAAGAGCGTTGAAGCGTTGCGAACAGTTGGAGGCTAAACTACCGCCGCCAGACACCACCTCGACCAGAACTGGTAAGGTTATATCATAAATTAGCTGCGCCCCGCGGTTTCACCCGCGTAAGTCCCGATCCCGTGGGAATATCAAAATAAAAAGTAGCCTATAGCCTTCCTCGATAAATGAACTATCCAACACAAAAATATTTTTTCAATTCGAACCAGTAGTTCCTTAGCGCGTTCAAACAAACTCTTCAGCTTTATAATATCAGTATAGATGTAATTTAAAAATGGTGTTTGCAATAAATAATTTATCTATCTATCCATCTGATTACATTTTATGTATAAAATATAAGTCTGTTACTTAGTATTAGGGTTGTGTAAAGTCTCCTACAATATTTATCTGATCTGACCGTGCCCGGTAGTAGGCTCCGGAAAATAAACAGGTCGTTTAATAGTACATGTGTATTGTGTACTCTATTATAATAAGTTACCTAAAGATTATGTGACATGTCCATTAACAGGTTCAAAATTTTTATAAAGCATAAATTGTGCAGTAAGGTGTACTATGATACTTCGTCTTACCTTAATGAAAAGAACTCATGGACGTGACTTCAATTATTTGTAATATTGACCTTTGTGAGCATGTTCACAAAAAAAACCTCATGAGTTTCTTGTGCCTTCTTCTCATTGGTGGGTGCGTTCCGAAGGCACACAGCCTAACTTAGTTTTTAAGACTATTCAAAGTGAACACATGCACTATACACAATTATAAATAAATAAAAAAATTGAGTTTTGAGTTTTTTTTTTGAGTTTAATATAAATTAATGTTTCAGGTTCAATAACTTCGTTGAGTAGTAGTGAAAGTGCACCACAAGATGAAAGACTACACAACGGACACACGGAAACTTTACCGGATATACAGGTATATTATTTTACAAGCTGTTGCACGCGACTTCGTACGCGTGGTACTTTTGTTTTATATACTAAAACCTTCCTCTTGAATCAAACTATCTATGAAAAAAATCGCATCAAAATCCGTTGCTTTTCATAATAAAGTCACTTTTCGCCGTCCCTATTTCCCGTTGTATGCTTAGATCTTTAAAACTACGCAACAGATTTTGATGCTGTTTTTTTAATAGATAGAGTGATTCAAGAGGAAGGTTTATATGTATAATACATGCATAATATAGCCGTGCGAAGCCGGGGCGGGTCGCTAGTTAACTATATAATACAAAACTTATCTGGATGAAAAACAAAAAGTAAATATTTAAACAGTGAACAAAAATATGAGAAAACTAATATTATAAAAAGGAAAGATTCGATTGTTTGTTTGCATTGAATAGGCATCGAAACTACTGGACCGATTTAGATGAAACTTGGTATGAGGATACATTGATTCATTGACAGTAACATATGCTACTTTTTATCCCGATATTCCCACGGGATCAGGAGTTACGCGGGTGAAACCGCGGAGCGTTGCTAGTACTGTTTTAGAGAGAAAGTATCTTTTTTTGTGACGAATAGGCTCTGAAATTACTGGACCGATTTAGATGAAACTTGGTATGAGGATACATTGATTCATTGACAGTAACATAGGGTACTTTTTATCCCGATATCCCGGGATCGGGGGTGAAACTGCGAGGCGCAACTAGTAATCTATATTTTACTTCCACGCCTACCTTTAGGAAAGTCAGAATATGGTAAGTTAACAATGGGCGGGCAGATTTAATTTTAATATATTATTTTGTTAATTTACAGATAAAAGTGCCAAGTTTGTTTGATAAGTTGTTGACAAAGGTTAGATGGATTACTTTGTATTAGAACTAGCTGGTGCACGCGACTTCGTACGCGTTGTAGTTTGTTTTATATACTAAAACATCTGGCCCACTCTATACATTGCACAGTGCATAGCCATTTAGTCAAAAAATGGTTGTCTGTCAAAAGAAAACGATGAAAAATAACAATAAAAATTGTTATTCCTTTTTTTTGTCATTTATTTCTTTATATTTTTTTCCTTTAAGTCTTCTATTCGTCACTCGCCTCCATAACACAAGCCCAGATGAGCGATATTATTATTAAATACCTATGCTCTGTTTCCTAAGTTACCATGACGCGTTTGGTCATATTACCATGACGCATGACGTCACACAATATTACCGTGACACTTTTTTGTGAATGCAGATGTTCCACCAATTTATTAGACGTTTTCACGCCAAAAATGCAATGGTAGGTAGGCTCCCAGTTGTGAATTCTAGTTTTGGTGGTAAATGGTACCAAAGTTCGCTGTTATTTTGGGCTCCAACACGATATAAATAAATTTTTCTGAAATTCGAACTGTTAATACATCAAAACAGTATAACCCAGATAAATTAAGAATGTTTCATCTACCTAACATGTAATTAGCAGTAAGATACGTATTTAACTTATCAGGATAACTTTACAGCACTAGTGTGTAATGGTAAAGTAAAAAGCACGCGTGCGTAATACGTTGGATTATAAACCTAAAAGCGGTTTAATAAGATCCACTTTATGAGCAACTGTGATACAAATAAAGTTATCTATCTATCTAGGTACGAGAACCAGATCGTCAGGCCCTGATCGAGCGTATAGTCTCCCTGCAACGTGCGGCCGCGCGTCGCGCCGAGCGCTGCGAGTTCCTAGAGGAGCATTCTAAACAGTTGACCAACGAGTTGAGGAACAAATCAAGACTGTTGAGGCATATGCTGTGTTCGATGCCAGCCGGGGCAGTCGCTTCTCAAGATAGAGATGTTAATAAGGTAAGATACAGTTCCTAGAGGAGCATTCTAAACAGTTGACCAACGAGTTGAGGAACAAATCAAGACTGTTGAGGCATATGCTGTGTTCGATGCCAGCCGGGGCAGTCGCTTCTCAAGATAGAGATGTTAATAAGGTAAGATACAGTTCCTAGAGGAGCATTCTAAACAGTTGACCAACGAGTTGAGGAACAAATCAAGACTGTTGAGGCATATGCTATGTTCGATGCCAGCCGGGGCAGTCGCTTCTCAAGATAGAGATGTTAATAAGGTAAGATACAGTTCCTAGAGGAGCATTCTAAACAGTTGACCAACGAGTTGAGGAACAAATCGAGACTGTTGAGGCATATGCTGTGTTCGATGCCAGCCGGGGCAGTCGCTTCTCAAGATAGAGATGTTAATAAGGTAAGATACAGTTCCTAGAGGAGCATTCCAAACAGTTGACCAACGAGTTGAGGAACAAATCACGACTGTTGAGGCATATGCTGTGTTCGATGCCAGCCGGGGCAGTCGCTTCTCAAGATAGAGATGTTAATAAGGTAAGATACAGTTCCTAGAGGAGTATTCTAAACAGTTGACCAACGAGTTGAGGAACAAATCGAGACTGTTGAGGTATATGCTGTGTTCGATGCCAGCCGGGGCAGTCGCTTCTCAAGATAGAGATGTTAATAAGGTAAGATACAGTTCCTAGAGGAGCATTCTAAACAGTTGACCAACGAGTTGAGGAACAAATCGAGACTGTTGAGGCATATGCTGTGTTCGATGCCAGCCGGGGCAGTCGCTTCTCAAGATAGAGATATTAATAAGGTAAGATAAAATGAATAGAATTTAGCCTGAGTTGAAAATATTCTAATAATAGCAGTTTTGGAGCCCTACGGTGGGTCTGCAATTCTGACTCCGACCGTAGAGTTTACGCAAGCCACAGTTGTCCATAAACTAAATCACTTCATTACATAGTATAAAATAAAGGCGCTTTCTCTGTCCCTATTTCCCTTTGTATGCTTAAATCTTTAAAACTACGCAACGGATTTTAATGCGGTTTTTTTTAATAGATAGAGTGATTCAAGAGGAAGGTTTATATGTATAATACATGCATAATATAGCCGTGCGAAGCCGGGGCTGGTCGCTAGTTAAATATAAATCTTCTTCTTGTATAGTTTTGTGGCTCACCTATTGTTAGAGTTTTTCAGATCGCCTTAAGGCCTCTAACTTGACCTAATGACTGCTACAGGTAGCAACCGGGACCAACGGCTTAACGTGCCTTCCGAAGCACGGAGGGGCTCACGCAAACACATTTTTGCCACACTACTAAATATTAATGCCCTTTATGTTGTTGTTAAAATTGAATAGTATTTAATACAAATTATATTATGTACCTACATGCTGCTCTGTAGATGATAAAGAAACTAACTAAGGTGAGTTTTAAATTGTAATTTGAATTCTAACCGGCTTTTGTACTTTTAGACTTTTCATAAAATGCAGAAGTGAGAAATACTTAAAGTGGAAATAACAGAATATCAGAGTTTGCTATATCGAATTATAAAAATTCGAACGATAAAATTTGCTGTTTTTTCCTCAAGGCTTTTTTTCGGTCCCGGGAAGTGGAACTATTTTTTTAACCGACTTCAAAAAAAGGATTCATTCATACTCAATTCGGATGTATGTATTTTTTTTATAGATGTTCGCGGATATCTTCTTTCTTACGTCACAATACTGGACCGGTTATGATGAAACTTCGTATGAAGCTACATTAAATCCTTAGGAGTAACATAAGCAACGTTTTTTATCCCGATATTCCTACGGGAACGGACCTTAGCCTTACACAGGTCAAATCGCGAACAACTATTGAAGTCCGGTCAATTTAGATATAAAAATTCCCACAGAGCCAAATATTGGTGGAGAGCTGGGGTGTACCATTAAAAAATAAAGTTTAAAAATCTTCATCGATCCTATGTGTGCTGCTAAAGTTATTCGGGGACAAAGATCAAAATTTGAGGTTTTTTGGATTTTTCTCGAAAACGGTAAGTTTTATAATTAAAAAACCTCAAACCAAAGTTATAGATCTTAAAATTGTCTACAAAATGGTCCTTATGCTGAGAGTTACCATTCTAAAAGTCACATACTTACATGATGACTTCCGCGATAAATGGATAATCCAACACATAATAATTTTTCAATTCGAACCAGTAGTTCCTGAGATTAGCGTGTTCAAACAAACAAACAAACTCTTCAGTTTTATAATATTAGTATAGGCAAAGCCCAGATCTCCACCAATATTTGACTCTATGGGAATTGACCGGACTATTGTTAATTATTGTGTGATTGTTTTATAGAAAGAGATAGCACGTCTCGGTGGCGGTGCTATGGCCGCTGTATGGGGCGGTGACCCTAACGGCATCACGTTGGACTTGTCTCTCGAGATGAACAAGCGACTGCAAGCCGTGCTCGAAGACACGCTTCTCAAGAACATTACGCTTAAGGTACGTTAAAATACTGGCACCTGTACCCGTAGTGGAAAATGAAACATCCCGTACCTCCAGCTTTTGTAAACCCGCGAAAGAGGCTCCCTCCGGGTTCCGATCTGGGGCCCTCTCACAATGGGCGGTTTGAGCCTGCCTTTCATAGGAATTTTGAATAATTAAGTAGTGTTTTAAGTATGCAGGATTGTCGGGGACATCAAAACATTCAAAAATAAGTTTATGGTTATATTATTTAAAAAAATAATATTTTGTGGTGTTTTTTAGAAATAACAAAACCAGAATCACTTATTTTTAAATGTTTTGATGTCCTCAACAATCCTGCATACTTAAAACACATTAAAAAAAAAACACTAAATTTTTCATAACTCCTATGAAAGACAGGCTCAAAATTCCGCCCAGTGTGGCGCGCGGGTCGGCGTATTCCGACGCGTTGGCTTGAAGCCGACGCACCTACCGCGGTAGGGCCGCTGCAATGGCCTACGTGGCAGTCACTTAATCGACTCCGGACTCAAGTAGGCCGTTGCAGACAAAATTTGAGCAAATAGGGATATATTGCACCGACTAAGGTGCAATGCGAGTGTGGAGCCACATTGCAGTCCATGGTGCACCTACTCCAATGCCCACTGTGCTCTAATACCTGCACATTGAAGGACGTGATAGAAGCCAACGCTGCTGCAGTTACAGTGGCTAGCTACTGGGCAGGAAAAATTTGACTGATCGAACGCCACTGACTCGAAAAGAAGAAGTGGAGTATAGCATTTGGGGGAAAGGGGGAATACCCCGTTTTATCGGTTCCCACCCGTCGGCTCCCCTAACGGAAAACCCACTCCCGCGTCCCCCTGAGAATATTTTCACGCCTGTCGGGTCCCCATGACTAGGGGAGACGACGGCCGTTATGTTAAAATACATGGGTGACCGAGCTTTGAATGGTTATTTAAATTTTTTTTACTCACCCCCGAAACCGTTAACAAAATTTCATGAAAATCGTATTCATATTTATATTCATTTATTTCATAAAACATGGGTACAATAACAGTGGCGTTGATTTAGATTAAGTAGTTACAGCCATGTTTCGCCTTATCGGCATATGAAGATGTCAAAAGAAAGAATTTATAAATTAAATGAGTCTCAATATAAAAATAAAAATCATGCAATAAAATTAAATAAGAATTTGATAAATGTCAATGGCTAATAAAATTAAAATGTCAAATAAATTAATAATTATGTCAGATTGATATTTTTATGTACCTACCTACTTAATTGTTAATTAGTTTAAATAATTGCAATAATTTATCATTTAAAAAATCCCTTATGTCATAATACGCTGGAGCCGTTTCCGAGACCCTATATATACGGGGTGTCCGGTAATGAATGGATAAGAGGGCACCTACGGATAGAAAACATTGTGCCGGATCAGAAAAATGAGTGTTATGTTCTATGAAAGTCTGTCGGCATCCGAGATACCGCCATTAAAAAAAAAACATTCCATGCTTGCAATTTTCCATGCTTTTGACGTGACAACGTCTTATAAATTGGTTTGCCGGGTGACACTTCAAGAAACTGCGTTACGCTCCGCTCACGTTATGCGCTCACAATGAGAGCGAGTGAGAGGCACGCGGGCATGGTTAGCCCGCCTAAGAGCGAGAGAGACAGACATAAAAAGTGAAAGGCACGCGTCCCTTCCACTCGAGCACAGTTGTTGTCACGTAAAACTTTCGCCCGTATACCGACTTTACAGGCAACCAGTTTTTTTTTGATGCCAAAGTTGCAACTGAAGGAATTATTCCAATCTGTTTTTTGGATAGTATTCCAGGATAAACTATTAAATATTTTTATGATACATCGAAAGTTTTTTTAAAAACTAAGATTTAACACAAAATTCATTGTTTTTTATTTTTTTAAACTGAACTTTACATTGAAATGTATTTTATTTATATTTTCAGGAGAACATGGACACGCTAGGAGCTGAAATATCACGACTTAAAGAACAAAGGAATACTGAAAAATGATCGTAATTTAAGTTAAATTAATTAACTAACTGTGCCCCGCGGTTACTCTCGCGTAAGTAAACAGCAAATGTTACTCTCAAGGCTCAATGTTTCATTAAAACCGGTCCAGTAGTTTTAAAGCCTAATTAATTCAAACAAAAATCACTATCACTACATAGTATAAAAAAAATCGTGCCCAAAGGAGTCTGTTACATACAAACAAGCAAACATACAGGTGAAACTAATAAAAGCGTGTTAATAAAGTCACTTTTCGCCGTCCCTATGTCTCTATGTAAGCTTAGATCTTTAAAACTACGCAACGGATTTTGATGCGGTTTTTTTAATAGATAGAGTGATTCAAGAGGAAGGTTTATATGTATAATATATGCATAATATAGCCGTGCGAAGCCGGGGCGGGTCGCTAGTAAAAATACAATTTTTGAAGTTATACTTCTTTTGCTGCGTTATGAAAAAATGATGAGAGTGAATTTTTATGATGCGCGCGCGCACCGTGACACGGAAAATTCACATGTTGAAGTTGTCCGCAAACCGCAAGATGACAGCTGTCATAAAACCAAATCGTGAAACTGAAAATGAGGTTAGTTCAAAGAGGTACCTACTACTACATAATTATTTTAATGTAATTATTTATTTAAATATTATGTGACTGGAAAATTATTTCTTAATGATGCCAAAGAAGTATAACTTCTCACGCGCGTACATAAGTACACGCACCCAATATTTTTCTCTTTTTATTTTTTAATTTGTTTTAAATATTTTATTTATTTTATTCGTTGACTCTTTTAAGATCTCATTTGCGTGTGCACTTGTTAATATTTTTATGGTTGGCCAATTTTATCATTGGCCAAAAATGACATTTTTAGGGTTCCGTAGGTACCTCAAAAGGTAAAAAAAGAACCCATTAAAAATCACTTTATTATCCGTCTGATAATAAATATTATTTAATTTGATCACGGATTGAAACGAAAATAAATTATGGTATTAAACGGAAATTTAATATCATTGGTATGAAAAAGTGGTATGAAACAGAAATACGCCGTCTGTTCTGTTGGAAAGGGGTTCAGACATTTATTATTGTAGCTTCGATACATGTGTCCCGAAATGCATTTCATTTTTAGAAAATCAAAGGACAACACGTTTGGTTAAATATCCCGTTTCCGAGACGCTTTAGCGATCCGGTTTGAGGGCATTATTTGCTCGCCGTAATGCCCAATTTCGAGGCATGGGTCTTATGGTGCTCGCACATTGATACGCGCCGAGCGCGCCGAATTTTTGCCGTCCACGGAAAAAGGTACCTTATAATAATAGAGATAAGGTACATTTATTCATGTATTTATTTCAGAGTCGGCCGCCTCTGACGATGCGGACGACTCTGATGACGTCATCGGAAATATAAATGTAGATACCTTATCTCTATTATTATAAGGTACCTTTTTCCGTGGACGGCAAACATTCGACGCGTTCGGCGCGTATCAATGTGCGTCCACCTTTAAAATGCAACGCGGTATTTTAAGATAATGCCTGTTTTGTCTAAAGGCCTTCTTTTTGCTAAAATTGAGGCCGCCATTTTGTATTTAGAAGACATTCCGATTTTGACATTCCGTTTTAAATCCTTCAAAGTTTATCATTTATTTTTTACAACAACGTCGGTCTGTGACTGAAAGTTTTGAATGAGTTTTAAGGTTCCGCTGGTCGATCGTGTTTTCCAAACAAATGAATTTAAAGTGTTATCCATTTATTCTTTATGGAATTTGAAAAAACAAAAGTTAAATCTACATAACAAGTATATATCTAGCCCATGGAGGCGACGAAATAGACATATTCCCCCTTATTCCAAAACGAAGTCTAAAAATTAAACTACGTTTTAGTGAGATTAAAACCATGGACTTAGATAAACGTTATTACAAAAAGAAGTTTACCGCTAAAACCAGGTTTGTCTGTCCTGTCAAAGTTAAACTGCCGAGCACCCTAGTTTAACTATCTTAGTCCGCAGATTATAACCTCAAAAAATTAAATTCTGACGTTCACCTTTTCCTCGTTACTCCAATTCTCGCTCCTTTTTAGGGTACCATACCCAAAGGGAAAAACGGGGCCCTCTTACTAAGACTTCGCTATCCGTCCGTCTTCTGTCCGTCACCAAGCTCTATCTCAAGAACCGTGATAGAGAGAGTTGAAATTTTCACAGATTTTAACAACATATTACCTAAACCTACTAAAAACATAAACAATAATTAACAATAAAGATATTATTATTATTATTATGTGTCTGTTATACGTCCTGTATCACGGGGCTATGGAGCCCCGGACCTTTGGAAGGCGTGCGTGGAGCCGAAGCCAACACGTAGAGGCCCTTTACAATAACAAGTATAATAGCAAACAATGGAGTGGATTCTAAACCGGCGATTATCCCTGTCTACACTATAAAGTGCAACCAAGGACAACCTCCGGTTTGGATGAAACTATTGATAATCTACAGGACAAAACTACTTGAGCTATTGTGATGGGATGGTAGTGGACTAGATACTGGGGAACTATGGATACTATGGCACCTGCCGTAACAATGTCCAATAAACACGTAAAAATGGCAGGCGGAGACTCGCCAACTTCAGACTGGGCCACCCTAATTAGCCGAGTAAATTACAGCAAGGGGGCAACAGGAACGTGAGTGGCTTGAAGGATGGAGAGGCCTTACTGGATTTTAAGTCATCGCTGGTAGTCCGAGCGAGCGGGCCAACTCATCACTGACGTTCGGCATCCATCCTTCGAGTATTTCTACTCATGCGACTCCACTCTGGACGGCCGGTGAAGGCAAGCCAGAGGCGGGGGACCGCTTCCTCGTCAGTGTTCACTCCGACCAGCCAACCAAGGCAAGCCGGAGTTGAGGAACGGTGACTTCCCCCTGGAGAACTCGGGACCGCGGGGTCGTTACTCCCCTTCACCTCGCCTCAAGGTGCCCTGCGGGCTTATTATTATTATTATTATTACATAAATAAGTAAATATTTTTAGTACGTACTTATGTTCAAAGAGGATATAATCACTACGTTTGCTTATGTTTTTGAGAAATTTAGGTTATTTTCATGTTTACTATTTTTTAGGTAATTTTTTTTTTTGTTTTATACTTCTAAACGGCCAGGCAAAAGGCTTAACCTATACAGCCTCTTCTGACAACTCAACTCGAGCCGCGTTCCGATATACGCTACATAAATTGATGTATTTAAATACAACAACGTAATCGCGAACATAGAATAACAAATACAAGTCACGCTATTTCACAATAATTAAACACACAATTTTATATTTTTATCACTTTAGTATTCGATTTCTTAAATAAGTTTTTAATTTTACTCACTTACCACCATTTTGTGAAAAGGAACGGTGTTTCGAACGCTGAACGAACAAAAGAATGGTTTGTTTCAAGTTTGCTATCTATTGTCTATGGTTGCGACTAAAACCAGGGATCTTCTGGTCCTTGGTCTATTTACTTTTTGTAATAAGAATCAATTTTAAACCAAAACTAACACAAAAACCTAGATCTTTTAGTACAGGTTTAAACTATGGTTTTGCAGTTTTTTTGTAATAAGAGGGTTCATATTTAATTATATTAAATTATATTTAATGATGAAAAATTTAGGTTTTTATGGGTAACACTTTAAATTCATTTGTTTGGAAACACGATCGACCAGCGGAACCTTAAGAGAAAAGGGTACCGGCTCTCTCTCCATACAAACGTAGTCGACTGTTTTCTCCTTGGATAATGACACTATAGCAAATATTTTTGTTGCATAAAAGTTATAGCTGCCATGACTATGCGTATATACCACTTTTTGACGTGATAACGTCTAGTAAATTGATGGAACGCCTGCATTCACACAAAAGTGTCATGTTCCGGTAACATGATGCATCCCGTTCCCGGAACGGCACCCATGACGTCATGGTAACATGAGAGTATTTAATAATAATATCGCTCATCTGGACTTGTGTTATAGTGACGAGTAGTGACGAATAGAAGACTTATATAAAAAAAAATTAATAACAAAAAAACCTAAATTTTTCATCGTTTTCTTATGACGTAAAATTATCGTTCGTAAACCGACTTTACAGACAACCATTTTTTTTATATTTTTCCCGGATAATCTATGATGACATTTAATTTGTGATCCCCAAGATACAGGTTGACCTAGTTTGGGGATCAAAGATTTATGTACTGTATCATTTTAATTCTTTTTGAAAATAAACTATGTATTTTTTATTTTTTTACTTTTTTTATCCCGAAATTCTCACGAGATCGGAACTTACACGGGTGAAACCGCGGGGCGCAGCTAGCATTAAATGTTTTATCGTTACAACAGGCCAATGTACAGTCGGCTGCATAATTCCAGCCCCCGGTAGAGTTCAAAAATTACTATTATTGGCATGTTTTCATTCTAATATTTTTATTTGATAAATTCATGAGTTAGAAGACTTTAAACTTCAACTAAATCAGGTGCCTAGAATCTTGCTTGTGTTGAAAACATTCTTATAACAGCCGTTTTGAGGTCTACGGTGGGTCTGCAATGATGCAGCCGACCGTACATATCATTTTTAATTTACCGCCTAAATTAATAAAATTATGAATGTATTTATGTGTATAATATTAATTAAATGTTTTGCGTTTACTCGGGTATTATATTAAAGAAAAGTTCTAGACGCGTACCTAGGCGAACAAAACTAGTTATTTCGCTATTGAAAATTTGAAAAATTTACTTGTATTTACTCTACAGTAGAGCCTCGATAATTTGAACTACCAAAAAATAACCCCTGTTCAGACTCACGGAGCGTTCGGATTATAGTATGTTAAAAAATGCAAGTATATTTTGACAGAATATATACAGGATGAATTTTCTATGTGGGCCTTCAGGGCTATATCCTAAACCATAAGAGACAGCGAAAAATGCTGGAAGGAGTTGCGTACCCGATTTTGACAAAAACTAAAACTGCATCATTCGATTTTTAAAAAAGTCATTTCATTTGTTTTGCCATACAATATTTGTTTCCAGGAATTGATCTCTATCAGCAACACTATCGATTGGTATAAAAATATAGGTGATTATTTTTTTGCTTAATTAACAGGTTAGATTGCCGGCTAGGGTAATGACTTTTTCAAAAATCTAATGATGCAGTTTTAGTTTTTGTCAAAATCGGGCACGCAACTCCTTTCAGGATTTTTCGCTATCTCTCATAGTTTAGGATATAGCCCTGAATGCCCACATAAAAAAATTATTCTGTATATTGAGGTTATTATAACATACATATTTATACAACAGAATACGTTACTTATTCACAAAGTCATCAATTTTAGTTTGGCGGGTTTTATTTATTGACAAAAATAAGCTTTATCCCTCAAATTACGCAGCATCATCTTCACTACATAGTATAAAACAAAGTCGCTTTCTCTGTCCCTGTATCCCTTTGTATGCTTAAATCTTTAAAACTACGCAACGGATTTTGATGCGGTTTAATAGATAGAGTGATTCAAGAGGAAGGTTTACATGTATAATACATGCATAATATAGCCGTGCGAAGCCGGGGCGGGTCGCTAGTTTCGGATAAGGACAAGTCATTTTCATCAGCCCAATCCACACCAAGTCAGCAGTTCGGATTACAGCGGCGTTCGGATTAGCCTGAGTACGGATTATCGAGGCTCTACTCTCTATATGTATTGTATAATTGTATTTTATGTCTGTGAATAATGTATTTTATTTGTCGGTGTCTCTCTTCCATGGTGAAGGGGAAGTAACTTAATGAGTATGGAGACTGGCATAGTACACTTCACTTTTATTAACTTTATTTTCGTGTATTTGGCAAACATACAGAACTATGATAGAAATATTTATAACAATCACTATCACTTCATCACTACTGTACTACTAAAATTCACTAAAATAAAGTCACTTTTCGCCGTCCCTATGTCCCTATGTATGCTTAGATATTTAAAACTACCCAACGGATTTTGATACGGTTTTTTTTAATAGATAGAGTGATTAACGAGGAAGGTTTTTAGATATAATACATGCATAATACAGCCGTGCGAAGCCGGGGCGGGTCGCTAGTATATAAAAAAAACCTTAATCCAACATTTCCATTAATTCATATCAGTAATTATACTAGCAAGCCGTTGAGGGCTACTTCTGTGCACCGTAACAAACAATTATGTTCTACGACTTTTGGAAATTCGAAATATTTTTGAAAATTTTGAGGTTAGGTTTACCTGAAAATCAGCTGTTCCATACACGGAGAGGTCATCAACCTTAAAATTTTACTTATTTATTAAGTTTTATCTACTGTTCTGAATCTGAATGTTGTTTTAAAAAATCTGCTGTTTTTCGAAATTACATAACCTCAAAATATGAATTTTTTTTTTTTTTCGAATTTCCAAAAGTAGAACAAAAGTTGTTTGCTAAGGTGCACAGAAGTAGCCCTCAACGACTTGCTAGTATAATTACCAATAACCCTGAAGTTATCCTTACAACAAGTTATTAAGAGGAAAGGGTACCGGGGGCTCTCTCCATACAAACGTAGTCGACTGTTTCCTCCCTGGATAATGACACTAACACAAATATTTTTGGTGCATAAAACTTATAACTGCCATGACCATGACCCTATTTTTTGTTTTTATTTTTTATTTTTTTAATCTTAATTTCTATGATAATTAGATAATGAAAAAAACCAAAACATTTTATGGGACAAAAATATTTGTGCTGTGTCATTATCCAGGGAGGAAACAGTCGACTACGTTTGTATGGAGAGAGCGCAGGTACCCTTTCACCTTAAGTATGAAGATAACCAATAATTAGTATTTACTAAAGGTTAAGGTGTTTTATAGCAACACAGTTGTTTAACCACGGCTGATTTAAAACTATGTTATTGACGTGATTATCACTACATAGTATAAAACAAAGTCGCTTTCTCTGTCCCTATATCCCTATGTATGCTTAAATCTTTAAAACTACGCAACGGATTTTGATGCGGTTTTTTTTAATAGATAGAGTGATTCAAGAGGAAGGTTTATATGTATAATACATGCATAATATAGCCGTGCGAAGCCGGGGCGGGTCGCTAGTGTCTTATAAATCGAAGAACACCTGCACTCACACAAAAGTGTGACGTCATGTCACGTTACCGTTATTTACAAGGTAACCATAGCAACGTATTGAAGTATGCAAAATGGTAATGTCAAGGATACAAAAGAGTTCCTATAACGTTATCACGTAAAATTATAGTCCGTACACTGACTTTACAGACAACCAATTTTTTTTTTCGCGGACACCTGGACGAAGAACTAAAAAAAATCATAAAAACTTAAATTTAGAATTTAAAAAACCCCCGACTTTTTTCCATTATTGCCCATAACTTTTGAACGGCTGAATCGATTTTGATAAAACGTAGCTAAGAACACTCCCGACTAATTCACCTTTCAAACAAAAGAAACAAAATCAAAATCGGTTCAACCGTTCGGGATCTACGATGCCACAGACAGACACACACACACACACAGACACGTCAAACTTATAACACCCCGCCGTTTTTGCGTCGGGGGTTAAAAATGGCCGACTGTGTACTATGCCAGAATGTTACAATCCCAATTTAAAGTTCAAATAAATGTTTATATTAATTATTTGAAGGAAATGTACCTCAATTTAGTAGATATCTACGCTTCTCGAACAATTAGTTTGTTCACTTATACAGTGTGTAACGAAAGCCCTGTTAAATACCTCTTGAAGGTACTCTGATGTGTTAATTTTAGTTATTAAGGTGAAAGGGTACCTGCGCTCTCTCCATACAAACGTAGTCGACTGTTTCCTCCCTGGATAATGACACTAGAGCAAATATTTTTGTTGCATAAAACTTATAACTGCCATGACCATGCCCAAGTCATACACAAGTCTAGTTACTTAGCTTGGGGCTAGATGGTGATGTGTGGAATGTTCTTCAATATTTATTTATTACAGGGTTTTCTTTACACACTGTATTTTTTTTACTGTTAGTACTTAACCTACTACAAAAAGTGAAAACTGTATATCTGTACGCGAACTGCGTACGGCAGCTCGCTGCGAACCTGCACCATCCACCGAGAGATGTCGCTGTTAACACTGTTGTACAGAAGTGAGTATCGTAGTTCGGCCGTTTGCACAGAGATGGCGCTGTTTTCAATATTGCATAGTAGTAGAAGCACAATAACTGTTAAAATCTCATCTGTCAAAATCTCATCTGTCGCGAGAACGGCTGAAAATGCTCACATGCAAAAGTGCCCAACGCGCCATAAGAAGTTTTCACTTCAAAAAATATAGATTTTGTAGGTACAACTGGAAATGTTTTTTCCCATTCGTCCAGTGGGTATGTCCATAGTAGGGACGACTGAGAATAAACGAGTAAATCTACCAGTGTGTCAGTAGGTACGGTCGGCAGCATAATTGCAGACCCACCGTAAAGTTAAAAATTACTATTGGAATGTTTTCATTATAATAATTTTTGTTTGATAAAATAAGTTAAAAGACTTTGAACTTCAACTTAAGCAGATGCTTAGAATTTGCTTGAGTTGTAAACATTCTAATAACATTCTACGGTGGGTCTGCAATTTTGACTCCAACCGTACTTACATACTACAAAAAAATATAGATTTAGTAGATACAACTGAAAATGTTTTTCCTATTCGTCCAGTGGGTGATGTCCACAGTAGGGACGACTGGGAATGAACTAGTAAATCTACCAGTGTGTGTATTTAGGTTTCCTTGTACGTATTGTAATATATTATTGTTGTTGTGGGTTATAAAGTCTACAGAAGTTATTCAAAATATATTTTGAGCATTCCTTAAAATGTTTTATTTATCAGGTATGTACAGTATGCGTCATAAGTCGACTAACAGTTTGCTACAACAAGAAGGTCCTAAGTCCAACAAGTATTGGACTTACGACCTTCTAATAGACGTTACAAACATAAATACTTGAATTAAAAGTACTCGGTGTGATTATTATTTTCAACATGTTAGCTATGTGTTTAGTTGTGTGAGTGGTATAAGCCGTCACCCGCTACACCAACCGTGGGTTCGATCCACAGGTTACGTTGTTATAATGTTCAAATAGTGCTGTACAGGATTGTAAACATTATGGTGCCGGTGAATTTTTCAACGTTAATTGTACGTTCGGCAACAAAAGTGGAAAAACATCAGCCGAGTTTAAAAATTGCTTTTATCGAGTTAAAAAACTTTCGCTTCGCTATAATGTTCTTACTTTTTTACAAATATGTTGGATTAGCTATATCCTCTTTCCATTTATCCGTTATAAATTATGACGTCATATTAATGAAGTTATATCCGCATTTAATTTTTGCAAGTGACTTATATGATAACTTAAATAAAGTATAGCAATTTTAGGAACACAATTACTTAAAAGATGACAACGTTATTTTTAATCACCCACGTAAGTCCGGAATCGAAATTAAACTTACATAAGTATAAAATATAAAGTAAGTATATACTTAGTAAGTTAAAATATAAAGATAAACGTATCCCTATACCAAAATTAAACAAATTTAGTTTCAGCGGTTTAGGCTCGAAAACGTAATCATCATCATCATCATTCTTCCAGGCCGATTTCGGCCGCGGCGACCAAGTTTTTATTATTTAGCCTAGATGTGTGGCTTGATGGCTGATATACCCTATTTTATGTGTGAACGTACGCCCACAGTGGGCGCACGTTAGGGTACCATTTACATAGTGGTATGAAATGTTGGAAGGGGAATAAACAGACAGACAAAAGTTGGTCGCAGCATCGCACCGACACTGCACTCGTGACAACGCTAGATGGATCTGGCTGGAAGACCAGCGCTGCAACTAAGCATGCTTGGCTGCAGTTTTTTAGTTTGACCCATTTGGGTCAGCACGCAACTCCTCATTTACGTTTTTTTTTCTTTGTGACTTCTTTGTTGATACTCGTCTACGCCGACCACGGGAAGGCTCGCAGACCGCGACAACATCGGTCGCAGGCCCTCTTTGCCTACTAGACTCCGTACGACATGGTAAGTTGGTACTTGAAATAACTCATAAAATATAATTAAACTAAGTAATCTGTAAAACCTATACCTAAACGACAGTAGGGATTTTACTTACAAGTCTCATTTATCACCGACCGTCTTTCTTTATTGTCAACAATATTACCAAACAGGAATAACCCCCAACAAATCCATGCCTCATAGATTATTATAACTCAATTTAATGTTACATAAATTTACTAATTATTTTTAAACTCAAAATTACTCGTTAAAATCCTATATTTAAACTGACACATTCCAAGAAGTCAATCATTAACGAGCCAAATCATTTGATTGATGAAACATGACACTTTCTAATCTGGTTCTAAGAGCGGCGGCTAGGTCGCTGAGAATAGGCTCACCAATATCAAATGATATCACTTCACCACCTGAACTGGTGGCCGTTGTGAAGAAGAAAAGAGATTAGTTGATTAGTTGAGTTAGATGTAAATATAAAATATTTTAATAATAATAAAAATAGAATCCACTTTATTATTAATCCACTTAATCCAATTTATAATCCACCCCATTGTTTGCTATTATACTTGTTATTGTAAAGGGCCTCTACGTGTTGGCTTTGGCTCCACGCACGCCTTCCAAGGTCCGGGGAAGGTTCAAGAGGAAGGTTTATATGTATAATACATGCATAATATAGCCGTGCAAAGCCGAAGCAGGTCGCTAATAAAAAATATTATATTTTAATTTTTCCCGATAGTCCACAGTATTAACAAAGGCCCGTTACCAAACAGGCATAACCCCAACAAATCGATATTCCATAGCCCTATAGATTATTATCACTCAATTTAATATCTATTGACTAATAAACTCAAAATTACTCGTTAAAATCGCAAGAAATCAATTAAAATTTCCTATTCAATATAATTAGACGAACACAAACATGACACTTTTGGATCTGGTGTTACGAGCGGCGGCAAGTTCGACGAGTACGTGCTCACCGCCTCCCGACCTAGAGGTTGTTGTGAAGAAGAAGAGGAAAAAGAGAATACATAAGGTAAGGCAAAGATATAAGGAGGAAAGGGTATCTGCGCTTTCTCCATACAAACGTAGTCGACTGTTTCGATAATGGATAATGACCCTAGAGCAAATATTTTTGGTGCATAAAACTTATAACTGCCATGACCATGCCCCTATAGGTTTTATGCAACAAAAATATTCCTGTTTTATAGACTGAAAAAAAGAAATGAAATATAGACTGTTTTCTCCCTATATCCAGGGAGAAAACAGTCTACTACGTTTGTAATAGTTTGTATGGAGAGAGCCCCCGGTACCCTTTCCTCTTAAATTGTCCTGCGAAAACAGTCGGCCACTATTATATACATCTTTATCTATGACGTCACCTTTCCTTGCGCGCGTTTTCGGAAACGTGACGTCAGACGAAGATCAGTCATGGCCGCCCGCGTTTGGTTGACAAAATATTGCAAATTTATTTGGCAAAAAATAAGATATTTACAATACATTTGAGTACGAAATAAATATTGTAGACCCCTATTAGCTTCAATTTTCACCATAATTTTTTTTCACCATCATTTTATTAAATTTTTTATCAAAAACACACATCAAATTTTTATCAAATCGTTATCACAGCCATGTAGCCAGTTTTTCTGCAATATTTGTTTGTTTGGTAATATTTCAGTACGGCCACGTGTCAGCCAACGTAGATACGTCCCCCCCTCCTCTGCACCGGTCGAACAAACCTCGCAACATTTCGCCTTGGAGACATCAAGCTGACCAACTATACAGAGAAAATATTGAAGTTGTCACCAATATCAAACGATATCACTTCACAAGGGTAAGTGTAACTCAATTAAGAACGGCCACGTATCCCCCTTTACTGCGATTATGACAAAAACTAAAACTGCATTATTCGATTTTTGGAAAACTCCCTATCCAGGAATTGAACCTGTTGATTTTGCAAAAAAAAACTATACTAATATTATAAAGCTGAAGAGTTTGTTTGTTTCAACGCGCTAATCTCAGGAACTAACTTGTTCGAATTGAAAAATTATATTTTGTGTTGGATAGTCCATTTATCGAAGAAAGGCTATAGGCTACTTTTTATCCCGATATTCCCACGGGATCGGGACTTACGCGGGTGAAACCGCGAAGCGCAGCTAGTCATCTTATATTTTTTATACCAATACATAGTGTTGCTGATGGAGATCAAATCTTGGAAACAAACATAGTATGGCAAATCATTTTATTAGTATTTTTTTGCAAAATCAACAGGTTCGATTCCCGGCTAGGGCAATGGCTTTTTCAAAAATATAATGATGCAGTTTTATTGTCAAAATCGGGCATGCAACTTCTTTCAGCATTTTTCGCTATGTCTTTTAATCTATACTAATATTAGAAAGCTGAAGAGTTTGTTTGTTTGAACGCGCTAATCTCAGGAACTACTGGTTCGAATTGAAAAAATATTTTTGTGTTGGATAGTCCATTTATCGAGGAAGGCCTTAGACTACTTTTCATTTTGATATTCCCGTGGGATCGGGACTTACGTGGGTGAAACCGCGTTTAGAATATAGCCTTGACCATACATGTAAAAAAATCATCCTGTAGGACGTATATATTTATTTCCAGGGTAAAGTAGATTCCCGCTGGCGTCATCCTCCGAAACGGAGCAAGTTATATTACGAGAATAGAGTAAACTTCCTAAAACAAATACAGAGAGAAAATAAGCGGATTTACAAGAAGATTGTTACTGCTGTAAGTTTTAACACACAGTTAATTTAATAAATATATCTGTAAAACACACTGTTCATTCAATAAATACATCATTAAACACACAGTTACTTCAGTAAATACATGTGTAAAACACACAATTAATTCAATAAATACATCGTTAACCACATAGTAATTTCAATAAATACATAGTTAAACACAAAGTTAATTTAATGAATATATCTGTAAAACACACAGTTTATTCTAAATACATAGTTAAACACAAAGTTAATTCAATAAATACATCTGTAAAACACACAATTAATTCAATAAATACATCGTTAAACACACAGTTAATTTAATAAATATAATTGTTAATTCAATAAATATATCTGTAAAACACACAGTTAATTCAATAAATATAGTTAAACACAAAGTTAATTTAATGAATATATCTGTAAAACACACAGTTTATTCTAAATACATAGTTAAACACAAAGTTAATTCAATAAATACATCTGTAAAACACACAATTAATTCAATAAATACATCGTTAAACACACAGTTAATTTAATAAATATAATTGTTAATTCAATAAATATATCTGTAAAACACACAGTTAATTCAATAAATACATAGTTAAACACACAGTTAATGCTAAATACATTAGTGTGTGTAACAAAACTCCATAGAATGCAAGAGTGGTGACCACTAAGGAACACATGTCAGACTGGGCACATCACCGGCGCGTTATGATAGAGAAGGCCGAGATGCCGTTTGTGCTGTTCCCGCCAGTGCTCAGTCAGGACATCGAGGACCCTGCGTTCAGGCCACCGGACGGAGTCATCCGGCCCAGGTAATGCTGCCTCGCTTGACGCTGGAACAAGAGTGACTCCTGTTCCAGCGTTCAGCGAGGCAACATCTCGGAGAGCGTAGTCGTATCTAAAGCTAAGGATACACGACGACACTAGACACTTGATGTATACATCGAGTGTCTACGTGTGTCCACCGCCGCGACATCAATAATTGCTACAGTGTGGACTACTGTGGACGCTATCGACACTAGTGTCGACATTTGTGTCGAGTGTCAGTGTCGTCGTGTATCCTTAGCATAACGTTTGTCGCCCAAATAGCGCGGTCTGGGTCCAATCCTGATGATGCGTCGTGTAGACGCAAAACACGTGTCGTGGTTTATCAATGGTGACACAATTTTTATTTTCTTTTTTTTTTGTTAGCCTATATCGTCCCACTGCTGTGCAAAGACCTCCCTAACATCTTTCCAAGCATTTCGGTCATCCAGTCTGTGTCAAATGTCACTAATACTAATACTAATTTTTGCTTGTCCTCATTGCATGCCTCTTCAAGTGGGCGGGAGGGCGGTGCACATTGCATTTTGTGTTTTGGCACTGGGCTCGGAACTAAAAACTAAATATTTATAAGTCAAGCAGGGTAGAATCTTGCTTGAGTTTAAAATTGCTGATATTAAGAGGAAAAGTTCCCGGTCGCTTTTCCATACAAACGTAGTCGACTGTTTCCTCCCTGGATAATGACACTAGCACAAATATTTGTGTTGTATAAAACCTATAACTGCCATGACCATGCCCCTATGTCTTTTTTTTATATTGTAATCATTATAGGAAGTAAGAGTCTTAAAAAATTCAATTTCAAAAAAAGGTCACTGACCTTGCCCAAAATTTATAAACAAAAAATAAAGTTGTCAATCTGCCACATGTTGCCACATCTTATCATCACGGTATTATTTATATTTTTTTTATTAATATCCCGGGTGTAACTAAAAGGGATTTCAGTAGTGACGACCCAGTTGGCACAATGGTCACCATGCAGGACTGCCAAACACAGGGTTGCGGGTTCGATTCCCGCCTCAGACAAGTATTTATGCTTAGATATTTGTTTGTGGTTGTTTCTATGTACCTATTATAAGTATATATTTACAACAGAAAAGTATATAAGTAGTATATCCGTTGTCTAGCACCCATAACACAAGTGTAGTTACTTAGCTTGGGGCTAGATGGCGATGTGTTGAAAGTCCAGCAATATTTTTATTTACTAGCGACCCGCACCGGCTTCGCACGGCTATATTATGCATGTATTATACATATAAACCTTCCTCTTGAATCACTCTATCTATTAAAAAAAACCGCATCAAAATCCGTTGCGTAGTTAAAGATCTAAGCGTACAAAGGGAAATAGGGACAGAAAAAGCTACTTTGTTTTATACTATGTAGTGACTATGTAGTGATAAGAATTAGAATCATATTGTTGTTTCCCCAGGGTCCACCTTCTCCTCGGCATCGTCGGTGCAGCCGCCCTGGGCGAGATGATAGTAGAACTGTTTACGGACGTCTGCCCCCTCACTTGCGGGCTGTTCCTCGACCTGGCTGATGGGGATGGACTGGGCCATGGATATATCGGCGCGTGTTTCTTTACGTATGTGATTTAAGAGGTACCGGGGGCTTTCTCCATACAAACTATTACAAACGTAGTCGACTGTTTTCTCCCTGGATAATGACACTAGAGCAAATATTTTTGGTGCATAAAACTTATGACTGCCATGACCATGCCCCTATTTTTTGTTTTGACGTGACAACGTCTTATAAATTGGTTTGCCGGGTGACACTTCAAGAAACTGCGTTACGCTCCGCTGACGTTATGCGCTCACAATGAGAGCGAGTGAGAGGCACGCGTCCCTTCCACTCGGGCATGGTTAGCCCGCCTAAGAGCGAGAGAGACAGACATAAAAAGTGAAAGGCACGCGTCCCTTCCACTCGAGCACAGTTGTTGTCACGTAAAACTTTCGCCCGTATACCGACTTTACAGGCAACCATTTTTTTTATTATTTTTTAATTTTAAATGAAAAAAACCAAAACATAGTCATGGCAGTTATAGGTTTTATGGCACAAAAATATTTGTGCTAGTGTCATTATCCAGGGAGGAAACAGTCGACTACGTTTGTATGGAGAGCGCGCAGGTACCCTTTCACCTTAAGGTGGACGCTAATTGATTAGAGCTGAAAGAATCGATGTCTTGCCATCCACAATAAAAGGCATAGCTAACATGTTGTAAATAATAATCACACCGAGTACTTTTAATACAAGTATTTAAGTTTGTGTGTAACGTCTACAAGAAGAAGGTCGTAACTCCAATACTTGTTGATAGTATTATTGTAGCAAACTGATCATTTACTTATGACCCATACTGTACCTTATATTAATAGAGATAAAGTACATTTACCACGAGGGCGGAGCCCCAAACGGTGGACCGACCAAGTATCCGAATAGCTGGATATACCGCTCAGCACCGGGCGTCGGACAGAGTCCATTGGAGGAAGACAGTACATCGACTGCACCAGCAGAGTCACGATCCTCAGGGAACGACGGAGGTGGAGGAAAGTCTGATGACGTCATCGGAAATATAAATGTAGGTACAGTCACATTACCAATTAGCTGAACCCCAGGTGACCTAGAGCTCACTCGTAAATCTGTAAGGTTGTAGAGTAATGTTAACCTGATTCTGTTTTTTTTAAACAATATACTATACAATATAAAAAAAATAACAACATAGGTAAATACTATATTTTTTACAGATATGCGAATGAGCTCTGGGTCACATGGGGTTCAACTAATTGGTAATGTGACTGTACCTTATATCTATTGTTATAAGGTACCTTTTACCGTTTACGGCAAAAATTCGATTCTTTCGCCTCTGATCAATCTGCGTCCACCTTTATATAAGGATCTTTCTAGATAAGTTTTTTCTTCTGGACACAGTCGAGGGTAGTAAGTATCACTATCACTACATAGTATAAAACAAAGTCGCTTTCTCTAATATACCTATGCTTAAATCTTTAACTACATGATACAACTGATTTTGATAGATAGAGTGTTCAAGCGGAAAGTTTGTATGTATAATACATGCAAAATATAGCCGTGCGAAGCCGGGGCGGGTCGTTAGTGGTTGCTAAAACAGCCCGTTTACGAAAACGCATTGCACATCGTTACCGCCCAAGTAGATTGCGGCGCGAGTGCAATGGGGCGCGGTTGATTTGACGACCCAGTTGGCACAATGGCACCATGCCGGACTGCCAAACACAGGGTTGCGGGTTCGATTCCCGCCTCAAACATGTATTTATGCATAAATATTTGTCTGTGGTCTAGTTGTTTCTATGTATTATAAGTATATTACAAAAGAAAAGTATATAAGTAGTATATCCGTTGTCTAGCACCCGTAACACAAGTCTAGTTACTTAGCTTGGGGCTAGATGGCGATGTGTGGAATATCCTGCAATATTAATTATTATTTATTTGACCAATCACGGGCCAGAGCAGCGTCGCAGTGAGGCATCTTTCGACTTTTGTGCGAGGTCTCTATTTCCATACATTTTTTTTCCCACGGAATTGACATCAATATGTGACGTGATGAAGCGATGTGTATTCGGCATAGGCGTACCCTAGTTGTGCCCTAGTGCCCTAACCACCCCCCAACAAATCCAAATTGCTAGTCAAATTGAACTTTATTCTGTCGTAGAAAAGTAGCATTTCGCACGGCCGGTGCTGCCTACTTATTATATCACTACATAGTATTAAAGTCACTTTTCACCGTCCCTATGTCCCTATGTACGCTTAGATCTTTAAAACTACGCAACGGATTTTGATGCGTTTTTTTTAATAGATATCGTGATTAAAGAGGAAGGTTTTTAGATATAATACATGCATAATACAGCCGTGTGAAGCCGGGGCGGGTCGCTAGTTTAACGTAAAATGATAGATCCATAACTTTGTTTGTACAACACAGAAACAAAAACATACTTCTGCAAACGAAATGAGCTTCATTCTGGTCGTAGCCATGAGTCAATTTCTTAGGCCACTGACTCCCGGCAATTCTGTAATCTGTTATTAGTGGTAATAGAACTGCGACGAATGAAATCGGCCTGCTTTTACAAACAAACCCAACAATAATTTATTAATCAAACTCAAGTACAAAACCAATCAAAAAGCACAAACATATCAATTCCTCTGCCTCGAAGTGGACGGGTTCGTCGTAGACGCTTGCACAGGCCTGCGCTGGTCTGAAAACTGGTTCACAGCCAGGCAATACTTCTCAGAGTGATAGGTCCTTGATATTTGTGATAGCAACGGACTACCATGAGGTGAATTCAGCCATAACGAAGCACTCCCTGACTGCCCAACCATAGCGATAAAGGCAATTAACATCCTTGTATTTAACAACCCTCTTTGAATCTGAGGCTGTTTGAGTAGAGTCTGAAGGATTGTGCCGTCTGGTAAACCATTGACAAGCTCGAAGATACTCGAGCCTCTTTCCCCGATCAACCAAGAGGCGGCAGCAGGGACGTTGCAACCAGTGTTACGTAGCGCTTTATCGGATTCTTCTTGAGTAAATCCAAGGTCTTTCAATGCTGCTATGGCTTCTGGGTTCGGTGGCTCAGCGATCTTGGCTCTCCAAGCGCGAAACTTTTCTAGAAACCTTTGTAAATGCTCTGCGCGTCTGAAAACGTCACTCGAATCGTTAATTTTCAAGCTTGTATGTTCCGACATGGATTCCTCTCGTAGTCTCGCAGCTATGTCCTCCGGAGTCACGACTTGGATGACACCTTGATGCATCCGTCTTGGCTCGTCCAGTGCTGCCGATAGCTCGGCGAGTGTCATTTCATAATTACGTCCGGAAGCGGCGAGTCTTGCTCCCGCTTCTATCAAAGAAATTAGGATCTTTCGCAGTTCAAAGGACAGTTCATTTGTGGATAGTAGTGATTGGAGATTCGGT
Organism: Idaea aversata; assembly: GCA_907269075.1. NCBI lineage: Eukaryota > Metazoa > Arthropoda > Insecta > Lepidoptera > Geometridae > Idaea > Idaea aversata. Next base: position 3,697,907 of record OU026112.1, on the reverse strand, counting down.
TGTCTGACTGTGTTTTGAGGGGTTGGTAGCGATGCAGTTGCAGCGGCTATAGTCCCTGGTTGTGGAGCCCGAACTGCTCCCAAGTCCCACAAAGCGCTTGCATCTGGTATACGCCTTTCAACAAGCAACAATTCTTCTTGTGTCATGACTTGCTCTTGAGATAGTGTTAGGAAATCGTGCAAAGTCGAAGTATCGAAGACCCTTACGATTTTAAACCTACCCGATCCAGTTTCACCGCTTGGATAGAAGAAGTCCAGAGCTCTGTTCTTGACTTCTTCAATGAGCGTGTCTTCAGGGAAGTAGGCAGTGAACATATACCCTTCAGGGCTTACGATCTTTATTAAAATTTCATTATTACCATTAATAACCGAGTCGGAAACTAGCATTGTTATGTGACCAAGATCTCGGGCTCTTTCGGCGCTACTGTTACGTTCTCGTCGAGATACTCTCTATGAATTATTATAAAAAATAGGAAGATGCTTGAGAATAGGGTGACGAAAAACAATATGAGTTTGATCATCTTGACGTGACATTTTATGTCAAATTTTGAAAGGGATTTGACGTGTCTGTTAATTTGATTGAAGGAGGTGTTATTATTTATTCTCAATAAGCGTTATGTCCATGTCCATCTCAGAAAAAGGAATAGTGATTAAAGTAAGATCCCGCCTACCGCCAGACGTTCATCTATACTTATAATATTCTAAAACGAATATTGTAAGGTCTAAGCTTCCTTTTTCCTTTTCATATATTGGGTCTAAATTGAGATCGCTTTTGCTGTGGAGAAATCCTTCTCTCTAACTCACAAAAGCTTAGTTTGGTGGGGAGGTCTTCGGCCAACACAGTTACGAACATTATTTAGAAGATTGCTTATTTTAGCCTTATTTTAGTTTTAGTTTCTTTGCAAATTTTTATTTATTTATTGATTTATAAGCTGAAGAGTTTGTTTGTTTCAACGCGCTAATCTCAGGAACGACTGGTTCAAATTGAAAAAATATTTTTGTGTTGTATGGTCACACAGTTATGAACGACTAGGTACGCCCCGCGGTTTCACCCGTGTAAGTCCCGATCCCGTGGAAATATCAAAATAAAATTCAATTCAATCAATCAATTTATGTATATACTTATTGATATATCAGCAAGGTCCCCGGACTGTACTGGAGCGGTGGTGATGTGATATTTAACAACGGGTTCGGTTGCTACGCGCAGCGAGGGCGCGCTATACCTATAGGAGCTGAGAACTATCACTTCTCACATTCTATGCCAGGTTTGTCCAATTGCTTATACAATGTGTTTCAGCGAAGAGGTTTTAATACGTTCTAGAAGTCTAGGCCAACAACTTTAGTTCTACGACTTTTGGAAATTCGAACATTTCGTTCGAAGTTTTTGTATGAAACAGCTGATTTTCAAGTAAAAATTCCCTCAGAATTATCGATAAAAAAGTTCGAATTTCCAAAAGTCGTAGAACAAAAGTTGTTTGCCAAAAAGTTTTATGAGTATAAAGTTTTGTGCGCCAAAAATATTTGCTCTAGTGTCACTATCCAGGGAGAAAACAGTCGACTACGTTTGTATGGAGAGAGCCCCCGGTACCCTTTTCCTCTTAAGGCGATCTGAAAACTCTAACAATAGGTGAGCCACACCACTATACGAGAAGAAGAAGAACGATTTTTAACTAATTTATTTTATAACTTCACAGGTTTACTGTCAATGCGAATGACTAGAAACGACGAGATGTGTGGAACTTTCAACATCACATTCAAGGCTCTACCACAGTTTGATCTCAAGAACGTCGTCTTTGGCAGAGTTAGTTATTTTACCAAATAAATAAATATTGCAGGACATTCCACACATCGACATCTAGCCCCAAGCTAAGTAACTACACTTGTGTTATGGATGCTAGACAACGGATATAGGTACTACTTATATGCTTTTCTTTTGTAAATATCACTATCACTTCACTACATAGTATAAACGCTTTCTCTGTCCCTATATCCCTTTGTATGCTTAAATCTTTAAAACTACGCAACGGATTTTGATGCAGTTTTTTTAATGGATAGAGTGATTCAAGAGGAAGGTTTATATGTATAATACATGCATAATATAGCCGTGCGAAGCCGGAGCGGGTCGCTAGTAAATTATATTCTATTTATTTAACAATTCCAGGTGATCCGTCCAAACAGCACATACAACGCAATCCGTGAATTAGGCACCCCACTGAACACGCAACCAGTCGTCGAGATCCGCGCGACTCGACGGAGAGACACCGATCGCTGGTTCTGCGGACGGCCTAATCTTGTGCTAAAGCAGCGTAGCTTACGATCTATACTTAGAAAGACTTGGTAGACTTTATTGATGAATAAATATTGGAAAAAAAATGTCTATTTTTACTTACTTTGTCCTGGCTTTCAGTAGATCTTTTTACAGTCTGAATGAGTATTTTTATAGGGATAAGTAGGTAAACAGTCATTTTTATAATAATTAACTTTAACTAGGTACTCGGCGACGCTCCGACCTACAGTTGCCCACTACCAGAATCCCGAGAGCTTTCAACTCGAGCTCCAAAATCGCTTCGATTGCCTAGAAGATTGCGTTTCCGTGGACGATACTAATAACAAGCTTGTAGAAATCGTCCAAGCGGTCGGGTCAAAATTCTTTAAAACCCGCCGTAAAAATAGACCTCAAAAATTATCAGTCCACACTTTGCACCTCATGGAAAAACGACGCTCCATGACACTCCAATCATCCGTTGATGCAGACGCATTTCGGCAGCTCAATAGACACATCAATAAGTCCTTGCGACATGATATTATTCGTGCCTTTAGCACCAATGGTATTAAAGAGGCGATAGAGCGGAACAAAGGCTCCAAAGTGTTTGCAAGAGACATGTCTATTGGGCAAAGCCAGTTGACCAAGCTGAAGACGGAGGATGGGAGTATAGCGTCGACTAAACCAGAGGTGTTGAGAGAGGTCGAGAGGTTCTATGGACGGTTATATACCTCAGTAGCGCAACCTGTTGCTGATCCGGCTAAAGAACCGAGAGCCAAGCTTACCCGACACTTTACCGAAGATATCCCGGACATCAGCTTGTACGAGATAAGAATGGCCCTTAAGCAGCTCAAGAATAACAAGGCACCGGGCGAAGACGGAATTACTACAGAGCTTCTGAAAGCGGGTGGAACACCGATACTTAAAGTCCTTCAGAGGCTATTTAATTCCGTCTTGCTCGAAGGTGTGACACCAGAAGCGTGGAACAGAAGCGTGGTGGTACTTTTTTTCAAGAAGGGTGATAAAGCCCTCTTGAAGAATTATAGGCCCATCTCGAGCCACGTTTATAAGTTATTCTCAAGGGTCATCACGAATCGTCTCGAACGCAGGCTCGATGACTTCCAACCACCCGAACAAGCCGGTTTCCGAAGAGGCTATAGTACCATAGACCACATACATACGCTGCGGCAGGTTATACAGAAGACTAAGGAGTATAATCTGCCATTATGCTTAGCGTTTGTGGACTATGAGAAGGCCTTTGATTCGGTCGAAACCTGGGCGGTGCTGCGATCTCTCCAGCGATGCCAAATTTATCATCGGTATATCGAAGTGTTGAAGTGCTTGTACAAAAACGCCACAATGTCGGTCCGAGTTCAGGAGCAGTGCACGGGGTCGATTCCATTGCAGAGAGGTGTCAGACAAGGAGATGTAATATCTCCTAAGCTATTCACCGCTGCTTTGGAGGATGCCTTTAAGCTCTTGGAGTGGCAAGGACTCGGCATTAATATCAATGGCGAGTACATCACTCACCTTCGATTTGCCGACGATATTGTGATCATGGCAAAATCGTTGGAAGATCTCGGTGCAATGCTCGATGGCCTCAGCAGAGTCTCCCAACAGGTAGGTCTAAAAATGAACATGGATTAGACGAAAATTATGTCAAATATCCATGTCGCGCCTGCCCCTGTGCTAGTTGGGAGCTCTATTCTCGAAGTTGTAGAAGAGTACATATACCTAGGACAAGCTGTCCGATTAGGTAGGTCCAACTTCGAGAGGGAGGTCAATCGACGAATCCAGCTCGGCTGGGCAGCGTTCGGGAAACTGCGCGATATCTTCTCGTCCAAAATACCTCAGTGCCTCAAGACGAAAGTTTACAACCAGTGTGTGTTACCAGTAATGACTTATGGCTCAGAAACGTGGTCTTTCACTATGGGCCTCATAAGAAAGCTCAGGGTTGCACAGCGTGCTATGGAGAGGGCTATGCTCGGCGTTTCACTACGAGATCGAATCAGAAATGAGGAGATTCGTAGGCGAACTAAAGTTACCGACATAGCCCAAAGAATTAGTAAGCTGAAGTGGCAATGGGCGGGGCATGTGGCTCGTAGAACTGATGGCCGTTGGGGCCGAAAAGTCTTAGATTGGAGACCACGTACCGGAAAGCGCAGCGCGGGACGGCCTCCGACTAGATGGACGGACGACTTAATTAAGGTCGCGGGAAGTCGTTGGATGCAGAGAGCATGCGACCGATCGCTCTGGAAGTCTTTGGGGGAGGCCTATGTTCAGCAGTGGACGTCCTGTGGCTGATATGATGATGATGATGAGGTACTCGGTGCCTATTGTAATAAAATTTTAAAGATAAACTATAACAGAAACTAAATTTTCATTATAGATTTTAAATGATGTTATTCTTCTGAAATTTTATTTTAGTACTTTTAATATGCAGGTACTTATTGCATACCCGCAATGGGTAAATTGTTGTAACCAAATTTTAAACTAGCTACCATCCATTGTACACAATTTATGCAATTAACATTCTTATACAACACATACAACGCAGTCCCTGAATCTCGATGACTGGTTGCGTGTTCAGTGGGGTGCCTAAGTGAACACGCAACCAGTCGTCGAGATCCGCGCGACTCGACGGAGAGAACGATCGCTGGTTCTGCGGACAGCCAAATCCTGTGCTAAAGCAGCCTAGCTTACGATCTATACTTAGAAAGACTTGGTAGACTTTATTGATAAATAAATGTTGGAAAGTTTTGACGTGATAACCCTTAGGTAGGGTAGAATCAAGCTACTAAATTACTCGCTACTCGACTTAAATACTAGCTTAATGCGAACTAGGCTTAAGGTGAAAGGGTACCTGCGCTCTCTCCATAGTCGACTGTTTCCAACTAGCACAAATATTTTTGTGTCATAAAACCTATAACTGCCATGACGATGCCCTTATGTCTTGGTTTTTTTTTTCATTTTCTAATTATCATAGAAATTAAGATTAAAAAAAAATAGTAACAAAAAAAAGGGGCATGGTCATGGCACTTCTAAGTTTTATGCACCAAAAATATTTGCTCTAGTGTCATTATCCAGGGAGAAAACAGTCGACTACGTTTGTAATAGTTTGTATGGAGAGAGCCCCCGGTACCCTTTCCTCTTAAGAAAAGATAAAGGGGAAAAAAGGAGTTTCAAATAAAAATACACATTTTTGTAGGTAGTACCTAAGTAGGAAGATACTAACTAATACGATTTAATATCAAAAAATATAAATTTAAAAATCGTTACATTTTTTTTTTAAATTTTACTGTTTTTTTGTTATTACATTTTTATCTTAAGTGTGACTTATTTCGCGGACTTTTTTGTAATAATTTGTAAGACACGCAAGTACAAACTCTAAACAAATAAGACAGAGACAAAATTAAAGGTGCTCTCGCGCGGGCAATAAAGGAAATTAAAAAAAAACTTTGGGCTGTAATATACAGTCAGCAACAAAACTACAGACCCACTCGAGTCCTAAAATTGCAAATATAAGATTTTTAAAATCTAAATACAGTACAATCTCACTAATCCGGCACTATTAAAAACCGGAGGGTGCCGGATTATTGGAATGTTCGGATTACTGGATTATACTGAAAAAATCACCAATCTCCATTTTATTATTCAAATCTAGTGTCTTGTATTTGCGTTTATTTGTTTATTTGTCATTTTTAACTATAAACTATTCTCACTTGAAAAAAACAAATACGTTAGCACGTGCACGTGATAAGTTTTGAGGTTAGACTGCTAGTCGACGACGCAGCGACCAAGCGCACAGGTATAGAGGGGTGAGGGAGGCGTGGGCGGAGGGTGCCGGATTATTGGACGTGCCGATCTATCGAAGTGCCGGATTAGTGAGATTGTACTGTATGTATATAAAAATGAATCCCTATTTTTCTTAGTTACAGCATCATGCTTGAACGGCTGGATCAATTTCGCAAATTCTTTTGACGTGATAACGTTTTATAAATTGGTGAACACCTGCAATCTCAAAAAAGTGTGACCTCACGCGTCGTTACTGGAACGCCTCATGTTATTGACAAGGTAACTATAGCAACGTTTTATCGTTGCCATGGTTACCATCAATGTTTTCTTATGACGTTATCACGTAAAATTATCGTCCGGAAACAGACTTTACAGACAACCATTTTTTTTGTTATGTTTGTAAATAAATATTGCAGGACATTCCACACATCGCCATCTAGCCCCAAGCTAAGTAACTAAACTTGTGTTATGGGTGCTAGACAATGGATATACTACATAAATACTTTACTTTTGTAAATATATACTTATAATACATAGAAATAACCAGACCACAGACAAATATCATAAATACTTGTCTGAGGCGGGAATCGAACCCGCAACCCTATGTTTGGCAGTCCGGCATAGTGACCATTGTGCCAACTGGGTCGTCAAAATATTAAAATAAAAGCAATTTTAAAGTGCCTCGGTGGCTCTGCACTTTTGTTACTGATTGTACAATTTCAATGACCGCGTTAGAGCTCCTTAAAATCCATACAAAAGCTGATCTCTCACGGGCAACGAAATAAAAATCCCACCTCAAAAGTTAACAAACTCACATGGAAATTTAACTTTTAAACAAAACTTATTTGTAACCGTATTCAACTGCCCGTGTGAGAGCGTCCTAATATTGTTATTACAGAATATCATTGTTCATGTACGGGCAGCTTAATTTAAACTAATAATTTAACTCTAGGAATTCATCTTCACGCTTTTTGTTTTTCAAATATTTGAAGATTCGCCTGGAAGAGAGAACAATACACATATTATTTGAATGAATGAAGCGAACGAAGAGAACAAAGTGATTGAAACTAAACTAGTCTAATAAATTGGTAGTACACCTGCATTCACAAAAAAGATGACGTCATTGTCACGTTCCCATTGTGCGACGTTATTGTCACGTTCCCGATGTGTGTATTGTCACGTTCCGATGACGTCATGTCAACAATGACACAGCACGCAGCAATAAAAATATCGCTAATCTGGGCTTGTGTTATGGTGACGAGTGACGAATAGAAAACTTATATACAGGAAAAAATATATTTAAAAAAATGAAAAAAAATATTCTTACATATAAATGAAAAAAGAAAAACGAAAAAAAAGAATAAACTATTAAACAAACACGTTACGTTTACCATGACGCCGTCATGGTACCGGTACATGACGGCTATGTATGACGGCATGACACTATATTTTTTGTTTTTTTGTTCGCATGTATTCCATCAATTTATTCAAAAAATAAAATAGTGTTTTAACCATATAGTCCTCGGCGCGTGTCCCCAATCGTGCGGTACACTCTTGACGAGCTGCCTCAGCTCCTTGACATGGACGTGTCTCTCGGCGAGGACACGCACGGCCGCGAGCGGAGTCGCGCGCGGGAACGGCTCGCTACCAGCCTCGCTCACCACCAGGTCGATCTTCAGCCGGACCTCCCACACGGACCGGAGGGCTATGTTCGCCACCTACGGAGATAAATAACTTTATTTGTATAACTCAGAAAAAAAACAGAACACGATATACACAAAGTAAAGTAGCTAGAAAGTTTAGCGGAGATCCCCAACACAAGTATTTCTACTTTATAAAACTTATTTCCTAATATTGAGTGTGTAGTTTATTGATTTGGACATTTATTTTTAATTTTATCAATTTTGACTTATTATTTGTTATCTGTAACTTTTAAAATTTATTAATTTTGACTTTACATATTTGATTTTTTAATTTAAATTGCTTAAGGTTCCGCTGGTCGATCGTGTTTCCATACAAATGAATTTAGAGTGTTATCCATTTATTCTTTATGGAATTTGAAAAAACAAAAGTTAAATCTACATAACAAGTCTATATCTAGCCCATGTAGGCGACGAAATAGACAAATTATATTTATTTATATTAAATTATATTAAATTAAATATAATTTGTCTATTTCGTCGCCTACATGGGCTAGATATAGACTTGATAAGTAGATTTAACTTTTGTTTTTTCAAATTCCATGAAGAATAAATGGATAACACTCTAAATTAATTTGTATGGAAAACACGATCGACCAGCGGAACCTTAATGTGTACCTATCTACCTTTTTAAATGAAATTCTGACATCTGTATAATTAGTTATAATTTTGTGAATTTGTATACCTATGGGTTTTGCCTGAAATAAAAATCAATTTATTTATTTTATTTATAATCGTTTGGAGAGAGAAATAAAGGAATTAATTTTATTTTTTTAGTTTTAAAGTATAAATTAAAACAAATAAACAGTATAATAAATATTGTAGAACATTTTACATAGCGCCATCTAGTCCCAAGCTAAGCAACTAGGCTTGTGTTATGGGTGCTAGTTAAATAACAGATACACTACATATAATAGCTCCTTTTTGTTTTGTTTTGTAGCTAAGGATTTTTTGAAATTCAACCACTAAAGAAGTTAACAGTTAATATATTTCTGTTGCCGCTTTAACAACAAATACTAAAAACAGAAAAAAAATTAGATACCCATCGTGCGCCAGTCCGATTCGCACTTGATCGGTTTTTTATTTATACTTAAGGTGAAAGGGTACCTGTGCTCTCTCCATACAAACGTAGTCGACTGTTTCCTCCCTGGATAATGACACTAGCACAAATATTTTTGAGCCATAAAACCTATAACTGCCATGACTATGCCCCTATGTTTTGGTTTTTTTCATTTTCTAATTATCATAGAAATTAAGATTTAAAAAAATAAAAAACCTAAAAAAAAACAAAACATAGGGACATGGTCATGGCAGTTATAAGTTTTATGCACCAAAAATATTTGCTCTAGTGTCATTATCCAAGGAGAAAACAGTCGACTACGTTTGTAATAACTTGCCCCCGGTACCCTTTCCTCTTAAGATGGATATATATAGTAACCTTGAGAGCCAATATGCCGTCCTGCGTGAGGGAGTACGCGAGCCTAGCTCTAGCATCGTGCATGGTCCGCGCCCAGCGCGTCGCGAGCCGAGCGGTCGCCGCGCACCGTCGCACCAACGCGGGCACCGAACCCGCCTTACTGCATCCGTGAGACAACTCGAACCGCATCGCTTCACCGGCAAAACGTATACACAGTTCCGCTATTGGGTTCTTCCTTTCTGTAATTATAAAGTCAAAATTATTTATTATTCGCACGGCTATATTATGCATGTATTACGAGTATACATATAAACCTTCCTCTTGAATCACTCTATCTATTAAAAAAACCGCATCAAAATCCGTTGCGTAGTTTTAAAGATTTAAGCATACATAGGGACATAAGGACAGAGAAAGCGACTATGTTTTATACTATGTAGTGAAGGTGAAGTAGGACCTGAAAATCCCATTCCCACGCGCGCGCCGCGCGATGATTCTATCCCTTTCCCCCGCGCGCCGCGCGATGATTCTATCTCTTTCCCCCGCGCGCCGCGAAATGGTCGTTTTAATTGTTTTATGTAATTAAAAGACTCGCATCTATTTTAGTGAAAAACCATCTGTACTACCTTATGGGATTCGTTTTTATAATATTACTAGCGACCTGCCCCGGCTTCGCATGGCTATATCACTATCACTACATAGTATAAAACAAAGTCTCTTTCTCTGTCCCTATTTCCCTATGTACGCTTAAATCTTTAAAACTACGCAACGGATTTTGATGCTGTTTTTTTTAATAGATAGAGTGATTCAAGAGGAAGGTTTATATGTATAATATATGCATAATTTAACCGTGCGAAGCTGGAGCGGGTCGCTAGTTATGCATATTTTATACTTTCATCTTGAATCATTCTATCTAATAAAAAAAAACGCAAAATCCGTTGCGTAGTTTTAAAGATCTAAGCATACATAGGGACAGACAGCGGATGACTTTGTTGTATACTATGTTATGATTTTAATGTGAAACATCTATAGCCGCACGTAAAACCGATTTCTGGCGTGGCGACGCATGCCGTGGCGACGCGTCGCCACGCTATATGATGGTATTTGCAGTAGTGTAGTAATCGACTGTGCGATTCTATCACAATCTGTTCTTTTCTGCATAAATATTACTTTTACAAAATAATGTCGATGTTTTTTATGTCATATTTCTTTAGCACGGGGCTATGGAGCCCCGGACCTTTGGAAGGCGTGCGTGGAGCCGAAGCCAACACGTAGAGACCTTTTACAATAACAAGTATAATAAGCGACATTGTTTTATATATATTATGTAATGAAGTTAGAATATAAAGGCTCACCGGTGTGAATGATCTCAATCTGCGAGTGTAGTACTGGCGTGTCAGCGCGTACGCAGGTCCGCGTCGCGTTCTCGTGTCTGTGCTGGAGCCGTATACTGAGGCGCAGGCACGAGTGAAGCAGCCGGAACGACCATGTATCACCAATCGATGACTCCCATTCACATTCGTGACTTCTGAATAATATATATTTTTAATAACAAAGGAACAAAATATTCTTCTTAACAATCGAATAATGAAAACCTAAATTATTAAATAACGTACTTTCTTACATATAATAATATTTATTATTATTAACAAACAAATAAAATACATATTCTTGTTATTATTTATATTTTTGTTTTGTTTTCTTAATAATATTTTTGTTTGTTTCTTGTGTACTTATTGAATTTATTAAAAAAAAAATATTCTTGAATTGAATAATAAAAACCTAAATATAAATAATAAAAATAAGTCTCAATGGGCACACTTTCTAGGGACCCCCCTAGAAAGGGTGCCCAAAAGGCTGGCTGCAAAATTATAGTAGCCAAATAACAGACTGTTTTTGTTAATACATATTAATAAACAGAAACAGCCAGACCAGAAACAAATATCTGTACACTACCATTTGCCCGCGACTTCGCACGCCTAAGAGTCGAAAAAGGACCAAGGAATCACGTTGTCTCATACAAACTACGTCATACAAAGAACACTCCCTCCAAGTTTCAGGTCTCTACGATCAGCGGTTTAGGCAGGCAGGCAGTTGATCAGTCAGTTAGTCAGGACAAAGCATTTAATATGTATAGATAGATAAATTTTGTTCGAGGTGGGAATCGAACCCACAGCTACGCGTAGCAGGTGGCTGTTCACCCGCCGCGCCATATAGGTCTAAGGCCGGTTTTAGTGCACAACCGACCGTCGGTGCGTACCGTCGTTCCTGACGATACGCATAACCGATCGTCAGTTTGTAACGTTCAGTGCTCTCCTGACCAACTTCGGTAATAAAGCGTTCGGTGTCGATATATGCCATGTTTGATCAAAATTATCAAACAATAATTAATTATTGAAGATTTTTGACGATGATACTCGCATCCGTACGGTCGGTCCACCGATCGGTGTAGCACTGAACGCGTTAATACGTTTTCATAGTGCGTCGGTTGACCGACGCGCGACGGCACGCATGCGGACGCGCTTGACCGACGGTCCTCGTACGCAGTGCGTAGCAATATACGCGTGCGTACGATCGGTCGAGCACTGTCCAGACTTGTGAATTTTCATACAAATGACAAGCGCGACCGACGTACGCACCGACGGTCGGTTGAGCACTGAAACCGGCCTTACTTATAACATTTCTTGATATTCAACTTACCCCATAAAAGGCAGCATATCGATCTTAGCAACAATATTAACACTTGAATCGCAGTCTGCCACGTAGCATTTGGTATATTTATCATTATCCTTCCACTCCATCTGCGAGCGGTTATCGGGGAAGTGATGCTCAAACGATGACGTCACAATACTCTCGTCATCTCGCCCAAGGTTCTTACTACTTGTGAAAGAACTGACCATGTCTATGCTTTGTAAATCACTGTTGGATACCGATACTGTTTGGAGTTCCGAAGATGAAATCTCTGTGCTCGTTGTTTCTGTCTGCGGATTTAGTATTCCTTGATCTATATTCATTCTGATATCAGTCAATACTTGATTGACTGTTATGTTTTCTCTCTTTTTATGTTGTTTTGTTGTTGATTGTTTGAGTTCTATTCGTTTTGAAGATGTTTTAGGGTCTGATTGTTTCGTTGAAAAACTAATTCGTTTCGTAGATGATGTTCTTAGCTTGATTTCAGTTTTGTTATCGTCTTTATCAGCTTTCAGTTTAATAGGTTTCTCATTTTTTTCGTCTTTGAATGATCTTTCGGATATTTTTTGCATTTTCGATTGTGGTTTCGGAGTGATTTCTAAACTAGAAAGCGAGCAGGGTTTATATTTATCAACTCTGGCTGGGCTGTAATTACGTTTCTTGGCTTTCGTCTGGCATTGTATTAAATCTTCGTCGGTCGAAGTCAAATCAGAGTCTTTCTCCGGGTATTCATTTTCGTCAAGTTTATATAGTAATTGTAGGGGAGAATTTCTAGATTCAGAGTCGTATGAAATATGCACCATAGTGTCATCAACAAGTGTGAGTGACGAGCTTGCTTCTAACAACTCTTTGTTAACTTTCATTGCTATTATAGTATTTACTTCTGTATCTTTGAAGTCGTTTTGAGTATTTTCAGAACGGTCTATAGATTTCGGTCTGCTTACGTTAGAAACGGTACTTCCAGCCTTCATGTCTTTTACTTTTGGGTTGGGTTTTGTTGGGTTGGAATGGTTATCCGGGTTCTTCAGTGTCGATTTAACTTCGTTCTGGTGTGAGGATATAGGGGATGAATCGCCTTGTTCCATTGTACAAATCGTCTGTGACCTGACTGGGTTATATTTATGAATGTCTCCACGTTCAGGCGGGGGTAGGAGTATGTTATTCAAAGGATTGTTATGATCGAATACAATAAGACACCCAGGTGTAGTGACGCCTGTTGGAGGCCTAGGTGCCAATACGTCTATAGCATTCCTAGAGCTGACCATTACTTCCAAAGACCCAAACTCAGATTCACTCATTCGCGTCATATTAGTCTCCGACTTCATTGAACTCTTAAGCGAATGTGTAATCGACCTTTCAACAGCATCTGTTATGATATCAGCAGAACTGGTTTTCTGCAAATCATCCATCGAGTCTGTGATAGAATATAACTCAGTGTTCATGTCTACTTGGCTGGATGTTATGAGATCTGCTTGTATCTGCATACTGCAAGTTGAAGTTGTCTTTTTGTATATTCCATCGGGATGTTCGAATGGTACATTATCTGCCATCGGTTTGACGAGGTCTTCCATCAATTCCTTCAGACCCTCCGATACCTCCTGCATGAAGCTGGGTATGACATTAGCTTTATGTTTTGCCATGTAGGATCTTTCTCCGAACGCGGTCTTTTTGAGCGGCGATGCTTGAATATTAAGATCACTCACTTCACTGATTGAATCCTCATCAAATTGCAAGGTTTTAACTATTTCTTTACTTAAACTAACTCCATTGTTAGTGGAGATAGTAATATCTGAACATTCTTTCGTCTTGTATAAGCTATCTGTAGAGGTAATTAAATCTGGACTTTCTTTTGCTCTATATATGCTGTCGGTTGAGGTAATATTATCTGAACTTTCTTTTGTTTTGTATATGCTGTCAGTGGAGGTAGTAAAACCTGGACTTTCTTTCATATCCATGCTGTCGTTGAATTTACCGAATTCTAACCTCGACTTCTGTAAGGCAGCGCCGGCCATTGATATATTATTCATGATATCTTCATGACCAAGGGCTATAGACCGTCTTTCTGGTACAAAGCTAATTCTCTTTGGAACTATCCCTGTTTCAGTCTTGTTTTCCAGTGCGAAATGACCTTTAATCAATAATGGTTCAGGTTCTTCTTCTTCCGGTTCTGAGTCCAATATCCGAGACGGTTGTTTATCAGTTAAATCAGACAACATATCCAAAAGTTCATTCGTATCGTTAGCATGTTTGAAACTCTTATTGTAATTAGATTTTTCTTTGGCATCCGATGTAGTGTCTTCATGTATGATACTTTTGCGGTGAGTTTCCTTCTTCTTATGTCGATTACTTCCACCAAATACTGTTTTGAGAAGAGCAAGTTTCCTCTGCTTTTTGTCAACGATTGGACTTTCTTCTTTGTATTCGAGAGGTAGGTGCCCTACTTGTTCTATTTGTGGTACATTTTTACTAACTTCTTCGTCAACATCCTTTGTTATGTAAAACAGAGAGTCGTTAGATTTCTCTTTCATAACTTCATCTTTATTGGTAGATACAACTGAATGTTTTTCTTCGATATAGGATTCCACTTTAGTTTGATTTGTAGTTCTTTTTTCTACTGGAGATATAGACATATCTAGCAAACCATGCAATATGGATTCTTTTAAGGTTTGTTCTGAACCCATTTTAATTACATTAACTTCTTCTGATGGACATACTAAACAACTGTCTGGTTTTTCGATTGGAAATGACATAGGAGCATTTTTTGAATCCTTTTTCTCGGTCTCCATTTGCACAATTGGAGCGCTTTGTGATATTTGATAAACTAGAACTTGGCCAACGTTTGCAGTATGATCCAAAAGTTCATTCTTGGGATCTGTAAGATATTGCTTTAACGATTTATCTAGAATATCATCTTGAATCTGTGATAGAGTATATGGTATAGGTTTTGATAAAGACACATCGTCCATTGGTATATCTATTTCGTCCTCCTCTGCTACTTCAACTTTTGTTGTCTTGTCAAATTCATTGAACATTTTGGAATCTTGACTGTTTGATTTTATGTCTTCGCCCATTGATATGTCTAATATTTCGTTAATATCAGATTTTTTAAGAGTCACGTGGTGTGTTGGCTTTTCGTCGACTAAAAAAACGTTCTCTTCGAAAATTATACACTTTTCTTGCTCTTCTGTAGGTTGAACTACTTCAGACATAGAAACATCTGCACATTCCTCACGATCTGTGTCTTTAACTTCATTTGTATGTAAAGTAGGATTTTTGATTTGATTCACATCTACAACTTGTGTTATAGATATGTCAGCATTTTCATCACCAAAGACTATTGTACGTCTCTTTTCTGTACATTCAGTTTTAGGCATGTCTTTAGAAATAGTATTTTCGAATCCAGGTATCATTTGATTGATGGCTTCAGTAACTGATATCTCTGCTTCTGAATTATTAAACACAATCGTGTTTCTATTACGTGTGTTATTAAATTCTTCATTTTTATTGTCGTTAATAAAAGGAATGATCTTATTCTTAGATACAGCTTGTGTCATCGATATATCGGCTTCCTCATTATCAAAAACGATGGTTTTTCTTTTATTTTCTTGTGGTTTTAAATTTGAAATAACGTTAGACGATACAGCTTCTGTTATAGATAAATTGCCAGCATTATCATCGAACAAAACTGTTTTGCGTCTATTTATTTCGTTTTCTGGGAGTATATTGGTTGGGTTCGTGTCAATAACATTGGGATTGTGATTGTATATGAGATTAGCGGGTACCGCTTGTGTAACAGATATATTACTGGTATCACTTTCAAAAACGACTGTCCTTCTCCTTTCTTGAAGATTTTCTTCTATGATAATGTTTGACGAAATAGCTTGAGTTACAGACATGTTTCTTGAGCCATCTTCGGATGTACAAGTTTTTGCAGGTGATTTGACTGATATTATTATGTTTGGTACAGCTTGAGTCCGTGATATGTTGGAGTCTTTGTTCTCATAGACAGTATTTTTTCTTTCGTTGGATATTACATTAGTAGGTAAAGCTTGGGTGATAGAAATATTTCCAGTATCATTTTCATATAAAATTGTACGTCTTTTTTCAGTCTTGTCGATTATATTTGACGGCACAGCCTGAGTGATAGATATATTAGAAGTACCATCTTCGAAGACAATCGTCCTTCGTCTCGCTTCGATAATGTTTGAAGACACCGCTTGTGTCAGAGAAATATCTCCTATTTCATCATTGTATGGTCCACTTTTCTGGCCTTGTGTCTCGTTTATCTTTACTACAGGGTTGGTAATGGACACGCTGCTATCTAACTCAATGTGTTTCTTTAAATCCGCAACGCTTAGGTATCCTGTCGCGTTTGTTGAATCATCTATGAAGTTAGGTAAATCATCATTAACATTCAGAACTATAGTTTTTCTATGAGCGGCTTTAGGTGGTTCTATTTGAGCTGGAGTGATAGTCTCACGACTTATAGATTTACTAGCAACCGGTTCACATTGTATTGTAAGTCTCTTCCCATCAAAAACTAAAACTTTATCAGGCTCATAATTCATAGCGAAGTTGGCAGATTCCTTCGGCGTAACGTAAGGATTGACAGCGATATTTTCTTTATCAGTCTCCCAATCTTTACTAACGATCTTTTCAATAGAAACACTCTTTGATACCTCTTGAACTTTAGGGCTGTGAATCGTATCTGTTATCGACATATCCGATTTATCATTACAAAGCATGGCATTGGTACTATTTAGATCGATTTCAATGTACTCTGAAAGATTCTGCTTGTCTCTTAATGGGCCATGACAAATTATATTCCCCTGGTTCTCAAAATCCCTTTGAATTTCATCTAGATCATCTTTCTCACCGATATTTTGTAAAGCAGAAAAGTTAATATCTATACGTTGAGACTGCTCACCTACGCCTGGTACTGTGATATCATTGTTAAATATTTTACTGTGATTATTTGTAAATGCACTTAATTCAAAATTGTTTTGCGGAGCAGTCAATTTAATATCATCTGTACATTCGATAGATGTTAGTTCAATCAGGTTTATCTTGCTTATTGATGAGTTTACATTGTAGCCTGGGTTCAGACTTCCCATAAAATCTACAGCATCAACTTCTTCAAACTGTTGGTCAAATATTCTTTTACCGATGTGGCCTAAATTTTGTTTAGAGGTGTTGGCACTGGAATCGTTACCAGACGATTCCAGTGACTTGTTATGCTCTTCATAGAAGTTCTTCCATGTGGTTGTTGCTTCGTTTATTGCAAACTCTCTAAAGAAACAAAAAAAAATATTACAGGTGAATTTCATACAAGCGAAGCCTTTGTCCAGCATTAAAAAGGTACGTAACTAAAATAACAGTTAAAAATTTGAACACTTGAGTTAAAAATAACCGATTTCCCAAAAAAAAGGTTTTCCCCTTTTCCAAGTACAATTTGGCAGTCTTCAAGTCGCAAGTGAATAGGGTTTTTCTGGGAAAGTGTGTTACATTTTAGGCCGCATCGTCCATCAGGCAGGTGTGATAGTAGTCAAACGCTGACCTATCATAATATGTAAAAACGAGGGTGGGATACTTCGAAATTGGACTAGATTTAATTCAATACGAGTGAAACCTATATTGTATCTTCCAGTCCGACTTTCAAGTAACCTACCTTGTTTGGAAAATTGGTTTTTCAGCTCCTTGTATTTGTACCTATTTGTTGTCGGGCTGTTTTCCGCAACTAGACGTCTGAGCGTCTGTTTTGCGTCCAAGTGGGAATTTAGTCTCCTACTGCTACTCAAGTTATAGCAACTCCCCAAAGAGAGCCAAAAGACCCTTAATGTTGTTTTTCAGGTCCTTATATGTTAGACTTACGCGACACCCGTCCTCCGCGAGAAGCTGACGCGGCGACTCTTGCTCGTGTCGGTTGGTGTAGCGACATGGAACTCAAGCTCTGAGAATGGTGTGCGCGCCGGACGTTGACTCTTCAAAATGGACGACCGACGCTTACGACTGAAATATTAGATATAACACAGTTAGGCTAATGCACAATAATTACAGTTTTGTACTAAATTAGACCTCCAGCCATCTAAAAAACTTTTTAAACTCACACTTTTTGTACTTATGGTAATTATTTCTCCGGGTTATAATCCCGTTTTTTTTTATTTCTTTTACCTCGACATTTCGATTATCTTACAGTAGTCATGAGTGGCCAACAATAAACACCTATTGTCGGATTAGATACATAGGAATAATAATTGACATACATGCTTTTTTGTATACAAACTATGGATAAAAAAGTCCATTAGTGGCTTTTGTAACCACTGGTGGCCGTTTTAGTGGGGCACGTTGGGAGTATACCTCTATTTTGTGATTTCTATAAATAAATGCTATATTTGAAGTAGTATTTCACACTCGATATTATCAAAATAGTCATACAGAATCCTAGCTAGCCCAAGTCTAGTTGTCGTATATAATATTATAAATATGAAGAGTTTTCTTTGTGTTTGATTTATTTATCGATAAAGCCTATAGAGCTACGTTTTATTTTGACACTAGTGAATCGCTCCGGCTTCGCACGGCTATATTATGCATGTATTATACATATAAACCTTCCTCTTGAATCACTCTATCTATTAAAAAAAACTGTATATAAATCCGTTGCGTAGTTTTAAAGATCTTAGCGGTCAAAGGGAAATAGGGACAGAAAAAGCGACTTTGTTTTATACTATGTAGTGATTATTACGGGATTGGGCCTTACGCGTAACCATCAGCATCATTAACTTTTTTTTTTGTCTTCTCATACTGCAATCTGTCTCTGTCTTTAGGACAGCTGTACGTGTGGCATCTTTGATATGGCATGATAGGTGAGCGACCCTTGTTGCACCCCAAATTTATTTTGTAATTTTGTCTAGATCAGGAGATCCTGAGGTATTCGGCGCTTCAGTCACCGTCTTTTTAATTTGTTATTTCGCATCATTTACTTAAATCGTGTGCATTGTGCAGTAGACTCGACTGGCTTTATTATTTATGATATGGAAACGTTTATTTTATTAATTTTAGTTACAAACAGGGGGGGGGGTGGGGGTCGCTAGTCATACTTCATCTATACTCATATTATAAAGCTGAAGAGTTTGTTTGTTTGAACATGCTAATCTCAGGAACTGCTGATTCCAATAAAAAATATTTTTGTGTTGAATAGTCCATTTATCGAGGAAGGCTACTTTTTATTTTGATATTCCCACGGGATCAGTAGTTACGCAGGTGAAACCGCAAGGCGCAGCTAGTATTTAATACAAATAAAAAGTCCCGAAGAAGTTAAAGTGCCCAAAAGGCTGGCTGCGTTACCTCATTGGATGATGTTTATACGCAGTCCGAGGTAGGAGCTAACCTTTTTGTCACTCGAAGCTAAGTCTTGTCATTTTGGAAGATGCCGAAGATGGAATAGAATAGAATTTATTCGAACAAACACACATACATAACACCGTGCTATGTGTTGTGTCCTACATCGATATCGACTCGCCTAAAAGAAATATATGGAAATAGAGGAGCATGCTCAATTGCTCATGTCTCACTGCTTTGAATCTACGTGTGCGAAGTCGATGTGCAATACATCTTCGGCATAGGCGTAATAAAATAATTAGTGATCATGACTGTTAGCATTTTATTAGTACACTGACCACAATTTATGAGTGCGGTGGTCAAAATGTTGGTATTGCTCAACTGCTTAGTCTGCCTAGATTGTGCCAGTTCCATGTTATGATAGAAAAAAATAAAATACAAAAGACATGACGCGAGTTACAACTTACGTCGCCGCAGCATCCGAAATTCGGGTCTGCGTTGTGTCGTCCATTTTTAAGAATACAATACAAACATTCACAAAGAATAGTGATATTAGATTTTTCTTAGTTTATTCAGTGTTTCATCGTAATTTTAACATAGCAAAACCAACACAAACGCAACGGCTCCAATTTTCAAAAATATGTTTGACAGTAATTTAACATGACTTATTGCAGAAATGCCAGTTTTCGTTACAATGTTGGCAGTTCCATCAGTGGTTTTTTTCTCTTTTGGCCCCACCCTGTCCCCATCGAACGATATGCCAAACAGCTACAAGGCCAAACAGCAATGTTTAGGAATTATGTTACGATAAAAGGTCTTTTCATCCGCCAAGACATTTTTTTATTCCACGTTTATTATTTACAAGCAGCGCTCCTCGGTTTCACCCGCGTAACACCCGTGGGAATATCGAAATATAAAACAGCCTATAGCCTTCCTCGACAAATGGACTATCCAACACAAAAATAATTTTTGAATTCGAACCAGTAGTAGTTCCTGAAACAAACTATAAACTAATATTAGTATAGATTTTAACACGGATTTTAATAAGATTTACGGACTACTTTAATATATTTTAAACGGACTTAAGTTTATTAACTTTCAACCTACCTACCAGACCAAGGACCACATAAATAATTTGTTCGTCGATACAATTTTATGAATGTGAAAAAGTGTGACAATCGCACAAGTAATATAATCACACAAATAATGATAAGATAGCCTTTGAATAGCGGAGTTACAGAAATATGCGAGTATGGAAAACCTTTATTTTTCATAGGTACTCCGGTGTTCATAATGGTGAGATTTCAACTTCTCCGACTTGACTTCGAACATATTAATAACTAGCTGACCCGTGCCCACTTCGTTGGGCATTTATTTTATTAATATTAAAAATTAAATTATCTATACTAATATTTAAAAAAATACTTTTTGTAACATAAATATAAAAGTTAGACATAATATGCTGTCGTTGACTTTTTTGTAGGCATTTTCAAGCTCCACATCTTTTCTATAGAACTCAAAAATATATCTTTCATAGGGCAGCGTTCGTAAGAAACGCTGTCATTCGACCCTTTTTTCTCCGATTCACTTTGCAAAACGGACTACTACGTAAACACCTTTGTATTTTTCGTTTTTTTATATAACCTATGACACTCAGCAATAATGTGGCTTTCTACTGGTGAAAGAATTTTTAAAATCGGTTCAGTAGATCCCGAGATTACCCCTTACAATTTAACAAACACACAAACTTTACTTCTTTATAATATTAGTATAGATTGAAGGCATTAAAACTTAAACTCACACAAGAAATACGACAGCGAGGGCAGTAATAGTCAGCAAAGTAGTGTAAACTGAGCACACAGCGAGCCAAAATAGCAGAGCGGGGTAATCTTCTACCCTTACCCTTGCGATTAAAGACATTAGAATAAATATTAGAAGATGCTACATTGCAATAAAATCATAATAAAACCTATTATTAATTTAAAGTATACTTTCACTTTCACATTTTTATATTATTTTCGGCAAAAATGAATTTTGTTGTAACTTTGTAATTTTTTTTATGTTAATGACATTTCTCCAGAAAGAAAAAGAAGATTGTCAAACGTAGCTAGGTACTTTTTTATTTCCAAAAGGTTTCATGCGTAGATTAGATATACGTCGTAGATACAAAGTCAGTGGTCTCATCGCAATTTGTTTCATGATGGTTTCATGGCTTTAACTATGGCAAATACAAATAGGTACTGACTGAGCTCCGCGGTTTGATCCGCGTAAGTCGCAATCCCGTGTTTCTCAAGATAAAAAATAGCTTATGTGTTAATCTTGGTGTCTGCTTAATGTACTCTTTGGTTGGCGAGCTCAAGTCACACTCACAGACATATAAGGAAGATCTAAAGCTCTGCGCAAACAGGCCAACGACCACAGCCACCAGTGGCCAACCACTAGCAGTTTTCATACATTTTGTTGTGACCGCCTCCGACCACCACCGACCACAATATGTCGTGTGCGCCGTGTTTTAACAAAATGTATGAAAAATCGTGCGAACTGCTAGTGGCCACCCGTGACTGTGGTTGGTGGCCCGTTTGCTCTGTTAGAAATGTTATTTTTATATAATGGTATGCTTCCATAACGAATTTATTTATGGCAACATTCTCCTCTCCCCTTCCTGTTTGAGCTGTCATGGCATCCACATGTATATTTTTATTGCTCCGTATTTTCTAAGTTTAACGAGATTGTAAAATATCATTCATCGTATATTTAATGGTAAATATACCTGATATGTACCTATATGTGTTGGCTGTTTAATTCGAGTATACCACCTAAACTTTTCCTATGTTCACACACGCAGCGCTCTTCGATCCTAGACTTCTAACAGGTTATTTGGCCCAGTGTATTTGGATTGAAAGAACATAGGAAAGTCATTGGTGTGTTGAACAGAATCAATACTAAAACTCTGAGAAGTAACATTTTGCGAAGTGACATAACCTCAAAAAAAACATGTCAATGGACGGCAACGTGGGCGGCGCCGGCGAGGGCCGTGACGCGCCTCTTTCCATCGTTCCCGCTACTTCTACTAGTACTTCAGGTATGAACTTAGCGATTGACAAATTAGAAGGTACATCCAACTACAATTCGTGGAAATTTGTCATGAAAATGATTTTGACCTTGGAAGGTCTTTGGAGCTGCGTGGATGGTACGGGCGTCGAAGTTACGCGCGATCAACGCGCTTTAGCTCGAATTTGCCTAGCAGTAAAGCCAAATTGCTATCAATATGTCAGAGATGTAAATACTTCAAAAAAGGCTTGGGACAAACTATCAACTGTATTTGAAGACAAAGGTTTGTTTCGGCGTGTCTTATTGCTACGGAAACTGCACAGGGTGGAGTTCTCCCGCTGTACTACCATGAGCGACTACATTGAAGAGGTAATGACGCTGGTTCAGCAATTAGCCGATATTGGTAAAGTTATAGAAGATGCCGAGGTTGCTGAATTGCTGCTGAGTAGTCTTCCCAGTGAGTACGACGCTCTGGTGTCCAATTTGGAAACAGCTTGCATGTCGAATAGTTTGTCAAGTGAACTTGTGCGGGCTAGATTGCTACAAGAAGAGTTCAGAAAGAATTCGAATGGCTCCGACAGTGCTTCTGCGTTCGTTTCGAAATTTAAAAAGTGTGATAAAGTCAGTGATAAAGTGATTTGCCATTATTGTAAGCGGCCAGGTCATGTAAGGTCAAAGTGCTACAAGTTGAAGCGTGACAAGAAAAAGGACTCCAGTTCAAGTCAGACTTTTATCGCTTCAGCCTTCATGGTGAAAAATAATCATTGGTTTCTTGACTCCGGTTGTTCGGCTCACATGTGTAACGATAGAAGTATAATGTCAAATTTTAAAGACTTTAATGATAGCATATCTATAGCCAATAGTGACAAGTTGCAATGCTGTGGAGTAGGTGATATAGCTATAGACACAGATAGTTCGGTGAGCATGATTAAAAATGTATTATTTGTACCAGATCTTACCGCAAACCTTCTGTCAGTTAGTAGGTTGGTAGACAGGGGCTTTACTGTCAGCTTTGAATCGGGGGGCTGTTTTATATTTGACAATACAAATAAAACTTCTGGCAACCTAGTAGCAACTGCTAGTAAATATAATGGTCTCTACAAGTTAGATAAGATTGTGTGTTTGTCAGGTGAATCTTCGCGAGATGTGCATTCTTCAGTGCTTTTGTGTTCTAGACAAGAGCAGCAGAATGCTAGTGTCGCTGTCTCTCCTATACCTGTGGAGGTATGGCATAGAAGGCTCGGCCACTTGAATCTTGAAGGCATGAGGTCTTTAAAGAACAATTTTTCTACCGGTGTTATGTTTCAGGATAATTTGCAGGATCTGAAAGATTGCGTGCCTTGCCTTGAGGGGAAGTTGACTGCTCAACCGTTTCCCAGGGGCACGGCATCGCGTGCCAGCAAGCCGTTGGAACTAGTGCACTCGGATGTATGTGGGCCGATGCAGAAGGACAGCTGGGGTGGCGCGAAGTACCTAGTGACGTACACGGACGATTATACGAGAAAAACGTTTGGATACTTGTTAAGAAGAAAATCTGAGGTAATGTCAAGTTTTCTTACTTTTAAGGCGCTCGTAGAGAAACAACTAGGTTTGCCTATCAAGGTACTACGTTCGGATGGGGGTGGTGAGTATTGTAATGCTGAATTTGCTGCCTATTTAGGAAAACAGGGTATCATTCATCAAAAAACTATCCCGTTTTGCCCTGCTCAAAATGGGGTATCAGAACGTCTCAATAGAATTTTAATGGATAAAGCGAGATGCATGTTACAGTGTGCTGGTCTCTGTAAGCGATATTGGGGAGAAAGTGTCATGACTGCTATATATTTAAAAAATCGCAGCCCCACATCTGCTCTATCAGGACAGACTCCGGAAGGTATGTGGACTGGGTCTCGGCCGGACCTCAGTCACCTCCATGTTTTTGGCTGTATTGCTTACTCGCTTGTGCCTGATCATTACCGACGTAAACTGGACCCAAAGAGCAAGAAGTATGTATTTGTAGGATACAGCGAGAATTCTAAGGGTTTTAGGCTAGCAGACCCCCTTAATCCCAAAAAGGTTATTTTGTCAAGGAACGTAGCATTTTTAGAAAATAAATTTTTAAATGATATTGACATTGGTAATGTCTGTGATAATGAATTAGTTATTTTTGAATGGTCTAATAATGAGAATTTTACTGAATTGAATAATAGTAATACTTCTAGCGATAGTATACTGAATTCTAGTCAAAATGCTGAAGTAGATTATAGTAATAAAAAATTAAATTCTAGTAATAACGTTAGCATAAACTCAGATATTGAAATTGGATTAAATTCAAGTGATAATAATCAAAATTTGTCTGGAATTTCAGGTGCTGATGAGTACTGCACGGGCAGCGAGGCCGAGGTCTCCGACGAGTCTCCGGTGCGGGACGCGCGCGTCGAGCGTGTGACGTCTTCGTACGAGGCATCAGCTGGAGGGGAAGGAGTGAATGACCAACTGCCGCCTGTACTCGACCGTGCGCGCCCGGTTCGTAGTACGCGTTCTAAGCCACCATCCAGGTATGAAGAGTATGAGATGGATTACTCGCTCTTAGCTAATAGTATGTCAATTTCTGAGCCTCAGTCATTTGAGGAAGCCGTGGCTGGCCCTGATAGTAGCCAGTGGCAGGCAGCCATGGAGCAAGAGTATAATTCTTTACTATCTAATAATGTATGGAAAATCGTAGATCGCCCATCAGGCGTTAATGTCGTAAAATGTAAGTGGGTTTATAAAACTAAACACGACGCCTCTGGGAATTTTGATAAACACAAGGCTCGTTTAGTTGCCAGGGGTTTTACTCAGGTTTTTGGAAAGGATTATACAGAAGTTTTCAGTCCAGTAGTGCGACACTCTAGTATGAGAATATTGTTCTCACTTGCTAATAAATTAGATTTAAACATAGATCACCTAGATGTCGCTACTGCATTTTTGAATGGGGACTTAAAAGAAACAATTTATATGGAGCAACCTCCTGGTTTTGATAACGGTGATAAGAGCAAGGTTTGCTTATTGTTGAAGGGAATTTACGGTTTAAAGCAATCCAGTAGAATATGGAACAATAAAGTTCATGAGTTGCTTTCTTGTAATGGTTTCCGTCAAGCGAAAAGTGAACCTTGTGTCTATGTCAAGAAGTCACAAAATGATTTTGTTATAATAGCCTTGTATGTCGATGACTTCTACATATTTTACAGTAAAGGTAGTAATAGCTTTAAGGAGTTATTGGATATTTTGAAAAATAATTTTAATGTCAAGAATTTGGGCACTCTAAAAAGCTGTTTAGGTATAAATGTAACACGTGATAGGTCTAAAGGAATTTTAAAGTTAGACCAGTCTGAGTATATAAGGAAATTGCTCATTAAGTTTGGTATGCAAAATTGTAAGGCCGTGTGCACACCCATGTTGCCAAATAGTAAATTTGTTAGACCTGAAAAATGTTTAGATGATGATACTTATAAATATAGGCAATTAATGGGATCTTTAATGTATCTATGTGTATGCACAAGGCCAGACATTGCTTTTGCCTGCAGCCAATTATGTCAATTTAATAATGGTTTTGATCAAACTCATTGGTTGGCAGCTAAACGTATACTTCGGTATCTAGCAGGGACAATTGGTTATGGTTTGTTATTCACAAAAATAGACAATTGTATTTTAAATGCATTTGCCGATGCCGATTGGGCTAACGACCAATTAGATAGAAAATCATATACTGGTTTTATTATTAAATTAGGCAATGACACTATCCATTGGGAATCTAGGAAACAACGCTGCATAGCGCTTTCGAGCTGTGAGGCAGAATTTTTATCAATGTCAGATGTATGTAAAGATATATGTTTTATTAAGAATTTTATGTCAGAACTTTCGGTTGAAAATTTATCTATAAATTTGTATAATGATAACCAAAGTGCCCAAAGATTATTACAAGTAAATGAATATTGTCACAAAAGAACTAAACATATAGACCTCCGCTACCATTATGTTAAAGACTTGGTTAAGTGTAATGCCTTTAATGTAAAGTACTTGCCTACAGATGAAATGATAGCGGATATGTGTACAAAAGCTTTAGGTTCAGTTAAACATAAAAAGTTTGTAAAATTATGTAATATTGACATAGTGTAGCTTGCTGTACATATTGTCATAGTACTGAGCATATTTGGTGTGCATGTAATTGTTATACGAATGCTATTGTAATGTGTTACTCTTGTGCATGTTAATGTGATAATAATATGTGTAACGTTATTGTAAGCATAAGGGGAAGTGTTAGAAATGTTATTTTTATATAATGGTATGCTTCCATAACGAATTTATTTATGGCAACATTCTCCTCTCCCCTTCCTGTTTGAGCTGTCATGGCATCCACATGTATATTTTTATTGCTCCGTATTTTCTAAGTTTAACGAGATTGTAAAATATCATTCATCGTATATTTAATGGTAAATATACCTGATATGTACCTATATGTGTTGGCTGTTTAATTCGAGTATACCACCTAAACTTTTCCTATGTTCACACACGCAGCGCTCTTCGATCCTAGACTTCTAACATGCTCAGAGCCTATCACACTGAAGTCGGGAGCTCCTCTCAACTGTGTAGCCAACTCAACCGACTGTGCTGCCAACCAAAGTCACCATGGCAGATTTACTTTTTCTCTATCGTCTAGAGCTGGCTCAAAGCTTTTTACTGAATATATTTTAAAATATCGACTAATTTTAAAATCTAATAGGGATAAATTGTATAAAAGTATTTTTCTTGAAATGGTTTTGAGCACGGGCTTTGAGATTTCCATTCGTATTCAAAAAGATCCCTGTGAACACATTGTCCGACTGCTCAATCCGACCGATTTGGTATTGCAAATTGCGGTGCTACGCTAAGTCTCGCTACGCAATCGGCTGACCGAGTCTCGTTAATAAATAATAAGCCCATTGTTGATGCATCGAGTTAAAAAAAAGAGTTTTCGAGAAGAGCAAAAGAAAAGATTTAATCATATTCCATGTCGGAGACTGTGACGCTAGATCTTGCACTGGACACTGTAGACGACGGAGATTCACTGTTACATCCACAACCACAATTACATTCACCTGAAGCGATCGACGATTCACTTGCCAATCTGGAAAAAAAATAAATAAAAAAATATAGTTTTTATTACCACTACCACTATCTCACACGATGGTTAGTGACGACGCGGTCTAAGTTGTAGCACGCGCCCCTATAAGACACCCTGTTGGCACAAAAACCCCCAAATTTATTTTTTCTTGGTATTATTTATTACATGGATATCGACCGCTTTCGAGCAACAGCTCCTAACTGACTTTTGGTAAATTTTACAGGAGAGCAAAAAAACTGAATAACTTCTTTATTTTATGGATTTGCGAAACGTTGAAAATCCAAGTTTATTGATTTTGCAAATAGTATTGATTAATAACAATATTGTATTAAATTTTTAGCCCTAAAGTAGTTTATGGTAGATACGAGCTATTGGTATGAAAAAGTTGGTGAAAATGTTGGAGATAGAATTTATTGTCACTAAACTTATAAATAAAACGAGTTATTTATTTAATCATTTATTAACGAAAACTTTCTATGATCCTTCTTTTTAACTAATTAAATGTAAGGTATTAATTAATATCACAATCTGGCAGGTAATTCAAAGTAATGTTTTTAAAAACTAACAATTAAGACTAGTCATTCTCTCAATTAACAATTAGCCTTAGGTAAATATCTTATTACCTTATAAACTTATTTTACTTCTTACTTACTACGACTTCCAGCCTCCCGAACAAGCCGGGTTCCGAAAAGGCTTTAGTACCGTGGACCACATTCATACGCTCCGGCAGATTATACAGAAGACAGAGGAGTATAATCGGCCGTTACGTTGGACTACGAGAAAGCCTTTAATTCAGTCGAAACCCGGGTAGTGCTGCAGTCCTTCCAGCGGTGCAAAATCGACTATCGGTATATCCAAGTGCTGAAGTGTTTGTACGCTACTGTCTACTGTCTATCTGGCTTCAGAACCAGAGCACAAATCCGATCCCATTGCAAAAAGGGGTGAGACAGGGAGACGTTATCTCTCCGAAACTGTTCACCTCTGCATTGGAGGATATATTTAAGCTCTTGGACTGGGACGGATATGGCATCAATATCAATGGCGATTACATCACTCATCTTCGGTTTGCCGACTGAATCGCTGGAGGACCTCAGCAGGCTGCTGAGAGACCTCAACACCGTCTCCGGACAGGTGGGTCTTAAAATGAACATGGGTAAGACAAAGATGATGTCGAACGCCCATGTCATACCCATACCTGTTCACATTGGAGACGATGTTATCGAAGTTGTTGATCACTATGTCTACCTAGGCCAAATGGTCCAACTAGGTAAATCTAACTTCGATAAAGAGGTCAGCCGACGAATCCAACTTGGTTGGGCAGCGTTCGGGAAGCTTCGCAACATCTTCTCGTCACAAATACCCCAGAGTCTCAAGACGAAGGTTTTCAACCAATGTGTGTTACCAGTGATGACATACGAATCCGAGACGTGGTCGCTGACTATAGTCCTCGTTCATAAGCTCAGAGTCGCTCAGCGGGCTATGGAGAGAGCTATGCTCGGAGTTTCTCTACGTGATAGAATCCGAAATACGGAAATCCGTAGAAGAACCAAAGTCACCGACATAGCTCTCAGGATTGGTAAGCTGAAGTGGCAATGGGCAGGTAATGGGCTCGCAGAACTGACAACTGCTGGGGAGTAAAGGTTTTCGAGTGGCGGCCGCGATGCAACGCGAACCGAAGTGTTGGGAGACCAGCTGCCAGATTAACTCTTCTACTTCTAACTTCAAATTAACTCATTTAATGCAGAAAATACAAGTTATTTACTTACTTTTAGCCAAGACGAACAGTTTCCAGCACGTTCTCAGTCCAAACTGCGTGTCAAAATGTGAGATAGGAGATATTTCTACTAAATTTATTTTTTAAATAAGAAAGAAGAAAAAGTAAGAAATTTCTATTAGCGATTTTTTAATACTTTTAAAGGTCAGATAGTTACGAATTTTCGTCACAGGAAAGATGCTTACATTTTACAACAGATGGCATTAAAATCCACTTTTGGGTAAAAATGGCAGTTAGGAGGTGTTGCTCGAAAGCGGTCGATATATTTAAAAAAAAGGTAAAAAAAGCAGATTAATCTGTAACTTTGAAACTATTTCAAAATCACTGGTCAATTAATTTTAATTACACGAGTAAAATGTACACATATAGCTCGTACATTTTTACCCGACTACGGCGAAGCCAAAAGGAAGTCACGACTCAAGTCGCTATGTTTTATGGTTTTGAATTTATTATTCTTTTTATTTGTGTATCGATCACTAAATTATTGCCACCTTATCAGTTAATTAATAGTAGGTAGGTACACAACAGAATAAAGATCGAATCTTGCCCTTGTTTTTTTCTTTTCAGTTTTTATTTCATTTTCGTTTTTCACTTTTTATTTTGTAGTTTTCAAATTTTTTTTAACGGGTTTTTTTTTAATTTAAGAGACCACCACGGAGTAAAATGTATAAAAACATCATGAACTAACACTCGTTTACGTGGAGTTCGCTTAGTATAAGGCCTAGTATATTTCCTCTTAGATTTTCTATTGCTTTGCTGTCTTCTCACGACTCTACGTCCAGTTGTTCTAGTATAACTGTCATCGTCCCGCTTGTTCTCTTCCATACGCCTCTCGCTTTCCATTTTTCTTTTACGTCTTTCCTTGTATACTTCACATGAATCTTTTGGTACTAATTTCCATGATCTCCCTTCGGCACGGTGAGTTTTCTATTCAAAAAAAGTAGGTTAAAATAAAGAAATGTTTCGTCACTTTTTATCATTCCTTATTCAGAGCTTTTTAGATAGGTAGTGGTAAGTCTTAATAAAAGGTCATAAAAACCTTGTTGCATGAAAACGTTGCAATTTCAAAAAGTTTTTTTAGTGTGGACACTTACTGTGGACAATTGTTTTATATTTGAACATCTGACTCTAGTTTTAATTAGAATACGTCTTAAAAGTACTTATTACTAACGTGTTCGCGAATAACTTCGTTTAAATTATCTAGCTTCTCTATAGTTACGTTGCTTCCTAGGCCCCAACTCCTTTTTGTGTTGTATCCATGTTTTTTCTTGTTAACTTTTGAGCATACTGAATCTTTTTGTGTATTTTTGTCTCTTCGCGTCTTCATTTTTGATCGAAAAGCATTTAGTTATATTTATCTAAAAGTCGAAAATATTATAATACTTTACAATTTTTGTTGGCCATGACAATTGCTTGACAAGTTTTTGTACCTCCAAGAAGTTCTTTTTTTGTCTGCTTGAATGCATCGCACGTTTTGCATAAAGCCCTACGTTATAGCCAGAGAAGTGGTTTTGTTAACCTTTTCAGACAAATGATACGAGTATCTTCACATTACCCCTCATTACTGTTGAAGCAAGGACTTTTTGGTGTTACCTGTATTAATACTCTTTGCAATTTTACTTTATATATTTTGACATTGTGTCATATTGTGTTATATTGTGTTTTGTTATTTTTGCACTTCAAGTTTGGTTGTCAAGTAAAATACATGTTTTAGCAAACATTATTTTATTATTTAATTTTACCTGTGTTCGAACACCGTACTCTGTATGATTCGATTGGGTTAACCTATAGGCATAACTAGGGTAACCTACATCATCAACAAACGGATGGATGATTTCCTAGCAGCGCACGGAATTCATCATCAACTAACGATTGACTACACGCCAGAGCAAAATGGAGTTGCGGAAAGGGCAAACCGCACTATTTGCGAAAAAGCTAGGAGCATGCTCCAAGATTCGGGTCTGCCTCAACGGTTCTGGGCGGAGGCTGTTCGTCATTCAGTATATCTGAAAAACAGATCGCCAACCGTTGCTGTAAGAAACATGACACCTGAGGAGAAATGGACGGGTAAAAAATGTGATTTGAGCATGTTGAGAGCTTTTGGGTGCAAAGCTTTTATGCACATACCCAATCAAAAGCGAACCAAATGGGATGCGAAGAGCATAGAGTTGGTTCACACTGGCGTTTGTAATAATTCTAAAGGTTACCGTCTCATAGAACCATCAACAGGGAAAATGTATAAAGGCAGAAATGTAATTTTTTTAGAAAATAGCAAATACACAGTCACAGTAAATCCAGAGGAAAATTTTGTAGAGTTTATGATTTTTCCTGAAATTGAAAATGAAGAAACTAGAAACACTGTGGAGTCTGTGCACGCGCCTCCAGAGAGAGTCCTTGGCAGTGGAGATCCAAATAGTAATGTGAATGTGGAAGTGATACATTTTGGATCAGAGAGTCCGAGACCTGAAGAGGAGGAACGTGAACCAGAAGCAGAAATTCATGAGCCAGAAGTTGCGGTGCATGAATCAGTAGTTGAAATACCGGAATCAGAAACTGAAATTTTTGAAGATTGTGACTCAGTTGATGATTCCGAAAATGAACAACGAGATAGAGAAAGGAGATATCCACTAAGGGAAAGACAGAAAAAAGAGTTTCCAGACTACATACTCTATCACGTTGAGACAGAAAGAGATCCGATGACAGTGCGTGAGGCACTATCAAGATCTGATAGTGACAAATGGAAACAAGCTATTAAGGAGGAGCTTGATGCACTAAAGAAAAGTAAGACGTGGATTCTCACGAAACCGCAAAGGGCATATAACATCGTTGACTCGAAGTGGCTCTTCAAAGTCAAAGAAGAGGCGGGGAATAGACGACGGTATAAAGCACGCCTTGTTGCAAGGGGATTTAGTCAAAGGCACGGAGTAGACTATGAAGAAACTTTCGCGCCTGTAGTGAGACATAGTTCCTTAAGAGCCCTTATTGCTCAAGCTGTGAGACAAGGACTCAAGATTGATCAGATGGACGTCAAGACAGCATTCTTAAATGGAGAACTACACGAGACTGTTTATATGAAACAACCTGAAGGCTTCGAAGAAAAAGGGAAAGAAGATCATGTTTGTTTATTGAGACGTTCATTGTATGGGCTGAAGCAAGCCCCAAGGGAATGGAACACAAAACTTAACAATGAGTTATTACAACTAGGATTCAAGAGATCAAAGAATGAACCCTGCGTGTATACAAGGTCCAAAGGGAACAGTGTGATCATATTAGCGGTATATGTCAATGACATGTTGATATTTTGGAATAATGCTGATGAACTACGCAAGGTCAAGCAGGATCTCATGTCAAAGTTTGAAATGAAAGACTTAGGCAAAGCTGAATTTATTTTAGGAATGCAGATAACTCAGAGTGAGTTAGGGATCAAAGTAGATCAAACAAAGTATGTCAACAAGGTTTTGAAGACTTTTGGAATGGAGGACTGCAAGCCAGCAGCGACGCCTGCAGTTACAGGTCTTAATCTTAATAAACCTGGACCGGAGCATACACCCGATCCTGACATACCGTATCAAAATGTGATTGGTTCTTTGATGTATCTATCTGTTTGCACACGACCAGATATAGCATATGTAGTTAATTATCTGAGTCAGTTTAACAGCAACTATAGTGATGAGCATTGGATTGCTGCGAAACGTGTATTAAGATACCTGAAAGGAACCAAAGATTTTGGATTGATGTTTAAGAGAGGAACATCAAAGGAAATACATTGCTATGCAGATGCAAGTCATGCCTCCTGCTATGATAAGAGGTCTTATTCAGGAGCAGTATTCTTGCATATGGGAGCTGCTGTCAGCTGGGAAAGCAAGAAGCAGAAGACCATTGCATTATCTACAGCTGAAGCTGAATATGTTGCAATGTCAGAAGCTGCAAGAGAGGCAATATTTTTGAAAAGGTTTGTGGCTGAAATAACTGGCCAAACTGAGTTGCCAATCAAGGTTTATAGTGACAGCCAGTCTGCTATTGCAATTGCGCACAATCCTGTGCACCATCAGCGTACGAAACATATAGCTGTACGTCACCATTTTGTGAGAGAGGCAGTTGAACATGGGCACATTGAGTTGGAGTATGTTCAGACAGAGCGTATGGTTGCTGACTCATTGACCAAACCATTGCTGAAAGGAAAGTTTGTGTGGTGTACGTTGAGTATGGGAGTTGTATGAAAGTTTGTATGAAGTTAAAATTGAGGAGGAGTGTTGAAGCAAGGACTTTTTGGTGTTACCTGTATTAATACTCTTTGCAATTTTACTTTATATATTTTGACATTGTGTCATATTGTGTTATATTGTGTTTTGTTATTTTTGCACTTCAAGTTTGGTTGTCAAGTAAAATACATGTTTTAGCAAACATTATTTTATTATTTAATTTACCTGTGTTCGAACACCGTACTCTGTATGATTCGATTGGGTTAACCTATAGGCATAACTAGGGTAACCCACATCAATTACCCACTTAAACTTAGACCCCCTTATTCCAAAACGAAGTCTAAAAATTAAACTACGTTTAAATGACATTTAAACCATGGACTTAGAAAAACGTTATTAGAAAACAAAGTTTACCGCTAAAACCAGGTTTTTCTGTCCTGTCAAAGTTAAACTGCCGAGCACCCTAGTTTAACTAACTTAGTACGAAGTTTCTAACCTCAAAAAATTAAATTCTGACGTTCACCTTTTCCTTGTTACTCCAATTCTCGCTCCTTTTTAGGGTACCATACCCAAAGGGTAAAAACGGGGCCCTCTTACTAAGACTTCGCTATCCGTCCGTCTTCTGTCCGTCACCAAGCTCTATCTCAAGAACCGTGATAGCTAGAGAGTTGAAATTTTCACAGATTTTAACAACATATTACGTAAACCTACTAAAAACATAAATAAGTAAATATTTTTAGTACGTACTTATGTTCAAAGAGGATATAATCACTACGTTTTCTTATGTTTTTGAGAAATTTAGGTTATTTTCATGTTTACAATTTTTTAGGTAGTATTTTTTTTTATACTTCTAAAGGGGCAGGCAAAAGGCTTAAAGGCTTAACTCGAGCCGCGTTCCGATATACGCTACATAAATTGATGTATTTAAATACAACAACGTAATCGCGAACATAGAATAACAAATACAAGTCACACTATTTCACAATAATTGAACACACAATTTATATTTTTATCACTTTAGTATTCGATTTCTTAAATAAGTTTTTAATATTTACTCACTTACCACCATTTTGTGAAAAGGAACGGTGTTTCGAACGCTGAACGAACAAAAGAATGGTTTGTTTCGAGTTTGCTATCTATTGTCTATGGTTGCGACTAAAACCATGGATCTTCTGGTCCTTGGTCTATTTACTTTTTGTAATAAGAATCAATTTTAAACCAAAACTAACACAAAAACCTAGATCTTTTAGTACAGGTTTAAACTATGGTTTTGCAGTTTTTTTGTAATAAGAGGGAGAGTATTTAACAACCTCCTTTAGACTTCCTCTAGGTTAATATAATTTTGCAAAATATTATTTTAACGTTTCGTTTAGTGTAAGCACACTATTTAATTCTAGGTGTTACGGAACGTTAATGTCATATGATCAATTTCAGTTTCTACCAACATTACGAAAATATCCTCCATCTTGGGACAGCTGATGTTTACTTGGGGTAAAATAATTTAGAATATTTTCTAAATAAAATCTCAAAATGGGTGCTTCTGTACTTCCTATTGCGATTTTCACCGTTCTGTGGGGTGTTGTGGGTATTGTATGCCCCTTCTTCGCTCCGAAAGGACCTAACAGGGGGTAAGTAAAGTTCATAAGGATCGAGTTCTATTTTCATGATTTTATCTCGTAATGACCCGATTATTTGGTACATTTCAGGATAATCCAGGTGATCTTGATGCTCACAGCAGCTACGTGCTGGCTATTGTAAGTATTTTTTACCATTTATGATCAAACAACTTGAAACAACGTTGTCTGACCTTAGCAATCTCGTGATTTTATGTGACTCATATTTATCTAAGAAGTCTCTAGCTGTTCTCCCGCGGCGATTACAATCGTTGAAAAGCTTACATGCTGGCTGTTTTCCGCAACTGTACTTCTTTAGTTCGGTCCTTTTTCGTGCGGTTCTACTTTACCGAGACTTTACCAAACTCCCATATCTATGATCAAACCTATAGTGCGAGCATCACTTCGAGGTTTCTCCTGATCCCGTGGAAATATCGAGATAAAAAGTAGCCTATGTTACACCCAATGAATCAATGTATCCTCATACCAAGTTTTATCAAAATAGGTCCAGTAGTTACGGAGCCTATTCAATTCAAACAATCAAATCTTGCCTCTTTATAATATTACTATACTTATTTAAGGAACCTTATAGTCTATATTAGTCAATATAATAGTTAACAATCACCTCAAACGATGGTACACCTGACGGCCTACTCTCGTTGCCCTATTAGCTGCTCTGCAGACGATCTCAACAGAGCAACAGATAATGCGGTTGCCGTGGCTAAGTTTTGGACGACTGTGACTAAAACATTTTGACGCCATTGACACAAAGAAGAAGAATATAATAGTTGTAGAATCAATTATCATCATCCGAGCGATTTTCCCGGTTGTATCCCTCTCGGGAGCCCGGGGTCCGCTTTCC
The DNA here is from genome assembly GCA_907269075.1 of Idaea aversata. NCBI lineage: Eukaryota > Metazoa > Arthropoda > Insecta > Lepidoptera > Geometridae > Idaea > Idaea aversata. Next base: position 3,662,083 of record OU026112.1, on the reverse strand, counting down.
TACTTTTACACCTCCGCTTCGCACGATCTTTGGCATCCTGGGTTGTAAGGCCATTTGCACGCATATCACCCTTAACGACGTCAAGCCAGCACTTCTTGCGTCTACCCAGTCTGCCACGGCCCGGCGGAGGCGCCATGGCAATACATTTGTTCCCCACGTAACTAGCCGGTTTTCGCAAGACGTGGCCTATATAGTTGTAGAATCAATGTATTATAATAAATATTTAAATACTGTATAATGTGTTTCAGCTGGCTGTGTGCATACATGGCACAAATGAACCCCCTCATCGGACCCAGACTTGACAACGAGACACTCATCTGGATCCAGCGCAATTGGGTAACTAGCTTTTTAAACTCACACGATTTGTATTCATAGTAATTATTTTCCCGAGTGTCGGTACTCGACCTACCCTCAGTTACTACCCCTATCAGCATGAGAGGACAACGCTCGCCGTCTCCTCGTGACCATGACTATTGTAACATAATAGAAACGTCGAGGTAAGAATATTAAAAATAAAAATACGCGATTAAGACCCGGGAAAATAATTACTATGATTACAAACTTACTTCATTACATAGTATACAACACTCTCTCTCTCTTCCCGCTGTCTGTCCCAATGCACAATGGATTTCGATGCGGGTTATTTAATAGATTGAGGGATTCAAGAGGAACTACCACGCATACAAAGTCGCGGGCAACAGCTAGTGATAGGTAAAAGATTTATTCAGCTAAAATAAATATAAATATTGCAGTACATTTTACACATCATCTAGCCCCAAGCTAAGTAACTAGACTTGTGTCTAGTTGGTACAATGGTCACCATGCCGGACTGCCAACACATGGTTGCGGGTTCGATTCCCGCCTCAGACAAGTATTTACGCTTAGATATTTGTCTTTGGCCTAGTTGTTTCTATGTATTATAAGTAAAATTTTATTTATACTTATTTACAAGAGAAATGTAAGTAAGTAGTATATCCGTTGTCTAGCACCCATAACACAAGTCTAATTACTTAGCTTGGGGCTAGATGGCAATGTGTGGAATGTCCTGCAATATTTATTTATTTATTTTTATTCAAATGTTCTTTTATAGGTGACATAAAAAAATAATAATAGAAGTATAATTATCAAAAAATATTGCCTAAAAATAGTAAACATGTAAACAACCTAAAATTCTTAAAACATACTCATAATATATATTTTTTTTCTGTGTTTGGTATTTTAGTTATAGCGGCAACAGACATACATAATCTGTGAAAATTTCAACTGTCTCATGAGATACACATACATAGTGACACACATACAGACGGATGGACAGCGAAGTCTTAGTAATAACGTAATCCTAAAACAGTCAAAGCTATATAAGTAGTAGATACACTAGATACATAAGAAACAGTCAAAGCTATATAAGTAGTAGATACACTAGATACATAAGAAACACTAGAACAAAAAGAAAGAATATAAGTAGTAGATACACTAGATACATAAGAAACAGTCAAAGCTATATAAGTAGTAGATACACTAGATACATAAGAAACAGTCAAAGCTATATAAGTAGTAGATACACTAGATACATAAGAAACAGTCAAAGCTATATAAGTAGTAGATACACTAGATACATAAGAAACAGTCAAAGCTATATAAGTAGTAGATACACTAGATACATAAGAAACAGTCAAAGCTATATAAGTAGTAGATACGCTAGATACATAAGAAACAGTCAAAGCTATATAAGTAGTAGATACGCTAGATACATAAGAAACAGTCAAAGCTATATAAGTAGTAGATACACTAGATACATAAGAAACAAACAGTAGAATACTTTATTCAGGCACTGGTCGCCTTCGTCTGTGAAAATAATCGATTGTTACTAATGCGTTTTGTTTTTCTCAAAAGTGCTGAGATGGAATTGTAGGTGAGATCTTTACCGACATTTTGGTGTAACTTTGAGCCAAAAATTCTCTATAGTTTTGAAGCTATCATACAATTAAGAATTAAAACTAGTCTAGCTTTGATATGACAAGGAATTTTCGTCTCAATTTATCCCAAAATATCGGTAAAGATCTCACCTACAATTCCATCTCAGCACTTTTGAGAAAAACAAAACATATTCGTAACAATCAACAATTTTCATCAACGAAGGCGACCGGTGCCGGTAGTAACCTGTGTAGCAAGGTCGTTGGCGTATGGGCCCACCTTAGTTAAGTAGAAAAACGTACAAACAACTTTTTTAATTCGTCTGAAAAGTAGGTTATAACCTTTTTAACAATAGAATAAAAATATTAAGTAAACCTCTTCGACGTATTCTATTAAGAGAATCGTGAGCTCTCGATACGCGGCGCGATTTTCAAATATGACCCATATCGTGCGATAGACAGAGTACGTAATTGCCTATATTTTGCTTTTCAAATAATGTTTCGGACCGTAACGTTTTTACCCTCTTTATCCTTCACAAAATGAAATAAATTTGGTCTCATTTAATTTACTGCATCTTATTCTAGGTTTATACGTTTTTCTTTTTTGGTGATTCAGTTTAGTCTATTAAAAAACAATAGAAACGCTCGATCAAAATACTAATTACTTTTATCTTAGGCAATATTTCTCTAAAGTAAAAACGGTTAAACCTATTTTTCCATTAGATCTAGAACATTTTCAAAAATTATCATTATCAAATTATTCGTTTATGGGGGGGGAAACGTTACCGCTTTTTGTATGGAAATTTACAGCTTCACAGTGGTCTTAAAGTCTATTATTAAATGTGTAAGTTCAATAAGATAACATTTACCCCAATGAACTCGGCTATTGTGTCGCACGGCACACATGAGTCTGCGCACGAGTGCGTGACGTCACAACCCTCCGTGATAGATTATAAAGTCATAATTAACTTGAAATTCCGCCACAACAGTTTATGGGGCGCATTAACTAATGTATTCTGTTTGTTTGTAATGAACGAATAGATTGTCTTTGATAAAACTTAGCATGAAAATACAGATTCGGGAGTTTCTGTTCTGTTCTTTCTTCTGTTTAAAACAGAAGAAAATACTTCGAAAAAAACTGGTTGCCTGTAAAGTCGGTATACGGGCGAAAGTTTTACGTGACAACAACTGTGCTCGAGTGGAAGGGACGCGTGCCTTTCACTTTTTATGTCTGTCTCTCTCGCTCTTAGGCGGGCTAACCATGCCCGCGTGCCTCTCACTCGCTCTCATTGTGAGCGCATAACGTCAGCGGAGCGTAACGCAGTTTCTTGAAGTGTCACCCGGCAAACCAATTTATAAAACGTTGTCACGTCAAAAGAGCGGTCCCCCGACGCGACAATATTTAATCACTACATAGTATAAAACAAAGTCGCTTTCTCTGTCCTTATTTCCCTTTGTACGCCAGTTTTAAAGATCTACTTTAAAACTACGCAACGGATTTTGATGCGGTTTTTTTAATAGATAGAGTGACTCAAGAGGAAGGTTTATATATATAAGTACTTAATATTATAAAGCTGAAGAGTTTGTTTGTTTGAACGCGCTAATCTCAGGAACTACTGGTTCGAATTGAAAAATTCTTTTTGTGTTGGATAGTCCATTTATCGAGGAAGGCTATAGGATACTTTTTATCCCGATATTCCCACGGGATCGGGAGTTACGCGGGTAAAACCGCGGGGCGCAGCTAGTGCATAATATAGCCGTGCGAAGCCGGAGCGGGTCGCTAGTAAAAAAAAATCACATGTATGTAACTTACTTACGTAGGGGTCATAATTTCGGGGTTATTTTTTTTCTTTTTGTAGGGTTTCACGTACTTATACCTTTTTGTTCTATTTGTGGCTTTTTTTTTTTTCATATTTTTTTTGCTTGTTTTAGGCTTTTTACGTTCATACTACGTTTATTATTTTGTGTCGGATGTTTTTTTTAAAATTTTAATTTAATTTTTGGTATTTGTTGTTATAGCGGCAACAGAAATATATAATCTGTGAAAATTTCAAATGTCTAGCGCACAAGACGGACGGACGGACAGTGAAGTCTTAGTAATAGGGTCCCGTTTTTAACCTTTGACATCGGACGTCCAGTGTTTTATTTTGCAGTGCGGGCAAAGCGACTCGAATCTTCGTAATTTTTAGTTTTATAAGTGTCATCAGCCGGGGTTTCATTTGTCCCCGTTTACCCGGACTACAAATGAAACCCGGAGGGTCCCCGGACGCCCTCTAAACAAGGACAAATCCGGGGAAACCCGGACGGATGGCAACCCTACCTAATAGTATCATCACTATAATAAATAATAATAATAATAATAAATATTGCAGGACATTCTACACATCGCCATCTAGCCCCAAGCTAAGTAACTAGACTTGTGTTATGGGTGCTAGACAACGGATATACTACTTATATACTTTTCTTTTGTAAATATATACTTATAATACATAGAAACAACCAGACCACAGACAAATATTTAAGCATAAATGCTTGTCTGAGGCGGGAATCGAACCCGCAACCCTGTTATTGGCAGTCCGGCATGGTGACCATTGTGCCAACTGGGTCGTCACTATCACTACATAGTATAAAACAAAGTCGCTTTCTCTGTACCTATATCCCTATGTATGCTTAAATCTTTAAAACTACGCAACGGATTTTGATGCGGTTTTTTTAATAGATAGAGTGATTCAAGAGGAAGGTTTGTATGTATAATACATGCTTAATATAGCCGTGCGAAGCCGGGGCGGGTCGCTAGTTATAGTATCTCACACGGTCTCCCATTCTAAGGTCCGTATTAATAAACCGAACTCAATATCGATTTCAATCTTGAGTTTGCTCTTGAGTTGTTGCGCTGATTAATAAACCTATCTTAAGACGCGATTAAAGAGCGACGTATCACTTGAGTAATACCGTATTAATAAATCAAACTCAGCTCTCAAGATATGTCTCAAGATGTAGTTTCGTGAACTCAAGTCTGATTGCGGGTCATACATGACATAAGTTAGCTGTTTCGTTAGTTTTGTAGTTCAGGAACATGGAGCTAGAACAAATTTGTCAGAAATCAATTATTATGATGATATTTTATGCTAATGACTTTTTGAACAAATCATTCGCATTTAAATAATTATTTAGTAGTAAAATCTTACATTTTGTAAAAAAATTCACATTAAAAACAAGTTGACAGCAAAATATGACGACACTACCTACCATAGGGTAAAAACATACCATTCAAGGTAAGAACAAAGCGTTACTGTCATTCAATGTCGCTCTCAAGATCAGTTTAAAATCTCAAGAGCGATATCAGCCTGGTTAAAACTCGAGTTTTATCTATTAATTAACGCCTAACTTAAGATAGTGACCGTGTACAGGATGGCCTGAAGCACTACTTTTAAGTGGACTGTATTACTATATTTACTTTTGCTTGCCACCTCTGTACATGTATGCTGTTACTGGGATTGAAGTGAGAGAATTCCTGGTACTTGTAGAGAACTTTATTACTTGAAGACTATTTCTATTTTACACTCGAACTGTTGAAACTATAATAATCGATGACAATTTTTGCCCTATTTATATTAGCCTACAGTGACCTAGTACAATGTTGTAGATCGAGGGAGCTGTCTATTGCGTCTAAACCAATAGGAAAGAAGAAGAGTGCCGAGTGTTGCCTTCCTTATCCTTTTTTTTAGGTGTAATTTTCCAAGGTTGGCTGTTAGAAGAGTTCTAACCTATTGCTTAGCTCCTCGTTTTTTGTAGGGGTAACTTTCTTACGGTACAAAGTCCACCAACGGTTTTACCTACATACCTATACCTGTTTCTATAGACTGTTTGTTTTGATAGGTATTTATCTATTACTATTGGTTTCCCGTTGGTTTTCTTTGTACCTATTAGTTTCCTATGTACCTATTATGTACCTATTGGTTTCCTATTGGTTTTTCTATGTGCCTATCATGTACCTATTGGTTTTCTATGTGTCTATTATTTACCTACCTATTGCCTATCTTTTATTATTTTTAAAGCGAAATTAACTTATATTATTTACATTGGTACTTAAAATCTATCTTAAAACTAGTCGTGCTGCACATCTCTCCCGCCGTGCGAGGTTGTCGCATCCTATTCCGGTGGTGCAGTCACGTTGCTCGAGGTTTCGGCGCTCTGGTTCGAAGTCTCGACGCTCTGGTTCGAAGTCTCGGCGCTCTCGACACGTAGAGAAATTATCTTCTTAACAGGCCGTCGAAGGATTCCCCCTTTGGTTTGGAGGTCGACGGTTCGTACGACGTCGTCTGGCCCCGGGAATGTTGCGACGACTTTCCCACGGACCCAGACGTTTCTTGGCAAGTTAGGATCGACGATCTGGACGAGGTCGCCGACTTTTACTGTTTGGCCGCGTCCATGGGGCTCCCGCCGGTTCTGGAGTTCAGGGAGGTACTCCTTGACCCAGCGAGCCCAAAACATGTCCGCGAGCCGTTGCGAAGCTCGCCATGCAGTTTTCCCTATCAAGTCGTCATCGCTAAACTGCCCTGGCACGGGCACCCTGGCTGGCCCATGAAGTAGAAAGTGGTTCGGCGTCAATGGTTCCGGGTCATTTGGGTCGACCGAAACGTGGGTGAGAGGCCTGCTGTTGACTGTGAACTCAACTTCGGCGAGGAAGGTGGTGAGTACTTCCTCTGAAGGCTTTCGGTCGGTGAGCACGGCGTTCAGGCTACTCTTCACGGAGCGAACGAGACGCTCCCAGGCGCCTCCCATGAATGGTGCTCCAGCTGGTATGAAGCGCCAGTTGATGTGTCGTTTGTGGGCTTCGTCTTCGACGGCTTCCATCAGTTCTTTGTTAGCTCGGTGAAAATTGGTCCCGTTGTCAGACCAAATCTCGGTGGGGCAGCCTCTTCTCGCGATCATTCGGCGGAGAGCCATGATTGCGGACTCTGCGTTCAGGGATGCTGCCACCTCGAGGTGCACGGCGCGGCTAGTGAGACACGTGAAAAGCGCCACGTATCTTTTTTGCAGGGTTCGTCCCACGGTCACCGTCAGTGGGCCAAAGTAGTCGACGCCAGTATAGGTGAATGGCCGCTGGTGGTGCGCAAGTCTGCAACCCGGGAGGTCTCCCGTGGGCGGCTCCGATGGCTTCTCTTTTCTGACTCGACACTTGTAGCATCGATGAACTATGTAGCGAGTGACGGGGCGAACGCGAAGTATCCAATACTGGTGACGACACTCGTTGATGGTGGTCTCTACGCCGGCGTGGTGAAGCTGTCGATGTACGAAGTCTATGTAGAGCTTCACTGTGCTATGGTTGCCGTCTATGACCGAAGGCCTCTTCTGTTCTTCTGTAATATTTTTGGCGGCTTCTATTCGAGACTTTAGGACTATGACGCCATTTCGAAACTCTATAGATAGTCTTTGAAGACGGCTTTTTGACGATACCGTTCTATCTTTCGACAAGTCTTCTATTTCTTCGTAAAATGACTCTTGCTGGCTTGACCTCATAAGCAAGTTTTCCGCTTTTGTAAGAAGTTCCGCATTGAGAGGCAGGAATCTTCTATTTTCTATTTTGACTGAAGCGGGTCTTCTATTTGTCGACTTCTGTTTTGCATGACGTGTCCAGGCCGGATCACCCTCTTTGTTCTTTTTCGTTCTTCTGTAGTTGACCTTTTCTGTCTTTCTTTTCAGGAGTTGTATGAATTGTAGGACTCTGGCCGTGGCACGAATTAGTCTTTCCCATTTGGAAAAGCGTTCTGTTTGCGGGAGGGCCTCAGCGAGCGACGATTTTGTAGGTGCTGTGATGTGTGTCGTTCGCTCCTCACCAGTTTCTTTTGTCTGTTCTATTGGTTGTGCTGGCCAGTCGTCTTCGGCGGAGTGCAGAAACCCAGGACCCCGATACCACCGTTCTAATGATGTGGGTACGTCTCTAGTGGCGTCGTCTGCGACGTTGAGTTTTGTCGGCAGCCATCGCCATTCTTTGGTTGACGTACATTCTTCTATGGCCGCAATTCTGTGCGCGACGTAAGGCTTGTAGGATCGAGCGCCTGTTTTTATCCAGGTGAGTGTTGTTCTGCTGTCCGTCCAGAACGTTTTCGAGCCCGGTTTCCTGTCATGCTCTTCAATGGCCGTTTCGGCGAGGCGTGTGCCCATGACGGCGGCTTGCAATTCTAGTCTCGGTATCGACGTCAATTTTAGTGGCGCGACTTTTGCTTTCGCCACAACTAGTGAGACGGTGATGTCTCCGTTTGGGCACTTCGCTCTCCAGTATACGGCCGCTGCGTAGGCCAACTCACTCGCGTCGGTGAAGACGTGAAGTTGGAGCTCGTCGGCGTCGCTATAGCCCAGGTACCGGCGTGGTAGAGTGACGTGTCGCAGGTTACGCAGATGTTCTATCCAAGACTTCCATTGAAGCGCCAAGTCGTCGTCAATGATGCTATCCCATTCGGTTCCGCGACGCCATACTTCTTGTAGAATTTGTTTCGCTCGAATGGTGACTGGGGCGGCGAATCCGAGTGGATCGAAGAGAGACATGACGATTTTGAGAGCCTCCCTTTTCGTCGGTTTATTGCCTTCTAGAATTGATGCTGGCAATCGTGCAAGGTCCAGATTGAAGGTGATTTCGTCTGTCGTTGGTTTCCAGATGAGTCCCAGTACGCGCTCTGTTTTATCGCTGTATAATTGAGTAGCGCTTTCTTCACTATTTTCACCCAACGCTGTGAGTAGTTGAGGTGAGTTGGAGACCCATTGTTTGAGCTCGAAGCCGGCCTGTTCGTGGATGTTGCGGACTTCTCGAGTGACGCGTTCTGCGTCTTCTATATTGGTGAAGCTGTCGAGGTAATCGTCGACGTAGTGCTTCTTCACTATGGCCACTGCTGCTTCAGGGTGTCTGTCTTCGTACTGTTTGGCGTTGACATCTTTTACATAGATGGCCGTGGACGGGGAACTTGCTGCACCGAAGATGAGCGACGTCATTCTATACTCGTTCGGTGGTTTGTCGTCGCGTCGATCTCCGCGCCACAAGTAGCGGAGTGCGTCTCTGTCTTCTTCTCTCAATTTCACTTGCATGAACATTTCCGCTATGTCCGCTGTCACGGCGACTTTGTGTTGTCGAAATCGCATAATGACGCCAGGCAATGATTGAAGCAGGTCAGGTCCTTTGAGAAGCATATCATTGAGCGATACGCCTCTAGTCTTTGCAGCGGCGTCGTGGACCACACGGAGTTTCTCTGGCTTCATTGGGTTTACTACTCCGAAGTGTGGTAGGTACCACGTTCTATTTTCTGTCTTCTGTGCAGGTGCCGGTTCCGCGTAACCCTTGGAGATGAGAGCGTTCATCTGTTGACTATACTTCTCCTTCAGTTGTGGATTGCGGTCTAACTTTTTTTCGATGCCGGCGAGTCGACGCAGCGAGCTTTCGTAGTTGTCCGGGAATTGGACATTCTCTGTTTTCCAAAGCAGACTTGTTTGATATCTGCCCGTGGATTCTATTTTTACTGTATTCTTCTTTAGGATTTCTAAGGCTCGCTGTTCGGGATCTGTTTGAGGCTTCTTCGGTGTGATGCAGAGGGCGTCCATGTTGAAGTATTCTTTTAACTGTTCATCTATGCTGTCTTCAACTGGATGTTCTGTGAGGTGATTGACGAAGTTGACACTTCTCCCCATACTGCGCGATTGGCTTCCATGAAGGACCCAACCGAGTGGCGTAAGGGAAGCCACTGGTTGGTCCCGAGGACCCTTTCTTACTGTCGTGGTGAGTAGAAGATGCCAATTGTCTTGCCCTATTAGCATACGAGGCTTCACTGTTCTGTAGGAGAGAAGATGCTTGATATCTTGAAGATGTTTGCACTTCTCTAGCTGTTCTATGGGTACCGCTTGCGATGAGACTTGAAGATTCTTTACTGTTCTCGCTGTTATATTCTGTAGACTGTTGTTGGAACCTTCCAACGTGAGCTTGACTCTTCTCGATTTGTTTTCTGTTGTCTTCAAGTCGTTGATAGCTTCGATGTGTAGCGGATCTATGGGCCCGGTCGCGCCGATTTCTGTTGCTATTGTCTCATCGACCAGGGTAACTGTAGAGCCATCGTCCATTAATGCGTAGGTGTCTGTGGCTCCCGCCGGTCCAGAGACGCGGACCGGTACTATTTTCAAGAACGACTGTGTCCTTGAAGCTGTCCAAGCCGAGTTGATGGCCTCTGCTGGTTTCTGTTCTGTCGATTTTCTTACGAAGTGGAGTAGCTTGTGGTGGAAGTAAATGCATCCGTCGACACCACAAGCCTTCTTCTTGCAGCTATGGTTTCTGCTTCTATAGTGTAGGCAACGAAAGCAGAGTTTCTTTTCTTTGGCTATATCCCAACGTGCGCTTTGTTCTGTGTTTTTGAATTTATCGCACTCGTAGACGTTGTGCCCAGGCTTGTTGCATACGTTGCATCTTCTATCTTCTGTAACTGTGTTGATGCGTTGTGGGCGTCGTGGAGCGCTATCATATTGCGTTGAAACTTGCTCTGGTGCAGCGTAGCGTGCGCAGATGTCGGCTTCTTTTCTCAAGAACATTTCAAACTTGATGAGATCTGGTTCTTCTATGGGTCGAGTGGCAGAGAAGTCGAAGTAGCGGAAGCGTAGCGTCGGTGTTAATTTATCTAGCAACTGTTTGGCTACCTCAGGGTTGTAGAGGTAGTAGATGCAGTTGAGTGTCTTCAGAGTTGCGACCGCGTTGGTTATTTTGCTGGCGAATATGCAGATATCCCTTGGAGACTCGTTGAGGCGTGGTAAAGCTCGAAGACTGTCTATTTCTGCGATGGCGATTGAGTCTGCTCGACCGAAGCGAATGGTCAGTGAGTTGATGACCTCTATTGGATTGCTATTGGTGATGAGTAGACCGTTCACTGCTTCTTTGGCTTTTCCCTTGAGGCTTCTACGTAGTCTGGACATGTTTTCGCTGATACTGTAGTTCTTTGCCGTCTCGTTGTAGGTTGCTATGAACGCAAGCCAGTCTTGATGATTTCCATTGAAGATTGGTAGCTCGCTGTACTTCGGTTGTTGAGTTGCCTTGACTGCTGTTGTGATTGCGTTGGCGAGTGATCGAATGTCTGAAGTTTCTGTTGGTTCTTGATGTTGTTGCCAAGGTATTGCCGCTTGTGGCACTATTTGCTGATGAGGCATCTCGATTGCTCTCTGTTGAGGAGTTGTGTTCTGTGATGGCGGAACTATCATTGGCCATTGCTGTTGTTCCCCTTGCTGTTGAGGTGGTACTACTATTTCTCGAGGCTGTGACTTCTCTGGTTGTTGTTGAAGATGTTGCTGCTGTAGAATATGTTGTTGCCGCCACTGTTCTGGTTGGGGTTGCCGCTGTTCTGATTGAAGTTGCCGCTGTTCTGTTTGTGATTGTTGTTGCGGTTCTTCAGTTAGTCGCGGTGGATTGTTGGTTTGCTGTTGCGACTGGCACAGATGAGGTTGTGAGTCCCACCAGTATTCAACCCGCTTGTCGACGTTGACGGCAGTATTGGCTTCTGATTCTATGTCTTCTTCTTCGTTGTCACTTTCTGTTGAAATTCTAGCTAGCCTTGCTGTAGCTAGTTCCAGCTGCAGTCTCAGAACTTCCTCTCTTGCTTTTGCGATTCTATACTGTTTCTTGCTCCCATGTGAGGAGGGAGGTGGAGGTGGCCGCTTGAATGCGCTTCTGCCTATTTCTTTCGTAGCTGTTGCTGTAGCTGTAGCGTTCGTAGCAGTGGTTGCTACGACCGTAGCTGTAGGTGCTACGACCGTAGCTGTAGGTGCTACGACTGTTGCTGTAGTAGGACCCGTTGCTATTGCTGTCTGGTTGGCCGCGGCCGGCGGCGCCGTGGGCACGGCGGTCGGCGCTGCTGAAGCCATTGAGGGGCGCCCGGTGCTCGCAGAGCCCGAGCCTGAGGCCCCCGACTCTGTTTCTGTTGTTGTTTCTGTTTCCTCAGTGTACGCTGAGGAGGACTCAGCGGGTTCCGCTGAGTGGTTTGTGGGAGTCCTATTCCCAGCCGAGCGCGTTACTACCATTTTTCGAGTTCACTATTAAAGTTCAAGTTCAATTTTTAAATTTACTTTTAACACTTTTTATTTTTAACACTTTTTTATTTTTAACACTTTTGTTCACTACTGTACTGTCTATTTCACTATAATTCCCTTCACTATTTATCCGGCTCTCGAAGGACCACGATGTACAGGATGGCCTGAAGCACTACTTTTAAGTGGACTGTATTACTATATTTACTTTTAATAATAATATAATAAATCATTTATTTCAGAAAAAAGAACATTTACATATTATTTTCCATATTAAGTAGGTACATATAATAAATTAAATTAAAAATTAGATTTATTTATAAGACTAAAATCAAACTAAAATACATAGGCGGGGTCAGTCTACTTGGCAGTGGAAAGCGATGTAGCATGCATTATCCTCCAGTGCCCAACAAATGGCCCGTCCACCCGCTCTGAGACCGTCGCTATGAGCTATATTACTTTTGCTTGCCACCTCTGTACATGTATGCTGTTACTGGGATTGAAGTGAGAGAATTCCTGGTACTTGTAGAGAACTTTATTACTTGAAGACTATTTCTATTTTACACTCGAACTGTTGAAACTATAATAATCGATGACAATTTTTGCCCTATTTATATTAGCCTACAGTGACCTAGTACAATGTTGTAGATCGAGGGAGCTGTCTATTGCGTCTAAACCAATAGGAAAGAAGAAGAGTGCCGAGTGTTGCCTTCCTTATCCTTTTTTTTAGGTGTAATTTTCCAAGGTTGGCTGTTAGAAGAGTTCTAACCTATTGCTTAGCTCCTCGTTTTTTGTAGGGGTAACTTTCTTACGGTACAAAGTCCACCAACGGTTTTACCTACATACCTATACCTGTTTCTATAGACTGTTTGTTTTGATAGGTATTTATCTATTACTATTGGTTTCCCGTTGGTTTTCTTTGTACCTATTAGTTTCCTATGTACCTATTATGTACCTATTGGTTTCCTATTGGTTTTTCTATGTGCCTATCATGTACCTATTGGTTTTCTATGTGTCTATTATTTACCTACCTATTGCCTATCTTTTATTATTTTTAAAGCGAAATTAACTTATATTATTTACATTGGTACTTAAAATCTATCTTAAAACTAGTCGTGCTGCACAGACCGCATCTCAAGACTCACTCGATTGATACGCACTCAAGATCGATATTGAGAGCGATTTATTAATACGGGCCTAAGTCTCATATTCTCCGCAGTATCAACGCGATTAACGCTCTCCTGGATGCAAGTGCTGAAACTGATCTGTTTGCGGACGAATGGAGATTGATAAATTGTCAGTGTGTTTGGATTTTTGCGAGAGAAATGTATGAATGATTTGTCCTAATTAGTCAATTGCTGTATAATTGGTTTTATAATTCTGACGAGATCAATATTGCGCGAGAATCGTAAACAATCACGTCTGGGGGGTGTCCCGTAGTGGCACCAACTACAGACGAAATTCTTTTTGAAGTTATACTTCTTTAGGCGCGTTATGAAAAAATGATGAGAGTGAAATTTTACAAAAGCGTCACACAAAATTCTCACGTCACACAAAATTCTCACGTCACACAAAATTCTCACGGGAGAAGTTGTTTAAATCTAAATTGAACTTTATTGATTGTGTTGACAATCCTTTTCCAGTCCAGAGTTTTTTGTCGGACGAGTTTTTTGTCGGACGAGTTTTTTGTCGGACGAGTTTTTTGCCGGACGAGTTTTTTGCCGGACGAGTTTTTTGTCGGACGAGTTTTTTGTCGGACGAGTCTTTTGTCGGACGAGTTTTTTGTCGGACGAGTTTTTTGTCGGACGAGTTTTTTGCCGGACGAGTTTTTTCGGACGAGTTTTTTGCCGGACGAGTTTTTTTTTTTTTTTTTTTTTTTTTTTTTTTTTTTTTTTTTTTTTTTTTAATAATGCCAAAGAAGTATAACTTCTCACGCGCGTACATAAGTACACGCACCCATTTTTTTTTGTTAGAACAGCAAACAATTTTAACAGCCTTGTTGGCTTTCCTGAATTTGATCTGTTCAACACTTCTTCTTACACAATCAAAAATACTCTGACAAATCAGTGGTTGAATGCGGAACTTTTAGCCTAAAGTTATATTTTCTTTTTTCTTTTCACATTGTTATCACTTATTTTTATTCTCTTCCTTAGTCTTCATTATGTGTAGTGTAAAATCAAGCGTCTAGCAAGCCATTTGCGGAGACATTTAAATGGTATTTAGTTTTAAGTTTAGCTTTATAGTCTAGTAAAGTGAAACTGTTTGTCTTCCTTAATAAACAAAAAATAAAATAATCGTGTTAATTGACTTTAAATAAATAAATAGTATAGGTACTTAAAAGGCCATCAAACAGTAAAGAGTCATTAGAATTAGTAGTTAGATCTATAAAGGTGCAAAGTTCTAATAATAATGTGACCGTGGTTCCCGGGCACACACGGGCGGCGCGTGCGCATTGTACGGACGACTTTTATCTATATTTAGCGAGATCAAGGCCGAACAAGGACGATATATTTGTATAACTAGCTGTGCCCCGCGTTTTCACGCGCGTAAGTCACTTTTACTAAGAATGTCCAGTAATGTGCGGAGCGAAGGTTTAAGTGACATAAATATAATAAATAAATATTGCAGGACATTCCACACATCGCCATCTAGCCCCAAGCTAAGTAACTAGACTTGTGTTATGGGTGCTAGACAACGGATATACTATACTTATATACTTTTCTTTTGTAAATATATACTTATAATACATAGAAACAACCAGACTACAGACAAATATCTAAGCATAAATACATGTCTGAGGCGGGAATCGAACCCGCAACCCTGTGCTTGGCAGTCCGGCATGGTGACCATGTGCCAACTGGGTCGTCTGAAAGACTTGACTTCCAGGTAATAACTGTTTTAATGTGAGATTAATATGCCCTTAAATACTACTTAAGGCTGCTCATGCTGCCAAACGCAACGCGCCAGAAATATCTGTCACTTACAACTAGTATTGTTGATTGTAACGAATGTGTTTTGTTTTTCTCAAAAGTGCTGAGATGGAATTGTAGGTGAGATCTTTACCGATATTTTGGAGTAATTTTGAGGCGAAAATTCTTTGTCGTGTCAATGCTAGACTAGTTTTAATTCTTAATTTTAGGATAGCTTCAAAACTATATGAAATGTTTGGCTCAAAATCACACCAAAATGTCGATAAAAATCTCACCTACAATTCCATCTCAGCACTTTTGAGAAAAACAAAACACATTCGTAACAATCAACAATGTTCACTAACGAAGGCGACCGATGCCAGTAGTAACTATTTAGTAGGCTGTGTACCAAGGTCGTTGGCGTATGGAGCCCCCTTAATGCTAGTAGATAATGACGTAGTTTGTACCTTATTTACAATTAATAAATGTTACTTATATCGTTGCGGTGCCATATTTGGTCTATTTTATCACTACATAGTCTATAATATAAAAATGAATCGCAAAATGTGTTGGTAAGCGCATAACTCAACAACGCCTGGACCAATTTCGCTAATTCTTTTTTTGTTGGGTTTGTTATTGTATGGAGAAGGTTCTTATGGAAGAAAAAATTAAGAAAGTTGCGTAGAAAATTACTACGCAGGTGAAACCGCGGGGCGCAGCTAGTATAAAATAAAGTCACTTTTCGCCGTCCCTATGTCCCTTTGTATGCTTTGATCTTTAAAACTACGCAACGGATTTTGATGCGGTTTTTTTAAATAGATAGAGTGATTAACGAGGATGGTTTTTAGATATAATACATGCATAATACAGCCGTGCGAAGCCGGGGCGGGTCGCTAGTTAACTTACAAAATTGATAAGAATTAATTAATATGGTTATCTAGGAATGGATCATATTACTGAAATACAATATTTATTTCTTTACCTTAAATATAAGTATTCTATCATCGTGGGTGGTATTGTAGGTACTACATAGTAACTATTGCTTAAACTATGATGGCGTCGTCAGACAGTCCGTCTGTCTGTCTGTATATCAGCAGGCTGTATAGCTAGCTACACAGTTGAAATTTTCAGAGATTATGTATTTCTGTTGCCGCTATAACAAATAACAGAATACAATGATACGGAACCCTTCGTGTGTGAGTTTGACTGTAGAAAGTGTGTGAACACTGAGAAGAGATTAATTATTTGTTTATATTTATGGTAACACTTTGTTTTTTTTTTGTTACAGGGCAACCCGATCAACACGACTAAAGTTTAAATGGACCTTAGTGTAAGACCAACCTTCTTAGCACCTATAACTATTTAAGATTTAATGTTGTCTTATTTAAAAAATATAATTGTTAAAGTATTTAAAAAAAAACTGGTAACCCTTACTGTATAATTGCAATCAATTTTTTCGGAAATGCCACAGAGTGTTGATTTTAGTTAAAAACAATTAAGAAAAAAATATGAAATAACTTTATAGAATTTCTCTCGAGGGATGCAACTGTGGTTTAGTCCTTTTATGCTAATCAGAATAAGTATTTTAAAAAGTATAAGTAATTTGAAGTTAAAAAGTTATTGAATAAATCATTCCATAAATATTTTATATTTAATCTGTGGAAGCTTGTTGTAATGTAGATATAATTTTAATTCAAATAAAATATTGTAAAATCAATAAATTATTTTTTCATTTTTTTGTAATGGTTCTGAAATTACTCCATCGATTTAGATGAAACTTGGCATGAAGATACATTGATTCATTGACAGTAACATAGGCTACTTTTTATCCCAATATTCCCACGGGATCTGAGTGTTATATTAGTAAAACAGCGGGACTCATCTAGTCTATCACTACATAGTATAAAATAAAGTCACTATTCGCCGTCCCTATGTCCCTATTTCCCTTTGTATGCTTAGATTTTAAAACTATGCAACGGATTTTGATGCGGTTTTTTTAATAGATAGAGTGATTCAAGAGGAAGGTTTATATGTATAATACATGCATAATATAGCCGTGCGAAGCCGGGGCGGGTCGCTAGTACTTAATAAAAGAGAAAATATTTGATTGTTGGTTTGCATTGAATAGGCTCCGAAACTCCTGGACCAATTTTGATAAAACTTGGTATGAGGATGCATTGATTCATTGACAGTAACATAGGGTACTTTTTATCCCGATATTCCCACGGGATCAGGAGTTACGCGGGTGAAACCGCGGAGCGTTGCTAGTACTGTTTTAGAGAGAAAGTATCTTTTTTTAGATAGATAGATAGATTTCTGATAGATAAATTACTGGATTTATTTTGATGAAACTTGGTATGAGGATACATTGATTCATTGTCACATATGCTACTTTTTATCCCGATATTCCCACGGGATCGGGATTTATGTTGCTGAAATCGCAGGGCGCTGAAAGACGTATACAGATAACGGTTCAAAGGTATATATTTTAACTAGCGACCCGCCCCGGCTTCACACGGCTGTATTATGCTTGTGTTATATCTATAAACCTTCCTCTTGAATCACTCTATCTATTAAAAAAAACCGCATCGAAATCCGTTGCGTAGTTTTAAAGATTTAAGCATACATAGGGATATAGGGACATAGAAAGCGACTTTGTTTTATACTATGTAGTGATTACGTATGTAGGTAGTTATGCCTAGGTACCTACTTGGTTATTATTTATTTTTATTTAACGACTAGCTGCCCTCCGCGGTTTCACCCGCGTAACTCCCGATCCCGTGGGAATATCGGGATGTAAGCTATCCTATCTCTCAAGTTGGATCGAACTGCACATGGTGTGCGAATTTTATTATAATCGGTTAAGTGGTTTAGGAGTCCATTGAGGACAAACATAATCGTAATCGTAATATTTTAATTTCGCCATAACTTCAAAACCAAACGTCCAATTTTAATCATTCAAAGACCAAATATTATCTCCATAAACTGTTCTTAATGATGAAATCATTTATTTTGATAAGGATTAATAGCATGAGTAAAATAAACGCGTTTAAATGTAGTCCAAAAAAAATTCAAGATTTTTAAATAAAAAAATGGTTGCTGTGCCTCACTCGACATAGATGGGTATAGTGTGTCGCGGACTTTTTGTAGATATTTATAAGATCTACAATTAATTCGAACATTTTATGGTTCTATCTTTTATAGTTTAGGCAGCGTACGCAAAATAAGTAACTTTTCTGGTTGATTTTTTACACCTTGTGTCCGAAAAACCCAAATATCTTACGGAACCCTATTTTTTTCCAAAATAAAATATAGCCTATGTTACTCGTGGATAATGTAGCTTTCGAATGGTGAAAGAATTTTTAAAATCGGTCCAGTAGTTTTTGAGCCTATTCAGTACAAACAAACAAACATACAAACAAAGTTTTCCTCTTTATAATATTAGTGTAGATTAATAATCAATTAAATTAATTACATTTTGAATAAACAAATGTCAGTAACAAAACGAAAACGACTGAAGGAAGTCAACAATACAGTGCTTCATTTGATGGATACGTCAGGGCGCCGCCATCTTGACTACTGTTTTGTGTCTTTAAATAGGAATAAAATGACGGAACGTGGTTCAGTCTGTCGCAGTAGCTTCATGATGTCCGAACCTTTTTATGGTCGTACCATTTATTTGAGTTAATTAGTTTAATACCGTTCAGTGAGTGGATTAAGCGTTGTGGTAAAATAATGCCGATGGGTATGTAATTTATATGATTAAAATATGTTCTGATGATAAGTGCCTTTATATTTACGTAACCTTACACTCAGATTTGCTTAAAATAGCTGGTCCTTTATATCAGAAGTGGGATGACATAGTGAAAATCGAACTTTCACGTGGCACCTTTCGGTCTTGCTGACAATAAGTGTTTTTTGGTTTTAATATAAATATTAAAAAAAAAGGAGCGTGTATAATATTGTGAATTATTGTGTTAAATATGAAATATTGTTTAAATAAATATAAAAACGCAAATCTATTGAAATTTGTGGGTAAGACAATAATAAAAATAACGGGTAAATAGCCTAAATATTTTATTGTGATAAAAAATTACAGTGTAAAACAGTGATAAATACAGAGGTTCCATAAAATATTATTTTGAATTGAATTACCGAAGAGGGGGTCATATTACTCCTTCTTCATCTGTTTATTTGAAGATGCTTTTAGTAATTTTGCAGATTGAATAGCGAGTGAATGTAGATGACTTGTAGATGGTGACACAGGTAAAAAACCGTGAAAACAGCACGGGGACAACACGTGTTTAGCAGAAAACACATTTCGTAAGCATTTTGTATAAAATGATGAGCTGTAAAGATTGTATAATTAATGTGTTCATTTTTGTTATAATACAGTTGAACTATGGACAGGCGCAAATGATGGGCGCAAATGCTGGGCTCAAAATGAAGCGTGAAAACAGCACGAGGATGTAGTAAAATGACCATGGTGGAAAATGGTGAGCTGTATCGTTTATAATTTGTATAATGAGCTGAATACTTTCGTAAAAAAGTATAATTACAAAAATATCGCTAGGTTTGAGAAATTTAGAGCCAGGAGTGGCCGAGGCAGTCAATAAAGTTCTGAAATATCTTATCAAAATTGGTGATGCAAGTAGATTAAATCCAGATTTTTACATGGCTGGCTGAAATATTATTTCTTATGAAAAGTTTTGAATTAGTAATAGTCGCTAGTATGGATATAACAAAGAAATATGCCATATAATTAGCGATGCAAATGGATTAAATTCAGATTTTTTAAACCTGTATCGTTTATAATTTGTATAATGAGCTGAATATTTCTGTTGTAAAGTATAATTACAATTAAGGCTAGATTAAAAAAAGTTAAGAGCCAGGAGAGGCCTATGAAGTCAATTAAGTTCTGAAATATATTTTTATCAAAATTGGTGATGCAAGTAGATTAAATCTAGACTTTTACATGGTTGTCTGAAATATTGTTTCTGAAAAGTTTTGAATTAGTAATGGTCGCTAGTATGGATATAACAAAGAAATATGCCAT
The DNA here is from genome assembly GCA_907269075.1 of Idaea aversata. NCBI lineage: Eukaryota > Metazoa > Arthropoda > Insecta > Lepidoptera > Geometridae > Idaea > Idaea aversata. The sequence continues at coordinate 3,642,155 of OU026112.1, read as the reverse complement.
ATAATTAGCGATGCAAATGGATTAAATTCAGATTTTTTAAAGCTGTATCGTTTATAATTTGTATAATGAGCTGAATATTTCTGTTGTAAAGTATAATTACAATTAAGGCTAGATTAAAAAAAAGTTAAGAGCCAGGAGAGGCCTATGAAGTCAATTAAGTTCTGAAATATTTTATCAAAATTGGTGATGCAAGTAGATTAAATCTAGACTTTTACATGGTTGTCTGAAATGTTGTTTTTTATGAAAGTTTTGAATTAGTAATGGTCGCTAGTATGGATATACCAAGGAAATATGCCATATTATAATTAGCGATGGAAATGGATTAAATTCAGATGGAAATGGATTAAATTCAGATGGAAATGGATTAAATTCAGATGGAAATGGATTAAATTCAGATGTTGCATAGAAATATTTTAGTTTTTGAACAGTTTTGGTCAGAGTAGATTTTAGATGTTGCATAGAAATATTTTAGTTTTTGAACAGTTTTGGTCAGAGTAGATAATTGCCGCAAAAAGTGGATTCATGGGTAGATTCATATTTTTGACCAATTAGTCGAGAGTGTGAATTTGCAGATGAATTTATTTTAGTAAAGGTGTACATGCTATAAGATGTTGTGAAATAAACTCGATACGCTGTGAACGCAAGTCATTCTTAAACCGATAATATAAATCATTCAGATATGGGTGTCTCTCTCTCACAAGTGAAGCGAAATGTTCTTTGTGAGATGTGTAGCGAGAAATCTAGATTGAAGAGATCTGTAAATGTAAAAAAGAAATGGCGTTGCAATATGGGTTCTAATGGCAGGAAAAAGAAATAAAACTCAAATTAGAGATTCCCATGCAGTTGCAGTCACTTCAAACATTTTTCCAACAGAAGTAGAGTGACAGAATTGTGTATAGTAACAGATATCCATGGTGAACACTGGTACTTTAAATACATGGCGATACACAACTAAGCTGATATTGAACATCACTTGGTTTAAGCCATTTGGTTGAGTTGGTTGGCCGGCGATGGGATAGCTAGCTCTTCCAAGATTCTGTCCCTTTTGCTCTGGTGTGTGGATGTGGAAGTATTGCGAACTGTAGATGTCTTTTGGTCGAGTTAGTTGGCCGGCGATGGGATAGCTAGCTCTTCCAAGATTCTGTTCTTTTTGTTCTGGTGTATGAATGTAGAAGTATTGCAATCATTTGATGTCTTTTGGTTGGGTTGGTTGGCCGGCGATGGAATAGCCAACTCCTCCAAAATTCTGTTTGCTCTTCTATATCAAAACGATCAAAAGTTGTAGAATCTGACTTTATTGTGTTGTTCTCAGTTTCCGCATTCGACTACAAGGGTGTTCGAGGGCGAACACGATCGCAGGACGGCCGTGTCAGTAACAAAACGAAAACGACTGAAGGAAGTCAACAATACAGTGCTTCATTTGATGGATACGTCAGGGCGCCGCCATCTTGACTACTGTTTTGTGTCTTTAAATAGGAATAAAATGACGGAACGTGGTTCAGTCTGTCGCAGTAGCTTCATGATGTCCGAACCTTTTTATGGTCGTACCATTTATTTGAGTTAATTAGTTTAATACCGTTCAGTGAGTGGATTAAGCGTTGTGGTAAAATAATGCCGATGGGTATGTAATTTATATGATTAAAATATGTTCTGATGATAAGTGCCTTTATATTTACGTAACCTTACACTCAGATTTGCTTAAAATAGCTGGTCCTTTATACAAATTATTATGGATTGCGTTAATTATGCGGCCTTGGACAGATGACGCTCTGCGTTGCAATTAGAAATTCACACAACCATTTATTTTTCTTTTTTCCTTTTCAAAGAAGGCAAAGGGGAGTGTACCAGGTCTCCTTTTTATCTATCTACTAATATTATAAATATGAAAGTTTGTGCGTGTGTGTGTAGGTATGTTTGTTACTCCTTCACGTAAAATGTACTGGACTGATTGCGATGAAACTCGGTATCTAGATAGCTGGAGACCTGGATTGGACATATAGCAAGCATTTAGCCTACTTTGTATCCTGATATTCCCACAGGATCGGGACTTTTGCGGGAGAAACCGCAGGGTGCAGCTAGTAACATTATTAAACAAAAATTCTAATTAGCCCTAGCTGCATTCCATTCAATAGTTAAATATCTGTCGACAATTGGCAAGGTTCGTATCACAAGGAAGTCCTATCGATCCGAGCAACTAGCCAACACCTACCATTAGTGTTGCCAAATCATGTTTGTGAAAAATCGGGACATGTGATTAAAATAAGCGGAACAACCAGGCAAACTGATATGCGGCACCGATTCATGGAAATAGCAGATGTCCGCATTAAGAGTTTTGTTTCCTCATTCGTACCACAAGGGAATGGAACCAGTTGCCTGCATCTGTGTTTCCTGACGTGTACAATTTGGGGGGTCTTCAAGTCGCGAGTGAATAGGTATCGTCTAGACGCGCGTGTTACAGCTTAGACCGCATCGTCACCTACCATCAGGCAGGTGTGATAGTGGTCAAACGCTGACCTATCATAGTAAAAAAAACTAGGTTTTCAAGCAAGAAACCTATTTTAACAGCTAAAAACACACCCAAAACCATAAGTACTTTTTTGGATGGCGGTTTTTGGCCGCAATTAACCGCCTGCCATTTTTTGTTGTCTTACAAGAAAAGGGAGCGTACTTAGCGAGCGACCGCAAATTTGAATTTTATAACAAAAGCTTGCTACAAAATTGTTATAAGGCATTTTTGAGCAATATTGCAGCATATGTGCAGATTTAGTTTTACTTTAATTAAAGTACAATGAATTCATGAAGGTTGATGAAAAAGCGGGACATTTGGCGTCCCGATTATGGGACGCCAAACGGGACTGAAAATCGGGATATCCCGCGTAAATCGGGACACCTGAAGACACTAGCTACCATGCACTTGCAACATGACATTTCAAGTACAAAATCACGAGACTTACATAAGAAAGGGCAGCCATTGTCGCGCTCAACCCGCGTTGGATTCGCGCCAAATATCTACGCACAAGGGAACTAAACTGGTGCAAGGTTGCGTACGCGCAGGTCAATATGTATACGAGAGAATTATGTAATGCTGGATTTCTGATGAAAGAAAATGCTCATTTACTAAGATCCTAGTGTTTTTACAGAGAATTCTGATTTCTAATGAGGTGTTATTGTGTTTTTAGAGTGCACTCTTTATTAGAATAGAATGGTTTATTTGAGACGAAACCCACGCAAAACAAATTACAGAAGAAACATACACAAACATTTGTCAATATAATAGAAACAAGAAAAGAAAGAGAACCCGCGTGCTGTCCCAAATCAGTCAACCTCAGCTGTAAGCCACAGTCAAGCCAATGCTTGATAGGGGCATAGGTAGTCATGGCAGTTCTAGCTAGGTTCACGCAAAAATATTTGTGCTAGTGTCATTATCCAGGGAGGAAACAGTCGACTACGTTTGTATGGAGAAGGTGCTGCCGGTACCCTTTCACCTTAAGATGTGGGGTTATTGCAAAGTGTCCTAAAATCATTTTGCAAAGTGTGCTAAGGACTTAAGATGTGGGGTTTTTGCAAAGTAAAAAAAGAAAACATTTATTTGGACAAGCACACGACATAAGACAATCAGAAAAGTAGTAACAAATATAAAAACACTAAAACAAAAGTTTAAAATAAAATAAAAAAATAATAAAAACAAAAAAAAAATAATAGGAAAAAAGAAATATACAAAGAAGAAATAAGATCTAAGGAGCCGTGTGCCTCCAAAAAGGTTCTGCCTCAGCAATGATAGCTGCACCAACATTTAGCTGACACAGCCGCTGGTCTTCCGGCAGGACCCTTTACGGATGACGTTTCGCAAATGTCACAAAATAAAAGAAACCACTGTGCAACACAAGATTTACATAGAATGTAATTAATAAAAAATAAATAATAATAAATAAGTTTAATTGAAAATAAAAAAAATAATAAATTAAATGTTACTTATATATAAGTATCTATAGGATCATCTTGCAAAGTGTCCTAAGATGGGGTTTTTGCCAAGTGTACTACTTTAGATCATCTTGCAAAGTGTATTAAAATCTGTAGATGACACACTTGGAATTCAACTTCGTTTTACTAATCATTATTCTGTCGCTAACCGTTGTAATACCTACTTTAAAATAGCTTACAATTCGGTGTAAAAAAAATTGCGTAACGCCCCGTTATCTAAGAGCTCATGACATTGCCAAATGATGAATTGGTTACGTATGACGCGCACTGCGGAACTTTATGAAGGCATTTTAACAATTTTCTTAGCAGCAAGTACCTATCTTGGCGAGCCAAGGTGTATGTTCTCAACCCATACTTTTTAAACCGACTTAAAAAAACTGAGTAATTTGCTGCTCGCTCGAGGTGCATTTCTTTCATCAATCCGAAAATCCTCATCAGATACTTACTTACCATTTTTATGGGACCGCTCTTGAGGTGTTCCCTTTCCAAGGGCGGATCCAGGGGGGGGGGGTCATGACCCCCCCCCCTGAGCTGGTTCCAGGACTTAGGTGGACCACTAATTGAACATAATGATTTATATAACAATATTATATTGTCACCATACAGATTTCATGTAACTAACTACATACCTTCAATATTTAATTAATTTAATATATAATAACTTTGTATGATGGCCAACGTTTGGGAACGAACGCATCGAAAATTTGAATTTTACCTTAATTAATTAATTGAGGTAAATAATTTTATTTTAAGTAGGTGCGTTTCACTGGTTAATACGTCCATGAGCTAGACCTAACCTAAATCGGAATCGGAATCGGAACGACTTAACTTCAACGAGATGGCAATATACAGGGTGTCCGGTAATGAATGGATAAGCGGGCACCTGCGGATAGAGGACACTGTGCCGGTTCAGAAAAATGAAAGTTATGTTCCAAAATTAAATTATAAGTTCTTGACTTGACCACGACTATATGACCCCCTCCTGGCGCCAAAGCTGGATCCGCCCTTGTCCCTTTCTAACACAAATATAATCATCGTAAGGTTCACCATTACTTGAAGACGGCATAACAGCTTTTGATGATTATTTTTGTGTTATAAAGGTGATATTTAGGTATTTCATTCGAGTTTAGTTCGTACCATGCATAGAGGTATCCCTATATACACATAAAATCTTTTGTTCTGACTGACTGACGGCCACGACTGACGCCTAAACCGCTGATCGTAGAGACCTGAAACTTGGAGGGTGTGTTCTTTGTATGACGAAGGCATCCGATAAGAAAGGATTTTCCGAAATTCTACCCTTTAGGGGGTGAAAAAGGGGGGCAAATTTTGTATGGACAACGTGATTCCTTGGTCAATTTTCGACTTCTACGCGGACGAAGGGCAAAAGCTAGTCATCCTACAAACAACGAGTAGTTAGCAGTAAAAACATAACCCTCCCTTTTGGCTTCGCCGTAGTCGGGTAAATATTCCTACCGTACAATCCACGGTCAAAAGTCTCTGCCCACCGTAACGTTTACAATACTGTGCAGCACTATTTGTACATTATAACAACGTAACCTGTGGATCGAACCCACGTTGGTTGGTGTAGCGGGTGGCCGCTTATACCACTCACACAACTAAAGACATAGCTCACATGTTGAAAATAATAATCACACTGAGTACTTTTAATTCAAGTATTTAAGTTTGTGTGTAACGTCTATTAGAAGAAGGTCGTAAGTCCAATACTTGTTAATAGTAATGTTGCAAACTGGTCATTTACTTATGACCCATACTGTACCTTTAACCTACTAGCACATTATACCAAGAGTTACCTCCCTACAATTACATAAAACGTGTTAACAATGCGCGTTATCAGTTGATACGCGATAATAGGTAGGTACATAGTACGCTGGCGTCTTGAAGGATACCAGACTGATAATTAAGTGTTAATTAATTGAGTTATGAAATAGGGCTAGCTATTTTCACAGCAGTCGATTTTAGTAGGACACTGAGCTTTAGATTTGCCGTGGGGCTGCGGCGTAAGAATATGAAAGAAAGAAAAAGCATTTATTGAGTGCAAACAAACGACAAACACAGAAATAAATAAAGAAACATGACAATGAAAATTAATTAAATAAAAAACAAAAAATGACAAAGAAAAAACAACATAAATGAGGAGTCGTTTGCTGACCCAAATGGGTCGACCTCAGCTAAAAACTGCAGCTAAGCATGCATGGCCAGACCCATGGATGCAATATGGATGTCGTAAGAGCCGACTAAGGGCTTATACACACGTCCCGATTTGGTCGGGTCCGACATCAGTGTTGCCACATGTCATTTCGACAAATCTGTATCGATAAGTGAAAAAATCTGTGTAAAATCTGTATGAGAACAGCTATAATTGTATAAAATCTGGACTATTCATTTGTAATATTAGGTATTATGGAGCGTAGACAGAGAATAACTATTTATTCTCTGTCTACGATTATGAATAGTCCAGATTTTATACAATTATAGCTGTTTTCATACAGATTTTACACAGATTTTTTCACTTATCGATACAGATTTGTCGAAATGACATGTGGCAACACTGATGTCGGACCCGACCAAATCGGGACGTGTGTAAAAGCTATAAGGGTTTCTACCAGAGGAAGGGCAGCTTCGAAGGGCAGTAGCTTCCTTCTGAGTATTTACTACTTAACTGCGATCACCAATCCGCCTGCCAAAGGTGGTGATTATGGCAAAACCTATATGATGTCCTTATGATGTCATTATGATGCCCCCTATATGATGTCATTATGGGGAGGCCATCAATGTCCAGCAGTGGACGTGTATGGGCTGATATGATGAAGCTTAAGGCTTTTACACACGTCCCAATTTGGTCGGGTCCGACATCAGTGTTGCCACATTTCAATTCGACAAATCTGTATCGTTAAGTGAAAAAATCTGTGTAAAATCTGTATGAGAACAGCTATAATTGTATAAAATCTGGACTATTCGTAATCGTAGACAGAGAATAAATAGTTATTCTCTGTCTACGCCCCATAGCTATTCTCATACAGATTTTACACAGATTTTTTCACTTATCGATACAGATTTGTCGAATTGAATTGTGGCAACACTGATGTTGGACCCGACCAAATCGGGACGTGTGTAAAAGCCTTTAGATTAGCACTTAATTGACGATGGTGGAATGATTTTGACTTCTCTGGGAATACCCACCCTCTATCTTTGACGACCCAGTTGGCACAATGGTCACCATGCCGGACTGCCAAACACAGGGTTGCGGGTTCGATTCCCGCCACAGACAAGTATTTATGCTTAGATATTTGTCTGTGGTCTGGTTGTTTCTATGTATTATAAGTATATATTTACAAAAGAAAAGTATATAAGTAGTATATCCGTTGTCTAGCACCCATAACACAAGTCTAGTTACTTAGCTTGGGGCTAGATGGCGATGTGTGGAATGTCCTGTAATATTTATTTATTTATTTAATTACTGCGGTTTAATAAATCCCTAAAACCGCGATGTATTGAAGGAAGGAAGGTATCTAATAATAGGTACTTCACCATTTTTTACCTACTTAATAATCACGACATTTTAAATGTGTCTCCGTTGATAAGATTAGAATTGTTTAAATCACGTGCTTGCTTACCGTCTGGCAATGGTTTATCAATGAAAACGCATGGAATGCTTCACTTTGGCACTGCTCTGTCATATTTTGCAAATGTAGGAAGAAAAATTAATTATCTTAATATATATAAATCTCGTGTCACAATGTTTGTCCTCAATGGACTCCTAAACCACTTAACCGATTATAATAAAATTCGCACACCATGTGCAGTTCGATCCAACTTGAGAGATAGGATAGCTTACATCGCGATATTCCCACGGGATCGGGAGTTACGCGGGTGAAACCGCGGAGGGCAGCTAGTTTATTATATTTCCTATACCTACCAATCTACTAATTGACAGAGTTAGCGAAGCGACTTTGTTTCAAGTCTCTATATTTGATTTATAGATAGGTATCTTTACTAATAATATTATAAAGCTGAAGAGTTTGTTTGTTTGAACGCGCTGATCTCAGGAACTACAAGTTCGAATTGAAAAATTGTTTTTGGGTTGTATAGTCCATTTTTCGACGAATTCTACTTTTTATCCATGATCAAGAGTTACGGGGGTGAAACCCAGGGACTTAAATACCGGTAAAATACAGTAACGTTATCTGTGGAATTGCAAGATAACGTTATTTGTGAGAGAAACGATATAACAAAACGATATTATTCAAAGCTTAGAATATGTATAACGTTATAATAACGTTACGTTATATTGTCAATTTAACGTTATTAAAAATATTGTTATTCATATAATAATGTTATAATTATTGTTTTTATGCTATCTCTTTTACTCAAAGTAATGTTTACTTTTTCTTCGTGTGAACTATCGAACGCAGTGCTCTCTCTGGCTACGTAAGGGTGTAATCTATAGGTACATGTACGTACTATGTAATAGTATAAATGGGAAAGATTAGATTTTTGTTTGTTTGTATTGAATTTGCTTCAAAACCACTGGACCGATCTGAATAATTCTTCTAGTGTTGGATATCTCAAATATCGAAGAAGGCTAAAGGTTACATAACGTCCTGAAATTTACTATTACTTTGGTGTTAGATATATGTTTAGTAGGAATAGGTAAAATTTCCGAAACACGTTTTTTTATCATAGTGAATCTACGATTAAAAGTAAAATAAACCAATCAATAATGTAGCGATAAATTTTCACAGTGCAATTAGTATATACCTAATACCTACCAACCACCTCTTCTGCGGCCAAGCAACGTTGCCGCTGCGTTCGAAACCGTGCGCGAGCGGTAGTACCTACCAGGTACCACCGCTCGCGCGCACACGGCGGCAACGTTGCACGCGCGCGCTGCCGCACAGTGGCTCGAAACGGCAAATGATGAACATAGGGCTGTTTTTGATGTAGATCGTAAGCCGTCAAAATATGAAAAAAATGTATGAAACGTCACATGTTTTGGTCTCTAGGTTACAAACCAGAGCAGCTTACGCACTCTAACTTTTAGGCATGTTAGTTCAACTCATATCTCTCATTTGACACCACAAACAGCTTGCTATATCGTTGACTTTGGAAAATAGAAGCCATTGAAAATACTCTATTTTCAATTGAATTTTTTATGACCAAATCTTTAACTATCGTGGTTTTTTTTACTAATCGCTAGAGCTTCTTTATAAAAACATAAAATATTTTATAAAAACATTCAAAACATTAATATTTTCCGAGAAAATCGGCATTATTTAAAAAAGTACTAGAAATTTTGGCCTTTAGCATCAAAACCAAAGTCGATAACTTTCATCACTGAGGCGTGTTAGTTCAACTCTTTAGCTTTAATAAGGCACTACAAACCACACAAACAGCTTGATCCATTTGCGACTTGCGGAGCATTTAATTTTTTAGAGTAAAAAAATTATGAGCAATCTTTAATATTTTTTTTTATTGCTGCCTATCGCAAGGGCTCTTCGGAGAAACATAAAAGATTCAATAAAAAAAATTGAAAACATTCATATTTTCTAAGGAAATCGGCATTATTGTAAAAAAATAAATATTAATAAGCCGATTTTCTTAGAAAATATTAGTTTTTTTTTTAGAAAATACTACACATTACTACCTACTTACTATCTACTTCTTTCTTAACTTACCTTTAAAACTTTTTCGCAAACTAAACATTTTGAGGTCTTATTATTATCCTCAAGATTGAAATATCTGTAAACTTTGTTGATTTTTTTTCGACCCATTTCGCTTTTACCAACTGATGCGCAAATTCCGCCGCGCGTGGCGCGGATTTGTAAAATGAATAAGTTTGGCAACGTCGCGTATTTATCGTCATAATAACGTTATTTTTACAGTTAAAATTTCGTTCTGTTACTCGTAAAACGTTATACAAAAGATCGATAACGAAATGTTTGCTGAGATACCGATACTATTATAACGTTTTTATAACGTTAAACATTCTGTTATGGATAACGTTTTAAGAAACCACGGAGCACTGCAAGTTTTTTAATATATAGCCATCTAGAATTATTGTTCCGTGAAAATAATCCTAATTATCCTATCCTACTAATATTATAAATGTGAAAGTTTGTGTGTGTGTGTGTGTGTATGTATGTTTGTTACTCCTTCACGCCTGGACCGATTGCGATGAAACTCGGTATCTAGATAGCTGGAGACCTGGATTAACACATAGAATACTTTCGCGGGTGAAACCGCGGGGCGCAGCTAGTATAACTTATAATATAAATCTTAAAATGATACGCAGTAGGAATTCTTAATTTAAAAGCAATGTTCTTAGAAATTAAGAATATCTACTAATTTAAAATACCTACCTTTACTAAAAACAAGAATTTGTTCTCTAGCGTCTCTAAGGAGAGGAAATTTCTTGATTCGAGAAACCTGTTTTTTTCTGTTTACGTCAATGATTTTCGTACGACAGCTTATAGGTAAGTACTTACTTATATTCCGATTTCTGGTTTATTTGCTTGGTCTGTGATGGTACCTAATAATAAATAATAATAATAGGAAAAAAAAAAAAAATCAGGACATTCCACACATCGCCATATAGCCCCAAGCTAAGTAACTAGACTTGTGTTATGGGTGCTAGACAACGGATATACTACTTCTGTAAATATATACCTACTTATAATACATAGAAACAACCACAGACAAATATCTAAGCATAAATACTTGTCTGAGGCGGGAATCGAACCCGCAACCCTGTGTTCGTCAGTCCAGCATGGTGACCATTGTGCCAACTGGGTCGTCAAAACCTATATCATTAACACCTATACCTATATCATGAAACAGTCATAATTAAGATAAATAAAACCCACACACAACATATCCGGAACAAATGTCGAAGTTCATCAGTCCTCGATCGATGCAAAGTAGGTCACACCGGCGCGGCGCGCGGCGCAACGCCTGAATCTAGGTAGTAGGTGCCAGAGGGAGATAGGACCCAAGTATTTTATATTTATGTTGTACCCCACTTACTATACGCTCTTATTGATTTAGGTTTCACTCAACTGAAAAGTTTTATTTAGACATCATTCTAAACTCGGCAGCCTTATTCTAAAACGAGGTTTAAGCTTCGGGTTTATGGATAGTCCGATTAGACACCGATTTACTCGTGAACTATAGTCTAAACACTATCCTTATATAACATATAGGGATTGTGTTTAGACTATAGTTCACTATATAATCTACTTTAGCTGCGCTCCGCGATTTCACCCGCGTAACTCCCGATCCCGTGGGAATATCGGGATAAATTAAGATGTAAGCTATCCTATCTTTCAAGTTGGATCAAACCACAGAACAGAAAAAAGAAGGGGATCAAACTGCACACGGTGTGCAAATTTGATTAAAATCGGTTTAGTAGTTTAGGAGTCCATCGCGCACAAACAACGTGACACATTAGAATAGGGACAGTGCTGGACCGTTAGAATAGGGACAGTGCTGGACCGTTAGAATAGGGACAGTGCTGGACCGTCAGAATAGGGACAGTGCTGGACCGTCAGAATAGGGACAGTGCTGGACCGTTAGAATAGGGACAGTGCTGGACCGTCAGAATAGGGACAGTGCTGGACCGTTAGAATAGGGACAGTGCTGGACCGTTAGAATAGGGACAGTGCTGGACCGTTAGAAAAACTCATGGGTTTTGTTTGTGATCATGCTCACAAAGCTCAAGATAACAAACAGGTACTTTCGTAGGTATTATTTGTAATGGAGCAATTAAAGTCATGTCCATGAATTAGAAGGCTAATTTCTCAATAAATAACATTGTTCAAATTACATTTCAATATCATTTCGATTCCATTTCGATCATAAATAATTAATCAAAATACCCTCAAAGTTAGCCTTTAGTAAAAAAAACTGACTTTGAGGGTATCTTTTGCAATCGAAATGATATTTAAAAACGGTTGTCTGTAAAGTCGGTTTACGGACGATAATTTTACGTGATAACGTCATAAGAAAACATTGATGGTAAACATGGCAACGATAAAACGTTGCTATAGTTACCTTTCAATAACATGAGGCGTTCCAGTAACGACGCGTGACGTCACACTTTTTTGAGATTGCAGGTGTTCACCAATTTATAAAACGTTATCACGTCAAAAAAACGTTTGTCACTCGGGGACTGCCGCGGTAAAGCTATTGCATCGTGCGAGCTTCGTACAGTCGTACCATATACATACACGTTAAGCGAACGCTCGGCCGAGCTACATGGTAGGCGGAGGGGGGTGTTAGGTTTTATTTTCGTTACGGAATTTCTTGATTCGGTCGCCGCGCTCAAAGCCCGCGATAAAAGCTATGCAATAGCTTAAAAAAAGGTTATTTACGAGATTATTTGCCTTCTGATTCTGATTACATTATCTACGTTACAAGTGGATCGGCTGCACCTCACCAAAGATCTCACCTTTAAACCTCGACCAAAAATATCACGTTACCAAATAGCTGATCGTGTTCGTCGTGATAAAATGACTCATTCATTGAGTATACAAATGATGGCTGGAACACTCCGGTTACATCTGCCTGAGACTGTAAGGTACGGAGGACGGTCACATTGTTTAGGTAGGCAAGATAGGTATGATAATAATAAGCCAGGAAGGATCCCACTGTTTGGTATGCAGGGCCGTAACTCTGAAGGCAAATTGACGTGTCTCACACAAATATACTCATTTATTAAATTCTTCTTAAGTTTACCCATCTAACACAACGCAACTTAATTTGCGAGGGGGGCTGGCGTCGCGTAAAAAAAAGTAGGTAAACCAAGTACTTACCGAAAACTAGCAAGTTAATTTTTCTAAAACTTTTTTTTGATTTGAAGAAATATTTGATTGTTTGCAATAGTAGGATTTATTGATTGATCTCGTTGTTGATTAATAAAGATGATTTACCTACTTATATATATTTTGTTTCAAATTAATGAGAAGTTAATAAAGATTATTTGATTTATTTGATAATTTATGTCCGGACAAATTACAGGGCCGGACAAAGGGCAAAAAGTCCGGACATGTCCGGATAAATCCGGACGAATGGTAACCCTACGTATGGGAAACTACTATAAAATAACACTGTTACCCAGTAGATATAGTAGGTACCTACTGGTATTTGCATTTAAAACCTTTTAGCCATTTAATGGGTAAAGCATGTTTAGTTAACAATATGACAGTATCAGTTCATACTGTAAGCACAGCAGCACAGATACGGAAGTACGATACCCTGACAATCGCGACTGTAGTAGGTAACTACGAAACTATTGATTTGCCTCTACAGCCAACTCTTATATAACTCAAGGACAAGGCAACGCTCTCTGGACTCTCTGGTGTGTTTGTTCGAATAAAATATTATATTATATTCTTCTCTGGAAAACTCTAAGCGATAGGTACCTGCAGGCTTGGAAAATCCAAATGTAACGTCTTAATATGTAACGGAAACCTAAGGAAACAGGGTGTATCTTTAATTAACCTAAGATCCCTTTAAGGATACAGATCGTCCTTAAAAGGGATTTTGGCTTAAACTTACTACCTATACCTATCCATTCCGGTAGGTAGCTTTTAGTATTTTCAAACGGACATTTCCGAACGCCAAAATTACTCAAAGAAGAGAAACAAGGAGTGTAAGGTAGGTACCTACTTCACTTTCACCTTCTAACAAACCGGTTAGATTAGCAACAACCTCTTTCCATAAATCCGTTACAAATTATGACGTAGAAGTAGGATTGTCGATATTCCAAACCCGTCACATCGGGGTTCCGGTACGATGTGCAAAATAAGCATAATTAGAAATAAGAATAACAAGAGTTTTTATATTCGACTGCCGGAAGTATGTACCTATACCTATATAGGCAGAAAAGATATCGCAATTCGCATTCCAGCGAGGTCCACAGATATTCTCCAATGACTATGCTATACAAACTAATTTTTCTTAGTAGGGTAACGTTATTAAACGTTATTAAATTAAAATCAGTTTTTTGCAAATTACGAGAGAACTACGGTCAACCAAATCTGTGACCAAATTACGAAAATTTCCTAACATTCACAGAAGCTGGCTCACTCATCTTCTGTAAAGACAGAATTGCAAAATTCGACAACATTTTGCTGCAGTTACGCACACTCCATTACAGTTTAAAGGTAGCCAACTAGCCAAGCAGAACATCGTTACATAAGGAGAATTTTATCGATTGAATGCAGCGAACGGACGTTACGTAAAACTGTCGCAGTCGTCGTAGACGCTTACGGAGCCAAAAAATGTAACCAAATAAGGCTTATAAACTGCTTTTATTGCAGAAAAGTATGAATCTACTTATTAGAAATAGGATTAACAGACTTACAACGTTCATGATCTACCTACTCTACTTATGCATTCGGTACCTACAATCAGTGGTCAAAATTGCAAATTACCGCAGCCTTAAGTTAAAGTGTGTACCTAAGTATAATTTTTCTGTAGAAAAAGAGTGTTCCTGTATAATGTTTAGTAAAAACACTATTATTTATTTTTACCCCATTTGGTATCACTGCTGGGCAAATGGACTCCCTCCCTTTCCTCTGTTCCCTGTCTAGTGCCAGCCTGGGTCCAGTTACCTACCCTACGATGCGATTTCTACTCATCTCGCCATCTCTTTCTAGTCTAAAACACTAGTTTACTGAAATAAAGTCGTCGGCTTAGGATATCTTTCTACAAACTATTCATAATAAGTAGGTACTTAACTTAATAACAAAGATTATGCAATTTTGTCCCCTGATAGTACCTATGTATTATAAGACTAAAGCATGACTAAAGTCAGCTTGTAGCTAATTTGCAGACCTATAATTGGGTCTCTGTTTCTTGTTTTGTTTCTAATTATTTCTGTAAAGCTTATGGTTACCTACATATTCAAATAAATCCAATCTTATTGAACTTTCTGAGACTAAGACCGATCCTGGAATTATGCGTGAAACCACGGGGCGCAGTTTATATGAAGTTTAGAAGGGTAAACCAATTTGGATTTCTTTTCTTGAAGGAATTATTTTATCTCGATCCTGGAATTATGGAGTTGAAACCGCGGGAAGCAGCTGATATGTAGTTTATGTAGATACCTACTATGATTAAGATGTAGTTAACTACTACATCATTAATTAGTAGGTATAGGTGTGATGATAATGGAGCTACCTATTTTCGGCAAAATAAAACGTGCGTGACATCACGGTAAGGGTGTTACGTTCAAAGATAATAAATTATTTGCAGAAGTTACTACGTCCGTAGACATTTATATTTACTTGTTACGTCACAGGAATTTAGGATGCATTCACACTTTCTTGACCGTAAGGTAGGACCCGTCCGATTCTGGATTATCATTTGATGTTTGAACCTAAGTATTTCCTAAGATAAATCATCACAAACTGACTGAGTCAAATAGCAATCTGCGTCTGGCCTAACCTTGCTACGATATTTTATTTACCTACCTGTGTACCTAGCAGTTAAATTTGCCTTGCCTAATTAATAACATTAGGCACTTAAAACATATAATGAACGCATTTACGTCAAAGGAAAAATATATTTTTTTGACAAAAAAGCTTCAACCTATTTCCCAAAAAGTACGCTTAAGGCGGTTACGCAATACAGCCTTTCCACTGACGATAACATTAGGTGAAGTAAAATAATTATCAAGGAATTCCTAAAGATCTTACAAATTAAAGAAGGCTTTTATGACGCCAACCTTAGCAGGAAACCCGTGGGTTTTACAACATAAACCTTTCTGAAAGGAGGTCTTATGTAAGGAAGTAAAAAAAAACAAGAACTAGGTAATTTTTGTAAGTTTATTTCTAGAGGTACAATCACTCGTCACGCATGAATTTTCCCGTGAAAAATTCACGCCCGAGGAAACATTTTAAATTCTCATAGGACACCCACCCTATGGATTAGAGACCTACTAAGATTAAGTGGGCACTACATAGCAATGCACTTTTTAAAGTGAATTAACCTACATAACTCACTCACACAGCACATAACAGTCTGCATTGTTACATAACAGCTTTACCACATGATTTTTACTCAGACAGCAGCACTATGACAAAAATGTGAGATACAAAGTACAAGGTTCACTCCCGAGCATTACATAACCACCTTACTAATTTAATATTCTAAAAAAATTACATTTTCACTTACAGTCCACTGTGGATGTTCTATTTTATAGACTTATTTTTAATTTAACCTTGGCCTCATGCGTTCAATGAAAAGAGGTTGGTTACATAACACAACACTGGCCGAACACATGAACACTTTAAAAAGATGGTTTTTTATGATGTTCTTTTTTCAAATGTCACTTTAACACTTTTCACTTTAGACAGGTGATTATGTAACACTCCTTTTGAATAAAACAATTGAAATGGAATCAATGTATAACATTTATTTAACTAAAAATAAGTTACTAGGTTCATTTTCGCTTCGTCTAATAATACATGATTTGAGGGAGTGATTTTCTGTGGTGATTACCGAATCACAATTGAAATTATGGTAACAATTCTTACATTAGGCTTACAGGACCTTCTTGATCTCGTCGTATAAGACAAGTACGAAGGCACCACCGGTTCCTCGGAGTACGTTAGAGAAGGCGCCCTTGAAGAAGGCAGCACTGCCCTCGGTCTTGGCGATGGTGGACCAGCAGTGGATCGTGTTCTTGTAGAGGATATCGCCCTTGGCGCGGCCAGACTGCATCATCATACGCCTACGGACCGTGTCGAATGGATATGACATGATACCGGCCACTGTGGTGACGGCCTGCGCGATCGCCCAGCTGATTACAATCGGCGTGTTCTTGGGGTCAGGCAACATGCCGCGAGCAGTGTCGTAGAAACCGAAGTACGACGCACGGTAGATAATGATACCCTGTACAGATACGCCGAAACCTCTGTAGAGACCGATCAGACCGTCATGCTTGAAGATCTTGGTGAGGCAGTTAGCGAGACCGCTGAACTCGCGCTGGCCCTCGCCCTTTCCGACATCGGCGGCGAGACGCGTACGCGCGAAGTCGAGCGGGTACACGAAGCAGAGGGATGTGGCACCGGCGGCACCACCGGACGCGAGGTTTCCGGCGAAGTAGCGCCAGAACTGGGTGTGCTTGTCGACTCCACCGAGGAACACCTGCTTGTACTTGTCCTTGAACGCGAAGTTGAGAGCCTGGGTCGGGAAGTACCTGATGACGTTGGCCATATTACCACGCCAGAACGAGATCAGACCTTGTTCCTTGGGAATGCGGACGAACGCATCGATGATGCCCTTGTAGCGCTGGTCTTCGGTGATTTGTTTGCTGACATGCTGGACCTGCAGCAGCAGCTTGACGCGCTCGATGGGTGCTACGGCTGTCTTCGAGACGGCGGCAGAGATACCACCAGCGAGGAAATCCTTCGCGAACGCGACCGGATCGGCGAGGTTAGACATTTTGATCGATTGGGTGGGTGCTCACTGGGTATCGAGGTAATGTAAAGGATCACACACGGAATGGAATTAATCACGAAACACGAACCCCTGATTATTTATCAGGAGATTTGCGAGTAATTTCGTGATCACGGGAGCACAAGGGGTAGGTGTGTGCCTTTTTTGAAATTCGATCGATCACGTTCTCTCGCAGTTCTGTACAGTGGAGCGGCGCAAAAGAAAGAAGGAAGGGCAGATGTTGCCAACCTAACGGCAAAGTACCACGAGGTCAGTGTGGCCACTATGCAACTTAACTTTCCTCATATATAAAATAAAAATGATTAGAAAATGTTCTATGAATAAAAAATAAATAAAAAGTGTCAAATTAAAAAAACTATCTGTCAAAAAAAAATTCTCTTTGAAGTTTTAGATAGATGATAGATAATAAGCACGTAGTAACAAACATGTTGTTCTGTTTGTTCATCATCCATCATACAAAGAGATTTAACATAACAGTAAAATAAAGAGAACATCTAAACCTTTTCAACTATTTTATTAATGTAGATAACAATTCGCTTTAAAATAACTTAAACTGACACTTGATTTGGGATCATTTTGCTATGGACTAAATTTATAAGTTCTCTCTATTCCACAGTAATTTTAATATCTTTGGATGATGGATGATAGACAAACAAAGGCAGCAGATTTGTTAGCACTTACCTTACTTATCATTTTATACGACTAAATTTTAGAGGCGTTGATAAGTATTACTTTTATAATGTAATTTTAACACTTTTCAATTTAGTAAGATTACAGCCAGCGAAGAAGCATTCCAAATTTGATTTAGTTTCATTTTAGCGATAGGTGTGAGAGAACGTGACCCTATAGATTTATTCGCCACGAGGCGATTGCACACTGTAGGTCCTCACTAATCAAAATGTCGAACCTTGCCGATCCGGTTGCGTTCGCGAAGGATTTCCTCGCTGGTGGTATCTCGGCCGCCGTCTCAAAGACAGCCGTCGCACCCATCGAACGCGTGAAGCTACTGCTGCAGGTTCAGCATGTCAGCAGACAGATCACTGAAGATCAGCGCTACAAGGGCATCATCGACGCGTTCGTCCGCATTCCCAAGGAGCAGGGCATGATCTCGTTCTGGCGCGGTAACCTTGCCAATGTCATCAGGTACTTCCCGACCCAGGCTCTCAATTTCGCATTCAAGGACAAGTATAAGCAGGTCTTCCTTGGTGGAGTCGACAAGAATACCCAATTCTGGCGCCACTTTGCCGGTAACCTCGCGTCGGGTGGTGCCGCCGGTGCCACTTCCCTCTGCTTCGTGTACCCGCTCGACTTCGCACGTACGCGTCTCGCTGCTGACGTCGGAAAGGGCAAGGGCAACCGAGAATTTGACGGCCTCGGCCACTGCTTATCGAAGATCTTCAAGCACGATGGTTTGGTCGGTCTCTACAGAGGTTTCGGCGTATCGGTACAGGGAATCATCATCTACCGTGCATCGTACTTCGGTTTTTACGACACTGCGCGTGACATGCTGCCTGACCCCCAGAACACGCCGCTTTTAATCAGTTGGGCGATCGCGCAGACCGTCACCACAGTGGCCGGAATCATCTCGTATCCATTTGACATGGTTCGTAGGCGCATGATGATGCAATCTGGTCGCGAAAAGGGTGATATTCTTTACAAGAACACTGTCCACTGCTGGGCCACAATTGCTAAAACAGAGGGTGGAGCTGCATTTTTCAGAGGCGCTTTCTCTAACGTACTCCGAGGAACTGGCGGTGCCTTCGTACTTGTTTTATACGACGAGATTAAGAAGCTCATCTAAACCTAATTTTAAAATAGTTACCATAATTTCGAATGTAATTCAGAATCGCTGCAGAAAACGACTTCCTCCATTTATGTAAGTAGGTACCTATAATTTCTGTGTAAAAGATGTGAATATAAATCCAATAATTTATATTCTTAGATAATAAATAAAAATTATACATAGATTACATTTTAATTGTTTTATTATGGAAGGAAAGCGACCTGTTAATCAACCCGTCAACTTGTATCTTATCCTAGCCCATGATGTCCCACTGCAGAGCAAAGGCCTTCCTACCTCTTTCCACCCTCTATGGTTTTATGCTATGGAATTGACGACAACTCCTTTATGCATAGGTATTCCCTACAAAATTATAACTTTTGTCTTTAACAAACCGAAATGGAAAAACTGTAATTATTGAAACTAAAATACATAAAACATTATGTACATTAAGCTTAAATCATAAAAAACCTAAATGTCCTGTTTGAAAAAAAAAAAATTAAATGGGTTAATGGGTAACTTGTGTTTTGAGTTACTTTTAATCAATACATAATTATAGCCTTTTTTGGAATAAATATTGGGAGATCGACCTAAACTAGCAACACAGGAATGACGTTCATTTATGCGTTTTGTTTTTGCTTCTCCTAATCAATACTACCATATCCATGCCTGAACCAAGTAACTTCTGAATTACCACTGAACACCGTTAAGTTTAACATTTACAATAGAAAATCAACGCTTACTATACGATAAATAATAATTTTCATACTTTCAGACAGTAAAACCCTTTTAAAAATCATGGAAGGAAAATAAAATGATAAATCAAGTCAAAACTAAACGCTTTGCAAAGTAGTACCAAGTGCTGCCAACTGAAGAAAATAATTAAAAAAAAATAAGTAAAAATGTCAATGCCGATTGCCGTCATCGTCTAGCCGGCAAGTTGTCCTTGTCTTTTTTTTTAAGTATTTCTTGAGTTAAAATTGTATAATGTGTTGACATTTTACGTGACTCGATTAGATGTAAATTATTTGTAATGAATGTAATGCAAAATTAAAAACAGACAAGATAACATAAGGCTGTATGGGCTAATAGCCTCTTGCCTGCCTGCCTTTTTGAAGGTTTAGAAAAAAAATATATTTTTTATGTCATAGTTTCAGTATTTAAATTCTCTTTGCATAGTTTTAACAATAGAAGGCTTTTTACTAATGTTTTGTTAATAAAATAATGCAAATGAGTCGAATGGGTTCTCCCTCTGTCGGCATGGAAGAGGATTCTGGTGTGGGCCACGCTCTTAGCGACTTTTTACTACAGCTCGAGAACTACAACCCTTCGATCCCTGACTCCGTGGTTGCACATTATCTGAACATGTCTGGCTTTGAGTCTCAAGACCCGAGGTAACTACTGCACCTATTTTATCAGAACACTGTTGTGTTATTTTGTTGTATTCCATTGTAACCTTGTTTTATTATAAGTTTTTCTAAGCACCACCAATAAATTTCCAAGTTTATGTAGACTCTGAAAGTGTTTTTATCTGCCTACAGGTAAATTACGCTTCGAATTAAGAACCCCCTCCTTTTTTGAAGTCAGTTAAAAACCAATTAAAGACTAAAATCATAAATAGTCCACTAGTTTCCCTGGGCCGTAATTCTGTAAAGCAACTTGTCTCACGTGTGATATTATGGTCAAATATCTCACGTGTGATTTAATTGCTCAAATTACTAAAAAATGTACACAAACTATGAACAAACTTAGTCCATCAGTGGCTTTTGTATCCTTATATATCTTTTTTGTGTGATTTTGATTCTTATTTTCGTACATAAACGCTAATTCAGAAGTCGTATTTTGCAATTATTGACATAATCAAATAGTCTTATGACCCTTAACGTGAATGTATCTCCAACTCTTTAAAACCACATAAGGAAATCATTACATAGTATAAAACAAAGTCACTTTCTACTGTCTGTCCCTATGTATGCTTAGATCTTTAAAACTACGCAACGGATTTTGATGTGTTTTTTTTTAATAGATAGAGTGATTCAAGAGGAAGGTTTATAATATGTATAACACATCACTACATAGTATAAAATAACGTCACTTTACACCGTCCCTATGTCCCTATATCCCTATTTATGCTTAAATCTTTAAAACTACGCAATGGATTTTGATGTGTTTTTTTAATAGATTGAGTGATTCAAGAGGAAGGTTTATATGTATAACACATGCATAATATAGCCGTGCGAAGCCGGGACAAGTCGCTAGTAACTAAAAGAAGAAGGCCCCAAAAGTAACCCGATCTCATTTCAAACTTCCAGATTGATAAGACTAATAGCGCTTGCATCTCAGAAGTTCCTCTCTGACATTGCCAACGACGCCTTACAACACTGCAAGATGCGAACCTCCAGCCAGATGACGCCGAGCTCCAAGAACCAGAAGGGACCTAAAGAAAAGAAATACGTAATGACAATGGATGACCTTGCACCTGCCCTGCAAGAGTACGGGATAACAGCAAGGAAGCCACACTACTTTGTATGAAGTCATCTATTTGTTCTATTTCTGACCCAGCCACAAAGGATGTGTTTTGTACCACTGCAGTCTTCCTACCTTCACTAGTGTCGCTCGAAGGCCTCCATTTAATGGTCTTTGAGTCACAAGTCTATAAGTATCTTTTAGTTAAATCTTGCTACATCTAGACCGTATTGTCACTTGCCATCGAGCCATCGTGTGAGAAACACTGACCTATTTTTTATGATCAAAAAACATGTTTGTTTTATATTGCTGCGTGCTGCGTGACGCCATTGTTGACATGACGTCACGGGAACGTGACAATGACGTCATCTATTTTGTGAATGCAGGTGTTCCATGAATTTATTAGACTATTACTTATTAGTTATCACGTCAAAAAAAATTCTCTAGTCCTCTCCATATAGAGGATTATTTCTTGCTTAAAGAAATAATTTTTCTGCGTAATAGCAGGTCAAAGTTATAACTTCCAATAATTTTTTTAACATTTCAATGAAATCTACAAATATCTGTTATAAAAATATTTGTTAAAAGTGCGTTTTATGGTGAGCGCACACCTACCCGCACCGTAGTCACCGTTTGTATCCGCGCGGCTCAGGCTGGTGACGTCATCAGCATCGGCCTTGGGGATTTCCTTCGCTGCGGCGACTGCGGCGTGTGGTGTGCGCTCACTTTTAACGACATCTGTGGCTCGATGGGCAAACACACTCGCCTGAGAAGGGTGCAGATTAAATTCCCAACAGCAGGCTCATTCACGAACAATCTGATGGCTAGTGAAACGAATAAAACTGAAAAGACAAGGATGGCAACACGTCAAAAGTCACGGGAGTGAAAGAGCAGCAAAAAAATGTTTCGGTTCGGTTGTTTTCCGACGGTTTTTGAATGAGGCTGCTGGTCTGGGTGTTTCTGTATGTATTTTCAAAAGTACTAGTACGTTGTGGCGCCCATATTACAAATATTGCTTAGGTAGGTACAAGATGGCTTTGTGTACATGTCATAAAATTACTGCAACTTCAGTGCCTTCGTCGGGCGTATGTGATTAGGGTGCAATAACTCCAGTTTTTGTATGGCAATCGCGCCCTAATCACACGCCCGACGACTTAAGGTGAAAGGGTACCTGCGCTCTCTCCATACAAACGTAGTCGACTGTTTCCTCCCTGGACACTAGCACAAATATTTTTGTGCCATAAAACCTATAACTGCCATGACTATGCCCCTGTTTTGTTTTTTTCATTTTCTAATCATCATAGAAATTAAGTTTAAAAAAATAGGGGCTTGGTCATGGCAGTTATAAGTTTTATGCACCAAAAATATTTGCTCTAGTGTCATTATACAGGGAGAAAACAGTCGTCTATTTGTAATAATTTGTATGGAGAGAGCCCCCGGTACCCTTTCCTCCTAAGCTGGGGACATAATATTATCGGACGTGACTTACGGACGCGTCCGACAGCCGCGACTGATAAGTGTGCACGGTCGTTTGGCATCCAGCGGCCCAGATCGCTCTAGGACGTCCGAACGCTCAAGGGCGGCCCAAGGTTGCGTCCGCGACTGACGTCCAATAGTGTGCACAGTTACATACATTTACATTACACAGATGCCTTAAGAGGAAAGGGTACCGGGGGCTCTCTCCATACAAACGTAGTCGACTGTTTTCTCCCTGGATAATGACACTAGAGCAAATATTTTTGGTGCCTAAAACTTATAACTGCCATTACCATGCCCCTATTTTTTTTGAAGTGAAAACTTCTTATGGCGCCTTGGGCACTTTTGTGGGTGAGCATTTTCAGCCGTTCTCGCGACAGACGACAGATTTTCTCGCGACAGATGAGATTTTACACAGATATACAGTTTTTTAATTTGGCTGTGAGTGTATTAAGACGTACATATGGTATTTTTTAACGGACGACTATTGACGGACGACAAATGTCGGACGACTATTTGTCGGACGACTATTTGTCGGACGACTATTTGTCGGACGACAAATAGTCGTCCGACTATTTTTTTTTTTTCATCTAAAACTCTTTTTGCGTATGTTCTCGCGATAGATGAGATTTTACACAGATATACAGTTTTCACTTCTGCCTGCACTCCCGGAGTGCGCTGTTTTTTTTTAATCTTAATTTCTTTGATAATTAGCAAATGAAAAAAAAAAACAAAAAAATAGTCATGGCAGATATAGGTTTTATGGCACAAAAATATTTGTGCTAGTGTCATTATCCAGGGAGGAAACAGTCGACTACGTTTGTATGGAGAGAGCGCAGGTACCCTTTCACCTTTTAAGTCGCGGCTGTCGGCAATGTGTCCCCAGCTTTAAACCTTAGCTAAACCTAAGCTTTAGCAAATCTAGGCACTGGTCAGTCAACTTAAAAGGAGCGCATATTCTAAAATTATGCTTAAGTTTTCATGATTATGTAATATTGTTAAATAATGTTTTAAATTAAGTTCCTTAGATATATTATTTTATAATGTATTTGGTGTGGTGTTAATTAATATTATTCTTAAACTAATTTAGTTTATAAGTAAAATTAGGTAATTAAATTTTCGTAAAACTGTTTTGTGGTTTTATTCATTTGTATAATCAAAACTAGCTGCGCCCCGTGATTTCACCCGCGTAAGTCCGATGTTTCTTACCGTTTAAACCTTCCCTGGACTACGACAAACATTTCAAAACCGAAATCATCTAAATTGGTTCAGCCGTTCTCGAGTTTTAGCGAGACTAAGGAACAGCAATTGATTTTTATATATATAGAAGATAGATAAGGCATAGGAAATTCAAATTCCGCCTTTTAACTGTTTACTCGTAGACCCACTGCACTAAAGAGGGACTACGGGTAATTGTAACAAAACCGCTTTTTAACCGTGGTCCCACTGATGTTATGTTTGGATAAGTGGACCCGTTTCCCCTAGCTCCTACTTCAGCTTGCCTACTGGTAGGTGCACGAGGACATAATATTCTTCGTTCGCCTATCCACAAGGGAGCCCCAAAGGGCTTTTATGGGTTCCGTACCTAAAGAGGAAAAACGGTACCCTATTACAAAGACTCCACCGTCTGTCTGTCACCAGGCTGTATCTTCATGAACCATGATAGCTAGACAGTTAGTTTCACAGATGATGTATTTCTGTTGCCGCTATAACAAAAACTAAAAACAGAATAAATTGGTACGGACGGAACCCTTCGTGCGCGAGTCCGAATCACACTTGGCCGATTTTTTTTAAAAAAAAATAATGCAGGACATTCCACACATCGCCATCTAGCCCCAAGCTAAGTAACTAGACTTGTGTTATGAGTGCTAGACAACGGATATACTACTTATATACTTTTCTTTTGTAAATATATACTTAATATACATACAGACACCCAGACCACAGACAAATATCTAAGCATAAATAATTGTCTGAGGCGGGAATCGAACCCGCAACCCTGTGTTTGGCAGTCCGGCATAGTGACCATTGTGCCAACTGGGTCGTCGACCATCCTCCTTATTATCCTAGTAAGTAAGTATTGGTTGGATCATTTTAAATTCGACCCACAATAAACTTATCAAGGGAGCTACTTTGAAATGAAAAGGCAGAAATACTACTACATTCACCAGTCTTTTACTACTTCGAACACAATTTAAATAGATAGGTACCTACTACTTAGAAAATATTAATCACAGAATAAAATATCAGGAACGAAACGCTTAAAACGCGCGTATCGTTTACAAAATATGAGATAGGACAGCATTAAATTATTAATTACTGCGCCCCGCGGTTTCACCCGCGTAAGTCCCGATCCCGTGGAAATATCGGGATAAAGAGTAGCCTATGTGTTAATCCAGGTCTCCTGCTATATACAGGGTTATTGGAAATTATACTAGCAAGCCGTTACGGGCTACTTCTGTGCATTAAACAAACAACTTTTGTTCTACGACTTTTGGAAATTCGAAAAAATAAATGAAAATTTTGAGGTTATCAAAACAATTCAAAACAAAGGTCATTCAGACCAAGAACAGTAGGTGAAACTTAAAAAATAAGTAAAAATTTTAAGGTTACTGACCTCTCCGTGTAAGGAACAGCTAATTTTCAGGTAAACCTAACCTCAAAATTTTCGAAAAAATGTTCGAATTTCCCAAAAAGTCGTAGAACAAAAGTTGTTTGTTTAGGTGCACAGAAGTGGGCCTCAACCTTCGACCAGTATGGCCTCAACAGCTTGCTAGTATATTTTCAATAACCCTGTATATAACAAGTTTCAACGCAATCGGTCCAGTAGTTTTTGCGTGAAGGAGTAACAAACATACACTTTACATCTCACTGCATACACACACAAACTTTTACATTTATAATATTATAGTAGGATTCGAGCTCCTTAGAATATACAATGTTTTTTGTTTGTAATGAATACATATCTATAATAAAAAAAAGCCTTTATTCAGACAGTATTTAGTTACAATATCATAGGTATATTCATTTATAGTCCAGTGCCTTTATTCGCTAAGGTTCAAGACGTCGGGCGCGCGTGATTAGGACGAGATTTCCATACAAAAACCGCCCCCACTCCGCCCCTAATCACGCGCGCCCAACGACTTGAACCTTAGTGAATATAGGCCCAGGTCCTTAACGTAAAATACGGTCCCATCGTGAAGAAAGCATGAAACTTGGCATGGACGTAGCTGTCATATATGTGCTTCAATTTCGATATGGAAGCACGTCGAGAAATTATTGTTTCCCCCCCCCCCTTTTGTGTGCCAAATTAGAGTTTTTTGCATTTTGTATGAAAACGGTTCAAACTACAACCAAACTGTCAATGAGTGTGCAGCACGACTAGTTTTAAGATAGATTTTAAGTACCAATGTAAATAATATAAGTTAATTTCGCTTTAAAAATAATAAAAGATAGGCAATAGGTAGGTAAATGATAGGCACATAGAAAAACCAATAGGAAACCAATAGGTACATAATAGGTACATAGGAAACTAATAGGTACAAAGAAAACCAACGGGAAACCAATAGTAATAGATAAATACCTATCAAAACAAACAGTCTATAGAAACAGGTATAGGTATGTAGGTAAAACCGTTGGTGGACTTTGTACCGTAAGAAAGTTACCCCTACAAAAAACGAGGAGCTAAGCAATAGGTTAGAACTCTTCTAACAGCCAACCTTGGAAAATTACACCTAAAAAAAAGGATAAGGAAGGCAACACTCGGCACTCTTCTTCTTTCCTATTGGTTTAGACGAAATAGACAGCTCCCTCGATCTACAACATTGTACTAGGTCACTGTAGGCTAATATAAATAGGGCAAAAATTGTCATCGATTATTATAGTTTCAACAGTTCGAGTGTAAAATAGAAATAGTCTTCAAGTAATAAAGTTCTCTACAAGTACCAGGAATTCTCTCACTTCAATCCCAGTAACAGCATACATGTACAGAGGTGGCAAGCAAAAGTAAATATAGTAATACAGTCCACTTAAAAGTAGTGCTTCAGGCCATCCTGTACATCGTGGTCCTTCGATAGCCGGATAAATAGTGAAGGGAATTATAGTGAAATAGACAGTACAGTAGTGAACAAAAGTGTTAAAAATAAAAAGTGTTAAAAATAAAAAGTGTTAAAAGTAAATTTAAAAATTGAACTTGAACTTTAATAGTGAACTCGAAAAATGGTAGTAACGCGCTCGGCTGGGAATAGGACTCCCACAAACCACTCAGCGGAACCCGCTGAGTCCTCCTCAGCGTACACTGAGGAAACAGAAACAACAACAGAAACAGAGTCGGGGGCCTCAGGCTCGGGCTCTGCGAGCACCGGGCGCCCCTCAATGGCTTCAGCAGCGCCGACCGCCGTGCCCACGGCGCCGCCGGCCGCGGCCAACCAGACAGCAATAGCAACGGGTCCTACTACAGCAACAGTCGTAGCACCTACAGCTACGGTCGTAGCACATACAGCTACGGTCGTAGCAACCACTGCTACGAACGCTACAGCTACGAACGCTACAGCTACAGCAACAGCTACGAAAGAAATAGGCAGAAGCGCATTCAAGCGGCCACCTCCACCTCCCTCCTCACATGGGAGCAAGAAACAGTATAGAATCGCAAAAGCAAGAGAGGAAGTTCTGAGACCGCAGCTGGAACTAGCTACAGCAAGGCTAGCTAGAATTTCAACAGAAAGTGACGACGAAGAAGAAGACATAGAATCAGAAGCCAATACTGCCGTCAACGTCGACAAGCGGGTTGAATACTGGTGGGACTCACAACCTCACCTGTGCCAGTCGCAACAGCAAACCAACAATCCACCGCGACTAACTGAAGAACCGCAACAACAATCACAAACAGAACAGCGGCAACTTCAATCAGAACAGCGGCAACCCCAACCAGAACAGTGGCGGCAACAACATATTCTACAGCAGCAACATCTTCAACAACAACCAGAGAAGTCACAGCCTCGAGAAATAGTAGTACCACCTCAACAGCAACAAGGGGAACAACAGCAATGGCCAATGATAGTTCCGCCATCACAGAACACAACTCCTCAACAGAGAGCAATCGAGATGCCTCATCAGCAAATAGTGCCACAAGCGGCAATACCTTGGCAACAACATCAAGAACCAACAGAAACTTCAGACATTCGATCACTCGCCAACGCAATCACAACAGCAGTCAAGGCAACTCAACAACCGAAGTACAGCGAGCTACCAATCTTCAATGGAAATCATCAAGACTGGCTTGCGTTCATAGCAACCTACAACGAGACGGCAAAGAACTACAGTATCAGCGAAAACATGTCCAGACTACGTAGAAGCCTCAAGGGAAAAGCCAAAGAAGCAGTGAACGGTCTACTCATCACCAATAGCAATCCAATAGAGGTCATCAACTCACTGACCATTCGCTTCGGTCGAGCAGACTCAATCGCCATCGCAGAAATAGACAGTCTTCGAGCTTTACCACGCCTCAACGAGTCTCCAAGGGATATCTGCATATTCGCCAGCAAAATAACCAACGCGGTCGCAACTCTGAAGACACTCAACTGCATCTACTACCTCTACAACCCTGAGGTAGCCAAACAGTTGCTAGATAAATTAACACCGACGCTACGCTTCCGCTACTTCGACTTCTCTGCCACTCGACCCATAGAAGAACCAGATCTCATCAAGTTTGAAATGTTCTTGAGAAAAGAAGCCGACATCTGCGCACGCTACGCTGCACCAGAGCAAGTTTCAACGCAATATGATAGCGCTCCACGACGCCCACAACGCATCAACACAGTTACAGAAGATAGAAGATGCAACGTATGCAACAAGCCTGGGCACAACGTCTACGAGTGCGATAAATTCAAAAACACAGAACAGAGCGCACGTTGGGATATAGCCAAAGAAAAGAAACTCTGCTTTCGTTGCCTACACTATAGAAGCAGAAACCATAGCTGCAAGAAGAAGGCTTGTGGTGTCGACGGATGCATTTACTTCCACCACAAGCTACTCCACTTCGTAAGAAAATCGACAGAACAGAAACCAGCAGAGGCCATCAACTCTGCTTGGACAGCTTCAAGGACACAGTCGTTCTTGAAAATAGTACCGGTCCGCGTCTCTGGACCGGCGGGAGCCACAGACACCTACGCATTAATGGACGATGGCTCTACAGTTACCCTGGTCGATGAGACAATAGCAACAGAAATCGGCGCGACCGGGCCCATAGATCCGCTACACATCGAAGCTATCAACGACTTGAAAACAACAGAAAACAAATCGAGAAGAGTCAAGCTCACGTTGGAAGGTTCCAACAACAGTCTACAGAATATAACAGCGAGAACAGTAAAGAATCTTCAAGTCTCATCGCAAGCGGTACCCATAGAACAGCTAGAGAAGTGCAAACATCTTCAAGATATCAAGCATCTTCTCTCCTACAGAACAGTGAAGCCTCGGATGCTAATAGGGCAAGACAATTGGCATCTTCTACTCACCACGACAGTAAGAAAGGGTCCTCGGGACCAACCAGTGGCTTCCCTTACGCCACTCGGTTGGGTCCTTCATGGAAGCCAATCGCGCAGTATGGGGAGAAGTGTCAACTTCGTCAATCACCTCACAGAACATCCAGTTGAAGACAGCATAGATGAACAATTAAAAGAATACTTCAACATGGACGCCCTCTGCATCACACCGAAGAAGCCTCAAACAGATCCCGAACAGCGAGCCTTAGAAATCCTAAAGAAGAATACAGTAAAAATAGAATCCACGGGCAGATATCAAACAAGTCTGCTTTGGAAAACAGAGAATGTCCAATTCCCGGACAACTACGAAAGCTCGCTGCGTCGACTCGCCGGCATCGAAAAAAAGTTAGACCGCAATCCACAACTGAAGGAGAAGTATAGTCAACAGATGAACGCTCTCATCTCCAAGGGTTACGCGGAACCGGCACCTGCACAGAAGACAGAAAATAGAACGTGGTACCTACCACACTTCGGAGTAGTAAACCCAATGAAGCCAGAGAAACTCCGTGTGGTCCACGACGCCGCTGCAAAGACTAGAGGCGTATCGCTCAATGATATGCTTCTCAAAGGACCTGACCTGCTTCAATCATTGCCTGGTGTCATTATGCGATTTCGACAACACAAAGTCGCCGTGACAGCGGACATAGCGGAAATGTTCATGCAAGTGAAATTGAGAGAAGAAGACAGAGACGCACTCCGCTACTTGTGGCGCGGAGATCGACGCGACGACAAACCACCGAACGAGTATAGAATGACGTCGCTCATCTTCGGTGCAGCAAGTTCCCCGTCTACGGCCATCTATGTAAAAGATGTCAACGCCAAACAGTACGAAGACAGACACCCTGAAGCAGCAGTGGCCATAGTGAAGAAGCACTACGTCGACGATTACCTCGACAGCTTCACCAATATAGAAGACGCAGAACGCGTCACTCGAGAAGTCCGCAACATCCACGAACAGGCCGGCTTCGAGCTCAAACAATGGGTCTCCAACTCACCTCAACTACTCACAGCGTTGGGTGAAAATAGTGAAGAAAGCGCTACTCAATTATACAGCGATAAAACAGAGCGCGTACTGGGACTCATCTGGAAACCAACGACAGACGAAATCACCTTCAATCTGGACCTTGCACGATTGCCAGCATCAATTCTGGAAGGCAATAAACCGACGAAAAGGGAGGCTCTCAAGATCGTCATGTCTCTTTTCGACCCACTCGGATTCGCCACCCCAGTCACCATTCGAGCGAAACAAATTCTTCAAGAAGTATGGCGTCGCGGAACCGAATGGGATAGCATCATTGACGACGACTTGGCGCTTCAATGGAAGTCTTGGATAGAACATCTGCGTAACCTGCGACACGTCACTCTACCACGCCGGTACCTGGGCTATAGCGACGCCGACGAGCTCCAACTTCACGTCTTCACCGACGCGAGTGAGTTGGCCTACGCAGCGGCCGTATACTGGAGAGCGAAGTGCCCAAACGGAGACATCACCGTCTCACTAGTTGTGGCGAAAGCAAAAGTCGCGCCACTAAAATTGACGTCGATACCGAGACTAGAATTGCAAGCCGCCGTCATGGGCACACGCCTCGCCGAAACGGCCATTGAAGAGCATGACAGGAAACCGGGCTCGAAAACGTTCTGGACGGACAGCAGAACAACACTCACCTGGATAAAAACAGGCGCTCGATCCTACAAGCCTTACGTCGCGCACAGAATTGCGGCCATAGAAGAATGTACGTCAACCAAAGAATGGCGATGGCTGCCGACAAAACTCAACGTCGTAGACGACGCCACTAGAGACGTACCCACATCATTAGAACGGTGGTATCGGGGTCCTGGGTTTCTGCACTCCGCCGAAGACGACTGGCCAGCACAACCAATAGAACAGACAAAAGAAACTGGTGAGGAGCGAACGACACACATCACAGCACCTACAAAATCGTCGCTCGCTGAGGCCCTCCCGCAAACAGAACGCTTTTCCAAATGGGAAAGACTAATTCGTGCCACGGCCAGAGTCCTACAATTCATACAACTCCTGAAAAGAAAGACAGAAAAGGTCAACTACAGAAGAACGAAAAAGAACAAAGAGGGTGATCCGGCCTGGACACGTCATGCAAAACAGAAGTCGACAAATAGAAGACCCGCTTCAGTCAAAATAGAAAATAGAAGATTCCTGCCTCTCAATGCGGAACTTCTTACAAAAGCGGAAAACTTGCTTATGAGGTCAAGCCAGCAAGAGTCATTTTACGAAGAAATAGAAGACTTGTCGAAAGATAGAACGGTATCGTCAAAAAGCCGTCTTCAAAGACTATCTATAGAGCTTCGAAATGGCGTCATAGTCCTAAAGTCTCGAATAGAAGCCGCCAAAAATATTACAGAAGAACAGAAGAGGCCTTCGGTCATAGACGGCAACCATAGCACAGTGAAGCTCTACATAGACTTCGTACATCGACAGCTTCACCACGCCGGCGTAGAGACCACCATCAACGAGTGTCGTCACCAGTACTGGATACTTCGCGTTCGCCCCGTCACTCGCTACATAGTTCATCGATGCTACAAGTGTCGAGTCAGAAAAGAGAAGCCATCGGAGCCGCCCACGGGAGACCTCCCGGGTTGCAGACTTGCGCACCACCAGCGGCCATTCACCTATACTGGCGTCGACTACTTTGGCCCACTGACGGTGACCGTGGGACGAACCCTGCAAAAAAGATACGTGGCGCTTTTCACGTGTCTCACCAGCCGCGCCGTGCACCTCGAGGTGGCAGCATCCCTGAACGCAGAGTCCGCAATCATGGCTCTCCGCCGAATGATCGCGAGAAGAGGCTGCCCCACCGAGATTTGGTCTGACAACGGGACCAATTTTCACCGAGCCAACAAAGAACTGATGGAAGCCGTCGAAGACGAAGCCCACAAACGACACATCAACTGGCGCTTCATACCAGCTGGAGCACCATTCATGGGAGGCGCCTGGGAGCGTCTCGTTCGCTCCGTGAAGAGTAGCCTGAACGCCGTGCTCACCGACCGAAAGCCTTCAGAGGAAGTACTCACCACCTTCCTCGCCGAAGTTGAGTTCACAGTCAACAGCAGGCCTCTCACCCACGTTTCGGTCGACCCAAATGACCCGGAACCATTGACGCCGAACCACTTTCTACTTCATGGGCCAGCCAGGGTGCCCGTGCCAGGGCAGTTTAGCGATGACGAATTGATAGGGAAAACTGCATGGCGAGCTTCGCAACGGCTCGCGGACATGTTTTGGGCTCGCTGGGTCAAGGAGTACCTCCCTGAACTCCAGAACCGGCGGGAGCCCCATGGACGCGGCCAAACAGTAAAAGTCGGCGACCTCGTCCAGATCGTCGATCCTAACTTGCCAAGAAACGTCTGGGTCCGTGGGAAAGTCGTCGCAACATTCCCGGGGCCAGACGACGTCGTACGAACCGTCGACCTCCAAACTAAAGGGGGAATCCTTCGACGGCCTGTTAAGAAGATAATTTCTCTACGTGTCGAGAGCGCCGAGACTTCGAACCAGAGCGTCGAGACTTCGAACCAGAGCGTCGAGACTTCGAGCCAGAGCGTCGAGACTGCAAATCAGAGCGCCGAAACCTCGAGCAACGTGACTGCACCACCGGAATAGGATGCGACAACCTCGCACGGCGGGAGAGATGTGCAGCACGACTAGTTTTAAGATAGATTTTAAGTACCAATGTAAATAATATAAGTTAATTTCGCTTTAAAAATAATAAAAGATAGGCAATAGGTAGGTAAATGATAGGCACATAGAAAAACCAATAGGAAACCAATAGGTACATAAGAGGTACATAGGAAACTAATAGGTACAAAGAAAACCAACGGGAAACCAATAGTAATAGATAAATACCTATCAAAACAAACAGTCTATAGAAACAGGTATAGGTATGTAGGTAAAACCGTTGGTGGACTTTGTACCGTAAGAAAGTTACCCCTACAAAAAACGAGGAGCTAAGCAATAGGTTAGAACTCTTCTAACAGCCAACCTTGGAAAATTACACCTAAAAAAAAGGATAAGGAAGGCAACACTCGGCACTCTTCTTCTTTCCTATTGGTTTAGACGAAATAGACAGCTCCCTCGATCTACAACATTGTACTAGGTCACTGTAGGCTAATATAAATAGGGCAAAAATTGTCATCGATTATTATAGTTTCAACAGTTCGAGTGTAAAATAGAAATAGTCTTCAAGTAATAAAGTTCTCTACAAGTACCAGGAATTCTCTCACTTCAATCCCAGTAACAGCATACATGTACAGAGGTGGCAAGCAAAAGTAAATATAGTAATACAGTCCACTTAAAAGTAGTGCTTCAGGCCATCCTGTACAATGAGCAATATGATTCTCATAAAATTCACTACAATAATTACCTTGGAAGTATGCAGATCCAGTTTTCAGATCAAAAGATCACTGATCAAAAGTTTCATGCTTTCTTCAGGATGGGACCATAAAACTGATTTTTGTTAGGACTGGGAGCTGTACTATTAGGGTACACTTTTGCTAATTTGTTTCGTTCTTTTCATTTTGCATCGACTCCGTCTGTATGTCATTAGTTGACAAGTTTCCAAAAATTCCAAATTCCAAAAATACTGGACCGTCTTTGATGAAACTTGATATGAGGATATGTGCAGCACGACTAGTTTTAAGATAGATTTTAAGTACCAATGTAAATAATATAAGTTAATTTCGCTCTATAAATAATAAAAGATAGGCAATAGGTACCTACATAATAGGTACATAGAAAACCAATAGGTACATAATAGGCACATAGAAAAACCAATAGGAAACCAATAGGTACATAATAGGTACATAGGAAACTAATAGGTACAAAGAAAACCAACGGGAAACCAATAGTAATAGATAAATACCTATCAAAACAAACAGTCTATAGAAACAGGTATAGGTATGTAGGTAAAACCGTTGGTGGACTTTGTACCGTAAGAAAGTTACCCCTACAAAAAACGAGGAGCTAAGCAATAGGTTAGAACTCTTCTAACAGCCAACCTTGGAAAATTACACCTAAAAAAAAGGATAAGGAAGGCAACACTCGGCACTCTTCTTCTTTCCTATTGGTTTAGACGAAATAGACAGCTCCCTCGATCTACAACATTGTACTTGGTCACTGTAGGCTAATATAAATAGGGCAAAAATTGTAATCGATTATTAGGTTCGGCCTTGCCCTTGCCGCGTTCGGACGTATCCGCAGTACTGCTCCTCGTGACCATTTTCGGACGGAAAATTCCTCACGAAGCGTGCACCCGCGTGCAATCACGCGGCGATTGACCCCCTCACAAGTGAGTCCGGGACTCCCCGCCGAGTAGCCGCGTTGACGCCCCCGGTCAGCCACCAGCGGCTAGCCCCGGGTGCGGCGTCCGCAGCGAAAAGTGGGCCGAGACCCTGACGTCACGCCAAGGGCAATCCCCGCAGCATCCGCGCCGCGCGCCCCCCCCTCGCGAACCGTCTCGCTCCCCCCTCGCGTCTGTGAACGCGAGGGGGGCCCGGCGGCCCCACAACGCTCGTTACCAACCAGCTCGGCGGCCCCACGACGCTCTGTGCCAGCCAGCTCGGAGCCAACCGGCTCGGCGGCCCCGATGCCAACCGGCTCAGCGGCACCGCCGAGCCCGGTGCCAACCAGCTCGGCGCCCCCGCCCAGCCCGATGCCAACCGGCTCGGTGGCCTTGCCCAGCCCGACGCCAACCGGCTCAGCAGCCGCGCCAAGTTCGACTCCTCGACTTCCGCCGACCCAAGTCAGCCGTCAGCGCCTTGACGAGCTGTTCAGCCCCGAAGACGGCGCCGAGCTCTCCCCGCTGGCGTGTCATGAGCGAAACGTAATCTCGCTCGCACGCATCATTGGGGAGCAACGAAGCGCCTTCTTCGACGAAGGCATGCTTAGGTGGATGTGTCTCTACACCCGCCTGTGTGAGGCCAGGCACCAAGGCGACCCCATCTCGCCGGAAGATCAGCAGACGTTGGCCATGGCAGTTAGAGGACATGTTGTCCTCCCCTGCCCCAACCTGCCTCCAGTCCGCCCGGACGCCCAACACTCGGGGAACCCCCCAGCACCTGCCGCTGGCGAAAAACGCCTCCGCAACAGGTCGGCAAGTGAAGTCAGTCCGCCCTACTTTCTGAGGCGGATCGCTTCCCCGACCCCCTCGCCACCACCTCGCCCTGCAACCTCTCGGGAACAGCGCGACGCTGCCGAGCGCGCCGCTGCTACCGCAGCCGCAATGCGCGCCGCAGCCACTGACGGCCTCCCGCTACCACAGCGTAGACCTGACCCACGGCTGGCCAGACGAGCCGCCCCACCAGCCGCCCTACCCCCCCACCATCTGAACCAAGGCCTGCCGCCGCTGAGCGCGCCGCCTCTGCCCGCCGCGAGGTTCAAATTGCCCGCGCGTCCGCGGCCGCGCGCGAAGCGGCTGACGCCGCTCGCACCATCGCAAGCGGCGGCGATGACGACGCTGACCGCGCCATTGCTGCCCAACGCATGGCGGATGCCATGAGAGCGGCTGACGCGAGGCGCGCTGTCGAGGCTGAGCGCGCCGCCCGCGCCGTCGACACCGAGCGAGCCACCAAAGCCGCTCGCTCCGAGAGCTCCGCTGGGCGCTCCAGCCCAAGCGTACCTGCCCCAACTCCTATGGAGTGCCAAGGGCCCCCCGAGCCAGCTACCTCCCAACCTGCCCCGGGGGGCGGATCACCGCCCACCCGCAGCTACTCCGCGGCCGTCAGTCGCTCGCCAACAGCATCAGCCTCCAACGCCCCCACCACCGCCACCGGCACCGCCGCCGGCAAAAAGGAACGGAGGTACCCCCCGCTGGTAGTGGAGACCCTCCCGAACTGGCCGGTGCACTTCAAGGCACTCAAAACCGCCCTTGGACGAGCCCCCAGCGCGCGCCCGTTCGGCAAGGGCGTACGATTCACGCCTGCCGACGCCGAGGAGTACCGAGTGCTGCAGCGCTACCTCACGGATCTGGAGGAACGGGAGAGGATCGTCTGGTTCTCGTACTCCCTCCCCGAGGACCAGGGCCTGAAGGTGGCGATCACTGGACTCCCCGGAGATACCCCTCCCGCGGACATAGAGCTCGCTGCACGCCCTCGGGATTGAGGTGTGGGCTAACGGCGCAAACATGAGGGTGTTCGCCATCTACCGCCCCGGCTCGACTCCCCTCGAAACGGCAGAGGTCAGAGACGTCCTGGCCCTCCAGGCCGACCCTCCCCCGCCTACCATCGCTGCGGGGGACTGGAATGCGCATCACACGGCCTGGAACTCCCACCGTATCTGCCCACAGGGGCGCCGCCTCTTCGAGGATGCGAGTAGAGCTGGGTACTGGGTGGAGGGCCCCGACACCCCCTCACACTACTCGAATGACCCCACCTTGATGCCGTCGGTGATAGACATCGTCGCACACCACGGCCTCCCGGCCCCCCTCGCCCAGGAGGTCCTAGATTATGAAACCGGGTCCGATCACCAACCGGTGTTACTCACCACAAGTGCTCAGCCCACCCGAGTTTCCCGCCGCCCCCCGAAACCAAAGACGGACTGGGAAACTTTCGCAGCCTCCGTGAGCGAAAATATACCGTTCGGCTCAGTGACCGGCCCCAACGACGTTGACGCACTAGCAGAACAAATCACCACTGTGGTGCGCTCCGCCTCTGCTGAAGCCTCCAGGCCCTCCTCCTCCTCGGACTCACACAGGCTGACACCGATCCCCCAACACATCGCGAGGTTGATCGCAGACAAGAGGAAACTGAGGAGGTCCTGGCAGAACACCCGAGACCCGGCTACAAAATTTAAACTTAACCGCCTTGCCGAGAGAGTCAAAGCGGAGCTGGAAAACATAGCGACCAGAGAATGGGACCGCCGCATCGAGGCTGCCAGTGAGGACTGGTGTGAGCTGCACAAGCTATGCCGGTCCCTGCGAAACGCCCCCCCCCCCCTGTGCGGCCCCTCTTACACCAAGACGGGCAGCCGAGATACAGGGCGGAGGACAGGGCCCACATCTTCGCTGGCCATCTAGAGACCCAGTTCTCCCCCGCGGACACCTCCGACTCCACCCATCTCGCCACCGTTACAGCCAGGGTACTGGCCCTACGAGAACTCCAGCTTCAAGCCGAGGTCGATCCCATCTTTTTCTCACCGAGGCAGGTCGGGAAGGCACTACTCTCCACCAAACCTCGGAAAGCGCCCGGTGAAGACGGCATCACGAACGCGGCCCTCAGGCACCTCCCAACCAGGGCGGTAGCTTCCATAACGCATCTCTTCAACGGCATCACCAGGACCGGCCACTTCCCTACCTCCTGGAAACGCGGCCTGGTGATCATGATCCCGAAGCAGGGGAAAAACGTCCTGAAGCCTGAAAGCTATCGCCCTATCACCCTGCTGCCATCCCTCTCGAAGGTGTTTGAACGTCTACTGCTCGGGAAGTTCCTCAAGCACTTCACACCTCGAGAGGAACAACATGGATTCCGGTCGGAGCACAGCACCACCCTTCAGTTGTCCAGAGTACTGCACCACATAGCGGTAACCAGGAACAAGCGGGAACACGCAGTTGCAGTACTTCTGGACATGGAGAAAGCCTTCGACCGGGTCTGGCACGAGGGCCTGATCGCCAAGATGGACGCCCGCAACGTGCCCCTGCGGCTCATCCGCATCTTTGACTCCTTCCTCACAAACCGGATCTTCAGGGTAAGAGTGGAGGAGTCAACTTCAGAAGATCGCCAAATTAGGGCCGGAGTGCCCCAGGGTAGTGTATTGTCACCGGCGTGCTACGCCCTATACACTGATGACATACCCAAACCGGACGAGGCACTCCTGGCCCTATACGCCTATGACGCAGCTTACATCGTCACGTCGATGAACCGCAGCCACGCCGCCAGGAAAATGCAGAGGGTCTTGGATGTCCTGCCTGCCTGGCTGGACAAATGGCGGCTCTCAGCCAACGCCTCCAAGACCCAGGCGATCCTCTTCACCGGGGGGATCCATCTTCCGCCAAGACTCCAGTTCCAGGGCGTCACCATCCCCTGGAGGAAAACTGTGAAGTACCTCGGGGTCACGCTCGACAGCCGCCTGAACATGGTCCAACATGCGAAAAACGTTGTGGCGCAGGTCCGCATCGCCCGCAACCTCCTTCGTCCAGTGCTCTCCTCTGGTCTCCCACTGCGCAGCAAGGTCGGGGTCTACAAGACCTACCTGCGATCCCGCCTGACATACGCAGCCCCGGCCTGGTTCGCGTTCCTGGCCGAATCACACCGACAGTCCCTCAGAGCACAGCAGTCGCTAGCTCTGAGGACCATCACGAACGCCCCTCGGTACGTCAGGAACGCGACCATTGCGCGGGACCTGAGAGTCGAGAGCCTGGACGAATTCATCGTGTGCCTCGCCAAGGCCATGTTCAGAAGAGCAGATACCTCGAGGTACCAACACCTCGCCCACCTCGCCGTACAGTTCGATCGACCGGAGAGGGGTCTCCGGTACCCCAGGGAGCTGTACGGCGCGGAGCCCAAACCACCACCTACCCTCCAGGAGATGGAAGAAGTAAGGAGAACTCTGGTGGAGATTTCAGTGGCCGAAGGCCACTCGGTGCCGACCACCGGCGCCGACACAAGGACGCGGCAGTCTTAACTGCCGGCGAGATGAAGCCGCACCCATGGGCCTTCGGCCCGAAGGAGCCAGCCCCCCTCAAACAAAGAGGGAGAAGAAAACCCGTTGTTGTAATCGATTATTATAGTTTCAACAGTTCGAGTGTAATAGAAAAAGCTTCAAGATAAATAAAGTTCTCTACAAAGTACCAGCAGTTCTCACTTCAGCAATCCCAGTAGCAACATAAATGTACAGAGGTGGCAAGCAAAAATTATAGTAATACAGTCCACTAAAAATAGTGCTTCAGGCCATCCTGTACAGGATAGATTGATTATTTGAAAGTAACGTAGGCTACTTCGATCAAAAGTTATAATCCGCGCGCAATGAGAATGGGATGGAACCTTGTCAAAGTAAATCGAAAATGACAGAAAAGTAGCGTTAGCAAAAAAGTCTTTAATAATATTTTGGTATAAATTAGTTATTTGCACGGTCATAGCACGGATTTAAATGGATTTAAAGGATTTAAAGGATTTAATTGGATTTAAATGATATTTATAATTGACTTTTACTTTGATCTATTGTTTGACTTATCATAATATATTTTACTTATTGACTTTTTAATTTGCATATTTTATTTTTATTTTATTTTTATTTTTATTTTGAAAATTATGATATTTTGATTTGTTTGTATTGATATCTTTTAACATTAATTATCTGTAAATGGGTGTAATTTGCCTGAATAAAGAGTTATTTTATTATTTATTTTATTATTATAGTGTCGCGGATTTTAAACGGACCCATTGATTAAAAGAAAAAATATTATTGTCTGTGGTAGATTGTTTATTGAGCAATGGCGATTTCATTTAAAAAAATGTTGTTTCTATAAAATTATAAATAAAACGAGCACATAAGGACCGCATACGTGTCAGTGTGTATGTTTGTCTGTGAAGTCTTCAGATACAGTAGAAATACCTACACTAAAGATGAATAAATAAAAAAAAATCTAAACTAATTACCTATTATTCAGAACTTTTATGGTAACTCTACTTGAAAACCGTCAATTTCGATTTACTTTGACAAGGTTCCATCCCATTCTCATTGCGCGCGGATTATACTCGAGTACATGTATTTTACGTTTAGTTATAACTTACACTTATTATTAATAGTTTTAAAGATATGTAAATACAAAATTAGAATAATAAGACACTACGTATTAATTATGCTAATCATAAATAAAGGCCAGAACTACTGATAAGGCGGGGGTAGCAAACAAGCGCGATAAGCACGCCGCGCCGCCTACTAATAAAATTAATAACTATTAATAACTTTTCTGTACAATTTGTGAGATCATAAATCCTTTTTCTTTCAAAGCTTTAGTCAATAAATCTAGTTTTCGATTATTTGGGAACATTCTACAAAGAATTTTGTCTTAAAATTATGCCAAAACTTCAGTAAAGATCTTACCTACAATTTGTACAGAAAATTTTGATAAAAAAAAAAACAATTTTTAAGCTATCATTAAGGTGAAAGCCCGGCGCTCTCTCTATACAAACGTAGTCGAGTGTTTCCTCCCTAGATAATGACACTAGCACAAATATTTTTGTTGCATAAAACCTATAACTGCCATGACTATGCCACTATGTCTTGGTTTTTTTTCATTTTCTAATTATCATATAAATTAAGATTTAAAAAATAAACGAAACATAGAAGCATGGTCAATAGTTATAAGTTTTATGCAACAACAATATTTGCTCTAGTGTCATTATCCAGGGAGGAAACAGTCGACTATGTTTGTATGGAGAGAGTGTGGGTACCCTTTCCTCTTAACAATAATAATTGCAATTACCTAATAGTGGTAGTCTACTACATCCTCACGCAAAAAAGATACAGCTAAAGAGGTCTAGTCTAATTAACAGCCCGTATACAAGTACAAGACTGACCTAATAGATAAATATGAATTAATTACTAACTTTCTTATAAACAGACTTCAAATGCTCAGTCATAGGAGTAGTATCCGTCTCCATAAATAATCTAATTTCTAAGACATCAGGCTCCTTTAATCTAATAACACGTTTAATAGCTTTAACGTGAGGTTTCTTAGCAAACGAAATACGTGATAAGTTAACTGTTTCGAGGATAATTTCCTTGTTTATTTCATCGTAGGTACCTTCTTCTAGGGATGTGAGGCCGAAGTTGTGGCTTACGACGAAGGCGATGGTTAGTGAGTCGGGTTTGATGCGGAGGAAACCTCTCTCTTGGTGCATCGGGGCCTTAGTCTCGGGGTGACGGGATATTGATGAAAAGTTGAACATTGGTTGACCTGGAAAACAGAAAGAGGTTGGTTATGCATGAGTTTAGTCCTGATTAAAAAATGTTTAGTTTTTTTCCTCTTCACTACATAGTATAAAATAAAGTCGCTTTCTCTGTCCCTATTTCCCTTTGTATGCTTAAATCTTTAAAACTACGCAACGGATTTTGATGTGGTTTTTTTTTAATAGGTTTATATGTATAAAACATGCATAATATAGCCGTGCGAAGTCGGAGCGGGTCGCTATTACAGTTAAATCACTGGACCGGATATTGATGAAAAGTTAAACATTGGTTGACCTAGAAACCGGAAAGAGGTACCTAGTTTTATACATGAGCTTAATCTTAACTCAGACAAGTATTTATGCTTAGATATTTGTCTGTGGTCTGGTTGTTTCTATGTAAATATGTGTATATATTTACAAAAGAAAAGTATATAAGTAGTATATCCGTTGTCTAGCGCCATCGATCATATAACCGAATAGATACAACATCACTTCGTTTTCGTTCAGGACGTAGTTCACCAAATCATGAGGTAGCGGGGGGCGTAACTGCCGATGTCATAGTGTTGGCAATAAGTAATTACTAAATATCGATACCATAGATTTTATCGATGTTTGTATTATAAAATTATTGTAAAAAAAAACTGGAACGAATGTATTATTTTTAAATAAATATAAATAATTAACCACTGAGCCGACTTACATCATTTAATTTTATTTATGGACCCACCTTATCCTCAAGCTGTCTTCGAGTAATCGACGAATAAATATACGCAAACCCTTTCTTTTTTAAGTCAGTTAAAATACTTTTTGACAAATAAATTCATTAATGTAAAATACAAAACATGTCAGTTCTAAGTTTTATCGAATCGATATTATTTTTTTCATTTATACCCCACCACTACTGACACGTGTTTAATATTTTTGATAAAATAGCACAATTAGTTTTCCATTGAGTGAGGGCGCTGTATCGATATTTCAAACAAATTTATTCCTTACCAATTAGTTTGCCTGTATACCGCATCAAAAAAATAAAATTGTTTTAAAACCAACTTATTTGTGCAGTTGAGTGGAGGCGCTAGTGTCTGTACTAAACCGAATTTTCGCACCAAAATTTGGTTAGTTTTTGTTTTGTTACACGCAAAAAACGTTTTAGTGCAAAAAGACTTCAACGCGAGCCTGTTTTATTTGACGAACAAGTTCTACCAAGATATCTTTTGTAGTTGGGACAGTCAAAATGAAAGTTTAAATCTCTTATTGATGGAAAGTTATCCCATCATTCTGATAGCTGGATGTTTTATTATTTTTCCCATACCATTTTATTGAACATGACACCATTTCTAAACCGATTCTCGCGACGACAACAGCAAAAAAAATAAAAAACTGCGAGTAACGGACTGCACCACTCCTTGGTTCCCACTAAAGTTGTATTCGAAAGGGTCCTTTGAGATAGAGTCCAAATCTACTATGCGTGGTGAACATTATAGACCCTTCATTAGGAGTCTATTGGTAGTGGTCGATGTCTAGCACCCATAACACAAGTCTAGTTACTTAGCTTGGGGCTAGATGGTGTGGAAAGTCCTGCAATATCTATCTATCTATCTAACTAAAAGTTTATTTGTTTGGTTCCTGTTCACAGTTAGATCACTCGACTGATTTGGGTGGAAGTCGGCATAGTGGTAGGTAGTTTTAGGGATGGAGGAGGACATAGTATAGGTACTTTTGATCTCGAAATTCTCACGGGATCGGGACTAACGCGAGTGAAACCGCAGGGCGTGTGTATTATATGTAATTATTTTCCGAATATGTACAGCGCCATCTAGTTCCAAGCTAAGTAACTAGGCTTATGTTATGCCAGATAACGGATATAATAGAGAGCGATGTTGGCCTAGGAGTAAATAAGTACCTCGAGTTTCACTCCGAAAGTCGTGAGTTCGAATCCTGACTAGCCGTGCACCAGTGAATTTTTCTTTCTTTTTTCTACTAACTTATAGCATTATCGGCTCATGTACACAGTTAAACAATAAATGATTTCTATTCTATGCTTATGAAAACTAATAACCCGCGGTTTGACTCCAGACGTATTAACAAGTTCTTTCTTCTGGACAGTCTAATTCATCAATTCCTTGCTTACCAATGCAGAGAAATTCCAAGTCTTCATGGTATGAGAATTCCGGGATATTGGGGTATACTCCTCGGCCTTCCTTGGTGGACCACTTCCCGGCGAGCCAGGAGAGGGGTTTCAGCATCTCATGTAATTCTGTCATGGCAAGGAATTGCACTGAGTTATATAGGCTAGGCTAAAGAGAATCAACTAAGCACTATGTATTGGCTAGGCACAATTTGAAATTAGTCAAAAAAATGGAAATCTATAAAAATCAGTAGGTATACAGAAAACCGGCGAAAATAGACTTTTCGACCACAGACTACTATAGATGTTTTCGACAGTGACAACAAATGTTAGTAAAAATTTTAAATTGTTTACCAACACTACAAAACTGAAAAACAGTCTACGAAGCTTCGACTTGCCTACTTCCGGTTTTAATTTTGCTACTCAAAACTAGATGGCAGCACTTCATCAATAACTTTTTTTTCTGTGACTTCGTACGTCTTGTGCATGCAATCAGTACCTTGTCATATAACTTAAATTAAACATTGATAAGAAAAAAAAGATTCAATCTTAGTAATATAATAATTATGCCAATAAT
Source organism: Idaea aversata (assembly GCA_907269075.1). Lineage (NCBI taxonomy): Eukaryota > Metazoa > Arthropoda > Insecta > Lepidoptera > Geometridae > Idaea > Idaea aversata. The sequence continues at coordinate 3,597,807 of OU026112.1, read as the reverse complement.
TGTTTATCTACGTAAAACTATAACCAATGTTATTCGTCCAAATTTTGTGACATTCTTCATCCAGAGATCTCAACCTTCTTGAAACCACAAAGTATTTTTTTATTATGGCCTTCAATACTCTTCAATAGGACCTCAGAGTAGGTATACAGGGTGTTTGGTAGATAGATATTATGTTGGCCAATTTCACGTGTGATAGTCGAGTCTTTCTTATACCTGTTGGCCTCGTTGGCCTATGTTTCTTTGGGATACAGCTTCTGGTTCAGCTTAGCTGCGAGCTACTACCGGGGTTTATAGGTGGTAAATAATGGATCTACGACAGTTTGGCGTAGTAGGATTGTAGGGTGTAGTCATAGAGGTTGTAGTGGATATCACTCGAGAGAAGATTCACATGTCTTTGTTTGCCCATTATCTACCAAAGATCCTGTATATTGAATGTCTTTGATTGGTCTTTGACACGTCTTTGACCTCGGCCTCATGCATAACGAATAATAAAAATAAAATAAAAATAGCTTCAATAATTATGCTCGCCTTACAAAATAGACCAAAGTCCCCAACTAAAAGCATAAATAAGTCAAGGAATTTGAACAAACAGGCCAGCATTCCGGTGATGTCCATGAAGACACGGCACTTCATCAAAAAGATCTGTTTCCAGGAGGCAGCTTCAGTTGACATGACCAAATATGGCTTCGTGAGGGACAGTAAACTGCAACCCATTAACTTGATGCTGAAGCCTTTGAAAGATCAACTGGAGAAGATTATCGGTGGTTAGTTAGAGCTTAGAACCATCATTGATGTCACGGTCTAAAAACACTTGTGTGAAGTGAGCACTAGAAGCGATTCTGGAAATGCCCTTCAGGAGACTGATTTAATTGAATTTTATTGCTAAACATGGGATAAACGTAGGCACAGTTTAAAAAAATCTAAGATTGATCGGTTTATCTTAAGTCTGTACCTATGTATAGGGATATAATACTCTATTGTTTTAATAAAGGAAAAATGAACAAGCGAAACACTCCACAATCGATCATAAAACAGCCGTCCAAGAAGAGAGATGAAAATCGTAGTGTTATTTTCAGAGACGAAAAAGGTAAACAGACGATGGTCTTATTTTACAATTTATCACAAAAACGTATGCTAGTTTATTTATAGTTGTACGTTATTTTTTTTCAGAAAAACCCAGTCGCCCACGCAAAGCTAAGAAAAGTAACCCGAAAGTATCTTTACTTATTAAATCAAAAATAAAACGTGCAAAGGCTAATAAAAGTTCCAGAAAAATGACGCGTGTATAAATATACTGAAAATGTTCACTATCAATAAAATATTAAAAATTGTCCATTTCTTTTGAATAATTTAGGATCGATAATTCTACTGGTAGATTTTGAAAACTAAGCAATTTGCTGAACGCCCGAGGTGCCATCCTGTTCATTATTCCGAAGATCCTCATCAGATCCAAGTTAGATCCTCACCAAATTTCTATGGGACCACCCCTGAGATATCACCATAATACGAGTATGCGACTAATTGAGAACATTCTCCATTTTTTTTTACAGACACTATTTCCTAATGTTTCTTTAGGCCAGGATCACTAGAAGTAATAGTGCTCCGTGGCCAGGATTGATTCCAAATTTCATAGTCCTTCGCCAAATATTTTCAATTAATTATTATATATAATATATTATTAGTACTAGCGACCCGCCCCGGCTTCGCACGGCTATATTATGCATATAAACCTTCCTCTTGAATCACTCTATCTATAAAAAAAACCGCATCAAAATCCGTTGCGTAGTTTTAAAGATTTAAGCATACATAGGGATATAGGGACATAGGGACAGAGAAAGTGACTTTGTTTTATACTATGTAGTGATAGTGATAGTGAAGTGATGATAGTGAAGTGATAGTGATGATAGTGATAGTGATGAAGTGTCCTGTAGTTAGGTAGGTAGGTAATTACTTACGTTACATAAGTGAGATAGACTCGCGTATAATTTGAAAAAATATTTAAACTGCTAGAACTAATTTGTAAATATTTATTAAATTAATAATTGATAAATACATAAATATCTACACGATTAAATGTTTGAAGTTCTTAGTGCCCGCAGTCACAGGATCCGCTGATGTTAGAAGTGCAACCGGGGGTGAGCTGGCGATATGCAGGTGGGATTTTGCATGTGCACGCTGTTGGACAGTCCCTGGAATCGCAGCCTTTAGTCTCCACGCAGGCAGGGTACGGTATGAGTTCATTCGTCTGCAGGCACCTGTCACAATCGTCCACTTTTTTGCAACAAATTCTGCACTCGTTGATTGCCTTTGCGTGTATACATAATTGGACGTTGCAATCTATTGGTAATGGAGGAGGACAGACTGAAGGTTCACAGAGAATACAAAGTGGTTTTGACTTTCTGCAGCAAATTTGACAGGCTGATGGTGGTAACGCGTGTGGACACAGCATCACGCCGGATGATTTCGCTTTTTCTTTTTTACAGAGGTGGCAGGTTATGGAAAGCGGGATCGCGTGAGGGCAGTCCATAGGTGAGGATGTGCAGTCCACAATGGTGGGACGGATAGGCGGCGGACAGGAAGGCGGGGTAGTGCAGCGAGTGATGGATGGACTTTTTGGTGGAAGGAAGGAGAGAGGTGGAGGGCCGCAGCGAGTGTTAGATGGACATTTGGGTGGAGGAGGTGGAGGACCACAGCGATTGATGGATGGACATTTAGGTGGAAGAAAGGAGGGTGGCGAAGGGCCGCAGCGAGTGTTAGATGGACATTTGGGTGGAGGACAGGGAGGGGGTGGTGAGCGGCAGCGAGTGTTAGATGGACATTTTGGTAGAAAGCAGGAAGGAGGCGGAGAGCGGCAGCGAGTGATGGATGGACATTTGGGTGGAGAGCAGGAGGGAGACGGAGGACCGCAGTTAGTGAGACATTTGAGTGAAGGGCGAGAAGGAGGTAGAGGGCCACAGCGAGTGTTAGATGGACATTTTGGTGGAGGGCCGCAGTGAATGTTAGATGGACATTTTCGTGGAAAGCAGGCAGTTGGCGGAGGGCCGCAGCGAGTGTTAGATGAACATTTAGGTGCTAGGCAGGAGGGCGGTGGAGGCCCACAACGAGTGTTGGATGGACATTTAGGTTGAAGACTGATTGTAAATCTACAAACATCACAGTCTTTAAGCACATTTTCTTTAACTCTCTTGCAGAATATACAATCTTCTGTTCTATTTGGATTGCTTCTACATATTTCACAAGCTCTTGAAACGTTTTCTATTACTCTTTGGCAAAAATTGCACGGTACAGGCGTGGAAGTTTGAGTTTGGTCACAAACCAGACTCGATATAGATGTACACGAGCGGGGCCTGTTTAGATCCATAGAGCTGACAGTGGTTCTTCGTCCGTGCGAGCAGAAACTGAGGTTACTCGTGGTGCATACTTTCGGACCGTTACAGGTTTCTCTTGTGCAGTATTCGTCTTCATTGCTTTCCTGATTGCTGAGGCTGGATGAACTGTTAGAACAGCACTGAGGTGGGGACATGCAAATGGTCCGCCGACGAGAGTTCCTCAATTTAACATGTTGTGGTATTTGCCGACTCTCTATACATGCACGAAGTGTGCGAGAGGGCGTTGGAATGTCTATACGTCGGCATTTATTTGTTTGTTTTAACTTTGGCATAGGATAGTTACTAGTTACTTTGGCATAGTTATATTTGTATTAAACAGCTAGATGCAATACGACACAACTTACATGATTTCGTTATTCTGATTTTTTACATAATAAATACTTAGCGAATTCTATCATGTTTGATTGTAAATAAATATTTTTTGACAGTGTCAATCAATGCCAATTTGGGAAATGAGAACTCTGTTTTCCCTTCAAACGTAGTGATTTCCAACCTCATTGCTTCAAACCTAAGTCTAAAGTAGAGAAATTAGAAGAGTTGCTGCTTTAGACATGCTTTAGACTTGCTTTAGTTATTGTTCTGAGCTTTAGACCATGCATAAGAAGTAGCAACTCTCCTAATTTCTTTCTACTTTAGACTTAGGTTTGAAGCAATGAGGTTGAAAATCACTGCGTTTGACGTTGCAAACTCAAGTTTACGACATTAATCTCCGCAGCTCCGTTGTGTTATAAGCACTGTCCAAATCTTTGACCATACAACAAATAGTGTCTAAGTTTTTAGGGTTGCGTACCGTAGGTAAAAAAAAGAACCCTTAATAGAGCACTTTCTTGTCTGTATGTCTGTCTGTTTTTGAATTACTTATGGCTTCGCACGGCTTGTGCATATAGCCAGTATCAAGCATATCAAGTAATATTTTGCATCAAGTTAGGGCCCGGTTTTCAAAAATGAGGGCTCAAAGTGTTTTAAGATAATCAAAATCCTCGCAGTTTGTCAAGGGGTTTTTTATAGCAAAGCGGTAGTTTGCTAGCAGGAGATTTTGGAGGCTACGAGAAAAGTCCTTGTTTGGCACTGATTTTTACTTGTGTAATCCATGGCGTCGTCGTAATCCATGGCATCGTAATATCATGTACAAGGGACTTAAAACGTTATCCATAACAGAATGTTTAACGTTATAAAAACGTTATAATAGTATCGGTATCTCAGCAAACATTTCGTTATCGATCTTTTGTATAACATTTTACGAGTAACAGAACGAAATTTTAACTGCAAAAATAACGTTATTATAACGATAAATACGCGACGTTGCCAAACTTATTCATTTTACAAATCCGCGCCACGCGCGGCGGAATTTGCGCATCAGTTGGTAAAAGCGAAATGGGTCGAAAAAAAATCAACAAAGTTTACAGATATTTCAATCTTGAGGATAATAATAAGACCTCAAAATGTTTAGTTTGCGAAAAAGTTTTAAAGGTAAGTTAAGAAAGAAGTAGGTAGTAATGTGTAGTATTTTCTAAAAAAAAAACTAATATTTTCTAAGAAAATCGGCTTATTAATATTTATTTTTTTACAATAATGCCGATTTCCTTAGAAAATATGAATGTTTTCAATTTTTTTATAGAATCTTTTATGTTTCTCCGAAGAGCCCTTGCGATAGGCAGCAATAAAAAAAAAATATTAAAGATTGCTCATAATTTTTTTACTCTAAAAAATTAAATGCTCCGCATGTCGCAAATGGATCAAGCTGTTTGTGTGGTTTGTGGTGCCTTATTAAAGGTAAAGAGTTGAACTAACACGCCTCAGTGATGAAAGTTATCGACTTTGGTTTTGATGCTAAAGGCCAAAATTTCTAGTACTTTTTTAAATAATGCCGATTTTCTCGGAAAATATTAATGTTTTGAATGTTTTTATAAAATATTTTATGTTTTTATAAAGAAGCTCTAGCGATTAGTAAAAAAAACCACGATAGTTAAAGATTTGGTCATAAAAAATTCAATTGAAAATAGAGTATTTTCAATGGCTTCTATTTTCCAAAGTCATCGATATAGCAAGCTGTTTGTGGTGTCAAATGAGAGATATGAGTTGAACTAACATGCCTAAAAGTTAGAGTGCGTAAGCTGCTCTGGTTTGTAACCTAGAGACCAAAACATGTGACGTTTCATACATTTTTTTCATATTTTGACGGCTTACGATCTGCATCAAAAACAGCCCTATGTCCATCATTTGCCGTTTCGAGCCACTGTGCGGCAGCGCGCGCGTGCAACGTTGCCACAGTGTGCGAGCGAGCGGTGGTACCTTGTAGGTACTACCGCTCGCGCACGGTTTCGAACGCAGCGGCAACGTTGCTTGGCCGCAGAAGAGGTGGTTGGTAGGTATTAGGTATATACTAATTTCACTGTGAAAATTTATCGCTACATTATTGATTGGTTTATTTTACTTTTAATCGTAGATTCACTATGATAAAAAAATGTGTTTCGGAAATTTTACCTATTCCTACTAAACATATATCTAACACCAAAGTAATAGTAAATTTCAGGACGTTATGTAACCTTTAGCCTTCTTCGATATTTGAGATATCCAACACTAGAAGAATTATTCAGATCGGTCCAGTGGTTTTGAAGCAAATTCAATACAAACAAACAAACAAAAATCTAATCTTTCCCATTTATACTATTACATAGTACGTACATGTACCTATAGATTACACCCTTACGTAGCCAGAGAGAGCACTGTGTTCGATAGTTCACACGAAGAAAAAGTAAACATTACTTTGAGTAAAAGAGATAGCATAAAAACAATAATTATAACATTATTATATGAATAACAATATTTTTAATAACGTTAAATTGACAATATAACGTAACGTTATTATAACGTTATACATATTCAAAGCTTTGAATAATATCGTTTTGTTATATCGTTTCTCTCACAAATAACGTTATCTTGCAATTCCACAGATAACGTTACTGTATTTTACCGGTATTTACACGTATTATTGGCTCCCGTAGTTGTTGACTCGTTCCCGCCAAAAAATTCGTTTCTTGATCACTTGAGTTAGTTATCTACTCCGCGCCAGATGTCGCGAGAACTGAAAAATCTGTACCACAGACAATAAACTTTTTTGACGTACTATTTTACCACGTGACAGGTTACATAACTTCCGATTTCGAGCTGTCATTTTGGCAGCCATTTCCTTTAGCACTGTGCGTCGAGCGCGGTGTGGTGTGTTTCGGTGAATAACACAGTTTCTCTCGGATTTAAAACATGTAAGTACTAAATTAATCACTTTAGAAATACTATTCTATTCAATTTCTACTCGTAATAATACTAAAAGTCGTGTCTTTTCTTTGAAAGATGCGTTCCACCCTTGATTATTTCCTTACGTAACGTTAGCGTTAATGAAATTATGTTAGCACGTGACCTTGCCCTATTTACTGTCGAAAAATTAATTTCATAATCTTCAATACTCCCCCTAAATCCTGTGCAAGATGCATTTGAATATCGAACATGAAAAAAAAACTAGTGGGTTCAGGGTTATGGCCGGTTCCAAGTACCTAGTATTGATTATTCGCTTCTACCTAATTGTAGTTTTTCAGTGACTTTTTACATTTTTCCTTACTTTTGGTGACAATATTCGATAATATAAATGTTTTAAATTTGTATTGTGTTATATTTTCGTTACCTAACTTGTTATCTTGGCAGTGGCATTGATTTTCCACTGGGTATTCTTAGTAAGGCCAGCAAACTACATTGCATTGCATAGCTTTGTGTCTAAATAGAATTCTCATTGATTGTAGTGTTCTTGTGCTATTTAAGACAGTGGAAAGTATTTGTTACATGTCAATTTTGTTAATTAATTTAATAAATGTCAGAATAGAATTAAATCTTCAAATTGAATGTAAGTTGACAATTTTATTCTTCTTCTGTTTTCTTCTTTTCTCAGTGTTACAAAACAAGATTCAAATAAAATCAAGCCTAGGAAATTAGATTTTCATAAAGTTTTTCTATTTACTAGCGACCCGCTCCGGCTTCGCACGGCTATATTATGCATGTATTATACATATAAACCTTCCTCTTGAATCACTCTATCTATTAAAAACAAACCGCATCAAAATCCGTTGTGTAGTTTTAAAGATCTAAGCATACAAAGGGACATAGGGACAACGAAAAGTGACTTTATTTTATACTATGTAGTGATGACCGACTTCAAAAAAGGAATAATTGAGAACCATTTCCATATTTTAGGTTTTGTAGAAAATACTAAATTGAACATTAAATTACAACTTATCTACTAATATTATAAATGCTAAAGTTTAAGTGTTAGTATTGTTTGTTACTTTATCACACAAAAACTACTCAATTGTTCAAGAAGTTTAATAAGTATACCGAAGTTAAGACCTAAATTAACACACACATTTTTTTTATCCTGATATTAAGACATCAAGACTTACGTAAGTAAAACCACAGGGCACAACTAGTTATTATAAACAGAATTTTAAAAAAATTGTAAATATTTGGTTGCTTCATCATTACATAGTATAAATCAAAGTCACTTTCCGCTTTCTGTCCCTATGTATGCTTAGATACGCAACGAATTTTGATGCAGTTTTTTAAATAGATAGTGTGATTCAAGAGGAAGGTTTATATGTATAATACATGAATAATATCACCGTGCGGAAAGGGTTACAATATAACCTACTTAGAGATAATTTGATAAAAAAAAAGGTTAGATCTACCTATATCAAAAGTTGAATGCACTGCAGTTAAAGTATTGATTTTTCCTCTCTTTAGCAGAATGTAGGTCAAACATGTGTTTCAGTAGGTATCCTAGATATAGGGTTGCGCCAACCTTACTGTAAATTAAAGTATTATAGTAAATTTCAACTGTATGTTTATATCTTTACTTAATACTAGCTGACCCGTGCCCACTTCGTTGGGCATAATGTTAATAAATTAAATTATCTATACTAATATTTAAAAAAATACTTTTTGTAACTTAAATATAAAAGTTAGACATATGCTGTCGTTGACTTTTTTGTAGGCATTTTCAAGCTCCACATCTTTTCTATAGAACTCAAAAATATATCTTTCATAGTTAAGGCAGCGTTCGTAAGAAACGCTTTCATTCGACCGTTTTTTCTCCGATTCACTTTGCAAAACGGACTACCACGTAAAAGCCTTTTTATTTTTCGGTTTTTTATATAACCTATGACACTCAGCAATAATGTGGCTTTCTATTGGTGAAAGATTTTAAAAAATCGGTTCAGTAGATCCCGAGATTACCCCTTTCAATTTAACAAATATACAAACACACAAACTTTACTTCTTTATAATATTAGTATAGATTATAAAGAGGAATGATTTTTTTGTTTGTAACGAACAAGCTTTAAAACTACTGAACCGATTGTAACGTGGTATGAGGATACATTGATTCATTGACAGTAACATGGGATACTTTTAATCCCAATATTCCTACGGGATCGGGAACGCAGGTGAAACTGCGGCTCTGCTAGTCTATTCTAATATTATAAACGAATCCAGGCCGGCCGTGCACCAATGTATTTTTCTTAAGAAAAATTTATGCGCGCTAATTGACATTGCTCATACGGTGAAGGAAAACATCGTGATGAAACCCGCGGCTTAGTTGGCTCCAGAAGTATTGACAAGTTCTGCTGAGAGGGTAGTAGGTGCTGGGCAAGCCTACTCCATTTTCACGCAAAAAGGACCCAATTAAGTAGGATCTAATCGCGGAAAACAGCCTGTATACAAGTAGGTAGGTACATTATAAACGAAACTACTGAACCGATTAAAACTTGGTATGAGGATAGGATACATTGATTCCTTAGGCTACTTTTTATCTAGATATTCTCACGGAAACTGCGAAGCGCTGCTAGTAGTTTATATATTAATAGATATGTATGTTTACAGTAAAATGTTCTCATCCTTGATGGACGCGGCGCGGAGCTCGCCGTTCCGCGGGCCGCTCTCCCCTGCACAGTGCCAAGCTACGGCACCGATGGCTCCCATCACACAAACAGAACAGGTAAATTTATTACTACTAGCTTTTGCCCGCGACTTCGTCCGCGTATAACTCGAAAATAGGCCAAGGAATCACGTTGTCCCATACAAACTTTGCCCCCCGTTTTAACCCCTAAGGGACAGAATTTCGGAAAATCCTTTCTTATAGATGCCTATGTCATACAAAGAACACACCCTCCAACATTTAGGTCTCTACGATCAGCGGTTTAGGCTGTGCATTGATCAGTCAGTCAGTCATCCAGGACAAAGCATTTTATAGACCTCTAAAATCTATCTTTTATAGACGATTTGAACCAGTGAGATGGTCTGATTTGAACTATGATAATGCTAAACACCTCATCATACAACTTGTTCTTTCTAGCTTTTACTTTACTTACGATAGCATAGCAAGTATGTTTAATTAAATTACGCTCGAGTGTTTAGTCTGCTATCTTATCTTATAGCCAAGGTTACTGGAATACTTCATTCCGAAGTTATTTCACAGAAAATCACTCTATATTTGTTCCAGATTCGACCATATAAAGTTCTAAAATTTTATGTCCAACGTAGAACTGGCATCTAAAAAAAAATTAGAGTATTAAAGCACAATATAAGACCTATTAATTGATCTTATCTCTCTTAAATCTCACATTAACTTAAATCAAATAAATATAATAACTTGGCAATAGCACAGCAATTTAACATGCACAGTAATATGCCTTGTTTTTTTTTGTTTTTTGCCCGATGAAGAGAAAAAGCGCCTAGAGGGTGTATGAGATGCGTGGGTCGACAATGCGTCGCCCTGCAGTCACATGCAGTGTCCGCGTGACTCGTGGCCCAGTGACACTGAGATTATGAGATCTGAGGGCTTATTTAAAAAAAAACTAAGGCACTTAGGCTAGTAATTCCAAGCTAAAACTAGCTAAAGTATGCAGTGAGTTATTGCTAGATTTTAACATATAAAAAAAAGTGAAAAGTTCCAAAAAAAAATTTTTTGGAACTTTTAGGCTCTGAAAATACTGGATTCTCAATACAATTAATGTGATGATTTTTTCTATTGAATTTTTTTTCCAATTTGAGTAATTACAATGTCTTTGATATTTTCTAAAATGTTGGTGTAATTTCGTATAGGGAATGGCTGCGTCTGGTGCCGTGCCTGTTGGAGACTCCTGCGAGTTCGCTTCACCTAAATACTTCGCGCTGTGCGGACTCGGCGGTATCCTGTCTTGTGGTAAGTCACATATATATAATAAATAAATATTGCAGGACATTCTACACATCGCCATCTAGCCCCAAGCTAAGTAACTAGACTTGTGTTATGGGTGCTAAACAACGGATATACTACTTATATACTTTTCTTTTGTAAATATATACTTATAATACATAGATACAACCAGACCACAGACAAATATCTAAGCATAAATACTTGTCTGAGGCGGCAATCGAACCCGCAACCCTGTGTTTGGCAGTCCGGCATGGTGACCATAGTGCCAACTGGGTCGTCACCCATATGTATATAATTTTACTATTATCTATTTAAATTAAGATGCTTCCTTTCGAATTTCGATGCATTTAGCCCAGGACCAAACTGCTTTTGCAAAGCAGGTTGTTAAGATAATTACTGCAACCTGCAACGTCTGTGGCCTCTATTAGGTCTTTCCTTGTGCAAGGCACGATAGGCAGGACATTAGGTGCGCTAAGTCCTGCATTAGTTATTCACACTAAATAGGCTTGCATACCTCATCTCACCTGATAATGACGGGACGAGGAGGTCGAAAATGTAGCATGCTCGCTTATAAAGCATGCCTGGACAACATGATGGAACACAACGAATCATTTGGCACCATGACTATTTCCAGGGGGTGGTGTTAGAAGTCACCCACCACCGCTTGATTGTCTGCTCCTTTAGCATCACCCGGGGATTACGTGTAGGTCATCAAGGGCCAAGTCCTAGAGTACCCCTATAGAACCAGGTTCGACCTCTGAGCGGAGCCGATTGAGCGTCCGCCAGATAGGCCACTGCAGACCAAAACCTGGGCACATGAGTAACTAAGACCAGAGACTAAGGTGTCATACAAGGCTCTGTGATAAGTCCACTACTACAAGCTTGACGCGCGTGTGTGCCTGAGCACTGGCGGCCCGTCACGTACGGAGAGAAACCGGTCTATACTGGCTCGGCCAGTGCCCAAGTTCAGGGCTGTCACACTCGCATGCGAGAGGTAAACATCACGCGTCGCATGTTTGTTTCATATTGTTTAATAAAATATAGTGTTATTAATTTGATCTTAAGTAGGGACGGAGTAAGTGTGGACCATTCTTGTGTTATGGTGACGAGTGACGAAATAGAAGACTTAAATAATTTTCTTTCTTTCGAAGGAAGGGTGGGAACGATTGAGTGAGTGAGTGAGCGTATGCTCCAGTCTAAGCAACTAGGCTTGTGTTATAGTGACTAGACGCGACGGATATAATAGTTATAAATATGTACCTTTACTGGGTGGGAATTGAGTGTGTGAGTACCCCAACCTAAGCATCTAGGCTTGTGCTATCGTGACCAGACCACGAATAGAAGATTTTCTTTTATAGAGAGGGAGGGAGGAAGAATGGAAACGATTTAGTGAGTGAGTGCTCCAGTCTAAGCAACTAAGCTTGTGTTATAGTGACTAGACACGACGGAAAGCATAGTTATATGTATGTATAACATACTACTTATGAATTCTAGTATGTCAACGTTTATCTATTTAACGTTCGACTCTGTGACATCAAAGTTTCCCGGAAAGCCATAAAAATTTCTGATTTAGGTATTATGTTCATCATCCATTTATTTACCTACTAACTGCACCCCGCGGTTTTACTCGCGTAAGTCTCGATCCCGTGGAAATATCAAAATATAAAGTAGCCTTCTAGAAAAATGGACTGACCAACACAAAAATATTTTTTCAATTCGAACCAGTAGTTCCTGAGTTCAAACAAACAAACAAACTCTTCAGCTTTATAATATTAGTAAGTATAGATTAATCATTAATTCAGATTACATTGTTACCGCGTTAAAATAAACGCCCATAATAAAAGACACTGATACTTAGTTTACACATTTTTTTTGGAGCGAAGTTCCTTATCTCGCGTTGCGAAAAAAGAGACGGAAAAAATTAAGATCAAAAGATGTAACGACACGTTTTGCATAGAAAGCAAGCCAGTTATTTTCGTTTCGTCTTTCTATTTCGCATTGAACAGTGTGGTGTCGCGACGATTATTTACAAAAAAAAAAGTAGATATAAAAAAATATAAAAAACGAAAAACTTTAATTTATTACAACTCCTTAACTAATTAATCGAAAGGAACTTCGTTCTATCCGGGTGTGCCTTGACACCTCTCAAGTTTTTTTTATTTAATATAATTCACCTGTGCCAACCCTACATGATTACGTCACAATTACGTATTCATTTTGACAGCTCCGAACAACCTTAGTCTCTGGTCATCTCTACTCATGTGACCTGGGGTCAGATGTTCTGCAACCTCTAACTTAAGAGGATCATGAGATTTCGATACGCGGCGCGAGTATGTATTTTCAAAAATGACCCGTATCGTGCGATAGAGAGAGTTTTTTTACCCCCTTTATCCTTCACAAAACGAAATAAATTTGGTCTCATTTAATTCACTGCATCTTATTCTAGGTTTATACGTTTTTCTTTTTTGGTAATTCAGTTTAGTCTATTAAAAAAACAATTGAAACGCTCGATGAAGTTTTTAAGTCAAAAATATAGATATTCAGATACTAATAACTTTTATCTTAGTCAATATTTCTTTAAAATAAAAACGGTTAAACCTAGTCTTCCATTAGATCTAGAACATTTTCAAAAATTATCAAAATCGGACTTCGTTGATGGGGGGGAAAACGTTACCGCTTTTTGTATGGAAATTTACAGCTTCACAGTAGTCTTAATTATAATTCCCGTATGTTTAAATAGGCCAATAAATTACTTGTGAGGGAACCTACCTTTTTAGGGTTCCGTACCAAATGGATAAAAACGGGATCCTATAACTAAGGCCTAAAACTGCGTTAAGCGGACGCCCGCGTGATTTCATACAAAATCGCCCCGTCGTCGTCGTCTAAAAGAGAATGGGCATAGTGGCCCACCTATTGTATAGATTCAAGTTATATGTCATTTGAAAGGTCATGACAGTAGCTTTATTTTATTGTATGACACCAACCCTGTAACTCGAATAGGGACGGATCTAGGACGTTTTTAGTTTTTGAAAAAAAATCTTTCCGTTTAGGTCGAGATGTACGTCATTTGAAAGCTCTTGACAGCAGCACTATTATATTGTATCACACTGGTCCTGAAATATGAACAGGGACGGATCTAAAACGTTTTTAATACTTAAAAACATTAAAAAGTTGAGATCGAGATGATTTGATTTGAAAAATACTGTTAATAGCTTAATTGTATTGTGACGGACTAACTCTGAAATCCAAACAGGCACAGATCTAGGATGTTTTTAGTAAAAAATATTGTTGTCGAGATGTATAACATAGTTTGAAAGGTCGTAACAGTAGCTTTATTGTGTGACTCCTATCTAAAAATACGAACAGGAACAGATTAAGGACGTTTATAGTTAAAGAACAGGTTGATGTTGCTATGTACGTTATCTGAAAGGCTGAGATGTATGTTATTTGACGCAGCAAGCCTTTTCGGAGGGTAAACAATTATTTTGATTCTCGGATCCTTGCCGTGAGCATAAGTCAAGACGCTAGAACAAGCTTTTTGACGTGATAAATCTTTTAAATCGGTCAGAAGAGTAGGGGTTTAATTACTTGTAAAGATTAAATGCAACGAACGTTGTAACGTCATAAATGTGTTATAGCGTGTAAAGAGTGCATAGAAAGAAGACGTAGCTAATCTAACCTTCTAACAATGACTTTGAATAAGATATATCTGTTAAGAATCGTGTTAATTTGACGTAAAATAAAACGTTTTATGAATTACACTGAGGCTGCGTCCTCGACAGAGTATACCCGTTTTTTCCTTGATTTCTTTCTGGCGACTGGTCTTGGACGTTGTCATCATCATCATCCGAGCGATGTTCCCGGTTGCATCCCTCTCGGGAGCCCGGGGTTCGCTTTCCTAGCCTCCACTTCGCACGATCTTCGGCATCCCGGTTATTGAGGCCATTTGCCCGCATATCACCCTTTACGACGTCAAGCCAGCATTTCTTAGGTCTACCCAGTCTGCCACGACCTGACGGAGGCGCCATTGCAAGACATTTGTTCCCCACGTAACTAGCGAGTTTCCGTAAGACGTCACCGTAATATCTCGGACATGAAGGCTGCCCCGGACGCAAGAGTTTTGCGTCACTCCAGACATCCAGCGCAACATCTTCGTCTCCGTGACACGCAGTTCCTGCTTATGTTACTCAAGCACCGGCCACGCCTCACTACCATACAATAGAACAGATCTAATGATGGTTTTATAGACCCGTCCCTTTAGTTTAACCGGCATTTTGGGGTCACAAATGACACCAGTCACCTCATGCCACTTGGCTCAAGCCGCTGAAATGCGTGACTTGACGTCGTAATCCGTCGCGTCGCCGGACGCGTGAAGCACAGATCCCAGGTACTTAAACTGGTCTGTTCGCTCAACCATATGACCGTCTACGCAGACAGGTGTGGGATCTGTGGTATTGCAAGCCAAGTACTCTGTCTTCGCCACATTCAGTTGCATGCCGCCGTTCTCAAGTGACTTCTTCCACGTGTGTACCTACGCGTTGGACCAGTCGCCCCTTATCCGAGTCCGCCAGCGCAATATCATCAGCGTACATGAGCAGCCACGGAGGCTGCTCGCGTGCATCTCTGATAGCTACATACAGTGCATCCAATATTACGCTGAACAAGAACTGGTGGACTCCAACGGTAACAGGGAAGGGCTATTTGGGCCGCAGCGCCCACCAGATCATCATGCGAGGAACACAGTCAAAGGCCTTCTGCAAATCTAGGAATAGAAAATGCAGAGGCGTATTCTTCGTCCTGTATTTCACCATAACGATCCTTAGGGCGAAAGGGTCCATATTGACACCCAGAGACAGTGCACTTCTGTCGGATCCAAGAGTCGACTATCCGCTCGTAGAGCTTCATGGTGTGGGACATGACCTTTATACCTCGATAACTGCCACACTCCTACACCGATCCCTTGCCCTTGAAAACTGGGGTAATAACACTCAATCTCCATTGGGCAGGGATCTCGCCGGTCTCGAGTATGCGGTTAAAGAGGTTGGTCAAGATGCCCACGAGAACTCATCGCCTTCCATGGTCTTGGACGTTATACATCGGATTAAGGCTGGATGGTGGAAATGGCGACAGATCACATCAACCACTTGTGACCCGCGAATACCCCGATATGACCCGTCTTCATGTATGGATCGGAATACTGGGCCATGAAGAAGAAGGATGAGAGAAGATTGCATGTGGCGGAGATGAGAATGTTGAGATGGATGTGTGGAGTAACGAGGATGGATAAAATAAGGAATGTGTAAATTAGAGCAAGCCTAAAAGTAGCACCACTTACTGATAAATTAAAATAGAACCGTTTGAGTTGGTATGGACATGTGATGAGAAGAGAAGAGATGCATGTGACTAGAAGAGTGATGAGTATGAATGTAGAGGAGTGGAGAGGAAGACGACGATCTAAGAAAAGATGCATGGACTGCGTGAGACAAGACATGATAGAGATAAATGTGAACGATGACTAATAGGAGTAAATGGAAAAAGAAGATATACTGCGCCGACCCCAAACAAATTAGGTTAAGGGCAGGAAGATTATAATGTCTGGTTTTGGGACCATAATTGGCTTGGGCTGAACCGATAGAAACAGAACAAGTCATGAAACGAACTGCTACAAAACGAAAGCGTCTACAAATATCAGAAATGTTACCTACTTGATCTAATGTACCGATTATCGCTGGAGTTAAACTCGTATTGGAGATTTCTTATTGCCAATATGGTAGTGCCACCATCACGCTACTGGTATAATGTTCGTTGTCGGAGGTTTAAGCAGTCATAGTCTAAAACTAGAGGAATGTAGAGTGGAAGAGTGGGCTGAATACACTGACCTTTAGATAAAATACCTGCTTTTTTAAATATTGGTCGTTACAAAAAAGGTAACAACCAGGATTTAATTCATGACAATTAAATCTTTGTTCTGATAAACATGAGTACTATTACCAAAGTCTTTGCTTTCATAAGGGAACTTGACTGGCAAAAAATACCCAAATTGGCATCACCACAGTTCAAAATCCTTATTTTGTCCTAGTAAATAGGAAACCTTCAATTTAGAACATTCTATGTTTGCTACCAGAATGGAGTTAGTATGTGGCGTAATACAATGAATTGCCAAAGGATAGTGACCCTAATTTTTGAATCTATACTCCCAAGCATAAAACACTAAAGCTTTTTGCTGATGATATAAGATTCACCCTGCAGGTGAAATCTTTTGTAGAAGAAGGATTTATCAAACGCTTCCAGGATTTTACTGACAACACAGTGAACTAGCTAAATACTAATTCAACTAAGAACCAACTCTGAGCATTTAACCTACGTAAATAAATGAAAAATTAAGGGTGACAAACACCAGCAACTCTAAAATATTAAGGCGTTGTCGTAGACAAAAATGTTTAATTTAAACAGCACTGTCAGAACACTAAAATAAAATGTGGGTTTAGAAAAAACGAACGGTATTCCGATTAGAGGATCAACCCACGCATGATGTATACCATAGGTCTGCTGCTGTATGCTATTTCTGCCAGAAAAAAGCTTTGCATAGCCATCGAGTTGATGTAAATAATGCATCTGTCGTCATCATAAGTTCAAACAAAACAATGTCTGAAGTTCAGAAAGTTCTTTTTAACTAACATCTCTCATAACTGTTTCTACAAGAGGATTGAAACTAACTCCAATAATGGGAAAAAAAATACTCATTTAAGGAGGCTAATTTTGACAACCCTGCTAGCTGCAACCCTGCTGCTGTTCTTTTTAGGATCGCCGGACTGGCGATCCTAAAAATAACTTTTTCGGAGTCTCGTTATCTTCCCATGGATTACATTTCTTATACTTCAAATATAACTGGGTTTTATATGTTGATTAATTCATTCAGTGACTTGCTTTGGCGTCATAGTTATACAATCGGTGAGAACCAAATGGTTAATCAATTAATAACTACAATTTCTTAAGATTTTCCACAAGACACAAGATAGTTGATAAATCATAGAAAATAGTTAATTCTTGTTTCAATCACTATCAAATCAACTGAAATAGATATAGATAGTTTTTTAACGTATAATTAATTATTGATGAACACCTGCATTCACAAAAAGATTGTTGTCAGGCGTCATGGTAACAATATGCCAATGACGCCGTTTTGTTCCGGTAGACGTCACGCGTCTCGTGTTTGTTTTATCATCATCATCCGAGCGATTTTGTTTTATATTGTTTATTTATAATATCGGTCATCTGGCTTGTGTTAAGGTGACGAAAGACGAATAGAAGAAGAATTAAGTATATAAAGAAAAAATATATATGAAACAAAAAGGAAAATAAATATAACGGAAAAGAATAAAAATAAAAGCTAATCAAAAAATCACAATTTTCCATCGTTTTCTTATGACGTTATCACGTAAAATTATCGTCCGTAAACCGATTTTATAGACAACCATTTCTTTTTTCAATCAATTCATTATGCGCTGAATCCGTTCCAGTTCGTATCTTTCTGGAATGGTGTTAAACAATAAAGCTACTGTTACCACCTTTTAAACTATATAAATCTGGACAGCGTTTTTACTAAAAACGTTCTAGATCCGTCCCTGTTCTTATTTCAGGATCAGTGTCGTGTAATAAAATAATGCTACTGTCAAAAGCTTTCAAATGACGTACATCTCGACCTAAATAGAAAGCATTTTTTTTCAAAACTGAAAACGTCCTAGATCCGTCCCTATTCGAGTTACAGGATTAGTGTCAACAATGAAATAAAGCTACTTTCATGACCTGTCATATGACATATAATTCGACTCTATACAACAGGTGGGACACCGTCTATACGAAAATGCCCATTCACCTTTTGTCTTCACTGTCCGTCCGTCTGTCACTAGGCTGTATCTCATGAACCATGATAGCTAGACAGTTAAAAAATTCCACAGATTATGTATTTCTGTTGCCGCTATAACAACAAATACTAAAAACAGGAAGATAAAATATTGTGGAGCTCCCATATAACATGGTACAGAAACCGACGTGCGCGAGTCCGACTCGCAATTGGCCGGTTTTTGATGTGAAACATCTATAGCCGCACGTAAAACTGATTTCTGGCGTGGCGACGCATGCCGCTATATGATGGTATATATATACAGTCTATATGCAGTAGTGTGTACGGTGTGGCGACGCGTCGCCATGCGCAATCGACTGCGATTCTATCACAATCTGTTCTTTCCTGCATATTACTTTTACAAAAATATAATGTCGATGTTTCACATCTGCCAGGCGTCCCGTGACGGCTCACATTTTTTTTTTGATGTGAAACATCTATAGCCGCACGTAAAACCGATTTCTGGCGTGGCGACGCATGCCGCTATATGATGGTATATATATACAGTCTATATGCAGTAGTGTGTACGCGTTAAAAACTAATAGCTTGATTATAATTTAATTCAAATAGGCTTTTGTTATGGTGACTAGACGATACTAGGCTTGTGTTATGGTGACTAGACGTAACTAGGCTTGTGTTATGGTGACTAGACCCAACTAGGCTTGTGTTATGGTGACTAGACCCAACTAGGCTTGTGTTATGGTGACTGGACACAACTAGGCTTGTGTTATGGTGACTGGACACAACTAGGCTTGTGTTATGGTGACTGGACACAACTAGGCTTGTGTTATGGTGACTAGGCGCAACTAGGCTTGTGTTATGGTGACTAGACCCAACTAGGCTTGTGTTATGGTGAGTAGATGTAACTAGGCTTGTGTTATGGTGACTAGACCCAACTAGGCTTGTGTTATGGTGACTGGACACAACTAGGCTTGTGTTATGGTGACTAGGCGCAACTAGGCTTGTGTTATGGTGACTAGACCCAACTAGGCTTGTGTTATGGTGAGTAGATGTAACTAGGCTTGTGTTATGGTGACTAGACCTAACTAGGCTTGTGTTATGGTTACTAGACCCAACTAGGCTTGTGTTATGGTGACTAGACCCAACTAGGCTTGTGTTATGGTGACTAGACCCAACTAGGCTTGTGTTAGGGTGACTAGACGCAACTAGGCTTGTGTTATGGTGACTAGACCCAACTAGGCTTGTGTTATGGTGACTGGACCCAACTAGGCTTGTGTTATGGTGACTGGACACAACTAGGATTGTGTTATGGTGACTAGACACAACTAGGCTTGTGTTATGGTGACTAGACCCAACTAGGCTTGTGTTATGGTGACTAGGCGCAACTAGGCTTGTGTTATGGTGACTAGACACGAAGTTTCACATCTGCCAGGCGTCCCGTGACGGCTCACATTTTTTATTTTGATCTAAGCTATTAGAACCCAATTGCTAATGGGACCATCATTGTCGTCCTCCGGCCTGCTCTAAAAATGATCTGGTATGTACAATACCTTAGAATTGCTAAAGCGTATCTGCTATATACGACAAAGATTACATAAAATTTGCAGTGATATAATAAAAAGTGTGTATCTAATGGATTATGTTTCTCTTATCTAAATTTATCACGGTTTATCTTCGTGTTCAATCACTGAATAATGACGCTTTTGGGGGGGGGGGGGAATTATACGATTTTACTACTAGCATCGCCCCGAGGTGTGTTACCTGCGAGAAACACTAGCACTATCACTACATAGTATAAAATAAAGTCACACTCGCCGTCCCTATGTCCCTTTGTATGCTTAGATCTTTAAAACTACGCAACGGATTTTGATGCGGTTGTTTTTAATAGATAGAGTGATTAAAGAGGAAGGTTTTTAGATATAATACAGCCGTACGAAGCCGGGGCGGGTCGCTAGTATCGGAATAAAAAAATACTGTTTTACTTCCGGGGATTTAAATTATCCTAATACCAAGTGTCATTAAAATCAGTCCAGTGATTTTATTGGCCTTTAGATTTAATTTTATGATTTGAATGATTTAATTTTAATCCATGTTTTGCAAACTGCTATAGTGCCTGGGTTAGGGTGTAGCAAAGGGTAACCACTATTAACATTTTTAGGACTAGTAAAATTTTTCGGAAACAAATAAGTATTTTTTTTCTTATTTTTCTTTTAAATATATACAACCAGACCACAGACAAATATCTAAGCATACATGTCTGAGGTGGGAATCGAACCCGCAACCCTGTGTTTGGCAGTCCGACATGGTGACCTGGTGACCATTGTACCAACTGGGTCGTCATCATGAACGTCGTCGATTATGAATTAGTAGTACCTTAAGAGAATCGTGAGCTCTCGATACGCGGCGCGGCGCGAGTTGGTATTTTCAAAAATGACCCGTATCGTGCGATAGAGAAAGTTTAAGTTCGGACGTAATTGCATATATTTTGTTTTTTAAATACTATTGCGGGCCGTAACGTTTTTACCCCCTTTGTCCTTCACAAAATGAAATAAATTTGGTCTCATTTAATTCACTGCATCTTATTCTAGGTTTATACGTTTTTCTTTTTTCGTAATTCAGTTTAGTCTATTAAAAAACAATTGAAACGCTCGATGAAGTTTTAAAGTCATAAATATAGATATTCAGATGCTTATAACTTTTAGGCAATATTTCTTTAAAATAAAAACGGTTAAACCTAGTTTTCCATTAGATCTAGAACATTTCCAAAAATTATCAAAATCGGACTTCGTTTATTGGGTGGAAAACGTTACCGCTTTTTGTATGGAAATTTACAGCTTTACAGTGGTCTTAACAAGTTTATTACACGAATGTATTTGTTCTCAGGTATAACACACACGGCTGTGGTGCCCCTCGATTTGGTCAAGTGCCGGTTGCAAGTAGACGGTGAGAAATACAAGAATGTCGTGAATGGATTCAGGGTGTCCGTTCGGGAGGAGGGTATGCGTGGGTTGGCTAAAGGATGGGCTCCTACCTTCATTGGATACTCGTTACAGGTTAGTACTTATACACGGGCTGTTTGCCGCACTCAGACGTCTTTAGTTGGGTCCCTTCTCTGTGAGGTTCTACTTGTCAGGGGGAGAGATCTTGTCAATACATCTGGAGCCAACTAAGCCGCGGGTTTCATCACGATATTTTCCTTCACCGTAAAAGCTAAGTGATTCATGGCCAGCCCCTAACTACTATGATTAAACGAAATAACCAATTGTTCCTTCCGAACAGACCGTGTTGAAACAAAAATATTATGAGTAATTTCTGATGCATCGTCACCTATCCCATACTATATTCCCCTGCTAACATTTGTTCTTGTTCCAGGGTCTCTGCAAGTTCGGTCTGTATGAGGTCTTCAAAGTTGGATACTCTGGTCTCTTGGATGAGGAGACAGCGTATTCGTACCGTACTATCTTGTATCTAGCGGCGTCCGCGTCTGCTGAGTTCTTCGCTGACATTGCACTTTCGCCGCTAGAGGCCGCCAAGGTAAAATTACTTTATAAAAACACAAAAAAAAACTGAAAAAAGCTAACTTAGACACAGTAAGTAAGTAGGTATGTTATCCTTGAAACTTATTTATAAATTGCGTAGTCTACTTCTGGTAGGAAATCCTTATACAGGATGAATTATTTATGTGGGCCTTCAGGGCTATATCCTAAACTTTAAGAGATAGCTAAAAATGCTGAAAGGAGTTGCGTGCCCCATTTTGACAAAAACTAAAACTTCACCATTATATTTCTGAAAAAAATAACAGTTTTATTCCAATTAGTGGTTAGAATTAGAATTTACAACATATTTTAAAAAAAATAGAAAAAGATTACTTCTCCCCTATGCCTCATACGCTATTATTTTGCCAGAGAAAAAGCTATTTCCTTTGATTTGTCATACTATGTTTGTTTCCAGGAATTAATCTCTATCAGCAACACTATCGATTGGTATAAAAATATAGAATGATTATTTTTTTGCAAAATCAACAAGTTCTATTCCTGGCTAAGATAATGTCTTTTTCAAAAATCTAATGGTACAGTTTTAGTTTTTGTTAAAATCGAGCACATAACTCTTTTCAGCATTTTCCGTTATCTTTTATACTTTAGGATATAGCCCTGAAGGCCCACATAAAAAATTCACCCTGTATATTGAAATATGATTGAAATGGTTATCTAGTAACAAAATTCGTTAAAATGACTTCCTAATATTTGAAGTTCACTACTTGTTGGCGACATGCCAAAAATCTTAACACTTTCAAGGGCAAAATTGATTTACAAAGTGTTATGTAAATTACCTTCTAGGCAAGCATGTTACATCATCAACCTCATCTTTGTTTCAAATAAAAACTTGAGAGGTGTCAAGGGACACTCGGATGGAACGACGTTCCTTTCGATTAAGTGAAGGAATTGTAATTTTTTTATTATTTTTTTTGTAAATAATCGTCGTGACACCACACTGTTCAATGCGAAATAGAAAGACGGAAATGAAAATAACTGGCTTGCTTTCTATGTAAAAAGTGTCGTTACAACTTTTGGTCTTAATTTTTTCCGTCTAGCAACGCGCGATAAGGAACTTTCGTTCCAAAAACATCTTAATTTCTAAAAATAAATATACACTTGGCCATCGCACAGCAATTTAACACGCTCAGTAATATGCCTTGTTTTTTTGCCCGATGAAGAGAAAAAGCGCCTTGAGGGTGTATGAGTTGCGTGGGTCGACAATGCGTCGCCCTGCAGTCACATGCAGCGTCCGCGCGACTCGTGGCCCAGTGACACTGAGATTATGAGATCTGAGGGCATATTTTTAATAAAAAAACTTAGGCACATTTAAGACCAGTATTTTAAGCCAAAACTGGCTTAAACTAGTATACAATTTTTTTTACCAACTCCAAAAAAAGGGTTTTGTTATTGTTATTTTGTAAATATATATTTAATACAGAAACTCCAAGACTGCAAATAAAGGAATTATTCCTATCTGTTTTTAGATAGTATTGCAGGACAGATATTATATCGAAAAACAATTATTTATTAACTAAGAAAACTTCGAGATTTAAATTTTAAAAAACAAAAATATGAAAATTTTCCCATATCTTTTTATCGTGTTGACCCTGATTTTTATACGCCTAATAGAGACTATACACCTCAATATCAGGTATGAATTTCAACTTGCTAGGTTCACCCGTTCCTGAGAAAATCGGTGGTGACAGACAGACAGACAAGAAAGTGATATAAGTGTTCCTTTTTTTATCTTTTGAGCGGAACCCTTTTTTTATATTTACACCAACAAGGTGTTAATATCCTAATCTTAACTAATATTACAAAACCGAAAGTTTGTTTGGTTGTATTTTTGTAAATAAATAAATATAGCAGGACATTCCACACATCGCCATCTAGCCCCAAGCTAAGTAACTAGACTTGTGTTATGGGTGCTAGACAACGGATATACTACTTATATACTTTTCTTTTGTAAATATATACTTATAACACATAGAAACAACCAGACCACAGACAAATATCTAAGCATAAATACTTGTCTGAGGCAGGAATCGAACCCGCAACCCAGTGTTTGGCAGTCCGGCATGGTAAATATTGTGCCAACTGGGACGTCAATATTATTTTACATTGCAATCTGTCACTAAGACATTCAGCAACTGGTTAGGCAGATAGATATATGTGTTTGTCATGCATGGTCTCCGTCCAGTGAACTGAAAAAAAAACTGACTTTGAAGGTATCTTTTGCAATCGAAATGCAATCGGGATGATATTGAAATGTTATTTAAACAATATTATTTACGAGAATTGGCCTTCAGAAGGTCTCTTGGAGCTGTTTGTTTTAGTAGATTGAAGCTTGTGTTATCTTGCATTAGCTCATTTGCCAGTCTACTTGTACTTGTATATGGGCTGTTTTCCGCGATTAGACCCTTTTTAATTGGGTCCTTTTTGCGTGAAGATGGAGTAGGCTTACCCAGCACCTACTACCCTCTCAGCTTAGTCGACCATGTCCAGAGGAGAGAACTTGTCAATACTTTTGGAGCCAACTAAGCCGTGGGTTTCATCACGATGTTTTCCTTCACCGTAAGAGCAATGTCAATTAGCGCACATAAATTTTTCGCAAGAAAAATACATTGGTGCAAGGCCGGCCTTGATTCGAACCCACGACCTTCAGAATGAAAGTCGAGATATCTACCACTAAGCCAACACCGCTCTCTTAGCTAGCTTTGCCAGTCTATTTAGGTGCGATCCTAGCCTTTTTTTTATAAGATTTTAGGACAATTTTTATTTCTTTTAGAGTAGTTGAGATATTAAGGTCGGTAGGTACGCTAAAAATTACGTGTATTCTTAAGGCTGCTTTTGCTGCCATACGCAACTCGTCAGAAATACCTGTCGGTTACAACTAATATTGTTGATTATAACGAATGATTTTTGTTTTTCCCGAGATGGAATTGTAGGTGAAATTTCTACCGATATTTTGGGGTAATTTCGAGGCGAAAATTCTTTGTTATTTCAAAGCTAGACTAGTTTTAATTCTTAATTTTAGGATAGCTTCAAAACTATAGGAAATGTTTGGCTCAAAATCACACTAAAATGTCGGTAAAATCTCACCTACAATTCCATCTTGGCATTTTTGAGAAAAACAAAACACACTCGTAACAATCAACAATTTTCACCAACGAAGGCGACCGGTGCCAGTAGTAACTATTTAGTAGGCTGTGTACCAAGGTCGTTGGCGTATGGACCCCCCTTAATATATAATTGTGTTCAAAGGTCCGTATTCAAACGATGCCCGGTTTCGCGAGCACTCTGCGCGAGGCGTGGCCCAAGATGGTCCAGAACGAGGGCTACGGGACCTTCTACAAGGGATTGGTGCCGCTCTGGGGCAGGCAGATCCCTTACACCATGATGAAGTTCGCCTGCTTCGAGAAGACACTCGAAATTCTATACCATGTAAGTTATAATTGCTTTTACAAGTTCCTTACATTGTCGGCCTTCCTTCCTTACGGCATGCCGGACTGCCAAATAGTTTGAAAGAGGACATTCCACACATCGCCATCTAGCCCCAAGCTAAATAACTAGACTTGTGTCACGGGTGCTAGACAACGGATATTATACTACATATATACTTTTCTTTTGTAAATTTATACTTATAATAGGTAGAAACAACCGGACCCCAGACAAATATCTAAGCATAAATACATGTCTGAGGCGGGAACCGAACCCGCAACCCTGGTGTTTAGCAGTCCCGCATGGTGACCATTGGGCCAACTGAGTTGTCGACCATGTTACTTGTATCTTACTTGTACAGCCGCGCAAATTTAAAGTGCAGTACGCAAAAATCTCATCTGTCGCGAGAACGGCTGAAAATGCTCACCCACAACAACGCGCCATAAGAAGTTTTCACTTCAAAAAATCCATTTTTTATTACTGATTCTAAGGTTTTGCAATGTGCTCTTTTCAAATCAAATACCTATTTACATATTTAATACCTTACAATATAGCACAATGGGCGGCCTTATCGCTAAAAGCGATCTCTTCCAGGCAACCTTTATTGTTATCTACCATTAAGCCAATACCGCTCCTTGTCGAGCATGTTTGTACTAATGTAATAATGTTATACAGTACGTAGTGCCGAAGCCACGCGACCAATGCACAAAGGGCGAGCAACTGGTCGTTACATTCGCCGCGGGTTACATCGCCGGCGTCTTCTGCGCGATCGTCTCGCATCCCGCCGAC
Source organism: Idaea aversata (assembly GCA_907269075.1). Taxonomy (NCBI): domain Eukaryota; kingdom Metazoa; phylum Arthropoda; class Insecta; order Lepidoptera; family Geometridae; genus Idaea; species Idaea aversata. The sequence continues at coordinate 3,571,548 of OU026112.1, read as the reverse complement.
ACCGTCGTCTCCAAACTTAACCAGGTAACGTTTCACTTTAAGTTCCTAGAACAGATATTAAAAATCTAAATAAGGCTCTCTGCATTGCCTCTTTAGGTGGCAATGCCGATCAATTGGCAAAATAGCAGTTAGAGAAAAAAAATAAGAAAATTTTTTGTTTTTGCAAAAATGAAAATTTGCCCATATCTTTTTAACGTGTTGACTCAGAACCTTGATTTTTATACACCTAATAGGGACTATAGACCTCAGTATCTGGTATGAATTTCAACTTGCTAGGTCCACCCGTTCCCGAGAAAATCGGTGGTGACACACGACAGACAGACAGACAAGATAGTGATCTTATAAGGGTTCCTTTTTTGAAGTTATACTTCTTTAGGCGCGTTATGAAAAAATGATGAGAGTGAAATTTTACAAAAGCGTCACACAAAAATTCTCACGGGAGAAGTTGTCCGCAAACCATGTTGAAGTTGTCCGCAAACCGCAAGATGACAGCTGTCATAAAACCAAATAGTTTAAGTAAGTACAAAGAGGTACTACTACTACATAATTATTTTAATGTAATTAATTATTTATATTTGTCGGACGAGTATTTTGTCGGACGAGTTTTTTGTCGGACGAGTTTTTTGTCGGACGAGTTTTTTGTCGGACGAGTTTTTTGTCGGACGAGTTTTTTGTCGGACGAGTTTTTTTTTTTTTTTTTTTTTAATGCCAAAGAAGTAACTTCTCACGCGCGTACATAAGTACACGCACCCATTTAAAGGGAGCTTCCTTGGGGCTTACTTAACACCCCTGCCGAAAATCTGACGCGCTCGAGTAATTTTTTTACCTTTTGAAGTACGGAACCCTAAAAGATCCCCTCCGGATCCCTTGATTGTCTGTGTGTCAAGACAGTTTCTCTTTTTCGTGGAAAATGAATGAATAAAATTTTGTGGGACACTACATACAGCGCCATCTAGGCCCAAACTAAGTAACTAGGCTCGGGCTGATAATTATATCTATACTAATATTATAAAGCTGAAGAGTTTGTTTGTATGTAATTATATCTATACTAACTAATATTATAAAGCTGAAGAGATAAATATATTACCGCTCTATTCACAATATATCTACGAAAACTTGCTCTACGTTCACAAAAATCCTGATATTTTCCGTAAAAACAGCGATATTCATAATTTCAACTTAAGAAATAAGGATGAACTGACCGTGCCCCGTAGTAGGCTCCGGAAAATAAACAGGTCGTTTAATAGTACATGTGTGCTCTATTATAATAAATTACCTAAAGATGAATGTGACATGTGATGACATGTCCATTAACAGGTTCAAAACTTTTATAAAGCATAAATTGTGCAGTAAGGCGTACTATGATACTTCGTCTTACCTTAATGATAAGAACCCATGGACGTGACTTTAGTTGCTCCATTTCAAATAATACTTTCAAATAGGTATAATGTGAGCCAATGTGACCATTGTGAGCGTGATCACATGAAAAAAAAAAACCCCATGAGTTTCTTGTGCCTTCTTCTCATTGGTGGGCGCGTTCCGAAGGCACACATCCTAACTAACTTTTTAGGTATTATGCATCCAAATAAATAAATAAAATTTGACTTTTTTTGAAACGCGCTCTGCTCAGGAACTACTGGTTCGAATTGAAAAAATATTTTTGTGTTGTTGGATAGTCCATTTATCGAGGAAGGCTATAGGCTACTTTTGATTTGAATATTCCCACTGGATCCTGAGTTACGCGGGTGAAACCGCGAGGTGCAGCTAGTTGTCTAATAATTCTAACCTACGTATCCTAATTCCTATCCCATACAGACAGAAACTAAGAAACCTAAATTATTCCTGGAAATATGAAGAGAATATCAGCTGAATGGTACTTTATTTTGTTATTTTTTTTAAATACTTTAACTCATATGACACTAATTTAATGGAAAAAAATATAGTATTCTTGACTCTCTCAGCTGGCAGAAAAACCGCCTGATGGTTTCTTCATACATTTTTAAGGTGAAAGGGTACGTGCGCTCTCTCCATACAAACGTAGTCGATTGTTTCCTGACTGGATAATGACACTAGCACAAATATTTTTGTGCCATAAAATCTATAACTGCCATGACTATGCCCCTATTTTTTTTTTTTTCATTTTCTAACTATCAAAGAAATTAAGATTAAAAAAAAAAACAAAAAATATATATATTGCAGGACATTCCACACATCGCCATCTAGCCCCAAGCTAAGTAACTAGACTTGTGTTATGGGTGCTAGACAATGGATACACTACTTATATACTTTTCTTTTGTAAATATCACTACATAGTATAAAACAAAGTCGCTTTTTCTGTCCCTATTTCCCTTTGACTGCTTAAATCTTTAAAACTACGCAACGGATTTTAATGCGGCTTTTTTAAATAGATAGAGTGATTCAAGAGGAAGGTTTATATGTATAATACTTGCATAATACAGCCGTGCGAAGCCGGGGCGGGTCGCTAGTTATATATAATTCTAAAATTTCAGCTCGATCCGTGCAGAACTATTTGAGTTTTTGAAGCGTACACAAACCAACATAACATTTTTATATAGATAAGATTTGAGTGGGTCCTTAGAAAGTCCAAATTCGGAAAAAGTTAAAAAATCCCTTATAACCTCACAAACTCACAAAATTTACCTTTTTATAATATTAGTATAGATGTGTAACACAATTGATTTGTGCCATTGATTAATATTATTCCTTCCCCACATTCCAGGATAGAACAGCGACAGTTGGAGGTATAATGGGCAAGCTCGGCTGGGCTGGAGTATGGAAGGGACTCGGACCTAGGATCATCATGATTGGTACACTCACAGCGTTGCAATGGTTCATCTACGATGCTGTTAAGGTTTGTATATCTTGATTTAACATTGTCATAATAGTAGTACACATATCAACTCGGAAAAGGATCGTCACCGTATCGCCTCGCCGCGACGGCGCGCCGTCAACCTAACGTAAGCGCGATGCCAAGCGATCAGCAGCTCCTAATCAACTTGGCTATGGCTAGGCGGGGTGCCGCCGCGCGGTTAGTCAGTATTCGAACGTGAAGTGTAGACGAAGAAACTCAAGCTAGGGTACAGAGAGTCGTAAGATAGCGTACGATGAGACGTAAGCGCGGTAACGGCAAATCGACCACGCATCGTACCGCGGTTCGTGAGCTTGTCCCGATGCGAGGCAATTACGTTACGATTCCTATTAGTGCGCGTTGCAGTAGGGAGTTACATACAAAGAATACTGAACTGCTCGAATCGTTTACTAGTTGATGTTTGTGCTATTTTTCCGCAACAAGACCTCTTTAAGGTTGACTCATTAGACCGGCCTGGACGGGTCACTGATTTGAAACGTTACATACATTTTGTATGAAGTAATTTATATTACACACTGCATGATCCGTCACAAAATGGTAATTTGCTAATGCCTAATTAAACTAGGCATTCGACGCTATCTTGATTCTTTTTTTTAATTTCTTGTAGTATGATTGAACCTAGACAAACAAAAGATATTCTTATCTATCACATATTGTACTAAAGTTTAAAGTGTCAGGTTTAAAAAAAATTAAGATGGCGCCGGATCTCTGCGACGATGCGTGCAGCTTCATTGTGGAAGATGAAAAAAGTTAAGACCCTAATGCGCTCAATGATTATTCTAAAAACCAATTGTTCCTACCGACTCTTCTGTGGACAAAGTTTTTATGAGAGCGTTTTTATAATCAGAACAACAAAAAAGTTAGCTCAAAATTCTTCGAGTAATTTTGTGTCAAAATTACCGGTACTTCGTTGATTAAATGAAAGTTTTATTTGTTTGTTTTTCAAGTTTCTTGTCACGAAATATTTTGCACAAAAAAATTCATCTAATGAAGTGCATATTATCCTAATTTGGTCTGCGACGCTGCCGCCACGAATTTTCCACTTTCCTGAATTTTGAAGCACACTAGAAGTGCACTTGGATTGCACAATTGAATAAAGTTAATATAAATATTGTAGGAAATTCCACACTGCGTCATCTAGCCCCAAAAGCAATCTTTAATGTGTCTCTTTATTTTTAGGTATGGTTAAGAATGCCGCGGCCACCGCCCGCAGAGATGCCAGAGTCGATGCGCAAACGGCTCGAAGCTGAGGAGGCAGCCAAAGCCAAGTGAACTCGGTAGCAACACCTAGTCACACAGATATTAGATTGATATTACGGGGCAATCACGAACGGTACCTATTAGACCGCTGACTAATCTTCGACCAATAGTTATTACCAAGGCACATCTTTTATTGCGAAAATTTCATGGGTGCGTTTCAATTTTTAAGCTTACAGTACATGTTCAAAAATGTGAAACTAACTGTAAGCATGAAGGCTAAAATGGTTCAATAGATGAAAATCATGAAGTTGTGGCGAGAATCAGGCTTGTTTGGCACAGATTTTGAACATGTAATGGCTACTTAACTATTTAGTTATTATTTATTCAAACAATCAATCTCATTTGACGAGTATTTTGAATGTGTGCTAGACACTTTAAATAGGATTTCTCCTAGCTCTGTTTATGGCAAGAATTAGGCATTATTTGGCATCGTTTTTGAACGTGTACCGGCCACTTTAGAAAAAATAAATCGTCAAATCGAAATTGTGCCAAGAATCGGGCATTGTTTGGCACAGTTTTTGTATGTGTACTGGCAGTTTATATTACATTGTTATTTATGGCAAGAATCAGGCTTGTTTGGCACAGTTTTTGAACATGTACTGGCAACATTTTCCGTAGTAACCGTTTGTGACCACCCTAAGTATTTGAGTGTGGCGCTCGCTAGTAAATTTTCCAACAACCCATTGTGATTACCATATTTCAGTATAAGTAAAAATCTATGTTAATTTATTTTGATGTATGTACCTAAATAAATATATTATTTTTTATTTTATTTATTTTTCTTTTCTCTTTATGTAAATATTTTAATTATTGTGTATTTGGTCGTTGGAAACTTTGAATAAATGATAGTTGATACAATTTGTTATATATTATTGTAGGATTTAGTTTCAACTCAATTAATGAAAGGCTTCAGAGTCTCGAACGTAGCAAGATTGTGTCGGTCTTTAATCGGATACATTTTATATCCCCTCTACATGAAGGGCCAACATGCTGGCCCACCATGTAGAGGGCGTAGTGGTGTCTGATGGCTTATGGTTTGCAGGATGGCCACGGGGTTGGGTTTAGTCACATATCAAAGGAAAATGGCAACAATGGCTGAACATAGCCATCGTGTAGTTGCACTACATGATGGCCCAGCACTGGAGCAGCGATGCATATAGCCATGCGATGGTTGAAACGCAACAACACAATGGCCGCCACGTTCAGCCATCGTTGCCTACTTCCTTTGATGTGCGACAGGAAAACCGACACCATGGCCATCCAGTCGCCATCACACGAACCATAAGGTATTAGACACGACTACGCCCTCCACTAGTGGGCCAGCATGATGGCCCATCATGTAGAGGGGTCATCAACCATCGCATGGCCATCTCGCTGTTCCAGTGCTGGGCCATTAGGGAGTATGCAACAGAACTCCACAACCTAATTGCCATCTTCTTTCTTTAGTCATACAACCAGGCAAACTGATATGCGGCACTGATGCATTGGGGAAATTAAATCCGCACTAAGCGTTTTGCTTTGTCATTCCATAATCGTACCACAAGGGAATGGAATGGATAAGGATGAACTGACCGTGCCCGGTAGTAGGCTCCGGAAAATAAACAGGTCGTTTAATAGTACATGTGTGCTCTATTATAATAAATTACCTAAAGAGGTATATGACATGTCCATTAAAGGTTCAAAACTTTTATAAAGCATAGATTGTGCAGTAAGGCGTACTATGATACTTCGTCTTACCTTAATGATAAGAACCCATGGACGTGACTTTAGTTGCTCCATTTCAAATAATACTTTCAAATATTTGTAATATTGACCATTGTGAGCGTGATCACATGAAAAAAAAAAACCCCATGAGTTTCTTGTGCCTTCTTCTCATTGGTGGGCGCGTTCCGAAGGCACACATCCTAACTTAGTTTTTAAGACGTTTTCAAGTGGTCTATTATATTTTTAAGGTATTATACATCCAAAGAAATAAAAAAATTTGATTTGATTTGAATCAGTTATTGTCTCTTTCCTGAAGTGTAAAATTTTGGCGGTCTTCAAGTCGCGATTGAATAAACGCTGACCTGTCTATGGTAAAAAAAGGTTAGGTTTAAGGTGGACGCAGGTTGATCAGAGCCGAACGAATCGAATTATTGCCGTCCACGGGAAAAAGTACCTTATATTAATAGAGATAAGGTACATTTATATTTCAGATTCGACTCTGATGACGTCATCGGAAATATAAATGTAGGTACCTTATCTCTATTACAATAAGGTACTGTGGCGCTCACGTTGTGTGAATTAGCCTTATGTACAGTGTGAAGTAGAGCTTTATTTATATTCTTAAGTTTATGAACGAAATGTTTGGGTTGCAATAAAGTGCCACCGCTATTTGGGGGCAGCACTGTCAATGCATATTAATACGAGAATAAAATGGTGTACTTCGTGGTATAAAACCTAGTTTTTAATGTAACGATACGTCTCGTCTGTGTCCATCTCCTGCTGTCGCAACATAATATCCTGCCTATAACAAAAACTAGTGGTGTTGGAAACCACTGGAAGTGATCTCTCCAACAACGCCGACCCTAGGACTCCCGGCGTTGCCTGTGGTGCAACGATCTCCAAAGTACCTTTTCCCGTGGACGGCAAAAATTCGATTCGTTCGGCTCTGATCAATCTGTGGACCAACTTAAAGGTGTCATTTGATAGATATTAAGTACCTACGCGGAAATACTAGAAGATCCCCCCCCCCCCTAATTATTATTTATTAAGAATAATTTAAATCTGATGCTTTTATCGAGATTAACGTTTGTTTCCTATGAGAATTATAAGTACCTACGTAGTAGTAGTTAGAAAAGAAATATTTTTATGAGCATAGACTTCCCACTGCAAGTGGGCCTCTCTGCCATTTCTCCATTGATCACGATCTGTAACAATTGCACTAGTCATATTCATAAAGGAGTCAAGGTCATCGCTCATCGCCCGCCATCGGCATCGTTTTGTGTTTTTAATAATCACCACTATTCACTGAACAATAAAACACTCGGTAAAAAACTATTACTTCTAAACAAAACACTTTGGTGAACGCTAAATCATTGATAATAATAATAATTTTGTTTTCATGGCTTGGAAGCCGTGGAAACTAAACGCTTTGATCGAATACTTCGTCCACCTAGTGCGTCCAATGCCTCCACGAGGCTGGTCTTCCTCCGGGCGATCGAACTGCTCGCTTCTTCCACCTGGTATTCGTTCATGTGGGAATCTTCCTTCAGATCTGGGTCCAGTGCCTCCACGAGGCTGGTCTTCCTCCGGGCGATCGAACTGCTCGCTTCTTCCACCTGGTATTCGTTCATGTGGGAATCTTCCTTCAGATCTGGGTCCAGTGCCTCCACGAGGCTGGTCTTCCTCCGGGCGATCGAACTGCTCGCTTCTTCCACCTGGTATTCGTTCATGTGGGAATCTTCCTTCAGATCTGGGTCCAGTGCCTCCACGAGGCTGGTCTTCCTCCGGGCGATCGAACTGCTCGCTTCATCCACCTGGTATTCGTTCATGTGGGAATCTTCCTTCAGATCTGGGTCCAATGCCTCCACGAGGCATCGACCAGCCCCCCTGATTCACAAACAGCCAGAAGCCAACCGAAATGAAAATAAAATTTGCTGCTCTTTCACTCTTGCGACTTTTGACGTGTTGCCATCCTTGTCTTCTCAGTTTTATTCGTTTCGGTAGTTCGGTAGCCTTCAGATGGTCTGTGAATCAGGGGACTGGTCTCCTAAACTGGCCTTCGCTAAATATCTGATGAGCTCGTCCAGGCTCTCAACTTTCAGATCCTCGCTGTGGTAGCGGGTCCAGCAGTCGCTAACCCTGAAGAACTACTTGTGGTCTCTGGCCATACGCGCATACGAAGCCGGGGCGGCTCATATTAATTAACTGAACGATCGTTGAAGACACGCCCCTTTATATATCAACTTCAAAGTTTCTGAAAACGAAATCCGTGATTTTCATTGGCCGAAATAATAGCTTGTGATTGGTCAGTCTGCTGGCCAATAACGGATTCAGATTTTTTTAGGTACTTTGGGCCTATAAATACAAGGTTTCCGAAATCACCTATATTATTAAAAACGTCGGAGTCGGAGTCGGGAGTCGGGATATCGTAGCTACAATAAATAAACACGATGAGCTCGATAAGTACTTACATAGGTACCTGCCTGCCTGCCTGCCTGCCTGCCTGCCTGCGCGTATTATTCTATGGATAATTATTATGATATTAGGTAGGTATGTACCTACTTACTTACTTATTGACTACCTACCTACCTACCTACCTACCTATTATTATAATAGTTACCATACCATGCATATTTTTAAATATGCATATTTTTTTTTTTAAATTATCTTTAGACTTGTAAATAGGTAAGTAAGTAGGTACATTAAGTATTATAATAATTATTTATACTTACCTATTTCACCTACCTACTGTGTGTGTGTGTGTGTGCGTGTGCGTGTGCGTGTGCGTGTGTGTGTGTGCGCGTGTGTACCTAATCAATCAATTCCAATATTATATTATTAAGTAGGTAGGTACTTACCTACTCCATCATCTACCTCGCATTACCCTAGAGGAGCCGAGCTAGCTAAGTACAAGTACTTGTTTAGATATAAAATACTTGCTTTTTACTTACTTACTTAGGTTTGTACCTACCTACGATAATAATTATTAGGTATAATAGTAGTCTTGTAAAGAAACATTGCTTCATTGAGAGAAAGCATTCGAAACGTATGTTAGCCCTGAAAAGGGCTGTTTTTGTTTGCGATAAGCATGGTAGACAAAGTAGGTTCTTGAGTCGCATCTTCTCGTCGTCGCGTCGCGTCGCGTCGGTCGTCCGCGTCGTAGGTAGAGGCGACACACATATTTTATCACTACTACTACAACAAAAACAACACGACCACAACACAACAACGTCGTCGATACGACGACTAAGACGGACGACTCTTTACTTTTTCGCAGAGGATTTCTTTGCCGCGGCCGCCTTAGATTTGGGCGTCGCCGCTGCCTTCTTAGGTTTAGGAGCTTTCGGTTTCTTCGTCGGCGGCTTCGCAGTCTTCTTGGCTTTAGGCGCGGCGGCGCTCTTAGCCTTCTTGGAGGCTGCGGCGGCGGCGGCTGCCTTCTTGGAGGCGGGTGTCGCGGGGGCCGGTTTCTTCTTAGCCGCTGCGGCTTTCTTGTCTCTCGTCGACGCCTTGCCACCTTTGGAGGGCGAAGCGGCGGCGGCGGCGGCGGCCGCCTTCTTCTTGGACGCGGCTGCGGTAACGGCTCCACCCTTCTTCGATTTAGCCGACGATTTCGCAGAGGCGGCGGATTCCTTCTTCGCTTCGGGCTTCTTCTTCGATTCCGCCGCGGAGGCTTTCTTCGCGCCGGCCGACGAAGACTTTGAAGTTTTCGATTCCAGTTTGAACGAACCGGACGCGCCCCGTCCCTTGGTCTGAATCAAAGCGCCCGATTCGACGGCGCTCTTTAGATATTTTCTGATGAACGGTGCCAATTTCTCAGCGTCGACCTTGTACTGGGCGGCTATATATTTCTTGATGGCTTTCAACGATGACCCGCTGCGCTCCTTCAACTCCTTGATCGCTTGATTCACCATTTCCGACGTCTTAGGGTGAGTCGGTGCAGCCTTCGGTTTCTTAGCACCGCCTGCGGCGGCGGCGGCGGCGGCCTTCGGTTTCTTCGCCGGTGTCGCCGGGGCCGGTGCTTCAGCTGCTACTGCCGTGTCTGCCATTTTACGACGAGGAATCTTCGTAACTTACTCTCTCGCTCAACGTATAATAATATTATAACAATCGAATAGTCGATTATTATAAAATATTTTAATGTAATTATTGATCAATAGCGTAGTAAGGTAAGTAGGTATATCTATCGAATAAACGAAGAGACATAGAGGGCGCTCGTAAGCTCCGACGCTAAGGTACCCGACAGCTTAACCGTAAAGAGAGCACCACACTCGAGATACTATTTCCCGTACGAACGCTCTCAACTTTTCACTAACATTCATCTGATTAAATACATTTTTAACATATATAAAAATGTTTTACTCGAACCAAACCTCTATGAGACGTTAATATCTGAACAGTATAATCGCTTAGAGACTTATTTAAAACGAAACGAATTAGCGTTCGGGAATTAAAGGGAAAATTTCGCGTCACTCTCGGCCGCGAATAGGTCGGACGATGTTTAAATCTTATATAACTTTATAAATTATATATTTAACGAGCGCCCATCTCTAAAGATAAAAGCCTAAGATATCGTTGTTATCGTAAAATATAAAAATATAAAACGTACTACGGTCAAACACTAAAATAATAGGTAATTTCATAAGCCTCGTAAAACACATCGAGACCGTCTCTTCGTCGAGATGCCCCTCACTTGCACCGTGTCGACCGTACCGTACCACGTCTTAGTACCGATATAATATTAGTATAGTAAATAATATACTTAATTAATTTTAATGATTTATTTGAAAGTTTGATACGAATAAATTATAAAATAGATTAGATACTTAGTACTTAAATAAGTAAATATTATATACGGCCGGCCGGCCGCGACCAGTAAGCATCATAAGCCAGCGCGTCTGGCTATTTTCGAACGTATTTCGTTAGACCTTCGTTATTTCGACTTAGCTTAGAAAACTACGGTTTATAGATAGGTACCTACCTACTTAATTCATAAATTAAATAACTATTTATTTAATTGAATTTGCATCTAGGTAAGTAAATCACTTGTTATATTTGTTGTTAAGTAATAACTTGTCGTTCGTTATTACTTAGGTACTTACCTACCACCTGATCAAGCAGCTATTATTAGGCGGGTACCTTTTATTAATAATTAAAATTTCTTTATGTAAGTAAGTATTTATTATAGGTAGGTACCTACTCACTTTTAAACTTAACAATTTAGGTATAAGTACATACTATTATTGTATACCTACATGATAATTAGGTAAGTACCTATGTTAAATTGAGCAAGTCTTACTTAAAATGTGTCGTTCGCTTATTATATTTATCATCATTACTAGGTACCTACCTACTTATCTACCTAAGTACTTATTAATATAATAAAAATAAAAAATAAAACTATTTTTTTAACGTTCATGTTCAGGCAGTAGATGTATGAACAATATCTGCGTCCCTCTCGCTCGCGTCATTCCTTCTCTCTCTCTCTCTCTCTCCATTTTGTGACGCGAAAAACAAAAAAAACCCAAGTAAGTATTTAAGTAGGTACATAATATATAAATATAATATAATATAGTACATCTATAAGAAACAATTTTTTAAAATGCAATCGAAACATATGTGGCCCTGAAAAGGGCCTTTTTTTTTTGCGCTTCCATGACGTTGACACAAATAATGTACCTATGTAACAACGTCACGTCGTCGTCGTTGCCGCCCGCCACGTTCGCGTCGATCGGATAATAATTAACCGCCGAAACCGTACAGGGTACGTCCCTGACGTTTCAGAGCGTACACGACGTCCATAGCGGTGACGGTCTTCCTCTTCGCGTGCTCGGTGTAAGTTACCGCGTCACGGATCACGTTCTCGAGGAACACTTTGAGCACACCTCGGGTCTCCTCGTAGATTAGACCGGAGATACGCTTCACTCCACCTCTGCGTGCGAGACGACGGATAGCCGGTTTCGTGATACCCTGGATGTTATCACGGAGCACTTTCCTGTGACGCTTCGCTCCACCTTTCCCCAGACCCTTTCCTCCCTTACCGCGACCGGTCATTTTTCTTGTGGTTGTTGTTGAATTGAATCGAAATTTTCAAACGAGAACCGCACGCACTCCGTACGAAGCAGTTGCTAGAGCGCGACTGGAACACCGTTTTACGTGGCGGACCCTCTTATATTTATACAAATCGGTCGAGAAAGAGAACGTACACACGTTATGGTCGGTTAGAAAGAGACGGCATTATTATATTTTTTGGTTCGATTTGACTGAAGAGCGAAAACTAACACTATACGCGTAAGTACCTAGTACCTACATAATTTGTACCTTTAAACAAAAACTTATTTTTTAGGTACCTATGTATTTACTTAAGCGTTAAATACTTATATAATTATTGTTATTATGCAATAGGAAAGTAAGTACGTATTGTATGGATCTACCATAGGTATATACCATGTACGTACAATCGTACATGTATACCATTACATTATTTTTATTATTAAGTAGGTAGGTATTTAACTTAAAATAGGTAGGTAAGTAAAAGTACTTAACAAAGTAATTTAGATAAATAAATAAGTAGGTACATCTATCTACATTGTGTATGGTATGAGTGTGTATGTACGTACGTAAATACCTATTTTAATTTATTATTACTTACCTACTCTGTTTCCGTCATTTTAAGAGATTTTATTAATTTTCACCCCCTATTTTTTATGTGTAGGTATATATATATATATATATATATATGTATGTATGTATTTATTCATCTAAATAACCTACTAATCGACGACATTATCATTATAATTAAGTCAGTAAGAAACTGTTTTTTTCTCTTTTTTTTTCTCTATTCAAAACAATCGAAATATATGTGGCCCTGAAAAGGGCCTTTTTTTTTTTGTTATTGTTATGCGAGGAACGAGGAGGAGACGATAAGATAATCGTCGTCATCACCGCGAGCGCGCGCGCCAACTAGCAATTTAAGCGCGTTCACCTCTGATCCTACGCGCCAGCTGAATGTCCTTAGGCATGATGGTGACACGCTTAGCGTGAATAGCGCACAGGTTCGTGTCCTCGAATAGACCGACGAGGTAAGCCTCGCTCGCCTCCTGGAGAGCCATAACGGCGGAGCTCTGGAAGCGTAGATCGGTCTTGAAGTCCTGAGCGATCTCACGAACGAGACGCTGGAAAGGCAACTTGCGAATCAGAAGCTCGGTACTCTTCTGATAACGACGGATCTCACGGAGGGCGACCGTACCGGGCCTGTAACGGTGAGGCTTCTTCACGCCTCCGGTGGCGGGCGCGCTCTTGCGTGCGGCCTTAGTGGCGAGCTGCTTGCGCGGCGCCTTACCGCCGGTCGATTTACGAGCGGTCTGCTTAGTACGAGCCATCTTCCTTCTTCTAATAAGATTAAAAAACAAATGAACTTTATACTGAGCCGAGTCGAATACGTACGCGCGTACGAATGTCGAGACGTCAATTGGCGATAGCGGTCCCTTTTTCCAGCTCTTATATATAGAGATATGCGAGAGCGGGACAAGACGACAACAATATTATCTCCGTCACTCTCTAACCGTTTTGGTTTCGTTTCTCTCTCTTGGTTGGACACTAGACTAGATGTAAAAACTTAATTTCGAATTTTATTTTTATACCTATGTAACAATAATATTTATGGGTAGGTAGGTAGGTAGGTAGGTAGGTAGGTAGGTAGGTAGGTAGGTAGGTAAGTAAGGTGAGGTGCCTAGATTAAATAAAAATCTATAGTAAATAGGTTACATTATAATAATATTATACTTAAACATTTTGTTCGTTCGTCATTAAATCGGTATATTTTATTTTTATTAAGTACCTATATAATATTATATTATACTTACTATATACCTATTATATACAGAGGTACAATATTAGTATCCAAGTCTTGCGATCTTTATTAACTATAATAGGTACCTACCTACCTACCTTTTATTTTTAATAATATGACTTACGTAAGTAGGTGTTCGTATGTATGTATAATAAGTCAATATTATAATTTTTCATCGTTTTTATCTTATATATATAATTAAAAGTAAATTTTATAAGGTAGGTGAGTGAGTAGGTAAGTATTTTTACCTTAGTTATTATCATTGTCATCGATAAGAAACAATAATTATAATACATTCGATTATGTATATATATTTTTACGATTCATATTGTGGCCCTGAAAAGGGCCGTTTGTATTTCGTCGAATGTGTGGTGTGTGTTTTGCTAAGCGGGGCGGAGTGAACCCGCGCCGCCGCGTCGCTAACGCCGCGCCGCAGCCGGAGCTAGGGCGCGCTCACTTCGAGCTCGTGTACTTGGTGACGGCCTTCGTACCCTCGCTGACTGCGTGCTTGGCGAGCTCGCCGGGCAGCAATAGCCTGACCGAAGTCTGGACCTCCCTCGATGTTATAGTCGATCGCTTGTTGTAGTGAGCGAGACGCGAAGCCTCCGCCGCTATACGTTCGAAGATATCGTTCACGAACGAGTTCATGATCGACATGGCCTTCGATGAGATACCGGTGTCGGGATGGACCTGCTTAAGCACCTTGTAGATGTAGATAGCGTAACTCTCCTTCCTCTTGTGCTTCTTCTTTTTCTTGTCTGTCTTGGATATATTCTTCTGGGCTTTGCCAGATTTCTTGGCGGCCTTTCCGCTAGTCTTGGGCGGCATATCGTCGAATAATAATCGATACGAATCGAAACGAAACGAGAGAGGTATTAAACACCGAACTTGACCAAAGTCGGAGCCGGTATGAATCAAAATTAGTAAAATACTCTGAGTTTTATTAACAACGTCTCCCTCTCTCGTTATAGGAAACCGAACGTCGGCACGAGCTCGACGACCAATCACGTTCACGTTGGGAACGAGCGAGACAACAGTAATATAGCTGTACCCCTCTACGATCGACGATAGAGAGAGTGCGATTATAAAACGAACGAGACGGGTATAATTATTTATTTATCACATACAACAATAATATAATTAGGTAGGTACGACCTACCTATAAAAATATACTTTGTTATAATTTAAAAAAAAAAAAAAAAAAAAAAAAAAAAAAAAAAAAAAAATTAAAATGACAGACAGTAGGTATGTAAGTAAGTAAGTACGTATATACCTAATATTTATTATGACCCCTAATCGGAGGTGTATGTATGTATGTATGTATAGTATATACCTACTTATTTTTTTTTCTTCTTTCGGTTTTTCTTAGTCCTCAATAATAAAATAAGTAATAATATTTACTTACGTTGTATACCTACTTATTATAAACCTGAAGAGTTTGTCTATTTGAACGCGCTTAATCTCAGGAGCTACTTTTATAAGTATTAATATAATATACTTACTTACTTACCTACTTACCAAATATCATCGGACAATAATCATTTCAATTAATTCACAATTAATCATAATATAATTTTTTTTTTATATAGCGTGTCATATAAGAAACATAAATTTTTCTCTCAAACACTCTAGTGTAAATAGAGAACAATTCATCGATATATATTGTGGCCCTGAAAAGGGCCGTTTTGGTTTGTATGTTTTCTATAATCACACACACGGGGCGGCGACGACGATTAATATCATTATGCCTTCTTCTCGGTCTTCTTCGGCAAGAGCACCGCTTGAATGTTGGGCAGCACACCACCCTGAGCGATGGTAACTCCCGAGAGTAGCTTGTTCAACTCCTCGTCGTTCCTGATCGCCAATTGCAAATGACGCGGGATTATCCTGGTCTTCTTGTTGTCTCTCGCCGCGTTGCCGGCCAACTCGAGAACCTCGGCGGCCAGATATTCCATGACGGCGGCCAGGTAGACAGGAGCACCGGCACCGACGCGCTCCGCATAATTACCGTTGCGGAGAAGTCGATGAATACGACCGACAGGAAACTGTAGACCGGCACGGTTAGAACGAGACTTTGCCTTCCCCTTAACTTTACCGCCCTTTCCGCGTCCAGACATTGTCGTTGTCTTTCTTAGATAGACGAATTTAAATGAAATAAATTACGTACGTGAGCGTACGTAAGAGCGCGATTGATTCTTGTTGTCGAACGAAACGTTCAGCGTCGTATGGTCGGAAGCTTATGGAACGTCCCTGTATTTATACTAACGTTCGAACGATCGGATACGCGATCTCGCGAGCGAGACGGCCATTAATATCAGAGCGAGACAGAATCATACGTTCTTTCCTTTCAAACGCGAAGACGACTAGGTTGAGATGATAATAATTATTGTACCTATTCTATCTAACATAAATATAAAAAATAGAGACAAGAGTCGGGAGTTACGGGAGTCGGGATATCGTAGCTACAATAAATAAACACGATGAGCTCGATAAGTACTTACATAGGTACCTACCTGCCTGCCTGCCTGCCTGCCTGCCTGCCTGCCTGCGCGTATTATTCTATGGATAATTATTATGATATTAGGTAGGTATGTACCTACTTACTTACTTATTGACTACCTACCTACCTACCTACCTACCTATTATTATAATAGTTACCATACCATGCATATTTTTAAATATGCATATTTTTTTTTTTAAATTATCTTTAGACTTGTAAATAGGTAAGTAAGTAGGTACATTAAGTATTATAATAATTATTTATACTTACCTATTTCACCTACCTACTGTGTGTGTGTGTGTGTGCGTGTGCGTGTGCGTGTGCGTGTGTGTGTGTGCGCGTGTGTACCTAATCAATCAATTCCAATATTATATTATTAAGTAGGTAGGTACTTACCTACTCCATCATCTACCTCGCATTACCCTAGAGGAGCCGAGCTAGCTAAGTACAAGTACTTGTTTAGATATAAAATACTTGCTTTTTACTTACTTACTTAGGTTTGTACCTACCTACGATAATAATTATTAGGTATAATAGTAGTCTTGTAAAGAAACATTGCTTCATTGAGAGAAAGCATTCGAAACGTATGTTAGCCCTGAAAAGGGCTGTTTTTGTTTGCGATAAGCATGGTAGACAAAGTAGGTTCTTGAGTCGCATCTTCTCGTCGTCGCGTCGCGTCGCGTCGGTCGTCCGCGTCGTAGGTAGAGGCGACACACATATTTTATCACTACTACTACAACAAAAACAACACGACCACAACACAACAACGTCGTCGATACGACGACTAAGACGGACGACTCTTTACTTTTTCGCAGAGGATTTCTTTGCCGCGGCCGCCTTAGATTTGGGCGTCGCCGCTGCCTTCTTAGGTTTAGGAGCTTTCGGTTTCTTCGTCGGCGGCTTCGCAGTCTTCTTGGCTTTAGGCGCGGCGGCGCTCTTAGCCTTCTTGGAGGCTGCGGCGGCGGCGGCTGCCTTCTTGGAGGCGGGTGTCGCGGGGGCCGGTTTCTTCTTAGCCGCTGCGGCTTTCTTGTCTCTCGTCGACGCCTTGCCACCTTTGGAGGGCGAAGCGGCGGCGGCGGCGGCGGCCGCCTTCTTCTTGGACGCGGCTGCGGTAACGGCTCCACCCTTCTTCGATTTAGCCGACGATTTCGCAGAGGCGGCGGATTCCTTCTTCGCTTCGGGCTTCTTCTTCGATTCCGCCGCGGAGGCTTTCTTCGCGCCGGCCGACGAAGACTTTGAAGTTTTCGATTCCAGTTTGAACGAACCGGACGCGCCCCGTCCCTTGGTCTGAATCAAAGCGCCCGATTCGACGGCGCTCTTTAGATATTTTCTGATGAACGGTGCCAATTTCTCAGCGTCGACCTTGTACTGGGCGGCTATATATTTCTTGATGGCTTTCAACGATGACCCGCTGCGCTCCTTCAACTCCTTGATCGCTTGATTCACCATTTCCGACGTCTTAGGGTGAGTCGGTGCAGCCTTCGGTTTCTTAGCACCGCCTGCGGCGGCGGCGGCGGCGGCCTTCGGTTTCTTCGCCGGTGTCGCCGGGGCCGGTGCTTCAGCTGCTACTGCCGTGTCTGCCATTTTACGACGAGGAATCTTCGTAACTTACTCTCTCGCTCAACGTATAATAATATTATAACAATCGAATAGTCGATTATTATAAAATATTTTAATGTAATTATTGATCAATAGCGTAGTAAGGTAAGTAGGTATATCTATCGAATAAACGAAGAGACATAGAGGGCGCTCGTAAGCTCCGACGCTAAGGTACCCGACAGCTTAACCGTAAAGAGAGCACCACACTCGAGATACTATTTCCCGTACGAACGCTCTCAACTTTTCACTAACATTCATCTGATTAAATACATTTTTAACATATATAAAAATGTTTTACTCGAACCAAACCTCTATGAGACGTTAATATCTGAACAGTATAATCGCTTAGAGACTTATTTAAAACGAAACGAATTAGCGTTCGGGAATTAAAGGGAAAATTTCGCGTCACTCTCGGCCGCGAATAGGTCGGACGATGTTTAAATCTTATATAACTTTATAAATTATATATTTAACGAGCGCCCATCTCTAAAGATAAAAGCCTAAGATATCGTTGTTATCGTAAAATATAAAAATATAAAACGTACTACGGTCAAACACTAAAATAATAGGTAATTTCATAAGCCTCGTAAAACACATCGAGACCGTCTCTTCGTCGAGATGCCCCTCACTTGCACCGTGTCGACCGTACCGTACCACGTCTTAGTACCGATATAATATTAGTATAGTAAATAATATACTTAATTAATTTTAATGATTTATTTGAAAGTTTGATACGAATAAATTATAAAATAGATTAGATACTTAGTACTTAAATAAGTAAATATTATATACGGCCGGCCGGCCGCGACCAGTAAGCATCATAAGCCAGCGCGTCTGGCTATTTTCGAACGTATTTCGTTAGACCTTCGTTATTTCGACTTAGCTTAGAAAACTACGGTTTATAGATAGGTACCTACCTACTTAATTCATAAATTAAATAACTATTTATTTAATTGAATTTGCATCTAGGTAAGTAAATCACTTGTTATATTTGTTGTTAAGTAATAACTTGTCGTTCGTTATTACTTAGGTACTTACCTACCACCTGATCAAGCAGCTATTATTAGGCGGGTACCTTTTATTAATAATTAAAATTTCTTTATGTAAGTAAGTATTTATTATAGGTAGGTACCTACTCACTTTTAAACTTAACAATTTAGGTATAAGTACATACTATTATTGTATACCTACATGATAATTAGGTAAGTACCTATGTTAAATTGAGCAAGTCTTACTTAAAATGTGTCGTTCGCTTATTATATTTATCATCATTACTAGGTACCTACCTACTTATCTACCTAAGTACTTATTAATATAATAAAAATAAAAAATAAAACTATTTTTTTAACGTTCATGTTCAGGCAGTAGATGTATGAACAATATCTGCGTCCCTCTCGCTCGCGTCATTCCTTCTCTCTCTCTCTCTCCATTTTGTGACGCGAAAAACAAAAAAAACCCAAGTAAGTATTTAAGTAGGTACATAATATATAAATATAATATAATATAGTACATCTATAAGAAACAATTTTTTAAAATGCAATCGAAACATATGTGGCCCTGAAAAGGGCCTTTTTTTTTTGCGCTTCCATGACGTTGACACAAATAATGTACCTATGTAACAACGTCACGTCGTCGTCGTTGCCGCCCGCCACGTTCGCGTCGATCGGATAATAATTAACCGCCGAAACCGTACAGGGTACGTCCCTGACGTTTCAGAGCGTACACGACGTCCATAGCGGTGACGGTCTTCCTCTTCGCGTGCTCGGTGTAAGTTACCGCGTCACGGATCACGTTCTCGAGGAACACTTTGAGCACACCTCGGGTCTCCTCGTAGATTAGACCGGAGATACGCTTCACTCCACCTCTGCGTGCGAGACGACGGATAGCCGGTTTCGTGATACCCTGGATGTTATCACGGAGCACTTTCCTGTGACGCTTCGCTCCACCTTTCCCCAGACCCTTTCCTCCCTTACCGCGACCGGTCATTTTTCTTGTGGTTGTTGTTGAATTGAATCGAAATTTTCAAACGAGAACCGCACGCACTCCGTACGAAGCAGTTGCTAGAGCGCGACTGGAACACCGTTTTACGTGGCGGACCCTCTTATATTTATACAAATCGGTCGAGAAAGAGAACGTACACACGTTATGGTCGGTTAGAAAGAGACGGCATTATTATATTTTTTGGTTCGATTTGACTGAAGAGCGAAAACTAACACTATACGCGTAAGTACCTAGTACCTACATAATTTGTACCTTTAAACAAAAACTTATTTTTTAGGTACCTATGTATTTACTTAAGCGTTAAATACTTATATAATTATTGTTATTATGCAATAGGAAAGTAAGTACGTATTGTATGGATCTACCATAGGTATATACCATGTACGTACAATCGTACATGTATACCATTACATTATTTTTATTATTAAGTAGGTAGGTATTTAACTTAAAATAGGTAGGTAAGTAAAAGTACTTAACAAAGTAATTTAGATAAATAAATAAGTAGGTACATCTATCTACATTGTGTATGGTATGAGTGTGTATGTACGTACGTAAATACCTATTTTAATTTATTATTACTTACCTACTCTGTTTCCGTCATTTTAAGAGATTTTATTAATTTTCACCCCCTATTTTTTATGTGTAGGTATATATATATATATATATATATGTATGTATGTATTTATTCATCTAAATAACCTACTAATCGACGACATTATCATTATAATTAAGTCAGTAAGAAACTGTTTTTTTCTCTTTTTTTTTCTCTATTCAAAACAATCGAAATATATGTGGCCCTGAAAAGGGCCTTTTTTTTTTTGTTATTGTTATGCGAGGAACGAGGAGGAGACGATAAGATAATCGTCGTCATCACCGCGAGCGCGCGCGCCAACTAGCAATTTAAGCGCGTTCACCTCTGATCCTACGCGCCAGCTGAATGTCCTTAGGCATGATGGTGACACGCTTAGCGTGAATAGCGCACAGGTTCGTGTCCTCGAATAGACCGACGAGGTAAGCCTCGCTCGCCTCCTGGAGAGCCATAACGGCGGAGCTCTGGAAGCGTAGATCGGTCTTGAAGTCCTGAGCGATCTCACGAACGAGACGCTGGAAAGGCAACTTGCGAATCAGAAGCTCGGTACTCTTCTGATAACGACGGATCTCACGGAGGGCGACCGTACCGGGCCTGTAACGGTGAGGCTTCTTCACGCCTCCGGTGGCGGGCGCGCTCTTGCGTGCGGCCTTAGTGGCGAGCTGCTTGCGCGGCGCCTTACCGCCGGTCGATTTACGAGCGGTCTGCTTAGTACGAGCCATCTTCCTTCTTCTAATAAGATTAAAAAACAAATGAACTTTATACTGAGCCGAGTCGAATACGTACGCGCGTACGAATGTCGAGACGTCAATTGGCGATAGCGGTCCCTTTTTCCAGCTCTTATATATAGAGATATGCGAGAGCGGGACAAGACGACAACAATATTATCTCCGTCACTCTCTAACCGTTTTGGTTTCGTTTCTCTCTCTTGGTTGGACACTAGACTAGATGTAAAAACTTAATTTCGAATTTTATTTTTATACCTATGTAACAATAATATTTATGGGTAGGTAGGTAGGTAGGTAGGTAGGTAGGTAGGTAGGTAGGTAGGTAAGTAAGGTGAGGTGCCTAGATTAAATAAAAATCTATAGTAAATAGGTTACATTATAATAATATTATACTTAAACATTTTGTTCGTTCGTCATTAAATCGGTATATTTTATTTTTATTAAGTACCTATATAATATTATATTATACTTACTATATACCTATTATATACAGAGGTACAATATTAGTATCCAAGTCTTGCGATCTTTATTAACTATAATAGGTACCTACCTACCTACCTTTTATTTTTAATAATATGACTTACGTAAGTAGGTGTTCGTATGTATGTATAATAAGTCAATATTATAATTTTTCATCGTTTTTATCTTATATATATAATTAAAAGTAAATTTTATAAGGTAGGTGAGTGAGTAGGTAAGTATTTTTACCTTAGTTATTATCATTGTCATCGATAAGAAACAATAATTATAATACATTCGATTATGTATATATATTTTTACGATTCATATTGTGGCCCTGAAAAGGGCCGTTTGTATTTCGTCGAATGTGTGGTGTGTGTTTTGCTAAGCGGGGCGGAGTGAACCCGCGCCGCCGCGTCGCTAACGCCGCGCCGCAGCCGGAGCTAGGGCGCGCTCACTTCGAGCTCGTGTACTTGGTGACGGCCTTCGTACCCTCGCTGACTGCGTGCTTGGCGAGCTCGCCGGGCAGCAATAGCCTGACCGAAGTCTGGACCTCCCTCGATGTTATAGTCGATC